>CM067380.1:14226394-15542239 GCA_034510155.1 Eucriotettix oculatus | reverse complement strand
TTTTTTTCACCAAAATGATATAAAAAAATTTTCATTTAGATATCTGCGTAAAATGAGACCTTTTAAAATGACGTAGGTCAATCGAAATGGGTACAGTGAGGCTCTACTATTTTGACGACGACAGTAGAACCACTGTACTTATTTCTGTTCACTATCGCAGATTATGGATAAACCCAGAACTTGTATTGTTGTTCATATTGAACTTAATTGGATATTTCAGACATTGCAATCGATTCTTCCATGGAGAACAGTTCCAGGGGTCGGTTAGACTAATCGTAATCCGAAACTAATTAAAATAAATAAATGATTATAATTAATGAATATATATGTTTTTATGCGTGCGTCGATTTCCCGGCCAAGATGCATATACGGCATTATGAAATATCGTATTTCGTCAAATTGATCCCAAAAATGATATTAACATATTCATAAATATTTAATGCTTCATTAATTTTCAAAGTATTTCTGATGTAATTAATTATACATTAATTATTTCGCTTATAAGCATTATAAGTATCGAATCGACGGATACATAATTAATATTTGTTGGGAACATTTTATGGATTCTTTCGTGGAAGACTGAGCCAACAGCCTCGGGCAGGAGACTTTATTTCCCCTTCACTAAAAGCATTCGGATAATTAATAATTATGTATTCAGAGGATGACCGGGGGACTAGCAGAAAATATTGAACCAGTATAAAAAGTAGGGGCCATGATGTAGCTGTTATCAAGTGCTCATTAGTATGTGACCGTGCTGCTACTGCGCTACCGTCTTTATAGAATCTCTGGCTTAAGACAACCGTCCTAATAGCAATATTCACTTTACATAAGCACCAATTGGCACTTATCGTTCGCCACTTAGACGCCGAGGTTCTTAATCAATTTACCTTAAATGATCCACACATTAATGACGTGGAAAGCGAAATGTATATGTCCATGGATTTTCCTCTTAGCGTTCAATTTATGAGTTAAACGAGAATAATTGTAATCAAGGTCACTCTGTGAAATTATATGTACATTAAAAAATGGGAAAATATTACATTTAATTAAAGTTGCGTAGGCGCAGTAGTGTCTTATTTGGCGGAGGGTTCGACTTCATATACTTTCTTGTCCCAAGTAGACTTCTAGATTTATTGATTTTAAATGTTTCATCCCACTCTATAGTGCTTTTTAAATGGTAACTGATTTGATTGAAGCTCTTTCGGACGCGAGAAATCATATATTGGTTACACTACTACAAAAGCGAGGACGTAATCCTGTACAAACATTAAAACCAAACTAATAAAATACAGCTTTATCATCTCACGTCAAAATTAGCGACCATGAATTGTTAATTTAATAGAAAAAGTATGTTACATACAAACAATATTAAATCCAAGCTCAGATTCGCAGAAGTTATTTTTATTCATATGAACACAAACGATATAGGTTCAAAGGCAGGGCTACAAGTATTTTCAGTACTCTAACAAAATAAAAATTGTCCACCAATTAAAGGATGAATTTTTACTTAAATCGCATATTAAAGATCATAATGTAACTCGGCAACTCGCATTTTCACCAGTTTCGTATTTTCATCCCCCATCCCTCACATTATGGAAGGGGTTTAAATTATACACATTGTCGGGGAAATACTTTAAAATAATTGACCTCAAAAATGTTTTTCGACTCACACATGAGCCTGTATTACATATGAAAATTCCGCTAATTCCACCCCCTCCCCCTAGGGTTGGTAACAGTGTCTTATCTCCAAAGTGTATGGTTTTGGGTTTCGAGGAATATGGAAACAAAATTTTATCAAAATTGTTCTGTCCTTTAAATGTATTACGCAGACGTGTGATTTACCCCGTCCCTTGTTTGAGGGTGAACTGCAATTTAATTCACATTCTAAATGTCAGAATCAAACTCAAACCGATTTCCATACCAAACTTGACTGTTTTATATTTTTGACTCCCCCAACACACCCACGATAAATAGGGTTGACATTATAAGTAAACAAATTCAGCGAAAACGATATCCACTTAATTGACATAAAAAGTGGGAAATAACGGTAGTTTATAGTGTTTAAAAATTTCCGCCCCTCCACCAACGTCCCTGATAGCCGCGTATTACCCTAATTGTGTAGAGATAGTCACGAAGAACACCTATTCAAACTTTGGTCGAAATTGTACCATCCTTTAAAGGTACTATCCGGAAGTCTGTTTTACCATCCTCTTAGAGGATGAACTGTAACTTATATTTACAATTTTTTATGTAATAATTAAACTCAGTGGCTCACATTTCACCGGTTTAGAGCCCAATCTCGATTGTTTTCTGCTTATTTTTATGTGATGCACCTCCACCCCCACCCCTAAGCATACTGCCCTTCGATTATGGATGGGGTTAAAATTATACGCTAGCAGAATCGGAGGACACACTATCAAATGAATTGACCCAGAAATATATTTATTTGGCTACTTTTGGATATTTAAAAAATCTATAACCTCCACCCTGCAAAAGTGTAGGTAGCCGTGTATTATCCCCCTCCCCAGAATTCTGATTTCCGGATTGTAAGGACAGTGTACCAAATTTGGTCGAAATTGTATATGCGAAACATGCATACAGGCGGACAGACACGCACACCCGCATACACACACAAGGCAATTTTATGATAGAGATGAAGTTTTAGTGATAAAAAATATAGGATCTTTAATTTGAATTTAATGGTAATAAAAAGTTATTTATAGAAATGAGGCTTTGAAATTTTTGAGACTGATTAAAATCAAATGGATCTAATGCTTAAGTATTTAAATAAAATTTGGGACACTGGAATATTTACTTCATCACTTGATGAATAGTTTTTTTAATTCATCTTTGGTTTATTTTTCTTTAGTCTTCTGATATTATTGTATTGTGTAATCTGGCTCTTTACGACAAGGAAATGAGTGATGTAAAACGTCCTGTCGGCAGAGTCGATCCTAAGTTAGTGGTTGTCCGGTGACTAAGTGGGAAAGAAGAGAAACTGGTAGGAAAGCAGAAATTTTGCCGATCTCTGTTCCGGCCAAAGGGAACGTTGTTCGGTTTGGCTCACAAAAGCGTTAACGGGACCTCCAATTTTGGTTTGTGGCGTGCTTTTTACGACGACCGCCGGCTGCGTGACGGCTTCTGCTCCTCTCCTATAAGCTAAGTCACCTCAAAGCCTGCTGCTATCGTCACTCAAATTTTACATTATTGAAACGTCTCCTAATTGATATGCGTGCTCGATTTCGGTGGAACTAAATTAATTTTCCAACGCTTCTAAAAGACTTTTGTGGGTTATAAGAAAAAATACCAATAATCAGTCTTTCACCGTTGATGCCTAGGATGGGGGAAAAGTCACGTCATTCTAGGTTCTTAAATTAATCAATTCGTTAGTAATTAATCACTTATTTAAGTCATATTACATGTTTTGATAGTACTCTAATTTAAATTTACATAACATGACAAGAATATAGCCATTCTAGCTATCCCAAAATTCCTCTTCAGTGACTACTGTCGTCGTCAAAATAGTATAGTCCTGAGTCTGAATCCTCACTGTGCCCATTCGGAACGACCTACGTTATTGCAAAAGGTCTCATTTTTACAGAATTTCATGCTGCTTTATGATAGGCAAATGAAACAATTTTCAAAGCATTTTATACGCGAAAAAGTCTGGGTTTTTTGTCTTTCTTTCATATAGTTTGAATTTGACAACTCATAGATTTCAAACTATTGCTTCAAAAGGTCTGAAATATAAACAGAAGATAGTGTAAATCCTTCCAAACCTATCTACAAAGGTTGAATTATCAGTGTTTCTCACGTTTTAAAAAAATAATTAGTGGATCTCCACTAACTTTTGAACATCTATGATTTGTTAAAGTGGAGCTATATGAAAGAAAGACTAAAACAACTGGACTTGTTTCAGTTTCTTCGCCAAAACGCATGTATAAAATGCTTTTATACGTGCGTTTTAACGAAAGCCCTGAAAAAGTCGATATTTTTGTCTTTCTTTCATATAGTTTGAATTTGACAACTCATAGATTTCATACTATTGGTTCAAACGGTCTGAAATATTAACAGAAGATAATGTAAATCCTTCCAAACTTATCTACAAAGTTTGAAGTATCGGTGTTTCTCACGTTTTAAAAAAATAAATAATTAGTGGATCTCTACTAGCTCTTGGACATCTATGATTGGTCAAAGTGGAGCTATATGAAAGAAAGACGAAAACAACTGGACTTTTTTTCAGTTTCTTCACTAAAACGCATGTATAAAATGTTTTAAAATTTTTTATCTACATATCAAAAAACTGGCATTAAATTCTACAAAAAAATGAGTCCTTTTACAATAACGTAGGTCAATTATAATGGGCACAGTGAAGCTTGAAACTTGGGGCTGTACTATTTTGACGACGACAGTAGACGCTTCCCGTGTGTCTTTTGATATCCGTGACATTTTCAGTTTCAAAGAAAAATGTTCAATCGTACAATAAATTTTTTTATTTTCACATTGAGATATAAAAGAGCTGTCACTTTGGAGCATTCCACGCAGCACGTCGTTTCCACGATAAAGGGAAACACGAGATCTTTTCCCAGGCTGCAAACAAAACCCGGATGTTGAAGCTGTCAGCGCTATTGTCATAGTTAGCAGGAGTATTCCGCCTCCCATGCTGTAATTTGTAGTTAATATTAACACTTGCGTGTGTAGAGTAGTGTTCACAGTGTAGTAGCAGTTCACACAAATGTCGCCTCCCACTCCCCCGCGCTGGGCAAAATCTTCCTTTCTTTCTGCCGCTCTCCGTCACTCCAGCTCTCTTCTTCGTTTTCTCACTCCCTCACACCCTTTCTGTCGGTCCGTTCGAGTGTTTGGTATTACGGCATTAAGGCGTTTCTGTCACGGTCTCCAAGCTTAAAGGTAAATGCTCTGGAATTCACCGCGCAGCAGTAAATAATGGTTAGACACACATGTTAATATTTATGGTCGAAAAAGAAAATTTACAATCCTCGTAACAAAGGGCAGTGTTTATACTGTCTGGAACCTTACCTCCACGTCGGTATCAATTGTAGAATTTTGCGAGAAATTGCCGAGCTTGATTAGGCCGGCGTCTTTGAACGGTTGTTTCTGATGTTCCCTGTGCACTTGTCCGTTTTCCAACTTGCGTGACATCGTGGTAAAGCTAACAAGAATAATTTAACTCATTCTGCTGGTATAATATTTTCTTCATAGATACATGAAAACAGTCACATTTGTCATAAAAAATCTAATGACTTCAAAATTAACACTGCGTTTCGACCTTTACCTAAGACTTCATTAGGTGCACAATGAATGTGGGGTATTATAAATATAAAACGCAGTAAAAGAAATTATATTTTAACACGGTTAATTTTTTTAGTATGGTCTGACTCAAATGCCCATCGCATAACAAAGGGGTTTTAATTTAACTGCTTGATTAATATTAAGCACGAAATTAACAATTCACCTGTTAAAGAACCTAGTAATAAACAATTTTTATAATCATGCCCTTCTTTGAAAACATATAGCATGAACGTATTGACTTGTTTGATGATAATGGTTTTCCATGGTATTTTCAAATCTTCTAATAATTTAATTTAGTCATATATTAAAGATAAATGTTATATGAATTAACCTGTTTAGATTGTAAAGCTTGTTACATCGGCCAAACAAAACGTTCCCTAGAAACTCGTATCCATGAACACAAAAATTTGAAATGTGGCGTTAGTTATTTTGTCGTGACCAAATATATTTATCTAAATTATCATAAATTTGATTGCCAAAATTGTGTATGGCGAATGTAATTATTATTTTAGATCGGTCAGTGAAATGCTACACATCAAATGAAATAATTCGACCAGTATTGTGAAGAGTAACAAGTTAAAGAAGATTTCTGTTTCCTTATGTTTATGAAAATTTTTATCACTCAATGCAATAAAATTTTCCAATGTTGTTAATTTCTGAACGTCAACAATGCGCTTAACGGTTGAATGTTTTACAGCCATTTCGGCCACAATACTCGTGCTTGAAATTTACCATTTTTATATCTCTCCAATTTCTAAGTATGATCCATAAAATTTCATATATTTGTATTATTTGCCGTATTTGCCATATTGTAGTTGTATCTGCTTTTAGATTCCTAATTATTTATTACTACACCTGAAAAAGTTTCGAATGAAAGGAAGGACACGTCGTGATGTACTAAATTTTTCTTATTGAATTGAATTTCTCAGGAACTAGCCTAGTAACTAGTGCAACTATTATTATGGTAATAGTTTTATTTATAATACTCCAAATCCACTGCACTCCTGATGAAGAACGTCGTGTTGTTATTTACGTTATTATATTATAATTCGACTGGTTTTGATTAGTTTGTAATTATATAAAAGTCAGATAAATGTCATTATTGAAAATTTTGATCTTTCTCTTGGTTAAAAACACTGTTCTTTTTCAAAAGAGTGAATTTAAACATATATCTACTTTTAAATCTGCAACCTCTTTGAATCATAACATTACAAATGTGACACTCAAACCAATACCTTAATTTGTTTAACAAAATTAAAACTTGTGTAGAATGTCGCTTGATGAGATTAATAGATTGTTAAGGAATAACTCTTCCTAATTGGGCGTTATCACAGTAAATAAAACTAGCTTTCAATATTGTTAAAGTTGATGTACTGCCTCTAAATTAATTCCGTAACATTTATTATAATGTCAAAGCTATTATTTGGAAATGTGAATTCCAGATAAACATCAAATAGACTTGCTATTGCATCTATCAAACATGAAAAGAATTTGGCACATATTTGTTTATCTTATTTATTTTCGAATGGTTTAAATTTAACTCCTGTTATATATAAACAATTGAAGATCTTGAACAGCCTTCATTCCTTAGATTTATTCGTAACAATGTTTCGGCATGTTTTTATGCTTTCTTCAGGTTTTTTCCTCCCACAACAGTGTCAAAACATAACAAAAAATCACATCAGAAGTCCAACAATAGTGTTAGAGGTCGAAGGCAACGCCGGAGGCGGAAAAGGGAGTTGAAGTGTTGCCTCGGATGTGGCTTTTTATTTGACACTTTTGTGGGAGGGAAAAAACCTGAATAAGGCATAAAAAACATCATTTTACTGGATATTTATGGAAAACTGTATTTAGACTTATAAATAAGACATGAAGTTATTATTTAATAATTTCTTGTCCTAAGTTGAAAGCATATTGCTAAGGGTCAAGTACTTTTTACTTTGTAAGAAAACCATGTCTTCACTTTGAGAATTAGATTAAATCTGAGAAGCAAGATGTCTGCTGCTAATAATTACGGAGCTTGATTGGGACGTCGTCTCCGAAGATGAAATTTACTTGCAGCGAACCCCGACTTCGGAACGAAGGAGCAAATTCAGATTTTAATGAAACATTTCCCCTAACAAGGATTCTTCGTTAATAGATTTTATCACGAGAACTGATACAGTTTCTAATTGCCGTATTATTTGCCATTCTAATAATAAATTAATTTCGAGTTTATCTAAATTAACTTCCGTTTAGAAAGTCCTGTATAATCTGCCTCTATCGTGGTCATCAATCTCGTCAGGATTATTTGGTAATTTTTAATGGTCATTTGTGCGTACGCCTTCTGAAAATGCTATGAAAATATCTCCAGGTTCTACCATAAATACTAAGGACATTTTATTTAATTACCTAGTCTACGATCCTATCTTTACACAAATTAATGATTTTCTCGTATCTCGGACTTGCCTATCACCTTCTGATGTAGCTACCAAAATTAATTTCTTGACGATAATCTCCCAAGGATAGACTCGTCAGGATTACACCGTCCACAGCCTCCGTGCTATAAACTCCGTTATCAACCTACTTTTAGTTTATAAAAATAGAATTGACGAGTCAAGCGATTCATTCATTCAAAAGGAAATTAGTAGTTTGAATATCTATTTTTTTTAAAAAAAACTACAAATTACGTCCTGCGGTAGGGAATTGGTTGTTAAAAATTACTGGAACCATGGGCTTGAGCTCGTAATTTAAAGTCAAAGGTTTTGTGTAAATAGTTGAAAACAAAAGGTGATCTGTCCTTACTTCACGGGAATATATACCAGATTCATTTAATAGATATAAAGTGGTAAACATAATACTGCGAAACGTCACCAAATTAAAACTAAGTGACATGTCAGTCAAAGAAATTATCATTAAATGAAGAAACATGCTGACGTAACTAATTTTGAAAAGTTTGATGATATATCTACTTTAGCTTTCTTCAGAATAAATTTGAAAGTTAAATTACCTAAATGGCTATTGGTTCGTTTTTCAGATTCAAAATTGACGAGTTTAAAATTAGTGGATATTTTTTCTTCAAGAATTTCAAATGTAATATTACTGCTGTGGATGTTTTACCAGTCGCAAGAAGTCAAACACCGAGAGACTCGGACAGAAATTTAACAGTATTTTCTGGATTACTGATTCAAACCAACAATACCATAGAATGATATTGACAAAAGCTTCGGTTTTTAAAATTATAAAATTTTAAAAAATTGTTACTGCTTTGTTGTTCAAAATTGCAACTGATAAAATTTATTGGGGACGAAATACTAAATCGTCATAAGTGAATAATTAAAAATGACAAATTCATGAGGAATACAGACCTACTGGTTAAGTATATCGGTACTGTTTTCTAGATTGCAATCTACATGATGATAGAATTTTCTTCAGATTATAAAGCGGAATTTAAATTTTATGCTGTTAAAATTCTGAAAATATTTTTTCGTTTGACAAAAGATTACTGCTTACAAAATTAGCGCCAAGTGTGTTTACGAATATATTTCGTTTCGTAAATGTACATGTATTTTTATATCATGGTATATTCAATTGAAAATCATCAAGGATGATTTCACAGATGCAGACGGTCTTTTGTTTACTGACAGCTTGATTATTAGAAACCCTTACACATTCAGAACTGGAGTGACCAGAAACGGTTTCATTTTCCTGCCCAGACTTCTTCGCAACGTAGTCAATGTGAACTGAATTCTGAATAGAATCCATTGCCAAATCCTTGAGAAGTGACACTCTTAAATATGCCAATTGTTAAAAATAAGAAAACGTACAGCTTATATTTCTTTATTAAGTAAGTAGTATCGCTGTTCTGTTCAATTAAGGGTCAGTACAATACAACATTTCTCCTGGGATTCGAAATTTTTACAAATATTAATTTGTTTTAAGTTAGACTTCCCATTCAGGACGACTGAGTTTTGTTGACAAGTTTGAGCGAAATGAAAAGTTCTCTGATTTAATTTAATCTGTCGGGATTTATAATCTCTAGACTGGGGTGTTGTTGCTGAATCGCATATCAATCCTTTTTTTTACCATCCATTACCCTGAGCTAATTTAACCCAAATAAGGATTAGTAATTTGTTAAAGGGATGGCAAAAAGTTTTCGCTTGTGAAAGCTGGGATAGTGCTACCAGCCTGCCTCTCCTCCCAAACCCCCCCCAGTTAAATAAAAATAATCCAATAACTGAATGACACCGGCAAAATCACCGAAACTTCTTCGTCTACCACTTAGCTCTGTGATGGAAGACTTTTCCGCTCAAGGCGAGGGATGCTGCTATCCCACGTCCTTGGGTTTTAAATGGCCGCTGAGGCTGCTGCCCTTTTCTCTTAAGACTTGGCTGGAATAAAGCGATTACCAATTCCTTGAGACGTAGCAACCAATTGGTAAGTGACCAGCAACTAAGGAGAGAGATCCGTCAGAAAAAAATTAGCTCTGATTCCGTAAACCGTCACACTGTTGTTTCGGCCCAATGTTAGGTAGAATAATTTCGCACTATAAACGTTTGGCAGACATTGGAACTACAACAGAAGTTCTGGCCAATAATGTTGACGACGTTGTAAATTATAAAAAAATAAAACCGAAATTACAACGGATTCAGGTAATCATAAAAACTATCCCAGAAGTATCAAAAGTACTAAACCCAAAGGGCTGATATATGTAAAACATGTGTTTGCCTGTAGCTAAATTCTTTTCAGCCAAGACCAAAATGAATTAAGCTTCAGAAATGTTACAAGAGGAAGAATACCAAAAATATTCTAAAGATTCCTATTACCAACCCTCCATGACAATTTTGAAATTATACATGAGTATCAGCCAGTGTGGTACCACAGTCCATCAGATCGTTTAACACACCCAGGTTTTTTTCATAATACATCAGTTCATAAATCCTAATTCAGATACATACTTTTCTATACTTAAGAAGCTTCCCTTCGCCTTCCTGATATCACGATATCGTCTGCATACGCCAAGACTTGATATGTTCTAAATAACTTTACTCGCAGGTTCAGGTTGACTTTTCTTCAGTGGGGATATACATCTTGTCTAAATCCAGTTTCCAGTTGTATTGCCTCTGAGATATTCATGCCTATTTTAACCCTTGTATGCACATTATCGTTATTTTATTTAGCTCTACGAACTTTTTGGGTACTCCCATTTTATGCATATCATCCCATAGTCTTTCCTTCCAAATACAATCATAGGCTGCTGTGAAATCAATGAATGGATGATGTGTCGTACAGTTTCTTTCCCAGCACTTATCAAGTAATTGCCTCATGGTCTGATGGTTCATTTTTGAACGGTTTGCTTTCTTTTAAAATCTAGAAATCTCAGTATGCAAACTATTTGGGAGTAGTTTAAGGTTTGGTTGCGAACAAGTCTACTATTTAATTCTGTTCCAAAATGTCACTGGTTTCTAATGTACTCAAATGTATATAGTTAACAACCGCTTGGGTCTTTCACCCATTGATTTTATTCTTCGCAGAGTACCCCGGGTTATGAAAGTTGCAATGAACTGGAGTTTGTCAGTATAGTGGTTAATCTAAACGCCCAATCAGCACATGTGGAGTACATGGACGTCCTAGATGACCGAAACATCTTAGTAAAACTTACATACTTAGAATCAGTATGCAATATTAATATATAGACAGAAGTATGAAATTAAAGGCCTGTGTGTATAATGATCCTAGTGGATATTTTGAGGATGAGCGAGGTGAGGGAAGTGAGGGAGATGAGGTGAGGCGAGGTGAGGTGAGGCATGCCTGGGTGCTGAGCAGGCGAGCCGGAATTAATGAGGCGACAAGACGAATGCGACCCCCACGGGGCAGCCCGCTTATCCCATCAACACTCATTCATGCCCTATTTGTCTCTCCGCTTCCATGCGCCACCTGAGCTTCACTTCTGGTCATATCCTCACCATCAACACTCATTCAAGCTCTATTTGTCTCTCCGACTTATCAAGAGACCAATTCCGCTCTTACGCCCAATCACCACACCACTGCACTCCATTCTTACCAATTCAGCTCCAGAATGTTATAACTCATTAAATACGTTTTATAAATTTAATTCTTTATTCTAAAAGTAATCTTGAGAAAATCATACTAAATTAAAACTCAAAGATATTAATAATTTACGCCGTAATTTTAAATTTTGGTAGAACTCCAATGGAGAAAAACGGCACTTGTTTTTAAATTAGTATCAGACATGCTAATGACTGTAAAGACAAGCCAGATATTCATATAAACATGATTTCATATAGGAATAATTATTTAAGGTACATTTTTAGAACGATTTTGGTTTTATTTACGTTTTCTTGGCGGAAACCGAACTGTTTCGGAAAATTTCAACGGTATTTGATGATTATTCCTTGAACGGTTACAGACGCAAACCTTTCTCATACAAACAGTTCCTCGATTTCTCTTTATTTCATTGGCACTGAGAAATAGTAAAAATTATTTTCACACAATTCTCTATAAACTTGGAAACAAAAACATTTTTATGGTATGAACATTTTACTATGATAACGTTAAATGCATTTGAAGATTTTTATTTTAAAATTAATTCATTCATTTTTGCTTCTTGGGTGTTATTCGTAGTCATAGGCGAAGATTGTAATTTTACACACATCATAATTTGGTAAGAAATTTATTTTCTGTTTCTTTTACAGTCGCACCAACATCGAGATCAGTGGTTATTTAGTCACTCAGGGAACTTGAATACCCACGAAAACAGCTAGCGTCTGGACCACAGGCGCGGCCTTCCTTCCGGTATTACAGAAAGGCGAGGACATCGCTCAGGAGGTCGACACCTTACGAGCCAGTACTTCCTTACCGCCAAGCTAGCAGACGAGACGGCAAGATAACCAGGTAATAAATAGATCATAAATGTTGTAGTTCGAGGCAAAACTGATGGCCCGCGGTCATTGCTTGTAGAAGATTCCCAGGTGTTGAGAAACAAATTTTTAATTATTAATTGAATTGTCCCACAAAATTTAAAATGAAGTAGCTTGAATAAATTGAATTGTCCCACAAAAATTAAAATGAAGTAGCTTGAATAAATTAAACTGTTCCACAAAATTTAAAATGAAGTAGCTTGAATAAATTAAACTGTTCCACAAAATTTAAAATGAAGTAGCTTGAATAAATTGAATTGTCCCACAAAATTTAAAATGAAGTAGCTTGAATAAATTAAATTTCTTTGTAAAACTGTATGTAATAAAATGCTTATCACCAGTGAACACGTTTGATAGGATGGTAGCCTACCGGGTGGGCGAAGAACATTTGATATGCCATTGACAAAAGGGATACTTCGTTCATCCGATGAGGTAATACTCGTAATACAGTTTCCTTGCTTTCACGTCAAGTATATTTGTTTCAGGTCAGGAATGTTATTATTAGCATAAATAAATTTCGTTAGTAAACATTTACAATTTGAAGCAAGTTGAAGTAAGTTAATATATTAAAACGGTAAATTGTAAATGGTCCAGTCAACTGTTGGGTGTGGGGGAGGGAGGAAGGGGGGGACATTATCACTCTATTAGCTGTACGTGGCCGTAATATTCGTTGTGAAATGACGCTATCATCGTAGAGAACTTCATGACGTTATCATCCCTGACTTTGCAGTGTCACCTCGACTTGGATTACGCTTTATATAGTTTGCCATAGAATTTTGAAAGGCGGGAGCTTCTGAAAAGACGTGTCTCGATAGTTGGTGCGGTGTTTGCCTAGATTAAGACGACGCGGCGCGGCGGGACGAGACGGGACGCGACGCGCCGCAGTGCACAATAGCCATTCATAATATGCAGCAGGCTGGTGTAAATTACAATGAGGTCGTCCATCACGACCTGTCAAACGCAGACGATGACGCTGCTCTAAGCTCGTCCGCTCTTTAAAGAGAGTGATTAGACTCCGAGATCACGCTTCCCGACAGTCGTCCTTCACAAATTAAATCCCAGGCATAAACCACGCTGGCAGTCTTTTCTTTGAATGGTTTCACATTTCATCGTCTACTGAAGAAAGGAGAATGTGCGGGAAGGTTATACGAAGCACATTCACGGCTAAAAAATTGAAACTAAAATGGTTATTTAAGTAACACAAAACACGTCGTCAATAATTACTTGATTGCCACGCAAACTACTGCCGTCGTCAAAAGAAGAGCCCTGAGTTAGAAGCTTCACTGTGCTCAATAACTCGGTAACCCTTACAATGAAAATTAGATCCACAAAATGGAAAAATTAGAGTTTGAAGTGAAAAACTAAACAAAAGAAGGTTTTGTTTTATTAAAACATATTTGGTGCGTAGAATATAAAATATATTTAACTAAAAAACACCGATGGGAAATATCTTACTTTTCAGCCCTATGCAGTACATATTTCATTATTTAGTATGTGTCTTGCAGTATTAGTTGTCCTTATTAACATCACCAGCTTATTTTTTCTGCTTTTTAGGCACTATCAGATGCTCACAGACAATTTCTGGGACGCAAACCTTTGCAGTATTAAATTTCTGGGTTTAGTATCATAAACATTTACATGGTCATTAATTATAGATGTCAGATAATTTTCCCGCTATTACGTGAATTACGGGCATTTAAAGGAGAATGACCTAGGCCCGGGCAGCGGTCAGGGGTGCCATCCTACTTTAGCCTCCCGTTCCAACAAACTTTTCCTTTCTCCATGTAATTTTTTAAAAAATAGTACAAAATTTTGTTGCGTTTCTACATCCGTGAAGCTTATATTTTTATTCATCACTTTCAACCGCTACAATAAACGTTTGTCCCACTCTTCTGCGATATGCTATCCAAGAGTTAGTAGAGGTTAAGTAATTAATCAATTTAAAAAAATATAAGAGACACAGATGATTCAAACTTCGCAGATAGGTTTGTAAGGGTTTGCACTGTGAAGCAATAGTTTGAAATATATGAGTTGTCAAAGTCGAGCTATATGAAAGGACAAGAAAAACCGTGCCTTTTTACAGGTTTTTTTTCGCCAAAACGCATGCATTAAATGCTTTTAAATCATTTTTCTTTTGCATATCACATAATGACATTAAATTCTGCGTAAAACGAGACCTTTCACAATAGCTTAGGTCATTCCGAATGAGTACAGTGAGCTTCAAACTCAGTGCTCTATTATTTTGACGACGACAGTAGTTGTTTATGCGACTCTAAACAAAATTAAAAACAATCGATGGATAATTATCAATCTTGAGTTATATTTGTTTTATAAATTATTATATATTTGTTGATTTCCTGTTGGAGCCAAACTTTTACTGAAAAACCACAAAAATGTGGCCAAAGAATTTGACAGGATATAAAATAATATACTCGGGCTTCATGGTAGTTATGGAAGAGCTGCTTGCGTGATGTTAACGATGTTTTCATAAACACTGCCGTAAAGTAAGGCGTGAAATGTGAACGCACGCAGCTGACTTGAAAGTGGAACTAGTGAATGGCTGCATGAAGACGATGTTGAGGTCATGACGTGATGTCCTCGGGACTGTACCTTTGTCATAACTGTTAACGTACGTGCAACGATTCAAGAGCCGCCAATTTAGCAGACGCAAATTTTCGGTGATGCTAAGCGGTCTTGGGCGATTATATCGCACATACAGCTTAACGGCATGACCTAACTGGGTGCAGAGTATTTGAATAATTTACACTCAGACGATTTAAGTTGTTTAGAATATGAAAAATCACTATGCTTGAAAAATTATTCTGACAGGCGTGTAAAACCCAGGCATTTAATTATTATGGAGTAGGAAGTTTTCCAATAAAAGAAGAAAAGTCGTTTCTCGGCATTTTATAGTAAGTCTACACTATAATACATATCAGAGCGTAAACAACTATTTTCATATTTATAATAGTCATATCTGGTACTGTCATCATTAACTCTACTATTAGTCACTATGTTATGTACAACTTTATGGCAAACATTTCTTCGCTGCATACAAGAATAATAATTCTGTACGTGTAAAGTATTGCGAACGTATTAAATTTAAAGTATATATTTCTGATTGCATAGGAATAAATCTTGACGTTCAGAGCCAGGAGAAAAGTACATTTATCAGAATGAATCGGACAGCGTGGCAATGATATTTAAAATCGAAGCTCCGTCGTGATCGACAGGCTTATTACGGCCCCCGTCCTTTTATTGGACCTGGCACGTTTGCAGATAGGATCTAGTCGTATCATATTCGTATATAGCACCGCCATCGCCGTGTGGAATTGCAATAACATGAGTTGCAAATAGTTTAGAGTTTGTGCTGTGATCCGAGCAGCTGTCGTTCAGCATCTCACTACACGTCCGCTGCGCTGTCGGGAATGCTTCTCGGCAACCGGATTGGGAATTAATAAGCCAACCACGTGCTATGCGGACAGAATCGAGACTAAGACAACGTGCAGTATGGCCACACCCTCAAAACTGGGGCTGATATACCGCGCCGCGCGAATTTGATGACGTCGATGTCCCTCAACTGCCATCGGGATCTATTCCATCCATAGCCATTTAATGTTAATTATATTATAATAACCCGTTATATTTAATACTTGCGGTACCCAGGAGCTGCTCCCAGAGCTTGGTTTCACTCCCTTATTGATGACCAAGCTTTTAAATGAGCATTTCACTGTGTATTACATCTAATAAAGAAATGGACAATACAACGAACTGAGGAGTTGCTGATATTTTTGTTTCTAGCATTCTCTTAGCTTTACCTTGAAGCTTGTCCTCACTGTACACAACATACAAGTTACACTGTAATTTTACTAGAGGTTTTGTCCCACGCGCAGACATTGGTCCACTTATGCGCATCTCATGCATTTGTCACAATGGAAGAATCTATGAGGATGAACATTCGTTTACAATACCTACAGTGGACTTTATATTACATTCCATTGTAATGTTTTAAATGGGGTTTGGATTTCACTTTAAATTAAACGATAGCAAGGACAATAAATAATGTTTACAATTTTGAAAATATATTTTAAACAAAAAACAACAAATAAAATAACATCTCCCTGCTCTATGCATTTTAGAAAATTAATTTATTTTATATATTGAAAGTGAAAGCAAATTGATTCTGTTTCTAAGGGGACTTAAATACCTGGGATTTACGTTCTGAACACTGCTTGATGGTGACAATTGTCACTGTTGCTTTCAGTAGACGCCAATGATGGATTTTTGGTTCATTGTTACTTAACAAACGACGTAGGTTGATCTGGCCGGAACCTTTGGAACCATTGAAGTGACAGCTTCTTGAATTGGCTCCTACCGCCGCCCTTTGAAGTCCCTACGATTGCCCAAGTGTTTCCGTCCCCTCAACAACCACTCTCCAACTCCCCCGTTCAACGACCGTTCTACCATTCCATCACTTCCCAAATCACTAACTTCTCAATCATTTACCATACACGAAACCTTCTCTCTTCCCCTCTCCCCTAGAAATATCCACATCTTTATCCAGGGCTGCCACCCTACTTTAGCCTTCCGGTCCAATTAACCTTTCCTTTCTTACTTAACTTTTTAAAAAATCGTACAAAATTTTGGAGCGTTACTACATCAATGAAGCTTATATTTCATATTTACGACTTTCAACCACTGTAATAAAAGCTTTGTCCCACAATTCTGCGATGCGCTGTCCAAGGGGTAGTAGAGGTCCACTAATAAATTAATTTTAAATAAAGTAAGAAGCACAGATAATTAAAACTTTGCGGATGGGTTTGGAAGGTTTCGCACTGTCATTTCTTAAATTTCAAGCAACAGTTTGAGATCTATGAGTTGACAGAATCGAGCTACATAAAAGAATCACAAAAAAACGTGCATGTATAAAATGCTTTTAAAAATCCTCCATTTACATATCGTAAAATGGCATTAAACTAGATTAATCGTCGTTGTTTAGTGTTTAATTTTCGTTGTGGAGAAATCTTTGAACCGAAGCATGTACGTTTTCATTCGCCTGCAGGCCATTGTATATATTTCTGGCAATGCGACGCAAGAAAGTGCGATTTTAATCGACAGCCAAACAGTCGCTTCGGGACGTACTAGACCACACACAGCACTACATAAAAAATAACTGCTAATTCTTTATCAATTTACGGTTGCAGTTGGAGCGGAGACTTGGACGATGACAACTAAGATGAAAGAGACACGGCGCTAGGAATTATGAAAACATGTCTTAAGCGGAAAGTGGCGTGACAAATTTGACAGACAGAGTGGAACGTATAAAGTTGTTCAGGTGGCAGAGGGCATGACAGATCACAAAATATTCCAACTGCGCTCGTCGTATTGGAATTTCGCGACGAATTTAGGAGACGCTGTCCCGGGGAAAAATATTCGGGGGAATTTGTCGGATGAAGAACGTGCCGTCGTCTCTCCTCTCCGCTCTGTGAAAGAGGCGTGCCCGATAAATGGTGGTGGCAATTAAACAAATTGAAATGATTACCGCCGTTAACAAGATGACGAATGTCGGCTGGGAGTCGCGTCGGCCTTGCTGCAGAGGAGCGTTGAGGAGAGGAGAGGAGAAGAGAAGAGTGGGGAGGAACGGAGCGGAGAGGAGAGGATAAGAGAGGAGCATACATAATGCATCAACAGGTGTCTGGACCTTTTTTTGTGCGAATCCGAGGTGCCGGCCGAGGAACTGGTTTACCCACGTACTCGTAGAAATCAACCAATTTACTTGCGCAAAAAGAGCACTGCGCCAACTTGTTAACATCGCTGTCTTTGGATGACAGACCTTTCGGGAATATAATTATAAGTTTCCTCACCACTCCACAGATTAAAATTGAGGATCATGTGCGCTTGCAGCAGGCGGAATATCAACACGGACTCTTTTAACGGAACGGCACAAACTAAATTACTCTTATATAAACTCATATATTTGTCGATGCGTGTGTGAGTAGGCGTGGGATTCAAAATTCATAAATATTAAAGTTTATATTCTCGAAATTATAAAGTAATAGTAGCTTCAATTGTCCTTCACAGGCATTCTCCGCTGAAGAGCCAAAAAAAGTTATCGGCTTAGAAACATATGAATATCTTTATCATTAAACTCAACTCTATGAACTTGTCACGATCACTTTGCGTTGCTGTATAATCCAAAATTCCTCTGTATGAAACGCAGCAGCACTGGAGTTTGATTAATCTGCTTTATGAGACGCAGGTTTTTATTCAAACTATAAAAGGTTATACAGAAAAAGCTATCTACACTCTAACTGATGAAATTCTACAAGAATTGAATGCAAAGTGATACCCCCTTAGGAATTTTCTGTGATTTGTCTAAAGATCTTGAATGTATAGACCGTGATATTTTATTATAAAAAATTAAAAGCTTTGGAATTACACGAATGTCTTTTTCTTGGTTTAAATCAAATAGGAAACAGAGAAATATCCATTAACAGGTGAAAAGTCTCATTCTAAACGGGCATAAATAAGAGTGGGAGCTCCACAGGGTTCAATGTTGGGTCTTCTATTATTTTCAATCTACATAAATGATCTACCCAAAATATTAGATACATTTTGAAAAGGTGTACTGTTTGCAGATGATAGAAGCATTTTATTTATTTGAACCGATTAATTAAATAAAATAATAATAAATTAGTAAAAAATAAAGTTAATGCTTTGTCTGAAAAGTTATTAGATTTAACATTCATTATTATAATTCAGAAATATTTCATTAATCAATAACGTTTACATATATTTTTGAACTCTGTTCAGGTTAGCTATTATAAGAATTTTTCCTTATTTTAATCAGTCACTTAAATAACCAAAACTATAATTTAATTATGATTTTAAAATTTATTTAGAAGGAGCTTTCGGTATTGTCAGTCATCTACAAAAATAAAATAGTGCTTGAGCCCAATCGTATACCACCAATAAATACAAATACAATATTCTAGCACAAGAAACGCATGACAGGATCAGGTTTTCAATTTAAGTATTGTGTGTTGCGTCCGACTTCTTTCTAAATTCAGTGAATTTATAAACTTTGTTACATTCTAAATTAAATAAAGTGTCTGTAAAATATTATAATTTTTTTATGAATTCATAATAGACGTAAAAACCGAAAAACGAATAATAGTGTGAACATTATGAGAGAACAAAATTCTGCGGAAACGTAATGTATTAGTGATTAATAAAATATTGATCTTATTATTATAAAACTGACGCAATTAAATGATATTTAAGAAATAATATATTTTATATTGTCTACTTAATAAGTAGAGCTCAGAAAAAGGAATATCAAGATTTTTTAAAAAATCAAATGCATACTCTAATTTTATTAGATATTATATATAAATACTGAAAATGATTTTTTTTATTATATAATGTAATGTTTTAAGGGTTTTAAGAAGCTACTTGTCCACTGATAATCAGATAATCATTGAATAGATGTTTTGAGTATGTTTCTCCATTGTTCTGCTTCCTTGTGTATTAAATTTATTCTTGATAGGAGACGTGTATGTTAGATAAAGGTGGGAAGTGATCGTCTTCGTTTACCTTCCTCCAGATGTCAGCCAGCGGCATGAATGAAATGCATAACTGGCGTAATTACTTCACGTGCCGACACATACTTACGCTGCTGTTTACCTCTACAGGTGAAAATAAGGGGGTGTGTTTGTCGTAATAAGTACATCCACGCGCGACAGCGGTAAATTAAACACCGCAGCCAATTGGAGATTGCGGTAGCGCCACCAGCGTCGCACACTCTGCAACAAGCCACAATACACACTATACACATCAGCACAATTACTGTCTTAATAAAAAAGCCGAATCGAAACTTACATGGGAACACCTCATTAAAAGAATTATGATTGCATTATCATAATTGTAGTGAAACCGATGAAGAAGAAAGAAAGGAAACCGTAATCAGTTCTAACGGTGTATTTTACGATGCACAAGACGATACATTACCTACTGATGTATTAATATTTTTTGTAATGATAGAAATATGACCTCGATGCATCCAAATAAATATTACAAATTCAGATATTACTGTAGTAATTGTGATGGTTGTCTGACGATACAAAAACTGAGATCTAACTGGTACGAACATTACAACTATTTTGTAACGGTCAAACACATCTGATCGGACTTTGTCGGTGCGGAGCCAAAAGGAAGGAGACAGTAGTTGAGCCAGGGGCAATAAAACCCAGACATCACGGCGCGCCAGGGGAGTTCCCCAACGATGGTGAGTTTTGGCGCGGCATCGGGTGGTGTTTTTCCCCAAATGTCTTGAAGGAGAGGGGCAAACTGTAACCATAAATATTATTGGTTAATATCCATCTCTGCCACCTTGTTGATATGAAATAAATAATTGTACAGTAGGTATTAAAAAGGTTTACCTAGGAAGAAGGAAGTTCCGGTCGGCTAGTAACCTGCCTCAAGACGCGAATGAAAATAAAACAGGTTCGTTAAGTTAACGAAATCCCTGCTGCACGTGGTCACCCCCAATGAATAATTAACCCTGAAATTTAAAAATTGTCCATTTGAATTTAATTATTTGTAATAGCGCGCAGGACCCCTTTTAAAATGATTCCTATATATGTATATATATATTATCATATACCATACTTAGTTATTTAATTCAATGATTTAAAATAATACCCCATAATCAATTAAAGTTCAAACGAAAAGAAATAAATAATCAACATTAGATACTGAAAATCTTAAATTAGTTATGAACAATTTTTTTAAATTTAAAATCATACATTTGTACAAAAAATTCAGGAACAAATTATATCAAAAGTTAAAAGTATTATAAATATTGCCTAATTTTGAGAATTTTGATATTTTAGGGTTGATTTAGTTGGTCATAATTTGATCAAAGTACTCTAATGGGTAATTTTCGAGCATTTGGAGTAAACTATTTATAAGATCTGGAAATGAAATTGTTAGTACCGGTAAAAACATTACGGTGGCTATTGAATTCGACAAATAGATTTTCACGAGCTATTGAAAGGAAACGTAAAAAAAAATGTTTGTGGCGTTTGTAGGAAGAACTAAGAAATGTCTTGGCCCAATTCATCACCGCCTGTATCAGGAGCGTTATAGAAGAAGGAGAGTCCACGAAAAGATTTTATTTATTAGTCCCGCATGTGAGATGTAATCCGATTTGCGGTCGGGAGTGGCCTCGGAGGAAGGCGGGTGTGTTTTCAAGACGGATTAGAACAAAGTTATAGTGGCATTCGCTAGATTTAGGACTCGGCAGGAAAGTCCTCAAGTTATGTTAAGTTGCGTGTAAGCAGATGCCAGAAATTATTCTTCGACACCGCATTTCTCAGACTTTTGTTTTGCGGACGTGGTTTTTCAGCCGTAACTCATTCCTGAAACTTTCCTAGTTCCATTGCGCGGTTTGCATTCACAATCACCAATTTTCGTTATTCTTGTTCACTGAAATCCCCGTTTTGAAGCCACATTTACAAAACTTCTCTTTAATTTAGCAATTAAAAAATCTAAATTTGTGTATAATTATAACATTCCTCGTATATTTCCCGTAAACCTTATTTATAAAGTGTAGCGCTCCTTACCTCTGACCTCGTTGACTTGATTCCCCCAATGTAGATTTTTACTAATCGTGATTCCAACTGCTGGATTCTGTTACTACTTCGTTCCCCATCTTATATGAACTGGAGAAACATTTTTCTTTTTTTTGCCTCACACTTCGTATAGTTTATTTGCATGTTATATTTAACTTACCATTGGAAGGTTTTTGCCTGAAGAGTACATGCAACCTTCACACTAATAATTTCTCCATAAGCCATACACTCGTCATCAAACAGTTTAATATGTGATTGTAATGTCTTTGACGCCCTCCTCATGTTGTAGTCCCTCCGCTGCCACCATGTAATGATTTGAAGAGTGTTGTCACAGTGACTATTATAGGAGAATGAAGGCAGAAATAAGCGTATCAAAGGATAGATGATATTTAAAAATTATTTTGAGATAGATAATCGGATTGATCAAAAGTTCAACCTTGGGTCACCATGGAGTACTGACTTCAGCGAGACACTTGAAATGCAGTGTATTAAGAAAATGAAGATTTTATTATTGGTACAGCCTTTCAAAGATAATAATGGAAGGTAACAAAGATTGAGAACATGAACGAGTCAGCCTTCTGCCATGAACAACGTCGTCTTTGGTCTCGATCGAAGCAGGCAGAACTGTCCACTTGCTTCTGAGAGCAGAATTCTGACTATTATAGTTGGCTGCTTCTTTTGAACAAACTGCCAATATGACCGAGTCCCTGTGCTCCTTAAAGGAGTCTCAACATCAATGAGATCAGAATATTTCTGCTTCATGAAACATGCTAAAAATCAGACGTGGGTGGACAATCGGCTGGAGCTTGCGTTGGCTGGAAACTGTCCTTGAAATTACTTATGGGTATAAATTTTGAAGTTCAGTGTGAAAAATTGCAAATTATTTCCTGGTGGAAGTAAATATAGTAGCTATCTGTATCACGTCACTGATTTTTAGGACTGAAATCCGCAAAATTCATTTAGGAAACTGGCTCAAAGCAGACCATAAAAAGAGTTCTCAGAGAATGGCCACAATAAATGATTCTGCGGATTCCAGAACGATTTAAGTTAATTGAATGGGAATTCGGCGGTTTTCTAGACAACCTCCGTCTCTCCAGGCAATTATAGAAATGTATTTTGGGTCGCAATTCCCAGGAAACGTTGAGCTATGAACCACACTTCAGCCATCAATTAAGTTGAATATTTCTGATAATCTCCAACGCCTGGCATAGATCTCTGGAATCTTGAGACTCGGAGAGCATCAACAAAGAGTTGTTGTTCGCAGTGTTGTCTTACGAACTGACAGAAGCATACAAAGGACAATTTCCTACGCTCAGATTCGTTCCTTCGTGGATAAATTGCAGGCGATTAATCCATCTCTCTGAAGCCACACCCTGGCAGTGGCACTCAGGAGAGCAACGCCTTTCACAGATTACAATACTCCTCGAGATAAGAGAAGCCATGGTAATGGAAGCAGTCAACAACACAATAAAACCCACAATACACAAAAAAGGCCTCGGAGGTCACGGCCTGCTCTCGCGTTCCTTGCAAATGACGATTTCTCCGCCAATACAGGACAGGACGACTGCCTCGATGCAAATACGTGCTGTCTACAATCAAATAAAATTCTTACAATAAAGAAAAATCCAAACATAATACTGTTACTTATGCGAATAGCTCAACCTAATAATAATTCACGATTCTGATGATGATAATAATAATAATAATAATAATAATAATAAATGACATCGGAGGTCTAAAAATGAGGCCACTGTCGTGAGGTATAAAAATAAAATGGATCAGGAATGCGAAAACATGGAGAACAAAGAAGTTGAACAGATTCCAATTGATGAAGAATGGGAAACAATTAGAGAAATAATAACTACCACATGAGAGGAGGTCCTTGGCATAGCCCACAAGCCTGCTATTAAGGATTGGTTTGACGATGATTGCAAAACAATAACCGAGGAAAAAAACAAAGCGTACGAAAACATGCTCCAAAAAGGGAATACAAAGAAAGCTACAGAGCTGTACAAAAATAAAAGGCGGGAAGAAAAGCACATACATAGAAGACAGAAAAGAATTTGAAAATGAGAGGTTAAATGAAATTGAACAATTTAGAAATGTAAATGAAGTTTGAAAATTTTAAAAGCCTATAAACAACGAAAGAAAACTTTTTAAACCAGCGGACGAACTGTTGAAGAGATACACAAGGAAATGTTTTAACAGGAGAGGATCAAATTTTTGACAGATAGAGGGAACATTTTGATGAGCTTGTAAATGGAAATTATATTCAGAAATCTGATCAACCTATGGATAGACCCGCAATTAAAAGTACTGTAACTAACACTATTGTTTCAGACGATGCATAACAAAGCTATTCAGGAAAATATGGGAAGACGAGGCTATTACCACAGAATGGAATGTAGGTATCATAGGTCCACTTCATGAATAGTTTCTAATTACAGTGGAATAATACTACTGAACACAAAATACAATCTATTCTCTAAAATTCTATATAACCGGCTTCTTCCATAAGCTGAGAAGGTCATAGGTAGATTTTTTCTCCCTGAGGCAAATTTTGGAAAAAAAAACTAGAGAAGAAAATCGAAACACACCATCTATTTTCAGATTTTTGCACAGCCTATGATATTATGAATAGAGCTGAGATTTACAAAGCAATGGAAGAATTTAATCTTCCACCCAAACTTATAAAATTAGTGGAAGCTACTATGATGAATAGTCAAAGCCGCGTAAGAATTCAAACAGACCTAGCGGAACCTCTAAATATTGTGAATGCACTAAGGCAAGGTGATTCCCTATCATGTTTATTATTGAATACAGCCCTTTAAAAGGTTGTTCGGGAGACAAAGATACAAACAAGAGGAATAATATTATATAAATCAGCTCAGTTATTAACATTTGCTGATGATATTGATTTAATAGCAAGAACGGAAAATTGGACATACGGAGAGAACTTGCAGCCTTAAAATGTGCTGCTGGTGGAATGGGTCTTAAAATCAATGAAGGAAAAACTAAGTATATGGCAGTTGTAAAAAATAATACACCAGAAACATATTATAATTGATAACTTTAAATTTGAGGGCGTCCAGAACTTTGTATGTCTTGGTTCGTTGATAAACAGGAACAATAAAGTATCTGAGGAAATGAGTAGAAGAATCCAACTAGCTAATAGAAGTTATTGTCTCAATCAATTCTCTCTTGTATTGTATAAAACTTTGATTAGGTCTACATTAATGTATGCACCTGAGACGTAATAAGCTGAGGCTAGGCACATTTGAAGGGAAAATTATTCGGAAAGTATATGAACCTGTAAAAGTAGGAGACATCTGGAGGCCAAGATATGATCATGAGCTGTATCAATTATATAAATCGCAAGATGATATACAACTAATAGAGGTTTCCAGGTTGAGATGGCTGGGCCATGTTAAGAGAATGAGGTACCAAAGAGAATCCTGGAGTACAAAGTAGATGGGAGAAGAAGACTTTGTTGGATGGACAGTGACATCACGAGACTGGGTATCGAGAGCTGGTGGACAGAGACCAATGGAGGAAAATCCTGAAGGAAGCCGAGGTCCGTTCTGGACTGTAGAGCTGCTGCTGCTGATGATGAACAATTCATGAGTTTTTTTAAAAACAATAATTTACGAATTATGTGAACATAAACGTATATAAGAAAGAGTTTTAATGTGTCCATGGAAATATTATTCCTTCTGCAAGTCAGTCAGTGACTGGATATTGAAAATAGAGGTCTTGGTCCCCAATCATTAGTAAAACATTTTTTTTTACATTTAGTGATTATTTCGCAGTTCAATTCACTATATGAAAACAAAATATTGTTAACTGTCCCTGAAGATAATTAAATGACTCGTACTGCGATAAATTTTACTTATTAAATCAATCTAAATTCAATTATTTAAATATTACAGGATGTGTTTTTTGTACTCCAGATTGTTTAATGGATTCCGAAGTAATGTAGTAACTTAAATACGACAGCAAAAATGTAAATGAAACTTCCTCTGTTAAATTCTTAGGTCTCTTAGTAAATAATAAATTAAATTGGACTGATCAGATTAATCAATTACTTAAGAAACTCAGCTCAGCTACATATGCTGTCAGAGCAATGTCCACCTTCAGGGATTTAAAAACAAGAAAATTAGTATACTTTGCATATTTTAATTCTATTTTATCATATGGTATTATATTTTGGGGCAACTCAGCAGGCATAGATTAGATTTTTATTAGTCAAAAACGTGTTATTAGAGCAATATGTGAGGCAGGTTACCTCAACAACTCTGTTCAAAAAGTTAGGTATTTTCACTTTGACGTGCCAATACATTTATTCATTGATTTTATTTTTAATCACAAATAGGCACTTATTTTTGAATAATTCTGATATTCATCCCTTCAATGCAAGGAACAAAAATAATCTGAACCAAAAAATGTAAAACATTGTCAATTGCACAGAAAGGTGTGCATTATTGTGGGATATCCATCTTCAACAGACTGCATGCAGACAGCATAGAATTAAACAGTTGTCCGATAACCAAGGTAAATTTAAGGCCGAATTATCCTCATTTTTGCTTAGCCACTCCTCCTATTCAGTGAAGGAATTTATAGAAGAATCGGAGACGAGTAATTAGTTTATAATGTTGGAATCGCCTTTCTATTTGGTTACAAAAATTTGTTAAGTATATTTATCTTTTATACAATAAAATAATGTAATAAATGTACACCCTGACCCATTGCACATCCTTGAAGCTTAGCTTCTTTACAGGATCTACGGAATATGATTATTATTATTATTATTACTGTAAAGCTCAGAAGTCGTCGTATTGAAAAACACTATCGTAACAGGTAATCGCGACGATCAGAACATTGTGGAAAAGAATTAAGAATTTCAGACGGAGGATTTTCACATTGAAATATTCTCATTACAGATAAAATAAATAAAGTTGTCGGTTGTTCGGTGTTTAGAGAATGTGCGTGTCATTGTACGTAATATTGTGGTGTTTTTTGTGGAGGAATGACACGACACGACACGCCACGGCTAGCTCGTGGAATCGCGTCCTTTAGCTTTGCTGGTTGCGAAGTGTAATAGTTTTCCAATGCGGATTTCGGCACATATTAGATTGGATTTCTTTGGAGTTTATTCAGCGTACAGCTTGTCCACAATGCGGTGATAATTTTACGCTCCGTACGTCGCAAGAGACATCAGCATGCACTTAACGGACACAAAGACGGCCAGGCTTCGCTTTGTCACCGGGAACCAGTCAATTTCACATCCAGCTCGCCAATGACTCCGAAGTCATTAACTTCTTACACTTGCTTGAAAACAAGAACCAATGCCCCCCGACGGATCATGTAATTCGATTTCTATGATCAATTCCAAATTGGGTCGTTACTCCGAAGTGTTCAGCTTGAAAGAGGTTCGATTTCCTCCCGGTTGCTACGGAAAAACTCCGTAACGTACATTTATGTGATTTTGCGCTTTTAATGTCCCACGTTCATCTAATCACTTCGGATTATCTAGTAAATGTCATAATCGAGAGGACGCCAAAGGTTCAATTCATAAAACCACAATGCAATGAATACGTTTTCTATTCACGACAGTTCGATAGGAATTATGACTTGCAGATTTAGGCAATCAAAAAGAGTCGTAAAAACCTTTCGTAATAAGCATAGCAAAAAATAAATAAAATGAAATCAAAATATCTTAATTGATTCCTGAAGCTGTTGAAATTAAAAAGTTTATTTAAGAGTAATACGCCGTAAATATTTCCTATATTTAATTTTGAATATTACTCAACATCTGTACGTTGACCTAAATATTTGGAGACTTATGCAGGTACTTTTAATGTTATTCGAGACCAGAGTGTCAGTATAAACCTGTGACAGTGTCACAAGAATGAATGTACATGAATTTGTGAATTCTCATTCAGTAAGTTCATAATTTTATCTCATGAGCGTCATTCCCTTCTATAAGAAAGAGTTTTAATGTGTTCATGGAAATAGAATTCCTTCTGCAAGTCAGCAAGTGGCTGGATATTGAAAATAGAGGTCTAGGTCCCCAAAATAATTGCTGTATGATCAAAGTAAGATCGTTTTATAAAAATTGGACATGTAAATATTTGGTGGCGTGGTCGAGGCCCACAGCTGCTGATACTGCTGATGCGCTAACCACCAGCAGCTTGCCACATCCGCCAACAGCACGGCCAGGTGCACCTGAATTACATGCCATCGTCGAAAAAAAGAACTTCATTGACGAAACACTTGTGCAAGTGTGAAAAATAACCTACAATGTTCCCCCCCAGCTCAGCATCGCATGTCTTCAATTATGCTTTTTATAAAAAGGCCAAGACTTACAAACTTGGTGATGAGTGCCACAGAGACATTTATTAGCAAACGTAAGTATGCAGTAGCCACTGCACAGTTTGGGTTAATAATATACTTACATCTTGTTGTCGAGCAGCATTTTATACATGCACCGATCGGTAGGGTCTGTTCCATCAGTTGGTAGACCTTTAGCAGCCGAGATGATTTCATGCAGTCGTCGTCAAAATAGTAGAGCCCTGAGTTTGCAGCCTCACTGTGACCATTAGGATTGACCTACGTTATTGTAAAAGACGCATAATTTAATACTATTTTATGATATGGGGCGATAATTTGATATCTTCTTTATTCCGTTGTTTGCACAGTGGAGCACATTTGAGCTTATCTGGGAAGTGAATGATTACAAATGTAACTAATTACTGAACTAATGCTACCTGTTATTTGTTTGAGTATTATGCTCGATATACCATCATGCCTTGATGAATGTTTGTTTTTTAAAGTGTTTATTATTTTTTTAATTTCCGTTGGAGATGTCAAAGAAAAGTTCAGATTACTTTCCTGGACTGGATAGTTTTCTTTCTAAAGTTGTAAGGCTTTTTCCATTGATTTATTTGTATTCATCACGATTTTCTCTGCAATGGTTAAAAAGTGATCATTAAATTTATTTGTACATTCATCTTTGAGTTTATCTAACTGTGACTGTATCAGTTCTTTATTTCCTTTGTTTCTTTTTTAATTATTTTCCAAATAGTTTTAATCTTATTAGCAGAATTGTCTACTGATTGTATTATTAAAATATCAGGTCTTATTCCAGCATACGCCATTGATGCAATAATATAAGAGCCGAACACAGGTTTATGATTCGGTGAGATCAAGTAAAAACCACTCTACGTTTGTGAAATATTTTTTTATTTGTAGGTTCTGCACAGGCAGACAATTTGCATTCGTGGCAATTTTTATATGAGATAATGAAATGTGCCCATGTTACATAATAATACAATGAAGGTATCTGTAAGTATGAATGTTTATTTACAATAACGTACGTTGGACATTAGGATAAAATATATCATGTAGTAAGTGAAATACAAAACAATAGAAGACGCCATTACATCAGGACATAAAAGAACCTTTAATTTGCAATATAATATAATTTTATTATATTTGAGTATTCTTAGGTAATAGCAGTGTTGACAACAGATTCGCTTCTAGAATTATTTGCCAAATGCGAAATGCATTACTGCAACTTTTGTTCATTCCGTTGAATCGCGGAGTTCAATGACGATTGCAGGAAAGTAATGTGGCTTTCATTTATTCACACTAAATCCTGGGTCCTTTTGGCTAATTTAAAATCATGCCCTGATGAATATGTTTTTATAAAGTGTTTATTATTATTTTAATTTCGGTTGGAGGTGTCAAAGAAAAGCTTTACATACTCTTCTAAATAATTCTTATACTTGAAAAGTAAACCTACTATGAAATTGTATAATGCGATCAGTTCTTCCACTTTCAACATTTTTTAGTTACTATTTAATACTTGTTTTTCTTTTGTGATGATCAGCAAAGGTGTTTTGTGTCAAGCGTCGATACTACAGGAATTTCTAAGTAACCCCTTGGTCTGTTTTAGGTAAATGTTTGGCCTTGGTTTCCCTCTGGCGAGACGCCTGTGGGACTGTGACTGTGACTAGACGTGTTTACGACCAGGCAAGCTTCCTCTCGCCCTCCCAAGCTTTCGTTTGTGGATATTGCAGTCTCCTGGCGTCTCTTGGAGCTTCCATGAGACAAAAGCGTTGGCGCCCTGTGGTGTGAACTGACCTCCCCATTCTCTTCACTACCCGTATGTTACCTGAAAGAGCTTCTGATGCGCGATTGCACTGAAGTAGGCTCCACAGATGTGTGATATGTCAAAAGACTAAACACGGGACAACGAACAGTTCCGTTGTAACGTAACAACCCCGGACTGTTTCACAAAAACAAGCGCTCCACGAGAACTCCCAACTTACTGTCCTCGTCAAAACAGTAGAGCCCCGAGTTTGAAGCTTCACTGTGCCCATTCGGAATGACCTACGTCATTGTGAAAGATCTCATTTTACGCAGTACTTAATGCCATTTTATGACATGTAAATAAAAAAATTTTAAAGACATTTTATACCTGCGATTTGGCCCAAAAAAACTGAAAAAAGACAGGCTTTTTGTCTGTCATATAGCTCGACTTTTATTACTCATATATTTCAAACTGTTGCTTTGAATGGTCTGAAAATTTAGCAAAAGACAGTGCAAACACTTCCAAACTTATCCGCAAAGTTTGAATAATCTGTTTCTTACATTTTTAAAAATTAATTTATTATTGGACCTTTACTAACTCTTGGGCAGCGCATCGCTAAAGAGTGGGACAAAGTTTTTCTTGTAGCGATTGAAATTCATACATAAGCTTCATTGATGTAGCAACTCTAAGAAACTTTGTACGTCTTTTTAAAAAGTGTAGGGAGAAAGGAACGGTTTATTGGAACGGGAGGGTTGAGTAGGGTGGCACCCCTGCCCACTGGCTTAGCCCCGAGTTTTCTCCGCCGCTTCAAGCTCAGGGTTCTACTGTTTTGACAACAGTAAATATTGTTTCTAAATTTAACTTTTCATTGAGGTGTAGGAGGACAAAGTGACTGAAACTGATGATCACCCTTCAGACTCGAGACTGCCCTGGGCGGCAGTATTTTATTTTTTCGGGGTTAAGAATTTCCCATTTCATGCAATTTTTTCTTAATTGAGTTATATTTTAATTGCATTCTGAAGATTAATTGTAATTCGTCCGTTGCACTCAATATTTAATTATTCCAGCAATTGGTGTTATGTGATGAATAGCACCCAGGGCTCTAGGAATGCGTGTGTGTGTGACCGTAGTGATCCGGGGCTGAGGTGGCGACGGCATTTCACTAACTGCGGTCTCCACACAGCCGCTACCATATTCTGTTTGTGTACAACTTTCTTGGATGCTGCAGTTAATTCAGTATTAGTATTCTCTTTGAAGTTTAGGTTGGCAGCGAGTTGCTCAAATATTTATACAGCGTAGAGAAGTCTGGAACAGGGGAGTTTTACAGCCCTCTCCCTTCATTCAATTCTTAATGGGCCTACGAAACGTTTCTACGACATAATAAATTTAGTTAACTTACTACCAGATTATGTTGTTGATACGAGAAGAGGAGGTAGCGTACGGGCTTTTATGTGAGCAGTCATTGAAGAGTCCATCATTTTTAATGCACACATAAAGTTATAATGCTTCTAAAGAGCAACTTGAGTTGATTACTCGTTGCGCTGCTGACAGGTGACTGGAAACCGGCCTTCTGCTAAGCAATTACCAAGAGAACACCTGGGATCGAGTCCCTTCTCGGGAAGGTTTTCTACTCATCATCAACATTACATTTCTCGCCAGGCAAAGATGTCCGTATCATCTTCCGTACAAAGTGTCAACCCGACTAGCAGTAGTGGACCTACTTAGGAATGGTCTTTGCTTCCTTATTAACGAAGCGACAGCCATTCACAAATAACGCAATTGGCAACAAGAAATCTTCCCACTGAGGTTGCTTGGGCGTGCACGTTCCCAGCGATAACATATGATATGTGATTTTATTTAAATTTAATGAAATCACTTGCCCACCTTGTTAAATGAGACAGAATACAGAACAGGTGGAGAACTAATTCAAAGGGGATATATTTCAACAACAGACTTGGGTGGGAGGAACAGCGTGGAATTTCTTACATTTCATAATGAGGAACATAAAAAAGGGAAGTTCAAACTCAGAGGTGGCCTTATTTATCCTTAGTTCAATTTTGGCTTGTTAGGATCCCTATAGAAAAAATCAAATAGAATCATTAGAGAAAGTTGAGAAAAGGGCTGTGAGTAGGGCCACAGAACGAAAAAGTAGAAATAGGTTGGGAGATATTGTCACAAAGGAGGGAGAAAGCAAGGCTGCATTTGCTGTTCAAAGCTTATACGGGGCAAAAAATATGGTTTGGAATTATCTACAGTTATATAAGTAAGTAGATGGGATCATCAATTCAAAGTAAAATTTAAAAACGGATGTTGGCAAATCCTCATTCCTAAATAGGACCATCAACTACTGGAATAATTTACCTGTGGCAGGGAGTGTTTGGAGGAAATTTATATAGAATTTGTTTTCTGTCGGTATGAAACATTTTTCTAATTTAATGTAAAAAAGCTCAACATCATTGTGTGCTGAGCACACACTTTTAGAAATTTTCTACACAATATTTTAAATTGTAAGTAATGTTTAATTAATTTTCACATAATTATGGTTTATAAAATCAAATAATTTTTTTTTACAGAATATGACTTGAAGTATTTTCTATTTATATCTTAAGGGGAAAGCAACTCTTGCGAATTATTAATATATTTCTGAATAATTTGTCTGCTTTATTTTTTTTACAATTGATTGAAGTCGGATAAATGTACGGTTAGAGGAGAATTTTACTGTTATTAATCTGTCCACTCTGTGAACATTCTTTTGAAATCTAGCGTTAATTACTAGTTTGCTATCGTCAGGACAATGGGTACATAAAATTAGGGTAAAATTTACAAAACATACAAGCCTTTCAAATCAAAAAATGTGAATGGGAATAGCCTGCGACGTTGCTGTTGTAGATTGCATTTACTGTATTACATAGCATCTTGTATTATCTTGTGGCTTAATTAGACTCCTTTTTATGGAATTAGCTCTGTATTGTTTGAAAGGCAAAGTGTTATTTAGGGACACATCGGAGTTAATGGGAATCAAATCAGGCCGAAACGCATGGCTAAGAACAGGTCGGTGTTCACTTAATGGTTTACATATCTTAATGGGCGTCCGCCCAGAAGCTTCCCAAAGCCGTGGAACATTATCAGACGTCTTCGTTTACGACCGTATTCAAAGGGACTTGTATAATTGCTCACAGTAGTGGATGCAAATTAATACGTCAGTCTCCGTAAAATCGTAGGACGAGGAGAGAGAAAAAGCAATTGTGATCGCTCCTGTTTGTATTGTGAAAGCCTCATCAAAATATTTGCTCGCGGTCAGGCATTCATCCGGGAATAATAAAGTGCTCGGAGAAAACACGTGTGGAATGAAAAAAAGGAAGTTTTCTTTATGAACGTTGTCATGATCGCTTCTGCTGATGATTTATTTAGAGGCAGAGCGCTAATGCTAAGTGCCAGCCGACCATTATTGATGGTGAGATAACTCCTGAAAACCCAGACGCGGAACATGCGGCGCAAGTCAATCATGGCAGCCGCTCGCCCAGTGTCGTTTAAAAGGTCAACTGTAATAAGCCAAGCTTATCAACTCACCAAACCCAAGCTCAGTGGCACCACTCCTTACGTACCTCAAACAAAAACACTCTAACTCAACATCTCGTTAGGAAAATCTCGATTCTTCCTGATGTGTGAATAAACTGAAACTGGCCGACGAGAAAGAAATTGAGGAAACGTAAGCACCATAACGGCAAACTTGGTTTACTCTACAAAATTATTAATGCAGCAAGTCGACCTCAATACAGCGAAAATAATCACTGTAATATGTGCTAGGGAATGCACTCGGAGCTCAAAAATGTCGTCAAAATATGCTTCTAAGGCTGTGGAATCCTACTGTCGTCGTCAATATAGTAGAGCCCTGAATTTGAAGCCTCACTGTGCCCATTATAATTGATCTACGTTATTGTAAAATGTTTAATTTATTGCAGAATTTAATGCAAAAGAAAATTTATAAAATCATTTTATACATGCGTTTTGGTGAACAGGGTTCATATAGCTCAACATTGACAACTCATAGATTTCAAGCTATTGCTTCAAGCGAACTGAAAATTTGGCAAAAGACAGTGCAAACCCTTCCAAAACTATCCGCAAAGTTTTAATTATCTCCGTTTCTTACTTGTATTACAATTAATTAATCAGTGGGCCTCTATTAACTCTTGGACAGTGCATCGCAAAAGAGTGGAACTATACTTTTCTTGAAGTGGTTCGAAGTCATAAATATATGCTTATTGATGAAGCAACGCTCCAACATTTTGTACGCTTTTTTAAAAAGTGTAGGGAGAAAGGAAAGGTTTACGCGGGAGCGTGAAGTAGGGTGGCTCCCCTGCCCGCTAGCCTAGCCCCCAAACTTTCTCCGCCGCTCTTCCTCGTTGTTTTACTTTAAATGACATCGCGAACCCTTATCCACACCTTCGGATCATTTTAAAGACGATACCTGCCACTGCCTATGAAGAATTCATTTCGATATTTATAAATTCGACAATAGTTTTTGAAAATGTAATTTACGTGATCTTCTCGACGCAAACAGGGAACAGGGAACTTCGTGTTTTTCCTAAAAACCGCTCAATGTGCCTTGACCAATAACTTGGGAAAGGTTGGAAGTTCCAGAGAAGTCTCCTTGTCCTTCAAAATACCAAAGTTCCTTTGGTCATAACATGAGAAACGCTGAATGTGCCGAGCGCGATTTGCATCTTTATGATGGAAAGAAAAGGCACGATTAAAAACGTAAAGAAGAATAGTGAGCTAAGAATTCAAGGAAAGCCGTATGTAACAACCAAAGGGACATCTGTTGCTCAGAAAGGAAAAGAATGTCAAGTGCTTGATACAAGAAGAACTAGAAACTATGGCTACCACTGCTAGGGTGAAAATGGATTAAGGTAATTTCTTGGATTTGGCTTCCTTGGCTAACTGACTTTTATATGCCAATAAGCTACAGATAACAAAACTTCAGCAATACTTTTCAGCTCAGACAAGAAAAGCAAAGTTATGATTAAAACTTCCTTTGATGATGAAGTTGGACTGAGTTTGATGTGTTGAAGTGCATGATCTTCCCGACCTAGGAAATATTCCTCGACTTCCATTGAGCAATAAATTAAGTGCTGAGAAAAAGGAGGACTTATTAGCCATGGTCGATTTTCTTGAAGAAATATGCAAATATGTTGTCAGTGCTGCCAATATTGTATTGTTTGTTACTGTTGATGAGTGGACATTCAGCGATTACTTGGAAGTGAAGCATGGCTTTCACATCTTTACCCAAAATGTCATTTTTATATTTCTTTAAATTCTAAAAATTTTACTTTGCAACACTTTTCATGTCAGACATAAGAATGTGAACCTCTCATAATTTTCATTCCATCCATTAAATGATTTGGAATGTGAAATTGTCATGATTTTTTTCCTGCTTTCTTACTTTTGACATTTTGTCACTTCCAGCGTTTCCCATTTCCAGTCTTCAATTATCGGTTGATCTTTTACAAGGAGACTACTGTATGAATTACAGCAGATGAGGAAGACGGTTCCTTTTTGAGGAGGAAGCCACGGCTTTTAGGCAGAATTTGGGTCAGCGTTGTCCGCAGGTGCACACTGATCACTTTCGCCGACTTCTAAAGCTCGATAATAAGCAGCGTTGCACCAGCTAACTGTAATTTCAATGCCAGCCGTCGACAAAGCACACTTATCGAGACAAGGTCTCAGTCGAACCTTTTTGTGCCGCTAACAAAACATGCTTTCTTGTGAAACTACCCTGCTCTCTTATTTTTCTTCCACACCGTTGCCTTTCACAATTGCGTTAGAAATAGAGCTTCTGGTACAATTCCTAGAGTCTTGCATTCTGGAAGCGTGACTCAACAAAATCTTAATAGCCGAATTATAGAGGTCTGCAATTTGTATATCTACGTCCAATTGATTTGATTTATTTAGTGTATTCCCACTACGCCTCGGAATCCTACTTCGTCTTAAATGGTAGAAGTGAAGATTCGTTTCAAATCCGTGAGGTTTATGCCACTTCTTAATAGAAGATCTTATCCTTCCTACAAAAAGATTAGTGGTATATGTCTATATATAATTCATTATGGTCCTTGATAACTTGAGACTTCATCCGACCATTTTATAGAATGTCTTGAATTAAGTCAGAGTAATCTTCTTAACTCAAGAACATTGTGACTGTCATTGACCTAAGGTAATCTTTTGTCACAAATACTTGACTACTGTGTATATAATTATAATGATAACACTATAATGAACTATTTATATCTTTGGAAAGTGACAGGGTGTGCCGTTAGATTTTGATAAGATGAAGCTTGACCTATGGTTATCGTAAGTGAAAGGCGATTGGAGACGAAATTAATTATTTTATGGAAAGTATTAAGCGGAATTGTTTTCTTTTTTTAATGTTTACTAAATATAAATAACACATTCTTAATTCCTCCCACAGGTCCCTGATAGATTCAAACGAAGAGTGTTACATTTGTTGTTGGGTCCTATTCTTTAACATATCAAATAAAATTTTAATAAAACCATTATACACGCCAATATCGAAACGAGGGAGTATCATTGCTTTATTTGACGCCCAATAGCAAAATAAATAAAATATTACAACAGATCATTATTCTAGTATATTTCTGCTCTTAATTTTTCTGTAATCAAATTGTGCTACTATCTTGTAACACGTTACTCCAAACTTTTTGAATAAGTACCATTATGTGCTCCTTTAAAAGAACAACGTAGTGGGTGACAATTTATGATAACCTCAAAGTTATTTACAACTTCAGATGTAAATTGTTCAGCAGTTTTTACGTAAAGCATTCACAATCCTTGCGAAAGTAGTTAAAATCTGGGGTTTTAACGGTCGCCATTTAGTCTTAATACAGCGGATATTGCAAAGACCCTTCCCACGGATATGCATAACAACGAAAGAGAGTATCATAGAACAAAGACAGAAATTTTGATTACATTGGCTTCGGATCCCCTATGACATGAAACAAAGTTATACAGAAACCATTCGATTGAAATAATTATTGTGAGACGGATATTGTTTTATTTACGTATCTGACTAGTTTCCGCCAGACCGAACAAACCATTTCAGTGGAACGTGTTACAAGGCGCCGCGTTTCTCTTTTATTAATTAAATTATTTAATTGGATACTTTTAAACGTGCTCACTTATTATTAAAGCCGAATAAGCAGTGAGAAATTAAACAACTGATTTAGTCTCCTTGTTTCTCCTTTTGTAATTGAATTTAAGGTACTCAGAAAGCGTATATTGTTGATTGTAGGGTTTATTTTAAAGGTGTGTTTCCGGCGGTCAAGTTCAGAGCAACCCACCTGAATTCGTGATCAGAGCTACCAGATTATTACTAGGCGTGTTCTCAGTGACCACAGAGTTATGGCTCATTTTCCTTATTGATCGTTTTTTTCCCCTTATTGTGGTTCTTGGTGCATGCAGTTCTTCCGTAGATTTCTTCCACACTTGTGAACCAAGGCCTGCTTCGCTTAAAGAAATTCTCAAACCGCTAGAGACGTTTCAGGTCTGCTATCAGCGGTGACAAAATTGTTGGTTAATTAAGGATCCTACAGACCTTCAAACCATTTGAAGTCCACGCCATACACGTTCAAACCGTATGCGCAAGCAGTTTGATGGTGTATGTTGACATGGCACCTATTGACCGAGTAACGATCTCGTCACGTTTATTTGAAATCCAATTTTGTACTCTAGCTCATTTCTACTTGTTTGTAAAGGTCATAAAGGTTCCAGTTTTTTGACAAATCAATATATCAGTAAGCGGCAGAACGAAACATTTGCGAGGCTGACGGAAAATCCCATTTTCGTCTGGCGACGGAGGACCAGGACGTGATAACAGACCAAGGGTGGCGGATTAACGCTAGGTCTTAGGAAAGTTGCAAGGCCGCAAAGTCATCTACCTGGAAGGACACCCCTCTCCTACATACACAGGAGTCACGTGCAATAAACAGATTGGTGGAGACCGATCACGTGATTAAAATTATACGCCACGAAAGGGTGAAATTTTGTCCAGCTCGAAGGTAGTATAAGGAAGAAATTGGTCGGTTGGCTAGTAGAGAAGGGAGAAGGGAGAGAAGAAGTAGAACGTAAGCATAATTAATCTGTTGGCGAGTAGACTTGCAAGGAGGTAGCAGTCAGCAGAAGTGAGAAGAAGAAACTATGCATAATTAATCGGTTCGCAAGTAGATTTGGAAGAAAGTGACAGGTGAAAAAGAAGAAGATACACGTAATTAGTTAAGTCAAGTAGTCTCTGAAGGAGGAAGAAGTCGGAGAGGCTTTAAACAGATGCACAAAGAACAGCTAATATTGTGATACATCAGAAGTTTCCGGAGAAGTATTCGAGAAATTTATCCCCATGACTGATGTTCCGCTGCCAGCCAACAGCATTTTGCCAAAGTAAATCCATTCGGACAATTCTACAGTTAAATCAGCTGTGGAACAATGAGAACGCGGCCCACAGATAGCTAGAAGAGAACCATTACCCACAAAATGAAAATTTCTGAGAAGGGGGAACGCCCAGCAGCTGCAGAAGACGAATAATCAGTTGTGTGAATGTTTTTCACGACGGCGCAGATAACCGAAATCCTGCTACCCTATATGCTAACAGATAGGATCCTTGCTTTTTGTTTTAAATTCATTCAGAGCCTTGTGTTTCGTAAATTACCCTGAGAAAAATTAGCCATCATAAACAGCTGTAATTATAACTGCCATTAAGAGTAAAGTAAAATAAAGGACCCTAGCTGATGTAACATAATTTAAGTTGTTGATGAATTCAAACATATTTGCAATAAAAAACATTTTTTCATCATTTTAATGAAATAAAACCAGTGTTTTGTCACATTCTTATGGCAAATTCAAGAAGTGTTGAAGAAAATGAATTTTATATACAATTGTATCGTAATTTTTGTGAATTGTTGAAGGTGAAAAGTGAAGAGTTAGGAAACAGAAATATGGACAACGTGGCGTACTGGAATTTGTAACAATGAAGGAACTTGGAAATAATATATATATATATATAATTTATAAAATCTAATGGACTTGAGATATATATTGCTGTGTAGAAAGTTTGAGCAGGCATTGAACCAATATGGAGCTATGAAGCTGTGCCAGGGAGTCTACCATTTCCATGAGACAGAGATCACAATTAAGAACACTGAGATGCTCCATGGCACGTGTAATTAAGTGTCACAGCAAGATTTGAGAATAATTTTACCACGCATAGAGCGCAAATAAACGTGAAGATAGACTAGAACTGGCCTCGTATCACTACCGCTGCAATACAGAAACAACAAAAGACTGGTGCAAAGACCCGAAGGTGTTGTAACGCTGCAGAGGATCCAATCAGGAAATTAATGAATCAAATTAATTAAATGACTTCTAATAGCTCATAGTATATGTAATTATGATTGCTGTTCAAATTCGTGCAGTTGCCAGGCAGGCTGGAATGATGAGGTGAGGGAGTAATTGAAACTGTTGACCATGGCTGATCTGTGAGGATTGAAGCGAGTCCGCTGTGACATTAAGAAAGTGGGGAATGTTCGTGCCCTTCTGGGAGAAAGCGAGCGGGACCTATCACGCACTTAAAGGTTTGGGGATCGAGGCTCAGCCCGAGGACCGCGGATGCAATCTATCACCCAGACAAGGCAATCGCAATTAATAACGAAATAATAGACGAATTTTATTACGCGCGGTGTAATTAATACGCTGCGCCATAATACGCGTGATTAATGCCGTTCTAGACGGGAAGACGATAATGTTCCTACTGGAGATAATTAAGGCGGACTGTCAATTTTGCTTCGCATTCTTGTCCTCACAACGGCTTTCTCACGGGACAGCATATCGCGCAGCTCCTATGAAAATAATACTGCACTTTGTAAACAAAAGGACTTCTATATATACATTCCTCTAACGGAAATAATGCACGATCACATTAAAGATAGCTCTACGGGATTTATCAGTACAAAACAACAAACCACAGTCAATTAACCCAATAAGTAGAACTGGGCAGTAGAGACTTTGCTTAGAAATATAGCTCATTACATATAACGCTATTAAAAAACTTAGAAAGTATATCTGTGCTAAACGATTATTATAGGAAGATTTTTTCCAAGTAAATTATACGATACAAACCATATTTTTTAAATATATCTTTCAGTACTACAATATATTAGTGACGTCAGTTTCATAATATCGTGAACACGGAACTGATCAAGTTTTGTACAGAAAATGTTTAGCATAAATATTCTGTTAAGGAGCGAAGGTTTTCCCGGTGAATTTGATTCAAATATAATTCGTTTCGACGGCAAGCTTTGCCATCGTCATCAGGTAGACTGTTGTTGTGGGTTGAAACCCGAGAATTATATTTGAATAAATATTCTGTTCCACCACCAAGTTTGACCTTCAAAGCAACTATTAATTGTCTTATGAAATACATCGATACGCATATATTTTTCTTTTGCCAATTTCTTGTTATTCATTTGCACGACCTTCATCAATGACGTTAAGTACGACCTCATACATTTGCATACTTCACTCTCTATAATAAAATTGTCTGTATGTACATAGGCGTGTTTTCAATAAATTAACTTCAGTTATAGAGCAAGAAAACATTTGTCCGAACGTAATAAATTAATGTCAAGGTTTATTGGGCGTTTACCTTAAGAAAATAAATACAATGGACACTGTACCACGGAAGTAGTTTAGAAGTGACGAGGGATGGAAGGCATAAGTGGAACGCTGCAAATTAAGTTGCCCAACATCTAAATCTGTAATGAGATAACTTTTAATTCCGATCTCCAATAGAAAATTTCAAATCCAATCTCCATTAATTAATCCAAGCAAATATTCAAATTGCATCCAAGAAAAATATATAAACGACTCCCTCGTGCAAAAAAATGTACAGTGTCTCACGTCAGAAGATTCGCCTCTGCCAAAGAGATATCGAAGACTCGATTCAAACCGAAGCACTTTCTGTGTTAAGTTACACACATCCTTGCCTAAAGTTTCGTCCTTTGAGATGTAGGATCTAACTGCGAACACTTGTGTGTGGGGACAACTGAATTTCAAGTCACCGACACCCATTCACCTCAGAAAAGCCTTTATGCTGACCTCTAACTAAACGTACGACTACACATTACAGAAAATAAATCAAAGAAAGTCTTGCGGTGTGACGCAACGCTTTGATTGTAATTGGGGCAGTTACTTCAGGTACTTTCTCTGTCAGAAAACCAGTCCATGTGGTTGCAGAACTTTAATATATTCAACCCGGGCGTGTTCCAAATTACGGTTGCAGAACAATTAACAGGAGAAACGTCGATGTGAAGATAACCGACCCGGAATCAAATTGACAAAGATCGCATGTAGCTCTATAACGTTACCATTAATTTTCTTTTCTGGTTTAACAAGGACAGGAAAGGGTCTGTAGACTTTCTCGACTAGATATGCTGACACTTGGCTTATTATTACTATAATTAATGACTCCCAATATTATCACAGGCTTAAATGTCCCTCGATGACCTGTAAATACAGATCTGAAGTTTAATGATATTTTTTTTACTACGGGAAATATATTTAGAGGTTTTAAATCACGTGGAAACTTTCCCTTCACTTCAACGTGGCTTCCCGCAAACTACTGCTTATGTTGATCGCTTTATCAGTTTCCATATCCTTGACGCTTCAACTTCAATACCCATATTACAAAAAAAAGAGACGTGTGAGGGTAATAATGTTATTTTTAAATAAAAATGGACTGTAAATCTGCACTGAAAATCAAGTGAGTTTGTTGGAAGTGAGACTCGGAATAATTATTGCGTCATAAAATAATGTGATGGTCATCAAGAGGATAATTTTGGTGACATATCTCGATTTTGGCAACTCGTATATTTCAAACTATTGGTTCAAATGGTCTGAAAATTTAACAAATCACAGTGAAAACCCTTCCAAATCTATCAAAAAAGTTTGAATTATCTGTATTTCTTACTTTATTTTAAATTAATTTATTAGTGGACCTCTACTGACTCTTGGACAGAAGAGTGGGACAAAGCATTTCTTATAGTGGTTGAAAGTAGTAAACTACATAGATGTAGCAACGCACCAAAATTTTCTACAATTTTTTAAAAACTGAAGTAATAAAGGAAAGGTTCATTGGATCGGGAGGCTAAAGTAGGGTGGTACCCCTGCCGCATGCCTCCGCAGTTCTTCATGATTGTTTACCATTAAATGGCATATTACATATACTGCTGTTATTTTCGAAAATCATACAATTGAGGAATAAAATCTACAAAAAAAAATTATACGGACGAGACGTGATGAGACAGAACCGCAGTATTCAATATGGATGGCAAGAAAAAGTTCCAAATGCTCAAGAGTTTGCAAATTTTGACATGTTTCTCTGCTCAGTGCAAGAAATAAACGGATGAAGAGGAGGCTTTAAAACAATATCAGGTATTGGTAAGGTTTCGTGGAACAACCAGGAAGAGGGACGGAGAAAGGTCGGGGTTAGGCCAGCGGGCAGGGATGCCACCCTACTTTAGCCTTCCGGTCCAATGAACCTTTCCTTTCTAAATTCACTTCTTAAAGCGTTGCTACATCAATGAAGATTGTATTTTAATTTTACGACTTTCAACCACTATAACAAAAGTTTTGTCGCACTCTACTGCGATGCGCTGTCCAAGAGTTAGTAGAGGTCCACCAATTAATTAATTTAGAATAATGTAAGAAACAGATGATTCAAACTTTACAGATAGGTTTGGAAGGGTTTGCACTGTGATTTTTTTATATTTTCAGACCATTTCAAGCAACAGTTTGAAATCTATGAGTTACCAAAGTCGAGCTATGTGAAGGAAAGACAAAAGAACCCTAACTTTTTAAAAGTTCTTTTTCGCCAAACCGTGTGTATAAAATGTTTTTAGTTTTTTTTAATTACATATCATAAAATGGCATTGAATTCTGTGTAGAAATAGACCTTTGACAATAACGTAGGTAACTCAGAATGGGCAGAGTGAGGCTTTAAACTGAGGGCTGTACTATTTTGACAGTGACGGCAGTAGTGATCGTTGAGAGCCGTGTTAAGGCCGGATATTATTTGCACCGACCGAGTTTGCGCCTTACTAATTTGTTCTTTCTAACAGTGAGTGGAGAAAGTAGCGGCATGTGCTCCAGTTTCGCAACAATCACTCTCACTGGCAGCCTGAACCGCGCCTTGGCCAGTTCACACCCAGACGCATCTGATGAAGTCCATGTCCACCGCTGGTGATCGACAAATTTATTTCCCTGGTAGCTCTGGCCTTGCATCATTTCTCCGGTCCGTTCTCTATGTCAACCACTTCAACGATATTACTACAAATGAGCAACGGATTTTGAGTCCACGTACACGCAAAGTTGATACGATCCTTCGAATTCCCAAAAAAATTGGCGTGACCCTCTTATTTGGAAAGAAATTCTTCAACTACAACAAAAACGGGTCAATTTGTATTTATACAAATACGAAATGGTTGCAATAAACTCTTCAGAAATTTAAATTTAATCAAGGATAAATGCTTTCATACCTTCTGCAATCAATGAAACAAACCTGCCAAGCATTGCACTAGATAAATTCTTACCAACACGTGCTTGTAAATGCAGCTCCATTTATACAAATTAATTGAAAATAAAAATTTCAACTGAAGAATATTAATGTTATATAATCACAATTTTTAACTAAATATTTTTCAGGGTAGAATTTGCTGAAATTTCATGAAGATTAAAAACTGATCATAAGTGGCGTTAAAGAACAAGTAATATTTAAGAATCATGACAGAAAAAAACTTAAACGCATAAAGTTGGCTACATTTTGACTTATCGTACACAAATATTTTTTCAATCAGAAAATCTTGTTTCAGATAAACCCAACAACATGGCATTCTTTGTGTGTAAAATGAACTGGACACAAACAAGTTTAATGTCAGCGTTGAGACAAACGTGAATTTGAAAATAAAATATAGGTGGTCCTTGTGTTAGAAACGCTTGTCATGTCTGGGAATGTCATTTATTGAAATCTACTTGAGATAAGTAAGCCATTTAAGAAGGTGTCAGATGGAGGCCGACAGTAGCCTCTTAAGTACAGAGCGCTCATAGTTTAATAGGCAGGTGTCAAATCACGACTCCCAGGCCTGCCAACACACTAGATATGCCACCAATTAGTTGCACTAAAGCGCAATCAAATAATATAAAAAAACAATACAATAAAATGTTTAAAAATTAACTTCTTCAGACGCCGACTTAAAAACTAAAGGATATACATTCCAAACATAACGAATAATTCCAAAAGTAACAACACGTGAAACTCGTCAAACGAAAATAACCCTCATGTAAAATACAAATACAACAATTTATAGGTACATACATCTAACAGGCCCAAAGATTATCATTATGACAATACTCAAAGTATGTATCCTGGTACAGCGTTAAAAAATTACAATGCAACTACAAAAATTAAATCTCAATGCCTAAATCAATACCAACTATTTCATTTCATTAAAAATAGGCGTATAGACTAGTAGCATTCACCCAATTAGTCCCAATTTGAAAACCAACATGAATAGAGAATAGGAAAGTAGGATTTAACGAAATAAGTCCAATGTTCATTAAATTCATTAGGAATTACGTTTAATAAACATGATAGGATACAATAACAATTATAATTTTACAATTTTTATTAAAAGCTTTGAAAATAGTTTCTATTAAAGAATACAGAATACATATCTATTAAAATAAGCCGTAATTTTAAATTGTCATAGTTTTTCATGTAGTTCAGTGAATAGGATAGCTTGATTTAACGAAAAAGACCAGTTTTTGCTGAATACATATGGTATGTCGTATAGAATATAGAATAAGTAACAATGAAAACAAGCCGTAATTTTACATTTTTAATGGTTCTGCATGTGGTTTAGTGAATACGATACTTGTATGTAACGAAATAAGTCCAACTTTATAAAATTTATTGAAAATTACGTTTAATTAACATGATAGAATACAATAACGTACCATTTTTATTACTTTTATTTATCGATTTTTTAAATGCTTTGGAAATTACATTTATTAAACAATATAGAATACAATAATACAATCCGTAATATTTTATTATTATTAGTATTCAATGTACAATTTTTATTAAATGCTTAGGATATTAAGTTTATTCGTCAATATATAAATCAAAGCTATGTAATTTTACATTTTTATATGTTTTTCATGTCCACTTTTTATTAAAAGGATGGTAAATTACGTTTATTTAACAATATTTTAAACAAAAGTCTGAAAAACCGTAATTGTATATTTTTAATGGTTTTGTGAATAGGATAACTGGATTTATGGTAATGAGTCCATTTTGTATTAAAAGCGTAGGAATTTACGTTTATCATACAATGTCGATTACAATACTATGTTATTTCACAGTTTTGTTTTCCATGTAGTTTATTGAATAGGATAGTTGGATTTAATGAAATGAGTACTATTTTTTTTGAAAGCATAGGAAATTACGTTTATTAAACAATATAAAAGACAAAACAGATTTAATTTTTTACCGTGTCCATATTTTATTAATATTATTGGAAATTGTTTATTATACAATATAGAAAACAAAACTATGAAAACTAGCCGTGATTTTACATTTTTAATTATTTTTATTTTAGTTTCGTGAATAGGAAGACTGAATTTAACGAATTAAGTGTTTTGCTATGATAACTAGCTTTACAAGAAGCCCAATTTTGCTTCGCAGGGTAGGAAATTTCTGTTGTTAAACAACTTAGAATGTTTAACAGTAAAATGAGTTCGTAGTTTTGCATTTCGAATGGCTTTCCATGTGGTTTTAGTGGTTACGATAGCTTGGGTTCATCTAGCAGTCTTGTTTGCGACTCCTGGCATGGGATTTTGGTCCGTTCCGCGTCCTAGGACGTTTATTCGACGTCACCTATGAGTTCGAAGATCACGATCGCAAATCGAGTACTGAGAATGAAGCCGTCGATCAAGATTAGGTTGAATACCAATTGAAAACTAGCTATGTTGGCTGAGGTGTATCGGGCTGACTGCAATAATGTGGACTCGGGTTCCATTCGATGAAAACATTTTAATTTGTTACTTTACTTCCTTTGTTTACCTTTCATTTCTAGTATTTTCTGTTTCTGGAATATTCCATGTATGTAGAAATTGTACTGGATTCCGAACCGGAGTCAGTCTTACGCAGTACACCCTTCGTACGTCTATAACCTCTACTATATCTCAAGGTCCTACAGAAACGTAACAATATATCCTTTACAAATTTCGATATTGGTGTGTTGTGTGTGTCCTTTGCTATTAATTATCCTGAAAGTATCTTCGCTATTGGATTCAGTAATTATTGACTTTATTAGCAAGATATAGACGAATGTACCAGTGATATGTTTCACTCAATTCTGCATTAAGCTGTATAAATTAGCCGCAAGAGGACTACATAGCACACAGATGTAATCTCCACACCTGCATTGTAGCAGCTGGGACACGCCCAAGAATTGCTGCAAAGAAATGTTTCAATTAAATACCAGACTCATAAAGATAACGGACACACCCATCGTACGGAAGCCCGTCATTTCAGGAGACCTGCATACATATGCATACTAACTGGATCTCTGATCCTTTACCATTCCGTCGTCTTCCCTTTCCTTCGCTGTGCTTCATCTTAAATTGGTCATGTGTCGGTCACTGCATGTATGTTTCGGAACTAAGAAATGTTGTGGAGATTGTCGATTTTTTCTCTGTATCAGTCTCTGGTTTCATACAAAGATTAGAAACATGACTATCTTTTATATAATGATTATTTGTGACACCAAACACCATGTCTTTAGTTTTATGAGGCAGCCGATCCTTGGAATAATATTTCTGTATTGAGTAAAAGGGGGTCTTTTAAACCAGAGAATTTCTTGGGTATTTTAGGAAGATATTCCCGATATTACCGCTGAGGTACGTATCTTATTGATGAGTGTTTTTTCCACTTCTCCACGGATCTCTCCAGATCTGTGAAAGAGTCTAACCTGGTATCGGTAATTACTCACCATATTTATTGCACATAGCAATTAACCATTAGATAACCTTTTATAAGCATATAAACCAACCACTATTAACTGCGACAAATTACGAATTTTTGATATAGACAGTAATTATTAATTGAGGCTCATTTCTGAATAAGCATGTTGTAATCTGCTTCTGTGGCATTACAAAATTTTTAACTAAATTTAATTAAGTATTCATATACTATGTGTGTATCGCTACAGATTTAATCTCCTGACTAGTAGAATGAGAATGATTCCGATTGTTCAGTGTATGTTCCAATGGTTTTAATTTTGAGCTAGACGAGAAAGCGTAAGTGGACGTGAATCCTGTCAATCAATCGACAGAACCGTAGCGGCCAGCGACACAAATTTGAATCCAAGACAGATCTATAAGCAATATTTACGATCTTTTAGTCCAGGTTTCGTGAACCTTTAATTTTAAAAGTTGATTTCCACGTCGTTCGGCCCGAATATTTTATTAAAATTTGATACGATTTATCTTAATAAATTATATTGTATGATAAATTGAATTCTTCTGTTTGTAAGGCTCATGAGAGTCCACATCCAGACCGAGAAGTATTTCATTATTTATTAAAGTTTATTTTAAAGTTTGACGTTTTTTTAAGCTGATCACTTGTCGAAAGTAACTTAATTTCTTAAATATTTCGCCTTGATTTGGAAAAAAGTTACTCTTTCGAGAATAAGTGCACGGTAAATTATAATATCTATGTATGTGTTTATTAAATCTACAAATGGCAATAATAATAATCTGGTCGTAAGGACTATATTTAAACTATAATGAGCTATATAATTATATTCAATATAAATCATATGTACACATAATAATTAAATATATGTGGAATCATATTATTAGAAGATAAATTTTGGAAAAGAAATCTTGGTTTTGCCTGAAAAAAAAATACTGGAAATATATTTCACTTTAGTATATATTTAGATATTTTGGAGCACTGGTCACTAAACTTATTTAACTAAACTAAACTTAGATTAAGTCTAAATTTTCTTGTGTGTTAGAGGAAGTTCCCCAAACACTCCTGCAGGCAGATTGTTCCAGTCAATAATTGTCCTATTTCGGAATGAGTATTTTCCAACGTATGTTTATTCGTGCCTTGCTTGTAATTTAAGCAAGTGGTCACTCCTCATTCTATCTCGGATTCCCCTGTCAAGGTTTTTGACTTGCAAAGGCTCTGTAGAAAATGTGTAGCCTAGCTCTTTCTCTTCTTGTCTGTAGCTTTACCTTTTCGTTACCGTGCCCAGATCCTATTTGTACGAATTTTGCGGCCCTTCTTTGCACCCTTTATAAGGATTCTATTTAATAAATAATAAAATACTTCTCGGTCTGGATGTGGACTCTCCTGAGCCTTATAAATACCTTATAAACAGAAGAATTCAATTTATGATATTCGCATACTTTGGCTTATTGGGCTTGTAGCGTGCTGCAAGAGTAGAAGCGAGGAAGGAGGGACGAGGGTTGTCTGGGGGAAAGGGAGACGGGATAATACCTTGCGCGCTTTTGTCACGGTCACTCATAGCACGATCAGCTTGGTTAAAACCCTTTTGAGAAACTATCCCCCCCCTCCAAACTTGAATCGTCACAGACCTAATGCTCCCGGCAAAGGTTACTCGCTGAAGTCGATCAGCAACGAGGTAATCCAGGCTCCGAGCCGAACCGTCTCCGACTCGTAGGCGAACGGGCTGACTTGAGAAGATGATAGAGACGCAGGTATTTGTTGTCCGGATAGAGCTAATGTTTGTTAATGTTGGTAATTTGATTGAGAGTAATGGTGGAGGTGCGATGGAGCGCGCGCGCGCAGCCGAGACCGAGACCGAGACCGGGGCCGGGCGTTGACCCGGCGAAGCTTCCCGCTGGGTTCCCAATGCTGGGCTGACAGGTGATTAGTCGGAACGTGATGTATGGGCTGGTTCGTGCATAGGGTGTCGCAGGACACCGCTTCCTCGCCTATCTCTATCAGCAATGCTCTTCTGGAATGCCAGAGTCGTCGCTCTGCTTCACACTTTACTGTGGCTGCTCTCCCAACCATCACGCCCTCCCATAAAAATAAACTTAAGGCTCAAATGCGAACTGAAAATAGTTGCCACTAAACCGTATTGTATGTTCCTATCACGCGTGTATCTGATCCCTGGGTCACGGTTTCAAACCCACTGAGGCTCGACAATTTTTCACGGCTAGGGCAAATTACATCCACCATCACTTCCAGATACCGTCATGCGCTATCGTTGCATGTTGTTTCTAGATTACTAAAAGCCGTTCGTTCCTAAAATAAAACTTTATATTTACGAGCACTTCCGTATTTCTCACTATCTAAATAAAATCGTCTTCTTGATTTCCTCTAATATTTGATCACACCTTAAATTGTGCGTTATTCAATAAACCTCAAATAAGACAATCCCACCCAAACTGTCGTCGTCAAAATAGTAAAGCCCTGAGTTTGAAGCCTCACTGTGCCCATTCGGAATGACCTACGTTACTGTGAAAGGTCTCATTGTACGCAGAATTTAATTCCATTATACGATACGTAAATGAACGATTTTTGAAAGCATGCGTTTTTTAGAAAAAAACTGAAAAAAGATAATTGTCATTCTTTTATATAGCTCGTCTTTGACAACTCATATTTCAAATTTGTGTTCTAATGGTCTGAAAATTTAACCAATCACAGTGAAAAACATATCGGATAAGTTTGAATCACATGTGTTTCTTACTTGATTTGAAATTAGTCAGTGGACCTCTACTAACTCTTGGACAGCGCATCGCAGAAGAGTGGGAAAAAAGCTTTTCTTGTAGCTAACGTAGACAAGAGCAGTATGAGTAATGTCATTTAAAGGAAAGCTACCAGGAAAAGCGGCGGAGAATGGTCAGAACCAGGCCAGCGTGGTCAGGGGTGCTACCCTACTTTACGCTCCCGGTCCAAGAAACCATTCATTTCTTATAGTGGTTGAAAGTCGAAAATATAAGCTTCATTGATGTAGGAACGCTCCAAAATTATGTACGATTTTTTTAAAAATTAATTTAATACCATAAAATGGCATTAAATTCGGCGTAAAATGAGACCTTTCACAGTAACGTAGGTCATTCCGAATGGGTATAGTGAGGCTTCAAACTCAGAGCTCTACTATTTTGACGACGACAGTAGGTTCTATTTCCAAGTAAGATTTAAATACAAAAACTTCCTTTCTCGCTTTCGTCTTGCTCATTGATTATCCCTCTAAATGAACCGTATTTACAACAACAAAAAATAGCGTACATTCTGACGTTTTCACATTCTCTGTATGTTTAGTTAAACAAATAATCCCTTCTTCCATGAAGCGCTGTAATGTGTGTTCTGTCTTATCCAAGCGTTACGATTAATTAGGACGAGTTACGGTGAAGGTGATCGAGCGCATACATGCGAGCGTGATAAGTATCCCACGGGTTCTAATTCATCAGTACGATCGCTTTCGCAGGAGAAAGGGCAAGTAACTAGGGCAGGCAGCCGTGAGCTTGCACGTGTTGCAAAAGGTTACACAGGCTTTATTTGAGCACTATTACAAGTTAGCGATCAACTTCTTGTAAACACTCCGGAAATCCGAATCGACATGTTTATGAAATTAAAGAAATAAATACAAACTCTCAACTAAACATCAATACAGCGCTATATATAGATTTAATTCGTTGATTACCAGGCGTTTTCGGGGTATTTAATCATCCAAAGCTTACATTAGGCCGGAAAGTTAATTAATGATAAAGTAATCATTTGGCACCTGGTGCGTATGTGCTAATGTGCATCAGCACATAAATTTAGGAAGAATTCTGTTCTTAATTTTCCGAACCTTTATAATAGTGTTCTGACAGTGTGAAATTCTGCTTCGATTACTAATATTTTAATTGATAGAGATGCCAACTAAAACCTACCCAAAAGACAAAAGTACTGTCGTCGTCAAAATAGTAGAGCCCTGAGTTTGAAACCTCACTGTTCCCGTTCGCATTGACTTTCGTTATTGTGAAAGGTCTCATTTGTCGCTGAATTCAAAAATAATGTTTTAAAAGCATTATGTACTTACGTTTTTGCGATAAAACTGAAAAAAGTCGTTTTTTTGTCTTTATATCATATAACTAGCCTTTGACAACTCTTAGATCTCAAACTGTTGCTTTAAATGGTCTGGACATTTATCAAACGTCAGTGAAAATCCTTCCAAAACCAATCAGAAAAGTTTTTTTCACCTGTGTCTCACTTTTTTAAAAATTAATTAATTATTGGACCTCTAATAACTCTTGGACAGCGCATCACAGCTTTTCTTCTTGTGGTTGAAAAAGTATAAATACAAAATATAAGCTTCATTGATGTAGCAGGGCTAAAAAAAATTGTACGCTTTTTTAAAAAGTGTAGGGAGAAAGGAAACGTTTATTGGAGCGGGAGGGTAAAGTAGGATGGCATCCCTGCCCGCTGGCCTGTTTCCAACGTTTCTCCGGACTTTTGCTTTCTTTTTCATGTATCTTGTTAAAGTTGATTAAGTCATTTCTGAAAAATCGGAGCAGCTCTCTTCCAATTTTAACATTGTTGGAAAATATCACAATAACGTAGGTCAATCCTAATGGGCACAGTGAGGCTTCAAATTCAGTGCTACTATTTTAACGACGACAGTAAATTTAGAAGATCAGAACGGAAAAATCACGATCGAACCGGAACAATATTGCAAATATTATAAAGTTCTCTTAACATAAATGTCATCCAGATCTTTTACTTATTATGACTAACAAATTTCCATTTATCTTAATAAATAATGTTAATCATGTAATATTATGAGGATTCCTTCTGCTCTCGCCATTTTTATCGGCTACTTGATTTATCAAGTTAAAGAACTCATGTGAATGAGTATAATTTTATGGAGGAGAAAATTCTAATGTGTTTTGCTACCGAAGAAACATGAGAGATAATATTTATAGCCAAGTTGATGGATAAATGTACTGAAACGCTGTTGATTACTTTGATTGTAACGACTGTTAAAATGATATATTTAAATGGAAATGGGATAATTTAATTCTGTGTTACGTGTCTTTCTTGTAGTTGTTGGAGATCCTTAATTTTCTCGAAATTAGCTGGGCTATTGGCTCTACAGAGTCAGTCTATGAATAACTGCGGAAACCACCGCATGCCATAATGGGAAATTTCGCAAGTTAGAAGGTTCGCGGTTCAAGCCCGACTGTTACCTGGCCTTGGCTTTTGCATAGTTCACCAGATGTATCCAGAGATATAACGGAACGCCGTTATATCCAGACCAGCCGAAGTGAAAGTCACGTCAACCGAACTCATCTTTGCTAACAGCCCCGTTATGAGCACTTACCGTATACAAGGCCAATGTTCTGCTTTAGCCGGATTACCGCCTCACCTTTATAGATGTCAAAGGTGATGCTCAGGAAATCACTCCAACACGGATGCGAGACACCGTTTACGCCATAAAATAAGGATTAAATACGAATCCAGTTCTTCCAGCGCTTGATGCACACTTGCGATCTTCTTCCAGACGGATGCACTTGTCGGTCTTCCCGAAGGCTTGGAGATCGTGGAAGGTGTGCAGAAATGTGAAGCTGCTCGTTAATCTTCTACATGCAACCTGCAGGCCTGTTTGAATCCTTTCAAGCTGATTCAAAGAGATATTAAAACGTGAAAGCACATCTTAAAATGACAAACCTATAATTGCTTGCAGCTTCAGGAAGGCTCACGGTTTAAACCGGTTTAGCCTGTAACAAAGCCATGCCGGTTTCTTCTTCCACACGCCGATATAAATGATTTCATTTCGAAAAGCCAGGTTGCTGCACGCAAAGTCCGGCTATCCTCTAGATAGACGTGCGAATTTGAATTTGCTCAAATTTATCCTATTTGACAATACGTTTTTCGCTTCTCGCGGCGTGTTTATGCGAACAATTATGATTCATCGTGCACAAAGTTACCAACATCTACTTATCAACAGTCTGATCGAGACTATTACTCACGAAAAAAACTTTATTTCATATCTATTTTTTTGTAAATAAATCCACATTTCTTTCTTAGGCATATTTATTAATTATTAAATATATTTTTCGAAGTACGCTACCCATTAGCATTAACAATTACAATGTATTTGAGGAAATGAAAAATTTTTCTAATTAAAGGCGCGTATTACTCTGTCAATGAATTTATAAATCGGCCTTAACCTAACGTTCTTTAGTTCCCTAGGAAATACTGGTTCTATGGACTGCAATATAAAACAGTATTGTACATTTATGCCACTAATACTTCAAAATTGTTTATTTCATGTGGACCGCACGAGATGTCCAGTCACTGCCCTCAACTACGACATGTGTTCTTCAGGAGAAGAAGTGATGTGCAGTGTTACAAGTGAAATTAATAACTCTTATTTAATTATTTTCGTATAGATTCTAAGTTTTATTGTTACATGAAATATTTTGTAGTTACGTTAATTATTGTATATCATTAATGTTTATGATTGTTAGGTATACATAAATATAGTAAATACTATCATGTTTTTATATCAATTTGACTTGTCCTATTTCCTCATCTGAGGACTAACTGAACCAATAAATTATCTATCAGTAGTGACTTAATTTTCCATTTGATTAATATTCTGTTTAGTTCGCATTCTGAGAAATTATTTGTCTGTATTGTATTTATTACAGACAGAAGAGCTTTTTTAACGAGTTACAACTCATTTTTCATTTATGAAGGTTTTACATTACTACTATGTACTCAGGACCGAATATACGTGTTAGTTATACAAGCTATAACTTGATGGGTATCATGACCCCCCCAAAAAAACCCGATTTTGAGTTCAATATTTATTTCGCGACCAATGATTTACAAGTAACCGAGAATAATGTCACCGGCTTACAATACCTGGACTTATTAAAAAAAAGCCTAAATTCGGTCCTGTTTGTGATACTACGGCTACAGTCGTCAAATGTTGACAAGGAAGATTTGTTTATATAATCAAAAATATCAATGTAGATATCAGTTTTTCCTTCGTGAGTGCCTGATGAAGTCCCAAGAAACCGAGACGAAGCGTTGCAAAATGTTATAAATTATAATCAATAAAGTTTCTGACAATTAAGGTTTTTCCATTAATTTAATGCCAGATAAACTACCTCGTTAGTGTAAATAAAAAACTGGTTATCTGATCTGTTAAGACTTTAATGTAATTGACTTGGCTCATTCTCCTATAAAAAAGCACGTGCCAGAAGTTGTACGGAAACTGTTTGTGAAAAGAAGCTCACATGTATGCAAAATAATTTAAATAATATTGTGGTAGCCCGACCTAATGCTGCGTCACGCCAACAATAGTGGCGCGACCTGTGTAATGCCCAACATGAGCAATCAACTATTGCACAGAGATTTATTTATTCATGCCTTTGATGTTGTTTCCTGCAAAAGGTAATTTAGTTATATAATCTAACAAGGCACACAGAAAACAATATAAATAAGAATTAAAGGCAAAAACCTTTAACACTCATGTTCTAAGCCTTTTATTCTGTGAGGGATGATCCTTTAATTTTATTTTGATTTAAAGACTTAACAACTAATTGTTTTTATTTTTAATACAGTGTAAAACAAATTTTGAACTGATAGTCTTATATTTGTAATTATTACATTTATGCACTCGACTTTTTGTAAAGGGCTAGTGACAGCTCAAATTGAAGAAAATGGCTGTGAAATGAAAAAACTATACAAATTTTTTAGCGTTCTATATAATTTTAGAAAAATGTAATGCAAGTGGATCAGGCAACTGATAATCAGATGTTTTAAGATCACGATTTAGAATTCATGGTTACATAAAAACAGCATCAAGGGATTAAGTGAATTTTCTATTTCTGGTTTCACGACATTTTTCACATTGAACTTTAAAAAAAGACTTCTAATAAATTCGGCGTGTTAGGAATACTTGAATAAAATTGTTTCTTGTTTTTTTAAGCATAAAATGTTTAACAACACAGTTCTTTGGTTGTTGTGGAGTTTGTAAAAATAGTAAGTTGGTTTTTTTGTGGCAGGAGAGCGTAAGCAAGTTTGATGATCAATTAGTCAGAGCCAAAGTTTGCTGTTCAAAGTGAGAGGTCAGTGAGTCACCTTTTACAGGAGGAATTTGTCATCAGAAGTGAGCTCAGAAGGAAACACTTACGTCACAGAAACTCATTTAGCCGAAGGATAATGAATCAGCAGACGATCAGCTGTCTCCGTCGAACAAACAATCTGTAAGAATCAATACAAATTATGACCAAAAACCGAATCGGATTGCACACTGATTAAATTAGAAAAGATTTTTTTATATAATCACCGGTGAAGTTACAATAAATAAATAAACTTGCCATAAGTCAGAATTGTATAATATTTGATTACCTTGGGATTTCATAGGGTGTACATTAATTGTTTAAAAGAGATGAGACCTCAATTATTATTTTAAGAACAAAAGCACATTTTCATTTGCTTCCCAGTTTGGTGAGTCATCTCAGTCCTTGACCTTCATCAATATGTAATGAGCATTATAAAAGAAACAGTAGATTCGCTTTTCGTCGGCCCATCATTACAACTCCCTCGTAATTAATGTAGCACTTTACTAATTGTATTGTTAAGAATTTCATAACGAGTCGTGGAAAGACTCCAATAGCAGAAATATTTATGTGAGCGTTGTTTACGAGTCTCGGGAAGAAAATAATAATGAAATGCGAGAATTCGCCCAGAGGTAATGGCATTCCATAAAATCCTGTTCATGCTAGTGAGAAATTAATTTTACACATTTACGTGTCACTGGTGTAGGCGTGCAAACCGGATAAAGGTCCTTGTTAAAACGTTTCGTAATCCACGGTTTACTTATTACTTTTCTGTGCTGAAAATACTTAACGAAAACCATGAATCGACAGAGTTTTAATAATGAAGCTATTGAAAACGACTTTGGTCAACTGAATTTTAAACTGCGCCACATTCGTTTATTCCTTACGTCGTAGGTCAGTTTGTGAGATTCTACATGCGTAGTTGAGAATGGAGTAGGGGAAGGGAAATATTGTCGTTTGAGGAGGAACTTCCCCTGCAACGGACAGCCGGAACGCTACTAGCATTGTTAAAAACATCAAATCATTTTCATACAAATGGGATATGGAGACTGCGATAACGTCTTTTTAAGAAACCCTATTCTTATAATCTCTTACATTTTATGGATTAGTTTCTTAACGTACAACATATCCTGAACTGACAGCAATTTATTTCCTAGCGTCAATGCACTCAGAATTGCTTTTACACTACCAGAATATCTCAACAAAGCCTCGATGTATATAATATGTGGTGTTCAGAACAATCGAAACTACGCGACATTTGCAGAATGGCGTCAAACTTTATGTACCATTTGAATACCTCGGCCTTCATACATCATTGCTCTGGTGTTATTTTAACTTTCATATTTGTACTGACGTTAATTCTTATGAAGAAAGTCTAAATATAGAAGAAAATGGTCTAAAAATAATTAAATTCCTTATATAAATAATAAAATTAATTACTTTAATATTTAAATTGTATAAATATTAAAAAGTGTCCAACCTTTAATCAGTATGGGCAGATGTATTTATTGTCCAATGAAGTGCTTCCATAAATCTGTTATAACATTTTTGTATATTCCTCTCATTTAATTCATGTGTTCCATCTACAACTCATTTTGGATTCAATGCACCTATAATGTTTCACAGCCGCCTAAGAGTTTTCTCCTTCGTGAATCCTTTCATTTTATACTGGAATTTTTTTAATTAATACCCTGTTATTCGAAGGTAGTCTAACTAGAATTGTGCGACGTTGAGCGGAAATGGTTTTATTTATCAGTTAAGGGACACGAGGACTGAAAATTCGAACAAAATCATTAAAAAAAATCAAATTTCTAATTTTTTCTTATTAATATGCCTATAAATTCAGTAAACTGATAAAAGATGATGCCAAACAAAAGATGGAAGGTGTAACACATTCTGCAGGACAATTTTAATTAATGTTTGATTCTAATTTAATAAATTATTACCGTTTCTCAGAAAAAATGTGTGATTCACGATTTATGGTACCAAAAACCTTCTATACGTCACAAATATAAAGATATTGTCTTCATTCTTTTTCTACATAAACTACTTGTTAATACGTTTAAACACAATTATTAGATATTAAATTGTTCATGTATTTTATGTGAAAATAAATTTTCAAACTGCTGAAAAGTGCCAATTTTAAGAAACCGTATGAAGCTCTTAGTAAAAAAAATTATTTTCTCCCCACGCTTTTTATTCAATTTCAAAAATAATACTGACAATTGATAAAAATTCTCAGCCCTATATATACATGGGCAAAAAAGCTAAAATATATTAAAGTACGTAACGCAAAGAACATTTTTGAAAATAATTTACAAAATATCTACACCAAAAAACAAGTATACAGAAACAAAATTTTGTACATTGCCACACATTTGCGTTCTTAACACAGTTAAAATTTCAGTTCAGTAGCAATTCATTTACAGGAACTTAAAATTTCAATTCCCGTGTCCCTTAAGAAATATTTTTTTATTATTGTCACATTATTAGTGGCCATGTTCACTTTTCAATTACTCCTGTATTTATAATAATAATATATACAATATAATAATTTATAATAATAAAGAGTGGATACAAAACAAACTATTAGAGATACATGACATTATAGTATAGAATGAAATTGTTTAGACAGCCGAAAGCTCCTGAAGAGACTGTAAAGAATTTTACTCCCAACATTGAGTCATTATTGTCTTGATTTGAAGAAAAATAGTAGGGTATTCATTGAGAAATAGAAATTTAAAAGAACTATTTAATTGGTTCTCCAATGTTAAACAGGTTTCCTATTTATTTGAATTTTTGATATCAGCCAAGCAAGTTCGGTTGTGCCTATCAGAAATCTAATTTTTTTTATGAGTTACCATATAAAATAATGGAAAATACATTAAAAAATTCTTATCACAATATTACTCTATTTGCATTATTTATTTCATAATAAACGATGTTTCGTGAAAAGAACATATTTGTTTTCTTATTTGTATTGCCCAAATGATTTTGTATGTTAATCTCTGTCTACCAATATTTTATAATTCATGAAGTTAATTAAGAGGAAGAAATTTCTTTGTTACTGGTTTACATTTTCTCAGTGCCTTATTCATAGTGATAATCAATAAGGGTAACAATTATTTATCGGTTTGTTCGGGACAAGCGTTGACTTAAGCATTGTTTAGGAGAGAGAAGGAGAGAAGAAGAGAAGAAGAGAGAGAAGCAGCTGCACACCTCTAGCAGTAGGAGTTTTTGCTAGAAACAGTTTTCTGAGAATGCCAGGTCAGCTCTACGCGCACTTCGCTGCTTAAGATGAATCTAAAAGCTGTTACGTACTTAAGTAAAATAGAAAAGAAAACTTTACAGTAATTTATTACTCCATTCTCTTTTTATGCTCCTTCTCCAATCGTTACCATAATCCGTTCCGTGAATTCCATTTTCTTTCTTCGCCGGAAAGGAAGTGCCTCCGCCCTCCCCAAATTGCCTGCTTTTCTTTAAAAGCTTCACGGCTGTTGATGCACCGTTGAACATTAAAAATGTTTGGAATTGATATATACAGAAGGCATTGGAAGGTTAATTATCTCGTAGTAAAAGCAGTAATTAACCTTAGACCAGTCGCTAACATCAACGTTACATAAATTCAAATAAAGTTTACATTTCGTGTTTCTTGACGTGGAATACTACTAAATGAATGGAACAGCCTTAATTGTCCGAATGTTTATTACAATTTATCATGATTATGCAACATTTCGTTTCCTCTATTGGGACTTCATCAGGCATATGTTAACACTATAGCTCTTCTTTATATATATAAATGACTTACCTAGATCCATAAATTCTTCTTCTAAAACTATAATTTTTGCAGATGATACTAGTATTTTGGTAACAAATAAACAAAATGCTGCCAGTGTTACATTAAGCCAGATGCTTCACTGGTTTTCAGCCAATGGCTAGTCAGTCAATTGTGATAAAACTCACTTCATGCAGTTTCAGACAAAGAATGCCAAATCGAACTCAATAAAAGTAGCAACAATAATTGTGAAATAACTGAAGTTGAATGCACAAAATTTTTAGGTATATCCATGGACAATAAATTAAACTGGAAGGATCATATTAATATTCTCCTACAAAAATTAGGCTCGGCAACCTTTGCTCTTAGAATTATGTCAAGTTGTAGTGATCCTAACACAAGAAAATTAGTTTATTTTGCATATTTCTGCTCTATAATGACATATGGTATAATATTCTGGGGCAATGCATCAGGGAAAGATAAAATATTTACACTTCAAAAAAAGGCCGTTAGAATATTATGTCAGGTCTCACCAAAAACATCTTGTAGGGGACTTTTCAAGAAAACTGCCAGCATATTCAATCACTCAAGTTATTTGTTATTAATAATAAATTAATCTTCACACTAAACTCAGATATACATGACTTTGATACCAGAAGTAAAAACAATTTACACAAGGAAGGGAAGTCTCTAACCGTAATAAATTACAATGATATTAGCATATTTAATAAACTTCCCACCTCCATTAAACAATTAAAAATAAATCCAGACAAGTTCAAATATGAACTAAGTTCTTACTAAGCCACTCCTTCTACTCTGTTGAAGAATTTATGGAGCTGAATGTATCATAGGGTAGATATTTATAATTATGAAAGAACATTATTAGAACACTAATTTTTTAGTATAGGATGTAAAAATATTTATCAATTTTATATATAAGGTACAGATTGTATGTCTTCTGTATAGAACTTAAGAAAATCTTATTATAAATTAAAAATTAATGAATAGTTACAGTATATTTTAATATTAATAAAGCAACCTATGTAAAATCTCTGACTCGTTCCACATCCTTGAAGCTTGTGCTTCTCTATAGGATTTATGGAATATGATTTTATACTTATACAAAATACTCTTCCGGAGGAAATAAAAGCTTTAAAGATTCAAAAATTATTTATAAAGAGTTGTAATCTCTTTTAATGAATGGTGCGCGTTATTCACTGAAAGAGTAAAACAGACTAAAACTCTCTGCTCGTGTCCTATCAAATTCTCCTATTATTTTACAACTATACTCCACTAGTATTTAACTGCTGACTTATTTTCTTGTTTCATGTTCAACGGGAACCTACGCACGATTTCCTGCTGCCTCCTCCGTCGACTGAAAATTGAAGATTGAATTTTATCTTTCCTCTTTTTGTCCTTAAATTCTTCATTGTAAAGCTTTGTATATTTCTTGTAATATTATATTTGACGTATCCTATTTCCTCAACCGAGGACTAATGGATTGAATAATAAATCTAAATCATGATGATAATAATTAACACAATTTACAATAACTCTAAAACATGGTTCAAATTTAGGAATGAAGAAATTAATTTCGTGCCCAATCTCTGTGGATAGTCAAGACCACGAATTTATCTTAATTTAATCATCATGTATAACATGTATCATATTTCCTGTTTAGACGAATAATGGAAAAAACAAATCTAAAACCCCGTTATATTTAAAGGGTACAGGTTTGTAAAATAATTATAAATCCGGCTTTTTGATAATAATGAAATATGTATTGCATAGGCAGGAAAGTAAGATATTTCGTATTAATGTATTATTTTTACGTCGGTGTTTGTTAATTGAATAAATTTTACGACATTTGACGGACCAAACATTTTTAATTAAACAAAACCATCTTTTGTTTATTTTAAGTCGCGTCAAAAGCTAAGGTCATTAGCGACTTATTTACAATTTAAAGGATCTTATAAGGGTTACTCGGGTTGGGAACACAAAGACGCACACAAAAGCGCAAGACCTTGCCAGGAATCGAACCCGGGAACTCTGTGGCACGAGACAGTGACGCCAATAAACAATAAACTATTGAAATCCGATTTCTGTACATAATTTATGCTTTGGTATTATTAAATGTTCTGAAACATTATTTTTTCATTAATCTATTTGCTAACCAATATCTTTGATTTTACAATTGTGACAAATACTGAAGAGTTCTTGTACGGATTTTAATTTCAATATAAGATGACATCTTCATTTAGCCAATTTCTACTAGATTTATACGTACTATTTAAAGCCTTGCCAAATAATTATCGGTTCCCAAATTCTCAACTGTGCTAGAATAATTTTTCATTTTCACAATTATAGTAACCTTGCTCTTAACAGATCCCGATCAGTCTCGTAACAACTCAATTTATAATTATTTAAATTGAATGGAGGACACCTGTTCCATAATTCCCCTAAATTATTGATGACGGCAAAATCCATATTCGACGCTTGAGTAATTACTCAAGAGAGAATGTTTTAGCGGTAGTGACTGTTGGCTTCGGCGCCGATAAAAGACGACGGGAAGTGTTAAATGGCAGCAGTAAATGCCAATGCGACGAATAGGTGGCAGATTAACAAGTATCCGCTTGATAATACAGTAGCACGCATGACTAAGCGCTAATGAGTTATGGACCACACCTCATCTCGTCTCGTCTCGACTTCCCCTGGGCATAAACTCTCCACGGTATGACTTAACACCTCTGCGATATGGAAAATATACAAAGAAACTCAACTATGGAAACAACTTCCATGACGGTCATAGTCCAAACAATGCTTATATTAAGTAATAAAACTTCTTTGTCAATATATTACAGTGTTCTCCCCTTCCCTCCATTGTTTTTAAGTAAAAAGAGCTCATTTCGTATGTGGGTGTGTATGCAGCAATTTCGACCAAATTCTGTACACGTGTTCTTTGTGTACCGGAAATCAGGAAAAACGGTCGATATTTGCCTCGAACGAAAAAAAAAAGGTTTGGGGGTCGTTTACTTTGATATTGTTGAATAGTTGTGTGTAGACTGAACCTCTTTCAGCAAGGCTGGGGAGTCGTCAAAATAAGTAGAGCCCAGAGTTTGAAGCCTCACTGTGCCCTTTCGTAATGACCTATGTTATCGTGAAAGGTCTCATTTTACGCAGAATTTAAGGCCATTATATGAAATGCAAAAAATGCTTTTTTAAAAATTCATTTACATGTCTTTTGACGAAACAATTGAAAAAGACACATTATTTTTTGTCATTCTTTCATATAGCTTGACTTTGACAAGGGGTGCCACCATAACTTTTCTCGCCCGCTCCAATAAACCTTCCCAGAACTCTTTTAAAAAAATCGTACAAAATTTTGTAGCTGTGCTACATCATTTACCCTTATATTTATGACTTTCAACGGCTTCAAAAAATAATACTTAATAATGTGCTGTCCAAGAGTTAGTGGAGGTCCACTAATTAATTAATACAGATGATTAAAACTTTGCGGATAGGTTTAGAATGGTTTGTACTGTGCTTTGCCACATTTTGAAACCATTTGAAGCAACAGTTTGAAACCTATGAACTGTCAAAGTCGAGCTATATGAAAAGACAAACAAAAATTGCCCTTTTTTTCAGATTTTTCGCCAAAAGGCAAGCATAAAATGGTTTTAAAATTTTGTTATTTATGTGTCATCAAATGAAATTACGTTCTGCGAAAAATGAGACTTTTTACAGTAACGTAGGTGAATCCGAATGGGAACAGTGAGGCTTCAAACTCAGGGCTCTTCTTTCTTGACGACGACAGTAAGTCAATGTTTAGCAGAATGGTTGTGTATTATTTGCTGACTTGGATGCCTGAAGCTCTTTGTTTTTAAATCTCCACCATAGTTTACTATTCTGACTGGAACAATGTGTCGATTTCGAGGTGTTACAACAAACTATTTGGACGTTTTGAATACAGGTTCGGGCCGTTTGGGGCTATTTTCAGGAGCCTGGGAGGCCTAATCCCTGCAAACAGTTAACTCAACTACAATGGTGACAGCTACTGGTGTTCCCTTAGACAACGGGATTCTCTATTCGCCATGAAGCCTCCTCCTCCTCCCCCCCTTCCTCTCACTCACTACAAAAGACATTCCCCTGGGAATGAGCCATATCCGGAGTGTCAAGAGTGAAATGGACAGGATATTGATGGCATGTCCTGCTGAGCTGTGAACATTCTCCTTCCTCTCTTTTACCCAAACAGCTACAACCCAGACCTGACACCTATTATGCAGCGGAAAAAGGAGTAACATTCCTCATAAATAATAGGGAAATTCCCGTTGACGACTTTAACGTTGCCAATGATTTGGAAAATTGAAACGACAAATCGCGCGCGGTCAGAAAGCAATTCTTAGCGATTCCTACGATCTAAAAATATATTTGTTACGTTCAGAGTACTAAAATATTAATATGACTCATACTATTATTTTTAAGACTGAAAATTATTGAATTTAATAGTTTGAAACGTGTCATTTTACAGAAAGACGTTTTTGCTCGAGTTTTCGAGTAATTGGTGAAATTACGCTGCTGAGCATTCCTCTCGTAATCAGCGAAAATTAACAAACCAAGTTTGTTTTGAACAACAAATGATATAAATTATCCGTGATAAAATCATTAACACAATTAAAATTTTAGACTTCCTACCATCCTGTGTTCAAATTAACGGTTTCCATATTGGTCCAAGAAAGGAGGCTTCGTCGAGTCTAAGGCAGATTAACTTGGGAATGTGTTCATGTGGTTTCTAATGCAAGACTTCATCGGCTCTGCAACCCATTCTCCAGCAGTCCTAATCCCAGTCTCCGTGACCATGGCAACCCAAACATCCAAGCCAATGCCGGAGTTGGAACCCGGGACCTCTGGGTTGTGTAGCCACTACACCAGAGATTTAACTTACCCTGTGCAAATTCTTTTGTTAATATTTCTATTTTATAAAGTAATATAGTTGTGTATTACACTGATTAAAAAATATATTGCAAAAATTGATTACAAATCAAATTTGGTTAATATTAATCAGATGGGATATTCGTTTGCGGATGATTACGGTCGAAAGCTATTGTGCTTTTCATAACATTGGCAAAATTTCTACTTCAAATAAATGAATTTTAATTGAACGTTTTTAATTTTTTATTTATCACAAATTTCTTTAAAAAATTATATACTTATATTAAGAAAAGATTGTCCGATAAGCACAATGTGAATATAAACAAATTAATAGATTGAATTTCCTTGTAGAGTTCGCATGCAAGTAATGTGACTATGGTGTGTAAAACATTCACGAGACCACATAACATGGTTGATAACAGTTACAACCGCAGTAAAGCTTTCACGAGGAAGGAAAAGAGCTCACAGGAAGGATGACAGCTCGTAAACATGTTGTGATGTGATCGCCGTTTCCTCATAAATGATTGCAGAGATGCTGAGAATGCAGGGGATCAACAGATAATCATATAATTTCAGGTCGTGCAGGTCTCCCAATTTTATTTTCATCGACGTGCAAGTCAAGATCGGATCATCCTCAGTTTCCAACAGTAGATCATAAGCAATGTGGCTTGGTATTACGAACGTATGAGGAATATTTGGATGTCTACGTCAATCCCATTAGGTGCTGTTACGAATGTCTAGTCTCAATCGGTCTTAAAAGTACTTCGACCGTGCATTCCACATTCCCATTCATCTTCTTTCACTCCAGCGTTCACAATTTTTATTATAATTGAAGGATTACGTCTGCAGTATGTCCAATATATATACAATGGCATTAAATTCTGCGAAAAATGAGACCTTTTACAATAACGTAGGTCAATCCGAATGGACACAGTGAGGCTTCAATTTCAGTCGGACTGTCAGATTTTCCTCTGTGTAAAAATGAAAGCAGAACGGAAACGGATACCGCAAACTGACGAAATGAAACAAATAGGCCTGTTCATCCCATTTCTTAAAATTCCTATGTGTAAACAACGGCGTAATGCCTTCATCATCTCGCTCTCGTCAGTTTCCTTGAAAAACGTTGCAGGTTGGTCTGTCACAATGTCCAAGGATCACGACTTTGCTGTCGAACTTATAAAATTTCACCATGACTTACTGTATAATACCACAAATGTACACTTTTGAACCAGAATGAACAATATGGGTGCATGTTGAACACTTAATTAATGAACTTTTTCGTGCAACTCAACTTTTCGCAACTACATTCTGTGGTAGGGTACAGAGAACTGAAATGACTGGGAACAGTGGGAACTGAACGGAACGTGTAAAAGGACCTCGCTTCTGAACTGAAATAAAACGGGAACGGAAATGAAACTGAACTGAGAACGGATATGACCGTCTAAAAGGACCTTCATGAATATCGTCTGCGAGTTGTCCGTAGTTATAGCTTCTATTTATGATACTGGAATCTTCTACCCTTTCTTCTTTGCGTTTTGTCTTCCGTATCTCACTTAACCAATCACTGGATAGTTTTTTTGTCAGAAATTTGAAAAGCGGACTTATCCCCTTCACTTCACAGAACTCCGAACACGACGAGGGAATGAGTTAGCAATTTGAAGAATGTCATTCTAATCCTTTCCGCATTAAAATTCGACTGTAAATTGAGCTTTACATTCACTTAGTATTTCATGCTCTTATAAATAATATTTTTAATAAAATTGTTGTAATAATTACGTATTGATTTAAGTTAAAAATGTAGACTTGGAGAAAAAGAAAATATTCAGATTTTTAAAAACTGCATAGTAGTTTAGAAAAATGTTTCTCGTTTTTAATTTACAGATTGAAAGTCAATCTTTCCAAAGGCATAACAATTTCTCCACTCACATGCTCTTTTTTTTAAAAAAAGAAAGAATACAAACATCTATCTCCAATGTTTTTTAATTTAGAAAAACTTGCGCTTTCGTAAATATTCCCACAATTTTTCCTGTTAAGGTGAAGTCACAGACAAATACATAAAAAACAAAAAAGGTATGAATTGAAGGAAGGAAAATACTGAAATATCGAAGCACTGTGGCTAAATTTTAGAACACTAATAAAGGCTGAGTTTTTAGAAATAATTATATCTCAAATAACATCGATAATTTCAAAACTGACGCTCGCATTTACTATAATTTAGGCTATGACGATATAATTTACGGGCAATGGAGATTTTTTTAAATAATTTACGATCTGGATTGCTTTGGAAAAACTTAGCCACGTTCTGACGTAGGATCAGAAGAGAAACGTGTTACCGCTTATCCAGCTGGAAAACCGTTGTACTCATGATTTGACGAGTTTTTGAGAAAAATAAAAGACTGGACACATTGAAGGATTGTATAATCAGAGAATTACAAGCGTTATTTTGATAACTGAGAATTAATGTTTGCGGGGTTCTCACTGGAATGAAAATATGTTTTAAAGAAGCATATAATTTTTTGTATAGAGATTGTCATAGAAATATTCTCGAAAGCTGCAGAATTTCTTAATCAAATGTTGTGGAAAATTGTTAAATACTTTTCTTATTAAAATGACAACTGGTAACATAAATTGGGGAATAGAATAGAATATGGTATATCTTTGGGAGTTAAAGTCAGTGTATTGGTTGTTTGGCTTGCGCCGTTGCGCGGGTTTTCTTCAAGGCGCAATTATTCTCAGTCTGCAGGCGGACAACAAAGAATGAACTTGATGTGACGCTGTGACTCGCCGCCGTTAGTGACAGTTCCTTTCTGCAATATTGCTATTCACGTCGTTGCATTACAGACAGTCGCTTCCTAGAAATTCTCTTGTTTGCTCAGAGCTTTGAGTTTCGGGAAGAGGATTTTCGTCAGCCGCCGCAGAGTGCTTCCGCACCGTAAACCACATCCAGTGAAACATTTACACTTACTTGCTTTCATTACAGGCCAACACTTATCAAACTAAAACCATATTTATAAACTTAGACAAAAATACTTAGTCCAAGAAATTTTATATATCTTTCAGTCCGATACAAAACTAACAAAAAGGAATTTGAACAATTTTTTTCCCGACGAACAAAGGAAAAATGTAGGATTATTGAGAGAAGTGTGTAATGGATTAAGTCTATTTCATTTTCATAATTTTTTAAATCCCTAGCTAATCATTTATTTATCTAACTTGTCGTAGTTTATTATTTTTCAAAAGTTACAATTACGTGTCAACCTGAAGAGATACTGACAACATTTATTTTAACATAAAACTAAAACTACATATTACTTAAATGTTTTCTTTCTCATCTATTTGATTAGTAATAAAAAATTACTATCGGTTCTTTTTCCGTTCTCGTTAAACAACAAGTAGTAGTAGAAACTGAAGACAGCCAGCCACGCTTAATCAATTGGGAGTTTATAACATACGGAGTTCCTCAAGGATCAATTCTTGGACCTTTGCTTTTTATTCTTCACACAAATGATCTTCCGGGATATGTAAATCCTCTAAAATCGATTCTCTACGCGGATGATACAAATATTGCAGGTAAAAATTTCGATAATCTCGCTAAGAAAGTAGACAGCAGCACTCTGGACGGTCTAAATGGTTTAAGATGAATAAGACTAAGTTCAGTTTAACGCTGTTGCTAGTAACAGCAATAAACAATTTTTCAAGAAATGCTTCAGCCTTTCCTGGGCCTTCGGATTGATGATAAATTAAAGTAGAATCACCATGACCATTTAGATCTGCTGAGTTTGGCTTGTTATTCTCTAAAAACATTAATTAAACGCGTTAACAAAAAATACCTAAAAATGGTGTACCTCCAGCAATTTTTATTCAGTTATGTGCTATGGCATCTCTAATTGCAGAATTTGCTCCAGAAGCAATTAAATATTTGAGCTGCAGAAGCGTGTTATTAGAATACTATCGAGTACGAATTCTAGATGAGTTGCAAGCATTTCTTTAAAGGTTTTCAAATACTCACTTTGCCTGGCGTACACATTCATGAAATCGTCAAGTTTGTAAAGCGGAACATAAATTTGTTTCAAACGAATGGCGAATTTCATGACTACGCGACTAGAAATCAGTCGATCATCTCTAAGGAATTTACAATACCGGGATATGTTTATATATCAGAACAATAATAACTACATAACTTTCGTGAATCAGTGTAAAATTATTCTATAAAAATGGTGCGTTTTACCCTTGTACAGGAGTTTTTTTCAGTTTCCTTAATTAAAATTAAGGTTCCTGCAAAAGTCTTGAATGTGCAGCCTTGGTTTGTGTTTCTAAGTGTGTGTTTGTGCTCTATAGTGTGCGTGTAGTGTTTTAACGATTTTACACTATATCCTGTATATTTTACTTATTTAGTTAAAGATTATTTGTAATTAACTGTGTACTTCATTTCTTCGTATAAGTTATATGGAATGTATGGAAACAACACTAAGTCAATCCTAAATCACTTACGTACTTCCTATTTCAATTTTTTCTAATTTACAAATTGTTTACTTTTGTATCAGTTATTCGGAAATTTTCTTCGATATATATTTTGTGTTTAGTTCTTATTCTGTGCGTTAGTTTTTTTCTCATTAATTTTCACACACGTATACTTAGTTTTCGTATTTTTCATCTTAACAGAATTTTTCTATTTCCTCAATCCAAAAATGAAATCATAAATAATGAAACTAATCCATACACGATACGCAACTCTAATTTTAAAATATGGTGTTAATGTATTATAACCCCACAAAATCTTCATCACTCTCATTAAATAGTTTATAATTCCATTATTAAGAGTGGTTTAATTTTGAATCAAAGACGATTTCGGCCGAAAATTTAGCCATATTCTCTATAAAACAAAATTAAATTTTTAAAAATCAGTTTTAATTAAGAAATTGTTAATATTAAAACTTGAAAAAAAAAGGCCACTACTTTACGTATCTTTCCTTGATGTATGTCGATGTCTACAATTAACAACGTACAACTTAAGTAAGCTATTCAATTGTGTATCAATGAGTAAGGGTCATCTTGAAATGCAGCTTTATTTGAAATATGATTATTGATGCTAGTTGAAGTAGTAATTTGATTGCAGTAAAGTTAACAGATTGCGTGGAAGTCGTGGTCCGTAATCCTGCAGCAGCTTAGCGACGGGCTTACGAATGTTGCTTCGCTCTCTTTCTTCACGGCTCGAAAAATTTATAACACCATTATAGAATCAGGACTACGGATTTCCACAAAGTCTGATGTAATGCAGGGAACTCGCTGTTAATTAAGGCCGTGCCTGCTATTTTTTGTCCAATGAATAAACATTTCGGGCGCCAAAAACCATATGAAAGTGGGTGGCCGGAACGATTGCTCGTTAAGCTGCAATAAGCTGGGACACATTATTAATTCGTTCGACATCGGACATTCATGTTTTTGGGGAAGGGTATATGCCATCATTCTTTCCTTGTGTCAGTTTCAATGACCTAACTAATTTAATTTATAAAAATAATAATCTATATCAACTCATAAGCCTCTACGAAAGCGATGTATTAAGCCAGAGGCTGTTTAATTTACGAGCTCTTGACACGTATTTCCTTATATAAAATATTTCCTGGTTTACTTCTCAATAACAAAACATTTCCCAAGTATATTGCAACAATAAAATACTAGAGAATGTAGGCTTTCCCAGGATGGGATGAAAACCCGAGAACTTTTTATTCGACAACAAAATATTTTAAAACGAAATCTATGTGAACAACTAATACAGGACTGTCATAGGGAATCTTAAAAATAAAAGCCTCAGAGTTTAAAAGAAAACTGGAATTTTAAAAGGTGTTTTCTAATGAAAATCTCTAAACCCCGAGAATGTTTATAAACACATTTTCTTTAATGTAACAAATATTTTAATAGTCAGACGTGAGCAGTAATTCTTCTCTATTTTTCCTAGTTTCATGAAATTGGTATTGTAACGGATTTCATTATATAGAATTAAAAAATTAATTGCATGCTGTGTGGGAAGAATCAAGCCCATGTGATGACTTATTTACTTTTTCTTTACCAGAGATTTATTAAAATAAAATTAAGCCACCGAATCGTTTTGAAGAAATATGGCTTTGTTGTCTGTTTACGTGCCTTTTATTGCTGGTTTGTGTGTGTTGCGGCAACATGAAAGTGGCTTGCAATTTTCGCCGAAGATGCAGCAACAGTATGTGATATTTCCTCGCTTTCTTACTTCACAATGTGATTTCCGTAATGAAATGTGCCGTGATGTTTGGTCTATTTCAGTGTCCATTTTATCGTTGACGTTGAGCTATTTTTTAAGATAAAACAAATCCTTAAAGTTTATTGAAAACACTTTTAAATGGATATTTAAACGTTAAGTATTGAAATTACTCGAAAAATTGACCTAAAGAATTTAAAGTATGATTTTTAAACTATGGAAATAAAAGTTGTCCAACCAAATGTTCAAATTTGTATAGGAAAAATTTGGTAACAGTCTACAGCGTTTGGGGGTGTCATCTACGTTTCCAAAATGTACTGATGACATAGTTTATTATTTCATTAATTATTTACATGAATACGTATACTTAGCTGTTATATCCTCGCAGCTCGGCAAGAAAACAAATCTCGGGTTCTTGTGAATCGGTGCAGGAATATATTATTTCTTTTCTGTAAATCTTACAGATCCAACAACTGTTTTAACCAATAAATTATATGTACTACTTTAACTTCCAATCACCAACAACGCCATAGATTAACTTCTCTCCCTCCTTTCCGTTTCCCACTATCATTACACAAATTTTTAAAGAACATATAGTGACTAAGTCTTAGTATACTATAAAAACTGTTTAAAGGAGCACAGCAAAGAACAAGAAAATATTTTAAGAGTAATAAATGTATTAAAACTAATCAGAATGATTTATGAAACGGAGATTACCAGTAATTATTACCTGCTACTTTATAGAAAAAATTTAGTGATGTTACATTTTAATTAAGGCTAATAACATGATCTGTTATTTTTCTATGTAAATATCCATTTACTTTAATATGAAAATAAATTATCATCCTAAACAGCCACATTATATTCCTTACAATAAATTTAAAAATTTGTTTTATTTTAAGATGAAAAATTATTTACTTCGATTAAATAAGTCAGGTTAGTGAATAAACCAACCTTTTTGGGAATTAGATTAAATAATGGTACATTATAAAACTGGGAAAACCAAGAATTTCTTGATAATACAATTGCATATGTATGCCCTCTTTTTTATATCTTAATTGGTTCTGTTAATACTAATCACTTCACGGAACGTTGTGTAACAAAGTTTCATTAACTTTTTTCAAAAAACGTAATGTCTACTAATTTTTGGGGAAAAAATTATTAACGATCACTCTCTGTTTGCTCATTGGACCAACACTTATAGGGGAAATTGGTAAATGGCCCATGAATCAAAGAATAATTTCGTTAGCTGGTTCCAAATCCTAAAAAGTTTGGTCCTAAGAAAATTTGGATATTGTTCTAAAGGAGAAAGGAGTTATTGGTGAATATCTGGAAATAAATTACAACATAAAAATTCATACATTTTGCTTTTATTGTGAATATTGATTGCAGTAGATACACCATGAATGTGGCGACTCCAAGTTGTGCCTGAAGCCACCAAATGTTGCCTCCTACTTGTCCATGTCCATGTCCATGCTCCACTTATAAATCGGCGTCTGACGTGACATACGAAGACCTTTGAAATATTTGTATTTGCCCCTCAGACTTGACAATGAGCGACCACGAGGTTTGAGATGTTGCTGAGATATTTATCTCAATTTAGACACCTTTCACACGCAGAGCAACGCTTATCTGATCCGCTTTATGTGGCCACATAATGATGGAAGGACAAAGCGGTCCCTGTGCCAAAAAAATTTTTGATACTGATACAAGGAAGCAAAAAGAAGAGGTCAATTGCAACATTTTTTCTCCTCTACGGAGTTGCTTACATCGTGGAAATCGGACTGAAACTGACATGGAGTAAATATAATTAACTAAAAACTAAAAAAAAGCTTATAAATTTCTGCTGTACTCTTTACACTAAAATGGGTATATATGTTTTTCGTAGAGCATAATGTGCTTGTCGTACTCTAATATATATTTTTAGTCTTCCGATAAGCATTAAATATATCAAAATATTAGAAACGATTCTAAGAGGAGAGATTCCATTAAATAAATTCTGAAAACGTGACAAGGTAACACCTCAAGAAAATTTGAAGGTAACTGAATGAGCAAGAATGAAGTAAATGTGTTCCGACAGATGTGAATTTTTTTTTAAGAATGAAACACTATTGGAAGCTATGTAGATGGAATTTGAAACGTGGTTGTGTCAGTTGCTGCAGAGTTTTGGTGTTGCTTATGTTGCTGTTGTAGTATTAATAGCATTTTACATTACTTTCCATTCCTATTATTATTTATCGTTGTTGTTCCTTGGCATGCAACTTAAAAACCTCACTTCAGCAAATTGACGAAAGCTACTGACATAAATTTATTCTATGTAAATTTCATTGACTTTAATTTTGAAATAAAATATCATCCAAAATAATTGCCCAAGAAAAACAAATATATTATGTTGCAATAAATAAAATCTGATATTAATAAAGGCGTGTTGTATTTTAAGATGCTCTGTTCTTTATTTAAAATAAATACTTGAAAACCTGGATTTTTGTAAAATTTATTTAAAATTGATAAATCATAAAATTGGGAAAACTATGAATTGAATTGGCTCGAAAATGGGATTTCATATATAACCTATGGCTTATATATTTTTAATTTGTTATATTCAAGAAAAATGCTTGTCACATTATGTAAATTCTATGCTGTCTAATTATTTCTGCAAAAAAATTTTAATTGTGTTGATTCAATTATTGTGAACGAAACTCGTTGTAGGATTTTTGGACAAACGGAAGGCAAAAATAAATGTGTTTTTAAATGGAAATAAGAACCGAGGATGACTCGTATAATGCAAGTAATAATTTATGTAATATATATTGTTAGAAATCGTTCGTGTAGCTGGGTTAGGCACGCTTTAAACGTGGTCAATTCCGTTCGTGTGCCACGGTCTTCGACGGTACAGTTTTTAGAACTGAACATTAATCTCGCCAAACAGGGCTGAACAAAAGCATTTCCTCGTGGAAAATCTGTCGGTTGCTTTGAGATTTTTAGTCTCGCGATAACTTTTATTTATTCCAGCGGTAGCTGAATGATCACATTACAATGAAATTGAAACCTAATACAAAACCTTTGGTTCATTTAAAAGTTCACAGATCAATGCAAATTACAGTTATAGGATCGTGTGTAGACTACTTTATGGACGTTATCTACTTACCATTGTATGAGTTACATTTCACCTACCTTATTTTTGTCCGTTCAGGTCATTGAAGAGTTCCCTCTAGCCGTAGTTGGTGCCAATTTAAATCTGTAAAATGTTTTTGAAAATTTGACGTTTCCACATAGATTTCGGTAATCATATGTTTATGGGGATGCGTGAAGTCTTCCTTAAATAACACAAAAAATGATGAATTCAGCATTGATATGAAAGTATGAAGAAAGAAATATTTGTGACGAATTGAAGCTGACCGGTGGCGCCTCTGCTCATGTGCTACAACAAATAAGTAAATTTAGAATATTTTTATTAATTTTAAGAACTGTTATAATCATCATGTTTCAAGACTTTGATCCAGGAAGGACCTGTATTAATGGAGCGGAATTTCACTCAGTACTCTCGTTCCTAAAATTAGCTTCATTGAAAAACCAAGCGTAGAGAAACTACTTTAGTGTGTCAACAGTGCTAGGTTATTCCGCTTTTAAGAATGAAACACTATTGGAATCTATGTAGATGGAATTTGAAATGTGGTTGGGTCAGTTGCCGCAGAGTTTTGGCGTTGCTTATGCTGTTGTAGTATTAATAGTATTTTACATTACTTTCCTTTCCTATTATCATTTATCGTTGTTGTTCCTTGACATGCAACTTAAAAACCTCACTGCAGCAAATTGACGAAAGCTCCTGACATAATTTTAAATTAAATAATTTTAGAGAAGTTTATTAAAAAGTGTTTTCATTTTATTGACGACTGATAAGACCCAAAATAATTTATTGCTTCCCGTCATGAATGTAAATGGAACGGTTACAGCAACTGCAAGTATGTTTGTAGTCATTGAGAATATAATTGACACCACAAAAGCCGACAACGGCACTTGTAAGTGAAAACTCAAAGCGTCGAAGGGTGCCTCAACGTATAAACTAAATCGCAATAGATTGATAGTCAATTTATGACTCACAGGACTATTCGCTGATTCAGGTAACAGGGGAAATTAACGCAGTAAATGTCGGCATAAGGTCGAATCAACAACAGTTCTCGGGTTACAACGCTGGTAAATCAGGTTGTAACGCGAGAACTCTTGATTCAACTCCGGAAAACGATTCAGTCTCTAGTGTATTACGTTCTGTAGTTATTTTTAAGTACTCATTTGAGTAAATTGGACGTTGAAATTTTTTATCAGTCAGTCTTGCGCTTCTCTCTTCTAACTGCAACTGACACCTTTGAATTAAAACAGTAATGCATACACAATTCATTATTTAAAATAAAGAAACTGTGTTTTTCACCTAAAAATAGGAATTCCAGTCTTCCTGACTCAGTAGTATATCATTGCTAATGAATGCTTGGAATACTTACCGTGATTTCCTGACAAATGCAATGACTCTACAGTTATAAACTGCAGAATATCTTGACAAGCGTAAAGATTAAAACAGAGCCAAAGAGGAAAAACAAACACCTCAGGAGAATAACGACCAGTAATTCGTGTAATTTGTCCTGAAAAAAAAAACCTTGTAAATCTCGACTAATATATGCAATAAAATGTGAATTATTGCGCTCATTGGAAAATAGAGAATACGTTACTGCTAATGTAGAAAATTATTTATAGTCATTAACAAAACGTACAAAACATTCAAGCAAACTGCTGGGAAAAATCTTCATTTGAAAATTAATTTCTCCACGAATCTTTGAGTAAAACAATGTCATGTTGTAAATTAATCATGTTCGGAAAATATTGCAGTATAAATAATATATTAAACATTTTCTTTACACATAATGGGTATAATTTCTATATGAAATACACGTGGAGTGATTTTCCTGTTGGGACTCGCCTTCTCACATCCGCTGCTGTTTTCTTACTTATTTGATCACATTTTTCCTCCTCACATAAATTTCATCATTAAAATATCTCAGAAAACATACAATTTAATTGTCACGGAATTTCTTCGGCCCGTTCGAGCCATAAATTGCTTGTATATGCTTTACAATTTTGGTATCACTATAATGCGCAATTATCCCACAATTATTTTGAATGCAACTACATATACATACATTTCTTAGTATCGTCAAAGAAAAGATTTCTTTTTACACAACTTGACGCTTGGGTAAAAATCCCTACTTTTACATTCTGACGAAATTAGATTGAATTTAAAGTCCTGAAAAATGTTGATAGCAGACTGACGCCAAATCTTCAACCTAATGGTATCTAGAAATTGATAAGACACCTTTCTTTTTGATTGTATATATATATATATATATATAAAAGTTTTAAAATTACGCAACTCAAAATCTCTCGATTAGTAATTTTTATAAACTAATAAAATACTGGGACTGAATCATCTACAACAGTTAAATCCATCAATTTACTACAGCAAATGAGAAAAAAGTGAGGCCATTAAATAAGAAGCAATGAATCTTAAGATTAAAACTTCATCCTTCACGCAATTTCGTTTTTACGAACTGTTCAAATGTGACAGATGGGATGATGATTGATTATGACAAAATTCATTGATTCTGCTGACTCGTAGGAATGAAAAAATCTTAAGCAGAATCCAATGTCATTTTAACTATTAATGTTAACCATGACGTCATTTATGAAATATTAAATAGTTTCACACACAAATTAACTTTGTTACTTATTATTTAATTAAAATTGTCAGCATTTAATGTCATTTGCAAATGTGTCGGGGGCAATAACGTTCGATACGGACAAAGAAACTCAAAAATTGATTAACTAGTAATCATAATAAATACCTTTGTTAAGAAACGCAGTCAAGTTTTATAATTATGATACAATTACGCAGAATTTTTTTAAAACCGCTTCGACGGATCTTCTTATCTTTATCTAACAGCGTATAGATATAAACTGTTTATTCACTGAAAGTAAAGACATGAAACTGCGTCCAAACAGAAGTAATTTTAAAATTCTAATTTATTTTCCTCTGTAATTGTTTCTCTTACTAAAAATTGCCTGCATTATAAGTCCGTGCTCATTATTAATATTTTAATGCTTATTTTGTCGCGAATCCTGGCTTTAATAGCGATCCCAATCGATTCGGGCAAGAATTCTCTATAAAATGGAAAAGGATTTGTAAATATTTGTATAATCTTAATAGAAATGTAAACGTGTGCACAAACTTGATACACATATTCTTTGAGAAACTGAAGAAAAAACATTGTAGGGTGTGAATTTGCGTAAACAAGAAAGGGATTTACGTTACAAAATGTTCGCCAAAAACGTATGCACCCTCCTTTGCGTGACGTCATCGATGATTGAGACAGTTTATAAGGAAGTCCGCCATATTTAATGCCACCCAATATGGCAACTATTTGTTTACATTCTGCTAGACCTTGGTGAAGCAGTTACTGTTAAAATATTTTTCCCCACGTTACTATAAATAAATACTCGAGCATCGCCCTTCTCCCAACTAATTACAAGGATAGTCTACTGAAGTCAAGAGGTCAGATCAAAAATAAGAAAAGATATCCTAATTAAAATAAATGTTATTCGGATGTTATGTAGGGAAATATTTTTCATCCTGCCCGAATATAATACGATTAGTTACAACTGCTCCAAGTTCACAAATTTTTGAATGAAAAAAGTAATTTTCCGATGGCCATTGTTTTTAAAAATGCGGTAGTAAGGAAACAAATATTATTTTATTATCATAAAGCACTTACCATCGTGATTTTTCACAACAGATTCTCTTTGTGGAGAAAAATTATTGAGGCTGAAAACCAGATTTGGAGCGAGGTTTTAATAAATGCTAATAAAACGGTGACGTACCAAAAATTGGAAATTTTGCTTCTGAATAAATAAAAATTAGGAATAAGCGGGAATGTTTTAAAATTTAACGATTACGGAGCTTAATAATACTAAATCTTATTCGACGTATAATTGAAATAATATTCAGACCTCAGGTCTCGTGAAATAAGTTAGAAGCTAAGTGGCTTCAAATCTATTTATCATTATTATACAAAAAAAAATCAGTTCACTCGTTTTGCTAAGGTGGTATTAAATTTACTCGGTAAGCAACTGTTTATTTAGAGTATTAGCGACTACGATAGGGGAACTCGTTTTCTTGTCAACTGCAATAGTTTCACAGTTGTGAAAACAGGATTGGAACAGGCGACCTCTGTGATGCGATACAGCAATGCTGACTACTTTAATGTGAAATTATTTTCGGTGGCATCAATGATGAATATTTTAAAATTAATTTCATTAAGTCTTTTCTAGATTAAGATAATAATTTATGCAAATCATGGCTTTTAAAATCGCCAGTTTTTCTTCCATTCGTTTTTACACAACTCATGACCAGTGGGACGTAAAATGCAGGTCTGTTAGCGGATAGCAAAAAATTTACTTTTCAAAGAGACGGTATGTAAATTAGTAATTACTGCTTTCAGGAATTTCTGTAATCGTAGTTACGGAACTTGAATTTTCTGTCATAAAACTTCTCTTTCGATGCTGTACACGTAACTAACGATTTTAAATTGGCGAAATTATGATATTGGGAATAATTTATGTCCAAATTTTGCATTAATGTTGGACATTGAATCAGGCACATCTATCTGCTAGAGCTTTTGTTCAACACATTTACCATGACTAATACAGATGCCCCTATAGATTAATTCGATTCATTACTTGGTGTCAATGATATTGCGTTCAAATGATGTTTTATTACAGCGTTTGGAATCTGAGTGTTTCTGGTTAACCTGAGCAGGTCATTTTTGTGTACACATTTAAAAAATCTGTAGGTATCTGTGCGGAGAAAGCAATGTATTAAATATTTACTTTTTTAAGAATTTGTTAAACATTTACCGATAATTCATGGAGCGATATAATATTCTATTTTTGAGATTATATTTAATTGTAACAAGCTGCTGTTTGATAATTCAAATCTATTAAACTGAAAGCGTCGGAATTTATACAATGTTCCGTATACATATTTACCGTATATAAGCAATGCTTTTGTAATGACATTATTGGGGGAGATTGACTTTGCATAAATTCAGTGACGGTGAAGCACGGACTGAAAATTCTTATCAAATAACGTGCTTCTTGAGCCCGAGTAAGCGAATAATTGTCATGAAACAATTAAATTACGTCTGGGGATTTTTCTAGGTCTATTAAGTGATTTAGTATTAGTATTCCATAGATCCTGGACTTCAAGACATGAATTTATAGAATTGATTACAATACCCTATACTTAATTATGTCCAATAAATTAAATTAGTCTTTTCGACATGTCGTGATAACCACGCAGCCAATGGAAAATAGGACGAACAAATTTTTAAAATCTATAACAGGGTTATTTTAACATAAATGTTATTACCTTAATCATGGCTAAGCGAAAAAAGATTTGATACAACAAAATTTTAATGCCTGATCGTTTATGCAGCAAAGTAAGACCGTTATAACCTTTCTGTGAAGTCGACAATTTAACGGGGCGAAATAAAATTTTTAATTATTCATGGTTGATAAGATTTACACATACATTACTTCCAAGGCTTCCAAAATCCTTCGAGACGAATCACCTCAAACTTCAGAAAACAATGGTATTGAATAGTACAATTCTTTTAAAAAATATATAAAACCAATAATCTCTACGGAAATTGAAACACTTTTCGTGCGTAAAGTGTCTTTGAGTGAAGATCTCGATTTAATAATTATTTCTTATCCTTATGGCGTCTTCAAGAAGTGTAGAAGGAAAAAAAAATTCTCCGGTGTTTATAGAAATGTATCGTTATTTACCTGGATCCTGGAAGTAGAAAAGTAGACTACAAAAACAGGAATAAGAAAGATGTAGCGTAAAGAATAAAGGAAGTTGATCTCAAAACAGATAGGACTGCGGTGAGATACAAAATTAATACTCATGAAAAGAGGCAAAGGAACAGTACATGTTTATATATCTAATGTATGGTATTTTTACGGTAGAGTTTTTGAGGGACCGGATGACTCAAGTGCAAGGAAGTTAGAGAACGGACGATACTGAAAACAAAGAAGGAAACTTAAGGAATACCACAATCAGCATTTAAAATACTGAAAGTTCTATTAAAAAATAAGAAAAGTAATTTTTGACCTCTCAGACAAATTTATTCATTTAAATTAGAGAATAACGTTTTTTCGGTACATATTCCGACCTTCAGGTTTTTCTTTCAAATGATTGTATTAGCCCGTCATTAAAAACACACAACGTACTGAATAAATACACAGAAATTTACAGAAAAATTGGAGTCGTAACAAAGCTGTGGACAGCCAGATGACAGGTCAAACAGTATTCAATATGTTGTGTGTTTTTAATGAGAGGATATTACAATAACTTTAATGAAAAACCTGAATAAGATGCGAATATATACCGAAAAGACGTTATTATTTAATTCAAATAAATGAATTTGTCTGTAAAAAAAAGTTAAGAATCACTATTCTCAATTCTCACAACTGTCCTATCATGTCATTAATCAGTGCCCCAAATGACAACAACATAGACTAAGGGTAAAAACTACAAATCCATCACGGATTCCCATGAATATCAAAAGGACATTATTCGTAAGAACTGTAATATTTTTTGATATAATTCAAATGTATTGTATTTTATATCTAAAAATCATATATATTTGAAGACAAATAATTTCATATTTGTTAATAAACAGAAAATGGACATTACCAATATCATATAATTGTGAAATAATATGTAAATAATTAGCAGTGTCGGCGCTAATGACCAGGCAATCGATGCAACCTTTATAAATAAAAATTAAACGCATTTGAAACTAGCAGTGTTTAGATGCTTAGATATGTAAAATGTAAATAAATTTTACAGATTTTGATCACAGTCCATTTTTGAAAAAACTGAGTACTGTCGTCGTCAAACTAGTAGAGTCCATTTGGACTGACCTACGTTATTGTAAAACGTCTCATTTTACGAAGAATTTAAAGCTATTTTATGATAAGTAAATATAAGATTTTAAAAGCATTTTATAATTGCATTTTGGCGAAAAAACTGATAAGACAGTTTTTTTGTCTTTCTTTCATATACTTAGACAACTCATAGATTTCAAACTGTTGCCGTAAATGGTCTGAAAATTAAGCAAAAGACAGTGCAAACCCTTCCAAACCAATCCGCAAAGTTTAAATCACCTGAGTGTCTTACGTGTTTTTAAATAAATTAATTAGTGGACCTCGACTAACTCTTGGACAGCGCATCGCAGAGGAGTGGGACATAGTTTCTCTTGTAGCGGTTGAAAATCATACATATAAAATTCATTGATGTAGCAGCGCTACAAAATTTTGTACAATATTTTAAAAAGTGCTGAGGCCGGGAGAGTAAAGTAGGGTGGCACCCCTGCCCACGCTGGCCTGATTCTGACCATTCTCCACCGCTTTTCCTGGTTGTTTTCCTTTAAATGACATTACTCATACTGCTGTTGTCTACGTTACCTGCAAGAAAAGCTTTGTCCCACTCGTCCGCGATGAGCCGTCCAAGAGTTAGTAGAGGTCCACCAATAAACGAATTTTAAATAAAGTAAGAAACACAGAAGATTCAAACTTTGCGGATAGGTTTGGAAAGGTTTGCACTGACTTTTTATAAATTTGAAGCAATAGTTTCTTGAGTTATCAAAGCCGAGCTATGTGAAAGAAAGGCAAAAAAAACCTGACTTTATTAAGTTTATTTTGCCAAACCGCATTTATAAAATGTCTATAATTTTTTTATTTACACATCATAAAATAGCATTAAATTCTGCGAAAAATGAGACCTTTCACAATAGCGCTGGTCATTCTGAAAGGGCACAGAGATGTTTCAAACTCAGGGCTCTACTATTTTGACGACGACACTTTATTGCATCTATGATTTCCAAGTATTTTAATTAAATTTATTGCACCGATATTATATATTAAGTAGATGTTTTATTGGATTTTCTTGCCCGATAGAAACAAATAACAAACGCGGCTGAGACTGTGTTGCACATAATCTCTTGATGAAAAGAGGTTTTGGAAGGCGTATGAACCTATGGAACTCTGGAGTCATCGGCTTCTCCAGAATCCATGTGGGGTTTCCAAGCCTTTATCGACTGCGGATGCAGACCATCGTGGTCTACATGAACTTGAACAAATGTAAACAGCAATGTGATGCATTTGTTGTTCGCGTCCTGCTTGTCTTGAGTCCTTTGAGTGCTTATCCAGTGACAGTTCCCTCTGAAAAAAAATGCGTAAAGAAAATGGTTGAGGGTAAAACAGCGGGAGAAAAGCCGACGTAATTATTTACTAATGAGTGACTTCTATTCAGCAGAGGATGGGAGTGGAAAACGGAACAGCGTCACGAATACCTGGAGCGTCTTTCGGGTCGCAGAATAATTTATTTATTTATGAGTGATCGCGCGTCGGCCTTTGTGGGGCAGGATAAGGAAATGAATCTCGTGGCCGACATTCCAAGCCGTGAAGTCACGGTGCACCTACACTTAGGCCGGCGGCGACTCTTCCTAACTGGCTAACAATATCGCGTCAGGGTTTTTGGTGGCACTGTCTGCGGAATGAGGGGGAGGGGGAGCGGGGGAGGGGCACGTGATCACGCCCTTAAACACACAGCGCCGGGGGCATCTTGTCAAACAAGCAAATCCACGGACATTAACCTCTCAGCTCTCATTGCTCGTCGCCCACAAACAATTAACCACGAAGCGACAAACGCTCTCGCTTAACACTGCCGCAAAACTTAACACTTTCCACCCCTCCCGATCTGTTATTTTGCAGCTGTGAAAATTAAAACCTATTTTGTTTAGAGATATGCTGTTAGGTGATGCCCATGACACTGTTATTCGCGCCCCGGGAACGAAAATAAAGAAAAAAATGTAGAAATGCAGACCATAAAAAGTTACGACAACAATAAAACCTTTATAAAGACGTTGCGATTTTTTTTATCTATGCGATTGTAGACATAAGTTACAACATTTTATTCCTAATAGAGGCGGAATATATTCTTTTAAACTACTACACCGACAGCTCTTGACAATACTTTAAAAAAGATGTAAAAAAAATATAGCTGTGAACAACCAATTTTTTAAATTACACTAAATTTCAAACACTTTCTTTACCCAAAATTAAATGTCAATCAATCGCCCGACTGTTGTTACATTTATATATATGGAAATAACAATAAAACACATCCCGTAAGAGTAATAAAATTTTACCAGGGAACATTCTCCCAATTTCTTGCACTGAAAAAAAAAGTATGTTTTAACATTCGCTAAAAAACATGTCGTTTATTTTCGCGTGCGTTTCCGGACATCACAAAATAAATTCAGCGCAGGGCGATAGAACTTTCAATGAAGTACACCAAAATTTTTGTCTCAAGCCCTCTCAGGAAATTGTGTCACTGAATACTTTCTTTTAAACATTTATTTTTAGGATCAACTTTTCCAAGAGCCAACTATCCTTAAAAGGGACTTATACTTATCCTAAATTCACTCTATTTTCATCCAATCGGATAGTTACGACAAAATCTATAAAAACTAAACAATTTATTTCGATGTTTGGATAAAAAGTTAACGGATATTCTTCAAAACCACAGAAGCGTTCCTGTTGACTGTGATGCTGAAATAGACACAAAATAGCCTACTCTTACTTATACTCGTTGATTTTTTTTATTAGCATCAAGAAATTGAGCCATAAAACAACACATTGCAATTTTATATATGTATTTATTTAAAATAAACCCATTGATAATATCAAAATTTATTCAAGACTTTTAAAATTGCAGCTGAAAGTATAAGCGACTGGAGAAGAGTAGTACAGCAAAAGATTTCAATTATTTAATGTGTATAATTTATTTTTTGAGTGAGGTAAAACAATGAACACCCGGTATCTTAAGAAAATATTAAATATATATTTATTTATTTAACATTTTCTTATATATATATATATATATATTTGTAAAAAATGCTTTTATATTTATAAATAATATTTAACTTAACGTCTGTTAATCTTACGTAAAGATAAATTAAATTACCATTTTACAGATATTTTTAAATATTTTATTGAACTGAGCAACGTTTCAGCACATTTTCGTACTTTTTTCAAGTTGCTTATTTATCCTTCACAAAACCCAATTACACGAGTTATTTTTCCGAAAAGAGGAAAGAAACAAATCTATAAAAGTAGGAAAGTATACTGAAATGTCGTCGAGATGAATAAAATATTTTTAAACGTCTATAAAATAGTCATTTAAACCATCTCTATATTTTATTTTAAACATGTAAAGACATTGAACAGCAGGACTATTTACGTTCAAAATAATGAAACGAAAATAAAATATACTAGAGTTATTTTAACAACTCACATTGAAATCGGGCACGATTCGTTTTCCACTCTACTTCATCAAGAACTTGCCAATTCCTGGTAATTAAGTCCCCCCCCCGCCCCCACCCCCGCGTACCAAAATTACGGAGGTTGAATTTGCCCTGTTGGAAGGCTGACAAGATTTTGCTGAAACACACAGCAACATATGAGAGAAGTTGGCCATTTAATTTACAAATTGCATCACATAAAATTTACTGATAATTAAAATATCCTGTAATTAATTTAATAAACAGGCATTCTAACAATGCTGTTGTCATTAGTTATTGTTTCGCAAATTATTTTTATAATCCTTAGGATGTCGCCGTCTTTAGTGGGTAATATTGTTGCAAATATTTTTTTATGCTTTGATAAGCGCATCAAAGAGAAATTTTTGTTTTGATTTTTTAAACTGAGGTCAATTTTAACACAGTTTACTTTGATATTAGGAAAATTGTAGTCTGGAAGTAAAGTCCTCATTTTTTTGGATGCAGTGCCTCTATGAATTAATTTGGGAGATTTTTTATTTTAGGAATCTTACGTATTTTTGTTTAAATGTGCAGATGGTCCCAACACACGAGTCCCGGATCACGTGGTCAGAAATACAAATTTGGTGCGTTGGGCCTGACGACAGGCGCCGCTCGGCACAAAGGCTGCGACTTGGCAACGGCGCGCGAACAGAGAAGTTTTTACCTGGCGTGTCAAGTCTTCGCCGTGTGGCAGCTTACAACCTCTCTGCGTGTGAAACAACCGCATTCAGCACACCAACCACAACCCGAAACTTTCAAAATTCACCTGATCCAAAAATCTCGCTTTCGAGCTGAATCCGTCGACGTCCACAGACCACGGAACTCGCTACGGAACACCTTCAAATTTCCGTGATTTTTCTCTAATAATTTATTTACTAATTCCTGCAGTACACATTGGAAAGTCAGTGCATACTAAAGTACTGGCAAATTAACAGACGCGGAGATCTGTCTTCAAGTTTCATACGAACATTGAGAGTTTTATTTTAAAATATATAACACACGAGTATTGAGAAATCAAGAAGCACCAACAACGAACACGATTCCAACACATTGTTTAATTCGTACAACATGTTCAACTCTGAAATGTCCTGTAGACAAGTTATTTCTTCAATAATTATAAATTAAATGTGAGTAATATACGATTTTAAACATAATTATCTGACTAACTTTAAATCAACAAAAAGACGGCCAGTCCGCAATTAATTGTGTTACTATTTAATTAATCCAATTTTGAGACTTCATCATGAAACTACAAACAACATTACAATAGATTACACATATGGGTTCCATGTTACAATTTTTATATAAAAAATTACAAACTTGTAACATAGAACTCATATGTAATCCATTGTAATGTTGTTTGTAGTTTCATGACGAAGTCTCAAAAGGGAGACGAAACTTCGTATTTGGATTAATTAAATAGTAATAAATTTAATTTCTGACTTATTGGCAGACTTTTTATTGATTAATATGATTCTTTTATGTTTTTCTATTTTTTCCCCAAATAACTGTTACAATTTAAATGGAATAGATGCTTAATAATTTTTTACTCAATGAGGTTTTCATAATTAATTTCTTTTTTAAAATTATTAAATTGGGAGGGGAATGAAACACAGTCGTTCTTTCTTCAGCTACGATTTTTTTAAAAATATAATAGATCAAGAAGAGATCAAAGCTGGCTTTCAGACGGTTTAGTTACCTCGATCATTAAAAACAGAAATGAAAGCCACGTTATTTCCGATCCATTCGATTAAAAAGGAGACCAGAAAGATGATTCCTTACAGAAAATGGAATTTGTGTGTTTATTCTAGACAATATAATCCAGCTTCCCCCTTCAATTTTAAAAAATTATAATAAATAAATTATAGCCTTCTAACATTTGAAAGAAAATGGAGATGATACATTTAAACTCTTTTTCTGTACAGAAACCAAATCATATTTTTACAAACAAGAAATGACAACCAAGGTAATATTAGAAGTGACTATGCAAAGTTTTAACGCTTTAAAAGATGAAGAAAGTTCAAAAATTAAGCTAGAGAAAATAACAACATGTACAAAAACGAAGAAGAGAGACAAATTATATTTCACACTGAGTAAATATTTGAATTAAAAGGAAATAAATAACATTAAACAATTTAAATTATATGCTGAGTTACTAGGTAATGAGGTAATAATTGATATTCGAAAACATTCTTCAGGCAGAGGAAATAGATTTATTAATACCTTACATGGATTCCATTTAAAATTCTGCCCCGAATAGCGAACTTCACTATTAAATAAGAATTCATGACATGACACCCAACCCATTTCGTCCATTATTAAATATTATTCCGCGTAGAATTCTACGTGATAAATATTCGAGACCAAAATTCTTCAGAAATCGCGGTCAAAAGACTACTGTCAAATCTTTTCTATTTATAATCAAGGTGGACATACATCAGACACTTTTACAAGATAATAAAAGAAGGACGGATAATATCGATTTATCAAGGATTTACAGCTACAACAAGTAAAATTGTTAATAAATCAGAACTCATGACGTGAATCAAATTTTGTTGACTAGGAAATAGTATAACTTTTAGAATTGCTAGAAATAGGTACTATAAAGTCAAACGGTCGCAAAATTCTTAAGAAATATCAACCTTTAATACCAACTGGCGAATATTATTCTATTGAGACACAACAGACAAATCAGATACGTTATAAGACAAATAAAATTTTGCTTTGTGTTCCTGCAATTGGAATAATATTACACGAAGAACACTTTTTGTATGTGATAAGCTACATGAAAGAGACTATAAAATCAACGTTGATATCTATGGATAAATTGTAAAACGTGACAGCAACAAACTTGGGAAAGTAATGCGTAATCTTCGGATTGAAAACAGTTGCCCGTTCATGTTCAGAGTTTCCTGAATAACTATTCAGTTTCATTCACACGCACGAATTATGAAATAGGATCATTTAATTGACATTAATTCACGGAAAAAACAACAAAATAATCGAGCTAATGAGGTTGACGCATGCATTCAACTTCAGCATTTCGCGAATGTTTATCTCAATTGATGATTTTGTTTTCAAGTCACAAATGTCAAGTGGAGCCACCTTTGAACCTTTACTTACGTCAACTAAATTTGGTCGTATTAACACTGGCTAACCTCTGATATGTTAACGACTGAAACCTTCAATCTCTTTCCAACTCGAAACATTTCCGATCACTGTTTCGGTTTACTCAAGAAAGATATTATAATTTTGCATTTCTCTACCCAATATTAGATGTACAATGAGTAGCATTTCTTTCGGTGAGGTTGGCATAAATTTCAACTTTTAGCAGCACTTCCTTACAGAAAATTTTATTTGAAGCATTCAGCCAACAATTTTGAAATACTGCAGCAGTATTATTTACATTCGCCGAATTATTTCTGCGTTAAACTGAACGGTAACACATCAATTGGAACATTAATTGGGCGTCACAGGTTTTGGAAATGTATCCAGATTTGTTGTCAATGCAGCTTACGGATCGGTAAATAAAACTGTATTTACTAGGAAGTGTAAATAAATAGAAGTAACGTACACGTAATTTATGTAATATTTAATCATACAAAAAATTGTACTTTATTTTTTTTAGTTAGGATGAATGCCTCATTAATGTACAAAATGATGTATCTAAATTATCACGTTAGGATTAATTATTTTGTGCGTGTCTTACTGTGGAGTAATAAACCAACCTTACCGGAGAGCAAAAAAAGAAAAGGACTGGCTTAATTTAGTAAAAGCAGTTAGGGTATTTAATTTTAGCGAAAGGTTGCCTTTCAGTATATTTCAAAATTTGCTGTCGGAATAATCTGGAGGTAAATCAAATGACCATTACAACAATTTGCATTTTTAATTTAAGAACAAAAATTAAGACCATAATGCCTTTATGATTTGTAACATTATTAAATAAGATGAAAGTTGAAAAAAATTATTTGATTATAAATGCTATATTACTTTACATTTAATTGTTCCAAAACATTTAAGATAGAAAATTATTGCTGTTTTTCCTACTGGATCAACTAATAGAAAAAAAATGTCTAAATTTATAGTTTGCAATATATTGTTCATTCATTTTTTGTATAACTTTGTAATTTTAAAAAATTAAGGTTTATAATTACTACGATGGTAACATTTGTCATTAAACTGAAAAAAATGTTGTAATTTTATGTTCCTATCTCAAACATTGAATTTCTTTCCTTGCAGCATTTAAAATAGAATAATATTGTCCTATTTTTTTAAATTTTATTGACACAAATTTTATTTTTGAATTCTTGTATTAACTTTTAATTTGATATGTTGTACCGCCTAGATTTCTTACAAAGTTTTCGATTACCTGATGATGATTACTTGGTAAGCCAAACAATCGTGTTACAAATTATCAGCAAATGAACTCAATATCAATGTGTTTTATGAAGAAGCGAATTGTAATATGTAGTTACCTAATAGTGCATAAAATCTACGGAATCGTCGTTCAATAAAATATTTTTGTGATGTCAGTTATAATGGTCGTTGAATTTATCTTGGTAACAAAAAGACAGACGTAAACTATATATTGATTAGTTCAGACTTCCAGGCATGAAACGTCTTCAGGATGAATTGTTCATTTTGAAGAGTAAAGTCAGACTGATATAAAGTAACTGAAAATCTATGAGAACGTGTAAGTTCACTGCTACAAGAACAGCAGAAATGCTTTCAATCGAAGCTCAACACTGAAAGTTGAAGATTAATTAAGTTATAATTTATCTAATTACTGTTGTGTTAGCATCTTTAACGTTGTTTCAAATTCTATAACCATTTTTTTTGCAACTTTTCGAAGCCGATCTATCTACAAGGCTAATACTTATAATAATTAGTCTTAAGAAATTTATAATTCTCATTTTTTGTCTTTCAACTTTCTAATTGTAAAATATTATTCATTTCTTGTAATCATGACGTATCCTATTTCCTCGACCGATGACAAATGGATTGAATAATAAAGCTAAACGCTATGAATCAGTATTAACGGGTTGTGATAAAAAAATGTACGGACCGATTCCCTGATCGTTTCGGTCGAGATTTCTCAGCTAAATTCTTATTTTGATTCACTATAATTTTATTGGGTCGAAATAATTGCCACAGTGTCCGCCAGGACCAGGTAAGATTTCTTTTGCCCAGTTATTTTCTCAAGAGGTTACGGTTTAAGCAGTTTGCTGTCTATGTCAACATTACCGTGTAAATTATATGAGTTACACGCTTCAGCCAGTGCTTACTATTACACATGAAACATGCATATGTAATTTGCATAAACGTAATGCATTTCCTGCCTGGGGGTTTTATTTTTTTTTTCATTTGTGTGTGGAAACTCCGGCGCACATTCACGTCCGAGTACAATTTACGTAACTAGATCACGAAATGAAAGGGAGAGTTCACTTGTAAAGTTTTTCTTTTTTTTAAAAAAAAAACGAAGGTGTGAGACAAATGTGGGTAGGGTATGGAAAGTTCTACAGTTCCTGCGGAAGTCAACTTTCTTACTCTTATATAATTTACTGACCATGTTATTTATCATCGTAGTGCTTATATTTTGTGCCTGGTCTGTGGGGTGTGTTTAAGCTTTTTTTGGAGCACTGGTATTGAACGCTACGAATGTTTGGATGAATCGAAGCACAGAAAGAAGAGTTCGAAATTTTCCAGTGCCAGATGCGGCAGCGTCAAAAATTAAATAAGTTTAGTGGGGGGGAGGGGGGGACAGGCATACATTTTCATTTCTACGAATATTAATACGCATTTTAATTCTTAGGCGTGAAATTGCTCGGCACTTAACCGTATAATAGCTTTGGCGTATAATTAGAAATAAAAATAAATGAGACTATGTATATCCGTATTACAGTTCAAGTTCATCGCGGCGGAACGGCAATCTACTTTTAAAAAAAATGTAATCACTATTGTGTACGTCGGACGGGACGACTGAAGCACAAATGGTTACGTCTGCATTAAAACTTCAAAGTAGATAAATGGAAACAATTAATTATTGAAACTGTCTGGCTTAAAGGTTGCTACTTAACGAGGCAGCTGTGTCTAATGCATGGAGTTTTTTGTGAGGTAGAGGAGAGTGTTTGCACTCAGCTCGATTAGAAGTACAACTCTGACCGCTACGTACCAATACTTACCTCGCATTCTCACTTGTTGATACTTGCCTCTCAATAATCAATTACCTACGGCTCAAATGCCAAAACTACGTCCCTATTCTGATACACACGAATTCAAGAGCTTCAAATTAACTGAATTACGCAATGTTTCCCGTAGAATGACACCGAACAAATTTATTTAGTCAAATTCGATGCCTGAACGATCGTACACTAAAGAAAAGACGCTCCATTTAGGTTAAATCCGATTATGGAAGAATGTATCGCATTGTCTCCAGTACCTTAAGGATAAAAAAAAATTAAGGGACATGGGAACTAAAATTTCGGCCAAAATCTGAAGAAAAAAAAATCCAAATTTAACATTACCCGACGAAATCCCAAACATGTTGCCGAAACGTCGATTCGACTAAATAAAAACTTTGTGACCCTCTGGTCCTAATTTATTTAATTTAATTACTGTGAAAGATAATATTGAATATTAAATCAATACCGATCAATATTATTATGAACACTGCCACTTAACGACTAATTTCGAAAATAACTGTAAAATTAAATTAAACGACCAATTCACAGAGAAAGGTTAAAAATACGAACTCCTCCAACTAGATTAAAAAACCACATAAATAATCATAAATCATAATGTTGTCACTATAAAAGCATACATTTAATTTTAATTAATACAATAGAATTTTTATAATATCATTGCAAAGCTTGAAAATATTTTTGGATGATATTTATCCGTCCTAAACCAAAAACACGCCCTGAGAAACTTCGATCAAAATTCGAACATAAATCGACTTCTAGAGAAGAGCGAGTAGTGTGAGATTTTTAAAATTAAAATGTGTATACATATAATCATTTTCGAGCATTATTCAGATCTTCATTAGCCATAATATTATTATATTTAAATGAAAATAAAGACCAAATACAGGCAGTACTTAATTGAACATTAAATTATTTCATTACAAAATTTCAAGGTTTCCTGTGGACCTCATTAGTTGTGAAATTTTATGAACTACTGATTAAATTTTTAAGTAGTTGGCCGTTCTTTTATTCCAAATCTTGTAAACAGACAAAACTTATTTTTCCGAGTCGGTTTACAGTTAAGTTTGCATGTTTATTCTAGATTCCTTCACGTTGACAACTCATTACTCTTAATAATAACAACCTTTTTTTTGCTCCCGAGTCACATGAAGTGACTCTCCTTCCTGTTACATTCTGAGGCAACTTCTTCGTAGCATAATTCCTAATGCATCCCACATCCTTAATTAAGTGATCCACGTAACGTGACAGCTGTCGTCGCGTACTATTCTTAGTCTCTACTGCACACTGTATTATTTTACCACTCGAGATTATTTTCTCCGTCTTCTTTTACGAGACGGTAATTACCGAAAGATGATTATTAATTATATTTCTGTCAATGTAATATTTAACTTTCTACTAAAGCGTAACGCTTCAGCACTTCTCTTGTTTTCCGAACCGTCCAAATTTATCACCACATGAAATTTTGGCAAACTCTTCTTCAATAATAATAATTTTCTAATCTCGGAACGAATTATTTCATGTTCTCTAATAAAGCTAGGATCTTCGATAAATCTGGTTTATTTCACTCCTTCCTGTTTCGAAATTTGCAGCTAATAATTGATTTTATATTTCCCGCTTTCCATAATTTTTACATTCCATTTACAATTAGATGAACAAATCTTAGCATCGGCATTTCCTCCCCCTTAATTGGTAAATTCATTCCTCTAGAATGCAATCACAAGAATTAACTGTCAGTAAGCATAGTTTTGTATCTCCTACAGGAAATGGACGGTTAGAAAACAATACGATTCGTATCAGACACTTTAGGTAGCTTTTAAATGTTATATATAGACCTGCTGTGAAAAGTAATGCGTTTGTGGGATTCGCAATTATCCGTTCCTTTTAAAGGTGTGGTAACCGTAAAAAGGTTGCAAATTTTTTTTCAAAAAAAAAGTGTCTGATCCCACAAAAAAATCAGGTACTTAATTCTGGGACATTAAATTAGTGTAAAGTTTTTGCAGAGTTTTATTTGAAATCATGCAAAATCTCAAAGTCATTTGTTCAGCGTGGTTTACGATTTTAGCACGGTAAAGTTGCCGACCTGACACAGACATGACGCTTGCAGTCACTCAATACTACTATACATTTTATGATGATTCAAAGAATACTTTACTAACCAATAATCAATAACTCAAAACGTACATATTTGTACTCTCATCAGGTACGGCATGAATATTATAATGTCATTAAAATGATATGATAATAAGATGACTTCTAAAATAGTTCATCTGAAATCGGATTGTAAGTAGAAATGTAACTTTCACAGGTTGCACGTGTGCTGTGACAACACGGATGAACAAGAGATTTTGACAGATGAAATAACGACTGAAATGTTATTATTTAAAGATCTTATATTTCAGGAATCAAACAGGTTTTCCGTGTCAATTTTTAAATCTACTGCCTTGAGTTTGAAGCCTCACTGTGCCCGTAAGACAGGAAAATAGTTTACTTTCTCCGAACGTGTAGCCGTGATAAGACAGAAACGTTTGCTAGAAGGAAAAATTGATGAAGTAGAAAATAGTCATCCAATACTAATAAACTTCACTCTGAAGTTAACTTACAAATAACTCCACATTACTAGAGAACACGAATTATTTCGTTTCGAGAATAGAAAAATTATTATTAGTCAGGAAGAGATTTCATGCGAAGATAAATTTGTCAACTTTGTTTTGTGTTCTTATTTAAACTATTTTGGTTATTTGCATGAAGGGCACGGGAGGGGGAAACGAATTTATCGTCACGTGATAGCCGTAAATCGCGAGGTTTCCGAGAAAAACTGTGAACACGGTCTGGAGACGCTTATCGCAATCTTGTTTACCGAACCGAAATGTCAACGAAGCCGAATGTTGTCAGGTTAAAAATTACCTGTTCAAGTTACGACTGCAAAATCCTTCATTTACAGTGGAAAGTAGGTAATCGTAAGTCCTTCGGGAATAAATTATAATAAATAAGTGACGAATTGCTTATACATAAGTATTGATGAACCGTTTTTGACTAAACTGACTCGTTTTAATATACAAACCTATTTATGTTTACTATACTTAAAATTAAAATGGACTAAAACGGAACTAGGTTTTTAAATAATTCTTTTTACGGTTACCGCACCTTTAAAAGGAACGGATAATTGCGAATCCCACAAACGCATTTCTTTTCACAGCAGGTTTATATATAAAATTTAAAAGCTACCTAAAGTGTCTGATACGAGACGTATTGTTTTCTAACAGTCCATTTCCCGTAGGTCATACAAAACTATGGTTACCGACAGTTAATTATTGTGATTGCATTCTAGAGGAATGAATTTACCAATTAAGGGGGAGGAAATGCCGATGCTGAGATTTGTTCATCTAATAGTTAATGAAATGTAAAAATTATGGAAAGTGGGAAATATAAAATTAATTATTAGCTGCAAATTTCGAAACAGGAAGGAGTGAAATAAACCAGATTTATCGAAGATCCTAGCTTTATTAGAGAACATGAAATAATTAGTTCCGAGAATAGAAAATTATTATTATTATTATTGAGGAAGAAATGGACATTTTAAGTTGAAAGCGTTGTGTGCTCAATAATTCTTCTTATTTCGTATTCCTGAATAAACGTCCCTATTTTTTTTCTCAAGAAGTACAACTTCACAAAAATAGGTACTTCATTCATGAAAAGGAATGTATTAGTACATAAAAATATATATATTCCATTTCACTGTAAGTACAGAGCTTGAATTGTACACCGATTTGGCGATGAAACAGTTAATCAAAAATGAAAAATTTCACTTACATCATATGATTAAATACTTCAGATTAATTGAATGGAAGAAGAATGTATTTTAGATTTCTCAGTGCTAAATTAAGAAAAACAGAATGGTAAAAAATTTATATTCGAGGCTACTGCAAGATTAGAACTCGTTGAGTATTTTAAACTTTTCTACGGCCTTATAATTACAACATAAAAATATACAGACAAGTCAAACGAAATCCTGCGTTAGTGTGTTGGAAGTTTCAGTAAAGTCCGCTCTGTTTAAATACCATTTTTAATTTAATAAAATGTCAGTTTCTATTTTTTTTCTTGAGACAGAACTTCCTTTAGGGCATTTTTGAATTAATAATCACACTGAAACGCCCCCGCTTATTTTAAATATACTTCGGTGTCGGACACCAAATTCAATCACAATTATTTAACTATCGAAACGTAACGACACAAAAGAAATATTCGTAAAGTATATATTCGTAAAGTATCAGCGAACCTGGATAGTTGCAGGTATACAGCTAAATATTATGACAACAATTATGTGGTTTATTTAAATTATTCAACACCCAATGCAGCGCACTTGAAACAAGTTCCCCGAAAAATTTAGTTATTCGACATATTCCTAACAAAATCTGTATACTGCGATGAAATAAAAACAAAAATGCTCCATTTCCGGTAATCAATGCCTGTTGATACAAAACAATAACTTTCATCAAGCGTTTATTTAATTTAATACTGGAAAGGGCTCTCAGCTGTATGCTATAATAATTTTATCCTGCCTTATTAAAATGTTTGGATGAAACAAACAACATTCGAACTAAAATAGAACCATCAATAATTTGATTGTTAACAAAAGAAAAATAAAAACATAAGTAAAATGACTATTGTAATATTTATAATTAAATACATATATATTATTTTTAAGTTGACTGAAAATAGAATCTCACTATTATTATTATTAGGTAACTATTTTCCCATTCATTAATTGCTCCTTCCAGAAAATGTTTCTCTCTATCGTCGTTGCTACAATTATTAGCTTCTCGTGAGAGTAAACCACAGTATTTTCCTTCTCGAGTATTCTTCCCACTTTTGTTCTTCTCTGTGACCAAATATTGAAACATTCCTCCTCCTCCCCCCCCCCCCCATGTTTCTGTAATATTGTGCTATGTAACACCACAGATTCTCTTCCTAGGGTTTACGCGACTTCAAAATAATCAAAAATTCTCCTTTATTCATTTCTTCCGGTAAAAATTAAAACACCTTCCTCTAATAAAGTCCACAACAACAGAAAAATAAATATTTGGTAACCTCTTTCAGTTCTGAAAAATAAGGTGTTAAAATAGTAAGGCTTCAGTCTCTATTTCACCTCAAAATCTATTTTTCGTTCCTATTTTAATGCATAACTGCAGCAGAATATAATATGTACGTAGTTAAATATATATAAGCATTGTTTTTCAATGGTCATTTGTTTTTAATATTTTATTTTTCAAAATTAAATTAGTGTAATCAACTAATGTGCTTAAAATCCTCAATATAAAATATAACAACTATTTTTGAAAGCTTAAGTTTTAACAATAAAATATTAAAAATATTTAAAATATTGAAATGCATCGGTTATACATATAAATGTCCACGTACACAATAAATAATTTAACGTGAATAGATTACCCGCTGGTTTTTACTGCATTCCGGTATACTCAATTAAGAAAATTCCTCCGAAAACTGATGCATGGTAGGGATTCAACTTCTTTTTTTTTTTTTTTGCACAGCTGCGACTCGCCATAGTTAAGAAGCGCGAATCACGAAAGTCTGTTCTCAGAACAAGAATCAGCACAGATGATACGTAATTGAAAGCGGCGCCGGGGAATTTAATTACGATGGATCAATGCTTCCGGTTGAATCCGCCGATGCGGAAGTGACATTGGTCCACGGGATTCAGCAAACTCATCCTCCACAGACGTCACCGACTAACAACTACCACGCACCTTGTTACTTACAAATTATGCTGGATTTTTTTTTCGGTATAACCGGAAACGATCCCTGTAAATTTTTACATTCAATTATCTCCGCTAACGGCGGATTTTTCTCATTATTTGGCTAAAATGGTGAAACTGTGCGCTTCCATGCAACACTAATAATTAATCTTTTAGGAGGTAAAATGGTCAAACAAACGCGATAGCTACCGGTAAAAATCCAGTTACGATTGAAATATAATTTAAATACCTGTAAGTCACTTATGTCATAAATATTTATTGACGGCGATTCCTATTTTATGGCCCTTTAATAAAGAAGCGATTCACCACGCTAATAAATACTATTTATATCAATTCAAATACATTTTACATAGTTTCTGCTACTTTAACTGTCTTTGTGCTATTTATTTCATAAATTGAAAAAAAAGGAACATTTATCACCTGATTGATAAAAATTGAAAATCATCTCCCACTATCCAAATTTAAAACGGGACCAAACGAACATTCGGGTGCAACGCTCCGAAAAATTTTCAAACTACGTGCGATGATTAATAGAAGAAAAATAAGGATAGACTCAGCTTCTCTTCGTTGTCTACGACCAAAGTTTTGCAATGTCCAAGGAGACTGAATCGATATTATGTAGGCGAAAAAATTACTGGCCACAGTTGGTCAGAATTAAAATTATTTACTTATTAAATTATAACACGGAGACAGATCGCGCTTCACGTACACATTTGTTAATAAATCTGTGTGCTATCTATGATAACAGCTTTTTGGATTATTTTTGGGTTAAGTGCATCTTTTGTATTTTATTTCATTTACTTCAATTATAATTATTTTTTGTAGATTGCTTTCACAACTGAGGAGGTTCCAAACGAAGGATCGAAACGTAGTGTCATAATTTAATAAGTACATAATTTTAATTTTGACCATAATTTTTCGCCTACATTATTCGAGGTACAGTCAGAACAATTTTAAAATTTGTACCGACATTAAATTAAATCCCAAGCAATTCCAGATTTGATTTCTTTTTTTTTCGTAACGGAGGGAAATAAAATTCATCAGGGATGCCTCCGGGACATGGAAAAATGTCAAATTATTGTGCACCGCTATTTTTTGGTATCCACGGAAACGTATTCACATGCCATGAAATGAGTCAATGACAGGCGACTCAGAGCTAATGAAATGTGAAACAATAATAAACCTTTTTAAGCTCCTCCATCGAAAAATTTCGCAGATTATTGGAATGCGTCGCAGTTTGCTCGAAATAAAATTGATATGTTTATCTTCTTACTGTAGGGGACGTAATAGAATCTTTTCCCCAGTCGTCGGCATGTTGTAATCCAAACAAATAATTGGACAGGACCATTCTCGGAAGCGTCGGCCATTTCAAAGTGACCGTATCAGAAGGAACCTGTTGCTTCAGTCGTACAGAATACAGCACAGATAACTCTCATCATTCTTTACAACAACAAAAAAATTTAACGAACACGTTACACCAAGATACACATACTCAAATCAGAAACTAATAAATTACGCTTGATGTAGACGTACGAATTAAATGTCCACACATGTCACTGAAATGTATTTAACATTGTTAGTACATTACTATTATATTATTTACGTCTTAAGTCTTCTATAATAATTCTACTGACAATTTAAATAAAAACATTGAACTGATAAATGTGGACCTTTAATTGGTAAATCTCCACTGTATTTGTATTTGAAACACGCGTTTAAAAAATAGACATCCAACCATTCGTGACAATCCAACTGGAAATTTTAAACGCGATAGAAAAATTTCTGCGCCTCTTCCTTTCACTTGCAAAAATTAAACTAAGACAGTTGAAGTAGACGAAACACTTTAAAATTTCTTAATTATATAGATCAGAGGATCAATAATGGTGGCACAGACATACAAACGGGAAATAATACAATTAAAGACATTTAAATTTTAATCTAGCTAAATTAAGAAGTTACGAATTCCATTAATTGTTTATAAACGAAGACTAATTATAATCACATATGTGCCAATGTTTTAAAATAAACCTTCAAAAAATGGAAAAGAATGTGCGAATGTTTTAAAATAAATCTTCAAAAAATGGAAAAGAATGTGCGAATGTTTTAAAATAAATCTTCAAAAAATGGAAAAGAATGTGCGAATGTTTTAAAATAAATCTTCAAAAATGGAAAAGAATGTGCGAATGTTTTAAAATAAATCTTCAAAAAATGGAAAAGAATGTGCGAATGTTTTAAAATAAATCTTCAAAAAATGGAAAAGAATGTGCGAATGTTTTAAAATAAATCTTCAAAAAATGGAAAAGAATGTGCGAATGTTTTAAAATAAATCTTCAAAAAATGGAAAAGAATGTGCGAATGTTTTAAAATAAACTTACAAAAAATGGAAAAGAATGTGCGAATGTTTTAAAATAAAACTTCAAAAAATGGAAAAGAATGTGCGAATGTTTTAAAATAAAACTTCAAAAAATGGAAAAGAATGTGCGAATGTTTTAAAATAAAACTTCAAAAAATGGAAAAGAATGTGCGTGTAAATTTGTGTTAGGGAAATTAGCAGGCGAATGCTTTAAACGTAAAACAGAAGATTAACAAAATTAATCCCAGCTATTTAGAAAAGAACCCTACATAAATATTAATGAAAACAGAATATAATGTCTTGAATGACATGAAGATACAAGCGAACAATATTATTTCAGAGTGTATATTTACTGTAGCAAATTAATATCTTAGACAATAATTATTTAGCATGGCTTTGAAAGATCTGATTAGATTGGGAATGTGACTACGGGGGGGTTAATTTTAGAGGCAATATTTTTTCGATACATTTACTGATTGATTTGCAGAAAAAGGTGAAGTGATGAGGGCAGACAGGGTGAGAAAAGAGTGACTGAATGACATTCCGGACACATGGATTCGAAGTACCATATGGTGAAATTACCCCACTATTTGTTTTTCCACCATCTTCTCTAAATCTAAACAGCATAATATTTTCTGTCAATTAACGTATAGTTCAAATGAATAAATAACTATATATATAAATAATAACAGTCTGAATATAAATAAGTTTCTATTGGTAAGAAGCTTAGAACCTCTTATATCATAAACATGAATAATATTTATACAATCAGAAACGAAAATTGGAGAAGAGTATTTTCAATGAGATAGACCATTAAAGAGTTCAATAATTAAAAAGCATACTTTCACCTTGCACATTCCAACAGACATTAACATCACTATTACCAACGCTCGTCAAATAACTAAGTACATTTCAAGCACCTCAACGTTAGATGCTTCCCAGGAATTAAGTTCAAACATATTACGATAATCGGGTTCATTAAAAAATAGGCCAAATGCCCTACTCCACTTTTATCACTGGTGATGCTGACGTAAATGTCCACTGGAATGTAATTTAATAATGTATTGGTGAAGAGGTGAATGTTTTTTTTTTAATTACTTAACTCCATTATAATTTCTATACGACTGAAAGTAGTAATCTCCAACTTTGTTTCCTGATCATATAAATAATATACATGATTATTTTCTAAATCTTCTAGCCAATAAATAATTATTAATTTGGATGGAACGATTAATTAAATGTTATTTACGAAATAAACCAATTATCCTAATCAATTTTATTTAATAACTAAATTGTCAGCAAACAATTGCCTTCTGCTATTGTGCCATTTTCAGCTGTAAATACAAAACGATTTTTATTAATTACACAATCATTATTTCATAAAAAACAAAAGTCAAATAAATACAAATAACTAAAATTATGTTTCATCATACTGTTGTTACTGATTTGATTAATAAATCAAAGTCACAAGGATAATTGGTTTATTTCCTAAATAAATAATTATTTAAATCAAGAATGTTATTGTTTATATATATTATTAAAGTGCAATTTAAATATGACTTCAACTTGAAATAAAAAAAACTTTTATATTCTGTGACATTATCCTTCCACAAATTATTCGTTAGGGATTTATCGCCTCTGAAACGTGGGGAATAATTATATTCTGTACAATAAGTGTGAAGATTTAAATGAAGACAGCCAGGCGTGAGATAAACTTTTGAGACGTCGACTAGCGGCGCCCTCACAATAAGACGCGGTAATTAATTGAAGTCTTAAAGCAGGCTGTCGAGTGAGAATTAAAAGGGGGAGGAGTTTGGGAGCAAGGTACGTCCGTCGTCGCTGCCAATTTATAATGTGGCTCGTATCTGATTGACGCGGGGGCGGGGGTGGGGGCGGGTGCGGGAGACGTTAACGTGCGGTGAGGACGGAATCCTTGGAATCCGACGCGACGGCCCCGTGCTAAGCTGGTGCGTGTACGGGGCGTCGCCTCGGCCGTGATCTCGTATGTGCTAAGACGCTCGGTACATACACAGGGACAGAGGGGGACACAAGACACAATTCTGGGTTCAATAAATAGACAAGGATCGTACTTACTGTGACGGGATTTATTATTCGCTTCAATCCCATAGCAAAAGCTACCATGTATTTACAAATAGAAATATACAGCGGCGTGCTTACGACCGCAAAATTACATATTTACAAAATGTTCAAATTCGACGGATCGTAGCGTCACCTTTCTGTCGTCCGAAGAGTCTGAAAATTGAGAAAAATTAATAGTTTCGTTTTACCTTAGAGGTGGCCGCCGAGAGGTGAAGGCGAATAGCACCACAAAAATAAATTATATCACAACACTGTTCACGCACGGACGGACGGAGGGACGGACTGACGGACGCACGCATGCACGCACGCACGCATGCACGGACTAGATGTGTATGGCGACGGCTCGCGGCGCGGCGTTGTTGTGCCTGTGCACGTGTCGGTCTCGATGTCGGTGTCGCGCCGGCTGCAGCGCCACGGCCGTCGCCGTCGACGTCGACCTGGAGCTGGAGCGCTGGTTGTTGGGCACATCCGGAAGTGCGAACCGCAGCTTCTCCCAGAACAGCTTGTCGCCCCACTGCAGGTACGTGTTGGTCTTGAGGTACAGCCGGATGTCGGGATCCAGGTCCTTGTGAGGGACGTCGCCCAGCAGCACGACGATGAGGCGCCGCCGTCGGTCGCGCAGGACTTGGTGGTGCGCCGACTTGAACTCGAAGCGGCACCACTCGGATCGGATGAAGTTGTCGGACAGGACCATGATGGTGCGCCGCGACGACTCGACGGCCTGCACGATGGTCTCGCCGATGTAGGCGCCCACGGGGAAGTCGCGATAGTGCAGACACAGCTTGTAGGGCGGGTCCCCGTGCTCCAGCGCCGGCGCCAGCTCCTCCGCCACGAAAGCCTCGTCCTTGGAGCTGTAGCTCACGAAGGCGTCGAACAGCTTGTCGCGGTCTTCGCGCTCCGTCCCGGCGGCGCGTTGGAAGAGGCGGATGCCGAAGCGCGAGTGGAACCAGACGCGCAGCTCCTGTCGGAACACGAACGTCGCCAACGCCAGCAACACCACGAGCAGCGACACCAGCAGCGTCGACGCCAACAGCGGGATGTAGTCCTGCACGGCCTGCCTCTGGATGATGGTCTTGGTCAGCGAGAAATTGCCTGCGGCTGTCTGGTTCAAGTCCAGGCCGCCGAAGCAGGTACTGGAGTTGTCGCTGAGGATGTAGAAGCCGTCGGATTCTTTGACGACGCCGTAGTCCCCGTCGTCGTCGGTCGCGTTGCCGCCGTTGTAGACGCACCGCAGCTGGTTCAGGTCGCCGATGGCGGCGTCGATTTTCTGTACGTAGTCTCTGAAGCTCTCGATAAAGTCGCACGTACACGACCAGCTGTTGTACGCCAAAGTGATGTCTCTTAAAGTAGTCGGAAACGAAGAGAGGCGAAATTGGACGATCTTGTTGTGGTCTAACTTGAGCACCGCAAGTTGTTTGAGCGGTTGGAAAGTCAAGTTGTGGATGGAAGTAATGTAGTTCCTTTGCAAGTAAAGTTCCTTCAAACTGTCGAGGCCCTCGAACTCGAATCCTCTCAGTTCAGTAATCTTGTTGTTCTCCAAATGAAGCAGCTCCAAATCCTTGAGGCCGTTGAACGTCCTGTTGTGGATGCTGTCGATGTTGGAGTTGTTGAGGAAGAGCACCTTGAGGCGCTTGCGGCCGATGAAGGCGTGGCTTCCGACGCTGCCCAAGTCGTTGCCGTCCAGGTAAAGCTGCGTCGCGTCCATGGGAATCTGCTCAGGTAATTTCCCCACGTAGCCGGCGTTGGCGCAGTGAACCGCGTTCGACTTCCACGCCTGATCGTGGTAGCACGTGCAGTTACGGGGACACGTCATCTTGCAGTCGCAGGCGTCGAAGTCGCAGCAGTGGCACAACGCGAAGCAGTGGAAATCGTACTGGCACATGAACTGCTCCGCCGTGGCCTCCACTAATACGATATATTTCCTGCCCCTGTTGTACAGCAACTCACAATAGATGCTGTTCAAGTCCATTATGTTGGGTTGGTTGCGTGCTATTCTATTGTCCACGTTGATCCTCTGCAGCCACTCCATGGTGCAGTCACATAGGAAAGGATTCTCGCCTATATAAAATTCGGGAATGTTACGCGTCCCGGGGACAGCGGAAATCCTTAAGGAATTCGGGTTCAAGCTCGTAATTCTGTTCCTGTTCAATTCTACCCTAGTCAGATTCGGCTTTTTGAAGAAAGTGTACGACTGGACCTTGGATATCAAATTGTCGTTCAAAAACAATAACTCGACGCTGTCCGGAATCGCGCTGCCAGTAACTTCCGTCAGTTTGTTGTAACTGGCGTCGAAGGTGCTAAGATGCAGCTGACTCTCTATCTCGAAGTAGTTCCCCAGTTCTTTTATTCTGTTGGCGTGAATATCGAGCCACTGCAGGCCTGTGGGTATGAGAGCGTAATCGAACCACTCCAGCTGGTTATCGGAAATGTTGAGCCATATCAGTCGTTGAAGTTTGTTGAAAAGACCTCCAATTTCTGTCAGGTAATTGCCATCCAGACGGACGGCCTGTAGGTTGGCGTTATTGTCGAAAGCCCCAGGTTCGATACCGTGTATCTTATTTCTGGAAAGATTTAGTATCTTAAGCGCCGACATTCTATCGAACGTGCCCTTGGAGATGTTGCCAATGTTGTTGTCGGTGAGTCTGAGCCCGAACAATTGCTGCAGATCGCTGAAGCTAGAGTTGACGATGTCAGATATGTGGTTCTCGCCCAGGTCCAGCGTTTTTAGCTGAGGCAAGTTGGCCAAGGCAGGAGGCACGGTCACCAGCTTGTTGCCGTTGAGATGCAAGTCCTGGAGACTGGAGCTGTTCCTGAGGGCGGCAGAGTGCACGGTCTGGATGGCATTGTTGTCCAGAGACAGCAGGCTCAGCACGTACAGACCGTCGAAGGTGGAGCTGTCGATGAACGACAACTTGTTTCCGGACAGGATTAGCGTGTGGAGATTGTACAGCGACGAGAAGGTGTTATCGGGCATGACCTCAATGAGGTTGTCCTCCAGCCTGAGGATCTGCAGAGAGTAGAGGTCGCGGAAGACGGCGCCGTCTAACTTGGAGATACGATTGTGAGACAAATCTAGAACTACGAGTCTTAGCAGACCAGTAAATGTAGCTCCATTCACCCATTCCGCAGTCAGTTCGTTCGACGACAGATCCAAGACGAGCAGCTGCGTCAGGTCGTTGAAGAGCCCCGGCGCCAGAACGTTGATAGAATTGTTTCTCAGGTAAACTTCTTTGATATCACGGGCGTCGGAAAATAGCTCAGGCGGAAGACTGACCAGCTTGTTGTCGGAAAGATGCAGCGTCGTGAGGGACGTCACGCCCTCGAGTGCACGGTCCGCGACGAAGGAGATGGCGTTCCCTTGCAGGTTGAGCGTCTGCAGCCGTGAAAGGCCGGAAAACGCAGACGACGGTAAAGCGTCGACGCTGTTGTTGGACAGGTCGAGGGTCCGCAGGTTTGCTCCGCATCTGTCTGAAATATCGGGGCTGGCGGCGGCGCCCAAGCCAAACTGGAACCTGGCGACGTCACGCAGCCGATTTCGCGTCAAGTTGAGCACCTCGAGATTATGTAAAGAGCAGAAGACGCCGACCGGTAAACTCCACATGTTGTTCTCTCCCAGATCGAGGCGCTCCAACAGGGCCAAGTCGCCGCCGAAGGCGTCACGGTCGACGTCCAGCGTCATGGCTGTCCAATCGGTGTTGTGCGTGCGGAGCGTGAGGTTTCTCAGCTGGCGCAACCCCTTGAAAGCGCCGGCCGACAGGTTGCCGATCTTGCAGAACTCGATGGCCAAATCGCGCAGCTCCTGCAGCGGCCGGAAGCTGCCGGCACTCAACGAGCTCTGGAAGAACAGGACGTCGGAACACTCGAGGCGGAGGCGTACCGTGTGTTGCGGCTGGATCACGCTGAAGTTGGTGTTCTCCAGCTCGCTGTTGATGGTCCGGAGGCTGCACTTGAGGGCCACGTCCTCGCCCTCGCCACCCAGCACCACCCACTTGCACTCGTCGGGCGCCTGGTAGCGCAGCGCCTTGCTGAGCGACGCCGACAAGACGCCGAAGATGGCGCCCAGCAGCACCGCGATCACGACGGGGCTTTGCCCGTCCATCGTCGCGATCTCCGACCGACTGAAGCCGGCACAGCTCCTCCGTGGCCTTGTGCCCCCACCCGGCCCCCCTCCGCCTCCCCCTCCCCCTCCCCCAGCACCAGCACCAGCCGCAGCTTCCGCCGCCCGCCGACAGTCGCCGCCACAGTCGACACGTTCCGATTATTATCTGGTCTTTTTATAATAATGGCCTTGTGCAGTGTCAGCTAACATGAGAGAGGAGCTCGGTGCCTCGGTGCCTCCGTATTGTCGGATGCCATGCCACACTCCACACTCCGCACTCCGCACTCCAAACATGACCGAAGAAAAGCTTCCATCGCCCCTCCAGCACCGGATGGCGTCCTCTTGGTAGGCGTCGCCAAAATTGCCTCACTCCTGCTAAATGGGTTTGTATCGGCCAATGATCCAGACCCTCTGGATCTGATTCAACTTCGCATTCATCCCACACAAAACGTCAATAGAAAATATAGCTTCTATCAAAAGAATATTAACTCTTGTTATGTAATAAAAGAAAGCTTTTCTGGCCAAATGTGAGTTTCCTTCTTATCAATCTTTTCAAATGAGCATGTCGAGAAGATTTCAATCATAAATGGCAATTACCTTGTCTTAACAATTTCTTTCCTTCCTTTCCTCCTAGGTTTACTACGAATACCGGTGATAATCACGTATAGGCTATATACACAGTAGATTGATACTATTTTCTTGATAACCCACCACACTTTGCAAATCTACTAGTTTCCGGTTACGCGGAAAAACTTGCGTGTGTCTCTAACGAATGAACTGAAGATCCGTCTTGTATTATCGTACCACGTGGCCACAATAATTTGGAAGTTATGCTCCTGTCAACGCTCATACACACTTGATAAATATTTAAGTATGTCGTTTATCCTGACACACAATGTTGTGGGCAAAAAATAATAATCAGTTTCGCCTCAATTATATTAATTGTAGTGTTGTGTTTCCTGAAGACTGGATTGCCCCGAGTCCAATCTTTACATCACATTTACTTACAGTACATGTTTGCGTATTTAAGTGTTGCTTTTATAGGTAAGACAGTATTTAATTCTTGATTTTAAATGTTGTCGGAATCTTCATTGGAAGCGCAATTTATTTATATATCTGACGCCGGATCTGATCAACGAGCCGATTACATGAATGGCCGAATAATATTGAAATGTTGGTTGAGCGCCTAATTTGGATTATAAGTTCATGGAGAATTATCCTTCAAGTTTGATGATTAAACTTCAGTTCGAGAATGTTCGTACCTGCATTCATAATTTGCCCTTGTGTCTGCATACTACTTATTCTTATCTCTCTGAAATAACCGGATTATTTAATGTATTTAAGCAGGTATTTTGATGAACTGTTAGCGTTGCAAATATTTTTGCGGATTAAGTCCTCTCGTACGCAGTTTTAATAACCTGGACGATCGGGAATTGAAACAAATGCTTCCCTGGAATAGCGTCTGAAGCGTTAATTTGATTTGGAGAGCGCTTTGACGAATCGCCGGTAAGATAAGGCGTATTCCGTGACGGTCGGGGGGGTGAAAAATGTGTAGGTGAGGGGGGTGTGGGGGGGGGGGAGACGGAGGCGGGATGGGGGCCCCATTGTGTGGCGCTGCTGAGGAATTTGTCCAACCCTAAGCTACCCCTCGTTATGTCGGTTAAAATTATAAAGGAATCGTTAGCCTGGCCGCTCGGAGCTGTTTGCCTTCCAAGATTGCCGCTCCAATCAATCTTGTTGGTCCGCAAATGCGAGACTTCACCTGTTCTGTACCACATAAACGCGGTCCCGAGCTACTAATTCAGATGAAATGAGACCATGTCGACATGCGAGCAAATCATTGCCGAAGGGGACTCCTCAGTTGACCTGACAGCTCTACTTTATTCAGCGTCCGTCCAGAAAAATACCAAATTAACGTCTGTTGCGAGTCGATGATTATGTGAACAATCAGTTTTGGGGAAATAGAAACGGAATCGATTAATGTGCATTGCTTCATATTTTATTTTCGTTTTTAGTGCGTCTTTACGAATATTATTCCCAATCAGTTTTGAAAAATCAATCGGGAAAAAAATATTCCTGAACAGGCTGTTCTTCATTTAATTGAATAATCCTTTTGTGTAAGTTGGTGTGTTTACTTCTCAGCGTTTCTTCCACAGCTGTTTAAGGACTTGCGCCTTACGTATTTCCGAATGTGAAGCTGAGGTCGTGCGTGCGGTGGCAACGTCCTCCAGAGACGAGACCCGAGTAGCATATTATTCTAAGGTCTAATGTAAACTCCCTCCGGACAATGAGGTTATTTTCTCAGGTGCGAGTTCCCGCCCAGCTTCTGCATTGTCGCGAGCTACAATGGACTCATTGTTTACGAATCCTCGAACACATCGGCGCTTTCGAAGCCCCCTCACGAATGTACGGAAGGTCCGCGTGACCTCAACTAAATACCAAATGTGTGGGCAGAAGAGAAGAAGGACAGGCTCATGGCACACGGGAACAACTCACAACACACGGTTCATTGCTGATGCTCACGCCCATGCGGCGGCGGGGAACATCAAAGTTTCCTAAAACTCCATACTTTCACACCATACTCGTCAGGTATCATGTTTATCTCATCAGCCATTCCCAACGCGGTTCTTGCAGGTCAAGAAATTTTTTCAGTCAACTGATGGACGAGTAAAATTTAAATGAACAATATATCTAATACCATTCAAACATTTTTTCAAACCCCTAAACCTTATTTTTCAATTCTCCCCTAACCATCCTGATCATTTCGGCCATAACCGTCGCTGGAGATGGTCAGCGACACTAAATTCTTCACATGTGCATTCAATAATCTCTTCGACTGAGGCAGTCAAGGAGCAAATATGATGAATTGCTAAATTTTACGTATGAGGAAATCTCAAAAACGTCGCTTTTGAAAAAATATATGCTGACTTATTAGCCGCCTTTTTATTTATTGTAAATTTTGAAGTCAGAAAACTATGTTGTAAACGAACTAGTTTTTGTATTAGTTCGTTATTATTTTTATTATTTGTTTCAAATACACATCTTACAGAAACCCATGCTGCTTACCATTCAGCTATGAGAGTGTGTTTTTTCTATTTCAACACTCGTTACAAAGGGATGTCCCAAAAATCAAACAAATGAGTGAACAGTCAGAAAATTAAATTTATGAAGAAGAATGTAGTTATTTGGACGTTCCGTTCTTTTTATTGCAACGTCTTCAGATGTATCAATAAATTACTATAAATAAAAGCAAGAGAAATAAGCTGTTAGAATTGTTACTCCACCTGAAGACGTCGCAAATAACTACATTTTTCTCATTAATTTAATTTTCTGACTAACCGGGCTGTTTATTCATTTATTAAATATAATTTAGAACAATATATCTAATGTCATTCAAACGTTTTGCAAAACGTTAAACCTTCTTTTTCAATTCCCCCTTAAACGTCCCGGAAAGTTTTAGCACACTTTATAATTCAGGAAAAATGGCGTATGTCGTTGAGTGTGCAGAATTATTCTAGCAGCTTAGTATTATATTTTTTATATGCGCACACTAATAAATAATTTGGTCAAAACCATAAGAACCATAACATTTCTGACAACTGTCATTGTTAAACAAATGTTGTTAATTATTATATTTAAAATCCTAAAGCGTTTCAAGATAATGACCTGAACACAACATAAGAACTTTTCGAGAATAATGCACAGATTTTGGACGTCTATTTAATATCTTCTAAAATTATATGCTTACTTTTCAAGTTACGAAATTTATAATTAACTGGCTTTCATTAAGTAATGATTAAAAGCAAAAAAGAGAAAAATGTTCCGTTACACTTTTTCGAATTTCTTTGAAATAAAAGCAAGAAATTATATAGTCGTTAGAGTCAATAACTATCTTTTATCTATAATAATTATATAATATAGACTGATGTTGATATTCAATTAGCAAATTTTGAAAAAACCAAAGATACATTATCCTGTTTAATCTTTAATTATGAAGCAGGAGCTTTCGATATGTGTCATATTCGTTTAATAAATCAAAAGGAGACAGTTAGCTTAATATAAAACATGAAAAATATAACGATAATCAAAAAAAAATACCTATTTACGAGAATAGTTTTTGACTACCGTACAACCATAATCAGAGTAATCACTGAAATATAATGAGTCACATGACTGTCTCCGAATCGTCTTCCATTGCTGACGTAGAATATCAACATCAGTCTGTATTAAATAATTATTATAATGAATATGAATGGCGAACCACTGTGGCCACAAAACGAAGTACGTCAGGTTGCATCAGACCAGTCTTTGGACTGATTACCACAACAACAATTTAATTTCGTAGTAAATCAATTAACGTCTATTTTTCGCAATAATTAAATGAAATAAACTAACGACTTGATATACACAAATGTTTTCGGTAGAAGCTGCCCTTGTAGACAGTTCATTTGGCATATTTTTTCCCCATCAAAATAACAAAAATGGCAACGTAACGCCGATTCAATTAAATCTTTGTCAGTATCAGGCCGTTAATTCATTTCATTTATAATTTAATTTCAATAAGAAAAATAGAAAGACACTTCAAATCGAGGACAATACATTTCTAATATTTGAAATTATGCGCCGTCTTGCAATACGTTAATTATTCTTCCATAAGAAGCGTAATGCAAAAATTCTTTTCCAGTGCTGGAAACGAAGGAGCAGTCGTATAGCACGCTCAACAGTATTAGGATAAATGACAGCCATAATAGTTGCGGTTTAGTCTTCTAACTGGTTCTTGAATTGTGCGCTTTGAACTACCTCATTACTACCGGTTTCTTCTTCTTTTAATTCGGTCACCACAGAGAAGCCGTGGAAGGGGGGGGGGGAATTCTCTTTCTAACCACAAGCCCTTAGCTGACAATTAATCACTATTCTTTTGGTTCTTCATCTAGATTTTAAATTACGGAAGCTCCAGCCTAGAAATAGCGACTCACAGACGCGAGTTCACTAAACAAAATTGCCGTTACGCGCAATAAAAATTTAATAATGCATTCGTTTTCGTGCTACGTAAATTGGCAAAGAACGATTAGGCATTGGGCCGATTCGCCACGGCGACTAAATAAGTTATTACCAGTATTAACAAATCATGGACAGTCGCGAATAGCGAATTCAACTTATAGTTTATTTTAAAATTCTAAGTCTTTTAATGTATCAGGAATTTACTCTGTATAATTAAAAAAACAATTAAATATTTTGTAGCTGTAGCTCCAATTGCGATAAAATCCTGCAGAAGAACGGATGCAATTGAATACTAACTAAAAAATGATGAAAGTGAAAGAACTGAACGCATTATACAATTTCATAGTAGGTTTACTTTTCAAGTATAAGAATTATTTAGATGAGTACGTAAAGCTTTTCTTTGACATCTGCAACCGAAATTAAAATAATAATAATAATAATAAACACTTTAAAAAACAAATATTCATCAGGGCATGATTTTAAATTAGCCAAAAGGACCCAGGATTTAGTGTGAATAAATGAAAGCCACATTACTTTCCTGCAATCGTCATTGAACTCCGCGATTCAACGGAATTAACAAAAGTTAATGGTAGAAGTTGCAGTAATGCATTTCGCATTTGGCAAATAATTCTAGAAGCGAATCTGTTGTCAACAGTGTTATTACCTAAGAATACTCAAATATAATAAAATTATATTATATTGCAAATTAAAGGTTCTTTTATGTCCTGATGTAATGGCGTCTTCTATTGTTTTGTATTTCACTTACGACATGATATATTTTATCCTAATGTCCAACGTACGTTATTGTGAATAAACATCCATATTTACACATACCTTCATTTTATTATTATGTAACTTAGGTAAATTTAATTATCTTATATAAAAATTGTCACGAATGCAAATTGTCTGCATAATTGGACGCCTGTGCAGAACATACAAATAAAAAAAATATTTCACAAACGTAGAGTGGTTTTTACTTGATCTCACCGAATCATAACCTGTGTTCGGCTCTTATATTATTGCATCAATGGCGTATGCTGGAATAAGACCTGATATTTTAATAATACAATTTATTTAACGAAATCCCTGATAAAAAGTCAATTTAAATTCATTGTATAGTGTTTAACAGCTTATATATAGTTGACGGGGCTTTCGGCTATTAACTGAAACCTACTTTAGATAAATGCTGTTAAACATATTGAATCAGATTTAACTGACTGATAATTAGGGATTTTATTGAATATAACCTAACGGAATCTGTGTTCAGCTCTTATTATTGATTGGGTGTCCGAATTCATAATAAGACTGATATTTTAGGTATTTCAATTTATTCAATACAATCATTCAAATTAAACTCATTTAATAAGTTTCGTAAATACGACTATGGTTATTAAGCGAGAGCTTCTTCAAATAAATTCCATGAAAAGATAAGCAGTTTAAAAAAATCGTATTTTGTTTCTTTGTTAACTGATTGAATTGTTAGTAAGTTATACTTTACTGTTCATTTTATTAAATAGTGTTTAATTTTAACATGTTTTTTATAAGATATATTTAATGGTCCATATAGAAACATATTTTATAATTAAATTATTTTTATTTCGTAGGACTACGTTTTGGTATTTCAGGATGTGATCCCTTTATAAACGTTCCCTCAGTGTCGTTATGAATATTACAGTAGAACTTAAACGTGAATGAACTAAATAAAACTTGGTATCTGGTCGTTAATTTGTTTCATTTAAAAAATAAAATGTAAAAAAATAATATTTTATTGTTATGTAGTTGATCAGTGTTAATGGTTGATGAAGGTCTGTGCAGCACGTGCACAGGCCCTACCCTACTAAAGAGTTCACTGAGGCGGTCAACAAATTTTCTGGCCCTCTAACATCCTATTGCGTCTATGACGTCGTGACTAAGCAATTGAATGCTCGTGCGGGGATTTGGTTTTGTTAAGAAATTTGGGTGTGCAGGTAGAGGCGGGTATTTTGACAGTAAGGCTACTTCAGGTAGAGGCAGAATTGGCCGGGGTGCGAGGGTCGTTGACTTGGCACGCAGGTGGCCACTTCCAGGCCCCCAAAACTAGAGAGAGGGTGGGTGGGACCAACTTCCGACAGCTTTCACTGCCTCACATCATGTGGCAATATGAAACCGCCTCGATTGAGGAAATGGGATACGTCATACATTAAAAATGAACAAAATAAGGTACATAATCAAAGAAATAATCTTAAAATAAATCAATAAAAGAAAATGTATAAGACAAAAGCCAATATAAACACAACACGGACACACGATGTCACACACACTGGGAAACACAAACAAGCACACACTGAGAAACACGCAATGGAGTTTTAACTACTTGGACCAGGAAACTGTCCTTCCCTCTGTCGTTGCTCCAGGCAATTCATGGAACAAACAAAAGAGCATAAAAAACTGAATGGAAATTTTAAAGATATGTGATGTGCTATTTTACAAGGCAGCTCATTTCAACACTTTTTGCAGGAACCTTGATTTTAAATGCTAGAAGGACGATTAAGAAAATCCTGTACCGAGTGAAACACCTGCGCCATTTAAAAGAATAGTTTTACTCTGCTTCACTAAGCTTTTGTAGGTACTATTTTTAACCTCTGGTGGAAGGCTGCTGTATAAAATTATCCCGGTATTTTTCTGGTGTAGAGCAAGGCGATGCTTGTCCGACCTTAGAGCTGAACGATTTCTGGTCGCGTATTCATGAAACTCGCCATTTGTTTGAAATAACTAGTTGGGTTCCCGTCCGAGATTCACGAATGGAAAAAATTGTTAACCTTTTTCAACGTCACGATTAACTTTTGGAGAAAAGATATAGTTTAATAATTTTCTGAAACTTCTTGGGTCTACTCATAAGTAACTCTTGAGAACTTACTGTCGCCGTCAAAATAGAACAACCCTGAGTTTGAAGCCTCCCTCTACCCATTCGGAATGACCACCGTTATTCTGAAAGCTCTCATTGTACGCAGAATTTAATGCAATTATATGTAAATGAAAGATTTTTAAAAGCATTTTATACATGCGTTTTGGCGAAAAATCTAAACAAACAACATTCTTTCATATAGATTGACTTTGTCAACTCATAAATTTCAAACTGTTGCTTCACTGGTCTGAAAATTTGACAAATCATAGTGCAAACCCTACGGGAGCAGGCCAGCCGGCAGGTTTGCCACCCTAGTTTACCCTCCCGCATCAATAAACCTTTCCTTTCTCCCTACACTATATAAAAATTTCGTACAAAATTTTGGAGCGTTTCTACATCAATGAAAATTATATTCATGACTTTCAACAACTATAAGAATAGCATTGCCCCACTCTTCTGCGATGCGCTGTCCAAGATTTAGTAGAGGTCCAATAATTAATTAATTTTTAAAAAAAGTAAGAAACACGGACGATTCAAACTTTGCGGATAGGTTTGGAAGGATTTACACTGTTATGTAAAATTTTCAGATCATTTTCAGCAATAGTTCTACCCGTTGTAAGTGAAGACATATGAAAGAAGGACAAAAATACCGTGCCTTATTTCACTTTTTCCCCTAAAGTGCACGCATAAAAAGCTTTTAAAAAATTTACATTTACATACGACATAATGGCATTAAATTCTGCGTAAAATGGACCATTCCGAATGGGCAGAGTGAGGCTTCAAACTCAGGGCTCTACTATTTTGACGACGACAGTTGGGCTTCCTCCCCCGCATCTCCCAATAAATTCCCATTAAAATAAAAGAAAATGTATTTATAAGTTCCTTGTATTTATTTTTACAAAACAGATGTCGAGTCTCTTAAATTAATAAATTACCCTTTTGGACAATTTGGAGGTGTGTATATAATAGTATTGTAATAGATAATGTTTAAAATAATTTAGTCTTCTAGGATTATAAATTTAATCATTGGTTTTTAAATATTGTAGTATAATTAACAGGTTTTTTTAAACAGCTGTAGTTACTAATTTAAAGCTCCAATAATAAATTTTTATATAAACTTACTATTTTAAATTGTAGGAGCTTTTGGTCCATACTAATCTTGATTTGCTGTACACGTGAATGATACAAGTACATATGTTAACTGTGGACGAGGTTCAGTTTTCTCTGACTGGGTTGAGATATTTAAATGAAGGCCTAAAGAAGATGTTTTGTGGAAAGTGGTACGGAAAGCCACGTTTTGGATGGCTAGACATTGTTTCATTCGTTGATTGAGCGCCTCTGTTTTGAGACCGAACGTTCCTTACGCACTTCGGGCCACACCTCCTATTTTTCTACCCATTCACACCGTAAAATGAATAATTATTAAGCATAGTTTACGAGAATTAATTGGTCGAAGAGCTGAATTTTCCCCTGCAGGGCGTAGGTTACGCTACAAGTTCTAATCACAGTTCTGAGTTTTGTTGATTATTTGTCTGTCTCGCCGAAAGACTTTTGAGCAGGGGATTACATGATCAGATAAATCTCCAACTTCCACGAAAGGATTACAAGCTTGAACAACGGACACAACTCATTTCACAACTACCGCCGCGTTCAAATCACCGTTGATTATGTGGTGCATTGCATCCCAACTTGTAGGGTACCGTTTTCAACCAATTATTATTTAATGAAAGGACTTAGTTCTTTGAGGCATGCGCACTTTTTCTGCTACAGTCTGTAGTGTTGGAAAGAGGCTAAGCCTGTGCATTTAGTTTTGGAATGATACGGAAACTTTACTTGGATTTCTGACAAAGACTATTTGTGGTTTAAGCGATTGAAGGGTGATCAATTTCGCCACAAAACACTAGGTATTTAATCACGGGGGAAAGAAACTACTTCGAACAAAAACGATTTTCTGCGTGATTCCTTTCTTCAGACGCGAAGCTGCTCCGTGTTTGGAATTGTCGGTGTTTGATTGAGCTTAGGCAGTAAACCAGGTATAGAAAGGGCCCAGGCCATGGCAACTCAACCCAGGGTTTCCCCAACCACACAACCTTGAGTTGGCTGTTGAATGTCCCGGCTATTGGATCTCATCGTAAATTAAAGGATAACACAAGGAAGGGAAGTCTCTAACCGTAATACAAAAAGGGTGAACATTACAATGCTATTAGCATATTTAATAAATTTCCCATCTCCATTAAACAATTAAAAATAAATTCAAACAAGTTCAAATATGAACTAACTTCTTACTAAGCCACTCCTACTCTGTTGAAGAATTTATTGAGCTGAATGTATCATAGGGTAGATATTTATAATTATGAAAGAACATTATTAGAACACTAATTTTTTAGTATAGGATGTAAAAATATTTATCAATTTTATATATAAGGTACAAATTGTATGTCTTCTGTATAGAACTTAAGAAAATCTTATAAGTTAAAAATTAATGAATGGTTACAGTATATTTTAATATCAATAAAGCAACCTATGTAAAATCTCTGACTCGTTCCACATCCTTGAAGCTTGTGCTTCTCTATAGGATTTATGGAATATGATTTTATACTTATACTTACTTACACTGTCGTCCAAGGTAGAAAGGCAGTAAATAAAAACTTTCTACTTTTGAAAATATTTTACTGTTAAATGTATTATAACTAATTTAAAGAGAGAAATTCATATTTCTTGGCACGGATAAAAACATTTGCAAAGAGGTAAGGGGTTTATAAAAATGTCGAACCTCAAAAAAAAATATCCCTTGATTTCTAAAAAGCATTTTTTAGACTTGCCTTTGGATGGCAGAACTCTATTCTGAATGTAATCCTTCAAAATATTGGCATTATTCTTTTGCCCACACTATTTAACGTCGTTTCTTATTTGGTTATATTGCGACTTCGATAAGGAAACTGTACCAAAAATACAACTAAGCGATTAGGTTTTACTAAAATGATAAGTGAATCACGGAATTAAAAAGGCAAAAAATCTACGACAGTTCGTAACATATGTATATTGAAAGAATAAATCCCACACGGTCTACAGGATCTGCTAAGGCAAAAGAGGAAGATTATTTGAGAACGTTAACAAATTTCATGAAGAAAAGTCGAGATAAGAAAAAAGAATATTGGACATTAAAAATAAATTAATATAAATGTCTGGCAAAAAATTACATTAATTTCTCAGCTATTTCTAAATCATATCAATACGACACAATAATATAATTAAAATGCCGGCCAAAAATTACGGCCAAAATTGGTCAGAATTAAAATTATTTATTTATTAAATTATAACACGACGTTTCGTTCCTTTGCTTGGAACCTCCTCATGTGTGAAAACAATTACAAATAATAATTATAATTGAAGTAAATGAAATGAAATAAAATATGCATTTACACCAAAAATAATAATGTTGTTATAACAACAAATAGCACAAAGATTTATTAAGAAATTTGTACGTGAAGCACGTCGTATTATAATTTAATAAATAAATAATTTTAATTCTTACCAATTTTGACCTACATTATTCGAGGTACTGTCAGAATAATTAAAACATTTCTTTTAATAAAAGATGCTGTATGTATGCTTGCATAGTCTTCGTAGAAATTTAAACTCGTGAAACAATACTTGGTACAAATATTCTTTATAGTCCGCAGAATAACACAATTAAGGGAAAAACCTCCAGCATTAACCGGAAAGGAATTGCATTTATCAGTGTGCAATGTGTGTCAATGTGCGCTCACGTCTGTGACGTCACCGAGGAGAGAGAGAATAACAGGAAATCCGCCATATTGAATGGCATCCAGTATGGCGGCTTTTTGTTTACACTCTGCAAGGTCTTACTTTAGATATTAGTGTCGAATTAATTACTTTTCTGGGTTAATATAAATACATTTGCGGACAGAAAGAAAATTGTTTTACTTCTGCGATTGAGCACGAGTCCGCGAGACAGTCTTGTTGTCATTTACAAAACGAATCGTGTCAGGAACGATTCAAATGAATCACATGTATTCGTCCAATTTCACTAATTTTGCATCATTTTTATGAAATGTAGTTGTTCATATAACACGTACTGTTTGTTAGTGAATTATTTAAAATATATCTATTTGCTACCGGATTGATTTGCACTGCTGATTTCGGCCTTCGATCGAAACGGACATCTGCTAAGTTCTTTTCCCCCCGTATTATAACTTCATCTTTCCGCTTTGTTAGGATGAGATCGGACTTTGAGATATAAAAACTTTCTCCATCGCCGGAGACATTCTTATACATGTCCAACACACACACACACATGAAATTTTATTTATGCTTAATACTCCCAGTTCTAATTTTTTTTTTCGTGACCCCTTCGACATGATTTGTATTTCGCGACATTTTTATTAGTCAGATGCTATCTGCTCTTTATGACGTGGAATATTCTATTGTTGGGTATGAAAGCGTGACCGTCCCTGGAATAGTCTATTTTCTCTCAGGCAAGCCTTCTCCATATTATTCGCTCTTCGAATCCGTTATTGTGCAATGTCGGACGAAGGACTTCCAACAAATGCTAAAGTCTGTAGGATCAGTATTTAGGTCTAGTAAACTAGATAGATAACTAAAATTCAAATGTTCTGATGAAATTTAAAATGATATGAGACTCTTGAATGCCATAATTTAAAAGACTATTAACTTTCGTTACAGACGAATGGTTTGGCTACTCCCAAGAACCGCTTAAGTTTTTTTAAATATTACCGCAAAATGATCGGAAACTTAACTACTTTAATTGCAGAATTTAATTTGATTTATGCCGTCCCGTTACTGTGCTAAGCTGCAGTCAACACGGAAATGAGGCAGTTTGTTGAGCTTTACGCCTGGTTGTGCTTGGGTTCGTTACAGGGAGCGAGAACGCCCCGAGGCAGTATAAACTCTTCCAAAATTAACCAGAAATTAGCAATGTTACAATAAAATTGCTATAAAGCTTGATAAAATTAAAAAAAAGCTTCCTAAATTAATTTATCCGCTGTACCACATTGCGTATAAATGCACACGTGTTCACTGCTGTTGAGAAACAATTCCACTTTATTGATTTTCTTGCTGACTGATTTAAAACATGTTAATCAAGAAAATATATCTTTTTGTGAATTTGGTCTGCTAATTTATGATATAATCAGGTCCTATGTGTTTGAAACCACTCAATAAATTAAATAATAATAATTGACATTAATTAATATCAAAATGTTTTATTAATATATTTACATTTAAAAAATACTAGATTTATAATTAATTACAGCTTTCGGCATTAGGGCATAATACTCTATATAAAAATAACTAAAATATATTGAAACATTTTCAAAAATTAAATTATAATAAAAATAATAATTAGATTATGCTTATAAATTTAACTAAAAAATTTAAATCAAATAACGTCAGAGGTCAGCGTCTCTATGGTCGACAATCCACGTGCTGTCAAATTTTTAAAATGATTTTCGACCTTCGAAATGGTAATCCATTTTTTTAAAAAGTTATATTACTAAAAGTTATTCAACGTGAACGTCGCTATTGTCGTCAAAATAGTAGTGCCTTGAGTTTGAAGCCTCACTGTGCACATTCGGATTGACGTTAATTTTCCCAGAATTTAATGTCATTTTATGATATCTAAAAGAAACATTTTAAAAATCATTTTATACCTGTGTTTTGGCAATAAGAAAACGAAAAACGTCAAGAAATTGTGTGTTTGTTTCATGTAGCTCGACTTTGACAACTCATAGACTACTGCTCTCAAACTATTGCTTCAAGCGGTCTGAAAATTTAAAAGACGACAAACCTATCAGCAAAGTTTGAACCATCTGTGTGTCTACGTTTTTTAAATTAATTAATTAGTGGAGCTCTACCAACTCTTGGACAGCGCATCGCAGAAGACTGAGACAAAGTTTTTCTTGTAGCGGTTGAAAGTCATAAATATAAAATATAATCTTAGTTGATGTAGCAACGGTATAAAATTTTGTACGATTTTTTAGAAAGTGTATGGAGAAAGAAAAGGTTTATTGAAGCAGGAGGCTAAAGTAGGGTGGCATCCCTGCCCGCTACAAGGAAAGTTGTGTCCCACTCTTATGTGATCCGCTGTCCGAGAGTTAGTAGAGGTCCACTAATTAATTAATTTTAAAAAAACGCAAGACACAGAGGTGATTCAAACTTTTTGGATATGTTTGCAAGGGTTGTCACTGACTTTTTCTAAATTTTCAGATCATTTAATGCAACAGATTGAAATATACGAGTTGTCAAAGTCGCTAAAAAGCAAGTGTAAAATGCTTTGAAAAATTTTATTTATATATCATAAAATTAAATTAAATTCTGCGAAAAATGTGACCTTTCACAATAACGTAGTTCATTCAGAATGGGCACAGTGAGGCTTCAAACTCAGGGCCCTACTATTTTGTAACAATCGACATTTTAAGTCTCCATACCATCGAGATTTAGAAGTGACGGCTGGGCTGATATTTAACCTTAAAATCTATTTAGTCTAAAATTTTGATTAGATATTACATTAGTTTCCTCCCTAGAATTCATTCCATGTTATTTTTTGATAATATACATTGATTCTAAAGTTTCCCTATTTAATAAAATAGTATTGTTGTGCGCTAACCTTTTAACTAGTACCACTATTATTCTGATGACGCATCCTGGTGACATTAGTTGGACACCCGTAGTGAACAAATAATGTCTGCGAATTTGTTCCAGTCGTTCGTTGGCTAGTTAGAAACAGACTGTTTTACTGTGGTCGACACGATGAATAATTGCTGGAAATTAGCCGACAGCGGATCCACAGTTAATTTCCTCACGCAGGAAACTGTAAATAAGCTTGCATTATTAGTATGTATAAAGACGAACGTTCCCATTTCCACGATAAATTACAGCAATACGACCGGGTTAAAAACTGTGCAATTAAGATTCGGAGATATGGTAACATCTTGTTTAGTGGTTGATCAAATAACTCAACTGGTACCGGCAGCTCGCCTCTTTGTCAATCCCTGTTGTTGCTCGTATTATGTGAAAAATCACCCCTACAATTGGGGCAAGTAGGCTATAATTGTTATAATTTCAACTCCGCGGGAAAAATTCGTGTTTCCTGTACCCGAGCACCCTCGTCCCTTCCAAGTAATTTGAACATATTTTTACTGAATTTAAATTCGTGGGTAAAATACATCAAGACGAAATACCCATATCTTACCGCAAAGTGAATTAATTTTGCAGGGAAGGTTTGAGACCCGCTGTTATTCTCCTGAATTACATAAATTTTTAATAGGGGTCCCTCTTTGTTGGCGGGAGGACTAATGAAGAATAAATGCAACCAACGATGCAGGACGTGAGAAGGCAAGGCTCACGGCGGGGAGGCGCTTTGGAATTCACCCCCAAAAACTTTTGGCCGTCATCCTGATCGAATTGTCAGATTTTCTCACCTAATGCTAATTGAAACGCCTTTAAGGGGGGAGGGGGCGACGAAGCCAAGCATATGTTCCCTTCCAGTCTCCAGGCGTTTCAGTTTATATTTATTTCTCTCGAGCAGTGAACTCATGGCTAATTTAAATACAATCCCCTCCAAAAACTTAATTAAAAAGGTACGATCTGCTACTTACGCAAAGGGAAATCAGAAGCAAAGTTAATAATCTGTGTGTATTTATTTACTCACATACATGAAATTACAGCAAATAATTTTTCAATAAATAAATGACAGTCGGTATGAAGCACTCAGAAATTCGGAGCTATCAGTCTTTAGCATTTTAACAAATGAAATTAATTTATATCCTGAACGAAGACCATTTTACTGCAAAAAAAAGTGTCATTGGAATTAAAATTCAGGGTGGGACACAGTACAAACAAGAAGGGAAAATATTAGAAGGTCAGCGACCTTGGCAGGAAATTCGGTATGGAATGGTTGCGGGAGGAACGGATCACTTTTTCAAAATCTTGGCCACGCAGGATGTCGATAAATACTCATTCTCAAACAGTACAAGATGTGACAGGAAAATTTTGGGAGCAAGTTCCCTCACGAAACGAAAATTTAGACAAAGTGGATTCTGTTAATGTAGTGACGTGATCGTGCCTCGTAAAATCAATCTGATTCACAATCCACGACAAATAAATTAAAGTAAAACCTCATATAGCTTCATATTCCCACTCAATTTTCAGGCCATGACAATATCACTATTTTCTTTGTATATATTCTTTCTCAAAATTAGAATTATTATTTATATTCCTGTTTCTAACTGAAATCTGTCCACACCTTGAGGTCATTTATTCAAAATAATTTTTAATTTTATTAATTGTACATTCATGATTCTATCGTAGGTCAAAGTGCTAATTTTTAGATTAAATAAATACATACTACACAAAATCAGTGGGCACTCTGCCTTTCATGACAAGTTATATACTCGTTGATGTCATTCATTCTCAAAAATTACAGAAAATTTAGTCTCAATTCTGACATTAATTCATTAAATACAACCAATTTATATTCTATACTCGAAACTCTTATCTCTCAAGAAAAAAGGTTGGTGTATGCAGAAGCAACGTCCTTAAAAAATAGCCTTGCTAAAATTCATTACTGATTACCCACTTCTACTTTGCTCAAGACATTACGGATAATTAAGTATGTTCACTTGATTCTATATTGTTTTTAGTTAGCATGGAATATTAGTTATTTCCATGCTATCTTATATTAAGAATAGTGTGAATGGTCTTCAGGAACTATTACATAGTTAAAAACATATATATAACGTTTTACCTAACATTTTTTTAATTACATAAAATATTTACTCTTCTCAGCGACGTTTCGGGACATTTTCTTACTTTCATTAGATTCTTTATGTCGTTTCTACGGTAATAGAAATTACTCTATTATAAAACTTTCTTTCATAAAACTAATTGGCATTAGTTCATTTAGTTATTATACGATTTAATGAAGTAGTTTAAAATAAAGACAACATTTCTGTATGTTTCTTGAATTTAATAAGTGAACGTCGAAGTTGAGACTAAATTTGCTATACAAAAATCGTTATTTGACATTAAGTGTCATAAATAAAAATGCAGCCAATTTTTTTCGAGAAAAAATTTAATTATTATTTAGTTACTATAATTACGACGTTTCGTCTAGCTTTGTGGAGTTCATCGGGTACATTTTTAAATGGATAAAACTACTATCAACGGATATGTAAGTATTATATTATATATTTTGTGATTTATACGACTTGTGACAGTAATTTTGCTTGTTCTTTAGGATGTATTTCAATTTTAATACTGTTAATTCATAACAATGAGTTTTATGGAAGAAAAAATTGTGGTATACCGAATTCTCTTGCAACGTGTTGAAGTACGAACATGTAATGAATCGTCTTGAATAAAATAATTTAAGATGATTATTTAATTCATCTTTTTATACTTAAAAGTATATCTTTATAGATATAACATGGTTGAAAGGATTTACCAATTTATCTTGGTTACTTGGAAAATCACAGGCACTTTCCTTACTAATGAACTACGGAGAAGTGCACACCGATATTTTTAACTCTCAAACTATTAGTGTTTAATTTCCCAGATTTATGAAAAAAAGAATTATTCTACGTGAATCTAAGATATTAATTTTGGTTACCAATTTATGATGTCTTTTTTTGGCATGCGATTCTTCATAGTCAATGATCGCAGCCGTGAATAAAAATAATCTTCACTGCTGCGAATTTTATGGGCATCAGCTGCATGTTTCTGACCGCTTTCCAGAAGTAAGGAAATTCACACACAAACATTTGCGAGAGCTTATGACGCAAAAATAGCGCGCGAAAGTTTACTTTGTTTGCTTGTTAGTTCGCCGCCGCGGAAGATTTATTACAAGAAGAGAATTGTTTGTGGTCCGGCCCAATAATTACGCCTCGCCTTCAAAGACAGCTAAGCTCAGAATATCACATCCGCCGGAGGTTTTAATCTGACATTGTTAGCTTTCCCGCTAGGGTAATTAGAATTAAGCGTGTCTTCAACTAAACTGGCGAGATTCTTAAGTTAACAGGAATTCAGTGAAAACTAATAATTTGCCTGTAATGGGATACGTTGTTCTTTCAACAAGACCTTCAATTATGCTAAGATTTACTCGTGCGGCGAGGCGGGGGATGCTAACGACTCTACAGACAACCCCCGTCTACCTGCGAAACACCGCCGTGCCCCCCCGCCCCCCTCCCCAACCCCTCCCCCTCCCAACAATCTCCCCCCCCAAAAAAAATAAAGAAGGGAAAAACTCGTACAAAAACTTCCCGCAGCCTGGCAGTGCCATTGTTGGACAAGTCTGCACAATTGAGCTGCTGCTCCAGCATTTCGCGACGATAAATGTAATTTAATTCCGTGCGACATTTAACACAAGGATTCTACTGTCGTCGTCAAAATAGTACATTCATGAGTTTGAAGCCTCACCATGCCCATTCGAACTGACCTACGTTATTGTAAAAGGTCACACTTCATGCAGAATTTAATGTCATTTTACACATGAGTTTTGGGCGAAGAAAATGAAAAAAGTCAGGGAGTTTTTGTCTTTCTTTCATATAGCTCGACTTTGACATTCCATAGATTTCAACCTGTTGCTTTAAACGGCCTGAAAATTAAGAAAAAACACTGCAAACTTTTCCAAACCTACCTGAAAAGTTTTAAAGTATGTGCGTGTCATATTTTTTTAAATTAATTAATTGGTGGAACTCTACTAACTCTTGGACAGCGCATCACAGAAGAGTGAGACAAAGTTTTTTCTTGTAGCGGTTAAAAGTCTAAAATATAAGCTTCATTGATGCAGCAACGCTATAATTTTTTTGTACGATATTTTATTAAGTGCTGGGAGAAAGGAAAAGTTTATGGGAAAGGGAGGGTAAAGTAGGGTGGCACCCCTGCCCGATGGGCCGGGCCCCGACCGCTCAGCCTCTTTTCCTTATATTTTATATTTATGACTTTTAACCTCTACAAGAAAAACTGTCATACTCTTCTGCGATGCGCTATCCAAGAGTTAGTAGAGGTCAACTAGTTGATTAAAAAAACATAAGACACACAGATGATTAAAACTTGGAACTGTTTGCACTGTCTTTTTACCAAATTTTTAGACCCTTTAAAGCAACAGTTTGAAATCTATGAGCTGTCAAAATCGAGCTATATGAAAGAAAGAAAAGAACACCCTGACTTTTTTCTGTTTTTTTTCGCCGAAACGCAGGTATAAAGTGCTATAATTTTTTTTAATTTACTCATCATAAAATAGCATTAAATGCTGCAAAAAAATGAGACGCTCAGAAATGGTATGGTATTTGTATTTATTAAATCTACAAATGGGCAGATGCCCGGTGGCAGATACAAAGAAGTTAAACAATAATTAATAAACTGGTCGTAAGGACCATATTTAACCTATAGTTGAATGTATAATTATATTCAATATAAATATATAAGTGTGGAATCATTTAATTACAAATGAATTTTTTTTAAAAAAAGAAAAGTATTGTTTTTGCCTGAAAAAAAATAAACAAAACAAAAACTGGAAATATATTTCACTGTAGTATATTTTTAGAGATTTCGCAGCACTGATCACTTCACTTCACTACACTACACTAAACTTAGATTGAGTCGAAATTTTCTTTCTGTTGGAGGAAGTTCCCCAAACACTCCTGCAGGCAGATTGTTCCAGTCATTAATTGTCCTATTTAGGAATGAGTATTTTCCAAAGTCTGTTTTTTGATTCCTTGCTTGTAATTTAAACAGGTGATCACTTCCCATTCTATCTCGGATTCCCTGCCAAGATTTTTTGACCTTCAAAAACTCTGTAGAAAATGTGTAGCCTAGCTGTTTCTCTTCTTGTCTGTAGCGTATCCCACCCTAGTCGCTTTACCTTTTCGTTCCCATGCCCAGGTCCTATTTGTACGAATTTTACGTCCCTGCTTTGCAGCCGAAAAGTTGGAAAGGTGCTTCCAAGAGCACAATGTCGTAAATAGCTGTCTGAATTACGTTTATTTTCGAAAGTTACATCTCAAACGCATCATACATTGTATGATTCGTCTAGAATAATTTTGGAGAACGTTTCATTTCGTTAGTTTTCCACGGAGAATGTAGTTTTAAAGGATGGAAGGTAGAGTGGTTGGCTGATTAGCGAGCCTTTGGAACAGAACCGTGCAGTTTTGTGGTACCAGGCACAATGGTGTAGGTACTTTTCGAGATGTGCCGTATTAGAAATTCAAGATTTTCTGGATACGACCGGGTCCGTCCACAATTGAACAATGCCACCATATTTATTAATCGCATGTGAAATTGTCTCGAGGTTATCGGATAGTATAAGCAGAAGAACAAGCGCTCCATTGTGTTTTAGTGATGAGTGGCCTTTGTGAGCTGACGACTATCATGATTTCTCAGTCGCTGAATATTCTCTCCCCAATAACCACGATGTCGTCGATCATTTGCTCATCTAACTATTCTTCTCGGACTTTTAACCAAATTTTCTGCAAAGGTGTACACGATACGTTAGGCCATGGCGATGGTACGTCATGCTTTAAACGACTTAATAATACCATCTCGCGTTTTGCAGAATTAAATGAAACTTATTTTCTTTCTATTATAATAAAAAAAATTGTTCCCCCATGAACGAGATAGAATGAACTTCTATTTTTGGTGTAAACTTCATGTATCATCAAACAAGGCACCAAAATTGTTATACATCCTGGTAATATTTCCCAAAAAAAAATGTTGATAAAATGTTAATGTGATTAATCACAGCTTTACGAAGCTTGTGTTTTCTGTATGCAGATTGAGTGTAAAATGTGCAATGTTAATTATGGCTTAGTTAAGTCTACGATAATAGTTGAAGACTCTCTGTTTCATAAGAATGCTACTGTTCTTAATTTTAATTGCCATAGATTAAGTAAATGAAGACGATGATATAAATTTTGAGATAACAAAGAAATCCTACGTTTCTGTGGTTGCTACTGAAATTTGTCATCGGGAAGAAATACCTTGCTATTTCATTTACGAGTAGGACAGGTAATTTATTGAAAATAATTTTGTAGAGATTTCTATTTTATTATAAATACCTTCAGTTTTCAGAACTAATCTGATTTCCTCAGTCGGAAACATGTGACAAATTCTCACAAATGAAGTCTCATTTTTTTGCATCACTTGTCATTTATGGAATCACATTAAAAGTTTCGCCATTATACCACATATGTAACTACTATCGTCGTCCAAATAGTAGAGCACTGTGTTTGAAGCCTCACTGTGCTCATTGGGATTGACCTACGCTATTGTGAAAGGTCTCATTTTACGCAGAATTGAATGCTATTTTATGATATGTCAATAAAAGAATTAATAAAATTTTATACTTGCGTATTGGCGAAAAAACTGGAAAAAAAAGTTTTTTTGCCTTTCTTTCATATAGGTCGACTTTGACAACTCATAAATTTCAAACTGCTGCTTTAAATGGTCTCAAAATTTAGCAAAAGTCAGCGCAAACCCTTCCAAACCAATCTGAAAAATTTTAAAGATCTGTGTGTCTTGCTTATTTTTAAAATTAATTAATTCGTGGACCTCTACTAACTCATGGGCAGCGCATCGCAGAGGAGTGAGACAAAGTTTTTCTTGTAGGGGTTAAAATATGAGCTTCGTTGAAGTAGCAACGCTACAAAAGTGTGTACGATTTTTTAAAAAAAGTGTAGGGAGAAAGGAAAGGTTTATTGGAGCAGGAGGCTAAAGTAGGGTGGCACCCCTGCCCCCTACAAGAAAATCTGTGTCTTACTCTTATGCGATGCGCTGTCCAAGAGTTAGTAGAGGTCCACGAATTATTTAATTAATTTTAAAAATAGGCAAGAGACACAGATGATTCAAAATTCTCGGATAGGTTTGCACTGACTTTTGCTAATTTTTCAGTCCATTTAAAGCAACAGTTTGAAATCTATGAGCTGCAAATCGAGCTATCTGAAAGACAAAAAAGTTTACGTTTTTCAGTATTTTCGCCAAAACGTAAGTATAAAATGGTTTAAAATTTTTTATTTATGTATCATAAAATGACATTAAATTCTGCGAAAAATGAGCCATTTTACAACAACGTAGGTCAATTTGATGGGCACAGTGAGGCTTCAAACTCAGGGCTCTACCATTTTGACGACGACAGTAAGCAACAAGTTCTGTCAACTTAAAAAAAAATTATGCAAAACGTTTGCCTTTTGAGCGTAAAGGAATTGACAATGCGATCAAGAGCCACAGAGCCTAGAAAGATTCAAGTGTTATATCTGTCAAGCACTATAAATGCTTTAAGAATATTTCTATACTGTATAAACAACGTGGGAAGTCAAATAAATTAAACAACACGAAATACGATCAATTAGTCTTGTAAATTTGTTTTTCGCCTCAAGCGAACATACACAACGCATTTAACGATCGTTAACTTTAAGCATGCAAGGCAACAAGAGAAACTGAACCTTCGATATAAACCGCAAGCCTGTAAAAGAAAATTTAAACTGAAAGCCACGTCAATTAAACGAAGCACATTGTGTAACTTACACTGAGTATATTTCAACCGGGTTCATTTAATTTTTCGTATCCAGCGATGAACGTCTATAACAGTTTGTTCTTTACATGGATTGTCAAAGGTTTATTGTTTAACTAATTTGGAATTTATGTGACAAAATTTCACGCTGCTACACATTTTAAAACTTTTGGCGCCATTCCAGTGATGTGATTCTGGTAAATATTGTAGTATCTGTCGTGCTTTGAGGTTTTCTGGATTATTTTCAGGTACGGAGGAAATTAAGTTGTTGGGAATTTTCGAGAAATAATACGTATTTTCAAGTAACTGACCTTTAAAATTATTTTATATTAGTTCATATACTTCATTGTATAAGACAAAACTATCACATTTAGGGAAATAAACCACACACCGTCTCATAGTGTGTTAATAATTTTAATAGAAAGAATCTTTCCACCTACTTGGTCATTTTCAAACTCTATATAATTATCAAACATCTTAAGATTTTTCTCTTAATGCTACTCCTTTCATACATCCACTGATAACAGTCTAGAGTAATAAAATATAAAACACCCTCTCTTCAACCTGAAAAATTAAGTGCTTAAATTCAGAAGAAATTCTTTAAATAATGTCATTAAGGAATCGATATCTGGAGTTGCGTTATTTGAAAACTCTTTTGAACATTAAATTTATAGAGCAGTTATTATTAAAATGAAAAGCTTTGTTTCTCTCATTAATTTCTGAAGTAATTTTTGTAGGATACAAAGAAAATTCTAGACCTCGATCACAATCTCTACAACAATTGCAAAGTTTAGTGTCCACCTTTTCAAAATAACTGGTCACACAGGCCATTTTTGTAAAAACGCTTGTGTGCTATAATCGTGATACAACCCCGTTCCCCCCCCCCCATATGCCTCCTAAATAACCTTTTACTGAAGATCTATAGTTTAAATTTATATTATTTTTTACGTCCACGTCCAATAATTAACACACATACTTTTCTGTTACATCCCGGCAGCTCGCCATGAAAATACATCTCAGAATCTAGTGAGTCAGTGCGAAAATGCCTTGTTTTTCATAAATATTACAGACCCAGAACAACGATTTAAGATAAGTTATTATTTACTTCCGGTCATCAATATAACACCAAAGATTAAATTATCACCGGCTTCTGCCTCATTTCCAGCTTCACCACAAATGCAATAGGATTAGTATAATTGGAGAGAAAAAATGTCTCATTTTTAGTGTTTTAAGTTTCGTGGGTCTCTACTCAGTTTACTAGAAGGGCCAATGTCAAGGTATCCAGCGTTAATGTAATCGGAAAAAATGGAAGACGTAGCAGACAGGTGTAGATTTTTTTCTCACAGTTCAATGTTGAAATTTCATAATAAAAATATAAAAGCAGTAAAAGGTTGGTTTATCTGACATTAAATGATTAAATGAATAGAACAGACGTAATTGTTTCTATGTTTATTAAACTTTATCGAAATTTGGGAACGTTTCGCCTATTTTTTTTTTGGGGGGGGCTTGTAAATTATTGTATTATTAATTTTATAGTATCTTCCTGATGCACTTCCAGTAAAGAAGACGAAGCGTTTAAAAATTATGATAAATTGTAATTAACATACAATTACGGTTGTGTTATTCATTTATATATAAAAATCGTTTTTCGTCTGGATATTATTTTTTTTAATAGAAAGAATTATTTTACTTGCCCAGAAATACATTTTGCATTCTATTGATTAATTTAAGCCAAACAGATGCCAAAGGTTATGGTAAACATTAATTTGAATTGTTCGGTTCAGGGGAGGGATTTATTTTTTTTGAAGAGGCCAGGGAGTTTATAATAGGCTCAGTTGAGCATTGAGTTCATTGAGTCAATGAATTCGTCAATTCGTCGAGAATCGGTTTAGCTGTAAGCCGTGAGCAGGCTGAAAGGCGACCAGCAGCTGAGGGACCTGCCCATTCAAAGCTCGTGCATTTAACCACAAAGAGCCAAATAGTTGTTTAAATCCTCACCCGCGGTCCAGGAATTTATCATCGAGCCAAACAGCTTTTCTTTCTTATTTTATTTTCAATTCCCATGTATGTATGGCGTTGGAGGTTTTTGTGGTGTTAAACATGGCCGACTTTTCTGGTGAGGTGCAGCTTTAACGGAGTGTCTAAGCTGATTCTCAGTTAATTGTGCCCCGGCGGGGGGTATTGTGGCCCTTAGATAATCTCTTGCCGGTCATAGGATGCACCACAAGCAGCTGTTCCCCCCCAACAACCTTCTTACATCGCCGGCCAAAACACCACCGCATACAAATCGAATTACTACAAAAGGCGAAACAAGTCATAATTCAATTGTCACTGGGTCGTTTGTGACGACGCCCTTGCCAGCGCGAACGACGCACGTCTTTTAACTTATTTCAGGGGGGCTGGGGGGGAGGGGGAGACTCCTCGTTCGTAATTAAAATCAGACTCTGAAGCAGATACAAGAACCTCGACGAATAATTCAAACCGTAATGGTAACAGCGGTGAGGATCTAAATATTAATAGATGGTCCATTGTTATTACAACGTGTATGCCGAGATATGAAATGAGTTTATGTATTATGCATATAAACTGGGTTCCTTGACCTATCTAAAATAACTAGAATCCTTGATATTGTTGTCTGGTTAGTGGTTGAAATCCAGTTCGCGTATGTTACATTAAACAATGTCTTTTTTTCTTTCTTTGAAGATTTACTAAATTTCCTCATTCCCCCAATTTTGTTCGAGTCGGTCTAAAACTAGTACATTTTCTTATTAACCTTGACTTGGATCAGTTATTTAGGAGACCGTCAATGCTTCAATTTTTATTGCTGTTAGTAACAGGAAGCTCTTAGTAATAGAAAGAAACATACGAGGTTGTGCGGCAATATTTTGTTAAAATATATTAAAATTTAATTATAGAAATGCTTATAAGGGCGAACCGGTCTGGAAAGAAATAACAAATCTTACGGCGCCGAATTATATCTCTAAAAAAATGATCACACGTTCAAAATTAAAGAAAAAGGACAACGCACAAACGTAGGAAAATTTTCATTTGTAAATAGATGAATACGCGACTGGAATTACTTGCCTGAAGACTTAAATCAGTTTAGGAAGAGTCTAAGGAAACTAAAGTGAGTAGTTTTTAGAATCAGTGAAGTGATTTCAGTGTGATTCCTGACTTCTCTTTTCCTTTTCAGGTCAAAACCTCATAAGACTACAAATTGTTCGTAAGTGTAAACTGTATTTTTGTTGTTGTTGTAATTGTATCATATGCGCTTACTTTATATATAACTGCCGCCGGGCAAATGCCCAATACCAGATAAGTATTAATAATAATAATAATAATTTCTTTTGTGTTGAGAAAATTGGATGTGGAATTACATGCATGATGTAAACATGTCACAATAGTCTACGAAAGACCTTACAATTCATTGCATTAAATAAATAACTCCAAGAAGCAACTCGGCAAACTGTCCCTGAGCAATATAAATTGCGAACAGAATAATTATATTTTATATAATACAAGTGTGTTGACATCCACATTGCAACAGTTTCCAGAAAATAATTCGTCACAGCCTTATTTGGAAGGCGTCTTCACTGGCAGCAAAGAAAAATTAAATTTTGCAATAATTATAATAATTATATATTTTTTTAGGAAATATATTTAACACGGTATTTTATGTTTCATAAGATCTGAATGAAATGGATGGCAAAATACAGACAGTATAATTATTTGAAATTTAAATTATTACATTAAAAAAATTCACACCGTTTCGTCCAACATTTTGAAGACCTCATCAGGTAAAGACGTGTCATTTGGCTCCAGTAGAAAATATGGGCCTTTCAAATAAAAAAGAATTTTGTTAACACCTCACACACACAGCTTGTTTTACTCCATTTCAACATCGACTCTCCCTTTTTGAAAACCCTATATAAAACATACTTTATACATAAAAAAAATTATTTATAACGGTCGCATCGACTGCCTGGCCATTAGCGACCACAGTGACAACTATTTACATATTATTATACAATTGTTTACAATTATTTACATATTATTATACAATTGTTTACAATTATTTACAATTATTAATTTATAAAATAAAATTCTGTTCGTTAACCACTAATTTATTATTTATCTTCTTTACATTTGATTTTTAAATTTAAAAAAAACCACAAATACAATACATTTAAATTAAATCAAAAATCTTACTGTCCTTACAAAACTAAACAACTTTTTGGTATTCATGGGAGACCAAAATGGATTTGTAGTTTTTGCCCTGTAATTATTTTTGTCTGTGTTGGTGATATTTAGGGCATTGATTGATGACATGACCTATATGTATACGTCTTTGTTTGCATGGTTTACCTAATGATGGCTTAATTTTTTCTTAAATATTCCCCTCGTTTTCCTTGGTTGTGTTTTCTTCGTTTCTAAAAGATATTAACAAGTTAATTTCTTCCCGATTCATGGCACTCATCAAAAATTTACCTTCTAAATTAGTGTTTCAGGTGTTTTTGGTTCCCACAGTAAATAATTTTAAGTGATCGCTATTCTATACGTCGTATTTTAAGTGCGACGAGGTGATAGAAAAATGTCTCTGTAAATAATAAATTATTTTCCAATTTCTTGAAATTCAGTTCTTCGCATGCTCCACGTCGACAAGGTACGAACTTAATTGATAAATGGAAATTCAGTCGTTCGGCAGTCAAAGCTGACCTCTTACACACGACAGGATGCCCTTTGTTTCAGAGGAGTACTTTTTGAAGGGAAAAAATAATACCCATTACGCAGAGTGGGTAATTTCTATGCAAAAGATAAACTCGACTAGAGAGACAAATTCTTACACGCGGCGCGACATTTCCGTGCCTCTCAAAGCCTTGTTTCAAGTTTTCGCTCACACAAAACTTTGTTCATCAGTAAATTGGAAAGGCTTTTGACATGCAAATTCGCTGGCAGGCAGTAGCAGAGTATTATGTATACACACGGCTGCCGAGTACGCATTATGCGCGTGTGGGCCGGGCCGATGCATACACCGCCGGGATTTTTCAATGTTTGCATTAGCGTCTTCGCAATGGACAGCTGCGCACTCCCACGGAGATCAATTCGCTTTCCATGTACAACGACAAATAATATTCTATAAAAGGGTCCCCGGGTGAATCACTGGCAAACAGCAGTTTGGCCATGAACTGACTGGAAACCCATTCCAGCTAAATGCACGTCTCGGAACCATGAAACCCATGGGCCGATGCTCCAAAAGAACAAACCCAATATTTTCTTTAAAAACTAAAGCAGAAATATCGTCATACTCTACTTATTATGACGCACATGAAATGCTAAAGATCGCACTGAAATTTGCAAGCAATTTCATTGCCCTTGTCGAAGTATAAATACCCTTATTGTTGTCTGCTCTAATGGGTGATTTTTTTAACACTGTTCGGTGACGCGTAAAAAAGTTCGAAACTCCTAAATATCAGTGATTAATTCTCGAGTTTCTTGGCGCAGACGGTGGGAGACATTCTCTCTGTTTTGACAATTTTTAAGCACCCCTTTAATCGCCTTACATTACTGACGTCGTCAAAATAGTAGAACCCTGAGTTTGAAGCCTCACTGTGCCCATTCGGAATGACCTAAGTTATTGTGGAAGGTCTCATTTTACGCAGAATTTAATGCCATTTTATGAGATTTAAATAAAAAAAATTTGAAGACTTTTTATACTTGCGGTTTGGCGAAAAAACTGAAGAAAGTCAGGGCCTTTCTTTCTTTTATATAGCTCGACTTTGACCATCATAGATTTCAAATTATATCTTCAAACGGTCGGAAACTTTTGCATAAATCCTTCAAAACCTATCCACAAAGTTTGAATCATCTGTGTGTGTCTTAAGTGTTTCTAAATTAATTAATTAGTGGACCTCTGCTAACTCTTTTGACAGCGCTTTACAGAAGATTGAGACAAAGCTTCTAGCTGTTGAAAGTCATAAATATAAGCTTCATTTATGTATCAATGCTGCAAATTATTTTACGATTTTTTTTAAAAGTGCAGGGAGAAAGGAAAGGCTCATTGTAGCGGGAGGGTGAAAGTAGGGTGGCATCCCTGCCCGCTGGCCGGGTACCCATGAAGATGTAATAAACAAGTATCATTGTTTTCATATTCTTAAGCTTATTTGGGAACGGAACTTGCTGAATTCTCAACTCGCGTTAGTGTGTCATTTTACGACGGATGAAGAAATAGATATAAAGCAAAAGAACTACTTGAAAAGTTGGAGAAAAACAACTCAACTGGAACAGTCACCTTAAAAGAATGCTGGCAGGGAGACAACTGCTAGAAATGTTAGTAGTTTAAACTGTATTTAAAACAATACGTATGTACGATTCACTGGAAGATTGTCGTTTTTACAATTCTTCTTTGCAAGAGTATTCTTTTCTGTAGTTTGGCGAGCGCCAAACCCCGAGGAGTATATTTCACTTGCCACAATAAAATTTCGGCCGTATTTTTTATGTCAGTAAGTAATGTTTACAGATTCACACGCAGGAGTCGGTCTCCGCAATAGTTTGTTGTTGAAGACAACATGACGTCCAATGTTGTAAAGACGCGCCGTATATTTCTCGTGATCAGCACATCAAAGAGATAATACATTCACACACTGATAAAGGTAGAGTTGTTAGCGAGTCCATGGGCAGTTTGTTATCAATTCATCGCCAACCGGTTGCCGCACCGACTACAGAAGAAGAATTTATCACACGAAAGCGAGTTCCCGAGGAATTCCTTGATCGCCGAGAACGTTGTGTGCTATTCGTCGCTGTCCCTGACCTCCGAGGCGCTCATCATTCTTCCACCACAGCATCCCACCACAAAGAGATTAACAGTCGAACGAAGGACCTCAGGATCACAGCTCAAAATTGTCGGCGTTGAAATAAACATAAATAAATCTGCGTTTGCTGGTCGGCGGGCGTAGGCTTCAAGGCTTGTGACAGAACTGCATATTAAATGTTGACTGGTCCGTGGATGGAACAAGTTCGACTTCGTGATGAACTTTCCAAACGCGACACCAGACTCCCAATGTTAACAGGTAAATCTCTTATTATATTCTGAAATCAAATTATAATATTCGCTGTTGTACAAACTTATCAGCATAGATCTGAAAATGGCGTGAAAAGATCCAAAAGGGTCAAACAATGGTTTTAGTAAGTATTTAATTAATTTACAAATCTATAGTGACGCTATATAAATTATTTATTTTGGTGATGAGATCCCATCCTGGGGGCATACTGGAGAGATTAAGATTCTGTCGGAGACCACCTTATTTCCCTTGAGTGGACCAGGTCCAGCTGAGCGCGTTGCTCCACATTACCTCCGTGCTTCCTTTAAATATACAAACGTAGCGTAATAAACAAAATGGATGAAATGTGTTGCGTCTTGTGGTCATACAAAATCCTTCTTCCTTGTTTCACATCAACACTGAAGAATATTGATACAAATTTCATTATTATTATGTTTGTTGTTTGACAGAATATCTAAATTACGACAATCTTGAAAATTTACGTCGTGTGTGTCCAAATGATGCCACGCCTTTCTTTCTATGTATAAAATTAGTATGAGCAGTGGATGAGAGTTGATTACGACGAAGGGATATGATGGGATGTGACAATCAATTTGAGTTATTCTTTCTGATAAATATAACGGTGTGGACTTTTTCGTTCCAAATTCTATACATCTCAAAGACACTACAGTTCAAAATTGGTCAGTTATCTGTAGTTCTCAGATTTTATTGAGGAAAATATTCAGTGTTCGTAAAACACAGTAAGGGATCCAAACTGTTTCTTTATATTTTGGGCCAAAAGGTACATAAAAGGAATTGCACAACATGTCGAAACTTTCAGTTGTATATTTGATATTCCCGTGAACATTTCTCAGAATCTCAGCTCAGAGCATAGTAATAACCTGTAGAATTGTGGAAGCGACGTAAGGCTAGGGCGATGAATTCCCCTAGTCGTATTATTGGTTTTCATGGCCAGCATTGAAAACCTGTTCTGCGCCGTTGATTTGCTGCTGGAGGTGGTCACTTTCCCACCAAACATTTGGTGCCTGATGTCCGTTTAAAAAGTCTTTGTGGTTCAAGCTCCAGCCCTGGTACATTTTCAGGATGCTGCCAAATTTAACCTCACGGCTGCAGTCAATCCTTAAGGCTACGGAGGTATTTGTGCGACTAGCCCCGTTCTTTTAGTCGAGAAAATTGATTTTCACACACAGGGAAATCGGTGAAGAAAAAAAGGTTCGTGACATTAAATGATTATGCGGGCAATGGGCAGGAGTATCATACTCAATCAGCAAACCGAAAGAGTGGAACGAGTGAGGAAATGAGCGACAGCTTTCGAATTATTTGCAACAAATTTTTCACAATTGCTATTTTATTATTATTAATGGACACGGGGAATAAAATTTGAAATTCCTGTAAATGAATTTCTACTGAGCTGAAACTTGAACTGTGTGTTAAAAACACTCATGTGTTGCAATGTACAAAATTTTGTTTTTGTAAACTTGATATTTTTAAAACTTGTCAGTTACGAAAATGTTCCTTGACGTTACGTACTGAATATATTTTAGCTTTTTTTACATTAATGTATTGGGCTGACCAATGTTGACGATTGTCAGTGTTATTTCTGAAATTGAATAAAACTGTGGGGAGAAATTGATTTTTTACGGTTACGTAAAAATGGGCACTTTTCAGCACTTCGATTTTTTTTTTCACCTAAACTACTAGAACATTTAGAAAAATAATACTTGCATTTCAAGGTATCAGCATGTAAATTATGTACCAAAAAATAAAGACAATATCTTAATATTTTTGACGCATAGAACGTTTTTGGTACCAGTAATCATGAAATACATTTTCTGAAAAAAAAATTTAGAATTAAAAATATTAATATAATTGTCCTGAAACATATGTTACACCTGCCTTCTTTTGTTCGGAAGCTTCTTTTTCCAGTTTACTGAATTTATAGGCATATTAATATGAAACAAATAGAAAATCAATTTTATTAGATTTTGGCCGAAATTTCAGTCTCCGTGTCCCTTAAATTCCGTGATATTCCAGGGGATTGCTTTGAAACCTCTGTAAATTATGATTTGAAGAGAAGTGATGTTATGCAACAATATGATTAGTTCTTCTATACTATTATTAGTTAACTATTAATTGATCATGAGGCTATTAAATTATTGTACACTCTTTCTTGCGATTTACAGCGTATAGTTTCCATAGGTTGTTACCCATATACTGTTGTAGTATCAGAGGTAACATTAATGATGACTGTCTTGTAAGAGACGGTATTCATAAGTTGGTAGCAGTTCTGGGGTTCAACGAATGAGAGGAAAGAAATGACAACGTTGTCTCCTTACTAATTTATTATGTTAGCTGTGTGGGCAAAGTCGCAAAACTTTTATTCCGTTATAATAATAATAATCATATTCCGTAGATCCTGTAAAGAAGCTAAGCTTCAAGGATGTGGAATGGGTCAGGGTGTACATTACATTATTTTATTGTATAAAAGATGAATATACTTATAACAAATTTTTGTATTATAAACTATTATAAACTAATTAATTACTCTTCTCCGATTCTTCTATAAATTACAGAGGGAAGAACTTCAGAGCCATTAAAATACCTCGTTTCATAATCAGACCATTAATCCCTGAAAAATAAAATACCCTACTATATTACAGAGAAATTTGTACATTGCCCTTTAATTATATAAAAGCAGCATTTCTGCCAGTGATAATCGCATAACACTGGAATATCAGAGATCACATTATCGCAGTTTGAAAATGGGCCGTTAACCTCTAATTTTCCTTGGGATAATCTTGTTTGCAAAGCAAACGGATTCTGAAGCCAAAATTTAATTATCAGGGTCCATCTTGTTTGTGTATTGTTTGTAAGAGAACAGTTTTACGACAGGAGGCCCGAGGTTTATTGGTGGGCTTGTTAAGGCGGAAGGACAGACTTTACGGCCACTCGCAAGCGGTCGATGTAATTGAAATTTTTTAAAAAATGTTAATTTGAAAGAGCTCAGTAAAATTCAAATTCTCGTCTCAGTGGTCCGGAAAGGTGAGCACGTTTTTTATTAAAGGGGTCCATGACTCGCGCCAATTCCCCAGTGTTTATGGCAATAGCGGCCGCGATTTATTATGTCTGACAACGACCCAGACTTATGGCTGCTTTTATCATGCGTGGTAGCATCAATACGTTCGAGATTAACTGCTTATTTATCACAACAAAGGACCGCATTTCACTGCTTACTTTCGAGGGTCAATGAGGCTAGCTAGGCATTGCACTTCACTCAGATTTTTCGAAGGAACTGTCTTCACCCTTCCTGGATGCGTCGCGATGAGTTGGTCAAGAAGTCTCAACACTCGCTTGACAATTCTGAAGAAACTCAGCCGTAGCCCAGTGAAGTTCTTACATCTGATCGTAAACTAGAGGAAGTCGTATTACGAACTGAACAGAAAATAGATCATCGTTCGATTATTTCCATCACGCACATCGTTGAAACAGAGCTTGGATCACCGGAGAACAATTCGGAATTCAACACAATACCAATATGACCAAATTGACGTTAACGTCCATTAAAAAAATTATTACACGTATATTTGACTGTTATAATCCCAACAGCGCAGCATGAACACATATCTCAGGTTCTTTCGAGTTTTTAAATATTATAGACCCAAAACGACACCTTATTCACAACACCAAAGATCCTACTCACCCAACTAATTGATCACTACCAACGATACCCTGGCACGCACAAATTTAATAAGATTGTGAAATTTGAAACTAAAGAACATTCCATGATTGAAAAATGAATACATCTAACAGTCATAAACACCATAGAAACACGTATTGAAAAGATAAGTTGCATTGATAATTAATTTTATATAAATAGATGGAGTTTTATAGAGCTCTCAGCCGTTTTCTCCAAGCTTGTCTTTCCATTCTTCATTTTACGATCCCTTTTCTCGTATATTAATTTGGACTTATTTCGGCTATTCTTCTTCTTTATGATTGCCATTATATTACTTTCTTCGCCCATCTTTGATCCATTCATCGTTTTTACGTTTCCATACTATTTCAATGGTTCCTCTATTACTTCCGTAACAGTCTCGTCCTTAATTTTTCTTCTAATGTCTTCATAATAAGTCCATTTCAACAGTTTCTAGTTTCTGTCTACCCAATTCTTGTTATTTCCCATGTGTCTGCCCCATTAAAAGGCGTGCTTTGAATAATCGTTTGATATATTTGAGGAAATCGTCTTCCTTACCTTATTTTTCGACCTTAATATGCCGTTTAATTTATTTGTGGCAAGTTTTCCTTTGTACAATTTTTTTTCACTCATTCCTTCCTTGCTAATCGTCATTCCTAACTATTTATATTCATTGTACACTTCAGTTTCTAAGGTTTGCCTTTTCATTGCCTACCATATATTTATTTTTCGTTTTGTTCATTCAGTCTGGCTTTATTATATATATATATATATAATTTTTATGCTGGTTTTTATATAGATTTTTATTGATATTTTATATTTCCACAAGATGTGTCAATTGTCCATGATATTGTAGAGTTCTTTTTAATGCTGTCAAAATTAGATAATTCCCAAATTTTTGTTTTTCTTTCCTCTATGACTTGTTCCATTGTAAATACTGTATGTTGTCCACATACGACGGTCCTTTTGTAAATCCTGTCTGTTATTCCCAAATATTTATCATTTTCTCTAAACTTTATTTCATTACCCGTCCATACAGTCTCACAATAATAATAATATTATAATTGGTTACTTTTCAAGATTTTTTGATTGGTTGTAAATTTTTAGAATTTATCTACGTTTATATTATTGGGTAAAATAAGTAAAACAAATTTCTGGAGGATAGGTTCTATATTCATTTTAGTAAACGTTGTTTTTTCTGACATCACTGGTTTTTTCTCAAATGGTAATTTTCAATGACTCCGAGGAGGGCCCACACGAGGATCAAAGCATGTAGTTGTTTAACAAAGTTACTATTAATTTATGAAATTGACCCAACGGTTAAAGTACATGCGCGATAAACTTACGAAAATGGACGATGCTGTCGGAGATTTTCCTAGAAAAAGATGGGTTAACCGGAAATAGCTTTACGCAAGGTTTTCTCCTAGTAGAACTTTAATACGAATCATGTAGTTGGACTTGAACTACTTATAAGGAGAACATTATACATGTGTTCGTGTTCCAAGGGAGACGTTGTTTTACTTAGGTCAAGTACTCACACAGGAACTAAAAGAGAGTGTCAAGTGACATGTTGAGGACCTTTGTGCATCAGAAACATATGAGGAGCTCTTAACATGTGGACTTCCTCTTTCAGCCTAAGAAGGTGCGGTCTTACTATCACAGACGAGAGAAAACATTTCCCAACAAAAACATAAATCCGGTGACAACAGATTTCCGCTTCCTGAACCGTTTCCTGGAACACAAACTAATGACGCATTACGAAAACACGTAGATATCGTATTGCTGAACTATTACGGCAGATCATTGGAGGTTACCATTTTTTTGCGAAAGTTGTACATAATATACAGACTAAATGAATAATTGAAGATCTGACGACAATGCCAACGGGATGAGAGAAAAAAAAGTGTTTAAAAATTGTCTTCAAAAAATGTGTGTTGCTGAAGAAGCAGAGATTATATACTCCAATAAGTTCAGTGGGGACTAATATCAAAAATTAGATATCCAGTATCAAGAAATTAAGTGATCAATATTCAAAGTAGTTTATGCGATGAAAATTGAAGTATAGTGTCGTCAAAATAGTCGAGTCCTGAGTTTGAAGCCTCACTGTGCCAATTTGGATTGACCTACATTAGTGTAAAAAGTCTCATTTTAGGCATAATTTTATGATAAGTAAATGAAAATTTTTTAAAATCATTTTATACAAGCGTTTTGGCGAAAAAACTGAAAAACGTCAGAGTTTTTTGTCTGTCGATTTTGACAACTCATAGATTTCAAACTGTTACTTTAAAATGTCAAACTGTAGCAGAAGACAGTTAAAACCCTTAAAAATGTATTCGAAAAGTTTAAATTATCTTAGCTTCTCACTTTGAAAAAACTACATTTTTAAATTAAACGTTTGATATTTAAATAAAAAATATCAAAAGTATTTTATACTTGCGTTATGACGAAAAAACTGAAAAAAGTCAGTTTTTTTGTCTTTCTTTCATATAGCTCGATTTTGACAACTCATAGAGGTTTGCTTAAAACTATACAACTTCTCAATGAAACGTTGAAGATTAAGACAGTTTATGCAACACAACCAGCGATACAACTTATTACTCCACCTTCCTCTCTCATTCCACTTTCTTCTCAAAATAAGACAATAGAATAACGAAATAATATTATCTTTGAATTAAGCCTCAGACAGCTCTACCTGAACCATGGGTAATTTCGGTTTACTATTGGGAGCTCACGGTGTTTTTTTTTAAGTTGATGATTAACTAAAATAAAGTGGGAAACGAGACGCTGATTTGTTATTGTAATCTCTCGTACCTACCTGTGTGAAGCATGATGACAGGAGTCTGACTACGCGAAAATGAGGGAAGAGGATAATTTAAGTGTTAGTAGCAGCCTATTACTATGAATGCGTTTATTTTCTCAAACTGGTAATTTTGGGACATTAAATTAAGGGAACACAGGATGACTGAAGTAAAAGATGCTTATTAAGAGAAAACAAACAAATTTAATGAAGGCAAACACTTTACTGAGGAAATATCGAAGGTTCGTGTAGTTAAAATACAATTTCCACGTAATCAAAACGGAGTATCCGCACACCAATAAAAGCGGAATATATAACAAAAGAATGATAAAGATGTATTAAACACCAGGAGCGCAAGAATGTTAAAAAATTGTGGCTTTGGATGGAGAGAGGCAAAGAAGAAAAAATCCTACTTAAAACATGACTTATTGGCAAAAGGCGGTGGAAGGAGCCTTAGTGAACATGGTCATGATATTAATTTCGGAAAGGACAATATGGAACAACAAATGTATTTTGCGACAACTAAATCTATCAGCCATCATACGAGCTTTTTTTAAGTCTCAACTCGGCAAATTAGAAACTCAATTGCTTACCAATAAATAATTTATTGTAACAATCATAGATAATTAAGAAGATACTCTATTGTTAAACGTCATGAACATGTAGGCATTTTGCAGGTACAAAACAGATTTCTTTAAATAAAATTTCTTAATATTCCTTATTTTATACTTATATAAAACTTTAGAGCAATGGATTGTTCGCAGTTTTATATCAACTTAATAATTTTGTTTTTAATATAATTTAATGTCTTCAAATAATTTTCATAACTGTATCATACGTTGCCAAAAACAAATTTTATAAAAATAATTATGAGAATTTATAAAAATTAGTTTTCGTAATTTGTTTGCAAATTAATTTATATGCGGCCCTAATTACAAGTTATAATCATATGAATACCTGGATAATTCGAAAGCATTACCGTTTCTTATCTCTGGGAAATTTATGTGTGTGTTATATTTAAGACAAGAAAGTCGTTAAATAGCTCAAAGATACTAGATTCGGGTTATTTTCCGCTAGGTGTATTACCTTCTCCCATAACTTTGTCTTAACAATGCTACTAGTAACATTGGAAAGAATATCTGACCTCTACTAATCATTAATATGAATTACAAAGATGTAGTTGTCCCAATATCGTTCCCTGTGGAACATCTCCTCTTGGCTATTTACATTCTTGAATTTCTGTCCGTTTATTTAACAATAATAAGTAATTCTTAAATCAGGTTCCGTGAATAATCTGTATCCTTTAAACGTATATGAGAAAAGTCACTTGTCTCTTAAAGAATAGTCCCTGAAATACCAAAGAAGTCCAAAAGCACCAAAGTTAGAGCTTAAGTTTGAAGGCGGAACACTGTTTAATGTTTGACAGCCATCAATAGAGAGTTTGTAAACAGGCAAAAATTTGGTCAATATGTGATGCTATACGTTTCTTTCTAAGGTCTCGGTCCAACCAAAATAAAAGCCTGGAAAATCTCCATCATGTACAACAATGTGGTAGGCCGTACGAGCTGCCAAGACGATCATCACAGTGATCGACCAAACGAAGTGACGGAGATCCACAAAATGGAGTTGGATGACCGTCGACTGAAAGTGTGCTAGATAGTAGACAAGTTAGGCATTTCAAAAAGTTCTGTACAACGAATATCGTTGGACAAGAGAATTCTGTGCGCAAGATGGATACCACGTTTGCTTACAATCGAACGAAAAGTGCCACACCTGAAACGAATTACAGTCGAAACAATGGACTGAAAGGGGAAAATCAGATCTAAATAATAATAAGAAAGTTCCTTTTGCTTGACGGTCATAACGTCAGATGAAAAACAATAAACGGCGCGTAACCTATTGTGCGAACGTATTCAGGGTTTGAGTGATGAAAAAGGAAGTGTTGCTTCATCACAACAATGCACCAGTTCAAACATCCATTATCGCGATGGGCAAAATCGGTTGGTTAAAGTTTTAATTAGTTCCTCACGCACTCTATTCCCCAGATTTAGCTCCCTGGGATTATTTTCCCTTTCAAAATTTGAAAAAATGGGCCCGTGGTGAATGAAGGAGTGGAGTCTGCGGTTGATGACTAGTTCTCACATGGAGCCGGATTCAGACGATCAGTTTTGATCATTCATTGCTTCAACACGTTTTCTAAACATAAAATATAAGTTGTTACAAAAGGTATCAGCCAGCTGTTTTCCACACACATTCTAAATGGTCCATAGAGCAGGAAATAAGCACTACTCATTATTGGTCAGTCGTACGTATCCTTTCTTCCCTTTTCCAGGGGTTTAAACCGCTTATCTACAGAGCTTAACGTTGCTTTTTAAGCAAATGCAAGCAACGTCTGTCCAGGAAGCAGAATCTTGCAGCAATCCTAGCGTGTTTACTTCCAAACAAGGGGGAGGAATAGGGTTATGGAGTAGCAGCTGCGATCTGTTCTGTTCTGTGTCGGGAAGAATTAGGCAGGATGAGCTACCTGCACAGACAACACCTGTTGTTTGTGAGGGCACGAGGAAACTTCAGCTATATTCCCTGATCTTTCCTCACAACTCATTATAATCCCTTTCCAAAGTATTTTGAACCTTACATAGAATTTTCTGTTTTTTTCGTCCTTCCAAGCATATTAAATGATTCATCGAAGTTAGCAGAAGACACAGAACAATGCGCAAATATTGCGGAGTTATAAAATATAACGCAATTTAACAAACATGCTTCACGAAGTGTTGACACTGAGAAATACTAGGTTGCATACCTTAATTTAAATAAAGTAATTAAATTATCTGACTTAATATTATAAATAAAACACTAATAATGGCTAGAAGTCAAAATTGGGGTGATTTAATTTGGTAACGTTTCGTCCCTCAACAGGGATCTTGGATGAAGAGTTCTCGACTGGAATCCCGAGTACTCTTCATCCAGCATCTTCGTCGGGAAAATCTACGCTCTCTTTAGGGACCTTATCAATTATTTAATTAAAATATTAGAAACGTCCGGAGCAGCGGACTATAAATTTTCTTTACAAGCATCCAAGTAAATACATTTACCGAGAGTTGGTCTTTTTAATTTGTTTCCTTTCCTACCTCCTATATTAATTTTATGATTGCTCGTTAGCTTTGAATTAAATAAAGATAAATTATTTTTCGTCATAGTCTTAGAACTCATTCAGATACACACGTCCGTCGACGCTAAAAATTTCCTAGTTCTAGATTCCATGATAGAGTCAGACATAAATAGTGATGCATTCCCTTTGATCTCATTGGCTCGAGAGCAAATAAAGTTTTTCCCCATTGACAGAGCCGCAATATCGACTTCATCCCGACCGCAACAAATGGCGAGGCAGGCAGAACCTCTTCTGCAATCAGCAGCTTTGACTTCTAACTACTCTAGTTACAAAAAACGATAACGAGCTATCAGAGACGTACAGCAGCGTCAAAAAGTCGACGCACTGCGCACATGGCTACTGAAAGCCATGCCGTGTGAAGCGGACAATGCGCTTAAATGGGCCCCTCCACTTCCAGGGGCCATTAACACTGATTAATGAAACTATGAGCGGGTGACGACGCGAAGAAACAAAGCTTAAGTAACTACATCCAACGGCCACAGCACACACCACACAGCAAACACACAACGGGCTGAAACCTCTCTCAACAGTAATTATAACAGTAAAGAGACGTCAAAAATTTAAGAGGTCAGGATCGGGATTCTAGTATAAGTATAAGTATAAAATCATATTCCATAAATCCTATAGAGAAGCACAAGCTTCAAGGATGTGGAACGAGTCAGAGATTTTACATAGGTTGCTTTATTAATATTAGAATATACTGTAACTATTGATTACTTTTAACTTATAATAAGATTTTCTTAAGTTCTATACAGGAGACATACAATTTGTACCTTATATATAAAATTGATAAATATTTTTACATCCTATACTAAAAAATTAGTGTTCTAATAATGTTCTTTCATAATTATAAATATCTACCCTATGATACATTCAGCTCCATAAATTCTTCAACAGAGTAGGAGGAGTGGCTTAGTAAGAACTTAGTTAGTTCATATTTGAACTAATTTGGATTTATTTTTAATTGTTTAATGGAGGTGGGAAGTTTATTAAATATGCTAATAGCATTGTAATGTACACCCTTTTGTATTATGGTTAGAGACTTCCCTTCCTTGTGTAAATTGTTTTTGCGTCTGGTATCAAAGTCATGTATATCTGAGTTTAGTGTGAAGAGGTTACTGTTATTAATAACAAATAACATGAGTGATTGAATATGCTGGCAGTTTTCTTGAAAAGTCCCCTACAAGATGTTTTCGGTGAGACCTGACATAATATTCTAACAGCCTTTGTTTGAAGTGTAAATATTTTATCTTTCCCTGATGCATTGCCCCAGAATATTATACCATATGTCATTATAGAGTGGAAATATGCAAAATAAACTAATTTTCTTATGTTAGGATCACTACAACTTGACATAATTCTAAGAGCAAAGGTTGCCGAGCCTAATTTTCGTAGGAGAATATTAATATGATCCTTCCAGTTTAATTTATTGTCCATGGATATACCTAAAAATTTTGTACATTCAACTTCAGTTATTTCACAATTATTTGTTGCTACTTTTATTGAGTTCAAATTGGCATTCTTTGTCTGAAACTGCATGAAGTGAGTTTTATCACAATTGACTGACAAGCCATTGGCTGAAAACCAGTGAAGCATCTGGCTTAATGTAACACTGGCAGCATTTTCCAGACTATTTTGTTTATTTGTAACCAAAATACTAGTATCAGCAAAAAGTATAGTTTTAGAAGAAGAATTGATGGATCTAGGTAAGTCATTTATATATATTAAGAAGAGCAATGGACCTAGAATGGAACCCTGTGGAACCCCAGTCTTTATTTGTTGTCCCCAGTCTGAGTTAATGATTTGTCCAGAGTTAGTCTTTTAATGTAACCCTCTAGCTAAAGTCTCTCAAGTTTCAGCGTACAATTAAAATCAGTAGTCGGGATCACGCGTTATATATGTATGCATAGAAACGTTCTGTATTCTGATGCCTGAAATCTTTCATGTTTAAGTTCCCTGCTATTTTATTTGATTAATCGGTCTCAAACGTACCGACCTCGTGTTGTGGTCCACTGCTAATTCTCTTTGACTATGATTTTGTTTATGCTCTGTAGAAGTGAACTGTCGCGTCTGTTACCGTTTTCTACCTTAAAACGACGCCTTAAAATCGTCATCACTCTTTTCCTCCTTCTCCATCTCTATTTCAGTTTCCGTTTCCCACATGCTCCACCTCGTTTGACTGCTTTTAATATTTTTGAAAAGAGACGATTTCACCGAAACGCCATCAGTCCTCAATACGGCCGAGAAGAATGGGCGACGCTCCCGCTGCACATGCAACTATTAACCCTCCCCCTCCCCCCTAACTTTTTATAAATGTTTGGAAATTTTCTATTTACGCAGAGCTACTGCATATTTAGAATGGCTCATGTATTTGTTGACATTTATTTATTGCTAAAGCAATACCATCTAACAAAATAAACTACAGTCAAAATAGTAGAGCCCTGGGTTTGAAGCCTCACTGTGCCCATTCGGATTGACCTACGTTATTATGAAAGGTCTCATTATACGCAGAATCTAAAGCCATTTTATGATATACAAATAATTTTTTTAAGACGTCTTATACATGCGGTTTGGCGAAAAAACTGAAAAAAATCAAATTTTTTGTCATTCTTTCGTATAGCTTTACTTTGACAACTCATAGATTTCAAACTTTTGCTTTAAATGGTTGGAAATTTAGCAAAAGACAGTGCAAATCCCTCCAAACTGATCCGAAAAGTTTTAATCGTCTGTGTGTCTTACGTTCTTTTAATTAATTAATTAGTGGACCTGTAGTAACTCTTGGACAGCGCATCACAGAAGCTCTTCTTGTAGCGGTTGAAAGTCTTAAATATAAAGCATATGCTTCGTTGATGTAGCAACGCTACCAAATTTTCAAAGGTGGAAAATAGTAAAAGTTTATAAAGATAATGGCATTAATGAAATAAAATTTGGATTAAAACCAGAAAACAAGATAAAAAATTATTTAACTAAATTTAAAGATAAAATTCCGGTAAAATAACAAAATAATGTAATATATAAAATTAATGGTAAGGACTGTAACAATAATTATATGGGACACACAGGAAACAACCTGAATACTAGAATATACAACTGAAAAAAGTCTGTTTTTTTTGTATTTCTTTCATATAGCATGACTTTGACAATTCATAGGTTTCAAAATGTTGCTTCAAATGGCCTGAAAATTTAGAAAAAAATTACCCTTTCAAACCTACTCATAGTGTACGACGCAATTAAAAATCAGAAGTGTTCCATATTAAGCCATTGTCATAGGTATATTATTATCAATTATTTACAATTATTGTAAACCCTATGAAACCCACTGCCTTTCCATAGCTATAAAAGATCTATAAATTTATTAATTTAATTGATGCCCAATACAGATGTTATAATAATTAAAAAAATAATGTAATACCTCAGAGAGTCTCTTCCAATATTTTGTGGAACTCAGGTTTATCAACCCCAAATGTTCACGTTTGTACAAAACAAAAAAAGGAAAAATATTTCAGAAAGAAAGTACTGCACCATAGATGCTTATAAGACCATTTCTATCGTCTTGGACATTAATAGCATGATCACACAATTTAATCTGTTAATTTTATAAATAAATGTACATTCACTACCAACAATTTAAGAGTTCCAAAATCTAATGTATGATCGATTGACGCACAACGTTAAGTTAGCACGGAATGACACTCGATGGTTATACACATCATTTTATGAAGCACAACTTCAAAGAAAAACTACAGAAACTCCGCTTCTCATCTAAAATATTTTTTAAACTAAATATTTCTGAGTTCTTCATTTTCTTTCCATTCTATCAGCTCCTGGATAACAGCTTAAGCAGTATGTTCAATTTATATAACAGAATTAGCATTATTTATTGTCTCTTATCATCAAGACCCTGTCAGTTCCCATTCTTTTAATGACTGCCAGGTTGTCTACACTGGACAAAATAACGAGCCCTTAAAACAAGAGCTAAGGAACACAGGTCAAATTATAAACTGCCCACAGAGAAACATTCTGTGACATCTAAATATTTTAAGTCACAAAAATCTGGGATTTTGAGAATTCAAACATTTTTGACAATGAATGTAGAGATAGTTCTATATTAATTATGAAAATTTTGAGACTGAATCGTGTAACCATACTATTAATGTACAAAGCGATACTAAGGGATCTAAATTCAGGCTCTTATCGTTCTGTACTGACGTATTCTACATTTGTCACGTCTTCACCTGATCACGTCCGCAAAAATGTTGGAGGAAACGCTGCAAAGTATGACTTTAATTTTCTAATTATTACACTGCTTTTATTGGCCTTCAATTCAAATGTGATCTGATAAAAACACCAAAATAACTACGTATATTTTATTCTATAAATTCACAAGTTCAATTTTGCGATCATGTATTTATTATATAGAATATTTTGCGTTTCCGTCATTCGGCCAATAATCAGCAGTGATTCGGGGAAATGGAATCCAGCCAGATTTTCAGTGACTCACATTTCAATGAATGATCCAAACGAACAAAAAGACTTGTTGCGGAATCTATAAGAGATCACTATGGATACTCGTAAACCCATTTCGTTACTGCGATCATTCAAGCAAAGTAGAATGTGTATTTACCGAACTGTTGTACAACGTACCGTAAATATATTTCATTGAGAGGTATAGATTGCTCATGCAACAGACTTAATATAATTCCGTCAGTAAAAATGAAGCTACCTCCTGGATTAATTCCGGCTTTGCAGCTCTGTGTGCCTATTGAAGACAGTAATTGCATTTACGATTAAACTGGTTCCGTTTCCAGTATGTTTAAAGGATTGCAACTGGTTTCGTCTGCCCTCCCTATCCCTCGAGCTTTTATAATCGCTAGATTTAACTCGTTTGAAAAGATCGCACAGCGTTCTCTGGTTGTAGGGCTGTGAGGCGTCTCGTATTCTCCCGCAAACCGGCTGCCATGGCACTTCATTTCCTCCAACTTTATCTACTTGTCCATTTGCCTATCTAGGACTCCAGTCCTGTTTGTAAACGTTGCACGAACCTTTGAACTCAAGACGGAATATCTGCCCAGGTTTCAGATAAGAGCTGTACATTATTGAACTTTAAGCGTAGATGCGTTTTATACACAAACGAGAATAAGTTCTGCAATTGGACACGAAAAACATAATAGGGAAATTGTAAGTTTGTATCCCTGTTTATTATCAAGAAATTCGTCACTCAAATATATTATGCAAGCAGGGTTCAGAAAATAGTTTCCGTAAAAAAGCAGAAGTCTCTTAAAACGCATTTTGTTTTCCTCCTTCAAGATCATTCGACTTAAGTGTTTATTCGTGAAAGAAACAGAAGAATCAAAACAAAGATACGGACCCCTCTTTCCCGTCAATGATCAATTCCCACAACTTTCACCGTAAATTTTTAAAAATCATAAAGCTAATTTCAGTAATTATTGATACGGCCGTCTCATTATAGGAAATTATCTGCATAATTTCCAAGACATTGTACGTCTTTTCTTTAAGAATTTTAAACTTAATATCCTTGATATGTTTTATTGACGTTTTCTATTTTCTGTCGCCAATGTATTTATCAGTCACCTTTTTAATAAGAATACTATTTCGTAATTTTCTAAATTAAGTTAGACAATACCAGGGCCAGTCAAATGTAAACGGGATTTTTTTTATCAAGCTTACCACGAATTTCGTCTAAGTCTTTCCACTCTACAACCACACCCACTCTCTTTCAGTATCATTCTATTATCGACTGGACAGTTAGATAATTACTTAGTATTACTGTACAAAGTAATAGAATAATTTTTTCCAATACAATTTTGTAAGATTGTGAAGAAAATGCTTGTTATAGATGTACTAGAAAACAGGCTAATTATGTTATAAATAATTAATAAAAAATATATATCGTCTAGATCAACGACTGAGCAAGAGGTATCTGCTTTTGTTGCACAACAGATTCTTATAAAGTTTTTGACGAGAGGAGGAGTGAGACTTTCAGAAATTTGAACTCGATTACGGGCAGAATTGAGGGATGAAACTCTCTCCAAAACAACAGGTTTTTTTGAAGGTCGGGAAGTGGTGGAAAATCCGAGTCACGATCGGTGTTCTCGATCTTCAATCACAGAAAACAACATCCGTGAAGTAACGGAGCTTCTGAATGAAGACCATCTTGGCTTCATAAAGATCTCAGCCTGGTGGGTTCCTCAGTTTCTTTCTCCTGATCATCAAATTGCCACAGACCACTGGCTTTTGGTCCGTTATGCTGACGAAGGAGAAGGCTTTCTCAGTCAGTGATGAGAAACGGCTTCATCACTATACATCTCAGTCGAAACAGGCGAGAAAAGAGTAGCGACTAAGACATGCGACTGCACCAATAGAGACCAAAACGCGATTGTCTGTAGGGAAAGTTCTTGCCACCGTGTTTTGGGATTTCAAAGGCATAATATCAGTTGAGTTTCTCCACGAACGTCAAAGAGTGACCTCCGAATGTTACTGTCAACTGCTGGACAAAACAAAAGCTGTGTATCGAAGCAAAAGATGGTGTTTCCCAATCAGGAGCGTCATCCTCCCTCACTGCAATGCAAGGTTTCACACGGAGCGCATAAATCAGACTACATTGGAGGAAACTCAGTGGGATCAGCTAGAACATCTACCATACAGCCCAGATGTTTCACCGCGCGACTACCACCTGTTTGCACCGTTGAGAAAAGCTCCAGGAGGTGATGAAAGGTTGAACTCTTTGTGCTCAATTGGTTAAAGAGTCACCCTTCAGCGTTTTATGACGGAATCAGGAAGCTTCTAAAATGCCCGGGGAAATGTGTTTCAGTACAATAATACTATGAAGAAAAATAAAATAAAACGTTTTGAAACTCTATCGTTCCCAGAAAAATTGTTTTAAAAAATTCCCGTTTATATTTGACAAACCCTCGTAGATAACTAATGTCATATAGATGCCTATATGAGATTGTTCTTAAATTTAAAATTTGTTACAGCTTCGATAATTTTATTCTGTAGAGATGATTATGGAAATCATGCCGAAAGATCGAGATTTTAAAAATTAAATATTTTAGTTTTCATATTAAAATGGCGACTGATATTACGTGAGTCAAGAATGACAAATTACATTTTCTTTATTATGAAAAAAATAGTATATCTCCAAGACATAAAAAGGCTCCGTACTTAGTATGAAGCATTTATGTAACGATGCTGTAACTGTAAAGCACATCGAAAAAGAGATTATATTTTTGTAGTTTTCGAGGGCATTTAAAATAATTATTCCGGGATTGGATGACAGGGACGACGTAACCGGCGTTGAAAATACTATTTGTACAATTTTACTCAGAAATGATTACCAATTTGTGGTGGCTATCGTCAATGCCTCTACCCACGGAGGTCCCGGGTTTGATTCCTGCAAGGGCTTATATGTTTGTGTACGTCTTTGATTGTTGTTGGCCAATCCCCCAGCACACTTAAAACTGATTAAAAATGACGATATCAGAAGGTATAAGAGGACAAGATTAAGAAAGAAAGAAAATTACCATTTTCAAGACGCTGTGCACAGTTTTAGTGCCTTCCATTGTACTGGAACCGGAAACGCAAATTGAGCGAAAATATTTCATGTAAATTTAATGATCAAAGTGACTGGTGGAATGCAAGTTTTAAAACAAGTAAACAAGGGAAGGCGACACGAACTATCAAAATTTTGGAAAAAAATTATGGCGGTGTTAAGGATTTAAGCGGTTAAAATGGTGAATGTGGTGATAGGAACACGCGCCAAGCACCTCGGTGGCACTACTCCTCAGATAAGGAAGCCAGACACTAAATTAATTACTACATGGAATTGTGCAGCCACGTAATTGCTCACTCGGACGACGCTGCCGTAATGACTGACAAGCCGGCTACCAAGCCTCACTTCTCCGTATTACAAAGTAAAATTAGACATCTACCTCCAAATTAATAAGCAGTAGTCTGTAGCTCACTTTACCTCAAGATAAGACAGTCGGCCCTACCAAATTAATGGAAATCTCGGGCTTGACTAAGGCCTTTCCCGTCCCCTCCCCCTCCCCAGCCCCCTACACAAAACACACACACGCACATTATACATCCAGCCATTTAAAACACTAACATTTTGCAGCGTCAAGGTACACAATGAAAGAGTATAGCTTGTGTAACCAGTAAATCCGTGCTTTATCAAAGTCTTTGTTAAAGACACTCTGACTTGTTCAAGGAATCGGAGGTCCTTGTAGCCCGTTTGACCCCAGGTTCCTGTCCGAGTATATTTCTTTACAGTCATTTTGCGTACACAAATTGAAATTAAATTTAACTCCATTCCTCCTTCGTTAATGGAGGAACTTCCACCTCGCGGGCATTATTTCAAGTTTTCTAACGACAATGATCTTGAACGTACAGTCTATTTTTTCAATGCATAGTATTGTTATTCATTTTGCTTTTGTCTAAATCATTTCGGCCGTAACCGTTGCGACACCAAATTCCTCTCATGTAAATAGTCACACACGATAATAATTGTTCCCTATGGTAATAAGTCACATTAATAACCAAAACTATAATTTAATTCTGATTTCAAATTTATTTAGCTGGACCTTTCGGCATTGCCACAGTCATCTACAAAATCAAATACAATTGTTTTTGAACATTAGAATTTATAAATATATATAATGGAATTTCTTTAAAATTATGACTATTAAACAATTTTTTTTCAATGATTTAATGTTAAAAATACTGTACATAACCACATGTAGTTAGGTATATCTATATAATTTCTAACTTTCTTCATGAATTGTATGTGATTCCAGACTGTGCTGGCCTACACAGAGCATTTATCAAAATTCCAGAAGCTCAATAATTATTTCGCTCATGTGCTAACCAAGCACAATCGGCAACATAACAACCACGAATTGTCGAAAATTTACATTGAAAATCTTTTTTCAATGAGTGCTGATCTTATAAATTTAGCCACGTCAGAATTTTAAATGTCAAAAGCGTCGATAATAATCGTAATGTTTATTTTTAAAAATGTATAGAGATTCTAAAATTTTTCTTTTAATTATATTACTTTTCTTTAAGTATAATTTTAACATTATCAAAATCTACATTATGCTTTAGGTTTAAATGGGGTAGTGACAAGGCTGTATTTGTTTTAGTATTGCCCTTAGCATTATTTCTATGGTTGAAACAGGTTATTTCCTATGTGGGGCATATAATTTTTGTTAGTCATTACAATTAATTTTATATATTACATTATTTTGTTCTTTTACCGGAATTTTATCTGTACGGTTAGTTAATAATTTTTTATCTTGTTTTCTGGTTTTAATCCAAATTTTATTTCATTAATGCCATTATCTTTAAAAACATTTACTATTTTACTCCTTTGAAAATTTTGTAGCGTTGCTACATCAACGAAGCATATACTTTATATTTAAGACTTTCAACCGCTACAAGAAGAGCTTCTGTGATGTGCTGTCCAAGAGTTACTACAGGTCCACTAATTAATTAATTAAAAGAACGTAAGAGACACAGATGATTAAAACTTTTCGGATCAGTTTGGAGGGGTTTGCACTGTCTTTTGCTAAATTTCCAGACCATTTAAAGCAACAGTTTGAAATCTATGAGTTGTCAAAGTCAAGCTATACGAAAGAATGACAAAGAAACTTGATTTTTTTTTCAGTTTTTTCGCCAAACCGCATGTATACGATGTCTTTAAAAAATTATTTTCTGCGTAAAACGAAAACTTTCACAATAACGCAAGTCAATCCGAATGGGCACAGTGAGGCTTCAAACTCAGGGCTTTGCTATTTTGACGACGACAGTAAAATGTAAGAGAAAAGTCAATGGCAAGTGAATAAGAGTAAATAATATCAAAGACGACCCAGAGCTGCACACGAAGAGGAAAAGCGCGTTCATAAGGTTAGGAAAACGTATAGCTAAAAAATAATGAAAGGACAGGTACGTAACAGGAAAAGAAACCAGAATTTCTATGTAAGGATTTGGGAAATTACAAAACATTATAGACGAAGACGTAATGAGTTATAATCACGAAAAGTGGAGGATAGAATAAGGACGAAGAGAAGTGCGAACAGAGAATAATGATTCGTAGTGTATAGGAACTGTTCATTTAGCTTCTAATTTCTAGTAGCAAAACGTGGTGTTTTAAGAGTCTTGCCGCCACTTTTGAAGGACATAGGAAGTGAACACTAAATCAAAACTGAATAAAGTAACAGTTGTGTGACGGAGGGAGAGGGAGAGGGCGCGGAGAAGAAAGAGAACGTTAGCTGTAAGAAAGCACTTGAATTTCGTGAATTGAAGTCTTTGATACAAGCCCCCTGGAGGTGTGTAATTCACGCCCCGGGACTAGGGGAGACCAAATTAGTAATATTGTGCGGTGGCAGATGGTGGCAGCCCCCAGACCTCACCTGCCCGCCCCCTGGTCACCAGCTTGCCTCAGCCTCAACCTCAGCCTCAGCCTCCTCCTCCTTCTTCCTCACTTCAAAATTTGTCAATAAGCAGATGGAAATTCTTTTGCTCAATACCGAACTGCATTCGTTGCACAGTTCTGAAATCGCAGTGAACGTCCCTCAAATATGCATAAAATGGTGGAACACACTGTGTTCATCGTGTCAGTACCCACTCACCTCATTAATCTGTCCAATCCCAGCGGTGCTGCTGGACCGGAAATTTCGTTATAAGCCCCGTAGTCAAGCTGTTCTCACCGACCACAACCTACTAATTTGTCCCCAGGAGAACTATGACGCGTCGTGGGTACTTTTGCCAGCTGGCCAATTAACTTAACGAGAACCTGACCTGTCGCTCGCTTACTTTATTCTTGTTTAACTCCTTCACGGTTACGAACTAGTTGAACGCCCAACGAAATGAGACCTTAAGTCATTGATTTATCCGCTTTTCTTTTTTTCTTCCAATGTAGCTTCAAAATGAAATTTGAATATTACACTTATGAGTCCATGAAACCGGTTAATTAACGAAGTCAGAAAGGCGTTGCCGTCACCCCGCCTAGAAAAACTCATCTGGATTGCTATAGTTTCCATTTTGATTACTTCGTCAAACCGGGAACCAAATTTTCTTTAATACTTCAAGGCTTCGTTAACAAAGAACAAAACACTTTGGTACTCTGATCCACTTCGACTCATAGGTTAAATTTCGCCAGAGCCAAACATTTTGAATTAGGAAACGGGGACTCAAGACATTCCAATCTACAAATGAAAACTAACGTAAACTGATTAAAAAAATAAATTAGCCTCTTGAGGCAGAAGTTACACACAAAAATAAAAAAAGACCAGTCTCGGATACTTTGTGAATTCTCCAGTCAACAGTAAGTTTCCTGAGCTTTCAAATCGATGAAGTCATATTCATCGTATCTGCCCATACTGCTAATTTACAATATGTTCACTTGGAACAACTAGTAAATGATTTACAATTAAGTGAATCCAAATGGTAATTCCAAAATATGACTTTGCTTTAGTCTCTGTTGTCCAACAAATTCATAGATTGTGGATTCTGGTGATTGCTCGATCTCGTTTGATCCCTCTTTCTGGTTCGGTGATAACTTCTGTCATAGTTTAGATTTCCAGACCTTTATACAGGTTTTTATTTGATACGAACCATGGTGCGTTGCATAAGTACCTTAATGTTTTTTTGGTCCAAATCTTGTCAGGATCCCGAGGTTGGACTTGCTGGCTGTGATCAATAGTTCGACGCCGTACGTCCATGTTTTGTACAGTAATATTTTTTATGTAAGGAAAACTTAGATTTTTTATTAAGTAGCCAAGGTAATTTGACTTTTGGAAACGTGTGTAACAGTGATTTCTGTACTGCATACGTTACTATTAGACGTGTCGGCCATATACACTGATGTTTATAGAAAAAGACTTCTTACTACCGAATCTTGTAAATGATGGAAACTTTTAGTGCCCAAGTAAATTTCTAGCAACAAAAGTGGTATTGGAGGCCAAGAAAAATAACTGTCAACTCAAATCTCAGAACCTGAGTGAAAAGTTTTCCTTCACTGGTCATCTTACATATGTTTTGAAAATGGCCGGGAATATTGAAAACGGTGACATTCGGCAGTTTTGTCTTCAGGAACAAAGCTCCAGGTGGCAAAAATAAATTCCAGCCTTACATTATAACTGGTAAACCAAAGTTTTTATAGACAATTCTAAAAGGTGGCTGTCACAGCAACTTTTTATTTATTTTATCATTAATTATTTATTACACTAATAGCCTGGTTTCTTGAATATCTATAACAGGCCTTATTTTCATATCATTTGTGTTACAGATTTCTTCTATATATTTTTTCATAAATATTTATTTTTTAATAATAATAAAACTAATCAACTAAAACTAAAGACAGAAGGGTATAGGGTGAAGGGTGAATGGGAGTAGGAGGATGAAGGGAAAATGCTGTGAGATCACAGATGGCGGAATATGGAAGGGAAGAAAGAGCGGACGCTCTAATATGAAGGGAGAGGAAAACTATGTTGAGTCATAGCTGCTTCCATCCTTCTTTTACATTAAATACAATTTACAGACCGAGATTTTTGCACACATTTTTTTATATTACTTTATATATTTATCAAATTTGGAAGTATTTTTTTTTTGCAGGGGGTCTGTAGAGCATACTGTGTATTTTGTAGACGCTCTCCCTGCACAAGTTCTACCAGTAACGCTGCGTGGAGTCGCAGGAGAAGCAGCAACTAAATGGAAGGAAGAATTTCGCCGGTTCGGAAGAGAAGCCGGCCGCGGAGCTGTTCTGTGTAATTAAATCAGCCTTGCTTTATGCGGCCGAGTTTAAACTATCGGTTACAAGCCTTAGCGTAATTATCGAGCCCGCCATAAAAAAAAACCAACCACAAGGCCTTTTATCAGACTTTGATGCATTGTCGGCCCGAGGTCAATTATGGATACCCGTTGCTTTCCTGGAATGCTCCGCGGATTGATATCTCTCATTTATTTTAATGTAATATACACACGGCGCACATAGCCCCAGGGTTCGGCCGTCCATGTTTGGAATACTTTGACGGAGAACCTGCACTGCAGACGATGATCAAACAGATCAAACATCATTTTGCTTCGCAAAGGCGCAGTAAACGATTCAGGGAGCAAGTAAACTTCTCGCCGGAAATATTACATGAAGAATCTACACATTTTTACAGATTACGTGGTTTATGAACCGTCTGCCTTGATGACGAGCACCAATCACTTTGGTGACAGACAAGGAACCACGGTCAGGGCTTCCACACTTCCTGTGTCGATTTACTAAAAAATTAAGAATCCAGTAAAGGCCCACTTTTAATTGTTCCAAGAAAATTAGTATTTAGTAATATTCCAACCGGTAAGGATGTGGTGTTGATAATTCAAATTGTTAAAATTGCATGGCTTCAACAAGAAACGTGCGATTGTAGTTGGGAGAAACTGAAAGTTTACTTTTAGAACAGATAATTACTTACTTATCCCAGACAGGAGGACATTTCCAGACTTCGACGTTTACATTAAAAACAAGGGCAGAAACAGATCAGCTATAAATGGAAAATTATAATGATACTAATATTTTATTTTCTGCTATTCAAAGATTGGTGCCACTTATTTCAATTCAAATTTTTTTTTAAAGAAACCAATCCTAAATCTCTTATTGAAACAACAAACTTGTTAAGTTACATAAAGAAGGAGCTTTCGGTTTAAGTCCGGACATATTCACCTACTAAGATCAACAATCGGAACAGTGACATTCAATTACTCTGAGACAAGAACAGTATTAACTCCATAACCTCATTACCATAAGTTCATCAGAAATACATCACCATAACACATCAGGAACGTTCAAACTATTTGTTTGTTAGCCCTGACGATCAAGTCGACAACTGAATCCATAAAAATCAGGAATGAATTACAGAAAGTAATTAAATAAATCGGTCTAGTTACAAATATTATTTTTACAATCGAAACATCTGTAATCATTTTTTGCAATACTACAATACACATAATCAAAAAAAAAATTCAATCCAAAGTTGTAATCACAAAATCATTTCCATTTTAACCTTTTTTAAATAAATAATTATCTTACATAGGTAATTTAATAAGAATTAGGACCTACATAATTGTATATTATTTGTAAGTTTATATTCATACCAGAACTAAGTTAGTTACTAACCAAGTAATTTCTATTTCCAGTTATAATATATTCATATTATTATTATTAAATAGATTCTAACAAAAGGTTTGAATGGTTTCTTATTATAACGAAAAATTTTAAATTATAAGTCAAATAAAAATTAATAATTCTCTTAAATTAAATAGCCTGGGAAAATTTTACGGCCTTACGGTAGGTTCTTTTTCTTATCCTGACTGAGTTTTTCACTTTCTATTTGGTTCCTGTTATTATTCCAACACAATTAAATTTTTCCCGTGAGTTTAATTACCTAAATAAAGACACTACTATTATTTATCTCAAATTAATTTTTAATCGTTGTTAGTTCTTTCCTGAATTTTCCCTTGTTTTTGTTAATTACTTTTAAATATTCCATTTATTTACTAATAAGTTTGATTCCTATTGTAATACCTAGACTCTGTTTACTGCCCTTGACGAGATCTTCGCTTTTCTCATCATATGGACCTTTAAATCATCACGATGTCACTTATTTTTATGTGCGTGTCAGAAAGAAATGTTGACGCACGTTTAGAAAATGTGTAGAATCAAATGAAAATCAAGTCTCTTATTTCATAAATAAATAAAAATTTTCATACCGGACTGTTTTTGAGTTAGTAAAAGTTCTGATGGGAGAATTACCACATACTGTTGGGGCTTAATAGTTTTCAAATAAGTCTGTGTTTGTTATGCTTTCATTTTGTTTATCGTGGTACTTTTTAACTGGTACGAGGAAATTGTAGTCATTTAAGAAAATTATTTTGTAAAAATAATTCTTTCTTTTAGCTAGACAATGAGAACTGGATTTGCGATGCCTGTTGAATTGATTTTTATAGTTTAGGACCACCACCAGGGTATCACTTGCTGTTGATAGGAAACTGTTCACGTCACTACAGTTATGAACATAGAACGGACAATGGTCACGCAAGTAGTATCCATATACATGACAGTTGCCTGACTACAACAACCTGTAACACTGTGGAGAAAGGAAAAACAAACATTCTATCGCCAGAGAACCAGTCTGCGGAGCCTGAGTAACCGTTATGTGTTTACTTGCATATGTATGATGATTTCGACGAGAAATTCAAATTACCTCCGCGACGGTAACAATTCCAATAACAGCGTCCCGTTATCGCGTTAAACGTATAAGTGATGGGTCTGAGTCAAGCGTCACTTGCACGCCGGTAAAATAAATTTAATGACCATAACTTGCGCCTTCTTGTGGCTCTAACAACATGACACCTCGGATGCACAATATCATACAAGGTGGCAGTAATCTCGAATTGTCTTCGAAAATCGCTGGACATAAAGTAAACATACAAGCGCACAACTGTAATATCAATCCCAGTCTTCAAGAATAAATACAGGAAGGTCCGTAAAATCCCTATGCGAACAACAATATTGAATACAAATATCAAATCTTATTATCTACCAAAGAGTATCTTAAATAGCCAGAGAGGCAATAGCGTGACGGTCATCCCCACTCCTGTAGGTGTAACTCGCACATGTAAAAACAGCGCTTTTAGAGTCCGCAAGAAACCTTCTTAAAGCAGCAAGACAAATTAATGTGGATTATTTATTTACACCAAATCTTAGTATTTTCAAATATGTAAGGTACAGACATTAATACAAATGGGAATATTAAAAAATCTGAGTATTGAGAAATTATATCAGCACATTTCTCAAATGTTAAAAATATATAATTTAATTTTTTTAATTAGTTCGCTCCGATTCTAAAGCTTAATAAAGTCAAGTATCTTGTTTTATTAATAATGCACACGTGTGAGGTGTTTGAGGATCGCTCCAACACTAATTTGTCTTAGAAGGGAACCTATTCAAAATTTGATTCTCTTTTTAGTGCACTATCTGGTTTCACTAAATAATAGATTATATCCGAAAATACACCTACTTTCAAATGAGAAACGGACAGACAGACGTTATCACCATTAAATTATAATTTATAATCCTTACTTTTTCAAATTAATTACAATTTTCACAGACAATTATTCGATTAAGTTAATACTAAGGTTATTAAGTCCAAAGATATAAAGAATATCTTATTTTAAGATTGTAAGCCGTACGACGAACAGTGTATATTCTATTATAAGATTTGCGAATGAAATAAATAATTATTCTTACTTTCTTTTTCTGAAATATGACATAAATTCGTAATTTTCCCTGTAAATTCCTGCAATATATATTTTTCTTGAGGTGTGTCAGTGTTAACAGCTAATAAAATACAAGATGCAGTTTTAGAAATGATATTGTGAAATTAACGTCATTGTTGAGTTACAATATTTAATTATAATGTTCATTTAAGCTTTCGGTACGAAGTTTCTGTCATTCTCAAAATTTGTTTAATAGTCAGTGAGGATGCTGTTTATAAAAACGGAATAAAATCTTAGTATTTTCGAAACACAGAAAGGAATAATTTAAAAAAATATTAAATATTTATTTTCAATAAAAATCTTCCCGTCGAAAGTTTAAAAAACATTTTCATAATTTGAATTCTTTATAATTAGTGTTCTATCAAAATGTTTAAAAACGTAAGGTTTTATGACGAATTAAAAAAGATGAAATTTCAATAATTTAACGAGATAGTGTTTTATTTTTCAAGTCCAATAGAAAATACCTTATTAGCAGAATTTAGAACCGAAAGAAAACGATTTCCATTCTCCTCCAACATATTCACATCAATCTCGCAATACTCACATGTTTTTAAAATTCCCATTTGTGTTAATATTTGTAACTTGTATATTTGATAATACTATGTTGTGGTGTAAATAAATAATCCACATTAATCTATCATTTGCTGCTTTAAGTAGGATTTTAGTGGACTCTAAAAGCGCTGTTTTTACATGTGCGAGTTACACCTACTGGAGTGGGGATGACTGTCACGCTATTGCCTCTCTATCTATTTAAGATACTCTTAAATATCTACCTCAAGATCTATTTTTCAACTAGAAGTAGCACGTTATCCAAAAAAAAACAAAATCATAAGCAATTGTTTGCTACCTAATGCCACCTTGAAATACATACAGGATTTTTCAATAAGGGCGGGTCGATGTTGAAATTGTACAAAACAAGCTGTGTGTAATGTGTTAAAGAAATTAATTTTCTATTTAAAAAGCCCATGTATGACTTAAAGCTTTATGCATTTTTTTTCTCTTTGATGAAATTATTGTAGTACAAAGTTCATCTTTTTTATAACCATGAGATTAGTGAAAGCCGCGATTATAACGTTTTGAAACAAATCATTGGGTATTATTTTGAACTCAAAATATGTCTTTTGGCCCTACTTGGTAACTGCACGAATGCAAAACGTAATTACTGCCACCTCGTGCAACATTCTGTAGTCGGGGCGAAAAAGACAACAAAAGGTGACGCCAAGGTTGTGAAATATGTATTTTATCTCCGACAAAGTGACAGTCGACGCCACGTCGAATAAGTCAACTTCATATATGACACTCCACTAACGCTAACAGCAAAACGTGAGCCAGGTGGGTTGTCTTTTTAATCTTACTAATTCAAAAAAAAAAAAAAGTTGGAGGTCGTACGAGCCAGGACAAAGCATTTCATAGTTTAGTACAGAACGTAAATGAATGGAAACTTGGTTTATTTACAAATAAAAACGAAAATTTCGTGCATGACTAGATCATAAACATCCTGTATATTTATACATAGAGATATAAATATTTATAGTAATCAGGTAATAGACCATCAGGTATCCTACAACTCCATAATTATTGATATTTTGCAGAATTAAGCAAACTTTCGTCCTTGTGTGAAAAACTAGGTCAATGGATTAATCTCTGCTAAATATTCTGGTACGTTTCCTGATAAATAATTAAATAATAAATTAAATTGCTTGATCAGATTATTCAAGTTCAGAATTATATCCACCTTCAGTGATTAAAAAACGAAAAAAATAGTTTCCTTTGTATATTTTCATTCTATTTTGTTGTACGGGATTATATTCTGGGGCAACTCAAGGTTTTTATAGCTGAAACGTGTTGTCCGAGTAATATGTAGCGTCACCTCAAGCACCGTCAAAAAATAGGGTATTTTCACTCTGTAATGTCAATATTTATTAATGTTATATGTGGCTACAAATAGGCAATTATTCATTAATAATTATAGTGTTCATGGCTTCAATACAGGAAACAAAAATAATCTACAGTAAAAAAGTAAAACGTTGTCAATTGGACAGCAGGGGATCACCATCTTTAACAGACTGACACAAATAATTAAGCTGTTATCAAATAACCTAAGTTAATTTAAAGTAGAGTTGAATCAAGAGTTCTTGGGTTAAAACCCGGGTCATATTAGAATTTAAAACCGACCTTTAGATGATGTTCAGGTCTCCTTATATACAGTCTCATCTAGGTTTTCTATTTTGACTTCTTGTGTTGTTGCGTGTCAAACACTGATTGGCCTACCTGATAACCCCCAGGCGAGGAGGCAGAGTAGGAGAATAGTTCTAGACGGCGATAGGGCGAGGAGTTAGAGATGGAGAGTTGATCAGGACGTGGGAGGGAGGAGAAAGCTAGAGAGTGGGACGGATTTTAAAAGGGAGGAATAAGCTGGAGTGTGCAACAAGAGTTGAAAGTGAGCTGTGAATTGTTGCTCTTTAGTGAGGAAGTGTAAAGAACGAGGAAGGCTAGATGGAAGAAGAAGGAAAACATGAGTTTTCCTCAACCACCGGCAGTACGAGTTCATCCCACTTTCCCCAGGCGGAGGAAAAATCTACAATTCAACCAGAAGTAAGTTTCGGTCGCCTAGTAACCTGTATCACGGCGCGAATGATAACAAAACACGTTCGTCAAGTGAACGTAATCTCTGCTGTACATTGTTACCCCAATGAGTGATTAACCCTGAGATTTAAAAATCGTCCTCTTGAATTTATTTATTTATAACAGCGCTCAGGATACCTTTTAAATTGATTGTTTTTTATAAATAAAATTATTATATGATACACTTAAAGTAATTTCATTAAAAAAATAATACCCCCAAGTCATTTACGACAAATAACATTCCCAGTGATAGTTCCTTTGTATTGCCACAACATTTTTCCATGATATTTTAGCCTAAGAGAAAGTCAACTGTTAATAACTAAGTATATGAGATTTAAATGAAATGTAGAGACTTTAATAATTAAAGGTACACTCTCCCAAGAAATATCTCTGTACATAAATGGCGTTCTACCTATAGGATAATTAATTTAAGATTAATAATACCTTAAAATAAGAACCTCCCAAGTATAAATCCTTAACAGTATTAACATCCCTCAAGCTGACCGAGGTCGCCCGTGACCCCGTAACCAGTCGAGGAGGGACACACCTTAAGTTCCACACAATAAGTTACAAGACCCTGATGCATCACGTTGTAATATATACTGTCTCAAATATTTTTACTTTTAATATATTACTATAAAACAACGTGGTATTAAACAGTCTTGTTGGTACAATTTTAAAACAAAAACCAACATCACATCGACCTCTTACGGTTAATTAACGCGAGGAGATATTTATGACAAAATTAACTTCATTAGCCTATTAACCAAATTTTGTGAATGTAAGTTTCTATGATTTGGTCTTCAAACAGTATTGTAGAAATATGTTTTATCATATTCCTGACACTATCAGACTTCTCCATGATTATACGCCTACACTTCCTGCTGTAACCTCTTAAAATCCCTTCACTCATTCTTCTTTAAAACAACTTTAGTACGATTTTTTAACATTAATTATTCACAGTACACTTTTACAATCTCGTCGTGTTACAGCTTGAAATTTACTCACATCCATGATTATTGAAATCTTTCTTAATTTTATTTCCTCGCCATACAGCCTTTTTACATCTATAATGGGTTTTTTATTACACATGTATTCATTTAGCACTATCAAATCAATTTATTCAACGTTGGTACTTTTATTGATGGCACAATCACAATAATAATTAGCAAATCTTGGGTCATCGGTCGAGGGATTTCTACAAGCAGTGTGTTGGAGGAGGAGGGTAGGCGTATAATCATGGAGAAGTCTGATAGTGTCAGGAATATGATAAAACATATTTCTACAATACTGTTTGAAGACCAAATCATAGAAACTTACATTCACAAAATTTGGTTAATAGGCTAATGAAGTTAATTTTGTCATAAATATCTCCTCGCGTTAATTAACCGTAAGAGGTCGATGTGATGTTGGTTTTTGTTTTAAAATTGTACCAACAAGACTGTTTAATACCACGTTGTTTTATAGTAATATATTAAAAGTAAAAATATTTGAGACAGTATATATTACAACGTGATGCATCAGGGTCTTGTAACTTATTGTGTGGAACTTAAGGTGTGTCCCTCCAAGGAATGCTACTAAATCAAAAACTCCACGCTTACCAGTGATGACATACATTTACAGATACAATTGCAAACCACCCTCGTATAATGAGTCCCTCTCCTTTGTTTTGTCATTCAGCGTAAAATAATAGTCTCTGGTTATAAAGAAGAAACCTTACGTCGGTGTCGGCGAAATTGAAGTACAGACCACGGCGAAGCGACAATAACTCATGCAGAGTTTTACGACCGGGTAGGTTTTGAGTTCTTGTTTCGAGATAGTGGACCATACTGGCTGATAAAGATTCCATCCGAAGGAGAAACCTCGAGCCCACGGGAGTGAAGTGAAATCTAATCCCTCGACTTTCACAAAGTTATATTCATATTCAGATTATATGAAAATACAAACGCTTGGAATCGGCCTGGTCGTGATACCTGGCGTGTCAACTCCTCATTTCCATAATCAGTGGGGAGGAATCTCGCGTGAACGCAGCAGCCTTCAGCGGAGTCGACACAAACCCAAAAACACAACGCTGCTTGCTTATCAACAAGCAACGTCCACGGAACATACATACCTACAAATACAAACCGCTGCTTACTGAAACTCGAAACTCTCATTTCATATATCGAGACCGCGAATAAGGCAACCATTTATATCATATACTCGCAAATTAACCCTTTGTGTACTGGGCATGGGAACGAAAAGGTAAAGCGACTAGGTTGGGATACGCTACAGACAAGAAGAGAAACAGCTAGGCTACACCTTTTCTACAGAGCTTTTGCAGGTCAAAAAACTTGGCAGGGAATCCGAGATGGAATGAGGAGTGATCACCTGTTTAAATTACAAGCAAGGAACCAAAAAAACGAGATTGGAAAATACTCATTCCTAAATAGGACAATTAATGACTGGAACAATCTGCCTGCAGGAGTGTTTGGGGAACTTCCTCTAACAGAAAGAAAATTTCGACTCAATCTAAGTTTAGTGTAGTGGAGGAGGAGGAGTGTTACTTCAGACTTAATCGTGTGCAGACTGACAGTCACCAGTCTGTGGTAGTATTTTAATTTATACCTGACCACGAGTGAGCAGGCTAAGGCCCAAGACTCAAAAATCTGCCAATCTTTCAGTCCTCCAGTCCCTTTCCCATGCAAACTGCAAACAATTATTACCAAAAAACCCGAAATATGTAAAAGAATTAACTCCGTCTTACTGCATTATTCATATTATAATTATTTTACGCTCACGACTGACAATCAGCAACTATCCTTCTGAAATCTGCCGCACAGGTCTTTAGAAACGAATCTCTCCTCGACTTTATATAAAATCCACCCTCTCCCGGCAATAGTTCTCAGCCCCCCCAAGATACCCTACACTGTCCTTTTTAAATTCATAATATTTATTGATTAAAATTCAAACTTTAAATCTTTACAACGTATGAAATGGTAATGAAATTTTACTCTGATTAATTATAGTGAATAAACAAATAAATGACGATAGTGTAGCTGAAAGCTACCGAGATTCTTATTATTGACGAGAAATTTTGAGTAAAGTTGATATTTCTAAATTAATTTTCTACATCAGTCGTGGTAAGAGATATATTATAAATTGACTAACTGTAAATAAATGGGGTAAAAGGGGACAATACTGAATCAGAAAAAAATATTTGAGTTTATGGCTTAACACTTCTTCCGTAATGTGTCAAGCCATTTTTAAATTACACAAGTATATCATTTAAGGGAAGCGTATCTTCATTTGTGATAAAATGTTGGAAATCAGCACGACTGCAATAATGCATAAAAGACGTATTCTCAGCGAGTAGCCCGTCGGCATGAGAGTGAAGAAATACGTGCTAATAAGGAGTAGGGAATGGAAGAGGACGTGGACCCTGACAGTGAAACATCACCACTTGTCAAACTGAGTGGCGTCGCTCCACCGCCTCAGTGATGCGCGAGACGAGACGAGAGGAGTGGAGAGGAGAAGAGAAGAGAAGAGTGGAGAGGAGTGAAGACGAGAGTAGAGGAGACGAGAGGATAGGCGTGACAAGTCCACGCGTGGTAAGCGATGGGGCAGCCTACCGGCAATTGGATAGTCAGGCGTTTACTGCGTCCACCAAAAACTGATAGGCCAAGGAGTAAATATAAATCGTCGTATATTATTCAGATGAACAATGTACGTAGGAATTTGGTGGCCGACATTGATCGTGAACTTGACAAATGGTAACCGCCTTTTCCGTGTACGCTGAGCAGTGACAAGTAGACACGCTCCACGCATTACCATACATACTTTCACCCCGCTCCGATACAACAGTCTCCTGCTTCGACCAAGAACTACAGCGTACATCAACGTCGCTCAGGCATTCCGACTAATTTCCTATTATTAAGCATTGCGTTACACTTTACCTACCGCCATTAAAAACTCACCTCATCATTTCTGAAATATTACAGATAAATTGAAAGTGATTGACGTGATACTTTTATATGGGTAGGATATAAAATTCTACCATCTGTATTTATTTGATAAAATTAAAAATTTTCTAAGCTGGAGTCTGATGGGATTAATCAGGACCATAGAGATACAAGAATTCAGTAAAGCGGATGACAGTCCTACTGGAAACCAACGGACTCAAGTTTTCACAATTTCGGAAAAACAAATATTTAGGACACATTAAACATAATTATGGCAATATTACCGAATTTTCAAAATTAAATCGTAAAAATTATTAAATTCTTTCCAAGAGCGCAACCAATTAAAATCATTGGAGATAGAATACAAAAAACACTAAACGAAGTTTATGGTATCAACCACTCAATGTAAACTAGTTTCTGCACAAGTGATCATGTAATCGTAATTTTTTAGAATATTTACAATAATGTGAATTACTGCTGAGATTAGGAATACTTTAAACTCGCCACACTACTGTCGTCGTCAAAAATAGTGGAATCCTGAGTTTGAAGCATCACGGTATCCATTCGGACTGACCTACGTTATTGAGAAAGGTCTCTTTTTTTTACGCAAATTTTATTGCCATTTTATATGTAAACAAAAATTTTTCAAGACATTTTATACAAGCGTTTTGGTGAAAAAACTGAAAAAAATTGAATTTTTTTTTGTATCTTTCATAGAGCTCGTCTTTGACGTCTCATAGATTTCAAACTATTCCTTCAAATGGTCTGAAAATTTAACAGAAGACAATGCAAACCCTTCAAAGCCCATCCGCAAAATTTGAATTAACTGCGTTTTTTAATAGTTTTGATATCTGATGTTAAATGTCTTTCAAATTTATTCTTTACACATCATAAAAATAAATTAAATTCTGCGTAAAATGAGATCTTTCACAATAACGTAGGTCAATTACGAATGGACAAAGTGAGGCTTCAAACTCAGGGCTCTACTATTTTGAGGACTACAGTAATATCTGATGAGAATGTAGTGATATTAAAATTTTTATTATCTATTTATTACCATGCCAAAAAATATATACGAATACTTAGTAATTCTCGGCATGAAAAATATATTGTTTCTTTACATTAAAAATACTGGAAACCTAAAATAGCATTTTTAGCAAGAAATAAAATTTTTCTTTACATTAAATACAAGCCATCAACAGACCTACCAATCACCAAAGATCCTATTATTGACACCAAAGACTAATAAAATTATTGCGTACAGTATCATACAAGAAAATGTGTTCTTAAGGGTCACGGGGACTGAAATTTGAAATTCCTGTAAATAAATTGCTACTGGGCTGAAATTTCAACTGCATGTTAACAATGCACATGTGTAACAATGTGAAAATTAACCACTTTTCAGCACATTGAAATTTTTTCCCCCTTAAACTACTTAAACAATAGTTGTATTTGAAGGTATTAGCACGTATATTATGTACAAAAAGAATGAAGACAATTTCTTAGTATTTGAGACGTGTAGACGGTACCCGAAATCATGAAGCCGAGAAAAACAGTTTTCTGCAAAACCGTAATAATTTATTAAATTAGAATCAAAAATTAATTAAAATTGTCCTGCGGGATATGCTACAGCTTCCTTCTTTTGTTTGACAGCTTCGTTTTTCAGTTTACTGGATTTATATGCATATAATATGCATATAATATAATAATGTTATAAAATCTTTTTTTCCAGATTTTGGCCAAATGAAGCAAGTTCCTGTTTCTAGGTAAATTATTGCCCTCTGCGGGGTTAGATCCCATATAACAATGATATCATCAATAAAACAACCAAATCTTTTATTGTAAAAAAACTGCAAATCATCAATAATTAAAATGATTACAGTTTCCCCATCTCTAATTGGGGAAACTGCTCCAGGAGTAATGAAATATTTAAGTTGCAAAAGCGTGCAATTAGAATACTTTCTAGCACGAATTCTAGACCGAGTGGCAAACCTTTCTTCAAAAGTTTTCAAATATTTACTTTACCAAGCGTATATATTTATGAAATATTAAAGTTTGTAAAGCGAAACACTAATTTGTTTCAAAAAAATGGCGAGTTTCATGAATACGCGACTAGAAATCGTTCAGCTCTAAGGTCGGACAAACATCGCCTTGCTCTACACCAGAAAAGTATTCACAATTCCGGGATAATTTTATACAACAGCCTTCCGCCAGAGGTTAAAAATAGTACCTACAAAAGCTTCGTGAAGCAGAGTAAAACTATTCTTTTAAATGGCGCGTTTTACTCTGTACAGGATTTTCTAAATCGTCCTTCTAGTATTTAAATCAAGGTTCCTGCAAAAAGTGTTGAATGAGCTGCCTTGTAAAATAGCACATCACATATCTTTAAAATTTCTATTCAGTTTTTTCAGCTCTTTTGTTTATTTGTTTCATGTATTGCCTGGAGCTACGACGGAGGGAAGGACAGTTTCCTGGTCCAAGTAGTTAAAACTCCATTGCGTGTTCCTTAGTGTGTGCTTGTTTGTGTTTCCCAGTGTGTGTCCGTGTTGTGTTTATATTGACTTTTGTCTATATACACTTTCTTTTACTAATTTATTTTAAGTTTATTTGTCTTTAATTATTTACTTTATTTTGTTCATTTTTAATTTTTAATGTATGACGTATCCTATTTCCTCATTCGAGGATTAATGGAAACAACAATAAATCTAAATCTATACTAAATTTCTATTACATAGGGCAAACACACCCTTGTTCCGTTCTCAGTTTACATAGAAAAAAAATTGAATGGCATAGGTTTCCAGTCAAAAAACAATATTCTCTTGCCGGTGAATTTGTTTGAAACGCATGAAATTTCACGTCCCCTGGAAAGCAGCTGGCGAAAGTACGTATTGATACGTGAGATGCATAGGAAAATCAGAACGCCTCATTGCATAAATCGGCGTGGGTTGTTAATAACCCGGGACATGCCCCAGGGAGATATAACGAGACTAACACAAAACGAAATGATGTGTTTATTTGGTGTACGAGAAGTTTTGGGGTCCTTGTAATATAGATCAGATAAGTTTTCCCCCCCTTTACGCACATAAAACTTTATGCGTGCATCATGTAATTAAAATGGAAATGCTACATAGATATGATCGACGGTAGCTTTCACATCACTGGGCAAGCCTCGCGGAGTTGCTTGCATTACAACTCACAAATATTATTACTCTAAACTCACTACATTTAGAATTAGTATTGGAATCAGCCGTAGTATACTCTACTCCGCTCTATCATGGGTCCATATTGGTACAAACCATCGTTAAAAGTATTAATACAGTAGTTTATCTGAGAGAAAATTCACAACTGTCAACATGTCGCCTTCTTAGTAAGTATAAGTATAAAATCATATTCCATAAATCCTATAGAGAAGCACAAGCTTCAAGGATGTGGAACGAGTCTGATTTTACATAGGTTGCTTTATTAATATTAAAATATACTGTAACTATTCATTAATTTTTAATTTACAATAAGATTTTCTTAAGTTCTATACAGAAGACATACAATTTGTACCTTATATATAAAATTGATAAATATTTTTACATCCTATACTAAAAAATTATCTTTCTGATAATGTTCTTTCATAATTATAAATATCTACCCTATGATACATTCAGCTCCATAAATTTTTCAACAGAGTAGAAGGAGTGGCTTAGTAAGAAGTTAGTTCATATTTGAACTTGTTTGGATGTATTTTTAATTGTTTAATGGAGGTGGGAAGTTTATTAAATATGCTAATAGCATTGTAATGTATTACGGTTAGAGACTTCCCTTCCTTGTGTAAATTGTTTTTACTTCTGGTATCAAAGTCATGTATATCTGAGTTTAGTGTGAAGAGGTTACTGTTATTAATAACAAATAACATGAGTGATTGAATATGCTGGCAGTTTTCTTGAAAAGTCCCCTACAAGATGTTTTTGGTGAGACCTGACATAATATTCTAACGGCCTGTTTTTGAAGTGTAAATTTTATCTTTCCCTGATGCATTGCCCCAGAATATTATACCATATGTCATTATAGAGTGGAAATATGCAAAATAAACTAATTTTCTTATGTTAGGATCACTACAAGTTGACATAATTCTAGGAGCAAAGGTTGCCGAGCCTAGTTTTCGCAGGAGAATATTAATATGATCCTTCTAGTTTAATCTTGGAGCCACAATCCTCTTTCTGAAATAGAAAATGGTCAGAAATATAGTCTCCGTTGTCATAAACAATTTCAGCGTTTACTGTGGAACTATTTTGATTGTTAATTGTGTCACTGGTGGCTTATTCCCATATGTAGGCTACTTAGCCTTGCAGTCGCCCCGGGTTGCATCTTGCTTCAAAAGCAGTCTCGACATCAGAGTCACGCGAAGAAATGAGCCGGACTTTTTAAAAAAGAACGAATATTTATGGAGCCGTTCGAGTGTAGCAGCGGAGAATATTGGGTATAGGTGCCAAGGGTGTAAAATGAGCAACGAAAGAATTCCAGTTTGCGTGGAGTGATTTAAGGACCAGTAAAATCCGCAGACAGTGCAGCGCTCAGATGCCGATAGCGATCTGCAAGCAGCCGCAGTTGTCTGTTTTCTGCACTCTACTTGATTTGCAGGTTGAAACCTTGCCCGTTTTCTCGAGACAAAAATTATCATGCACTTTGTAAACATTGGCGAGACGTTTAAATCAAATTCTAGACTCACGTTCATCAAACCCAATTCCCATTGTTCCCAAACGAGTGTCTCATTTCTTCAATATAATAAGACGCACACGACTACTTCCAGAAACAGAAAATTATAATGTTCAATGTTTTTAACAAAAAGATCTCTGATGATTGTCTATTACATCAGTAAACTAAACTAGGAGTTTTACAAAACGTGTTCAACGCGTTCAGTAATTACGGAAAGTTAATGTACCGGATTATTGCAATTACTTCCAATACAACTTCATTATAAAATTAAACGCATGAAATTAAGTGTAAATAACGTGGAATTAATTAATTGACAATTATAATTATTAATTCGTGCATACTAATTCGAGAAGAAATGGTTTCGACCAAAACGCAGCAATAGAGGCAACGAAACAATTAACAAATTAGAATAGAAAATGTCGACTGGACCGGAAATTGAACCCATGACTTCCGTTTATTGTGTGTTTCAGAAATCTGTAGCATGTTGCTTGGAGTCGACGCTCATAATTCAATTGCCAAACACAGCGTAGGTCAAAATTTTTTTATACTAATGCCATAAGACGATTTACCAAACCGGTGTAGGAATAAAATTTATTTATTTTCGAACCATAGAAATGATTAAACGCATAATTAGTTCTGCTGTTTAAGTAATTCTTTCCAGGATTCTAAGACCTACATATAGTCTTCCTTAACGGACACGGGGACTGAAATATCGGCCAAAATCTGAAGAAATAAAGATACATTTTCTAATATTTTCATATTAACGTGCCTATAAATTTAGTAAACTGAAAAATGAAACCAAACCGGTGTAGGAATAAATTTATTTATTTTCGAAGCATAGAAATGATTATCCTGGAAAAATTACTTAAACAGCAGAACTAATTATGCGTTTAGTCTTCCTTAATGGACACGGGGACTGAAATTTCGGCCAAAATTTGAAAAAAAAATACATTTTCATATTAACGTGCCTATAAATTTAGTAAACTGAAAAATGTAACTGCCAAACAAAAGACGGAAGGTGTAGGATATGCTGCAGGTCAATTTTAATTAATATGATTGATTCTAATTGAATTATTTTAACCCTTTTTCAGAAAAATGCATTTTTCTCAGCATCATGATATCTAGTACCAAAAACCTTCTATGCGTTCCAAATATTAAGATATAGTCTCCATTCTTTTTGTACATAATCTACATGCCAATACCTTCAAATAGATGTATTAATGTTTTAATTTTTTAAGTAGTTTAGTTGAAACAAATTTTAAAAGTGCTGAAAGTGTTCATTTTTAAGTAACCCTGTGAAGAAGCTCTTCGTAAAAAAAAATTATTTTCTCCCCACAGTTTTATTCAATTTCAAAACTAATACTAACAATTGATAAAAATGGTCAGCCCAACATATAAATGTAAAAAAGCTAAAATATATTCAAGCACGTAACGCAAGAAACATTTTCAAAACTGCCAACTTTTGAAAATAATTTTAAAAAATCTTAACAAAAGAAGTGTGTTGTTAACATAAACAGGAATTTCAAATTTCAGTCTACGTGTCCCATAAATTATTTTTATGGTTCCGAATATTAGGAAACATGATGTAAATATCTAATCTCTCTGATGGAAGCGACTAAAATATTATGAGATGCTTACAGTGGTTTTAAAATTCAAAATTTAAGTCACAGATTAATTTTTAGAAACTTAGGAGAAATAAATATTGTCTGGCATTCAAAAAATTCCAACCACACACACCGCAGTTGAGAGAATAAAAATAATTAACTGCTCCTGATGGATCGATAAATTAAATATCTGAGTTACCTATCTTTCAATAATGTAGTTGAAGATTGTATTTATGCCGGCATTACAGTTAACTATTGAATTCAACTGTAATTTAGAAATTAATTATCTGGATATTTCGTAAAACGGACTGTGTGTTTCACTATTTTGTTCTCTAATCGTTCAGCTAAATTATACATATTAAAATGTTTTTTCCAATCATCTGAAGTACATGATTTACAACGTCTCAATTAATTTGAATTTTTGAGACTTCCTAACCTATAAGTGGAAAGAAGTAATTAATCATGACTAATATTTGTTACCAGCGGGAAGATTTTACAGGTTTTATCAATTAAATAAGCACTGTTGGAAATAAATATATTTAAATTTACACCTCGAAGTGTAAGATATGATTAATTAATATTATGATTTCTGTATTGTATTAAATTTTGCAGGATGTCACAACCTTATTTATTCAACTCATGGAATAATTTTTTTTTATTGCGGAGGGAGAAGTCCACAATAAGCACAATCCTGATGAAGCAAGATTCAGTTCACCCTTATTCAGTATAAAATGATGAATGGAATGAAAAACCCTCAACAACGATCGAAGTATTTATTTGGTTGACATTTAATGGCACGGTATTCAACACGACCGACAGTCATTGACGCTTACCGGTTAAAAAATTCCAGCATGCAGATTCAAATGAAGGCAGTGATTTGCATTACTACCTACAATAAATGAAGTAATACCGTGACAAAGTTTGCAAACACGAAAATGCAAATTGACACGATCGAAGAAGACATTTCGAATTAAACAAGCAAGCGCAAGGACGGTGGAATTTCATTTGCATTTTGTTACCAAGTGTGGTCTAGTCCTGTGGATTTATGAAAGGAAACTGCAACTCAATGGAAGGAAACCTACTACTTGTAAGTAAGGACTGATTTAAGGTGAACTATACAGCGTGCGAACATTTCTTATTGAAACTGGAGTATTAAGATCAACGGAGCAGTTCCTCGAGAGCTGCAATGGTTCCATTGGACCCCTGCAGATTTTTGCCATTTTTGAGAAAGCTTCTGTCAAGGCAATAGCCGTAGCCTACTGTCGTCAAATAGTAGTCATGAGTTTGAAGCATCACTCTGCCCATTTGGATTGACTTACGTTATTGTGAAAGGTCTGATTTTACGCAGAATTTAATTTATTTTTATGATATGCAAAGAAAATATTTTAAAAACGTTTTAAACATTTGTTTTGGCGAAAAAAAGTCTGGGATTTTTTGTATTTATTTCATATAGCTCGATTTTGACAACTCATTTACGTATCATAAAATGGCATTAAATTCTGCGTAAAATGAGACAATAAATTAGGTCAATCCGAATAAGCACAGTGAGGCTTCAAACTCAGGGCTCTACTATTTTGAGGACGACAGTAGATGCACTGGTAAAACACTAAACCATTTCACGGATACCACAGCTACGAGGGTATACAGTCATGCATTTTTAAGATTATAATTAAGAAATGGAGATCCGTAGTAATTAGCTGAAGAAGAGTAACACTACATTTTCAGTCAATTTTTATGAAAAGGCTTTTAACTTGGTTCGCAAATAACGTTGTTACCCTTGAAAATTATAGGGCAACGTTGACAGTTATTGATACTTTACAGGCGATAAAACTAAATTAAAGGCGAGATTTTTTCATTCTTAAGAACTAAAGTAAGCAACGTGCCAAAAGACAGGAATTTTCCAGGTGCATCCACATCCTGAAAGAAAATATTTGGACACACTCTCAATCATTACTTTATTGTAAGAATCCTTACGTTGTCATAGTGTACAGATGCCGACATGTTGGAAGAGCTTCAATAAAGCGCTTCGAAGCTTTTAGGTCCCCCAGCGTACTCCGCTTTCTCTGAATTACTTGGAGGCTTTTACCTTTTTCGAACAGGGCTAGTTTAGAACTCTTGTGTCACAGGCAGACAGTAACGAGGACCAGAAGAGCTTTGCGTGCAGGACTCGACTCGGCTCGGCCGATAAGGTAAGTGTTCGCGAAAACACTGACTCTGGCTGCATATAAATCGTCGCTAATTAACAGCTTCGGGAGGCCTGATTAATGAAGTCTTCCTAGGGGAATTGAGAGCTCATACGGTCGTGTAATTGTTACGAGTGATTGCTATCGGTGCAGCGTCTGTTACCAACGCAAGACGCTAATTCACCTCTAACAAGGGGGTGACTTATCGCCGACGCTCATATACTTATCGACCCCTCAAATATGCCAAAATTATCCCATACAAATTTAAATCTTGCACAGTTGTACTCTTCCTCTGTAAATCGCTTTGTGGTTCCTGGACTCAGCTGCTGCATCAATCCAGTGTTTAATGCATTTAAGTTTCATCACAAAAAAAACCCGCAAAATATAGTTACATTCATTAAGAATCACGGATCAAAGCGTTTGCAATTGATGACAGAGATGATCAAGCATTTGAGTTAATCGTCCTTCCCTATGAAATGAATATAAGGGGGATAAGCTACTTAAAAATGAATAATTATTATAAAAATGTTAAATTAACATTTATTCATAACAATATTCACTAATTGAATAAAATTTAATTTGCATGGTCGGCTTTTTTTACGACTAATAATACATATATTTACACAAATTAAATATGTTATAGACTAGAGACATGAGTCGTCTAAACGGATCTTCTCATGGAGCTGAATACAAACACAAATCCTACGCTGAATTGTCAGTACTAGGAAATCGGTAAAATGTTACAAACAGTGTAATTACCCTTTCTTCTCAGCATAGCCAGGAACTTGTCCTGCCGCAGTTCCTCGTTGCTATCATGAGCATCTTAGTACCCCGGACTCGATCACGCCTTCCTCCTGTTCAAATGTCCATCGCCAGGAAAATCTCCAATTTCTTTCTGTCCACTCTAAATGTTCACCCTTACAGCTCCCGCTTATCTTAATATCTCCCCAAACGTCCAGCCTTTAAGTCCATTCTAAATGTCCACTCAAAGTCCGATCTCAGAGCTTTAAAATCCATTTTCCTGGGGGTTCTAATACCCTGTCCCCACTTCATTATTTCGTTTCCGCCGGTTTCAGACCATTTGAAACGATAGTTCGAAATCTGTGAGTTCTCAAAGTCGAGCTACATGAAAGACAAAAATCCGTGACTTTTTTCAGTTTTTCGCCAAAACGCATGTATAAAATTATTTTTTGATACTTTCCTTTGCATATCATAAAATGGAATTAATTTCTTCGTAAAAAGAGACCTTTTTCAATGACGTAGGTCATTCCGAATGGGCACAGTGAGGCTTCCTACTATTTTGACAGTGACGACAGTAGTTTTCCTCTTGCGATCTAATCGAGCCACTTTGTTGAAACTGAGCGAAATCATTAGAGACAAATACTCTCGGAAATGGACCGTCACAACTCACGTTATTAAAGATCCTGTAATAGCAAAAACGTTTATTGACAAGTACTCACGATAAATGACTGGAATAATTTACCTGGCAGAGTGTGATGCCATAGTCTAACCATTATAGCGAATATATGTTATTGTTTATATATTTATGTATTTATGTATTATGTCCGCTTTCAAAATTGATGTTAGATTAATATTATTCGTTATATAGCCTACTTTCAATAACGGTTCAGTTAATTTAGTTACTTAACATAATTATATTTTTTTTGTAATATGATTTATTGTAACTTCATGCATCTGTTACTGGGCAATATGTAGACTAAATGAAGGTGCATTCATTAATTAGGTGTTTATGTATTTCATGAAATTGGGGCCTTAATTGCTGCATTATATAATTTTTTACTTCTGCGTTTCTAGTCGCACCGACAATTAGCGACGTTCCAATTAGGAAAATTAGTCAAGTTTATATCTCCCTTTATCAACGCATGTAAAATATCTCTGAATCCTTATAGACGCAAAGTTAATCTGGAAAGTGCATTTACAAAAGAGAGAAAAGTAATGGAGTTGCGTCTTCGAGAACTATGCTTGCTACTCAAAACTCTCGTTAGGGAACAGATTCACTATATACAAAGCCATTATTAAGCCGATCTGGGGATGTGGTAGCAAGTCCAACACTGCCATAATACAGAGGTTGATGCTGCTTGGTCTGAACAATCAAACTGCACATCAGGACCTAGGCATAACTTTCGTACAGGATGCTATACAAAAGACTGGAAAACCTTAGCATCCCACTTATACAATCACTGCTGCAAATCAGAAACCACTGAACATTTAAACGATGCTGGCCAATTGATTTCAAAGTTGGGTCCCATCAGGACACTTCCAAGACATCAGAAATAGCTTATAGAAACGGATATTTCAAGAAATAAATTTAAAACCTCAAGCTTGCTCAGTTAGGGAACTTGAATCGAACCTGGTGCCTCCGTGGTACTAGACCACAGAGGCGGCCATTATAGTGGTCCTGTTGGTCACCGTCGAGACTCAAACCGCGGTACCTTGAGCTCAGCCAAGTGTCGGTCGACAGTTCTAAGGTTTGGAAATATTGGTCCGCCACCTGAAACTCGACACGGCCCTTTAACAGGCCCTTATGTGCTCACCGAACCGTAATTAGTTTCCAAGTTCGAATTTAAATAAGTCATTAAGATATTATTGGTATGGACATCATTTACGTTCCACGGAGCGAACGCCGGAGACGGCGGTAATTTTTTTTATTGCGCATTGGTGAAGGCTCTCAAGAGAAATATCAGGAACGAGATCCCGAGCTCCGATATCTGTACGAGGGACCTGATTGGTCATTCGATCTATCGATAAAACAGAATATAATTCTCGTAGAGTTTTGTCCTATTATCCAAGTACTCGAGAAAAATAATATTAGGAGGAAAGAGATGTGACGGAAATTTCTCGAGTTGAAGGCGGTGCTAATTACGGCGTGCGATATTGATATAGTGGGTCCCGCTATCTCGCATATATCTGGCGGTGTTAATTAGGTCGACGCGGGGATGGGAACCTTATATGTTTGTGTTGGGAGACGTGGCAACAGCGCGCCGCAGCTATCAGATGCGGGGATCTGATTATTGCAGGGCCGGCAGTATGGCTATAGCTCTCTGCAAGCAGGTTAACAGCCGGGCATTCCAGCATAATGATGCGTGCTGACAAGATCAGGGTACAGGCCGTCCGAAACACATGCGCCCTTCATCTATTGTCTTACGCCTATGCCAGTTCCGAAAACATAACCAACAAATTCCCCTTCCATAACTCTCCAAACTCTCTCCATGGATCATTCCTTCAAAACAGCCTTACATTCTCTGATTTCCATTGGCAACTCGTTAAATTCTTTTATGCCCTTAAGGGACACGGGGAATCAAATTCGAAATTCCTGTAAATGACTTGCTACTGAGCTGAAATTCTGTGTGTTAACAATACACGTGTATTAAGTACAAAATTTTGTTTCTGTAACTTTTGTTTTGGAGACATGTTTCCAGTTGCTTACCCCCTTTGGCAGCTTTAAGAATGTGTGCGTGTTTCTTTAGTCAGAGACACGTCGGTAAAAATTTTGACGGGTCTAACATGGTATAGTACAAGCCCTGATCTATCACTACAGCAGATTTTTAAGGATCATGTTTTTTTTACGCGATCACCAAGAGATTTATTTGGAGACCTGTACGAGCATTACCGTAGACAACAGGAATATGAGCAATATGATGCCATTTCCAGGAAGGTTGGTGGCAGGCCAGCGGGCAGGGGTGCCACCCTACCTTACCCTCCCGCTCTAATAAACCTTTCCTTCCTCCCTACACTTTTCAAAAAATCGTACAAAATTTTGTAGAGTTTCAACATCAATGAAGCTTATATTTTATATTTATGACTTCCAACCACTACAAGAAGGGCTTTTTCCCACTCTTCTGCAATGATTCAAACTTTGCGAATAGGTTTGCACTGTCTTCTGTTACATTTTCAGACCATTTGAAGTAATAGTTTGACTTCTATGATTTGTCAAAGTCGAGCTATGTAAAAAGACAAAAGAACCCTGACCTTTTTTCCTCTTTCTCACCAAAACGCATGTATAAAATCCTGAGAAAATTTTTTATTTACATATCATAAAATGGAATTAAATTCTGCGTAAAATCAGACCTTTCACAATTTTTCTGAAAATAGCTGCGATCGGTTTTTCACCAAATCCACAGCATTATTATTCAATTAACATATCTGCTTATATTTGAGAAACTATACTGTGCAATTGCGCTGTAGGACAGGGATTAGACTTTTCATCAGGTGATGAATACTGCGTGGTATAACTGTCCGTGGCGGGTTACAACAGTGGTAGAAAACCAAACCTCACATTACTTCCGGACCGAAGAAAAACTACTGATCGGTTCTGGTCCGCGGAACATGCAACATTCAGTGCTCAGTCTCTTCTTCAACAGCTATACTGCTTTTTCACACACTCATACACACATGACTACGTATGGAAATAAAATGAATAGAAAATTTTAAAGTTAAAAAGGTATATTTCCATTTTATTGCATACCCGATTTTCTCGTTAACTCCGGAAGATTGTTTCTTAGATCGATAACTGCTACAAAGTTTCACTGGAAGAAGTAGATCTCATGGCAATTTTCATAAACAGAATAAAATTAATCTGTGATAAAATTTCCCTCAAAATAAACTTCTAGACGAATTTTTTTTCGAACATAAGTCGTCTCTTCAGATTTTATTGTCTAAAAATGTCCTCAGCATCACTTGATGAAAGCGTTTATTTCATTAAAATATGCACGAATACCCCAGGCGTTGAGTCACGAACAAAAGAAATTTTCTCTCCTCTTAAACAAAGGTAATTTGCGGCGAATCACCTACTAAAATAGCGATTCACGTCATGGCATATTCCCTGAGGCAAAAATGGATTTTCCTCCAATTTAAATTTCAGTCATTTTCCGGGAAGGAAGAGAATTGTACTGTCTGAGGAAGCCAATCTCTTTAGTGAGCGATCTACGAGTCCATAATTCGGTTTGAGCTCTTATTGGAGGCGGCTTTTCCAGACTTCCCTTGCTCTCTTCTCTACACTCAGATACTTGGCACGTCTGCATAAAACAGTTCTCAAACTTTATTCTCATCTAAATCTCTGTTTTCAAATATAAAACGTTTTGTTAAAGTTTTAAAGATGAATTATAGATATTGAACAACACGTGCCCTGTTCATAAAATGTTATACGACAAATTAATAAATGGCTATTGCATTTTCATTCAATTATGATAAATTATACAATGAGATCTTCTCATCAATAGTGACTTTAATAAAATCTGCTATAAATATGTCATCTTTAAATATTGTTTGAATTGTAAATCCTACTGTCGTCACTGTCAAAATAGTAGAGCCCTGAGTTTGAAGCCTCACTGTGTCAATTCGGATTGTCCTACGTTATTGGGAAAGGTTTCATTTTACGCATAATTTAATGCCACTTTATGATAAGTAAATGAAAAAATTTTAAAATCATTTTATACAAGCGTTATGGCGAAAAAACTGAAAAACGTCAGTTTTTTGTCTTTCTTTCATATAGCTCGAATTTGACAACTCATAGATTTCAAACTGTTACTTTAAATTGTCAAACTGTAGCAGATGACAGTTAAAACCCTTAAAAATGTATTCGCAAAGTTTAAATTATCTTTGCTTCTCACTTTAAAAAATAATTAGTGGGCAATCCAGTTCCTTAGTCATAAAAACATTTTAATTTAAACGTTTGAAGTGGTTAAATTATGATGTTAAGGAATGTTATATTTTAGAGTAACAAAAAAAAGAGGTATCCATAGCATCTACAGTCAGCAGTAATTAGAATGAAGGGCAAGAGAAGAAAGCAGAAATCATGAAAGGAGTGAGCAAGGATGCAGTCTGTCGCCCATGCTCTTTAAATTATATATAGAACAGGCGATGAAGAAAGTTAAAAATGAATATGGAAAGGGAATCAAAATTAAAGGAGAAGAAATAAAACCCTAAGGTTTGCTGATAATATTGTAGTATTAGGGAAGTCAGAAGAAGACTTTAAAACCGTAATAAATGGCATGAACGTAGTCTCGGAGGAAGAGTTCAATATGAGAATTAATAGAGGGAAAACCAAGGTAAGGGAGTGTAGCATAGGAAACAGTGGAATAACAAGGCTGTTAGATTAGGAAAGGATATTTTGAAGGAAGTTAAGGAGTTCTGCTTCTTGAACAGTATAATAACCGGAGTAGGATATCATAGGCAAGAAAGGCTTTCGCCAAAAAAAGAGGAATTAACTTACGGCTAATGTATTAATATTAGGAAATCGTTATGAAAAACGTCCGTATGGAGTGTGGCGTTGCATGGGTGCGAAACGTGGACGATAGGAGTTGCAGACAGGAAAAGAATAGAGGCTTGCGAAATGTGGTGCTATAGGAGAATGAGATGGGTGGATAGGGTAACTAACCTGGAAATTCTAAACAGAATAGGGGAAGAGTGAACAATTTGGAGGACGTTCACTAAGAGAAGAGATTAATAGGCCACATCTTGAGACGTGAGGGGTCTTGTACAATTAGCATTAGAGGGAAGTGTGTGGTGTGTGGTAAGAGGCAAAGGGTGGAATACGCTCAGCAGATTAGGGAGGATGAGGGATGTGGTAGTTATGCGGATATGAATAAGCTTTCGCAGGATAGGTTAGCATGGAGGGTTGCAGCAGACCTGTCTTAGGGCTGATTACCAGAACAACAACAATATTGTAGTGAGAATTATGTTAGGTAATTATGAATGTAAGGATGAATTGGGTTGTATACAAGGCTGCGAATACGCTACTTCCATAAAATTTACTTTCCCATTAATAAATCAATCATTTGTCAACCATATACGTCGAGAAGATGATGAAGAAATGAAGTTTACGTCCGGAAGTGCGAGTAGAGCAAGTCTAGAAACAATGGCTGCAGGCTGCAGCTGCCCAGAAATATGTATTTCTTTTCTAACGAGGCGAAACATGTAGCGATGCAACTAATTATCAGGTGCAGTTTTCCATTGTTTGGTGTGACAGCGTACATTCCGTCTGCGGGCTTTATAAGGCCAGAGCGGAACCATTAACACGTCGGCGGGCTTCAGATGTCCGGACCATCACTGTCGCCCTGGTCTTCTTCTCATTAATTAGCATTAACCGCTCGTAAAGATATCACGCGGACCACAATGGGCTGAGCCTCTCTCTATGCTAGTACGACTCCGGCCTCCATGTTGGACATCGGACAAGAGCACTACACACATATAACTAACAGCAAACCGTCTTGCCATCGCTGCTAAATTTACTTCAGAAAAATCATTATGGCCATCTTGTTTCATGTAATGGGGGCAAATTGAATTCGATTGATTATATATATATTTTAATTAAGAAATGGCTTTAAAAATAATAAGTTTTAATTTAAATTTAATATCTAACTCAAACGGTGGGATTAATTAATAAATAAATCCAATTTCCAGATTAAAAAAACATTAAAATTTAATAACACATTTCAGACAATTTTACTTTCCGGTTACATATGTACTCCTTTTCTTAGGGGATTTTGGGCCAAGTAGTAGAGAACACTTAATTGAAACATTGGGTCCGACAATGCATTGTAAAATTGTTTTAACGGTGGGTGGATCTCACCAGTGTCGAGATATTTTTTTTATGTCTCTCGAAGATTCCGCGCGGCCAGCAATGAGAGGCGTCGACGTCGGTCACGTGTCAGTGGTGGTGATGATGAAGCTCGGCGACTCTCCAGTCACACCTATAGGAATCCCAAAACAATTCCAATTCGTCGCCTTTTGCGACGTCCTACAAGTCAACGTGTCGTCGCCATCTCTCGCCGAGGACTGCCTCAAATCCTCGTGTCCTTTCGTATTTTTTTTAGTAGCCCCTTTATTTTTGTGCTGCCTGACCAGGCCGTTTTTGCCACCACCACCCCTCATCTGACGAAAACAAAGGGTGCGTCCCCCAACGTACGCTTGTCTTGCCAAATATTTAAAAAGATTTTGTAAATGGGATAATGTAAACTACAATATATATAATTAATAATGGCAGGAAAGAGAGACAAAAAGGTGCCGAGTTATCTAAAATTCACAGATGGCAGGCACCATGTAGGGTTTCAGATTCTGGAATTTTCGGAGGCACCACCCTCTTCATCAGAAGGTTAGGAAAACACTTCGAGTGACAGCCAATTGTAAACAATATGGTAAGTTCTATACTAACATACACCTAACTCCATGAAGTCTTCAACAGAGTTGAAGGAGTGGCAAAGTAAAAAGTTAGTTAGGTTCATCTTTGAACTTGTTTGTATTTATTTTCAACTATTTAATTATTAATTATACTAATAGCCTTACAATAAACACCCTTTTGTATTATAGTAAGAGGCTTCCCTTCCTTGTGTAAGTTATTTTTATTTCTGGTGGCACATCCGAGTTTTTGGTTTACAGGTCAGTGTATTTATCAGTGTAAGAGTCAGAGGAAGAGACATAATTCGTTTGATTTTATTTAGTGCAATAACGATAAATTCCGTCTTTTCCAACAAATTTCTCTAAATCGGATTCCTATTTTGATTTCGTTCGATGCTCTGTTGGGGTTTGATCACTTAACAGGATTTCTCTCTCGCTTTTGCAAGAAAGGGCATTAATGTAAAATTAACTCCAATTTATTGCGCATTTACAATTATCTGAACTATGCTATTGTTTTAACGGTTTTGGAATCGTGGCTGCTATTAATTATTTTATGTAGTCAGCACTCGAAGAAAGCCCCATAGTACGTACCTGGACGTCCATATTTCTTTGGGCCTAAGAAGCTGTGAAGTCCGCATGAATCCGGGTGTCATTTACATTAGTGTCGGCTTAAGGGCCCTTGGCGTCGTTTACCTCATATAAACGTAACTTAGCGGAGCCAAGTATGAGGTAAACGTCACATCATTCACGGTGCCAGGCAGGCCTTGGCTCAAACATTTCTCCTCAGTTGCATACTTAATGCCACCCAAGTACCATACAATGATTAGTATTTATTTACTACGTTTTAGTTTCACCTGAACTCTACCATGAGTAGTCACAGAAGCGCGGGAAAATCAATTAGATTAGTCACCAGTTTTGTGTCGTACTTTCAAGGATGTAACGTACAATTCGGAGAACTTGTGACTTTGAGAATCATTTCATACTGTGTTCGTTTTCACGTGTGAAAGAGACATTTTCAGATAAGCAACGAGCACCGTGGCAGGAACATGGACGTAGATCTACGAATAACTTAACACAATCAAAACCGCTTCAAGAAAAAAAAATAAAACTGGTGATTTGTAACTGTACACATTCTTGCTATCTGAAAAATTATATTTGATAATAAATTGATAGTTGGGGGACATGTGTTACTGATTATTTATTGCTGATGGACTTTTACACTTTTTCAAATTTTCAGTCACTCGTATTGTATTAATGCATTCAACCTTAGTAACTCAAAATAAGTTCCGGTGAAGAGTTTCTAACCACATTGTGACAGTAATAATGATATTACAGTGCCATTTCCGGCTCATTCCTCCCTTATTAATGACTGTGTGATGGGATAATAGCTTATGGCACCTGACTCTATACGTGAAGCAGTTCAAATTCGTCGGGTTACGTCCTTGCACTACCAGATCTCAAAACAGGGGACCATGCGTGACACTTACCGGGAGCCAAAATATTTTCTAGCAGCGTATCTCGACGCCATTACCGCTTTTAACGAATAGCTTGTCTGTTAGTTAGCTTAAAAAACTTGCCGCCACCGAGCATGTGCCAGTACATACTTTATGATGTTTACCCTTTAGGACTAGCCTCCCCCTCCCCCTCCCCCTTCCCTCGTACCCTCGTAACACGGCATTGTTTGCAAATTCTTGTTGTGGTCGTTAAATGTCTCCCATTGTTTTTGTCACTTGGACCTTGTCCAGATCGTGGGTGGGAGCCACGCTGACCCATATCCCGGCCCTTGCTGCCGTCAACATCTCCAGCTTCGAGCAATTAATTAACCAGACCTGACAAATTGTCTCGTCGCGTCCGTAGCCAGTTTTCTGTTCCGACCGGAAACTGCTCGATAGCGGAATTGGGAAACAAGATCTCGGTTACACGAGCACCCGTCGTTGAAGCGATGACAGTCCTTTATATCAAATCACAATTAGACTACATTACCGTCATTTATTGGATTGAATTTGCCCTCTGGATGTTTTAAGTATACTGTGATTATCCCTATTTGTCGTCTTTAGGGACACGGGGACTAAAATTTGAAATTCCTGTAAATGAATAGCCCCTGAGCTGAAATTTGAAATTCCTGTAAATGAATAGCTCCTGAGCTGAAATTTGAAATTCCTGTAAATGAATAGCTCCAGAGCTGAAATTTGAAATTCCTGTAAATGAATAGCTCCCGAGCTGAAATTTGAAATTCCTGTAAATGAATAGCTCCAGAGCTGAAATTTGAAATTCCTGTAAATGAATAGCTCCTGAGCTGAAATTTGAAATTCCTGTAAATGAATAGCTCCTGAGCTGAAATTTGAAATTCCTGTAAATGAATAGCTCCCGAGCTGAAATTTGAAATTCCTGTAAATGAATAGCTCCTGAGCTGAAATTTGAAATTCCTGTAAATGAATAGCACCTGTGCTGAAATTTTGACTGTGTGTTAACAACGCACACGTGTAGCAATGTACAAAATTTTGTTTTTCTAAACTTTTTTTTCTTGAGATATTTTAAAAATTATTTTCAAAATTATTTTCAAAATTTGGCAGGTTTGAAAATGTTACGTACTTGAATATATATTTTTAGCTTTTTTTACATTTATATGTATGGCCGACCATTGTTATCAATTCTCAGTAATAATTTTTAAATTGAATAAAAATTTGGGGAGTAAATAATTTTCTTTTTACCAAGAGCTACGGTTACTTAAAAATTAGCACGTTGAAGCACTTTGAAAACTTTTTTCGCTCAAACTACTTGAACAATTAAAAACCAATTCTTGTATATGAAGGTATTAGCATGTAGATTATCTACAAAAAGAATGAAAACAATATCTTAACATTTGTGACGCATAGAATGATTTTGGTACCAGAAATCGCGAAGCTGAGGAAAACAGTAATAATTTATTAAATTAGAATCAAACATATTAATCAAAATTGTCCTGCGGCATTTGTTACACTTTCCTTCTTTTTTTGGCAGCTTTTTTTCAGTTTTCTGAATTTATAGGCATATTAATATGAAATATGAAAAAATCGATTTTTTTTCTTCAGATTCTAAATTTAAGTCCCCGAGTCCCTTAAACATAAGCCAGATACATTTTTAATATACTTCACATTTTTAGTTTAATTCAGTCTAAACTGGCGTTATTTGAGTTGACAGTTTTACCGAGAAGTGAATGATTGTCAAAAGGTTGTTTTGAATTAGAAATATGTTCTTTCAGGCGAGTTATTTGTCCATTGCTGCCTCTACGTTATGCTTATGTGGTTTATTCAGTTAATATTTTCAGCTTTTTTTTGGTAATAAATTATAAAGATTTATATATAATATTAATGTTATATAGCTCGGAGGTTACCTTGCTCCACCTTCCACATCCCCCTCTTTTCAAATCCCTTCCTATGTTATTCAAAGGTAGTTGCCTGTTTCATGATCACCCTCATGCAGCCTGTTAACTCAAAAACAAATAGCACGGATAGTTTGAGATTGATGTGTTCTGTACTGTTATTGTTCACACAAGCAGATAGAAAATTTCAATTTTCATAGATTTAGTTACTGTTACCAATGTGATTTTGGAAAAAAGGTACCTATTTTTTCCGGAGCATTGAAAGTATTGTACCGATGGGAGTACAGACGTTTGATAAAAAGAAATTTACGTGATTTGGAATTAATGAAACGAATCATCCTCTAATTCTCGGATTAAACAAAGAGGAAAGCGAAGGTTGCAGTGAATTGCATCGGAGAGTTCAGACATACCGCGGAAATCTAGAAAATAATTATCAATTGTACCAGCATAAATGTTAACATTTCGTAATTTCGTTGCCGTTGATAAAAGCGAAGCGCACATGACTTTCCAGCTGCGCGATGATACGGAATCCAATAAAAACAAATGGACGCAATTAATTACCATTTGGCGCCGTCATGCTTAACGGAGGAACATATTGCTTTATCATGAATTGGTTGGTGTTGAGAGGAGGTTGGGAATACCGATAATGCTGATGCCAATCGCGAAATGAAAATCCAGGCAACGCACTCTGGTGCCGCTGACCTTCTCAGACCACTCCACTTTCACTTCTGAGGCATTCACCGCGGTACTTACACATTTTAAATATAACAACTAATGCACGACCACTGGCTGACGGACAATTCGGATTCAGTCGCGAGACAAAATACTAATTACAGGACGCGAGATGAAAAAACTTCCCAATCGACTGTTGAAAATTATTACTGTGCCCTTTTTTATTGAAGACTCTAGGTGAAGACGCTTTCTGATCAAAGGAGAGTTGGATTATTTCAACAAAGCATTGGTTCGCAATCCCGGAACTTGTATTATTGCAATGAACTGCTAACGTTTCGTTTACAACTGATGCAGCAGAGTCCGTGTTCAATTGTCGGTCACGAGGACATCCTTGAGTGCAGAGTAGATGAACCTTCAAATCGTCACCTCAGGCGCTGCGGAAACTCAGCGAAATATCAATTAGTTGCGCCCGAGGTAGGCGCAGTTCACGGATCGCCGATTAATACAGCGTGCTTCCTATCCCGGGGGCTAACGCAGCACACGGCAGAAATTAAATCAAATTATAACAAATTAACTAATGGTAGCGGTTGACTAAATAACTACGAGAAATGAAGAAACCATTCCATTTTCATTTCATATCATTACTAAATATGTCAAATTGTCTCATCAGCGCTCTCAGAATTCTAATCTGGACAAAATTGTAAAAATTACTCTTCTTAATTCTTATCCTATGCATTTCATTAACAAATATACTAAAATTAGGTTGACTAGCATGAACTATCAAATAAATAATTTACCAGTTAAATTACCCTATAATAAAATTATATGTTCAGCTCTTCCCTTTCATTAATAAATTCAGTAGAAATTTTTGAATTGTTTAAACTTATGGTATCCGGTTAGTCTTTGAATCTTGCAACAATTTAAACTTTGTTAATTTTAGCTTTAATATTATTAAACTATTTTGACTGCATTTCCTGTTATATTGATCAAACCAAACGTTCACTAAAACCCGCTGTGATGAACAAATTTGTTTTGAAGCTTAAATACGCAAAAAACCATAAATTTTACTGCCAAAATATTAAGATTTTAGTAGTTGAATGTAATCTTTATTCTAGAAGGATGAGTGAGATGCTTCACATCATATCAATTAGGCTATTAATGTTAAAAATGACGCAAGTAATATAAATAAAATTTATGATTCCCTACTATTTTAAATTTCTAGTTTCACTCATTCTTATTATGAACACTAATAATACTATCGTGTGTTATTACTTTTAACCCCTTATTTTGGCTTCATCGCATGCACGTATAAATTTTTCATCCTTCGTAATTTCTTCATTTAACGTGTTAATTGAATAATAAATATTATATTGTTTTTTTTTGTATTATTGACACCAGGTCAAGTTCCAAATTAGGAACGAAACGACGTTTACGAACTAATTTTAATAAAGTTTATAATAAATATTTTCTGACTTATAGGTTGTTTAAGTATTTATTGATTTCCAGACAGTCAGATATTGAAATTATCATTCTTGCTATTTGTAAGTAGTCAGTCCTTAAAGACTACGAAAAGTACGTGGAAGTGTTGTTGCCTTCCTTTCTCCCCGTGTTGATAATCCATCTAATCCATTTCATAGTTTCTGTTTCGTTTATGCTCTTGCTTCCATAGAAATCGACTATTTGTTTTTTTAGTCTGTCTGGTTTCATTCTTTGAATCTTAATCTAAATTGTGGCTCTTAATGTCACTGAATGTTTTATGAACTCTACTAATCTTGGCCCCAAATTATGATTTTCAGTTACATTTCCTTGATGACTTCAACATCTGTTTTCCTGTTCAAAATTAACGTTTCTGTTCAATAAAGGCAATCAGGTTTAATAAGTGTAATGTCGTGTCTCACTTTAGTGAATTAGATTCTTTTTTGTCGTGCGTATTGCGGGTCAGTCGATATGCAGTTTCCAGAATTTGGCATCTAATTCCATGGGCTTTTCTTGAATTGTTTACCAGAATGTGGAACCAGTTTAATTTTGCCATATTTCGTTCCTTTAATTTCTTCTAAAGATATTTGCCGGCCGACTATTTCCGCAGTTTGCTTCAGAAGTTGAGTCTGTTGATGGGTTGTTGGAGCATCACAAGTTAAGATTATTAGGTCGTCTGTAGTGCTAGGTAATTTATCGCTAATTTTCTTCTTCCTAAAGTGATAGGATTACTTTTTCACCGTTCTTGTATCACTTGTTCAAGCAAGAAATTAATGAGCAGTGGATATAGTTACAACAAAATTACGTAATTATATAGTTCCACGCAAGCAAATAAAATTTGTTTAGTTTTGAATTTTTCTACGTATATCAATTGAACTAGCAACACAATACATAAATTATTTATCACAAAAATAATTAGAATTAATAATCCGCAAAAATCTAAATCTAAATTAATTATTTTTAATTATTAAAAAATTGATAAATTAGTGTTTATTCTGAAAATAAAGGTCTATCTTGATTGCCTTACTCCCGTTTTGATATGAAAGGTTTCTGAGAGTTCCCGGAATGAATTTCACCTTGGATTTTGTGTCTGCCAATGTTTCGTTCTTGATTTACAAGACTTTTCGACTCCAGTCTTTGTTATTAGAGGATATGGGAGTGTGTTCCTCAGTGTGTGCTTGTTTGTGTTTCCCAGTATCACCGTGTGTCCGTGTTGTGTTGATATTGACTTCTGTCTATATACATTTTCTTTTATTAATTTATTTTAAGATTGTCTTTAATTATGTACTTTATTTTGTTCATTTTTAATTTTTAATGTATGACGTATCCTATTTCCTCAATCGAGGATTAATGGAAACAACAATAAATCTAAATCTAAGTGAATCGCGATCCACCGAATCTTATACTTTCTTGAAATGACAAAGCTCCAGACCAAAATTTTGCGACAAATTCACAGATGTCTTAGGATAAGATTTAAGCTCAAGATTTGCTCAGGACGGGATTCGTTTGGAATGAAATTTTCCTGATGTTCTGCCAATTGCAGTTGTGTTCTATCAATACATTTCGATAATTGTATGCAAACCGATAAGTGAGATTTTTCTGTAATTGTTTGCAACTATTCTGCCTTCTCTCTTGTGTAACGGGGAAATATTTTTAATCCTATTGAAATTGTTCTGTAGCCAAATGCCTTACATTATTATTTTTATGTATTTTCTGGTGTTGGGTACACTGCTGCTATGATTACATCTTCATCTGATGCCTTATTGTACTCGAGCCTTTTTGACGTGTCTGGCCATTTCTTGTTCACCCATTGTTGAAGAATTTGGATTAGTGATCTCAGGTATTTGCGGTGTGATTCTTCACAGTTTTCTTGATGAAAAAGTATGTAGTGAAAATTACCAGCATTGGCAACCTGTAGCATATTTCTGTAGTGAGTACAGTTGAGGCAAGAAAGCTTGTAGCACGTACGAAGTATCAGTTGGTGTGGAAAATTGAAAGGCCGCCGCAACGGTTAACCATCAAACCACGTTGGCGGTCTTGGGCAGCATCAGTTTACGTTACCATAAGCTCGTAAATTGTCTCAATAAAACCCAGGCACTTAGTATTCTTGTTGGATTATGTTTTATTGTTCTCGCCCCCATATAAGCCCTCCTGAGTGGAACACAGCCACGGCTGAGGCCGAGACCCAGGGACCGGGACCGGGACCAGGATCAGGACCAGGACCTGGCTTTTATTGCGAGCAGGTAGCGTCCGACAACCAGATAAAGGACATAAACGCCACATGGAACCAAGTCTGGACAAGCAAGCTCAATATAGATCTGTTCTTCCGAACGAGATCACGATTTCAGCTGCGCTTGGAGAATTCTTTCAGATTTATATTCTTTTTTTAATCAACAACTGCTGCCATCAACTCAGTGACGAATCCTCATACCTCTAGGGGTGTTACGGCTCCATCCAGTCAATCCCCCGCAGATTTGCTCCACAGAATATATAACCAGGGTTCATGTCGGATATGCGCTCATATAAAGACGACTAACTTATTTATTCATGTGTTTATGAGACTATTGTCCTCATTTTATGTTAATGCAAAGTAACGAAGAAAAACCGCGGTGAATGTAACCAATGGAATACTCGTGGTTCTTCAGCTCGATTGCGAATTTTGTGGACAGACGCGAGATTACATGTTGTTCTCCACCAGAAGTAAACGAATTGCGGCTTCTATAGTACATTTTAAGCACTAAATAGAGCTAGACAATACAGAAGTTACAATGCCTCGCAATGTTTCCATATGACCCGTAATATGGCAATAATATAGTGAAACACGCTAAAAAAATCTTTATTGGTAATAGTAAATTTTACTGATTAGTTTGTTTTCTAAAACCGCAAATTCCTGAACGTAAGAGACTGTTTTAATAAACTTTCTAGCAAGGAAATTGTATGAACATGATCGTTGATGCTTTCGCCAACCGCCGACCTAATTAAGCTTACACCATTGTGTGTGCACATTTATTCGGAAAATGACAGATTGGCCAATAAGCCGATGACTGAGATGATGAACGATCATACACTTGGGAAGCATTTTGAAATTCCAGTGACGTCGGTTATCCAGACATCTTGTCATCCGTAATCTCTCCCATCAAACGTTATGACTGTCTGGGGTATTCCAGGTCTCGCGGTTCAGACGTGAAATATACTGCAGTTAGTCTGAAACGTGTTCGAAAAAAGTCAACCGATGTTATTGAACGGATTATATATTGTAACTATAATTACGAAATAATAGAATTAAGTATATAAATCGGTCAGTATTTTTAACGATATATAGTTTAAACAGTAACAATTTTGGTTATTGATCCTGTAGCCCGATAATTTAGTAATTATTTAAGATGAATTAGATTCCATTTGATTGTGTTACAATTACTAGCATGGACTGAAGTTGACAAGTTGGAATGTGCTTGTCGGAAAGATAGTCACTACCTGGAGTTACGAAACGGACAGCCGAGGTGTGGATTTGTGTATGGAAGTGGTCATTGCCTGGTTCAACGTCATTTAGTGGTCCAGAAAGTTCGTCCAAACTTTTGACACAGACGTGGTGCTGTGAAGACCAACATTCTTCACAGTGTAGTCGTAAGTGACAGACACTATGGCTCCATAGTGATAGAAAGAAGAGCACCAGAGACAACGACGAGTGGGGCTGATCAAGCATCAGTTGCACGGAATATGGATTTAGAATTTTCTCAATTCTTGACGCGACTTAACCTGAGATTAATTGATCTTCCAGCTAAAAACATTTTCATTTAGCCCATACATACTTTAAAGTGTTTTCCGTTGCCTTTTATCTCATCAAGATCTCACCACGCCGCAATACGCACAAAATTTGCGAATCTCGTTTCAAATGGATGGAGCATGCCATAAAGGACAAAGGTTGGACTGGACAGTAAGATGTTTAAAACCCATTCCGGTACATGGGAATTACAACGGGAAAGTACAAACAAATCTTCCTGGTCCGTTTCTCGTAATGATTTTTATATCTTCTCCATATAATAACAATAAAATGGCTGCTATTAATGAACGTAGACTTTCCCGGTGAATAATTCGGATGAAATCTTCATGGTTAACCAACCGGGTCAGGTATTTAAAAGAACACAACGTTTCTGCGGCCATCTTCTGTGGTGCTATTATTTACAGTCTTTAGTTTATTAGATTACTCCTCATTTTTTAATTACAAATTGATTTATAATTTTACAGTATACTTTCAAGAGTGTCTAATTATAAATACAGTTTGTGATGAGGCAGAATAGAACTTTGTAAATGGCATAAATTTACTGTTATATTTAAATACAACTACGATAAGATACATTTTTCTGTTTAAATTATTTCGTTGCCTTGCCCTTCACGTTTGGAATACTTTGTATAAGTGTGCATAATTTTACTTAAATAATACCCCCCACAGCTTGATACAAGCCAACGGGCCAAGGAAACGAGCGAATCCTGTAAAATGAGATGACATGTGTCAAAGCACAGTTCCGTGACTCGGAAGCTCGGGTAAACGTGCCACTTCAGCATGACAATTAACGGCTGTGCTTTTGTCAATTATGTTGTTGAAGCGTTCGTTCTGCTGCCTACCCCCGGCCCTGGTGTGTGGTTATACGGTCGACTTACAAAAACAACACAAGATGATAAACTAGATTCCGACAAGCAAGAGAACAAACTCAATGAACGGAACATCACGCAAAGAGGAGCGCTATCACGCTATCCTCCCGGATGTCGTTATGTTTTGCATTGCGCCTGCCAATTAGTATTAGCGTAATTCCAGGTCTCCGCGCCGAACAAATACGACAAACGGAGCACCACAAAGACCACTTGAAAATTCTCAAATTAATACCCTTCTTATTAATGTAAATCACAAAATTAAACACTGGTTCGCCGCATGGTAATACCTGACTTCTGTCTAGAAAACGTAGACATCTCGACAAGCATGCTCTCAATTATAAGACCTCTATTCTCAAAAAATTATTTTTTACAGACTTCCATACACTGACATCAAATGGTTTATCTCATATGAAATACATCACTTCGTGTTCCCGTGAATAACAGGAAATAATTATTATTTGATGATGTTGCTGATATGTCGAGCAGTATAAAAAAAATTTCCCAAAAAAATTTTCATCTTTAAATTTTGTAACAAAAACAGACCGCTAAATATTTACATGAAAGACTATGGACCATTCAAAATATTCATGTATGTTTAAGATATATTTACTACTGCAAATGAGAATTTTCCCGGTGGCTGTTTCGAAAATGAGATGAGAGGGAACAAACATAACATCATCAAGAAAATCTTTCACAATTCTCACTTTCATTCAATTTTGTCCGTAGGGACTTCTAGGTTGAGCTGTGTGAACAGTCTCACAGTTATCACGGGGAATTTTATGAACAAAAAATTGAGAATCGTCAGGATCATTGGAGACTGCCTACGGCGGTAAAATTTAGGAGCGACCAGACCGCCTGAGTTAGAGGGGGGGGGAAATCAGGAAGACTGATTGTTATTCCTCCAATATTAGCGTTTTAGAACGGGCTGACGAAGTCTTTACTTTTTTTAAAAAAAAGAAATGAGATCCAATGAGATTCTTTAAATTCATTAGGTACCTTCAAATTGGGCCAAATTTGAGCGTTGCTCAACTATTATTTTAACGCTGTTCACACCGAAAGAACCTTTACTAATTTAATACTAATAAAAATTATTTACAAAGCCAGTGTACTCTTATTAGTCAAGTTGGCTACGAAAAATTTTAAAATAAATTAAATTTGATAAAAAATTATTCGTGACCTTGTACGAAATAAATTTTGAGAGAGACTTTTCTATTTTGGTTTAGACATTATATATATTTTTATTTTAAATGTACATTTAATTTATCTCTGAAAATAGTGGGTTCTATTTTTTGTTTCAAAATTCATTTTGATTAGCTCCTTAAAATATTTAATAAGGGGAAAATTTTCCGTAAGTTTGATCCTATTAATATTATTGTTGTCAGTTTTCGGTTAACTTGGTTCTTTTTTAAATCTGTTTATTGAAATTTAACCTTGGGGGGGGGGGGCGATATTTTTAGAGTTTTTCTACTCAAAGTTGCTCCAACGAGTTTTCTGGTAGTATGTATAATTTCATAACAATATATATGTAATTATGGAAAAACGTATTTTGATGTTGGAATCAATTGTTTAATCACTATATAATGAAATTCTGTTAAAATGTTTAAATAATTTCATTAAGAGTTCATAAAAATTATATTTATTAAAAATAACTCAGCTCTAACTTTTGGAGTGTTGAATCTGAGAAACTTTCACTTATTAATTGTGCTGTTTATTTTTAAAATTTTCCTCAATAAAATCTAACCTTATACACGTGTTTGTAATTCGATCGTGTCACTCGGAGGTTTCTATATTGTGTAATGTTATGAAAATGTGGGAATTTATTTAACTTTAAAAAGTATTGAGACGATAATGAAACTGGTCCTTGTGTTTGGATCGACGGATGATTCATGAATATAAGTTCATACCGTGATAAAATTTTGGTCACGCAAGTTGGACCGCGGTTCTCGGCACGTTTCAATGCAAGGCCAAGTCGTCTTCACATTAAAGCTCGGAGGGGCCATAAAGATATGTTGGAATCTTCCGAGCGCCTCGGGCTTCAGGAGTAACTAATTTTCACTCTGGACGGGACGGGACGGGAGCCACCAATTTCAAACACATTCAGATAATGAGAGTCACAGGACACTTATCGTTTAACAGCATTTTTCCACTTAGCGATAGATATATTGTAGTACTTCGGAGCGGGCCGAAATGTCGCGATGATATTTAAACTTGATTATGGCCGAGCATTCCCGTTCGACGTAATTAAATTCTCATTAAGTACATTTATTTTCTCGTAGACTTCATTACTATGATAATGTCTGGTATTCACGAGCAAAGGCACAGGAAATCGTCTACTGAGAACCACCTCTGCATAAAGATGTTTGTTCTTTGTACCAAAACATTGCACATCGAAGAACAATGAGTGTCTTAAAAGGAAGAAGAACAGAAAATATTCAAATGAGCAACAATAAGCATAAACACTTGTCGAAGATTATAATTACAAAATAAAGTTGAGTCGATAACTGTGGTCCCAATTATAATTAAATGATACATGCTTTTTAATTTTAATTATTTAATGAAATCATTTTAAGGGTATGATATATAATTTTATTTATAAAAAACAATCATTTTAAAAGGGGTCCTGCACGCTATTACAAATAAATAAATTCAAGAAGATGATTTTTAAATCTCAGGTTTATTTTCCTCCTTTCCCCCCCCCTCCCTCTAGCCCTCAATCCTTACTAAAGAGCAACAATTCACACCTCACTTTCAACTCTTGTTGCACATTCCAGCTTACTCCTCCGTTTCAAAATCCGTTCGACTCTACCTTTCTCCTCCCTTCCCGTCCTGATCAACTCTCCGTCTCTACCTCCTCGCCCTCTCAACGTCCACAACCATTCTGAATATTTCTCGGCTCCTCGCCTCACAGCTAATCTCGTATATCCCTTCACCAATGGAAAACGCTATCCCACGTGAGGTTTGGTCCGACAATCCTCACTAGTCCTTCGTCTAGAGCGGGACAATTTCCCGTGTCACAAGGAACAGTGTTCTTTGGAAATTTTGAAGGGTGAATGCTCCTTCAGCAAAACAAACTCGGTATTATCTATCTGTAGACAGGAATGTCCCCCGTCCGCAAAATTTTACTTTTACCTGCCTGTCGCCAGTTAGCATGTTGTTGCTGTATTTTTATATCGTTTGAAAATCCAAAAATTTGTATAAAATTGGGGAGGGGTCCTACTGCGATACATAAATTACCTGTGACGGGTAAGTTGTAATTATTGTTTACTATTTTGGGGGTCCGTTGTTTCCCAATTGTTCTATTTCCTATCCTAGAGTTGAACCTTTTAGATTGAACTCTGTATCCTATTGTAATTAGTCTTGTAAATATTGAAAATGAATCAATGATTGTCCAGCGAGGTTCACAGCCCTCTCAACCGCTCAATACGTGGTGCTGTGTGGTTGCGCTGGCTGGACAGCAAATGTTTGCTAACTGGCTTGGGGTCAACTCCGCTCAGACCAACACCAACCAAGTCATTGGTATTTCATTTTAACCGTGCTTCCATGAACTGGCCAGCTGTAAACATTACGAACACCTTCAATATAAGAGTTGGAAGTAGTATAGTACGGTCAGAGGTATACTGTTCTCCATACAAAATAATTTTCAAATTTTAGATTGTAAATGTTCATACATTAATTCCTGCAATCTGATTGTTATTTAATAAACTATCACCTAAGAGACTTGTAGATATATCTTCCTAATAGTGTGAAATATGTCAATTATTGACTTTCTTCAGCCCAAATTACATTAGTAACTTATTTCATCATATTTTTCTTCGTTAAAATATGTTACCATATTTTTATATACCACAAATTAATGAAACTAAAAAACAGAATATATAAGATAAAATATCCACAATGGATAGACAAATTTTCGAAAAATGTCATGAATACAATATACATTTACATAACATATTTCCAGATTATTTACAAACCCTTGATTCGATCAATAGAAATAAGGCAATAGAATGCTTTCAGCAACAAAACTAGCAATATTTTTAGTTTTAACGCTACAAAACAACACAGCTAAAGTCAAAATTAATAATAAACTTAGCGAGAAGTTCAAAACAGAATCTAGAGTGAAGCAAGGCGATCCACTGTCAGCTCTTTAGCCTTGTAATCGTCAGGATCAGTCTCTACAAGACTCAAACAGTGAATTTAACAACAGCAAGAACGCAAAAACCAATGACCGAAACATTCCAACAAATCCGAAATGAGTCTCTCCCATACGGACTCATTATAAATACGAGTAAAACAAATTATCTAAGATACGCGAAAATCCAAAACAGCGCAGAGAATATCAAAATAAACAATGACCCCATAGAACAGCTAAAATCATTTAAATACTTGGGAACTATAGTAAATAGTGAAGGGATTAAACAATGAATCATGCAAGGAAACTAAATTTATTATGCTAATAAAGAACTCTTCAAAAGTAAGCTAATATCACGGAAAGCCAATAAAACCAATAGTCACGCATGCAAGCGAAAAAAGAATCACATTCAAAAAATGCTAGTTTTTGAAAGGAAAATTTTAAGGTAAATCTATGGACACAGGATAAGGAGAGATAATGAATTGAATAATCTCATAAGAAAATACAATGAAATAAAATATAACAAAGGCCAACGTCTGCGGTGGTTCGGTCATGTATATAGGATGGCAGAGGAAATACTTGTAAAGCGAATACACAAGTGGATCAAGAAGAAGAGGACGTTCCAAAAACAAATGGGAAGACAATTTGATAATACGCAACTGGAAAAATAAAATAGAAGAGCGAACCGAATGGAAGAAAATTGTTGTGCAGGCCAAAAAATTCAACATATGAAGCTGCAGAGCCTTTATAATAATAATAAACTGAATCCATCATTAAGTTTTGGTACTTAACAGATAGCATTTATTTATCTTTTCGTAATCTATTAACGGAGGTCGAGGGCAAAGAGGAAAATATAGAACGACAGACATGGAAGTTGTTTACCTCTGTTTGTAGATTTGGCACGGTGCTTGAGGGAGAAGTGGAAAATAATTAGAAGAACCAGTCACGTCCCATCATTCACCCACCCTCCTTATGACGCTTTTATCTAAAGCAATCAATCGCTCCTGAGCAGGCTCGTTCTGGCTCACTGTCCCAGCTTGCGTTGGTGTAGTGATAAATAGGTGTCGATCAGACGCCACTCCAACATTAATTACGCCGTACTCCAGGGTGCGGGTTCTCCCTCAGACATTAACTATATCTAATTCATCAATTGCTTAAAAGAGGCCTCGCGTTTGATCTGCTTTTCTCACTTGCTGAGACATCTGCCTGTCCAATCCACTCTCAACACTCATTCCTTCATTTACTTGCTCAATACCATTTCTTCATTTTGCGTAAACTGATGGGAATATGGAAATGTGACGTGTGTGGCGTAATTCAATGCCACGTAGACAATAAGATGCTGCGAATCGTCGTAGATACTCCGTGGTACATGTAAAGCACTACACAGAGTCCTAGGACCTCTTATTTTTTTTAAGAAAAAGCCGCTGTGAAGCATGGAGACCGTTTTCATCGACATCCAAACACAGATGTGCTACATCCACTCGACAACACACCTTAGGAGGGCAAAACTCTTCGAGTTAGTGTGCTGAGTGCTAAAGAACAGTGCAAATGCATGGAGTGATCCTTATTTTGAAGATCAGTGGACGAGCAATAGTACTCCGAAGGCACAGTTTAACTTCAAAAATGTGAACAAAAAATTATGTCTGGTCTCATTTGACAAATTTTAATGTAGTGGACCGAAGATTAGTGCTTTTTGATAAAAAAGCAGTAATTAATTTTAGTCTGAAGTGTCGATTCCTCATTGGCCTAAAATTTCTGGCTTCATAATGAGATTCTGAGAAGAAAAAATGGTTCTAGTTCGAGAAACGGTCGTATATTTGACAAGTTGATTTAAATTTGTAAGTTTACTTCCGGCCACGGTTGCTCATTAATTTTCAAAAAATACGTCTTTGTGACCACACTTTACAGCTCTATTTTGAATATCGTAAAACTGTGGATCACTGAATGACGCACCAGAACATAGCCGAGATTTTTCTATCCTAATCCTTTGAGTTTCATAGGTCTAGAGCAGAGCTTCGAAAGCATTTCTTTGGTTATTCAGAAAGACGTTTTAATTTTCCAATCACTAAAACTTTGAGGCTAATAATTTTGTTGGTATTGTTATATAAATACGTTTAATTCTATAAATATATTAATTTAAGGTTTCTGACAAATTAATTGTTATTTTAGTGCAAAGTATGACAACCCATTTAAATGCAAAATAATTATTTTTATATTTAAGTGAGATACTGTTTTAGAATAAAAATTATTAATTGGATTCGATTTTAGAAGAAAGAATAAATGCGTAATTTTCTTAGATAGCCTTTTATATTATAGTGAAATATATTTCCGGGTGATCGGCACCTTCATATAGCCCAGTCTAGCGAAACGTCATTTACTTTACCTTACTTGGTCTAGACAATCTAATTCTTTTTTAACAACTCTGTGTTTCCTGTCGGGTCAGCACATCCTTGGTATTGAAGCAATAATTATTTTGGGATGATCTGGGATGGTGGACCCTTTGCATCTACGTTTGAGTTCAATTTGGAATTTTTGTTGGGTAAATTATGAAAGAGATGGTACTGCATGATCTTAATATCAAGTTCCAACTACACGTCAATAAATTTCCTAGTATGACTGTATTGCTCTTATAAAATCTTTTAGCATTTAATGTAATATAATAAACGATTCTCGGTTAATGGTCTTATGAGTATGTGGGAATCGTAATTTTATTTCGTCGCTAGGTGAAGAATTCCCCGTATTGGAGACAGTCGTTCAAGTAAACACCGAGGAGCTAGATAGGGTTTCAGAACGTGCCAAAAAACCGTTTGGAGACTTAAAAAATCTGACACCCGAGTCCAGTTCTTTGACTCCGGGAATTTTGGAAGGCCAGAAATAATGGAAACAGCGGGCCAAGTTTAATTTTGATTGGAGGCTGAGGGTCAGAGGATCCGCCATGCGTCTCATGGTGGGGTGAATGAACGGCATGACCTTCGAGGATGTGGGAGAAAAGTTTTGGCAGTCCGGCATGGAGATTTGAAGAAGGAAGAAGTCTAGAGGGTGCGTGGTGTTTGATCGTCGGCACGGCAATCGTGGAGGAGAAATTTGAGTTGTTGGGCAAGGAGAATTGTACAAGTAAGTTGTCAGGAGAGTGCGTGCTGCTTGAATCACGACACTAGAAAAATTAGTAACCAGGTGGAGAGAAAAAGAGGAATATTGCTGGCGTAAGAGAAGGAAGGATGTCCCTATAACGAGGCGAACTGCAAGTCCAAGTAATTTCTCCGAGCTCCAGAGGCGACCAGAATTCATGGAATACGGACCACAAGATACCGGCGTGGGCAAAGGACGAAGCTGTTTACGACCCACAATAAATCTCAGGTGTGTTAGTGCCAATATCAAAAAGTGCGTGTTGACGATTTTGTTGCTACTCGATAAGCCAATAAAAAATTATCCGTAAGTAGATATTCTTACTAAATGCAACTGAGCTAGTCGTTGTAAATTTTTAAATTGGACCCTAAAGTTTAGTAATTATTCTTGTTTTATGTAAATAAATTTTATTTGTTTTCATTTAAGCCAACCCAATAATTTATTTTGATTTAAATTAAAATCTAAACCCCTTAGTTCATTATAGACTGGTCAAAATTTTTTCGAAACTGACTGTCCGCAACTGTCAACGTCCTGTCGACAGATTAGTATACAAGATCAGTTATTAAATCGATTCACCTGGGAAAGCCTTATAGAAATGTTGATCATTTGTCGAATAATATTATACATATAACAAATATTTGGAGGTAGCAAAATTTATTCATGCGTTGACATGAGGCAGTAAGTTGAGCTTGTCCGATAGGAAATGAATTAAAGTACGAAACAGTTCACCCATCATAGCATCAAAGTTCAACTTGAGCGTACAAGCACCCGTCTGACAGGAGTTTTTTCTTACAACTGGTTTAGATTGTTTGGCCGGAAGGATAATCGGATCGTGAAAATACTATTATGGACTCCGCTTAAGAAATTAAATTTAGTTGTCAAGGAAATGAACATGGCTTGGAGCGCAGACGTTCACACCTGACAAATATTGAAGGCGCACAATGGACCGGGACATCCAGAGCCTCGTAGGCCGCCAGATTTGTATCAGTCAAGGTGAACTGCAGAGGTAGAGTATTCGTCACATTTTCACGTGGCCCCGACCAGTCGCGGAATGTGACTGGCATACTCGACGCACTCACCAAAACATAAATAAAACACTTTTCTTAGCAGTTACGGCCCTCGTAATGCTTACGAGCAATTTCATTTACACACTACCAAATAAATTATTTCAACGGATAAACGTAATGTAATTATGACACAGATGTGAGCTCTGTGGAGAAACTGCCTACTGTAAGATGCCGTTGCACCATGAAATGAAAATAAAGCTGCTGTAATAAAAACCAGGTGATGAAAGAGAGAGGAGGTGTAGGGTTCCTTTTTTTTTCACACGTACCGCTACGATTCTAGTAAACATGTCAAAAGATGGGGGACTACTGCAAAATTTTACGAAATATTATTTCACCTTGAGGGGTCTCCTTTTACGCGCAGTTCCGTAAAGAACTCCCCTCGTTAACGATTATATCGGACACGGGAGGTCAACAATTTTATTTTTAATTAATTAGTCTATAGAATTGCTATCAAAGTACGTGATAGTAACAATTATTTGTGACGCTCACGAGTTTAGAACGAAATTAGAAACTTGGTAGATCTGTTTGAGTTTGCATTCGTTAACTTTCCTTGTCAGAAAAGTATTATTACGTACTAGTCCTACCTACGTATAAATATTGTTTAAAGTATCTCCACCAGCGTAAAAATTATGCTGAGCTCTCAATTTCCGACTGATAGTATTCCATTATTTGCGTATAACAATTACAGGTTGTTTAAAAACAATCTTTAGATTTGAAGGTATAGAATTTGAAAAATAATGAACAAATAAAAGTAATATCAATTTTAAAATAAAGGAAAATACAAATCTAAAGTGAGATTCACGGCGTATGTAAATTCGTTCCACGTTCCAGCGTTCAGTTATTACTTCCACGGCTGTTGTTATGCGGTTCCGCAGTACGACCGTTGTTGCTGGAACTGGAGCTCGTCAAACCCCTGTAGTGAAGTGGAAAATGAAGTAATATTTTTAAAATTATGTTCAAATATAATATTACAGTGTTGTGAATTGAAGTGCAACGGAAAAGGTGCAGAGAACAGTTGGACACCATTGCTAGTTTTAAAAATATATAGTTTAATTGGGGTTATGGGATGTATGGTTTTTGTTCATTTTTTTTCTTATTTTATTTTCCCGTTTCCTTACTTTCTTGTATAACTTTTGTACTTCAGTTTGTGTATTTTTTAATTTTATGCATTGACATCGGGCTATGCCATGAAATGCAATGAAATAAATCACTTATAGTGAGGCCGGGTGAAGTAAGCCAGGAATCGCTTAGTCCAGGACGGTCGATACATCGTCAAGGAAGTTCATCATGTAAAAATGCCACGTAAAATTTGAGTTTACTCTTTTTTTTGCAGTACATTATTTAATAACATCGGGTTAAAACCTGACTAGCTATGAATTATTAAAATCCAATTATTATTTTTAATCATTCTGCATATTTAAAAACCCTTCGAACAATTAGGTATATACCATGTTGTCGATAAGTTGCAAAATATTCCTGCACCCACGTTAAAACAATTTTTTTTTCGTAACCGTTAGCTGTGTTTGAAATTTTTACATGGTCCTATCAGTTGCTCCTGATCTACTTTTATATTTCTAATGGTATTATTGTAGTTTACACAAAACATTCCTAAAGTCTATTTGTCTCTGTCTCCTGCTTACTAAATCAGAATACAGGATAAAAATCAATAGTTAGTGACAACTATACCAACTTTTAAAGCAGCAAAGCCTCTATAAATACTGACAACTTCTATCTGGAATAATTCCTGAGATGTTTTCCCAAAGATGCACAATAAAACAAAAATATACAGCTTTCGATCTATACTTTTATATATTTTCACATGTAATTATAATAATATAAGTACACAATATATAAAAATTGGCAGAATTTGAATAATATATGATTTAGGAATTAAAATGAATTTATGTCAGTCATCAACTGTTCTAAATTGTTTTTATTAAGTTTTCTGTATCATATAAATTTTTTCGTCCTCAATGATTAGATCGTAGGAGCCAAGAACCTTTGCGGAGTAGGTTTACTTCGTCGATATTAAGAAAACTTTCCTATCGCCGTTATTTTGCAACTCCCTAACTAATATATAGGTTGACTAATGTTTACGAAACACTATAGAATATACTTATGACGTTCATTTGAGAATAGCAGTTCTGCCCACACTCGTTTCCAAGTCGGTAATTATAGGCGTTCCTTACTGTGTTCTTTTGTTGTCCTGCAGTTCACGCCTTACAAGGTGTGGTGTTCGAGGAATGAGAGATCCTTCTTCATGTCTCAGTCGCTCCAGCAAACAAACACAACTTTTAAATTTGAATTACCAAACTTTTGTACGAATATTGTCATCGGGTACAAATAACTTCGTTGTAGCGAAAATAATTGCATACTTGAAGTTATTGTGATGGAGGTGACGATAGAGCTTGTAATTGGTTTATATCGATGCTAAAAACGATTACAAGACAAGCGATAAAAACCCATCTAATAATTTACTAAAAGGCCTATGTCAGAGTAAATCAAAATTTACGTACTGTGTTCCTATTATAATTAAGGGACACGGGGACTGAAATTTCAAATTTCTGTAAATGAATTGCCGCTAAGCTAAAATTTAAACTATGTTAACAACGCATGTGTGTTGCAATGTATAAAATTTTATTTTTGTAAACTTCTTTTTAGTTGAGATATTTTGAATATTATTTTCAAAATTTAGCATTTTCAACATGTTCCTTGCGTTACGTACTGGAATATACTTTACGTTTCTTACATGTATACGTAGGAATTATTAAAATTGAATGAAACTGTGGGGGTGGGGGAGAATATTTTTTTTACTAATAGCTACATAAGGTTACTTAAAAATTGGCACTTTTCAGCACTTAGTAAATTTTGCGACCTAAACTACTTCAACATTTAAAAACCTATTACTTGAATTTAACGGTATTAGCATGTAGTTTATGTACAAAAAAATAAATCATTATCTTTATATTTGAGGGTAATAGAAAGTTTTTGGTACCTAAAATCATTAAGCTGAGAAAAACAGCAATAATTAATTAAATTGGAATCAAACAATTTGTCCCGAAGAATATGATACACCTTCTTTTGTTCGGCAGCATCTTTCTTCGGTTTACAGAATTTATAGGCATGTTAATACGCAATAAATTATAGAATCGATTTTTGTTTAGATTTTGGCCAAAATTTCAGTTTCCAATTTAAAATTTTTTTAAAAAAGTTTACGTTAATAATACTAACAACCATAGAAGTGTGATAAAAAATAGAAATTTTACATTGAAACGCTTTTACTAATTTGACGATTGTGCCCAATTTGACGATTGTGCCCAATTTGACGATTGTGCCCAATTTGACGATTGTGCCCAATTTTTGACAATTGTGCCCAATTTGACATTTATGTGACATATCAGTAAGTATTGATGTACATTAATCATTTTAAAACAAAATGTATAAGACAAAGAGTTGAATTATGATCAAAATCCGTTGGGCGTGATACTCGCTGCCTGCTCATAGGACAGGAGCTGCAACCTGCTAACGTGAGAAAATCCGTGGTTTTGTGGTCATTGATTTATATGACATTAACGATGCCGTTATTTTTTTAATTTCTATTTTATGTTGCGTCAACTGTAATATTCTTGTCGACCACATCGGTTACATTAACAAAATATTTGGGGATATTTTTCGACAGACTTAGGTCGGAGGAAAAGGTGAACTTCACTGGCCGACAAGCATGGAATTCGTTACGTTTCGCAATGAGGAACTACTGTAAAAAGGAAAGTTCAAAATCAAAGGAGGTGGTATGATTATCCTTAGTTACTTGTTGGGTTCCCTATAGATAAAAATTAAATGAAATGACTAGAGAAAGTTGAGGAAAGGGCTGTGAATAGATATAAAGGATTTATCAGTTGTACGAAGAGATTCATTAAAACAAGTATTTGGCGTAGTAATAGTTTTTAAATATTGAGAAAACGCAAATGACACATTTATAATGGAAATTTTCTGCTGACGGACGCAGCCAGTCACAGACTTGAGTGGAATTTGAGTTTTCAATTCAACTAGTAGCATTTATTAAAAAAGTTTAAAGAAGGAAGTAGTGATTAGCATGACACACACAATTGAAAGGATTTGTGTTTGAGATAGGGCAGCGGAAGTGTTGCGCGGCCCATTGTTAGCGTCCATCACCTCCGGAATAATCTGACAGGTGCAGAGGCAAACAAGACACTCCTTATTAATATCCCAAGTAATTAAGTCACAACCTTTCTACCTGCAATAAATTGGAATGTGTTGAGCTTGTACCGATTATAAGATTATATGCAAGTGAAGGATGTACCTTTTTATTCTTCCAATTGGCCAGTATTTTATAAATTGTAAATTAACTGATAACGACCGGTCAACGTTCCGGAGTTTGGAGTGAGCGAATGAAAACAACATTTGCCTTGCCAATTACAGGTAGCGTAAAGATAAGGCTGTCACGTTCTTTGCTTTTGGGTCATGTAGATAATGGTCCCACAGCGTCTCATATACATAAATTAGCTGCAAAGCTCTTCGGTAACGACCCTCAGACAAATGACTGTGCTTATGGAAATTGGAGAGTGCACCCTAACAAGCGGGTGTTCCTTGGAATTAATTTCAGAGATATTCGAAGCAGATCTGTTTCCTCGTTGACCCAACCTGATTTACGAAGTTCTTTTCTCGAAGGAAAGCCCGATTTTCCTGGGACATCTTTACCTTTTCTCCTCTGGTATGCTTATCATAAGTAGGCACGTACTCAAATTGGGTCTAATTGAATTCGTCTCAAATATACTTATTAATATGTCTAAAATGATTTAGTCCAGATCTTATTGTTTTTAATTGTTAGCTGCCTTTATAAAACCTGCACATAAATAAACCCACTAACCTTCATTTCGTAAGAAAATAACAACTCCAAAATAATCACGCAGGAATCTCTTCAAAAAATTGGGAATTTACTCTTGGATGTCAGTACAAACTATTATTAATGGTGAATAAACGATTCTTGGGTTTTCTCCCGGGTTAAAAGGAGTTTAAGCCAAGAGAACGATTGCAGAGTACGCCATCGAAACGTCGTGGCTTTAACTCCATTTAACCCGGGTGGAAACCCAAAAATCGTTTATTCAGAATATACACCGGGAAAACCTTCGATATTATTCATGGTAATTGCAATCAGACAATTACCCATCCCGACAAAAATAGTTTTCCACGCAGGTTAAAATAGATCTTAGGTTTCCTCAGCTATATAGACGGAGTACTTTCAATGTCTTCACTCTGCTCTTAAAAATTCAAGACCATAATTTGCCGACCTCTTAAAGAGACGTGTTCAAATTTTTCTAAAATTCGCAAAAGCTGCATTTGGTAATTTTTTCCTATTGTGATCATGTACTTCAGTATTTACTATAAAGTTTAAGTATACAATCATGAGACAATATTCAATTTAATAGCATAAGTAGTTGAGTCTAATTTGTTCCTGTTATGTTATTAAAGTGGTCACCCGGACAGTAACTAAATAATTTATAATTACAGTGAAATTATTGATTTGTATTGTAGATAATTTATTAAAAAATTATTTGGGATTTAAAACTGATGATGGCAAACGCAGACAGATTTTCAACATGGAATAATTTTTTTAAAAAAATTACCTTGTTATAGCTTTATGTGACATAATTAGGAAATAACCGAAAATAACCTTAGTAAGTGTACATTTCTGATTTGTGTTTTGTGTGTTTCAACTAAACAACTACACATAATTTTGAAGTTTGAGGCTCACATAGAATTTCTACAGAATGCAGTGACATTTCGTTTGTTTGAAATGAAATTAGTTACTGAAAAAACTACTATGTAAATTCATCATAAAGCAATGACTCCAGAATAGAAGAATGTAAATATTGGAAATATTGGGACGCCCTTTGCCTAGCCTAACGGCGCCCCCGAGAGAAATTTGGGGAAAGGTAAAATATTAAGTTGAACTGGTTGTCGTGTTGTGGACGCGACTGGTCCAGGCTTGGTTGAGCCGACTGTACCCGGCTGCCCACGTGTCCAATCTCCGAAGCGATCGTTCCACCCTTGGCTTGAACACACCCTTCGGAGACGGACGCGTCTGTAATTGGGTCATCGGGGGCGTATGGATCACCTTGAGATTAGTTTCATGTTTTCTGGCCAGCCTGTATGTTTAATTGGAAGGTGACGCGTGATAATGGGCAATGCAAACAAGCGCTGCAATTCCTGTAGCACTCCATCACAGAGGTTTACTGCTGTTTTATAATGTAACGCGTTGTATTTGACAGAATAAATCACGTGGCACTCCGTAAGTCAGCTTCTATGGCGTGCGTAAAATTTTGCTTAGTAAATACAACGTCATATTTAATTTAGGGATGCATGAACTCGTGAACTATAAAACTGGAAACCAGCAACAAGGGCGACGTGTCTTGCAGTTCCTCACTGTGGAAGGCTGGACAACTTCCCCACAAGACACTTTCTGGTTAAAAAGTAAAGAAAATACTGTCAGGGAGGACAAAATACGAAAAAGATTCACTTATGTAGGGGTTGAGCTTTGTTTCAAGTTTATTCAAATCAACCAGCCTGAAGAGAAGACAAGGAATTTTACATCCCCACAAAATTATTTCCTTAATGTTACTGCCCTCAAAATTAAACAAAGAAAACAACTAAGAATAACAGAAGTGTAATAAATTTACAGTGCGAATTAAAACGAACATAAGCAAAATTGATTTTTGGCCGTTTATTAGTCAACTGTTGCACGAAGAGGAATGCAATATATCAAATTATGTCCTTTTATTCATTAAGAGTGATATTAGCCTCAAGTGAAACTAAATTTTCGGTAGCTAACAAATTTTCCTCATATAAAGATGAAATAAAAAATTCAAATATAATTCTCGGGTTTCAACCCGGGTAAAAGTTTGTACACACAACGTTTCGACGGCAAGCTCCGCCGTCGTCATCAGGTAGACTGTCTACCTGATGACGATGGCGGAGCTTGCCGTCGAAACGTTGTGTGTACAAACTTTTACCCGGGTTGAAGCCCGAAAATTAATTTAAATCAAATTCACCGGGAAATTTCGCTCCTTGAAATAAAAAATATTTGAAAAATTTTATTTTTCGTTTTCATTTTATAAGAGTCGCAATTTTATTAATAAAACAAATTACTGGAGCTTACGGAAAAATTACCATCATTTGTACAGAAGGAAAATAAAAACTACATAAATTAAATAAGTTTTATAAAATTACATTTACAATTCAAAATTATTAAATTTAAAATCACTGAAAAAACATTCTTTCTATTAATTTTTGTATGTATTACAGGTTTTCTATTATTAAATTTTTTTAATGTAGTGTGTTATATTATTTATTATATCGCCAAGCTGTTTACTAATTACAAATTTTTACTTCACATAAATCTCTTATATAAAACTTGCACAAATTTTATAAAAGACATTTACAATATATGGACTATATTAAATTTAAATTTCAGGAAGATAAATTTCACCCTATTTTAATTATGTAATATTTTATTGTAGCCGTAATGTCAGTAATGAATTTTAAAATTAAATGTGATATATTATCTTGCAATCCCAATTATGATAATTATCAATTATGATAATTCATAATTTTCTTAAGTTGTTTAACTTTTGAAAATATTTTATGGTTTTGATAAAGTTAACATGACCATCTGAATTAAAACGTCCTTTAATATAATTCTTTAACAAAATAATTTAATGTAAAAAAATACAATTGCTTCAACAGTTTTTATTCTCTTTGGGTTGAATTAGAACTTGATTCCCAAGTCAAAACTAAGTATTTCTACTCCGCACATTTTTATGAAAAGTGTCGTAGATTTACCTGTCTTTATTTATTTATTTATATTGTAAGTTGATGTGGGAAGTAAATTATATATCAAGACTTGCAGCATATTAAATGGCTCTCATTATCTGACGCATTTTCTCGCAATCAACGCAATGTCCGATATTTTTAATTTATTTTTTTAGAATAATTTGAATTATTTTTCTTTTTAAAAAAATTGGTGTCTGATAAAAGTCGGATATATAAGAAGGAAATATAGATTTGGTTTATAAGAAATGTAATTGCAGCATTATTTTTCTGTCAAGCGTTAATGTCAGTATATTGCTATAATAGTAGAAAATTCAATCAATAAGAATAATTTCTATTTAATTAACCGTTAACAGACTTTATTATCCTAAATAAACTTTTTTTTTCCATTTGGACCGACTGAAAAGTATGTATTGAAGTTATAAACGTTTCCTCGACAATAAATGAATATTTTTCGGATTTAAATAGTTTAGTACGTGTTGCTAAGTATTAATCGTGGTGACTGCCGATGAAATCTCACGGATTGGCACGTTATAAAGTGATACGGCCGGCGCAGTCGAACTAATACTTCCACGCTCAAAAGAACACGAACAAACGCCGCAATTACCATTCTTCTTAGAAGTGTGTGCTGCGGTAAATCGCGTCGTCTCACATATGCTGTTGCTCAACAATGTAAACAAAGGATTGCAATTGGCTTCGGTGCGACTGCGCGTTTTATGGCGACGCTCGCCTTATAACCGTTAGCAGCTGGTTTCCTGTTGTGTGTCCCTTTGAAATCCTGCGACGTAAACCGCAGTCTGTACCCCAATTCATAACTAAAATCTCAATTTAAATTAAATTCAACGACGCTTTACACCAACCGAACAACTTTTTCATGCGACTCATACCAAAACAGAGCTTTAAACAACTGGTACATTTGTCTGTAAATTACTTAAAACCGAGTATGGTATACCTTTACGTTTTAAGAATTAAGGGTTCCCAATCAGATGCCACATACATTACTGTCTTCCACGCTAAATTTGTTCGCTTTTCACAGGAAAATGATTGGACCAATTTCAATTAAAATTAGCCATTGGTGTACAAACTCATCAGGCGAGATATTGGTCGTACCAAATTCGTGATTTTGTTCTCTTTTGACGAGAAAATCCTTGGAACTATATTAGTAGCGTTCATATATAGACTGATAACAAGTAATTAAACATTCGCCATATTGGGGAACGATCAAATATTATTTAAGCAAATAAGCTCACCAACAGGGTTTTCTTTGCTCTTCTTTAATAATATTAGCCACTGCTGATAATTACCTGTAAACAAACAAAAATTGAAAATAACAGTGAGGAAACGGTTACTAATAGTTCATTAAGAATTATATATAATTTTTTTAAAAGAAATATTAACTACAGCTACAGGTAAAGTAAACCATTGTTGTTATTACCCGCGCTGTGGTCAATCCATGGAGGATTGCTAGCTCTTACTGTTAATGAAATCTGTAAAATAATTAACTCCAAGAACACTGTGACACGTTGATGGAGCCCGAGTCTTTGTAGAAATTGGCTCAAGCTACAACGAATTAACCTCTACTGTATAGTAGAGCCCTGAGTTTGAAGCCTCGCTCTGCTCATTCTGATTGACCTACGTTTTTGTGAAAGGTCTCATTTTACGCAGAATTTAATGCAACTTTATGATATGTAAATAATAATTTTTTTCAGACATTTTATGATATGTAAATAATAATTTTTTTCAGACATTTTATGATATGTAAATAATAATTTTTTTCAGACATTTTATGATATGTAAATAATTTTTTTCAGACATTTTATGATATGTAAATAATAATTTTTTTCAGACATTTTATGATATGTAAATAATAATTTTTTTCAGACATTTTATGATATGTAAATAATAATTTTTTTCAGACATTTTATGATATGTAAATAATAATTTTTTTCAGACATTTTATGATATGTAAATAATAATTTTTTTCAGACATTTTATGATATGTAAATAAATGTTTCAGACATTTTATGATATGTAAATAAATTTTTTAGACATTTTATACATGACTTTTGGCGCAAAATCTGAAAAAACGTCAGGTGTTTTTTGTATCTCTTTCATATAGGTCGAGTTAGACAACTCATAGAGTTCAAGCTGTTGTTTTAAATGGTCTGAAACTTCAGCAAACGTTAGTGGGAAACCTTCCAAACCTTGTTCTTAAATTATTTAATTAGTTTACAGCGACGTTTGCAGAAGGACTTGAAAGATATGCTTCATCGGCATGAAATTTACGAAGTTGATTTTGTCTAAGGTAATATATATCTTTACCGAAAACTATTTAGAACCAAGCCATTTGAAGTTGTAGAAGTAGCCCGAGTGACAAGTGAAGTTGTAGAACAATCAGAAAAATTGATTGACGTCGTTGCTTAAGAATTAAAAAGAGGTTTAAATTAAAAAATAAAAAATAAAGTGATGTATTCGGAGCACTAGGCAACAGATCCCAAGCGCTGTAATCTGTCCCATCGTTAGTGGTGATGATTGCCAAATGATAAAATAATGCGTCAAGAGTCTTTTTCATGTTGTGCGTCGCCCCGGAATGCTCACTAATTATTTTATGCACCAGGGGAATTACATTCATCCATTTTTCTCAAGTTCTCCAACCTCTTGTCCCGTTTGATTTTAGCTTCAAAATATGAAATCGTTTTTGATTCTTATATGATTGATAATAATTCGTTGCAGCTGGAGTGATGTTATTTCAACACAGCTGATTATGAACGTGATCTAATGATGCAGACTTTGAAGTAAACATAGAAGCGAAACGATTTTGACGACACTTTGGTTTTGAACTTGCAAAGTGATACGAACGCCATGTTGGGTGAGTGACTTCTGTCTGTAGGCAAGAAACATGGCGAAGGATCGTGAGTTCGAGCAGCAATATTCTCCATGGACCATTACCTGCTTTCGTCCGCGAGCTAAGGTCGAGTGCTTGAACTTCCCAATTGGTTTCATTTCAACCGTCGGAATATCGTCCATAAGCGACCGGAATTCAGCTTAGACATGGCCGCCAATAGTTTCAACTATTAACTTAGCTCACACTAGTTTTACTTTCTCGTCAGCTAATAATCAAATCTAGCTTTACTAAATTTCCATGAAGAGTTCTCTAAACTACCCATGTTCATCCAATTATTCACATGCAGTACATAAAACAATACTTATGCCGTGAATGTCTGTTCTGAGTAAAAGTTAATAAATTAGTATGGAACTTATCAGTTTCAGAAAAATTAATTCTTCATACTTTACGTGTTTAACTTATTTCAAGTCATTAACTACCCTTTCTTGCATCGTTTTAGCATTGTTTTTAACGCTGTCATCAAAAAGTTAGGTTTTTTTGGGGGGAAAATTATCGTAAACCTGTCAAATAATATCTGTCCCTTAATGAAAAGATTAACTAAAGCTAAATTTAAATAAAAAAAGTGGAAAAACAGTAATGTTTCAGAAGTTAAGAAAAAAACTCAGCTTCTTTGAATGCCCATGTATCAAAGCATTGAATGTTGGAAATAAAACAATTCTAGTTTAAATATCTTACTAAGATTTGGGATGTAATGATAAGTAGACTTCCTGCACAGGTACATAGCGATGATGACGAGGATGACTTTCATCAGCACATTTCACCTGTGGAAAAGGGATATCAAGGGGAATGGAATGCTAATATGCTAGTGTATTTTTGTTGAACCATCAACAGGGATGTTCAAGAGGCGAACCGTACTTCTTTACTTTCTAGGCGTCAGAATGTTTGAATAGTGTGTCTGAAGTGTTTTGAAATGTTTGATATTTTAAATGCCTGTCTCTGGGAACCCTTACGTGACGGGGAAAAAAAATCTAGTCTCATATTTGAAAAACGTACTGTCAGAATCACTCATTTAAATTTCTGAAACTAAAGAAAATTCTTTTCTGCTCCTCAGTGTTATTGTTGCTGTGTAGCTAAAATACTTCAGATTTTGGATTTTCCCTAATCGGTACAGTATCAAAAATATACCAGATTATGTAATTAAATGTTTCACCTTCGTACAACAGCAGCGGTCATATTAACTGATATTTTCAAATATAATTCACATTCAAGTTACGTGACATGATATATCAACCCTTCAGAATTGTTGGATAATTTAAAACCCATTATTTTGACGCATTGTGTATGAAGTAAATTCATGTAACGGCTTTGTGTGGAATTCGCCTTTTATAATTTGCGGTGCCTGGGTTGACGGAGATATTGCTTGGCCGCTATGCCCTCTGATCACATATTTGTGGACACACACTCACACACACACACACACACGTGTGTGTTGAATCTGACATTTTGTGCTATAATTAATAGAAACGGATGTAGTAACATTTCGGAGAAACGTGCTACGATAAATTAGGAACCCCGGTAGGGTGCCTGGTGTAGAACACGGGCAAGCTGTTGCAAGGTGAGCGGACATGGAGCACAGCGAGCAATAGCTCATCCGCTTCTCCATGTCCCCAGCTCAACATTGTTTATGCCATGACATACCCTTACAGAATGGACATGTATTACATTGTTTGGTTAGGAAATTATTGTAAGAAATAAATAGAATTGAGAACGTACACTGAGTGGCCAAATTATTATGACCAACCCTTCAATACAACGCTGGGACACATTTTACTCTTAATATTGCATGAATATCTCAGAGGAAATACAACTGGAGACAGGCTTTAGACAAGGAGACAGTATATCCCCACCTAGCTCTGGAGATGGTGATAGGAAAAGCCAACCTGGACCTGAGAGGGACTTGGAACATACCAAGTCTTGGCGTGATATCAGGAAGGCGAATGGATGATGTGACGGAAATCTAACTATTAGAAAAGTATGCATCTGAATTGGGAAACTAAAACACAGTTTATGACAGTGGCAAAGAGGGAACGAGGAAAAGCAGAAACAATAAGTATGGGTCAATACAATTTTATAAAATCGTAAAATAATTTATTTAGGAGCTTGTTAACATCAAAGAATGAAATTGAATTTGAAATAGAAAGGAGAATAACAAATGCCAATAAGCCTACTATGCTCTACTTCCTCTCCTAAAAAATCAAATTGTTCCCAGAAAAGCAAATATAAGGCTGTATAAGACACTAATAAAACCTATAATAGTGTATCATGGACGCTTACTCAGAATGTGTGTGAAAGACTCAGCATATTTGAAAGACAAATAGTAAAAAGGATATACGGAGGTGTTAATATAGACATTGGAGAATAAGATGAAAGAAATTTATCAAGACATGGAAATTGTTACTTGTAGATTAGGATGGTTGGGACATGTCAATAGAATGAGGGAAGAGAGAAAAGCTAAGCAGGTAGTATTTGGACAAGCGGATGGAGTAAGAACAAGGACGATGTGGTGGGACGATTTACAGGCGAAGATACAAGGATGGAAGGAAGTGTCATTGCACAGATCAAGATGGAGGAAGTTGGAGGAGGCGAAGGTCCTGCTTGGACTGTAGAGCCAACTGATGATTGCTTGAATTCTTCTGGACATGGATTCTATAAAATGTTGATAGGTGGTAGGAGGAATCTGAGACCATATCTGATGAACTGCACTTTCTAATTCCTTAAGATTTGATGATACTGACTTATAGCCCGTTTGATCTCAACCCACAAATCATCTCAATTCGATTGAGATCTTGCGATTTTGCGAGGTGAAGTATCCGTCATGCACTTCGAACCATCTGAGGACAATGCCAGTTCTATGCCCTGCTGGACATCCCTGGAAGAGTACGCAATTCACATAAAAGGGTGTACTTGATCTGGGATAATGTTTTATGGGAATCAAAGGACCCATACCATGCCAAGGAAACATCCTCAAACCGTAAAAGTGGCGTCACCACCTTGAAGAGTTGTGGCAATGCAGCAAGGGTCCATGATTTAGTGTTGTTTTCTTCATATTCTTACCCTGCCACATGCATGATGCAATTGATCAGGTCACATAACACTTTTCCAGCTATCAAGTCCTTGAGCTCCTTAGAAAACTCTTGTTCAAGGCAGACAGTAGATGCCTTTCAACAGGTCATCGGCTTCCATAGCCCATACGGTGTAATGTGCGGCGATCAGTCCTTGATTAAGATTCTCAACTATTTGACGCACTGTTGCTCTTCTGTTACACTGGCAACTCTGGCAAGTCTCCTTTCAACTCTAGCACTGACGATCACAGGCATGAAGTTGAGACTACTCAGTAATCAACCCTTTAGAACATTAATAACTGTTGCTCTGGAACACTTCACAAGTGCTGATACTGGTTCCGACGTTCAGACTTGGTTAAATCATGTCTTCTGCAAACAACTGATGATTCACTTCTCCTGCATTCCCATTTTCTAGCTATCTCGCCCTCTAGCGGCAACACTGTGACGCTGTCAGCTGATCATAATAATTTGTAGTCATTCGTATTTTCAGTTTAGAGTAATAGTGTTCAAAAAAAGTCTTAATGCAACAACACCCATGCATTCCCAGAACATTTTTGTTTCAGTATATTTAACTTGTAAAAGAAAATGATTACTTCTGAGGTGTTACTTATTCCAAAGTAGTTAGATTGAAGCATTGAGACTTTATTTTGCATCAATATATTTCACTTGGGAAAAAAAATTACAGTCTTCGCCTGATAGTTGACAATACAAATAATAAGAATTATAATTAATAACAATACTAAAATAAAGCTCTGGATTTTTATAATAAAGGTAACCCATAAAAAAGAATTCATGTAGCTATAGTAGATTGTGTTTTTTTAGGACTTCCTAAATGGTTCAATTGGAGATTTGCTACGGTATTTTGGAAGTTAAAATTTTTCGGGTTTTAATAATCCAATTAACGTGAAGGGCAAGGTACAATTCAAAGCGGAAAATGTTTCTAAATGAGCAACACACGATGGACGCAAATCAACTTTGATTTAAATAAGAACGTTTTTAAACCAACAAGTTTTCTTTCATTACATGAAATACGCAAGGAAGATGAATTACAAACTAAAGTTCCTTAAACCATCCCGATTCTTCTATTTTATCCTTTCCGATTGCTGAATGAAATACTCTTATCAACGTTATTCCGTTATGTTAGGCTATCGTTTCTATCGTTGCTCTTTACATTCGTAACGTTATTATATAGATGATCGCGATTTGAGATGTGATTGACCTGAGATTATTTTTTACGATACCGCAGAAGCTGCGGATTTTGCATTCCCGCAGAACCGGTTGCCTGTAATTCTAGCAAAGCAGTTGTCAATGGCCAGCAACGATTGACTATGAAGTGGATTAATTTGCCATCACGTGTTGCTAGGTAACCGATTATGGAACAACGTGAGTCGCATCTAAATTGATATAAATAGTGTTATTTCAGGATCTGTAACCCTGGTCAGTACAGAATAACACTCGATACAATCACGATTCTTCTTCCCATTCATCTCTCTGCTGACAGCAGACTTCCTATTACGAGATTAACTTGTGAGATAAAACAGTGCATGTAAAATTGAATTTGCTGATTACAAAGCTTTTACGTGGCAAAAAGATTTTTTATATTTCAGTCAGACTTTATGTTCTTTATTTACAGCAGCACTAGTAACCCTTTTAATTTCCTTCCTTATTCTGCATTACTGAGTGTAAATAATGTTTTTAACATTTAAAAAGGTTTAAATTTCCTTTTCTTATTTTTATGATTCTCTCCTAAATAAAGCTGAAATATTTTGACTCTGAGATGAGCAACAATGTGTTATCTGTGCTTGTATTACTCTTTCAATGTCTTTAACCATTGTAAATAATATTTTAGTGTGTGACAAATATAATTTAATTTTTTTAAAAATCAGGTCGAAAATAACTGACAGATTATTAAATATGCCTTTCGAATTTTAGCGAATGGAAACAGGTCAAATTCCGGTCTGGAAAGAGAGATAATGTTTAGTATTAAAGGGGAGTTGCCTATTTTAGTATCACCTTCATGGAGCCTGTTACCAAAAAAAGATATATTATATCCCAACCAGAAATTTCCCTTTAATTATATTTCTGAATTTTTAGAAATAATTACCGTGGGTCTTATTGAATGTTTTATTCAAAAATTTTAAATCGTCTATTATGTTTGTCAACAACGTATGATAAACCAATTCATTATTAATAATAAAATGTTCAATACGTCAGAAAAAATTAATAGTTCACAATGGAATTATATTTTAAAATACAAATTAATGAAGTTTAATTATTTATTAATGAATTTGGTTGAATTAATCATTCACACGTTATAAATCTAAAAATGGCTCACGGACACCTTTTCGTCTCACGTGAGTAGCAACTTTACACTTAAAAATATAATTCCCCTGGTTAGTCATTGTGATTCGAAAGCAAATAATATTCAACGTGACGTTCGGTTACTACATAAGGTGTTTAAGTATACCTTAGGATACAAATCGTATTGAAGAATCATAAGGAATATAATTTATTTCCAATAAATAATAAAATTTGGAATGAACTTTCTGTCACCGCTGTCAAGAAAATTCGTGCAGACTGTTAAAGAAGACGTCACAGTTTTAAAGTGCATGGAGCCAGTTCCTTAATCTCTAAAGCTATCGACAGACGTGAAATGAAACATCAGAAATGCATGTGTCGAGTTCGAGTGAATTGCTGAACGAGGGAATGAGCGGTGTTAAGCCGCGGAGCGGGTGATGGGCAGAATTGGAATTGGAATTCCCATCCGACCATCCAGATTAGAGGTTACCCAGTATCCATAAATTATGCAGGTAAATGCTGGGATGAAGTCCTAATTCTACGGCCACGGTCATGGCAGCTGTATCTCAACAACCTTACAAATAAGAATTCATTGTTTTGGTTGACGCCGACATTCAAAAGATGCCAGTTTATTAACAATCACAAATAAAGAACAAAAAAGAGAGGGATTTACGGCAGGATTTTTACAATTTTTTAAGTTATAATGCGCTATCAAAGTCCGTATTTAAAGGTAAATAATAAGGCCAGAATTGGCGACGGTAAAAGGAACAAAGAAATGGGAAAATACGGCAAAGATATAAGAGGGGTTTTAACTATCAAGTCTTCTGAATTACGAGAATTTCTCAAATTTGGTTTAATTTCGTTAAATAAATAATGATGTTCTGGTATATAACGGTCAAACACATCTGCTAGGACTTTGGCAGTGCGGAGTCAAAAGAAAGGAGACAGTATTTGAGCCAGGAGTAATAAAACCCATGACATCACGGCGCGCCTGGGGTGCTTCCCAACTATGGAGAAATTTGGCGGCATCTGGTGGTGCTTTTCCCCAAAACCCTTGGGAGAGAGGGTCAAACTGTTACTCCCAGAGAAGAGTAACCATAACTGTTGGTTAATCCATCGCTGCAATCATCGGGATATGAACTAAAGAAGTGGGGAAGAGGTATTAGAAATGCTTTCAGAAAGATTTCGAGACAGATGGTTGGAGTTTAGGGAGATTGTGGGAGACGAGAACGGTGGATCGGATGAGATTAGAGGTTGTGGAGATGAGCAGATGAGGGACATTATCAGGCAGGTAGTCCAAGGAGACGAGGGTAAAACGGAAATTCTTCCTGAATCAGGAAGAATAGCATGATTTGGATCGAGTACCACCCAAAAATGAGGAAATTGTAACGAGGAAGACGCAGTAAGGTCCAGTATGTCGACATGGTAATTACCCCTGTAACTTTTTGCAGATTTCCTATACCGACAGGTTCCAGTAGATTTGGTGTAAATATTTTGATCTATGAGAAGGCCCATAACATACGACCCTTAGATTAGAGATCAAGAATTGTTAGTTTTAAGAATTTAATTAGTATAATTATTTAGGTAAATATATATATGTAGTGTTTCTATAAGAAAGAATTGCTGGCTTAAAGCTTAGAAATGAGAAAATTGTAATATTGATATAAATTTGTTGAGGATAAAGTAATTTTAATTATAAAATTTCATTATTAATGTATTAATATTCCACTAAAATAAATAATATCCCCCCTATTCATTTCTGGTAATAAGCGTTTCTTTTAAAATGCAAGAAATTCATCGTCCTGCATAACAGTCAGTTTCAACTCCAAAATCTATTAAATTAAACGGAAATGTTATGAATACCAGGAGGTGAAAAACGCGAAATTTGATATGAACGTCTTTCACAATCTGGAACTGTACGTAACTTGGACTAATTATGGAAGCGAACCGGAAGGTTTTATGAATAGTCATCCACTCGTCTAAAATCAACGTAAATAAAAGTTGTGGTCTTATTTTTCTCAAGTTGAGCAGTTCTATCACAAACATTTACCCAAGCCTTACGAAATTTCCCTCGGGGCTGCGACGCAAGTGGCAGCAGCTAATTTGCTCGTTTTTTTCGATGACTAGCTCCATCAACGTCTTCGGTAAAACTTGAAAGTCAGATTCATCTAGGGACGATGATGGAGATAGTGATTACAAGCTCGCGCAAATTAGCCGCTGTCACACGCGTGGGAAGTGAAGAGAATTTCCCTCGTGCGGCAAGGAAGTCGACGTTGACATCGACGTCGACGCTCGCCAGAAGTCTGGTCCATCTTCCGTTAGAATCGATAACGTCGTGGCTCAGCCAAACGTTCCAGCGCATTTCACGTTAAATTTTTATTTTTAAATGTACATCTCAAATCATTTTCAGCCACAGACAAGTTGTCAATTGTCCCTCGAGACGTGTTAATCGAACAATTAATTAGTTTGGAATAAGTATAACAATTATTGTAACGGTGCCTGGTTCTCCCACTATCTCATTTTTACAGGTAACTTTCCCAGGCAGACGTGTGACAGAGTTTTAAGTTCTCTACGAGAAAAGTTGAACCGCGGATTAGAATGGCGGAGTTAGAAATATAGGCCGTCTAAAGTAAGGTTAATAAACCATCATTGGAAGTGAAACTATTTGTCCTCACGTTGATATATGATCAAAAAACTCGTTAAGCACTCAAAAAACAATGATTATGTCCTCACTGAATCTCAATTTTTTAACCTTTGATTTAATTTTAACCTAACTATACACCTGGAGAAGTTCGAAATTGAATAAACGCAACATAGTGGTGCTACTTTGTACGAGATGATTTTTTTATGACGAATGAACTCATATTTATCTAACGTATTGACATTTTTAATCTCTGAAATTCCTGTAAATGACTTAGCTGAAATTTTAACTTTTTGTTAACAACAAACATTTACAACATGAAAAAAAAATTTTCTTTAAGTTGTGTTTTCTTGAGACATTTCAAAATAATTTTTAAAAATTTAACAGTTTAGAAAATATTTCTTGCGTTAAATATTTTAATATAATTTGCTTTTTTTCACAATAATATGTAGGGCTGACCATTGTTATCGACTGTACGCATTATTTTTGAAATTGAATAAAACTGTGGGCAGAAAATTTTTTTAGTAGGAGCTTCACTCGGTTACTTAAAAAAGGCACTTTTCATCACTGAAAATTTTTTGCACCTAAACTACTTGAATAATACTTTTATTTGAAGGTATTGGCATGTAGATTATGTAAAAATATGAATTAAGACGATGTCTTAATATCTGTGACGCATGGAAGGATTTTGGTACCAGAAAATCATGAAGCTGAGAAAAACATTTTTCTGAAAAATGTAATAATTTATTATTTTAGAATCAAATCCATTTAAATTGCTCCCAAGCCTTTCAAAATGACGGAATTGAATTAAAAGTTTTGCTATATGATACGTACAAATATGAAATAATTAGAAAATCGATTATTTTTTCAGTCCCTGTGTTCCTTAAAGTAAAAGCAAAGCCTATATATACATATATGGAACCCGGAGAAAAATATGACGGTCATACCTTACTGTTATAGATGCGTTTGATTTTAAAGGATATTTATTAAATACTTAGCTTATATATTCTTAGAATAATAAATTTATATTTTTTATCAGCAGACGTCGTCAATGAAATGTTCAAAAAATTTCCAGTTCAATTCTCCTATTAATGACCCGATTTTTAGATAAATTACTTAGAGTTATGTTTTTAATGAGGGGGATTTTTTGGTTTCTTAACCGGAAGGCCAGCAAGAATTTTTTTTTTGTGACTGAAGCGGCGTGTTTACTCTCGGCGATTTCTTAAAGAAAGAAAAAACTCCAGGTCGAAACGCATTTCTATTCTTGTCCGTTTATTACTGAGGAAATTGTTTTCGACTCCAGGATGTTAATGCTGTGAAGCTCACGTTGTGGAAACACTTTGATTTGATAAAAGCGGCTCCATGACATTCTTTCTGAGAACGCACAAAGGCACAGACTCTGGCAGTTTCTTTTATCTGGACTGCTTCTTCCACCACACAAGACACAATTCGTAATGCGCCGTCCCAAATTAACTGTGGAGAAAAAGAGGGGAACACGTGACAAAAGCGCGCTAGCACGAGAAGGAAATTCAATGCCAAAACGAAGAGCAAGAACGAAACAATCCATTAGAGCACAAAAACCGGATGAAGATGACGCTGCTACGGCGCCCACCACCTCAACAGGCCAGGCCGCCGCCACCGCCGCCGCCTCCTGCTAATTAAAACTAGGCCACCAAATTAATGACAATCGATAAATTAATAAAACACTATCAAAAAAATTGTTTTTACGTTACTGGCACGATTCAACGACTTTCTTTACATTTGAATGAGAATAGGCGCGTCGGACAAAATATATAGCATCAAAGCATAAAGATTCTAGTGATTAAAATTTCTTGAGAAAACACGTCGTAAACGACTACTTGTTCACCGGTCCCGATTATATATGGATGTATGCAATCCCCTCCAAAACTACCTGCAAAGTTTGAATCATCTGTGTGTCTTACATTTTTTTTAAAATAATTAATTACTGGACCTCTACTAACTCTTGGACAACAAAGAGTGTGACACTGCCTTTATTGTAGCTGTTGAAAGTCATAAATATAAGCTTCATTGATGTAGCATCCTTCAAAGTTTTGTACGATTTTTTTTAAGTTTTGGGAGAAAGGAAAGCTTTATTGGAGCGGGAGGGTAAAGTAAGGTGAGTCCCCCGCCCGCTGGCCTGGCTCCGACCATTCTCCGCCGCTTTGCCTGGTTGTTTTTCTTTAAATGGCATTACTCATACTGCTGTAGACTACGTTAGTGCTCGCACATGTCTCCAATCACTTAGTGATCGCGAAAAAAATATGTTCCTAAATGCTGTAGATTATTTTCGATCGTCTGCAGAAAGTTGTGGTGACAAACGCTATCCTGTTTATTCCAACGTCAGTGAGTTTCTGTAAGTACAAAAAAACTACTTGTGCCAGAGAATAAGAAAAAATAAAAAAGAAGACTGACAAGTACTGAGTTCAGAGGACGTCCAAAAATAGAAATAGAGAATTTTATAGTTGGAAGTTTCCGAAGAAAAGTTTCCGGATTTTATTTAGAGAAAACTTTTTCAAAAATGTTAAAATTGAAAGAAAGATTGGAAGAGAGCTGCTCTGATTTTCCAGAAATGAGTTTATCAACTTTGACAAGAACCATGAGAAAAAAAATCAGTAATTATAAATATAATAAGCATGTGTATTTTGACATACATTGGGTTTTTTTGTCAAGTTCCAAAGGAGGAACTTTTTTTATCAGTGTTATGCAGTACGAAAATTTCCAGGAAAAGTGTCGGAGCCAGGTCAGCGGGCAGGGGTGCCACCCTACTTAACCCCCCCTCTGGTAAGCCTTTCCTTTTCCCCTACAGTTTTTAAATTTTTTTACAAAATTTCATAGCGTTGATACATCACTGGAGCTTATATTTTATATTATATACATGACTTTCAACCGCTACACGAAAAGCTGAGTCCCACTCACCTGCGATACGCTGTCCAAGAGTTAATAGAGGTCCACTAATTAATTAATTTTAAAAGAAGTGAGACTGACAGATGATTCAAACTTTGCGGATAGGATTGGAAGGGGTTTCACTGTCCTTTGCTAATTTTTAGACCATTTAAAGCAACAGTTTGAACTCTATGAGTAGTCAAAGTCGAGATATATGAAAGAAGAACAGAAAAAAACCTGACTTTTCAGTTTTTTCGGCCAACCACAGGTAAAAATGTCTTTAAATTTTTATTTTTTATATCATAGAAAGGCAAAAAATTCTGCGTAAAATGAAACTTTTCACAATAACGTAGGTCGATCACAATTGGCACAGTGAGGCTTCGAACTCAGGACTACTATTTTAACGACGACAGTACGTGGATGATCCACGTTATACTATGAAAATGATCTGATGCCAAAGAGTTTAGTAAAAAATTTATTTGCTGAAAAATAATCTTTTCTGTTATTGTGGCCAATACAATCAGTAATATTCTTGAAGGACGCTTCAACACTCTCCTTGAATTCCAGATTTGAGAGTTGACATCGTTTTTCATTGTCTTTGGAAAAAGCCTTCTGTAACAGTGGGTGAAGATGCTGCACTCACCCCTTTCCACACTTTGCTTCCCACATTACGAAGGTGCTAATGCTCTTGAATGCCTACGTGAAGCTAAATAAATAGGTAGGAAATGATGAAGCAAAGTCTACGTCGGCCAGAGAGTGTTATGTAAATAAGAATAGGCGCGCCTGATTATGCATCCTCTTTATTAAAACATTAATTTCGTTGGCTGCACCGCCGGACACTGCGACCAAATTTAATGCCTTGTAGCCCGTATATTATAGCAGCTCTTCCTTCGCTTAAAGTTCAAGTATCCTTTTGTTTACATTCCTCCGCAGCATGAGAAATTTGAGTTTGTTATGCATTTTGAAATGAACATTCGTGTTTACGACATTGAAGCCTGTTGTCATGTGCTTCGTAGTGGACAACGACTATTATTTTTTGTGCGTTTTTTCCGATGTGTTGCTTGTCTGCGTTGGGGCTAGTTAATTTCGGCACCTGGCCATGCATAAAAAGAAGATAATGCTCCAGCCGATCTCTTCCTTCTCTAAACTAGCCACATTTCAACAGTCATTTATTACACTTTACTGCGAGTCTCCCGAACAAAATTCTTAACTAAATTCTAAATGTAATTTTCGGTTAGCTGAAAAACAAGTTGGTCACGGCGCTAAATCGTCGTGAAGTACTTGGACTGAGACAGAGGGAATAATGCGTGAGGTTCTGTATTAGTGGGCGTTCGGTCTCTAAATGGATTGGCATTATGTTCTGTCTCTGCTTAGAAACTCTGGTCAATGACCTCCACATCTGCTTCTCTTAGAATCCTACATTTTCAATTCGAGGGAATAGAATTAGTTGTGCATCTTTTATACGGATCATCCAACGAAAAGTTCTCCAGATACACATTTCAAACTGTGTTCTACTTATTATTAAAATTGTGTGTCACACTAACTCCATTAAAACGATTACTGTCGTCGTTAAAATAGTAGAGACCTGAGTTTGAAGCCTCACTGTACCCATTTGGATTGACCTTCGTTACTGTAAAAGGTCTCAATTTACGGAGAATTTAATGCCATTCTATGATATGTAAATGAATTTTTTAAGAACATTCTATACTTACGTTGTGGCTTTATTTGGATTATGTGCGAGAACTAACGTAGACAATAGCAGTATGAGTAATGTCATTTAAAGAAAAACCGTAAACCAGAGGGCAGGGGTGCCACCCTACTTTACCCTCCCGCTCCAAACCTTTACTTTCTCCCTACACTTTTGAAAAAATCGCACAAAATTTAGTAGCGTTTCTACATCAATGAAGCTTATATTTTTTACGTTCTGCGCTACAAGATAAGCTTTGTCCCGGTCTTCTGCGATGCGCTGTCCAACAGTTAGTAGAGGTCCACTAATTAAACAAAACTGTAAGACACACAGATGATTTAAACTTTGTGGATGGATTTGGAAGAGTTTTCACTGTCCTTTGGTAAATTTTCAAATCATTTTAAGCAACAGTTTGAAATCTATGAGTTGTTTAATTCGAGCTGCATTAAAGAAAGACAAAAAAAACTTGATTTTTTCAGTTTTTTCGCCTAACTCCATGTATAAGATTCGACAGTTAATGGTGTACGAGTGTAGAATTTATACACTGACGTGCTATAATCTTGTTGAGCCGTTCCACGTTACCCGGTTCATATCCTTACTGACTCATTCAAGGGCCGCGATGTGTTTTTGTCAATTCCTGAGTTGGAATGCAAAATAAAATTATAATAATTTTTGGATTTTAAAAGTAATGGGCAGCTGAACTGGCTTATGGGAGCTTGTTACTGGGTTTTTGAGTTTGGGGTGTCATTTTCTTCCTTAAACCCTTACAAACGTATAGCCGATAACATCGGCCCTCAACACAAAATGTTTGAAGACATCTGGTATAATTTATTGCCCAGAAAGTATTCTTTGAGCCAACAAATCAGTTATATAAATTTGTATTCCTCTTCTATTTTTTTTGTAATTAGTGCTGCAGAGACAAAATTGGGATTTCCATTCCTGTTGTGTCGATGATTAAATACATCTGTTCAAGTAAATTACTATCGTGGTGATGTTGATATAATTTGATAATTTTTTTGAGTGTTGAGCAGATAGACTGAGGCATGAAACATTTCGTTCGCATCAACGACACAATCATCTCTCTCCATTTGAAGGTAAGGCACGTGGAATTGCTGGCAGCAGCGAGTATCTTGTTCCAGGTGATACGTACTCTGGTCTGAGAAAGTGACCTTGCAGCGCCATGCACCAGGTGAGTCATTTTTTTTTCGGCCTGTCTATCAGCCCGTTCCGACCCAAGTAACGAGGTGTCGTTCTTGTTTATCCACGTTGATGGCGAAATATGATCCCATGTCGCAGCCTACCAATTACACTCACTGCGTGAGCGTAAAGTTTTTGACTGTTGCATGTGAAGCCCAAGTACGCAAGTGTCCATCCAGACGCGTCACATCAGCCAACGGTTCCACGTGGAAATTTGCTCCGCTCTGTTGAACACAGGATACTCAGGCAGCCTTCAAAGATGCGTCGTTGCTCACAAGTTCAACCCAAACTTACAAAACGTTTGCTTTTACTAGAAATTCGTAAGTATGTAATCTCAATCCAGAATCTCCCACCTTGGAATCCGCGAGTCTCACCACTGAGCCTCACCATCGGGGCTGTGACAATAAACATGGGTGAATATATACTGTTAGGAGAAGTTTCTTCTGGGGAAGGTCACTTATTATTATATTTTGAATGATGAAGCCCCACATTGGGCGTTATCCGTCAGATTTTCTTGGATGCTCATGTATATAAATATCCGTTTAAATTATTTTCCAAACGTTGAACTCCGATTATGTGAAGACTATTATTGTGAGTCATTTTAAATTATTTAATTCATTACATTTAATTGATGTATCAAATATTTAACTGAAAACGAATAAAACCGGCATGTACAAAATAATTAATTTCTCTTAAATGATTTAAAACACGCACCGTTTATTTCATGGTAATCCTTCGCGGGAAAATTATTTTTACAATTATTTTTCTTAAAAAAGAACATGAGATCATATCTCTTCCGCTGGTATCGTTTCAGGATCTGTTTGGTGAATCTTTCTGTTTATTGTTCCTTTTCTACAAAACTGCGTTGAACGTTTCTCACTATGACATTTACATACACTGCCTTTTATCTTTGAACTTCACTGTATTCTTCTTCTTCTCTGGCACAACAGCCCGATTCTGGCCAAGACCGTCTTCACTACTCTCTTCCACATGGATCTATCCATAGTTTTTGACAGCCGTCCCTTGAACGTCCTTGTGTACACCATCTATTCCATCTTCCTCTCTTCCTCGGACCAATAATCTTGTAGAAAGTTATTCGTTTACATTTATTTCCCTCCTCCATTCTGTATATGTGACCCAGCCATCTCATCCTTTCAGCTTTAATTATGTTTATTATCTCAGGTTCTTTATTCTGACCGCACATTTCTGAGTTATATTTAACTCTCGAAATTCCTCCATCCTGAGTTGGTCCATACATTTTTCTTAGGAGCTTCCCTTCAAACATCTGTATTTTATTTTCAGTTACCTTAGATAATGTCCAGCTTTCGGCTCCATACAACAGAACAGGTCTGATTAGTCTTTTTGTAAATCTTTATTTTGGTCTTAATGCTTAGGAGGTGGGATTTCAGCCCATGATAACACACTGATTTGCCATTGTAATTAGAGTACTAATTTCTGCTAATATATCATTATTTTGTGTTATCAGGCTTACCAGATATTTAAATTTAGTTACCCTTTCAAATCTGTGATCATTAATTTCGAAGTATGTGTCCTTTATTGGTCGATCCGTTACTTCCATGTATGTTTTTTTTCTTTATAAACAGTTAATCTAATTTCTTTGGCAGCCGCTTCACTGTATTCTATTCTCTTAATTTATTTGAAACAGCAATTGATTATTTGTGGTTCACTGACTTTGGGGCTTATATTATTCTTAGATGTTCAGTCCATTTTATTCGATCACCTTCAATAAAGAGCCGGATGTAGCTATCTGGAGGATTGGGCTTGGAACTATTGTCTGGTTATGAACTGGGATTGTTTTGGGTATTTTAGCTTAGTACTGAAAACAATATTTTATTTAATAACTTGCGCCTAAATTACGATTTGGCAAATGAAATATTATTATTTGGAATTGCATCTTTCCCAAAAATATGCTTATCCTTGAATCCCGTATTGTACATTTTGTTTTTGAAAAGCAATTTAATGTACTATGATTCTTCTGTAACGTTATTAATATACTTAAACCGCTGTATAAATGCCACAAATCTTCTACTTCTTTTCCAAACGATAAAACGTATTGTCCTCTTTGTCCAGTGTTATTTGCAGATGCTCTTGAGGACAAAAAGGTATGCAAAAATCGTCGTGTGTGGCAAGCGATATTTACACAGCCCCTACAGTAAGTCACGCTTCTAAAGGTAGAAGTCAGTCACGAACAGGTAAATGTCTTATTCTTGTGTAACATGTACTGCATATTTATGCCGCACTTGCAAAGTATGTATGTACTTAGAAATTGATATAACCGTTTCTCAATCTTATCTCCATCCGGCATTTTCGTTAGCCAGCGTATCGCAAAAATAAAGGATTCCAAAACTAACATAATACATTCCAATTTTCGATGATTACTGAAATTACTCAAAAAACATTCAGGGATAGATAAAACAATGTTAAAATTCCTAAACCGTGATAACTGTGTCACAATAAATAATACTTTGGAAATTTGTAACACTGTAGCAGATTCTTTAGTAATCACGTAGAAAAAGTTAACAGATCCTGAAAAGGAAAAAGATACAGTAACATGTTTCCGGAAATTTTGTTCAATTTAAAATTAATTATATACGAGTGAAATTGATTATGGAAATTAATAATATTCACATGTGTGTTTTAAAAAATAAGTGTTTATTTTTTTGGCGTGCGAGGTGAAGTCTTTGGAAGTTGGTCTTAAAGGAACAGTATTATCGTTTTCTTAGAGTTTTGATGGGAAGTACTTAGAGAATAGAAAGAAGTAATTTAATTAAAAATAGAGTTGAATTATTGTGATTTCTTCTTGAATGCATTATGAAGTACCATATTCTTATGTTCGCGTGGATTATGAGACACGTGGGCAATTAAAAAGCTGCAATTAGGAAGAATAGCAATGATACATGCAGTAAATTGTAGATTAAAATTCCATTATTAGAGCCGATTACGTAAAGTTTGGCCACATTGTTCTCGTGCACTTCCCTGTTAGATTTCACCCTAAAAGCCTTAGTTCCCTCTCCCACCTTTTACAGCGTGTAATATTCACTGAAATTATACACATATCTAAACCTACATATCTGTGTCCTAACTGGAAAACACCCCAACCTTCCTATTCTTCCCTGATCAGACTCAAACTTTCCTCACCTTTCTTATGTCTTCACGCTCCTTCGAAATAATCCTCACATTTAATTTCGTTTCTACGTTCAGAACCAGCATCGATTGAATAGTCAAGTTCAGATTCTGAAACAACGAGAAGCTGCAAAGGATCCCTACTTTTATTTTCTACGGCTCCTTGAGGATTTACAATCTTAGATGAACACATTACTATATATCTATATATATGTGTATGACCGACGTCCGGTGGTGTAATGACTAGCGTCGCTACCTCATAACACACAGGTCCCGGGTTCGAAGATGAAAGACTGCATTGGACCCGGTAAAGGCTCTGAATTGGCTGCAGAGTCCATGTAAATCTTAGTTTCTAATTGAAATCGCTGGTCTTGTTTGTAAATTGACCCCAATTATAAGGCGGGAATATCCTGATTTAGACTTTACTTAAACCAATTGTGGATATCATATGAACAGCCTCTGCAAATCTACATGACTATTTTTCGTTCCCGCTTATTCTGCTGAATGCAACACGTGACATGTCATTCGGTGTGATTGGTAGCCCTTAATTGTACTTTATTTTTTTTCAGAGAAACCAAATCCATTCGTCCAATATAAACAAAAATGATGAACCTCAGAGGCTTAAAATTTGCCGTGATGACATAATGTTAAATTGACGTCTTCCATTGCACAGAAGTCTGAATCGCTGACAATAACTTTAAAATATTGGTCCAGATATTAATTAAAAATTCTGAATCGCTTTGTAAAGCTTGTGATAAGTGACTCAGCGGACATGAACGACGCAACAATTCATGTTATACCTTGTCCCGTTAAAACATCTGCTGAACGTCGAAAACGCTCCAAGCCATAACTAGATTCTTGCCTCTAAGCATACTCATAAATTCTTTTCAACTAATAGCTTATTTACTAACTGCGAAACTATTTATGAACAGAAATATGATCGTGAATTTAGTTTGTAAGTATATTGTACCTACTTATTCGTTATTTATTAACTAATGGATCCCTTAATTGGGGCGACCTGAAACATCATTGCTAATATTTTTTACATGAACGATATTTAATAATTTACGTTTATGCGAAACATCGCAGACGCGTGTAATTGATCGTAAAAAAAGGCGTTTATAGTTTCACATAAATGTATATCACGACACAAGTGAGATTTTATTTCGATCGTAGTTCCGCGGCTGTCATTAAATTTTGAAATACTTAAGAGGATGCTACGCGTTTTACAATCTCAATTAATGTAGCGGCACATTAAGCACTCAATTATATCGCTTGTTAACCGAAGGCGAATATGGTGTCGCATGGGATTCATCATTTTTATAGGTTAGTCATTAGTGAGGAAAACCTGTCGTAAATATAAATCATAGTTTCGTGCAAACGAGAAAATTGGCGATAGGGTATAACTGTGTACACCTGACGACTAAATTTAAATAATTTTCTTCTGTCTGATCCTAATGGAAAATTATTTTATAAGAGGTATTATAGAAATTGCTCGTGATCTCTAAAATATTGGCGCAAAAATATTTTTTTAAGACTGTAATGAGGCAAACATTTTAGTTAATCGAACTTTATTTAAATTGTAAATATTTGGAAAAATTAAAACGGTTTTTGTTACGAATTACAGCGGGGCGGAAATGGCAGTGTAGGGTCGACGGGGGCGGGGTTGAGTGACGTGGCCTGCCGAAACTGATGGCCATATGTTCACCAAGTTGGGGAACACGAAGATTAGGACATCTGTGAATAGTAGTAGCGGAGTATCCGTCATGAACGGGCGGAAGAAATTTAATTGTAATGTGTGCAGTTGTCTGCTAAGTTGGAGAAAACCGTAGTTATAGTAGAGTAGCTCCTGAATGTCCACTGGGAAAGTACAAAATTTAATTATGAAACGGACTGTGTTTATAAAAGCGGGGAACAAGTGAATTTAAAGAAATAAAAAGTGAAGTGGAGATAAGAATATAAAGGTTGAATATTTACTCATCTCATCCACTAGGTTGATATTTTGAAACGATGAGCCGCGTTAGCAATGTGAACCTGACCGATGACTGCTTCCTCCAAAACTGTACTAATATTTTTCACATCGCAAACTTCCCTCACTTCCTGAGGGGTTTCAAATAAAATTTTATTGTCCACTCTGACCGCTGCTTTAGCGGCCGTGGACCGTTCCCAGGTCAATGATCCTTCAAAAATCAAAACATTTTACCTGATTTTAGGGATCCGCCGACACAATAAGTCCTTACTTGCCACAATGAGCGACCGCGCACATTTAAGTGACGAAAATTCGGGGGGAAATCACTTATTACAGTAGAATGTAATTAAAATAAATCAAGCGAAATGAGAGTAATAGTATTAAACGCGTAGTCGATCAAAAAATTCTCCTTGGCTATACATCGTATAATAGCGTCCTTTAATAGCGTCCTTTTTAAATTTAATTTCATTCAAAACAATCTTTTAGAATATTTAAGAAGCAACAATATTAAGTATATATTTAGTTTTTGCCTTTGAAGGTTTACAGTGGTTTTGTTGTTAATTTAAACACTTGTCCTCTATTCTAAATAACGAAGAGGGAAATGAGAGGAATAATCCAAACATTAAGGTCTGCACGCAGAAATTCTCATGCAAATAACCAAATATATTTTGAGGACAACAAGAAAAATAATGACAAAGAAGCAGGAATTAAAGAAATCGTTAAATATTCATACGCGTGACAAAACAGCATTTTTGAAACAGGTTCCCCTTACGTCGTTTCGTATTGAAACTCTCCTGTCCTCTTAATTTACAAATTATTCCAATTTAACGCCACATTTGATGGCATAGCTCAAGATAGGAATTAAACGAACACGTACTTCATACAGTCTAGGTGTATTGCACGCAGTTAAAGTAAATGTCCTTGACCATCGACCGAGATTGATCACCGTCGACTACCTATTTGAATTAAATTTCCATTCACTAATGCCTGGAACACTCGCGCGTGGTGAGAAATTGAACATTTGTAAGCAGGAAGGAAATATAATCTTCGCAACCAATTTTCTAGTGTCACTCGGTGGATAAATGTTGTGGAAAAGTTAGGACATTAAGCCATGCATAGATTTGGCGAATCTTGAATGCGTTGCTTGTGATGTGTGCAACTGTCCACCGACATCCGCGTTAGGTGCTGCTAATGGACACCACTCATATCATTTTGTGGAATAGAAGCCACCACAGAACTGCTTCTGATTAACATTTCTGGCAATCTATAAATTGTCTGGCCTGGAACAAGGACCTCCGACGGGACGCGCAACCTATGGAAAAGAATCGTCCGAGATTCCTCAAGGCAAATGTTTCTACGCGTCTAATGCTTCTTCTTTATCTAAATAAAATTGTATTCTATTTCATTAAAACCTAGCCCACTGTTGGAGTGCAAACATTCGTCATAAATTTAATACTAATTTATATGCATTCCGTACGAAGGTGGTGGTAATTTATCGTTGGCGAGTGTGGGGAGAGACGGACCGGAATGTGGGGAATCCAGGGAATTTGGTCTCAATACCTCTGTTCCGCTCTCGCATGTCCGTCGGTGAAACAAAAAGGACAAAAATGGTCGGCGGCGTCTCAGACACAGGAAGGAAGCGCCATACCTACGCTACTAACACAGCAGCGGCCCAACTTCAAATTAAATTCAAGGGGCTGACCAGTCCACACCACTCACGCTTTCCATTTTCAAGGGGAAACTGGAAACGGGAAACCGACAACGGCACTCTTTCAAATTATCCATCACGTTAAACTTCTTATCATTAGACTTCGATTTAATTCTTCCTTTTCTCTTTTATTTCCCGAAAAAAAGAAACAGGATCCAGCAGTACAAAATAAATCATAATTATTAAGTTAAGATTACACTGTGAAACAAATATCGTGTTTAAAAATGTAATTCTGATATAACATTTTCCCTTTAACTCAAATATGAAATTGGATTTCATCATACAAGGTTTTCGAGAGACAGACATTTTAAATATCAAACATTACTAAATACCTTATCCTTACAATCTGCAAACACAGTTGGTCAAAAAGTAACGAAATGAAAATAAATGGGAATAAAAGTATATCAATATCGATTACTAGATCGCGGTCGGAAACCAGATTAAATTACAATATAGGGAGTGGGGGGGACGAGGTACAACAGCAAAATAACACACAATTATTAAGTTAAAATTACACTGTGAAACAAATATAGTTTTTAAAAATGTAATTCTGATCTAACATTTTCTCTTTAACTCAAATATGAAACTGGATTTTATCACACAAGGTTTTCGAGAGACAGACATTTCAAAAATCAAGCATTACTAAATATCATTACAATCTGAAAACACAGTTGGTCAAAAAGTAACAAAATGAAGATAAATTCGAGGGGCTGACCAGTCCACACCACCCACGCTTTCCATTTTCAAGGGGAAACGGGAAACCGACAACGACACTTTCAAATCCTCCATCACGTTCAACTTCTTATCATTAGACTTCGATTTAATTCTTAAATTCCCGAAAAAATAAACAGGATACAGCAGTACAAAATAACACAATTATTACACTGTGAAACAAATATCGTTTTTAAAAATGTAATTCTGATATAACATTTTCCCTTTAACTCAAATATGAAATTGGATTTTATCATACAAGGTTTCGAGAGACAGACATTTTAAATATCAAACATTACTAAATACCTTATCCTTACAATCTGCAAACACAGTTTGTCAAAAAGTAACGAAACGAAAATAAATGGGAATCAATATCGATTACTAGATCGCGGTGTGAAACCAGATTAAATTACAATATAGGGGGTGGGGGACGAGGTGCAACAGCAAAACAAATGCTCATGTAAACCACACAACACGAAAAGCGTGGAGATCTCTCCACGTTCTTAACAGAATATACAAGGAACGGAGCGTAAAAATCAAAGGAACAGGCGTACAAAACGGTGTTGCGTTCCACTATGGAGTATGGCGGCTGCTGCTGGGATCCATATAGGAAAACCCACTTGGATGAGTTGGGGAAAGTCCAGAGAAAAGCAGGAAAAATTTGTAGTAGGGGGACGAGGCTTAGGGCTGAAAAAGTGAATGCTTTGGGTTGGGAATCGTTATAAAAAATGAGGAAAAATGGCAGACTTTGTCTCCTTTTCAATTCTTACGTTGTTGGCAAACCATGGGGAGAAATACGCGAGAAATTAAAGAAGCCAACATGTGTAGGATATATAGAACAAGACCGCAGAAAAATAGAACCATAGAAGATTCGAATAAGTTACCTGCAGCGCCATTCGAGGTAAAACCTCATAGTATTAGGTCATTTCGGGAGATGACTAGAAGACAAATTCGGGGACTGAATCTAATCATAAAGTCTTAATTTTCACTTTATAATTTTGAGGAAATTGAATTTACTCAATTAAGTGAAATAATAGAAATAGTAATTGTTAGAGTATAAGTTATCCATGGTCAGTAGTTTTTAGTATTTAATATATTTTTTCGTTGTTGTAACTGCCACCAGACGTATGTCTCATTGTAGTTTAATAAATATATACAAGCATACATACAAAGTTGGTGGTAAATAATAATAATAAGGAAATACATTAAACTAAGTATACTACATTTTTAGTGCTTTCTGTAGACAAACTGAATTGGATAGAGCATAGCAATCAACTACTAACGAAACTTTCCAGAAGATTCCTATGCTGTAAGAGTTATACATACAAACACGAAAATTAGTATATAATGCGTATTTTCATTCTGTAATGTCTTATGGGATTATATTTTTGGGTGGGATTCCTCAGCAAAAGAAAAGTATTTATGATTCAAAAAAGCGTCATTAGAATAATATTTCAAGTCAATTCAAGAACATCTTGTCGAGGAGTTTTCTTGCCCTCTCTCATTAATGCTCATTGTGGTTAACAATAAAAATTAACACACTACTAATTCAGAAATAAAAACAACCTTCTTAAGGGAGGGAACAACCCTGAGCTTCTCCCACAAATTAAACAGCTCCGAAATCAACCTAACAAATTTAAAATTGAACTAGCCACGTCTTCTATTCTGTAAAGGAATTTGTAGAACTATGTAATTATTGATGTACAACTAGCTATAAGATTATCCCATTAATAAACATACAATGCGATCAAAGTTTAGGGAAAGAGCACACTCAAAATTAACTACGGTGTACTTAAAAACAAATACTATACATGAAAAATTATTAATTATACATGAAAGGAATAAACAGCTTCTCTAAAATATAAATCCCCAACAAATGTAACCTCTACTTACCATTAACAGATGTTTTTATATAAATGTATTCTAAGAAAATGTCGCTAATAACCTACCTGTTAATGAGTCATAATATAAAATTAAATTTAAAAATTACCAATAAATTTCAAATGATGTTTCTCTGCTCGAACTGGTAGAAACCGACCAAGTAGGTCTGAAGATTCTTACCATTAAAATTATTAAAACTTTTATGACTGGGTGTGATTTATTTCCCTTAATATTGATCTTGTCGAGATAAATCAAATGTATCATTACATCTTTAATGAGTTCAAGTATTATAATTTTGAGTGAGATTCTGCTATTAATTATTTCGTTGGAGAAAAAACTAATAATATAAATTATTATTACGAAATTCACTTCCAGCTTCAGTGTTTTTTTAAAGAACTTTTTTAATCATGGTTTCGTGGGCTCCAAAACTGTTTCCGTTGTTATTTAATAATGTGTGTACAATTTTTTATGACCGCCTCGAAGAATTTTTGGAAGTCTTCCGTTGTTTGTAGTTTGAAAGACAAGGGATGTACGCACGTGTCTAAGTCTATACTTCCATGAAATTTAAAATCCTGTTTTTTTCAATATTGACCCTTTGTGTAGATAAATTCACAGAGATATTTTCCCCGTCTTCGTTTTGATGAACGTGTATTTTTCCTTTATTTGGTCTATGATAACGTGGAAATGTTCCTGAAACTATTGAGACCTGCAAGATCCACAGGTAAAATTTAACTTTGAATTAATTTGAAATATGAGATTACTTTCGGAAGACATTGTACTTCAGGACATTTTACGGTATAGCATTTCATTTACAGATAACGAGCGGAATGTGACATGAGCACATGATTGCAGGTTTACGACTAGGACCGAGACGGAGAAGAATATGTGTAAGCGCGGTGTATGAATGAATATTTCTCGGCAGGAAGGTGACGTTTTTAAGGTTATTTGTAGAATTTGAGATGACCGATGCTGTTAAGAAGCTCCTAATGAGGCACCGGCTACCTTGAGAAGTGATGCAATAAGCAGCTTTAATTGCCGACGTAGCGGAGTCCAAGATGGCGGCGAGAGGCGCAGGAACTGGTTGAGAGTCGTAACTATGGACTAAATTCTCATTCCGTGGTGTATTCGTTTTACGACTATCATTTTGTTTCCAGCTTTTGTCTAAATGGCTAATAAAAATCTTTACTAAACTGTCGTTGCTTGTGGCACCCAACACTATGTCCATTTTAATTAGACATATCACGTACCCTGATCTGCTGACAGCACCTTGTATTTCAGGCTAATAGCCTCCTACTGGCTTCCCCAGTCCCTTATATCTATTTTTAAGTGTTTCCTACAGAGTCTATTGCTCATAACCACAAATTTGATTGGATTGCAAGTGCAGATTTCCAATTTAATGGGGAATACCAAGAAAAGCGGCTCGTTGTGGCACTATGTGGGGGACGATCCAGTCAAGCTTTAGCCACAAATTGTAAAAAGATTTTCACTATAAAATGTATCGTCATATCAAGGAGACAAATATTTAAAATATTGAGATCCAAATCTCTCCATAAAACTGAATGTGTTTGAGAAAACATTTTTTCGCATCACGCAAAATTATATTTCTTGTAGTTTAGTAAATATTTGTCGATAAAGTGGTTGTAGGATGATTCTCATTGCCGATCAGGTTGACAATTAGAAGACGTCATCATTGGCCTTCGATTCTGCATTTTTATTGCATAAAATCTACAGAAGTGTGGTTTATGGAGCAGGGAGATTTTACGAGACCTACAAAAGATAGTTAAATTTGGGAACGCATCGTTATCGGCTATGAATTCAAAACAGAGAGTCCATAAGTTTCCGTTATTGTTCCTAGTTTACGTTTTTGACTTTCATTCTCCGGTGCGACTTTTTGCTGACGATGAAAAGTGAGATTGGTGAAGAAATTCTGGAAAAATATTTGGATAAAATAAGCGAGTGGGTAGTTAATAAAATAAAAGTTAATTGAAATAAAGGAAAGCAAAAGTTTTGGTAGGCAGTAAGAGGAAATAATACTCAATTATGAACTGGGTGAAATGGAAATAGTACGACTAGTTGTATACAGAACTGAGGAGTAATACCGTATGGGAACATCAATGCGACTACCGAAGCGAGGAAGTCATACGAGTTTAAAAAAGGGCTAACTCCGAAACACGCGAACTTGTATATAAATCTCTCGTGCGTCCTCTGTTAAAGTATGGCTGTATCTGTTGGGATCCGTTCAAAAAATATAGAGGCACTGGACAGAGTACAAAACTCGAGCTCACAAATTTTTATAGGTTTCACGGCTCGGTGCAACAAATAAACGGGTGAAGAGGAGGCTTTTATACACTATCAGGTACTAACATTCTTGGAAACATTTTCACCGAATAAAATTCATGAACAACCAGAAGGAGGTGCGGAGAAAGGTCGGGGTCTGCTCAGCGGGCAGGGATGCCACCCTACTTTAGCCTCCCGGTCCAATAAACATTTTTCCTTCCTCCATACACCTTTTAAAAAATTGTAAAAATTTTGGAGCGTTGCAACATCAATGGAGCTTGTATTTTATATTTACGACTTTCAACCACTATAAGAAAATCTTTGTACTACTCTTCTGCGATGCGCTGTCCAAGAGTTAGTAGAGGTCCAATAATAAATTAATTTAAAAAAGTCAGAAACACAGATGATTAAAAATTTGCGGATAAGTTTGAAAGGGTTTGCACCGTGATTTGTCAAATTTTCAGACCGTTTGAAGCAATAGTTTGACATTATCAGTTGTCAAAGTCGAGCTATGTAAAATTAAGACAAAAATCCCTGACTTTACAATTTTGATTTACAGATCACATAATAGCATTAAGGTCTGGGTAAAATGAGACCTTTGACCAGGTCATTCCGAATGGGCTTCAAACTCAGGGTTCTACTATTTTGACAACGACTAGTGCAGGCGTAGATGATATAGATGACCTCCGTGTAGTCACAAACGTCCAAACACGGAATAAAGCGATCAATGGTTACTTTGACTGTCGCATTTCAAGTTGTTCTTTTTCTTTTATGCGGTCCACGTATAGGCTTGTAAGTAGTTATCCATATTCACTGTTGTGACGTCATGGTGTTGAAGGGATTCACCAGGAAATCTCAACCTTTACCTGTATAATTTCTCCGTTTTACGTCTTTTTCCAGGTATCTTCTAGCTGAGCTTGAAGAGTTCTCGTCCTTAGATGAAGGCTATCGAACGATTCCTATGTTGACAATGTGTGTAAATAAGGACACGAAAAGGTAGCTTTAATTCTCAGAGTGTCTTCCACTTTGATGACAAGACGCATGCATATCAACATCGTTCTCCGTTTCATTTATTCTAAAAATCAAATTCGTCCACTTCATATTCAATATATCCAATATATATCGAATACATTTTTTATATTTGTGTTGTCAGGGACGTTTCTGATTACTTGACTTGGAAAGACTCCGTGTGGGTATCCAAAATGAGTCATCGTGTGCCTTCGACACTTCTGTTTCGATTAGACGTTGGTAATTCTTTGGGAAGCGAGTCTTAGCATGAGGACATCATTTTATAATTAGTTCTCTAATGTTTGGAGAAATCGGGACATTTTTAATAGGGGAAACCTGCTGAATTTTACAATGGAATTACTTTAAAAAAAAGGAATCCAGTGTAAGTTTGGTAATTCAGTACAAAGAATATTAAAACTATGCTGCCAATGATACTACTCTTTAAAAAATCTATTGTCCTTATGTGTATGTTATTGTGGCTATTGTAATCAATTTGACCAAACGGAATTAATCCTGAGAATGTCATGTTGGATATGGAAAATCGTGTTTATGAAATATATTAGATGATACTATTGAAGTGTTATTTATCATTTAATATAATAAAAAAAACTATCAGCCTTCCTGAGCATTATCATCTAATAAGACGTTAATGCGTGTCTGAGTTACTGTATTTCAAGTAGGTGGAACGTTATAACCTTCATTTCAAAATACAATATGTAGATTAGAAATTCGGATTGGTGTTTCGCATTTTGTTAGGAACCTTAAACGACCATTTTATGTAATATCATAAACCTGTTTATGAGCAGCTGGTTTAGTTTCTACAGTCCTCGGTGCATTACGTACCTCTAAAACGCTTTATTACTACAAAGGGTCTTAAGAAATAAATTTATGGTTTGGTTGTACGTAAGGAAAATATACAACGATGGTCCCAGAAAAAGAAACCAGTATGTAGAAGGGAAGGCAACAACACAAAAAAGGTTTGAATTGATTTTCTGGGGCCATAACCACCTGTGCATACGCACATAAATACCTTACCGTCCATGAAGCTTTCCGTGTTAAGCAGGCGAACAGAATTAATTCCCGGGACACTTCGGTGAAATAAAGAATGCTGGCGACCCAGGAATTGGGCCATGAAGTCCTGTCTTTCCGAAATGGACAAAGTGTGTTGTCTTGTCACCGTGGGGAAATTTATGTTCAGCAGAGCGGCAGCGTTGGAATGAAGGCTTGCTCCGACTAATATCAGGCGACGGCAACAGGTTCTCCGCTCCATAAATCCAAAGGTGAGAAGCCACGGCCGTTCGTGCTTTACAGGTAACGTTTCACTTAGCGACAAAACCGCACACTCTGCCACCTTCATCTACCAAAATTATTAAATCTATTCCTCTGTCTGGAGTGCTCCTTTCCATTATTCCGCAAAAATCCTGCTCATACCCGGCTTACAAACATTAAAGCGGAACAAGCCAAGTCGACGCTGGACGCTGGACGGCTTGATATTATAAAACATTCACCACCACATTCAATTTCAGTTCCATCACCTAATTTACTTACATTAGCAACTCAGAAAGCAAACTCGCAGATTCTTCCAAACCCCCTCCACCTTTATTTGCTGAAATTATATAACAGCGAAGTCTATACACACAAATGCGTTAATTTGCATACTTTCGTCGTCAAAATAATAGAACCCTGAGTTTGAAGCCTCACTGTGCCCATTCAGAATGACGTACACTATTGTGAAACGTCTCATTTTACGCAGAATTTAATGCCATTTTATGATACGCAAATAAATATATTTTAAATCTTTTTACTTGCGTTTTACGAAAAGAAACTTTAAAAGTCACGGTTTTTTGGCCTTTCATACAGCTCGACTTTGATAAATCATGGATATCATACTGTTGCTGTAAATGGTCTGAAAATTTAGCAAAAGACAGTGCAAACCTATCCACAAAGTTTTAATCAACTGTGTGTCTTACAAGGCTGCATTTGCTATTCAAAGCTTATACGGGGCAAAAACCATGGATTGGAAACGGCTCCAGTTATATAGGTAAATGGGACAATCAATTCAAAGTAAAATTTAGAAAGCAAAAAAAAAAAACAGATCTTGGAAAATTCACATTCCTAAATAGGACCATCAACGACTGGAATAATTTACCTGTGGATTCCTCTTCAGGAAAATATATTCAGGACAAATCTCGAAGTTAAAGTCAAAGTCAAATGAAGTGTTAATATATTTCTTGAAGTGTTTTTTTTTCTTTCAGGGGTATAGAAATTTTAAAGGACTATGTTTATTTTTTAGATTTGGAGTATTTATGTCTAAGTAATTTCATTTTGTATCTGCCACCGGGCTTGTGCCCAATTGTTGACCAACAATAAATACAATTACGAAAATTTCCATTGTGTTGAAATTAGTGAAATGAAAAACCTGACTCGGAGAGTAAATTATAAGGGGAAACACAAGTCACGTGGAAATTAAATTATATAGAGATTTAATTCATAAATCCTGGAGCATGAAATCTAGGATAGCAGGGAAATGATGCTTATAAGGTTAGAGGAATTCCTGCAGGCAAGGGATTTGGGGAAGGGAGTGTTGAGTGTGGAGTATGTTGTCATTGAGTCAGGCGTCAGATAAGACTGAGGAAGGTTAAAGACGGGAAGGTACATAGACGAGTCATGAGGCTGTAATTCGCGGCCCCCGCCTCCAGACACAAAGCAGCCATCCCTCTTGCCGGCTAAAATAGGATTACAATATTCTTGCATAAATTTGTTTCTTGTTATGTAGCGGTGGAACGTCATTGTTAGGCCCGGGACGTGTCCGGCCGTTCCTTGTCTTGTATAAATTTCCCCACGAGCTAGCTTTTGTGAGTGGCCATTATCGCGAAGGGGCCACCAACATTGTTTGCTGTTGAATGAAGGAACAATGGTCGTGTAGTTGTACGCCGTCCCTAATGACATCATAGGAATGGCCGCGCACATTGTACTCCTATACCTTATGGACCTCGTTCTTATATAAATTTCCCGGCCACTGTTTCAAATTAGAAGCACGAACGACACTGAAGGGGAAAAGTATTCTCACCAGGCTGTCTCCTATTTCAAACATTTCCGCGCTGGTCCCCGCGGTAGCCGCCCCATGTGCACGTTTAGGATTCCCGAATTCCTCCGGCGAGTCATAAATATTCATCGTAATTAGTCAGCTGTTGCTTTCGTGTACGTTTCGGCGTTCTTCAATGCATCACCGGCCCAACAAAGACTCAAACCCGCAGCAAGACGCTACGTTTCCCACGTGTTGGCCCATACAATCCAACGGTGCAAACCGTTAACAGATCCTATCGTATATTAATTACCATGCTACGTTTGACGAGGCTTACACATGATGAAGAGTTCAAAAATACTGACGAATTCATCAGTTTTCACGGTAAAGGCAGAGACAATATGGTTGTCGCCGATAAGCAATCTTAAAGCTTATACCTTCAGGAGACTGTGCAACCCAAGACATTTCAGAGAGTGCGAAAATGTGAAGCGTTGTATCAAACGGATGCCTGTGCTTCGTGATTTTCAATTGGGAGCTACAGCTCTCTTCTACTGATCTCTGCCTCTACCAGATTTGGGTAGCTGGTCTTATGGTCTGGGTAGGAACAGCGGATCACTCTTAACGCTTGCCCAACGTCCGTGAACCCGAAATATTGACCCACCAAAACCAATTTAGGTTGCAAGACTTATGGGGAAACATTATTTAAATTCCTTCGCTTAGAATCAAAGACAATAAAGTTCCAAAAGAGGAAGTTAGATCGCTCAACTGAACGTCAGTTTATATCTGCACATTGACTTGAGAATGAAGCCCGTGTACATACGAGGGCATGGCCATTAATAATGGAAACGCTACCGATAGAAACCTGTAAACAGAAATAAACCAGTGTAAGTGTAATTTTATACTTTTGTGACATCAGGGGCAAATACGTTACTCAAATGATTCCATTCTTGAGTACATTAATGAAGACAATGTTTACTTTCTCAAACTTCCCCAATGGTGGAGGACTGGTCAAAATGTTTAAAGGTAGGGGTTCTGTATATTGTAACATGAAAAGTTACACTACACAATGCAGGCCAGCTTGCGAGTTGCAATTGTTGAGGAACTGACGCAACCTGGGCCAACAATGTGGTCTGGCGAGACGTTGAGTCGTCATGGGGTGATCGGAGAAGCAGATTGTGTCGGCGGGACGACGAAAGAATGACCACGCCTTGCAGATAAGTTTTTTCATGCTATGATTGAAATTAAAACTATTAAAATCAATTTTTGGTATTTTTTATGAAAAATACCTGGCGCCCTAAAGGAATTAAGAAATCCTCGAATACGGATGAACGACGGATCCGCTACAATATATCACATAATCCAAAAGATATGTGGGTTGACCTGTAGAAAATATAATTGTAATACTGGTAGTCCAATCAGCAGACAATTTTAATTAGTTTCATGATACTTAGTTGCGCTTTTAAGTATGGGAAATGCTGTGTTGTTGTAGGTAATACAGTAAATTTTTTCTGCCTGAGGAAGCAGCCTTTGGGTTGGACGATTAGCCGGAAGTTCCAAGTGATGTGCGATGACATTCTATGTTAAAGAACACTCGAGCGGAACGTCAGAACCTCGCCCATTGGCGTCAGTAGCCAAGGACAGTAATTAGCCATCTCCGCGTGATATTCTGTTCCTAATTTTAAGCAATGAAGTAGCTGATTCACTGCCGGGCCTTTCTGCGTCGTGGTAAGTGCATTCACTAGGGGGGAACTAATCCACCAGGATACGTACATTTGCTGTCTAAAATGTGTGTCCAAAGTTGAATGACACGGAAATTCAAGACCAGCAGACACGGTTCATATTCAACCTTTGGGTAGCACACAGGAAATACACCACAAACAAAACAGTTAACCGTATTTACCTTCAAGTGTGTTTTATAGATATCAAATTAACTCATTCCTAAAGAATTAACGTACATGTTACTGAAAGACTGCACATTCATATTTTAATTCTAAGAGAAAAAAATACTGTCTGGTATACCTAAATATAAGAAAGTTATGACAGTAACGTAATTAAGAATATAAATTTTACAGGGCTATTTTAAATTTAAGTTAAAGTAAAAAAAATTCCAGTTTTAAATTAACCATTTTACAATGTAAAGTCAGCATATAATAATCAGAAGCTTTCAACACATCTGCATAATTTATTGATATATTATGTTTTTCTGATTCATAAACAGAGGTCAAACCAAGTCCAAAGTACTTTTCATGAATATATATGTTTCAAATTACTCGTCGTATACTTCAAATGAAATTGTTTGTATTTAAGGGACACGGGGATTTAAATTTGAAATTCCTGTAAATAAATTGCTACTGAACTGAAATTTGTGTGTGTAATAATACACATGTGCAGTAATTTCCAACTTTTGGTTTTGTAATTTTTTTTGTTGAGATACAGTGAAAATTATTTTCAAAATTTGGCAGTTTTAGAAATGTTCTTTGCGTTACGTACTTGAATATATATTTTAGCTTCTTTTACATTTATATGTAGGGCTGATCATTTTTATCAATTATCAGCATTATTTTTGAAATTCAATGAAAATGGGGGAGAATTTTTTAGTAACAGCTTCATAGGATTACTTGAAAATTAGCACTTTGAAAACTTTTTTTCACTACTTGAAAAATTAAAAAAATTTATACTTGTATTTGAAGGTATTAGCATCTAAATTATGTACAAAAACACTGAAGACATTAATATTTGTGAGGCATAGAAAGTTTTTGGTACCAGAAATCGTGAAGCTGTGAAAAACACATTTTTTTGAAAAAACAGTAATAATTTATTAAATTAGAATCAAACATTAATTAAAATTGTCCGGCAGCATATGCTTCAATTTCTTCTGTTTGGCAGCTCCTCTTTTCAGTTTACTGAATTTATAAGCAAATTAATATAAAAAATTATAAAATAGTTTTTTTATATTTTGGCCAAAATTTCAGCCCCCGGGTCCCTTAAGAATATATACCACAACAATATTCCAGCAAACCTGTCCGTTAGGAACAACTTTTGTTTATCTACTCTTGCCTCCTCCTTTCCAAGTTTGCTATATCACATCACTGTTACAATCAAAAAATTAACGTGTTTTATATAGTTCTATTTTCAAGTTTTATTTAAACAGGTTAAGCAATCTTTTAAGATATGCGTGCTCTATTATAATCTCTCTTAGACGTTTCCATCCTTTTCAAGGGTATCTTTACCGTAATTTCTGAAATGATTGCATATGTTTACTTTCGACTGATATTGGCAACCCTGATACAGGTCTTCGCTTCACTGTCGCAACTGAATGTTACTGTTTTACCCCACAACGTCCAAGACCTCCATACTGTCATGAACTAAATTATTCTGGGATCTGAAATCCTAGTTTGAATAAGTTTCGAGCGTATGCATGCCGCTACCAACCGAGTATAAATGTCACTGGATGAATGTGAAGAGAGTTCGGAGCAGATTCGGAGCTGCACGTCGGTAACGTGTAATGTAAAAGGCGGCGGGCTTAACAGATGGAACCTTGACGAGGCGAGGGAAAGCTTGAAGACGTGCCACCTTAATTCATCCAGAGCGCATGATCGTGCAATAAGAGCAGTCATGGACGTCTTATCAAAAGTGAATCTTAATTATATGGAGGTGCAGGCGTAGGCGGTAGAACGAATACTCCGTGAGGCTCCTTCGGCAAGTAAGTAGCGGGAAATATCTGATTAATTGTTTGTTTTATTTACTTTTATAAATTTCATTCCAGCTGATATACCGCGAGTTAATTCCTACGTCCTCATGTTACGCGGATTTATAATGACAAGGAACCATTTGAGCTTAATTAAATGAACTTATTTTTGTTTTGCACATCATTTTAAGAATTTATTGAAACTCAACAGCTTCGCCTCCACTCGTTAATACGTAAAGTATTCAGATTTAATTTTTCTAGTGACAGTGAAACATTTGATTGACACCAGGGTAAAGCAAAATCAACATTCATAGATTAACAGACCCAACTACCGTAGCCAGTCGAACCAAAACATTCTTCTCGTTACTATGTAGACACTGAATCAGCTGTAATGGCTTTGGGTTTGATTTAATCCGTAGCAAGTAAGGAACAGGTCAAGTAGGCGATCCCGGAGATATTCGGCCAAGCGTTTGAATAAAATTTGAGTGTGAACTGGGTTGCCTCCCATAGTCCTTTCCGCCTGGAGAGGATTCTATTGAAATGGACCTGTCTTTGTCGCCGGATTTTGCTGCGATCGAGGTGTCAAATTGGCTACGATTGATCGCCATGGAATTCCTGACTGCCCATCAGAGCTGCTATCGCGTCATCTGGCGATTCATCTTCCTTGGCCCCCATCGTCATGAAATTCCCCCTCTACTCTTTCTTCAGCTGTTAAAGTTTTGTTCTGCCTCGCATACCAAAAGTTTCGTGTTCGAACTCTGGTCTCTGAGTGGATCTATAATCTTTGCCTAGTCATTCCCTACGGATACAGGCAATATTATTAAGAAAACCCATCATCTTGACACATTCGAATTTCTATTGCAATCCTTACCAGTAAAACAATCAACGATTTAATTAAGGGTTCAGCATACAATTATTAAAAATATATGAATAAATGAAAATGCATGAGAAAACAATATTTCACTTTCTAAATAATTAACACAGGCTTCGGTTAAAAGTAAGTATAATTATTCCCGATAAGTTTTAATAAGACTTGAAACCGGGTTGTGGTCCACATGAAACCCACAACTTAAACTTACATAGTTTCAAATTACAGATAACATTTGGGTCAATCCAAGCCAAGTGGTCCAGCACTGGTTGCCGCACCATCTCAGAAAAAATTAATAATGTGTTTGTGCACTCCCTTATATTTTGGCAGTTCTAAACTAATTTTGTTTTATTTATATTGTGTCCGGGACAGAAATGGCCGCTGCTTTTGTTTTAATGCGCACACCTTGTTCGCGTTTGCAGGTATCTACGAATTTCTAAATTATCCACACATCCTTTTCAAATACACTGCATCGTATTCAGCACATTCAGACCTACAAATTAAACCCATATTTAATAACAATGTTATTTTTTCAGGTATTCTGTGTACCACGAAGTTGTCAATTCTAAATGAAGAAAATTCAATTTACGTATGCTAATTTCTCCAAAAAGAAACAGTTTGCGTATTTCAATAATTTCCGTGCTTTTACACACAATATTTTAGTTACTCTATATACATTATGAATGGTAACTGACGTTCCCTTTACAAATCACACCCCTTCAAAAATGGGATTTTTCAATGTTTGAGAGACCATATCTCTGTTGGACATGTAGATAAAAATCTGAAACTTTTTCACATAATAGTTCTAACTGCGATATAAATTTCAACTTTGAGTTTCAACTCAAATATTGTGTAAAAAAAAGAAAAACATAGCAATAAATGCGCGATTTCCTCATGTAGGACGAGTGCGTACATCAATATAATACTTCACATGTTAAACTTAGAAAACTATTTTGACAACAACTTGTAATATTATATAAGAATGTGTTTGAAAACTATTGAGGAAGTCAGTTGTTAATGAAATTTCAGAAAGTAAGTAGCGGACAAGATTTCATAAGTGGTGATGGTAGCCGAGACTTCAACGATGGTCAGTGGACTGCTTTATAGAAGAGAACGACGCAGAGTCCGCATCAATAGCTTCTAAGGGTTCCTGGGCGTCGGTGATAATTTAACCCTGAGCACCGTTGCCAATGTACGCTTTAAACAATAAAGCCATCAAAGGCGTCGATAAATACCATAACGATCACCGATAACAATCACCAGTTATTTGAGGCCACCATCCCATGAAGGAAAGGAATCAATTTGTTTTACAGTGTAAATTCAATGTATACAGTATCTAGATAAAGAAAGAGCAGGAAGAAATTAGGAGTTGTGCATTGAAAAGAATTGTGACAATACATTATTTGGCATACGTTTCTAATCTAGCCACGGATCTTATAACACCGATTTTAGTGCCATTTTCAATAATTTTCTGATCTGGTTGTAAACCCCAAAAGACAGTTGAAATTACGAAGTACGGGTATTCAAATATGCATTTCAAAGAAGCCGGTGCTCAAGTGACTGGAGTCTTGTTCGACGGGAAGTGTCATTATAATTAAACGTACATTTTAATTCGACGTCTGTGGATCAGGAGTGTAAATAACCTGAAGACAATTCGACACGCGCGACCCCGCCACTAAATCAATTCCAACAATGGGCAGGACTTGCGCTGGGTGTTGACTGCCTTCAACAGAGGAAATTTAATTTATATCTCTAAACAAGCCCAGCACGTGCCACAGATTAACTCCAGCCAGCCGTCCTCCTCGCCTACACGTGTGAAACAAGCCCACGCTTTAAACCTCTCCAAACAACCGGAATGCACAGTACCTTATAGACTAGCCTATCCTCTCCTCTCCTCGTCTCTCCTCTCCTCCTAACCTCTCCTCTCCTAACATCAGCCATTACAACTGTACCATTGAATCAGCTTCGTTCACTCACTAACCTTGTTTTCTTACTAAAGCACTGCTATTCAGTTCCCTTTTTTTGGTTACAGACTACACGAAATATACCAGCATTTTTCAATTCGCTTCAAAAAGCTTTATTTATTTTTCTTATAAATTTTTTCAGGAGTTTCTGTTTTCTTTGTATACAGACCCCAAATTGGAATTGATTTAAACCATTTTTTTATTTTAAAATAATTTCGAAGAGCGATAGAAATATTTGTGTTTCATGATCCATATGATTTTAGTTTTCTAGTTATTTAACTGTGTGTGTGTGTGTTTTAGACGAATTTAGCTTACTAAACTGCGGACAGATGAAAATAAATATAAAATAGAGAAAGTGACTAAAACGGAAATTAAGTACCAAAGACGTTCTGTATTATGTACAGAAAAACGATTTACGTAATAATTATTTTATTTATTCCAATGTGTGAGCAAAGCAGAGACATGGAGAAATTTTTTCCACAAAATTTTAAATATATTCAGACTTGTGACTTTTATGTATTGTTACAAAAAACAAATATTAATGGTGCCAATTTTTAATTTATTGATAGGTTCTAATTTTTTATTTTATTAAAATATATGTGGTGGGTTTATGTGTATACAGGAATGTATTATTTTCTGGCGAAAAAAAATTGAAAATAAAACTGATTACCGTGAGTGGAGCGTTCTGATAACACGAAGTCTCATTGTATCCCATTTTTATACTTGTCTTGCGTTTCCATTTTATTGATTTAATAATCAAAACTTTTTCAATGATATGAATTATAACATTTTTTTATGTTCTATCATTGTAATTTTATACGGTATTTTCAAACGAATATTATCTATTAACAGACGGAACTGTTATAAATGTAATCATAAAAATATAAAGCATTCATCACTCTTTCTTAGTATAAGTATATTCCATAAATCCTATAGAGAAGCACAAGCTTCAAGGATGTGGAACGAGTCAGAGATTTTACATAGGTTGCTTTATTAATATTAAGATATACTGTAACTATTCATTAATTTTTAACTTATAATAAGATTTTCTTAAGTTCTATACAGAAGACATACAATTTGTACCTTATATATAAAAATGATAAATATTTTTATCCTATACTAAAAAAAAATTAGTGTTCTAATAATGTTCCTTCATAATTATAAATATCTACCCTATGATACATTCAGCTCCATAAATTCTTCAAGAGAGTAGAAGGAGTGGCTTAAGAATATAAAATTGCACTAGTAACTAATGCAAAATATTTGTGTTCTCGAAATATATAGATTAAATTCTATCTATTGCATGAATTTTTAATGCTAAACGATTACTATCACACAAGTACAGTAACGGCTAATAGTTACTTTATGCCCATTTATGTCGATTAAAACAGAAGGAATTAGTCACGAACAAATTAGTTTATTACATGTAACAATTTAGAGTTACGCCTCCCTAAGAAACGAACAGTACGATTATCGTTGCGTCGTAATAGACTCGGCACTTTTTATTTGGAGCCAAAATTCGAATCAGATATGTAATTCGTGTGTGCAATTTACTCCATTGCTCGTGATAGCTAATCTACTATTTCTGCGTTCACCGTCGGATGTCTTGAGTAAAGCAATTAAGACTGGAAGCTCCAATGTATAAGGACTCATTTCTACTCCTCTGAGAAGAAAAAAAAAGAATTAGCCCTCTTTCTTGGGGCGATCTGGGATAAACTAATTCTTCGCCGGAATCCAATTACGCCGTCTTGAGGCGGATGTATTTAAGTTTTCCCCAGGCGTCGTCAGAATATGTCCTCCGACGATTTCGTTTTAACACCCTCCATAAAGTTTTAAGCTTCTATATCGCTCATAAAGATATTAGACTATTGAATTTTTAAAAGGGTTACTTCATCTAAGGCGGTCGGCAAAGAGGAAGACTTGCTGTGTAATCTTGATATTAATAAAACTTTCAGAGTTGACGCCATTCTTTGCCGGGTGGAACGAGATACTTAGTGCGCACTCGTTCACGTACGATTAATTGCAGTAGCCAAAGGCCGGGTTTCTCAACATCAAAAAATATGTTGAAGAAAGGCCTTCGAGAGATTAAGAAGCCGCTGACCATCAATGACATAAATATTTGTGGCCTCAATATCAGGTCTCAAACTTTCCCACAGAAAGTCCAGTAACCCCTTGTGTGTGACTTCTAGAGACCTTCGGGCAGACGCGGCAGACCCCAATTTACGAACTCGAAAATGTAAAAATGTTTCCTTTTGTCAAAACTTTGAATCGAGAAGGGGTAATCAAAGGCTTCGTGGTTGGTAAAAAGACCGAGGAGTGAGTTAGTTGAGAAGTGATGGAATGGTAGAAAGGAGGTTGAACAGAGAGTTGGAGATTGGTGGCTGATCGGGGAATCGAAAGAACGAGCCGTCCAGCAGACTTCAAAGGGCAGCGATAGCAGCCAATTCCAGAAATTTCCACTACAATGTCTTTAACGGTCAGATCTATTTACGAGTGATGGTTCCGGTAACGTACTAAATTAACCATGAATAAATCATTACCAGTAATATCCATTAAAAATGCCTTTTTTTTGCTCACAAAGGATCTTTTGTAATCGATACAGATATTTTGAATTTTTCATCTTTAACCTCAAGAAATAAAATTATTTATTCCAAAATTGATAGAGATTATGAACTTTTTGGCAGGACAACCAACGAATATCTGTGTAATAAGGAAGATCTTTGATTTCGGATTCTAAATCTTGAAGCAACAAAGTGGATTGTCTATGGTCAAGTTCTCGATCTAATAAAGTCTTTGTTACTGTTATTAGTACTTCATGCATTTTAATATATTTAAACAGAACTTTTTGATTTTCGGTTTATATTGATATATATATCTTGTAATTTTTATCAGTCCTGACGCAAATCCTTTAGTTTCACCAGTCATCAGATTAAATTTTCCTAAAAATTTCCAAAAAGCTTCAAATATGTTTTCACCCGATGTAGTTCGGTAAAGATGGATAATTTCCAACAATTCTTCAGTGATCTTCACATTATTATCGCAACCAGACGAATTCGGCAACCATCGATGAATGATTTTGAATGCATTGCAGATTGATAGCATATTTTGTAAGCAGCTCTTTTTAATGATTCATGGGTTTTCATGACTTTTCTGAGCACTTTTTGCTGGCTATTATTTTTATTATTATTTTTTCTTCTTATTTTACCTTCGAAGCATGAAAATTGATTTCCGTGATTTTTAATAAAATTTCGCTTAATGTTTGATTCTTTAAGGATGTTAGGCATCGAGAGATCTCTCATACTTGCTAATTTTGACGTAAAATATTGCCTTGCTTTCATTTAATTTCTGATAATCAGGTGCCATGAATATCTCTTCAGGGGCCGTATGTTTCACATCCCCGCTTTAATACATTTATTTTTTAATATTAATTACAAATTTTTTCATGTCTTACGGCTCGACTTTTGCAACAGTTTTCGTGATGTTTTTACAATGTTCCAACAGTTCTTGTGGAGTGTTGTAGAGTATGACGGAGGGAATGGTTAGACAATAGTAATAAAAAAGAATTTGTGAAGTAGATAATGAAATAAGAGTAGCGGGAATCTGATATCCAGGTCGTCAGGGTAAAGAACTTCAGTTAATTCAATTTGAGGTTGTCATCGGCTTCGAAAATCTGGAAACTTTCCCAGGCATGTGACGTGAGATTATAATTTTATTATTGTGAGTCCTCGAGTAGTTTCTGTAATATTATAAATAAATGACCTCAGTAGTAGGGAGGCAACTTCAGTACAAGCGTTTTGGAAATTAATAAAGCTTTGCAACCACCACCGAAGCATCATTGTAGCCAAGAAAAACTTGACAATATTATATATATAGACTTACATTTCTTGTAACCTTAAAAGTTGAGGAGAGACAGTTCCATAAATCTACGTCCGTTTCAATTATTTTATTTGTTTTTGAACGACTGAAGTAACAACTGAAAATATTTACGATAGGTAACATATTTCCCCGGATTCTGTCGTAAATTTCGCCCGCTTGTAGTGTAGTTGTTTAACTCGGTACTGACGATAGTAAAATCTGGAGCGATATAAATTAAGTTTGGAGTTTAAGGTGTCTGCATCGTCATTGCACTGGATTGTGGCTTTATGACGCGGCGCGGACATATTTTACTGTTAGACGTGAGCAGTAAAGTATTTTATTGGCCCGCGCCTACTTGGAAGCCACTTGCACTGCTCTGCTCTCTGCTCATCCCATGTCTCAAAAAACACTCCATGTTCCATTTCCTAAAAAGAATCCTACTTGTTACAGATAGCTACTCGTCAGGGAAATAATTTGAAACCAGCGAGAAATGACACGGAAAATGTTGATTTCATAGCTGATATATTGTTGGGTCATATAAAGATTAATATTTTTTATATTATTTTACATATATTTGCAAAAAACTAACCGTGAAAAAAATGATAATGACAATTAGTGCATAACTTACAAGCATCGAAATTTAAAATATAAACAATTTGTTCAGTACAAATGTTATAAACTCTATATATTCTACTGAGATCAATCGAATTAATTTTTAATTATTTTGTTTTGTACCAAACCGCTCAATGTTTAAACGGTAAGCGGTGTTTATGTATTCTACGGAAATAAAGGAGAGGATATTTTTTATAAACAATACTCTCGCCGTCCTCGTGATGAAAGTGTCCTGATTGTACTTCGTGTTGTGTCAATATTCCTTTGAAATTCCTGTGCCTAATTTGCAGTTGCTGACCTCCTTTGGCAGCTTTAAAAATGTATTTCTTTAGTCAGACACTCGTCAGTAATTAAATTTACCAGTGTCTCTCCTTCTCTCAGCGACAAAAAATTTAACTTTTGCATCAACTCCTTTAAGTCTCCCAACACCTTCTTCTTCTCCAAAATCCCTTCCTACGAAAGCTCGGTGGGAAGCTACATAATTCCAAGCCACTAATAATCCGTAATCCTCAAATAACATATATGGACTTGCTCTTTAACAATTGCAGCCAATAGGAAACGCTTCAGCCTGCTGGGCCTAAATACTGCATGTGCTTAGCGTTTCTCCGTGGAACTTCCGTTTTCACCTAATTATTCACGGCGATCCCTTTTTTTCGAGAATGGACCCTCACCCAAATTCAGCCGGAAGAGTCAACCTTTTGTCCTAAAGACTTTGAGTGCCACTTGAATTTTTCGTCTTTAACCTCAAGAAATAAAATTATTTATTCCAAAATTGATAGAAATTTTTAGAACTTTTTTGGCAGGACAACCAACGAATTTCTGTGTAATAAGGAAGATCTTTGATTTCGGATTCTAAATCTTGAAGCAACAAAGTGGATTGTCGATGGTCAAGTCCTCGATCTAATAAAGTCTTTGTTACTGTTATTAGTACTTCATGAATTTTAATATATTTAAACAGAGAACTTTTTGATTTTTGGTTTATATATATATATCTTGCAATTTTTGTCAGTCCTGACGCAAATCCTTTAGTTTCACCAGTCATCAGATTAAATTTTCCTTAAAAATTCCAAAAAGCTTCAAATATGTTTTCACCGGATGTAGTTCCGTAAAGATGGATAATTTCCAACAATTCTTCAGTGATCTTCTCATTATTATCGCAACCAGACGAATTCGGCAACCATCGATGAATGATTTTGAATGCATTGCAGATTGATAGCATATTTTGTAAGTAGCTCTTTTTAATGATTCATTTGTTTTCATGACTTTTGTAAGCACTATTATGAGAATCTTTTATTTTTCTTCTCTTATTTTACATTCGAAGCATGAAAACGGATTTTTGTGATTTTTAATATAATGTCGCTTAATGTTTGATTCTTTAAGGATACTTGCTAATTTTGACAAAATATTGCCTTGCTTTCATTTAATTTCAGATAATCAGGTGCCATGAATATCTCCTCAGGGGCCGTATGTTTCACATCCGTGCTTTAATCCATTTCGCGTATTCAATACATTGCTAGTGTTTACAAGAGAACTAGATGTAAGAGTAACGGTTTTCCACAAAATACTCGAAGCCAAGAAAGTTCTTTTGGCAGTAAAGATTTTGTACAACGGAGCGGAGTGACAGCTTCGTAACGTAGTGGTGTCCGCTGCTCCTCGGACAAGCATGACAACGCACGGAATGAAGTGTGTTTTATATGTTATTGCGAGATGGACGTGATATGTGGGCAAACACGAAATCATAGCTTAGAGTCTGTAATCCTGACGGGCGTCTTAACGAGCTTGATGCGATGTGGCGTTATCTGTATCTAGACACAAGTCACAGACCTGTCCCTCAACGCTCTTTATCCCAACACGTTGCTCGATCCTACCCATTCACCTATTGTCTCTTATCCAATTATTTTCAAAAAATTACCCAAGTTTCACTTCAAGTCCGGTTTCTGTGAATGCACGTGTAGAAACAGCTGAGAACTCAATCCAAGTTAACATAAAGGAATACCCGAGCCCTGGAGCGACGTGAGGCACTTATCAAAGGTTCGAAATTAAATCTAGAGGCTTGGAACCGCTACATGAAACTGCGACATCGAGAACCTAAAATCTGAATCATTCAAATGGTAATTTAAATAATTCGGATATTGCATTATTCACTCAATAACGATTCACTATGATAGAATACAGTTTCTCTCATTAAATGCCGTCTAACAATTATTCCACTTCTACCGGAGGACCGTAATTCCAGTTTTGATATATAGAACATAACAGCCTACTCAATTTATAAAGTGCTAATAATATAAATTTGCATGGTCCCAACGATATGATTGCAAGTCCTATGATAAACGCGAATTTCTTTTTCAAAATTAAATACTTCATGGTTGTGAATTAAGCAATATAGGACGAGCAGCCTTCTTATACTTTATAATAAAACTAATTAAATAATAACGCATTAATACATTGATATCGCGAGTGTTTCATTACATTTCACATAGCAATTTCAATTGTATAGATTGTTTTATAAAGTTTATCAATAAAACACCACGACTGTTTTGATTACAATAAAAGCTTTTTCTGTTTTCACAAAAGAAAATAATAATTTATTCAGCAAATAAATGCTATTAAATGCTACAGTTTACATACTCAGATGTTTAAATAAACAATTCTTAAATTTACTAAGAGTCTTACATTCTCTAATTTCTATTGTCAACTCGTTACATTAATAAATATACTATTTTCTTTTACATCTAACCTAGCTCTAGTTACGTCTAATTCTACTTTACTTCTAACATTGTATTGGTTTCTAACCATACTTAGCTAAATAATTATTAAAATAGGACGGTAACAAATTGATACATTTGTACAAAAATATCGTGGTATGAAATTGTAAAAAGTCCTTGTTCCAAACCAATTCACTTCTTTTAACTTCACTGTGACATTCAATTTTTTATTCTCACATAAAATAATTCTTAATGCCCTGTTTTGCAACGTGTTAAGTCTCTCCGTACAATTATGAGATGTCCCATACAATCCAGTACAACAATAATTAAAGAGTTCAAAATATAGAAAATATATAAAAACCCTAACCTTCTACTTATCTTCCTACCTAGAAAATCTATATGACAATCCATTTTCAGATTTTGATCCAATATTACTCCTGAATATTTAAAATCAGTAACTCAATCTTATTATTGCCTATAACTACTTCATAGTTATCATCTAATCTACTACAGCTAAACATCGTGCCAATATACATAAATTTAGTTTTTAACACATTTAATTTCAATCTATTTACCCATAGATACATACTCAATTTACTTAAAGCAAGGTTCATTTTATTAACTAGATTAATTTGATCTTTTCCATCAGCAGCATATAACCTAAGATTGACATCACAATTTTTAAAACAACAGTATATATCATTTAAATATTAATTAAAGAATGTGGGGCCCAAAGCACTTCCCTATGGAACCCCAATATCACAGCCTAATGTCTTTTGACTCCACTCCACGGTAAGCAAGTACCTCCCTCCAAATCAAGTTGTCTGTCAATATTGCAACACCCCTTGCCACTTAATTTTTTTTATGAATATTCTTTTGTACATTTCACTTGGCAAATAAAATATTTATGCAGTAGAAATTTATCCTTCTAGTTCACTTAAGCCACGAACATGTCTGAAGAATTTTTTTGTTACCAGTTGAATCGTTAGTAGAGCTTCACGAATCGTTGGCAAATTCTTTAGAGTACATTATTTTTGGAGCTATGGTACTATTTTTCGGGAGTTTTTAATAATCCTATCCGAAATTCAAAATTAATTGAAATTTAAATGTGTTCCGCCGATGCCGTCATAATGAGTCGCGTCAACAAAACTTCTGCTCTTTTTCCCAGGGTTAATACCCGGTTTCACTTGCAACCAAATAAACTGCTATACTACCAAACGAATAAAGATAGCAAATTTTCAACTTAAAATTGTCCAATACAGTCGACGAAATTTGGGAATCAAATGGTTTTACTTGTGGTAAAGGGATATTCATGGTTCATGCTTCACAATCAATTTTCATGAATGCATTATGTTTAACAATCATCTCTCTCCTTATTTAATTTTATAACTAGAAAACTTAATTTTTCTTTCATCACAGTGCCCCTGGAATTTTTCAAACTGTGTGAAGCAATGGGATCTGTAAACCGTAGGTTGGAACCGAGATTATGTTTATAGTCGAGATCATTCCATCCTCAGTCTTCTGAAGATGTTTAGTTGCAAACATCTTCCAAATGAAATACATGAAAGTAAACCGAGTGTTGTGATTACAGTGATATAGCTGTCATATATTATAATCAAATACCTGAAAAACCAGTACACTTAAATTTTAAACCGTTTAATTACTAGCATATATATATTTTGACGTTTACTATCATCTTTTTGACGACGTTTAATTCAATAATTTAAATTAATTATATTTACTTAACATACTGTAAAAACATGTCTACATTTTGTATGTCCTTTTAAATGTAGTTTCTTGTTTATTAATTTATGAATATACTTCTGCTAATATTTATATAATAGATAATTTAGATTCCACTATATTGCACTGACTCATACTATTCCCGTATTTGAGGAATAAATGAATCCAGAAGTAAAATAAATCTAAATATTTTATTTAGATTACTTTTTATTATTAGGTTATTCATAATTTACAGGACGATTAACGCTATATTTCCCCTTGCTTGTGCTTCATTTATGATAACTTAAGTGTGTTGTGTTACGTCGGTTTCATTACCAAAATATTCCAATTATCACGTAAAGACATATCTCAATGAGGACCAAATTGCATAATAAATAATTCAAATTAAATTATTATGCCAATTCCAGTGAACTCCATAGCTAAATACACTCTTCTACGTCCAATTAATAAGTAGGTAGTAATATACTTTAAACGTTTATTAAATTTCAGACGATGTTCAGAAATAAAGTCTTCAGGCAAAGAAAGATACATAAACATATTACGTTTCGCTAACTGGTTTATATTGAAACAATTACTATGGATTGAATTAACGTTTAATTATGCGGTTTAAGTTTTAACCATATCTACAGCACTAAACGTTGAACTGTTTACCCGACAGTAAATCAGATGAACTGGAATTTATTGTAGTTTTAAACCCGGTTTATTGTGCGTGTATGTAAACTGTATTCAGCTTCTTCATTACTTTCAACACTACAACAGCGCTAACACAAGCAACGTATTCTTATTCTCAGCTTCTGTTCAATCGTGATTGTTCTCAACAATTCTGCAGAGGTAAAAGAAAAAGCGAATTCTCATTAGCAGGTGTGTGTGTGTGTGCAGTCAGAAACACTGTGAGAAGTCCAGGCTCCATCGTCCACACTCATTAAGAAAACCTACCTCAATACCAGCGGTTCATAAAACTTAATTGGCTGTTAAGGTAAAACAGGTAAAAATATGCTAACGATGGAACGGAAAAAACCTAAACTTTGCTTCCTGTGTTCCTCACGAAAATAAGAGCAAAAATACGATTCATCTGCGCTCGTTGACAATGCTTCTGCTTCTTCTCGTCGCTAAATCATTACAAATAATGTAATAACGTATTTATAACATTATACAAGCTGAACATGATTAGCAGCGACGATATAGAATATTTATAATCATTCGATTCAAATGTCTTGTAGGTATGAAGTAAATATTTAGGCTTATTAATATTAGTTTCGTTAGTCCTAGAAAGTTGATATAACACCCGCAAATAAAAACAAACAGGTAAACTAAACTTAAACCGACACTATTTTCCATAATGAATTTATAATACCGACAACTTAATGTAAAATAACACGTCAATGTAATTATGACTATTCCTCTTCATAAAACTAATTAAACACTAAACATAATATTATGATCTGTAAACAATTTACACGTAACGTTTCTTCGCCATGGGTTCCAAACATCAAGATATTACAATAAAATTGTAGGTAGATATAAAAAGAGAAAAAATATTCGTACTGAGCTGTAAATAGAGTAGACGGTATAATTTAATTGTTCGAGCTCCAGCGTAGAAAGCAGTGAACCCCAGTTTCATTTTCATCTTACATATAATTAAAAATTGACCAAAGCTTAATAGTCAGAGCTTTGGAATATAATATTCTAACAGAGATTTATATAAAGTAAGACCTCTTTATGTCCAGTTTTCCTCGCTCCTTTTATTATATCCCGCTGTTTGTGCGTTCTTTTGTTCCTTCATCACTTAAACTATTTTCTGCAAAAGGCAGGCTTATTTCAGTTTGGAAGAATAAATAATTGTACACAGCTGGAGGCCGTATTTTAATTTTGAAGGAGAAATTTACAGTATTTCTTCAAGGCAGCTGCATGAAAATTAAAAAAAGATTGTTTTGGAGACAAAAGAATGTTATTTTATAGTAGAATATTAATCTGACTGATACATGATTTACTGACTTTTTGTATTTTATCCGCAATGTTTCATGAGCCACAATTTTAATACGACAACAGATTACAAAATTTCTAAATCTTACAAAATTTTCCCGCCACATTTTAATAATAATCTGTACAAAAAATATATCAAACTTTGTAAAACAGATTTAAGTTCAACAAGTATAGTTTTAGTTGGAAGCCCTAACCATGCAGGCTTTGAAAATTAATTAGAGGTCCCGTGAACGATTCTCGGTACGGTCCAGTCTCTTAATTCTGATTTCTAAGTCACAATTGAGACATAAATTCTCAACTAAAAAATAAATAAAATTGGGCACATTTAAGGTTTGTATAATTTAGAGATTACGACCCGGTAATTTCGATAAATGAGAATTAATAGTGTCAAATATTTTTATATATGGGATTATCGTTAAATTGATGTGTTTCAAACAATGATAATACAATTATGTTGTTGTACAGATGATCATTGAAATATTATCGAAATTTAATTTTTTACTTGAAATATATTAAAAGAAATATTTTTGTTATCAAATGGGGGCAGATAAAATATTTGGTAAATATATAAAAGTTATTAATGAATAATTTTGTCGTGTCGTGCAGTCGTTACAAGTAAGATCGAGGCATTTTTTTAAAATTATTCCGGTGTTTCAGGACATTCCTTATATTTATCAAACGTCCAAATATTCTTCTTTTATTAGTTTTCGTAAGGCGTGAAGAGAAGTAAAATTATAGTTAGACGGACACTTGCGATTGGTATTATTCCGACCAGAGTGAGAATTATTTATGATTTAAACTGTGAAGACTTTGAGACACGTCGTTGTTTGTTAGATTCATGGCTCTGAGGCGAAGGCACGTTAATCGCTGTAGACGACTATATAATAAGCATATATTGGTATTTACTGTTGACAGGCTTGGCGTAGTTATTAGCAAGCAAGTGAAGAAATACTGCGTCTGAAGCTCCCAACTATTACTCAAACGTCGGAGACATTTCCTTTTCAATATCATACATTTTTACGCTTCTCATGGAGTGATTTGGGATTCAAATAACTATTTATGGATTATGATTTAAATAAGGTGCAAGCACACGCTTATACATCACAGGTATATGCTTATTAGTGTACTTCAGGGAGCCTGTATATTAGCATCGAAGCTTTAAAAATCAACTCGGCATACTTTCGGAACATTAAACAAAAGGGCGCTGTTTGCTCAGCGGCGTATTCTGCGTTCATGTTACCTGAGTCGTTTACCTCGGAGCTTCGTACTTTATTTATGACACTCGAAATCGTTTTTGATACCCTGTTATTAAGTTAATAGCATACATTTTGTTTTGACTGTTCTTACGTTTCAAAATGTTGGTTTAGAATACCTCTAATGTTAGTTAAATATTTGAAAGCACGTATTGTTAATTATAGTGGCCAAATGGTACTAAATTCTAAACGGACAAAGCAGCCGCGTATTAGCGAGAATAATTTCGTTTCGAGAAGTGCAATTAGTTATGTGTGTTTTTCTCACAAGATTCTTCTTTTTTCTATACGTGAATAGATAGAGTAATTGCGGGTATAAATGCATGAATAGACAAATATGGCAGTAAGAACCATAGTATGTGATAACGAGGCATTAAATAAAACGGTCGTAAAAATTTGCACGCTGTGTTAGTGTATCAAATTAATTAATTAATTGTTACTGCACTCGAGTTACACTCGGTGGCAGTTACAAAAAATAAAATCAAACAAGCAATACGAATAATAAAATTATACCACACACACAAAATTAGTAACCGAATCACTGAAAAATAAAGTTAAAATATCCATGGTTTTAATTATATATGGTCGGATTGCACTTTCACTTCAGTAACACAGTTTCTTATTCTTCCCGGGAAAATTCTGCAGGTAAGTTGTTGCAGTTCCTTTATAGTATGGCTTCAATAACGATTATTTTCAGACATCTCAATTAAATTTGCTCTGTCCTACTTTAAACTTTTGATCCCTCTACTATAATAATTAGCTTCTACAAACCTTGATGCAATATCGTCCCAGGAATGTTTGTCTGTATAGGTTTTAGATAGAGAATAGAGACTTAAAATTTTCTCTCTTTTCTAACATTTCCCAACCTTAAATACAATCATACGTTTATCAGAGGACGCACATGAATTTTATTTGCAAGTTAGCGTATTTCGTAGTTTGTCCTTTTGAAAATTCCAATAACGAAATACAGTGAATTTCACGATTTCGTACTCACATATTCGATTTGATTTTTCCCAAATTGTATTACACCTATTAGAAGTATTGTGAGTAAATTGAAAAAAAATGTTGTAAAAAAAGAGTGAAGGGTTTTTAAATACGAAAGCGTTATGGCCAAGTAATTAAAATACGGCTGTATTTGTTGGGATCCGTTCCGAAAATATCAGGTCGAGGCACTGGAAAGGGTACAGAGGCGATGGCCTGGTCATGGAAACGAGAAGGTTCGTCAATTAGGGTGGGATATGTTAGAAAAACGACGACAAAATTTACGTCTCGAGGCTCTTTTTAAAGCGTACGCAGGCCAAACATCCTGGGAAAATATTACATCAAAGTTTTTAGAAGTAAATTATTTCAGTAGAGGGGATCATCATTGTAAAATTGGGCTGTGTAGCTTTAAAACTGACGTTGGGAAATTTTTATTTTTAAATCGGACTGTAAGGGATTGGAACAATTTACCTGCAGAAGTTTTCGAAACATTTCCTGCCAATAGAAACGTGTTTCAGGGAAGAATTAGGAAGTATAGTGCGAAATAACAATATATGAATAATGGGTACTTTTATCTTTTTTTGTGAGGATTTAATTTAATTTATATTATATTAGTGTAATTATTTGTAACATTTTATTTTTAAGTTTATTTTTTTGTAACTGCCACCGAGTGCTACTCAATTGCAGTATTAATAAATTCAATTCAAAAAAATAGTCCAATTTAAGATTTATTACTCTTTATACATTACATTTTCCAAAATTTTATACTGAATGCAATGGTTTAATTGCCCATAAGTATGGTCATCACAAAGATGGCGCAACTAAACAGAAGTCAGGAACGAATCTTTATTGCCGTTTCACCACGTTAAACTGAAAAACGCGTAAAGCGGATTACCCTGACGCATGGAACTACTTGCGCTTTATTCCTCGCAGCCCTGTAGATATATTTAATTCGTAAGGCCAGTATAATGCAGTCAGTGAATTGTAAACCCAGAGCGTTCGGGGACCATTGAAGATGCGCTCTTCTTTAAACGGACAAAAGTACAATCACGGCGATGTAATTGCAACTGGCAATTAAGGAACTTCATCAGGACAAGCAGTTTCGTCAACGAGGTTCTACCCTCTTGCCGTGCTTTTATTACAGCTATAAAAGGCGCCTCTTCGTTTGCAGGCTCTGCGAGTAATGAGTGCACTTCTAATTGTCGGCTTTGCAGAGCTCTAAACAGCTCCTCCCCCCCTCCTCTTCCCCTCCCCAATCCACCTCCTGTGCACCACAGATCTTAGGTACAGCGAGGAACAAGTCGGCTATTTAAAATTACTCGTTGGCGGCCAGCGATTCTTATCCGGTCGTTTTCGCCATTCATGAATATCATGCTGGCTCTTATTAGACAATTATAATGTTATGTGAAATAAACAATTAACAGTTGCATACCACGTTTAAGTAAAAGATATTTCACACTCACTGCAACTTTACACGATTGATGAAATGGTTATTATTAACGATTCAGATTTAGTTCGAATTTAAAATTGGAATCCCACTACATTCTCCAGAATAAATTGAATTGACATAAAATAACATCAACAAATATTGTTTATTTCTCAAATAAATCTTCTTAATTAACTATGTCAGACGTATATGAAAAAAATATTTACAGGGCTAGCTAATTATTAAATTAAATACAACGGTCTCGAAACTGGGACAAGAGACTGAAAACCAGTGATAATCCCTATCAATCGTAACGCCTAACAACCCTTGATAAGAGAAGATGAAACAAAGCAACGTGCAATCCTTGAATGAAAAAGAGACAAAAGGAAACTGAAAACTTGTAAAAACGAAAAGGTCCGCCCCAAAAGTATTGGGAAAAATATATCGAATCTCGAAAGCATCACGAAGTATCTAATGATAAAAGTACTGTAATGGTAAAACATAACTACATGCGGAATTTGGGGGTACGGAATCAAAGGCAACCGGCGTGAAGGGAACAGACAGGGGTAATAAAACCTCCTGAAGATGGGGCGTCTTGTGTTTTTCTTAAGTACAAAGACTTGATTTGGCGAGTTGTGAGCGAAGATGGTTTACGTCTGTAGAGTGAACATCAAGACATCGGTCTTGAAGAGTACACATTATGGTTGGGACTATAAGAGTGAGATGTTAATGAATATTAAGAATGGACTCTTAAGACATTAAAAATTGAATTTGAAGAGGAAGCTGTAGAGTGGACAATATGAAATTGGATATTGTCCTGGACATTTAAATAACGGGAGGAAGGCATGCTGAGTCCGGGGCACCAAGCAGCTCATTATTCTTCAACGCGGAAGTTCGGATGGGTCTAGCGACAAGTTCCAGGCCAAGCTGAGAAGAAAGGGTAATTACGCAGTTTGTAGCCTTTGGCCGATTTCCGGTAGAGCCAATTCCGAGTAGGATGTGTTTTCGTTCTGCTCCATGTGAAAGCCCATTTCGATTTTAAATGTTAAATTTAATATTGTTAACATATTTATAATAATTGTTCATTTTTAATATTTTATCCCCCCCTTATTCATTTCATTACGTGTACTGTAAACCGAATGCCGATATCCACTACTATATTATACGGGTTTCAGCAACGTGTTTCTTGAAACTGGCATGGATAGGAATGATAATATTTTTAAGTATGAGTATGTTAAATATTTTTTGGAGGGGTGGTTGGGGGGGGACTAATTGTTGTGAAAATTTTATAGCGCTCTTCCCCTCAGTTTGCTGCACTACAGAAATGTGCTTCCGACTTTAGAAACCTTGAAGTTGGCCAACGTGAAGGACGTACAAATTTTAGAAAGCATAACGCCATGAGTGTATCACGAGAGCGTAGACAATACAACCAAGTTCTATATGTTGAAATATGCTATCAGATAGCAGCCGCAGAACAGAAATTCAAGAATGCGAACCGTCGGCCCTAGGCTGCTTGGCGTGGTTGGCTTTATCTACCTCTCGTGATAAATGGTTTACAGCCACAAAAGCTAGTGGAAAAGCTCAAGACTCTAATCGCCCATCAGACCAATGAAACACAGCCATCGGCGTATTGTAATTACCAATAGCATTGGCCCGCTATTTACTACATCTATAATCACAACTCGACACCCTTTCGCATTTGCATAACTCCCGATGCACTCAGGGCCCTTCGTCGAATTTTCTAACGTGATAATTCTCTCAAAAAATTGGCAACGTCGATGAGGAGACGAGAGTGAAGCGTAAAATTTAATTAAAAGCCTACATGTGAATGTGTGTCCAGTTGTGTATTATTACTGCGGTTGTTTATAACTGCTCTCGTGGCTCAAGTCAGGGATTTATAGCATTGTTGTAGTGGGGAGCCTGGGGGAACGCATAATAGCAGACATCCTGTCCATGTGCTAGGCTTTGCTCAAATTCCTCCAACATTTACGCTTAAAACTCTAGAATACACCCAACCAAATAATCGGCTATGGCGACAGTAATCTGATAATTTTTACATTTTTAAAATTCATATTGAACAAAATTATTTAAAAGTAAATAAGACAATCAATGTAAAAGATAAATCTGGAGTAATACAATATACAGAGTAGCGCTAAGTAAGACACCCAAACGATAGACAATCACTTTTGGGAGTTGAGCCTTCACTCCAGACGTATATGAAAGAAAGAGCAGAAAATGTAGCCAGAAAGCTTACAACTTATGTAACTGGATATTTTACAAAGCAGTATAGTCAACTCTTTGGTAGAAAAAAAAATTCAACGATTACGGGACTCGGGGACTGAAATTTAAAATTCCTGTAACTGAATTGCTACTGATCTGAAGTTTTAACTATGTGTTAAGAACACACACGTGTAGAAAAGTACAAAATTTTGTTTTTGTAGAGATATTTTGAAAACCATTTTCAAAATCTGGCAGTTTTGAAAATGTTTTCTTGCGTTACATACTTAAATATATTTTTAAAATTTTTTACGTTAACATGAACAGCTGACCATTGTAATCAATTGTCGGTATTATTTTTGAAATTGAATAAAACTGTGGGAAGCAAATAAGTTTTTACTAAGAGCTTCGTACGGTTACGTAAAAATTGGCACTATTTAGCATTTTGAATACTTTTTTCACCTAAAGTACTTGAACAATTAGAAAAATAATACTTTTGTTTGAAGTTAGTAGATTACGTACAAAATAATGAGGACAACACACAGAAGGTTTTTTTTGTACCATAAATCATGAAGCTGAAAAGAGTAATTATTTATTAATTTAGAATAAAAAATTAATTAAAATTGTCCTGCAGCATGTTACACATTCCTCCTTGTGTTTGGCTGCTTCTTTTATCAGTTTACTGAATGTATAATATGAAAAAAAAATTTAAAACCGATTTTTCAGATTTTGGCCGAAAATTCAGTCCCCCTGTCCCTTAAAGGAATAATCTGAAACTCCTGTAGGCCTTCGTGAGTAAAAAATAAAGTTCATTCAATAAAATATTCTTACACTAATCCCTCAAACTATTACAATTGCTATGGTAATATTTTTACCAATCATCAACGGGCACCAACGAATAGTGACGTTGATGGCAAGAATCATGGACAGCTCGACACGGCGCCAAAGGAAAAAAAGTAGGTTTAATCAATCAAAATGTCAGCGAGACCCTTGTAAAACAAGAATGTTTTCAAGATAACCAAATTTGCCAACGATAAACGGGACCTGGACCTTCATTGGACAACATCTTCCTTCAGCGTGCTTTATATGTAGTCAGAACACTCACGCTTGCATTATCCAAATACTTGATTGCATTATTCAAACAGATCTGAATCTAATATAGGGCACTTTTCCACATATCTCGTTTTCTGTTGAATGAAATATGCGGATCCACGGAAAGAAAAGTATTGGCCTTCAGTAAGTTCGAGTAATTTCAAATAAAGCGATGTATTTCCATTAGTTATTGTCGTGAAATAAGTGTTTCCACGTACATTCTTAACCTTTGACAAGCTTAGAATGTAAAACGTTAGGAATATGTCAAACCTGTGGTCCACTCACCCCACCGCTCTCGCTTGAGTGGTAAAAACCGCCCTAAAACAGACCGACTAATTGATTCGTAGTTATTTAGCCAAATTGATGATATCGTGAAGTTCCGCCATCCATTTAAGCGCGTATGAAAAGGCATTTACGTGAATAATCGGCCGCAACGACCAGAGTGGCAAAACCCAAATGAGCACGTCAGATTGTTTTAGCCAGAAGCCAATCTTCTGACACAGGCTATAATTAATGATCGGCAGCTAGTGCGATTGCAGATAATTTCAATTCATTTCTCTTGCTTCTCTGCTTCTGTATGTTATGTTAGGCACATTAATTAATTAACAATTTCAAAAATAACAGCTGTGATCGCATATGCTAATTCTACGACAAAGCAATTAATAAAAGCAAATGTTTGATCGATTCAGGTTAGGTATCAGGATTTGTGATTCACGGAGTAATGGTTGTTCCATTGTTCCAGAGACGATGGCCCATTGCCAATTACGGCTGACATATCAGACACGAGACCCGCCTCATATCCACGTCAGCCTGTTACGCTACAGTATTTGTTATCGGTCATGTTTTGGCATCGAAATGATCAACCATCTCATACTCTCAAGTCCAAATACTTAGTAAAGCACGGAGCAACAAGATAACCAGAGTTCCTGCTCACTGTTCCATAAAACTCTCGTCCTTATGCGTGACGATTTTCAAGGGTCCAACTTGTAAAATTCAACGTTTACAGAAATATGTGAAATGCATCTGTGCAGCGTAGCAAGAACTATGAAGAATGGCCATAGTTCCCTGGAGATTCAAGGGGTTTTTCAAATCTGAATCTACTTTTGTAAAAAGACAGGCTCATGAAGATGGTGATTGCTTCGAAAGTGTCAACTTAACTATTACGGAGGAACAAGGTTTGTCTAGCGATTTTTAGAGAAAAAGGAAAGAAATAGGCCAGCTACCGAAAAATTCAAATCTGGTTCGTCGAGCAGGAACACCGATTCAAAGTATCACAAGTCACGTGGCTTACAGTCGTCGTCAAAATAGTAGAGCCCCGAGTTTGAAGCCTCACTATGCCCATTTGGATTCACCTACGTTATTGTAAAAATTCTTATTCTACACAGAATTTAATGCTATTTTATGGAATTAAACATAAAATTTTTAAAGCATTTTATACTCTTGTTTTGGCAAAAAACCTGAAAAAAGTCAGTTTTTTTGTCTTTCTTTGGTATATTTCGATTTTAACCACTCATAGATGCCAAGTTGTTACTTTAAATGGTCTGAAAATTTAGCAAAATTCAGTGAAAACCCTTCCAAACATATCCAAAAAGTTTTAATCATCTGTCTCTCTTACGTTTTTTTTAAATTAATTAATTTGTGGGCCTCTACTAACTCTTTGACAGCGCCTCGCAGAACAGCGGGACAAAGATTTTCTTATAGCGGTTGAAAGTCATAAATATAAAACAAACTTATTGCTGTACCAACGCTGAACAATTTTGTACGATTTTTAAAAAGTGTAGGGAGAAAGTAAATGTTTATTGAAGCGGGAAGGTAACGTAGGGTGGAACCCCTGCCCGCTGGCCTGGCTCCGACCATTCTCCGCCGCTTTTCATAATTTTAAAAAAAACGTAAGACAGATAATTCAAACTTTGCGGATGGGTTTGCACTGACTTTTGCTAAAGTTTCAGACTATTTAAAGCAACAGTTTGAAATCTGTGAGATATCAAAGTCGAGCTATATAAAAGAAACACCAAAAAAACACGGAATTTTTTCATTTTTTTCGCCAAAAGACAAGTATAAAATGCTTTAAAATTTACATATTTAATTCCATAAAATAGCATTAAATTCTGCGTAGAATAAGAATTTTTACAATAACGTAGGTCAATTCAAATGGGCGTAGTGAGGCTTCAAACTCAGGGCTCCACTATTTTGACGACGACAGTAAGCCACGTGACTTGTAATCTGGGTTCCTGCTCGACGAACCAGATTTGAATTTTTCGGTAGCTGGCCGTTTGTATAAAATGTCATTAATTTTTTTTATTAACATATCATAAAAAAGGCATTAAATTCTGCGTAAAATGAGACCTTTCACAATAAGGTGGGTGAATCCGAATGGGCACAGTCAGGCTTTAAACTCGGGTCTCTACTATTTTGACGACGACAGTAACATGTTGATGTCTCGTTTTCAGGATTCATTATTAAAATCATTTTCCTTACATCAGCTATTCCAGTTATTTGAAACTCTTGTGCAAGAAACTAGTATCGTCCACCGTGGAAGTTCCAGCCGAGAATGCGAGTTTTCTGCGCAGCCTGATAAGATACAAAACAGCTGTAGGTTCATCTCGGGACAGTAGCCACATATAAACGTTTTGCGGTTAGCAATAATGCAGCTCGAACGACGATTGCCAACATCTGCGTCTCACGTGATACACACCTTCATAATACTGCTGAAGCGTTCTTTGTGAATGCTAACGGAGACAGGGGGACTGCCCTACAAACCCTGAATACCGCAGAATATACTAGTGCATCTAACTGTGCAAAAGGTATTTCTTTTTACTAGTAAATGACCTGGCCAGAAGTAAAAAATGATAGTTTTCCAACTCGAAACGTGTCCATTTCTGTGGCTAAAAACTTAAATTTTGCACCTCTTTTCAGAGTTCCGTTAACAACTAAAGCTTGAAGCATTTAGATAATGTGCGAACTACATCCATATATAGGGACTATTCCAATCCTTTCTCATCAGAACAACGAAAAAAAGCGTATAATAATATAATTACGCATGCTTAGATAATTCTTTAATTATATTGTTTCACTTCATACCTGGGGACAATAACCGCAGCCAACCAGTAAAGTGGAAGCACTTTCGGAAACTGTCAAAGGATTCTCAAAAGTTGATAGTGCGTTGGAAACTGTTAAACAAAATAATCTACAACTTCTTCTAAGCCAAATAAATGTATGTCCAACCATTTGGGACAGTTGAAATACGGGATCCTTTTTTTTCTTCAAAAAAAGTATCCTATTTATCACTAACGATTTCCACAGTTTTATTCAGCCCGGCGTTGCCCGGGTATTTATTTATATTACCACTGTACATCATATATTACCACTGTACATCATTTAATTTTTGTTCAACACATGATTAAACCGACAAAGTAACAATATAAACCTCAAGCATACTCCCAGAATCTTGAGACAGTCAAAATTACGCCCTGTACGATAGCAAGGGCTAAAATTATTTTAAGTATTCTAACACAATAAAAACCACTTAAGGGATTAATTTTTAATTAAGCCGCGTATTAAAGGTCATAATTTAACACAGCGACTCGCATTATACCGGTTTTGACATCAAACTTTATAATTGCCTTGTAATTTTCTTACGACTCATTTTCACCCCCACGCCTCACGTACTGGAAGGGGTTGAAATTATACACAAATATTGTCGGGGAAACACTAAAAAAATTAATTGACCTCAATAATTCTTTCCCTCTCACATATGAGCCTTTATTAGAAATAAAATTCTGGTAATTCCACCCCCTGTCCCCATGGGTGGTTAGTGTCTTATCTCCAAAGCGTTTGGTTTCGATTTGCGAGAAAATTGTCAAAATGCCTCTGTCCTTTAAATGTATTACGCAGAAGTGTGTTAGAGGATGAACTGCAGTATATTTCGAATGCTAAATGTCAGTATCAAACAATTCCATAGACCTGATTTCGATACTAAACTTGACTTATTTTCATATGCTGCCCCCTACTCCCCTTAGACGATGAATGGGGTTGAAATTATACGAAAACAAATTCAGTGGAAACGCTATCAAATTAATTAGCTTAAAATATATATAACGGCAGTTTTTGCATTTTTAAAAATTTCTGTCTTTCCAACCCCGCTTCAAGTGGCGGTAACCGTGTATTTCCTTAATTGTGTTGACTTCGGTCCGCCGAGAACACATGTTCAAAATTTGGTCGAAGTTGTACCATCACTTAAAAATAGTTTAACCCAACCTCTTATAGTATTTTTTAAACCATACATTGCAATGAAACGAACGCAACCCTGAGCTGTACTAAATATCTCTCATGAAATCTAATTTCTGATAAACAACGATGTTCATTCATTTGAAATTTTCTTTGAGCTTTTGGCAATATTGCAAAAGAAAATCCAATTTTCTTTTCACAATTTAAATCCACAAAAATCTTATGTATAAAAATAATCCTCAACATTAATTATCATTAGCATCGTGATCTACGTAAATAAAAAGACGGCCAATATGTCAGCATATAAATTTATCACTATTTATTCAGAAACGACGTTTCGTCTCCTTTTTGAGACTTCTTCAAGGGTAAAATTTAGCAATTCATCATATTTACTCCTTGACTCCCTCAGCCGAAAAGAACGGAACTCTGGCGCTCAGTTGATCGTGCTTGGCTATAATTCTTTTGTATAATTTTCAAAGAAAAAGTAATTAATTACTGCAGTAAATATTGTAGCCTGTGCCACAATTTTACCGTTTGCCGTACGATTCTAGCAGATGGTGGAAGCGACCCACAATTTCTTTTATTGTGTTAAACCTATTTTATTAATTTTACTGACGCGTTTTGTTTTTCAAACTGCGGCTGAACGATTGTTCAATCATTTCACAGCGGCAAGTTCATCTTGTTTTTTTTTTCCAAATTGAATTTCCTCTTTCTTCAGTTTTGTACTTTACCTCATCATTTCAGGGAGGTCTTTGCGATTAAGACACACAGCCATGCAAGAAAATAATCCTTCTCTGTATAAATATTTCACAAGATTCTTAGTGGTGGAAAATAGTCACATGAAACAAGAGCGTCTGTCTTGTTCACAGATCAACTCTGTCAGTTCCTAACCATATCAGTAAAAAAATTCTAAGTAGTAATAAAAAATCTATTTTTCATAAATAGTGAATTTAGAACAAATACTGAATTTAAAATTGAATATGCAACATCGTAATACAATAGACAGTGAAGGAGCCCCGTGGGAAGCATTCTTCCCACCTAATATAAATAGTATTATTTGTAAAATGTAGTTAAACAAAGAACAAAAATATTATCAGTCACGAGAACATTAAATAATGGATGTAGAGTAGAAAATTGCTTACGAGTTGCTTCAACATATATTTCCGAAAAACTGAAAAGTTAGCTGTACTGGCTTCACGAAACAGGCGGCCGACAAATTCCGACGGTAACAGATTTCAAGAATGAGGAAAATTGACACTAAAGTTCCATTCCAGTAGATCCCTGGTGGTATACGGAAGATAGAAGAGGGAAAATGGGGTGGAAAATACTTCTTTTCTTCAGTAAAAAAAGAACAGTATACTTCCCAAGGCGCCCGAAAGGGTTAGTAGAAGATTTATCTAGAGGCATTGTTTAGTCTGAGGCGAAACTTCACAGGCGATGGTAAAATCCAAGCAAAGCGTTTTATTTGAAATGTGACGGTCGACAATTGCACAGGCCAAAGATCACGTGAGAGGAATTCACCGTCTGACGCCAGATGATCTGCGAAGGAAATGTTGAGAGTATTTGAGCAGGCATGTGGAGGCATGCAGAGGCATGCGGCGGAACTGCGAGAGCGAGTCCTGGACCCGTTCGCTCCTTCGCTCCTCCGCTCCTCGCTCCTCCGCTCCAGCCAATGGCGGGCCGAGACAGAGTCACGTGACCCACGGCCATCACGGGGGCGGGCCTGCCTGACAGCGTGACATACACCGGCTCATCATACGAGCTTACTCCATAAATTTGCAAAACAAATTGTCGGACTGTGCATGAACACTTCGGCGGCTTCTGGCAGGCGCTGGCGGTCCAATTAAGCGTCTCTCCTCTCCTGTGCCGTGCAGTGCAGTGCTCTGTACAGTCTACAGTCTACACTCTCCTCCATGACATTGCTACACATATTCAAGATTATCTGGAGTAAGCTTCAGGATACGAATCTGAGGTTGACCGTGTGAACAAGAAAAACTTGCACATCATTATAGCTACTTGCGTAAATTCTGAAACGTGCCAGGTGTTCTCTATTACCAAATAATGACTGTGCACTGCACACACAAAGTATCAGATCTAATCACATCAGAACGGAACCTAAAAATTGAAAAGAAATGTCCTGGACATGGAGTTGAGAAAGTCCAACAGCTCGTGGTGCATTCTATCATCAGCTACACCAGGTTTTCAGCTAATGGATAATCAACACATTCAGTTCAATATTAACAGAATCTGTTTAGGAAACTTAACTATTTTACTATCGTCATTCTTATTTCTGCTAATAATTATGACTTTAAAAAATATCTGGCGTCAGGCTACGAAACTTTACTGTGTTCACTTCACAGTCCGTCACTCAGCTCAGTTGAAGCAGCCATTTGTAGTGGTCAATTTGAACCAAAAAATATACATTATATACAAGTAGGACAAAATTTGTGAACTTAAAACTTCAAAACACTCCACGAAATAAGGAACAGTGTTTACGAAAAACAACTACCAATATATTTTAAACAGACGTGTTCAAACAAAATTTACCCGTCTAAGAATTGGTCATTCGAGACTCTCATGGAGCAAATCCAATCCAATCACCTGCGACAAATTATTCACACACCATCCAACACCTAATAAATGAATGTGCGTATATGCTGCAAAAAAGAAGAGAATGTGGAATTTACCGATGGATTTCAGTAACCCAGTTTACAGGCACAATATGTAATTTAGTATTAAATTTAATTCAAATAGAACCAATGTTCCGTTGCAGTCAACCCCAGAGAATGGCTTGGATCTGTTAGGTTCAACAATGGTATTATTAGTCTTCTTTAATAACCATTACCGGTTTTTCTTTCCATTCTCTATTTCAGTATTTTCCAAAATACACAATAGGTATTGAACGGTGACAGTGTAATGAATACGGTGGCGATTGGTTGAGAAATTCCATATCGGCGTCAATCAGGTGGCAATAACAAGCAAGCCAGACGCCGGCCAGGCGGCGAGGAGTGAGACAAAGCGTGTGAAATCCTAAGCTTCGCGGGTTAGGGGACGTTATCTGCCCAGAACGTTCAACCCTGGGGAATTTAGAAGGCCGCTTCTCCCTCCACGAAATAGGAAGACCTGGATATTTGAATTGAAACTAAATAAAATGACATTTACCACCTTAATTCATAACACAAGGTAGAACTTTAATAAAGAGAACTTCAAATAATTCTTGTCAAACTTTTTACCGATAAACATGGGATTACTTTTTAAAGATCCTTTAATTTTAACCATATCAAAAAAATGAAACACCAGTAAAGTACAGTGTATTATTCCTTTAGGAAAAAAAGAGGTTTTTGGAAGTAATAATTATGATTACTATATCAATTATTACTTACATTTACTACACGTTTGGAAACGTTTAAAATTATTTCTATTTTCCGAACAACATAATTATCTCTTCTCCGTTAATTTAAGGTTACCAGGTTGTTAGAATAAATCAATAATTTTTCCATAATCTAAACTTACGTTTCATTTCATTCCATACGTTCATATTTTATTCCGACGAGTATTTGGCCTTCGATAAATTTCACATAAATTCAGCATTTATTCATCATTAACAAATAATTTTGCTCCTTTCAGTAGCTGTAAATCGAAAAACTACCGACAAAGTTTCCTCACTGCATTAAAATTACAAACAGAATGTAAACAAAGGAGAATAATAAACTGACTGGAAAATACACACACAACGTATCAAAATTAAAAATAACTTATTGGATATGTATATATATATATATATATATATATATATTCTTCAAAAAATCAACCATGACAAAAATTTAAATTTTCAGCAATGTACTGTTGTTAGAATGCGTTATTGGAAAACTTTTTGATAAAAAATTGTAAACGTTATTCCATAAATCGTGCTGAAAATGATAATTTGTAAACTTACATTACCTTACTTCTGATTTTATATACGAGTAACCGTTATAAAGGTATTTGTCCCAACTTCGGCAATTTCTTTTAACGATATTACTCAAGCAAAAAAAGAAAACACCAGAAAAAATAATTTTGTGCATTCAGTAAGTGTAATTAAAATGAATACCACATAAAACTATTTTATTTACATTTTTTCTGAAATAACTCTAAATAATTGATGTTCTATTAAAGAAACAATCCTTAAATTAATGATAAAATACAAATTAAATTAATGTTTTAGCTAATACAAATGTTTTTATCATTTGTTTTACATGTAATGTATTCTAAATATGTGAAATTTTGAGTTGAAAATAATTCTCTTTACAAAAACTATACAAAATTTGTTTCAAAAGCAAAATATTTTTTTAATTCAGATATTACTGAATTCTTTCGAATGACTTGAGTAATATAGGTAGAGAATTACCTTTAAATTAAAAATTGATTAAATATTTGTCTTTTTGGAAGAAAAACAAAATTTTAGAAACAAATTAATATGTTGTGTTGCAAATTTATTTTTTAATTCGATGTGATACAGTGATTGTTAAATAATTTACGAAAGGCATTTAAATTATATATTTCTTTAATAAAATCCAACTTTACAAATTTTTTGAAAACTTGACTGTTTCTAAACCAATGAAATGTTTTTAAAGTAATTTTATACAGTTGATATGATTTTTTAAACTTAAGAAATACTGATTGTAAATTGACTTGAAATATACATCTTGATTATTTCTGGAAGCAAAAATGTTTTAAGATATCTGGAGGTCAAGTACATTCATAAAATCACTTCAGCAACAATAAATAAGTAAATTGTTTCAACTTGTGTAGAATTTTGAAGTATAAACGAAGCTGTAGGTGACAGAATTATTATACTGTATATCTTATTAACACTATATTCCTTAACACTTATAAATAAATTTTCAAGATATTATTCCACTGTAGTTTTAGTTTATTTAGAAACAGCACGAAAATAATATTATTTGAATGTTAGTTTAATACGAATTTGTAAGCGGCCCGTTTTTAATTCTTCTTTTGTAATACAATTTTTGGCATGTTAATCTATCAGAAACGCGTCCTTCTGACTCAACCAAAGGTTTCTCCACCCTGACGTCTTTCAAAATTAACGCAGACAGTTTCATATGTAAATGTAAACACGTAATAAGTTAAATAACTTGTCATAAAATACTTTGCTTTAATATTTTGACAACAGAATAGTGTGCGAGTAAAAATAATGACACAAAAACAGATCCCTATTTTTAATTAAATTGTCCTACGCATTGAGTTTCATATTCTGGATGTGTGGAATAATGCATGAATCTCGCTATCTAATTTGTAGCCGAAAGATCTGTGTTTAATGTAAGGACAATATTGTTATTTTGTAGATTTTTAAATTTAATTTTTAGTTACATTATCTTTAGAGACTATACATATTATACTCGAATTTGACCTTCCACTTGTGATCAAATATTGAAATCCTTATGCGAATATTGCAACAGAGCTGCTGTGTTTTCGTCTAGGTTTCTGCATTTTATAAACAGAAAACTTTCATTCTGAACAGTCAGTTTTATGAGCATAAATCACAATTTTCGTCTTGTGGCAAAAATTACTTTTTTGTCCGGTTTTTAAATTTCTTTCAGCAGCAAGTCGACGAATTACGAACCATCGTATAGGTAAATAGCTTACTGCTTATTTTATTTTGATTCGCATCGATATCTATGACTTTAGTGAGTACACATTTGCAATTTTCACATGGGAATATAAATTGTGTGTAATTTAGATGCTAATATGTGCTTACAATATTTACACTTGCGATTTAGGCAGCGTATGTATTGTTTTAGACTTTTGATTGAGTACTGTGATTTAACAGTTTATTTTAAAATTTTCTTTTGTTTATTTTTTTCTGTTCGTATTTTTCTTTTGCAGGTTTGAATAATGTGATTTTGAGTTGTATTTTCTAATTTCTTGTATTATTTGCTCCATGTGAATCAGTACGCCGAAACATTGTCATGTATAAATATGTACAATTTCGTTGGTTATAGCAGGAAAGCCGCAATTTGCTAGGTTTATCGTCATTAATAAAAGGAATTTGCGATTTTTGGCGTGTAGAACCGCTTCCCTAGCCGCACACAATCTGCGCGTGGCTCCATCTGTGGGAAGTTGGCACAACTACGTGGCCGTGGAAAAGCTTGTTTTTTATTCTCCAGGACACAATTGATGTGGCCGCACTTTATCGCTTCCTTCAGCGTGGAGCTAATCGCGTCAGGTGCTAAGTACACGAACCTCCAGGGTTCAGATCCCGGCAACGACAATGCCAATTTATTACAAGCTTGTCAATTCCACAGCGCGTCTGCCTTGGCAGACAGTTTTCTAAATCATTCATACCTTTTACCTTACAGGAGCAAAGATACACGCAAAACATACACATTTATTTATAGCCGAGGAAGCATCGATTAGGTTTAATTCACTTCCCAGAATTATATGTAAAATGAATAAATTATGCACAAACGAATGTCGTGGGTCATGCGGTCAAACAAAACAGATATAGAGAAACATTGCTCTTATTTTTTCGTTCGTTCACCATTTAACTTAAAAAGCAGATCAAACCATCGTTTCAGAATAATCATTTTAGCGAAACACGGCATTTATCCCGTGCATAATATAATTCCAACTCTTTTCTGTGGTAATGTGACGTTCCTCGAGGAACAAAACATTCACATTTCTTCCCCCGCATTGCAAAACAATTTTAACCCTCAGTATTTGAAGTTGCGGAATTACTGTTGTCTGTATTTTTTTAAAAATCAAAACTTGTATCCTAGTATTTTATAAATTTCGTTACATAATTCTCAAATGTCTGTTCAGAAAACAAAGGTAATTTCTCCGTTCATGCCGATTCCTGTTACAATTTTTTTTCTTTCTTTACTGTCGCCTCACATTACAGCGAGTCCAAATTGTAATCCTGCTCTAGTCCTTTCCCAGTAACGGCGTTTTTCCTGTGAGCAGGCTCACTTAATTAAAGTCACAGGGATCCTTCTGTGCAACTCAGTCCAGATCCTTCCAAATTTATCCTTCTGCTACTGGACGCAAATGTAAAAGTGTTGGCGTTATATGCTTCCCACACATTAACCCAAACATATTCAAAGATATTAAAATTTCATTTTACTCATCTCCACTTTATTCCTGTTAGGATTTATGATAATCTTCCCGGGTTCACTAGTCAAGTTTTCTCATAGACTTGAAGATCCCACAACGTGCATTCCAAAATAAACACATATTGACAATACTCGATTTACAAAATCAGATCATTACGAACAACACTTTTTGGTTCCTTTGAACATACACAGGACATTAACAAAATAATACTTTTTGCCGTCCATTAGTGGAAGTTAATAAGTTTTATATTATTGTCAGAAATATAATATTTATGGCAACAGTTTTTCAACATATAAGAAGTATTGTGCACTGGTTAAATAAAGAGCTGTTTCATTCGTTTTGATTAACAAAAATAAGGCAAATTCCTCTGTTCGTCCTATCTGGAAAAATCAGTCCTTCAATTCGGCCAGCTTGAGTTGTTGTATTTTTAACCGCATGGTCGTTAATTCACAACATAAAACATACAGGGAATTTATTTCTTTGGCAGCAGATGGTCCGCAACGGGGAAAACTTCTTTTACTTCAACTACGATAATGCCCACAATTATTCAACGCGAGTTTATTTTTATTTTTGGGATTCAATTGGTATGTAATTGTTACCGACTGCACGATATTTTAAAGAATAATTTTCGGGTGACTTCAAACAAGGCGGGCTACATTATTGTGCTGAAATGTAAAATATTTTAATGAGTGGAGGTTGTTCAGAGATAAGTAATAAAACTTGTAAGGCCGGCTTCATGCAGCCGTGAAATGGGAAGTGTAATTAGTTATCCGCGGAAAAATGGATCGGGGAGCTGGTGTTACTCTCTTTCACATTCTTCTGCCTGGACCTGATTTACGGAAGCGCGGATGCCATTACAATGTGTGTTGTGATTGTGAGCCTTTGGCGGGGCTGTATGTCATGTCCGACCTCCCACGCACGTGTTGGGCCCTTCGCAGACCCGTGATCGAGCCCCGTGCTCAACACTTCAGACAGGTGATAATTATTCTACAACCACGCAGCGCCAACTTGAAATAAAAAGACTGGATTACGGCTTCTCTCCTCTTCCCTCCTCCCCCCTCCTCTCCTCTCCTCTCCTCTCCACACATAGCAGACTGTCTTATAATTTTCAAACGGTATGTTTGCGTAAATTATTTACCAAGCGAGAAGATTGAAAGTACGATCTTTCGTTGAACAGTTTGATTCAATGAAAAAGTATATAATTTAAGATGGAAAGGTGTACATTTGAAAACAAACATTCCTAATTGTCAGTCTCAGAGTTTCCTCCAAATAAATCACAGAATATAGTCTCGAATTCCACGAAGGTTCGTCGCTTAGGCCAAGTGATTTGTCGAACTATATCGTTAGACTGTTCGTATTAAGTATTTTCATTTATCAAGTAATTTATTGCCATTCTGGCAATACTGTATGGTAAGAGACTAGACGATTTGCAACAAAATATCAGGCATCAATTTTTTCTTATATAAGTTTTCCCGATAAAAAAAGGTTATTCATCAAATAACTGATGAATTTTCTTTATTTTCTTAAGTAACTATGTTTTGACATAAAGAATTGTGAACCACAACTCTTACTAATAATGACAATACAATATTTCCAGTCTCAATGATTACTTTTGTTACCACCTCAATTAAAAATATAGCTGAAATAGATTGATACATAGTGTTAAATATAAACAGAGAAATTGTTAAAATTGTTTTTTGTTTCGCGTAAAACCCGATTTCATGACTAATAAAAATGATTTTATATTTCTTAGAAATTCAACATCTGCTTATTTATTAAATTAAAATTATAATTGTAGTAAACTACACGATTTAATATTTTAAAAATTCAGTGTGTTTATTAATTTATATTAAATTGTTTTGGTAGCGTAACAGTCCACAGCTATAGTTGAATTTTTTTAACTATAATTGTTAACTGCAAGGCTATTTAATTTTTTTTACTTCCTTCATTGTTTTAAAATTATGGTGTTTAATTATTAAAGACATAAAATTGCAGGGGAAAGCAATAAATTTAAAACCATTTAAAAATAATCTCAAATATTCTGGCAGATCAATATTTAATTTGGAATGATGACTGATTGAATCTGTATCTTATTTCACACTGATTGCTAAATTTTTATGTTCAACATTTTTTAAATCTGGATGTTTAATTGCATTATTTGTCGATAATTCGAAAACTGAACTAGTCAAAAGTATGTTTTGATTTGTAAAATACCTCTCATTGCAACTATTTCTACATTAGTGATGAATTACTGTCGAATTTTTCATTTATTAGAATAGTTACTCAACATTTTTCTGCAAAAAAATAGGAATATATTTACAGTTGTTTTTATATATTATTCTTTTTATCCAATCAATTTCTTAAATTATTCAACATATTCAATGTTTCGTTGATTCAACTGATTATTTGAAAATTATTTTCTTTGAATTGTTTGGAAACAGGATTGTGTGTATATCTTTGTAACATAGAATGACAGAAAATATATATTCATAATAATTTGTATTTATAAATTGCTTGGTTTTGTTCACTCACATTCTTATATTAATATTTCAATGTTTAATTTAATAAAAAAATAGTTTCATTTTTAATCAAAAATGCGCTGTTTTTTAATAATAAATATTTACTGTTTTAAATTTAATATTTTAAGCTATTGCGTGAAATTCACTCCCAATACATACAGTGCCATGATATTTATTTCTCTGACAAATGATTTGCTACGTTTCAAACAATTTAAATACGACTGATTTTTAATTTTTATAATTATGTATGGAAGGAAGCTCCACGTGAGAATTCTTCAGATAAAAATAGGATAAGAGACTAATTGAAGGTATGTAATGTAAAATAGAAGTCATTTGGTTTAATTTTATCTGTATCCATTAAATGTATCTTTAATTGAATATTTTATTTGTGAGAAAAATAATGTAGGAAAATGTTTTTATATAAAATTATTTTCTTTATATGATCACTGCATAATTTGGTCTAAATTTGTTTCGTAAAACAAAATAATATTTAATAATTAAACTGTAAAATTAACGAGATTGATTAAAAACCCAAAACGTAAATATTTAAAACTTTGAGCTTATTGTGAAGACAAATCCATGTAACGACGTGAATTTCTTTTTATATATATTTTATATTTTTATATATTTATATATAAAATATATTTATATATTTTATATTTATTTTATGTATTTATATTTTATATATTTATATATACTTGGGTTGAAGTGGTGTAGCGACTCTTGAGAGGATCATTTTAAATTTCAAATGTTTTGTTCAATTATATAGCAGGAAACAACGAAATTGTATTCCAGCTGTCTTTTCTCCTGCAGCCGTTCCGCGATGATAATAGCAAGTGACAGGGGGAATTATGCTGATGGACGAACCTTGAAATTCAACTTTGGTCATTGTGAGAAAGAACGTACGTAATAGCTTCCAAGTTTCGAAAATACGCTTAGTGTCGCCTACGAAAAATACTAAATCATCAACATTGTGCATTAAGCGCGATCGCGATGAGTTCAGTTAAATAAAATATGATTACCCGATGAAGGATAACTGTGAATGGTCGGTCAGACATCTTACTACTTTTCTACTACGAAATTTACAGTAGATACTGAAAAAGTATTCAGCTAAGTCCTTAGATTCAGGGCGCTAAAAGAAAGAATGTTGCAACAAATTATAAATGGAATCTTTAATTATATATCGTGATTGCTTCAAAACCTCTGGGGATTAATTTATAAATCAAATGATCTTTGACTATTAGACAACGTTTATACATTTTTATGTTTTTGTATTATATCCCCACAGCATTTCAATTAATCGCAACTAATAATTCTTTTGTTTTTCAAAAATACTTAACTTTTGAAAGTAAAAAAGATTTCGGTCAAAACTTTGTCATCTTAAACACGAGAAAACAAAAATTATGTTCTAAAAACATTTAATTTCACGAGGAATCTTTTATATGCATGCATAATTAAGTAAAAAAAATAACGATCGATTACAGACAAAGTTTTTATTTACTTAGGAAAAAATCCAAACTTGTCTGTCTACAAGGGAAGATTCATGAAAATGTTTGTTTTTATATATTTGGCATATTTTTTTATGAAAATTTAACGTTACCTGAGGAAGCCCTACATAGTGGTGAAACGTTGATTCAAGTAAATAAATACTTTGTCTGTAACAGGTCGTTAATTTAATTATTGGAAAAACAGATGTTAATTGATTTAATAAATATATAATTTTCCAACCTTAATTTTTTTTATCAAAACGACAAATATTTTTTAATATTACATGCATTCAATTTGTGAATGAATTTTTCTTTAGTATTCAACGTGGAATATCATAGATTTTACCTCCGTGCATTGGTCCCAGAATTTGTGTATAAAAGTCCTTTTAATTAATTAACTACGTACCATCGATACAGATACACATCGATTCTATCTTTTTTTCACGGCAAAACGTTGTCAAATAACAAAAATCAACCAATGTTGCCAAAATTATGTTGGATTATTTTGTGAAATTGTAAATATTTTTTTTAAAAAGTAATTATTTTTCTTAGATATTAATATGGCAAACGTTTTTGTCCGAAAACCCATTTTGTTTCAAATTAATTCTACTTGCAAAAAATATTAATGCACTTTTTAAAGATTTATTGACTAGTGTTTGTGGGGCAACACTAAAATAAAATTAAAAAACAGTTATATTGAATCTATAATTCTTGTACAAAATATATTTTGCGTTAAAAGTTTTTTTCAAGGAGGCAGTTTACTGGACGTCTCCTGTATATTTTTCACGTTAAGGGGTTTTAATAAATTTAATTACACTGCATTTTCCGAGAAATAACTAGCGAGACAAAGAACGTCATCAACAAAAATTGTATTTGGGGCGAAGAAAATAATTCTACAAGCACCAAAGTTTTCATATAGTTCAGAGTTTCAGACGATTCTTTGGTCTCTCTCTCGCATGTGCCATAAACACCACAGCGCTGTATGGGACAATTAAAACTATTTAATCAATTATATTCGCTGTGGCACTAGTTTACCTCCTGACTAATTCCTGGTATACTCATCTCAACGCCCACGTGATTGATTACTCTATTCTTTTATCAAGTTCTTGATGCTCCAAACATTGGAAGCTGTGCGTTACTTCATGGTGTTCGCTGGTGGATGTTACGGATCGTGGCGTAGAAGGTGACTTTCCCGAGGATATTTCTTTTGTCGACGTTTAAAGCCGGAACTGTGCCCCCCTGTCGCTGCCCTCAAAATTACCATAGAATACGAATTATTAAGGATGTCAACGTGTTCCAGGGGCCACTTCATTAGTCACAGTTCGCTACGATTACGATAAATTATTAGTTAAGCGGAATCGAAACACTTCTTCCTGCTATGGCCATGTCGGCTTGCAGTTAGAGCTTCCTTATTTCATTTCATACGGACATAATTTAGTTTGGTTAACAGGCTACTCCCCTTTAATGGCATAGGAAAGGAATTGGAAAGGCAATTTAATAATGAGAAAGATATACACAATTTTGACAAAGTGACATCCACATAGATATCAATCAGGTTTTTTCAGATTTAAAAGACTGATTGATTGAGGTTTAAGGTGAAATATGAAGTTTGAAGTTTTTTTGGGGGGTTAACAGGCTACATGAGGGTGATCCTGAAACAGCTAACTTCCCTTTAATAGCTTAGGAAGGGAATTGAAAAGGGGGAATGCGGAAGGTAGAGCAAGGTAGCCAAGGGTTAACTAGGGTCCGTGGGCTGTGGATTAAGGATCCTACCCAGAGTTTCATCTAAAGAGATGCAGGGAATTGTTTTTGGTTAACAGGCTACATGAGGGTGATCCTGAAACAGGCAACTCCCCTTTAATAGCATATTAATTGAAGATTGAAATAATTAGTAAGATGACCGTGAAATACCAATAAAAGAAAAAATATTTAAATTCTTCTATCATGTTACGTATATAATTTAGCAGGTTAAATATACCTAAGTTAGTACAAAAGTGAATTAAGGAAATTAAATAATGACAACCAATCATTGCCGTTTTGCACTGATATATATATATATAAAATATCGTTAAGTTATATACATTATGATATGATTATTATTATTATGATGATACATTATGATATATAATATCGGAATGAATACCTTTGTGATTTATCCTCATCCTATTCTGTTAGCATTGACTGAAATAATTCAATAATTCTGTTATTTAATAAATATCTGAAATGTATTTACACATTTTTTAAAAATTTAATGATTACATAATTCACTGTGAAAGGGTCAATCAATAGTCACCGCCTATGTGAATCTTCAATTTTACATGAAAATATTGTTTTTAAGACAAATGTGACGCGCTCAAGAAATAAAAATAACCTACTAATACTTTGCGACTTAAAAATTGACAAAAACGTAAGCTTCTTGTAAACATATTTAACGACAATTTTTGAAGACTTCATTATAACTCAGAGAATTACTTATTAATCCTTAACGAACAATTTTTTCGTACACATTAGTACTTTCATCAGGTTACCGGTTACGTTTGTGCGGTATCAAGGCAATACTTGGGGCAGAGATAGAGGTGCGGAAAATTTTAAAAGTCTATAAACTGCCGTTATTCCCTTTGAATATAGATTTTTTTCAGAAAATTAATTAGAAAGATTTTTCAGTGAATTTGTTTGATTAGAATTTCAACTCTATTCATCGCCTAAGGGGATTATTCATAGGGACAGGGGGTTTAGGGGGCGGCATTTGAAAACAAAAATAAAGCAGTCAAGTTTGGTATCGAAATCGGTGCTATGGGAGTCTGTGGAGTTTGATTCTGACATTTAGCATGCGATTTAAATTGCAGTTCATCCTCTAACAGGGGGGGGATGGGGTGAGAAGGGGTAAAACACATTTATGCGTAAGTTTAATTGTAGTGACTATCTGGGTGGTAAATTAATTTCTGTTACAATTGAAGCAATTGTAACCGAACTTAGTGTCCAGGTTCATTTAGATTTATTGTTGTTTCCATTAATCCTCGATTGATGAAATAGGATACGTCATACATTAAAAATGAACAAAATAAAGTACATAATTAAAGACAAATAATCTTAAAATAACACTTGATGGGTAAAATAACCCCTAGTTCCTACAGGAGTGTGGCAACTCCCACTGTCTTATGGCTAATTATTACCATTTTAAAATACCGGGTATAATTACGACTTTCTTAAGAAAGAGTGAGTGTTTCTTTCTCTATTCGGTTACCTGAAATACTTCGTAGACTCTTAGATTACTAGTGGCAATTTTTATTTATTTAATGTTCCAGGAGTAATTCCGAGCTCTTATCAAGGTGTTAATAATTTTTTTTTCAATTTACTGAAAATATTTTTAGTTCTGCTATGTACCGGGATACTGTGAATATATTTGAAGCTCAAATTGAGACGCTTTCGATGCCCGTTCAATCATGTGCTGACCAAAAATTAAATAATGTTGCTGGGATAATATAAATAAATACCCGGGCAACGCCGGGTCCCCAGCTAGTGGGTATATAAAATTTAAAACAATAAATAAGTTTTTAAAACGCTCACCTACTTCTGGGGGAACTTGTGAAGTAGATTAACATCTCGACTAACGGTCCCGAACTCGGGAAGGACTTTCCGGTCTCAAGGTCCACTCTAATAAGGATTAGTTGCTTCCTGTTCATCTACGAACAAAGACAATAAATCCTTTTCGCAGGAGCCAACGTAGAGAGCTTCAAAGAGCTCCTGTGGTCGTCTAAATCACTGGCTACAGTGTTCCTGAATTCAATACCATCGCAATATTCTCTTATAACTTTACCTAAATTCCATCACACACAAATCTTCAGGTAATTCAAAAATACCATAATTTTGCGCACAATTAATTAGACAACATAAACTAAAAACTTTTCAATTTACTTACTTTTGTCATTCCACTCTCGAAGGCATCCCGATGTAAGATATCTTACTTCATAACATTTCCACTTTACAGTAATTTTCTACTTTCCTGGAATATAATTTAACGCAAAGGGATTCATACTTTAATAAACAAAAAATTAAATGTCGATTAAATGTTTCTTTTTTACTTTACAAATTAAAAAAATTAATCGCATTTTAATAGGCGCATTAATTTTACAATTAAATTCAAGAAGAGAAAGTATTAAAATGAAGTTCAGCCATGAAGGCTATAAAACGGAATTAAAGGATCAGGAATGAAATATGTCGACCGGACCGCGGTATCGAACCTGGGACCTGCAATTTGATTACCTCTATTCTTCATTTCTTATTAAATTTATTGATGAAACATACCTGGGAAAAATTCCCTATATTTTAAGGGAATAAATTAATTGAAAAGATTAAACATATCTAGTTAAATATAAAATATGTAGTCCTAAATCCGTTTTAATTCTAACATTACGCAAAACAAAATTGGATTTACTGTGGTTTTAAGTAACGTTTTATGTATTATTTTACTGTGCATATCCTTTGTACACTAATAAAACAAAACATAGTCTAATAAATTTTATTTACTGTGTTGTACAGACTAGGATCATGCAGATTGCAAACAAACAATCCACAAGTATTTCAAATGTGATTATTAATTTAATTGCAAATATTTTCAAAAATTCGTGAATTAGATTTGGAAATTGAGAACTCTTATAAGTAATTAATTCCTAAAAACCACAATAAGTTGAAAAGTTGTGAAGGGAAAAAGCTTTGCAATACGTGAAATTATGATGTACGATATTTGAGCAATTCATTCAATTAAGGAATTTGACGACCGTCTGAGGTAAACATTTTTAAAATATGTTTTTTAAAAAAAATTTTGAGTGTACTTCAACATTACTATTTCTTGAACTTTACTGGTGTATGTATAATTTTTTCCATGAACGACGAGAATCAAGGAATAATTCATATTGAATATCACGATGCTTCGACATAAAGTTCTTTATCTTCAAAGAAAAGCAATTTTTATTGCGGGTGTTAATTAAGTTTTATGTATTACGTTAACAATCATTATTCTTGAGCATCAATATAATCTTATGGTACGTGTATGTATTAAGTTCAAGCATATTCAAAACATCATAGAATCATTTTAACGTCTGTTGTAAATTAATAAAATAATTCTTGACCTTTTCCAGACAAATTAATTTTTCTAAATTAAAGAACTACGTTCCGGTGAAAATTCGCAAGCTCTTCGGCTATTAATTTGCACACCAGTATTTAAATTTAACTGTATGTGAATCTAACTGTATGTAAACATTTTGTAGACAGAAAAACTGAAACGACGTTCTTGAATTTTGAATAAATAAATTTATCTTACTAAGATCAAAAATTATTACACAATCATAATCTTAAATTATATAATTTTCTAAGTATCTGTTGGCGTTTTTGTTTCTCGAGATTCAGTGCAAAAAAAAACTACTCATCAAGAATTTTAAATTCAGTTACTGCTATATTATTTTTCGTGATGGAAGCCAATGTACTGAAAATTTAAGGAATTCGACGAAAATAAAAAGTAAATCTGACATAATGAAGTTTTTTTAAAATTTAAGGTGGGTCATGTTAATAATTGATAATCATTATTGTCAAATATTTTATGCGTATTAAATTGTAAACGGGTAAACTATATAATTTTGTTTTCTGCGCACACGATTAATATAATATTTACGAAAGCCCCAGATTTATAACGTTAAATATTTCTGAGAATTATTAAAACTGTTCTCTCATTAAAATGGCGACTGATGGATACAAAACTGTTCACAGGTCTAATGTGCAGTAATCAAAGAAGTTCTCAAAATTATTGTATAATCCAGACTATGCTCATTATGTTATGGATCCGTTTTTAGTTTCTTTTCATAGTTTTCTGTACTAATGTTTTATTTTTATATTTTAGAGAAGACTATGGCCCTTTAGGGACCGAAGATTCTTGTTAAAAAGATTTATGATGGTTAAATAATTAAGTTAAGCGAATTGGGGAAGAACTACTTCGGTTTTTAGACATTTGATTCAAATAACAAACTAAGTAGTGCACAAATTTTCTAAACTCAAACAACTGCCGAAGAAACCACAAATATTAATGAATTATTTTAACTCCACTAAAAAATTAATTTTATTTCCTACTTTGCATAATTTTAAAACTTTTCTCCAGTTTTCTGTTCAGAGGTTGATAAAAGCACGCGGAAATGTCTTAAGTACGCTAGATTTCTCACATCGACGTTGATTTTGCCATATTATATTCGTTATAGTATAATTTTCTGTGGTAAGAGAAGAAATGGCCCCGGACTTTTCGATGATTTATTGATCTTGACGGATCCAACTGAACGTTTGTAAGAAATAAATAGAAGAATATAAATACAAATACGTCGTTGTTGGTGTATAGTCACAGGGCAGGAATAAATATATTTATAGTGAATAGAAATATACATATATATTATACTTGGCGTTGATGATAGAGTGGATTGTGTGTATTACGCCTCGCACGTCACACAGTCTTGCGGGGGAAGTGCTTCAAACGGGTGATACAGAAGCATAATCACATCGTCGCGTTCGTATCTGTTACAAAGAGAGATCGGAAATAAAAATGTGATGATAAAATTTTGCGTTGGCGAGGTGCAGGAGCGCAGAGGTTGGACAGAGCGAGAGGTTTTTGCCTTCGTCGACCCGTATAAATATTCATGATGGCCGATCCCCACCTCCATCAACATGACACAACCTTTCATGGCAGTATTTTAGAGAGCCGGGAACAACAAACACAATTTGCCACTACAAAGACCAGCCGTAAATCATGACCGCCCGGCCTTTTCCTATTTAATATTCAATAATTCTTCGTCGGACTTCCTCCTCTCCTTTGAGGTCACTGAGGACATTTTCTGGATTTCCGGTCTTATTCACGGCTCATAAAAGCTTTCATTACCATTCGGGAACGGGTGAAACGCACAATAATTTAGGACGTTACAGTAAGGATACTTCAATGTCCCCTGCGTAACTTACGAATTATAATAGCAATGTCAACAATTCTAAAATTTATTCTACCTTGTAATCTTATATTTGTCTTCAAACAAAGATTTGCAGCGAACGGAAAAAATAATGCTTTAATGTATAGGCAGGCACTCAAGACACGTGTAACGTGAATTATTTTAAAATGAGTCTAATAATCTTGCTATAAAACTAATTATACAGAAAATTTTATCTCCATAAATAGCATATTGGTATAATAGTAAGATTTTAATATTTATTTAATTATTAAAAATTTAAAAAAATTATTAAATCACCATAACAGTATTTTGAAACAAATTTATTACCAGAAACCGTAATTGAATGTCAGTAAATATGAAAATTAATTAGAAAAACTAAAACTTGTGAACTGTATACAGGTCTTTTCATTGGTTTTGCATAGAATCAAGTATTACCTAATTATTAATTGATTTTAATAGTCCTCTTACCGTTTCAGATTAACACCTTACAGGTAACAATAATAATTAAATATCAAATGAATTAACGTCTGATATTAAAATTAAAAAATTCAGACTTGTGCAAATTGTGGATAAATAAGTGTCTTAGTGCTGACTCGGACCCCACTTTGTATAAAAAATAATTGGCGTTTATGACATGTATTATTAAAAATAGGATGTAACAATAATTTGATTGTAAAGAGGTAAACCTGAAAAGGTGCGAATGTGCCCCAAAACGTTGTTTAATTAAAAATAAAAACTGTCTGAAAATTCTGGTCGGAAAATATTTCATTTTAATAATAATTAAAACATAAATTTAGTAAATCAAAAATATTGAAGTGAAAATTTTGAAAAGAAAATTTAATATATAAATAATTCAATTTATTATATTAATGAGGAAGAAGTCTTTAATTACGTTCCAAGAAATTATAAAATTACTGATAATTTAGAAGAAACAGAAAAAATGAAAATTGTCGACCGGACCAGGGGTTCGAACCCCCGGACTTGCCAGCGGGAGGTCCGGGCTTCGAGTCCCTGATCCGTTCGACAATTTTCTATTCTTCTCTTTCTTCTAATTGAGGATAAATAATGCTAAATTATGTTTAATACAAAATAAAAAAACGAATAGGTGAAAGATTTTATTTAACTGAGAAGTTTAAGAAGCAGAATATTACTTATTTTATGAATCAGATATCATTTCGGAAATTTTTTTTATATAACATTTACTGCTGAATTAAATGTAATACTGAGTACAAAAGATTTAAAACCAATATAAATCCGATGTTATTTTTTATTAATTATACTTCAGTAAATTGTAAAATACTGCTTACTGTTTTACATTGATCGGTTAGTAAGATCCACTGCATTTTATTTACAAATCAGTTGTATCTTAGTGCAAGTTAAATACTATTTTCATAAATAAACAAACGGCCAATAAGTCAGAATATAAATTTATTACCATTTAATTAACATAAATACGACGTTCCGTCTGCCTTTGGAAACTTCCTGAGGCATAAAATTTAGCAATTCATCTCATTTACTTATTGACTCCCTGAGCCGAATTCATAATATATAAATACTTTAAGAAATTTGATCATATTTTCGGCAATTTAAGTTACAGGGTTGGAATGGGGTAAAACAGACCTCAATGCTCATTTGTTCAAATAAAAGTATTAGTTTTCTAATTGTTCAAATACTTTAGGTGAAAATTTTTTTCGAAGTGTTGAAAGTGCCAATTTTTAAGTAACCGCAAGAAGGTCTTGGTAAAAAAAATTTTTTGTTCCCCATAATTTTAATCAATTTCAAAAATAATAGTGACAATTGATAACAATGGTCAGTCCTTTTTATTAAGGTAGAAAAGCTAAAATATATTCAAGTACGTAACGCAAGGAAACATTTTCAAAAACTGCCAAATTTTTTAAATATTTTTCAAAATATCCCAACAAAAAACACGTTTACAAAAACAAAATTTTGTAAATTGCTACACATGTGTGTAGTTAACAGAGTAAAAATTTCAGTTCAGTAGCAATTAATTTACAGGAATTTTTCTTCAATTAGTTAACTAAAAATATTTTTAGCCCTGCTATGGTACCGAGAGTATTTTTGCCCCTCTCGAAAAACCGGGAGTATGTTTGAGGTTCATATTGTGAACGTTTTCGATGCCGGTTTAATCGTGTTTTGACCGAGTCACCAGGTAGAGTCACAAATATAATTGAAAAATCCGTTGCAGAAAGTCGGTCTATTGAAGCCCAGTCGTCACTGAAGGTCGCTAATACCGGGATGGAGTTTCTCGTGAGGGTGGAGCGGTTAATGGTGAGAGTGGCCATAATGTATGGGTCAGAGGACTCCGCGTTCAACAGGGATTCTGGAGGAGTGGTCCAACTCGTGCCAAGATGAATGATGAGCCATCTTGTCCGCTCGCACCTGCTTACTCTTGGGGTACCTTCGCGTATAGCATTGACGATTTAAGATCCACTAGGATATTTATGGTTCCTCCGAAGCAGAGAAAGCGACACGGCATTTGTCTCGACAGCGCGTATCAATATAATATGCCTGTGATATTTTTAACGCGCATCTGGAAGATCAAAGACTGCTGCCATTTGCTGTTGTTTACTGAAACTAGGACAATTTTTAATATTCACGTCGTTTCAATGGCAACGTGTTTCATATTATTTGTTAAAGTACTATTTAAATTTCTATAGCATGATATTAAGCGTAATTAAAACCAAAAATACTGTCTGCAAAATATTTTTTTTGAGGGTTAACAGGCTACACGAGGGTGATCCTGTAACAGGCAACTCCCCTTTAATAGCATAGGAAGGGAATTGAAAAGGGGGGGATGCGGACTCATTTCCTAACTGCAATCATTATATTAGAATCAATATCGCCTAAGAGATTTATTTCGCTTTGCTACAAATTCAAGAGTCACGACGCTAGCACGCGTAAAAATGTCGGTAAACGCACAAAACGCATGATCTAATTCATCATACAATTGTTAGAGTAGAAACAGAAACCGGAAAGGACATCAACGAGCAGCTGAAACTGAGAAACCTTATTCAAAATAGAATATTATTAGAATTAGTTACAATTTCCTTTCTTCTGATTTTAGAAACGCTAAGAATTAAAATAAATTTTCCCTTTCAAATACTATTTAAATATATTTTGACTGAACGTAGTATCAAAGCTGTAATATATTCAATTAATATGTTACCCTGACTCGGTGAGGAACAACCAAAAATAATACAAAGAAAATACCACGTGCGACAGGGAATAAACAAATTTAGGAAATTTTTTTTATTAAAAAGTGAAATATACTACGTTTCGTTACTCATTTGAGACTTCTTCAGGTATAAAAATTTAGCCATGACTCCTCTGGCCGAATTAGTCTATCAGCACAGAATGTATCTGAGCATGCGCAGTTTGTCGTGTCCCGGCACTGAACTTCAAGCTCAGCAAACTGCTTCCTTTGTGTGCTCTGGGCCAGTGAGCACATACAAAAAAAACTGCCAAAACGAGTAGAAAAAATTATGCCGACTAAATTCAGAATACGAGTCGGATAATTTGCCAACAGCGATAGCTATAATCAATATTTTGCATAGTTAATCGTAAAAGTTGTTTTTCTGTGATGCAGCACGGAAATTACAGCTCACAAATTATATGCAGTACGTTACTCGGAAATGAATAAATTATGATATCTGAGAAAAAGGATGATTTTACGAAACACTTGAGACAACTTACACAGTGTTGAGTAAAACATCGCTAAAATTTTTGGAAGCTTTTGCAGGTGCAGTTACTTACAGAAACTAAGTTTGAAGATCTCAAGATTGATAAACAAGATAAAAGTACATATTTCGGAAACCATTGATTAATAATTTTCGACTTGTAATACAATAAAAATATTTTTTGATATGAAATATATTAAAACATTTGTATAAAACAAATAGCAACATGGTGTTTTATAACTGCATTTATAATGACACACTGCAACGTTTGCAATTTGAATTAAGCATTTTGCTGAGCATAATCAAGTTAGAATTATAAATCTGTATAAATGGCATGTGTGAAGGTGCTTAACCAGAATAGTATTGTTTGTTAGACTACGAAGTTAACAAAGAGTTTTATTTTTATAGGCCAGCTGTGCACGAAACATTTGATGTAGAGCGTCATATTGTGCAATTTCTGCTCTGCATGCCAGATTATAGGGAGCGGATATTGGATTCTGTTTTGTTGGCGCAATTATTGACAATAAAGTTTGACGAGCCGGAATTTTTTTTTAGTGTTTATTTTATAGAGATACGCGGCTGCGCATAGAATTCTAATTTTAAAGAGAACAATTGCAACCTAGCGAACAATAGAGGCGCTTTCGCTGATAAAGACCAATGTACCGTGAGATATAGACTGCTGAATTTTAGATTAACGATACATAGAATTCATGGGGGAGAGAGAGAAAGACGGCGCAGCAAGTAAACATTCAATTCTACCAACAAAGAACGAGTGCAGATGTCTCTGCTTTACGTCGTGGACGACTGTAGCCAGTTTTTAATTCCTACAATAGGTTTTTTTCAAACGGGAAATAAATTCTGTAAATTCCCGTCAAAAAAACTTAGCGCCCACTAACGCCAAATATATTTCGGTAGCTTTGTTTATTCGTGTCTGAGCAATAAAGAAAGCTATAACTGTGATCGCAAGGAATACTTTTAGCAATGTTCTCAATTGTTGCCCCCCTTTTCTTCTTAATTTAAAGATGTGCGTCATAAATTCATGACCGGAAAATGTTACATATTAACTGTAAATATTGGAGAACTTTCTACGTCTCTCTATACTGACCTTCGCCTTACTTTCCTAATGACCGTTCATCATTACGTCTCTTTCGCTAAAACTGATTCTACCGTCGTCGTCATAATAGTAGAGTCCTGAGTTTGAAGCCTCACTGTGCAAATTTGGATTGACCTACGTTATGGTGAAAGGCGTCATTTTACGCATAATTTAATTCGATTTTAAGATATTTAAATAGGTGTAGGAGTCGTCGTATGAAAATGAAAATAAAACAATCAAGTTTGTTATCGAAATTGGTGCTATGGGAGTATGAGTTTGATTCTGATATTTAGAAAGTGAAAAGAATTGCAGTTCATCCCATAAAAGGGTGTAAAGACACTTCTGCGTAATACATTTAAAGAACAGAACAATTTTTTGGGTTGAATTGACATTTGGAAAGAGAATGAAATTATAGTTCATCCTCTAATGGGAGGGGTATAAAGACATTTCTGCTTAATACATTTAAAGGACAGAACAATTTTTTGGGTTTGATTAACATTTAGAAAGAGAATGAAATTGTAGTTCATCCTCTAATGGGACGGGTATAAAGACATTTCTGCTTAATACATTTAAAGGACAGAACAATTTTTTGGGTTTGATTGACATTTAGAAAGAGAATGAAATTGTAGTTCATCCCCTAACAGCGGTATTGGACGTGGATAAAGACGTTTGTGCGTAATACATTTAAAGGACAGAACAATTTTTTGGGTTTGATTGACATTTAGAAAGAGAATGAAATTATAGTTCATCCCCTAACAGCGGTATGGAACGGGGATAAAATTTTGTTTCAATATTCCTCGCAACCTCAAAACCAAACATTTGGAGAAAGACACAGCTACCACCCTTAGGGGGAGGGGGTGAAATTAGCGGAATTTTTATAAAGGCTGATGTGTGAGTCGAAAAAAATTTCTTGGGAGTCCATAACTTTTATAGTGTTTCCGTGACAATATTTGTTTACAATTTCAACCCCTTCCAGGATGTTGGGGATGCTTACAAGTCATATGAAATTAACAAGGAAACCATCGCGTTTGGTGTGGAGCTAATATTATAATAAGAATCCAGGTGATTAGATCCAAAAGTTGAGAATATTCGGACTCTAATCTTTTTCCAGTGGCCGTGAACAACGTTTCCTCTGATCTCACCAAAACATTCAGGCAAAATGACAGGAAAAGAAATCGCAGGGCTACGCCACACCTTCCTCTATTCGCCGTATCACGGTCAGGAAAAAAAGAATCCAAGCGAGGAGAATCAGCACCCTGGACACGTTCCTCCCCAAATCCTTGAGGCCCGTCTACGACTCTAAACTGCCCACAAAAAGAAATTCACAAATATAACAAATAATTTTTAAAAGTGTATATATTACACTTTTACACCGACACGTAGCTGCCATCTGTCGGGGCACAAATGTCGTGCGACGCCAGCGCTACGTTTGGACAATCTGTTAACTAAGTTACCGAATTCACTTGGGCGAGCATTCGTTGAAATAAAATAGAATTTCTCAGTATATATTTTTTGGCTATGATTTATTTGATCAAGTTTATTAAAAATTAAAAATCGGTATTGTGGCTTTGCATTTTGGAAATATTTTCGGGAAACTTTCCAAGCAAAAACCTAGTTTCTCGGTTTTATTCTGTAGTGAAATAATTTTCATTGTTGCGACTGGCATGGAAAATTAATAATATATACTGGTCAAGAAGTAAGGGAAGAGATAATTAATTACAACCGATAATTACTTGCTCATTATTTTGAAAAAAAATAATTCAACTTATTTGTCGTGCATACCTGATGAATGCAAATTATTGTGTTAAAAACGTAGAATATTATTTTTATTTTTGTAAGTATAATGCACAAGCAAGTTTTCTTTGCTATTAATTAGTTCTGAAATCTATAAGTGAAATAATATATAGTAGTTGCTTGGAATTAAACTGATTTTAAAATTCAGGATCATAAGTTCTGATTTTATAAGTTGTTAGTTATAAGTGTATATAGTAATTTGAAGCCCTGGATGATTCCAGGTGCCAATGATTACTGGTAAGATGACGGTAAGTAAACCTGCTACAAATTGGTCCTGCTAATCCGACAGCAAGTAATCAATCACTCAATAATAATTCAGTCAACTTTTATGATTTCTGTTTATTGGCATTGCGAGACGGTCAGATTAAAAGGTAAATATATTTATAAACTTATAATTTTTCTTTTTGATTGGTAACTTATTTAAATGCATTTGGAGCACAACAAAATTAGAAATGGACATTGCGTTTTATATATGAACTTCACGCAATGCACAAAATGAACAGGATATTAAATATTCAATTCAGGAACAGATCTCTACAGAAGAGTTTATCTTTCGTGAGTTAAGCGCCTATTCATCGTGAACTATAGAGGAATAAATGTATTCCCTAACGCATAATTGGAAATCGAACTGAAAGTTTTTACAAGCTTGCTTGCTTTGGCTGTGGAATGCCGCGACCATGAACCATGTTGACCTTGACTGAAGACGGAGCGCAACAAAGAATCGAACCCGATGCCTCGGAAACTGAAGGGTCGACACCGGCAAACAAATTTTAAAAACAAACATAACGTAATGCTGCAACTTGTAATGCTATTTATTTGTAATCATTCAAGGGTGATCATTATGTTTATTTTGCGAGGTGAAATCATAAGTTTAACCAAGCGCAGGGACTCGTCCAATCAGGATAAATCATTGAAGCAAACAAGCACTCTACAAAATGAGCAGTCACTTAATTCTTAATGTGTGTTTAATTACTTCAGCAACACCTTGTTGCGACTTCAGTTTGATGTCTCACTTTCGCAGAGGACTGAAACCCTCTACTACTGTCGTCGTAAAAAAAATAGAGTTTGAAGCCTCACTCTGCCCATTTGGATTGACCTAAATTATTGTAAAAGGTCTCATTTAATGGAATTTAATGCTATTAATGACGTAAAATAATTTAAGACGGAAAAAGTCTTTTTTCTCTTTTTTTCATATAGCTCGACTTTGACAACTTATAGATTTCAAACTGTTGCTGCAAATGGTCTGAAAATTTAGCAAAAGACAGTGCAAACCCTTCCAAACCTATCCGCTAAGTTTGAATCATCTGTGTGAATTAATTAATTAATTAATTAATTCGTGGACCTCTACTAACTCTTGGACAGCGCATCGTAGAAGAGTGGGAGAAAGTTTTTCTTGTAGCTTCATTGATGTAGCAACGCTGCAAAAGTTTGTACGATTTTTTCAAAAGTGATGGGAGAAAGGAAAGGTACATTGGAGCAGGAGGGTAAAGTAGGGTGGCACCCCTGACCGCTGGCCTGTCATATGTATGACTTTCAATTGCTACTAGAAAATTTTTTCCCACTCTTTTGCGATGCACAGTCAATGAGTTAGGAGTCTGCATTTGAAAGCAATTTTAAACAAGGAGAATTGATACTATAAATGACAGACCAGCGCTTAGTAACCAAATACAGGCATCTTAAATTTTTAACAACTAGATTAATACGTTCCAAACGTTTCACGTCATTTGAGCGTCGGTCAGATATCACGTCTGTACCTAATGAGGCTCAAGCATTGCAAACATTGGAAGCTTTGTGGCGATTATCATATAATATTCGCGGCTCGAGTAAATGAAAGAGGTTGTTTGGAAAACTACGATTTTAATCGTTCAAGTGTTAAAATTTTTCTTTCAGTTTTGTGGGAATTCTGCGCCTTATTAATAACTAAGCATATAGTAATGATACCAGATTCGGACGACTTGGGTTCCAATTTCATATACTTTCCTGGTGAAACATTTCGATAGTTGGTACATTAAAATGAAAATAAATTGTAACAAGAGCATGGCAAAAGCTTTTGTAGGCGTCGCGTAGAAATAGTACTTAATTATAAGCTCAGCGGTAATGAAATAGTACAAGAAAGTAACTAAGTATTTGGGTATATACTTGAGCAGTAATACGAGTTGGGAATATCCAATAGACAATGTGACTAGGAAAGCATGGAAGGCACTTCATTTCGTCATGCGGATTTTGAAGAAAGCAAACTGTGAAACACGGGAACTTGCATACAAATCTCTCCCCCTTGTGCGTCCAGTACTAGAATACGGCTGTATTTGTGTGCAAGTGTAGTTAAGTGCAAGTGTAGTTAAGTGCAAGTGTAGTTAAGTGCAAGTGTAGTTAAGTGCAAGTGTAGTTAAGTGCAAGTGTAGTTAAGTGCAAGTGTAGTTAAGTGCAAGTGTAGTTAAGTGCAAGTGTAGTTAAGTGCAAGTAGTTAGTGCAAGTGTAGCTAAGTGCAAGTGTAGTTAAGTGCAAGTGTAGTTAAGTGCAAGTGTAGTTAAGTGCAAGTGTAGCTAAGTGCAAGTGTAGCTAAGTGCAAGTGTAGCTAAGTGCAAGTGTAGCTAAGTGCAAGTGTAGTGTGCAAGTGTAGTTAAGTGCAAGTGTAGTAGTGGTGAAGTGCAAGGGTAGTGCAAGTGAGTAAGTGCAAGTGTAGTTAAGTGCAAGTGTAGTTAGTGAGTAGTGCAGTGTAGTTAAGTGCAAGTGTAGTTAAGTGCAAGTGTAGTTAAGTGCAAGTGTAGTTAAGTGCAAGTGTAGTTAAGTGCAAGTGTAGTTAAGTGCAAGTGTAGTTAAGTGCAAGTGTAGTTAAGTGCAAGTGTAGTTAAGTGCAAGTGTAGTTAAGTGCAAGTGTAGTTAAGTGCAAGTGTAGTTAAGTGCAAGTGTAGTTAAGTGCAAGTGTAGTTAAGTGCAAGTGTAGTTAAGTGCAAGTGTAGTTAAGTGCAAGTGTAGTTAAGTGCAAGTGTAGTTAAGTGCAAGTGTAGTTAAGTGCAAGTGTAGTTAAGTGCAAGTGTAGTTAAGTGCAAGTGTAGTTAAGTGCAAGTGTAGTTAAGTGCAAGTGTAGTTAAGTGCAAGTGTAGTTAAGTGCAAGTGTAGTTAAGTGCAAGTGTAGTAAGTGCAGTGTAAGTGCAAGTGTAGTTAAGTGCAAGTGTAGTTAAGTGCAAGTGTAGTTAAGTGCAAGTGTAGTTAAGTGCAAGTGTAGTTAAGTGCAAGTGTAGTTAAGTGCAAGTGTAGTTAAGTGCAAGTGTAGTTAAGTGCAAGTGTAGTTAAGTGCAAGTGTAGTTAAGTGCAAGTGTAGTTAAGTGCAAGTGTAGTTAGTGCAAGTGTAAGTCAAGTGTAGTTAAGTGCAAGTGTAGTAATAGTGTCAGTGTAGTCAAGTGCAAGTGTAGTCAAGTGCAAGTGTAGTCAAGTGCAAGTGTAGTCAAGTGCAAGTGTAGTCAAGTGCAAGTGTAGTCAAGTGCAAGTGTAGTCAAGTGCAAGTGTAGTCAAGTGCAAGTGTAGTCAAGTGCAAGTGTAGTTAAGTGCAAGTGTAGTTAAGTGCAAGTGTAATGCGACGAAACTATATGAATAATGGGTACTTTTTATCTTTTTTGTTGTTAGGATTTAATTTATATTATATTAGTGTAATTATTTGTAACATATTTTATTTTTAATTTTATTTTTTGTAACTGCCACCGAGTGCTACTCTATTGCAGTATTAATAAATTCATTCATTCATTCATTCATTCTTGCAGTTTTATTTCAACAAGTGTAACATTTCTAACACATACGACGTCACATCTCCCGAACTTGATGACCAATTCTAGCGCAAGAGAAAATAATCCTCAATATAAATCGGGTCCCAGTTTTTCACAATGGCTGAGCGACCGAGACTCGTATACGGCATAAATCCTATTAGATATATTCGGATTTAGAGTGATATGCTGTATAATAAAACTAGAAAACAATAATTTTGTTTTGCATTCCACTGGTATCATAAGTTGAGGACTGTGTGATAATCCTAAACGGCTGTTTTGTGAAATAAGAAAAGCACCGCTCGAGTCCATTAATAATGGGTTTCCGTGTGGCTCCTGAAGTGGGAAGCTATTGAGACGTGGAGCCGTGTCCTAATGAGACAGACTTTAAACACGGCGTCCTTGTTGGACTGCCTCGGCGATTTCTCGCTTGCCATTCCCTTGACTAATCCGAAAAGTAATTACCCACGCAGACGACTTCTGGTCACTCTCTAGCGGCACGATCGCAATGGACGTTCATAATTCAAATGTGACGCGACGCGACGCAACACAACACAAGGGGCTTACCGTCTGCTGTCACCACCATAATTCTCAAATGGTCGTGGCTTAGATGCACACGCAGCGTGATTGATGCCTCAAAACTACAATCGTACGCCACGCGTGCTCACCAACTGTCATATTTCATCATATCCTTGCCCTACAGGGAACATGAAGCACAAATACCAATTGTCAACAACTATCCTTATCATCAAATTCAAAATCGTGTACTTTAATAGCGCTCTGTTCTGTCATGAAAGAGAAAGTATTTCATCATTGTTTCGCGGGAGTCCATATGCATATTAACAGAGACAAATCCAGCTTATTATTAAACTTTTGAAAAATTTATTTTTACAAATTTGAAATGTTATGAATACTAAGTATAATAAGGAATCAACGAGTTTCATGATACGACGGACAAATTGATAATACTTCGTTACATTTGACAAAGAACATTTGTTGCCGACAAGAAGACAGTTCAAAAATATACGTTAACGTTGAGAAAATATTCCTTGAATTATGATATTGTCTGTTAAAATGGCCATTAAATACATCTTAATATTAAATATAATAAATTATTTTAATTACTGAAATTATTAACATATAACTTACTTGAAAAAAGATTTCAAATATTTAAATCATTTCCATCTCTTAAGATGGTAGAATAATTTTTTTTCGTAAACAGTTGCAGGCTACATCGTTACCTCGGTGTGACACAATGTTTCGCATTTATTATTGCGGGGTAGTTTCCATTACACTGTTGATGCCCGCAAGCTAACTCTTGAGTGCACATTCACATTATTTTAAGTGCTCGTTGCAATTTCTTCGGCCGAAACTTCTCACGGTACGGCTTCAATCTTAATTTTTGAGAGACTGTTTCGCAACCTTTACCCGAGCTACTTTCAGGTATTCGTCAATCAACGTGGCAACGAAATGATTTAATTTCTATTGTTACGCTTCGAAATCGGAGCTAATCGTCGGTAAGTAGTGACATCACTAGGTTTAGCCAGACACTTCAGTAAACTGGCATATTTTCGACCATAAATAATAGTCTCAATAATACTAACGCAGAGGGGACTATATAATTATTTATTCTGTTCACAGACTCCCAAAATTATGCGCGGAAGTGTAATAGCCGTTTATTAAAAGGAGTTCGTAGTGGTCAAAAATGCACGCCTGTTACCCAGGGATGAACAAACAACTATTAAGGCGGGGGAGGGGGGATGACTGGCCTCACAAAATCCTTTGGAGTGGTAGTTTGAAGTATTAAGAAGCCGCTGGCCAGCAATGTCAATGTGGCGGATGGAATAATCTGAGGTCTCAATATTTTGTCACGTCTCAAACTTTCCCTGAAAGTTCAGTGGGTTTTAGTGAATTTCGGGCAGACATGTGAACCCCGGATTCGCAAACAAGAAATGAAAGTGTGTTCCTAATTGGCCAAAATTTGAATCGGGAAGGGAAACCACAGGTTGAGGGATCAGAAATATTGTGGAGATGGAGGTGTGAATAGTTAGCTGTAGAGGAGTCTTGGAGAAGGGTTAGTTGTTGAAGTTAGCTGTGGAGAGATGAAGGGTAGAGTGGGCTAGTTGAGTTGGAGGAATGATCGAGAAGGATGAGATGTTCGGAGGTGGTGTTCAGCCAGCGATATTCCAGAAACTGCCTCTTCAAGGGTTCCAGCCAGATCTACATTCGACTAACGTACTAAATCAACAATAAATCCATCGTGCCGTCTACTGAAAGTCACTGTAGCAATTGCCAACATCAAATAGTGTTTAGAACATATAGACCAGGTATTTAAGCCCATCATCCCCGAATAAATTTCTTTCATTTTTAATTATAAAGTAAATTTCTTTTCTAATATACAATTTTTTAAAAGAGAAGGTAGATAAGTTTCTTTTGTTGTTCTTTTGTGTTAAATATATTTGTAAATTCGGAAACCCTTATTTATTCTACCTGCTTAAAATAAAAATTACAGTACTAATGGAATCATACTTTAACTCAATTTGCGACCATTGCCAATTTATTTAATCACGTCAATCCATATTGATTCAATTTTAATTTACAAAGTCAATTCATTTTCAAATGTTTTAAAAGAGCAGGGAGATAAATTTTTTGTTTACATTATTTCTTGTTTCAAAACGTTACAATGCTTATAATAAAACCAATTTTTGTTTAGTTAATTTATGAAACAATGAACGGTAATCATTTTATGCAGTAATTGAAATTTAGTATTTAATCGCATGCATGTTATGAGAATAGACGTTAAATGATAACACAATTTCATATACGATATGTAAAAAACAAGTGCGACAGATATCACGTCATAACATGCCAACATCGAAAAATTTCATTGACCAAATTTTGCATAAACTAAATGACATTACACAACCTGTGCGTATTATGATTATTATATATGATAATGAGCAACATTTCAGTTAGAATAGAGGAAGAATTGAAAACCACTGATCCATTGCGAATTTCAATGCTAGTTTAGAAAACCTGGTGACGTCGCCTAAATTTCAAGTAATTTCCTGGATATCTTTTGTAGAGTTTTAGGAGATGGAGAGAAGTTGGAGGCTAATTTTATGGACGGACGGAGACTGCAGAAGCTGCAGAATTGAGACGATTCGTATGTGTTAATGAGGAGGCGGCCGTGCGGCAATTGCTAATTGCGATGTGCGAGTCCGATGGACAGTTGTGGCCATTCCTGAGCTGTGTAAAACACGGCGACTCGATTTACAAGACCGCGTGCCTGCCCTGCTCGGCGGAAAAGCAAAAAAAAAAAAGAAAGAAGAAAGAAGAGAAACGTGGTTCTTGGAGGTGGTCGCATTCTTTATGTGTAAATGTAAGCTAATTAAGTACGTGGGACTATGGGTCGAGGCGGCACCTTTCTTACCACGAGTTTTAATTTTTCCTGGACGGAATATTGACGAAGTGATGACAACGGTCGTCTTTCAAGGGGAAAGATATTCCATACGCAAGAAACCTGGAAAAGCCACAGTTCACCATTACGGAGTACGACGAGACGCGTTCCTAACATTCAGCAAGATTTTATTTCCCCCCCGCAAAACTTCCATCCGATAAAATTATTACGCTGTCGTCTATATAGGAGGAAATGCGGGTTCAATATATTGATTTTGTTACATAATGTAATAATTATATTCTTACGTCTACACTAGGAGGTCATTGCACGAATCAAGGTACCCATCAGGAGCAACACTTTAAGAGGATTAATGAGGATCAAGAAGGCGATCAGAAGATGTTCCGTATATTTTATCACGTGAAGAGTACGCATAGTGGCGGTGAAGAGTACGCATAGTGGCGGTGAAGAGTACGCATAGTGGCGGTGAAGAGTACGCATAGTGGCGGTGAAGAGTACGCATAGTGGCGGTGAAGAGTACGCATAGTGGCGGTGAAGAGTACGCATAGTGGCGGTGAAGAGTACGCATAGTGGCGGTGAAGAGTACGCATAGTGGCGGTGAAGAGTACGCATAGTGGCGGTGAAGAGTACGCATAGTGGCGGTGAAGAGTACGCATAGTGGCGGTGAAGAGTACGCATAGTGGCGGTGAAGAGTACGCATAGTGGCGGTGAAGAGTACGCATAGTGGCGGTGAAGAGTACGCATAGTGGCGGTGAAGAGTACGCATAGTGGCGGTGAAGAGTACGCATAGTGGCGGTGAAGAGTACGCATAGTGGCGGTGAAGAGTACGTTTCAGAAAAAAAACTTTCCTGAAAAATGTCATTTTTAGGTCCTAAATTGGATACTGCTTGGTCTCTTGAGATGGTCATCAAAGTAGTTTCAAGTTCTGGGAAAGGGTTTGAATCTCATTAGCAGATTCACAAATGTCACAATTCCTTTCATCGTTTCTGTTTAGACGCTGATCATAGACTGTTCTTTCCGTTTCCAGATCTCAACTTAAGAAAGGAATTTCACTTCTGACTTCAAAACTCTTTGTTCGATTTATGGAAGTTCATTTCATTTCTGAAACATTAAACAGGTTGTGTTGAATTGATTGCCTGGAATTAATTCATTTTCAATTACAGTTGTTGAATTGATTATAATCATTTTAGATGTGCATTGGTCACAAAGCTTGTGTAGTTTTATCGTTCGAGTTAGTCGAGCCGATATAGCGATAAATTATATCTTCCGGAAGAAAATGACCTGCTGAGAAGCACGCTGAAAGAGTTCTAAAGAGGTCAGTAATTTTATGACACAGAAATATTATATTAGTTTATGATAAGTACTGTTTTCTGAGGGGGGGGGGAAGGGGGGAAGTGTTGCTCGCATGTTGCTGCTTCTCCTTTGTATATTCTCGTAGAACCGGTTCTGGCTGGGCCTCGATGCTGGGATTAATTTTTTTCCTATTTAGATATCAAATAATTCTTCAAGCTTACAACGTTCCAGAAAGGAAGATGGACAACCGATGAGTTTTCATTTCCACCATTTTGAACATCAAGTTCTAGAGATAGCCTGGATATTTATCCCATATAGTCATTAAAATTCTAAAGATACTAGTAAAGTAATTATCCAGCCGTGAAATTAAAAGAATCTATTATATAATTAGTAAAAATATAATAGTGAAGGTAACTGAAACGTAACAAAGTTCCCAGATTATTTGATTAAATTTTAAGATAGGATCTTATAATAGTATTGTGATTTTAATGGTATAATTAGTTTCCAGACCTCTGAAACAAATACAACCACGCATTCCTGTAGCAATAATTATGTCGGATTTATCATTAAAATTATCCCAATAGTTACAAAATAATTTCTTGCATCATATGATATTTTATTAATATATATATGTATCGTGAGAATTGCTGAATTATTTCTGTTGGAGGCATCAGATGAATTATAAACTGCTACATGTAATTACTTCTACACTGCAACGGCTACAATATTTACGAATAATATGATTTTTTAAAAATAATTCTCCGATACTTCCACCATTCTGTACTTATTATTTTTTTTAAGTGTGTATGTATAATTAAACTTTTAAACGAGAAAGAGATTTCGTGTCGTAACTGTAGCTTTCAGAGTTATTCTGAAGGAACTCTGGAAACTAGTTTGCAAATTGTAATTGCTAAATTAGGGACCAAGTATTCACACTCACTCGTCCGCTGCCATCTTCAAATAATTTTACGGGGGATAATTTTCTGAAAATTAATAGGAAGTGTAAGGAAACAAATTAATTCGTGCAAAGCCTTGTGTTCCGAAACGTTCTTGACGAATTTCAACCAATGCCAAAGCCGCTTCAATAGGAGAATGTTCATTTCTCCGCGAATAATTGCATTATGCCTTGAAATTAGTAAGTAGGCTATTATTATGAACTTCTGTTGGGAAGTAACTAGTAACAGTTACCATAAAAAATCTCAAATCATTTATTGCCTTTAAATGTTTAATTGTGCACCAGTAATAGAGAGACTCAAATACATTAAAGTAGTAAAATAATAACAGTGACCAAACACTACCTCCAGGAATTCTAAGCATTGTCTTAGCTTACTCAAATTTTTAAAACTCAAAATGCAAAACTGATAAAATTTTAGTAAATGTATAAAAATCAATTTTATATAGAAATTTCAAAAAGAATGGCCTAAGCCTTTGCGTCCCTCTGATCACCTCTAAGCTATATGCGAAACCAACTGATGATTTATTTACCTTAAAAAATTATTTTAAATATCTATCAGGAATTTAATATTAAAAATTCGAACATAAAAGTCCCTTGTCGTTCATCACTGATCACAAGTCAGCTTAACGATCACCATGGATCAAGCGTTCCAGGATAATACAAAATATACCAGTCATCTTAACACTAATAAATAAAAACCCATAAACCCTACCTAGACCCCATTTCAAAAACAACTAATCCAAAAAACACCAAATAAAAATATAAAATTACAACATCAATCCAACACCCCACCCACCACCCCCCAATCATAACTACACATTTCCAAAATTACAATATACCAATAAAATTATAAAAAAAAACCACCAACACAAACAAGACCAACAAAAACACAAACCACAAAACATTCCAACCCATTCCAAACCCAACTACACCATCCTTCACCCACCACCAATCCTATCCACACACCTTAAAAATTTATTCATCCCCAAAACTACGCATACCTATAAAAAAAAATTTCCTTTTCTCCAACAATACACATCCCTACCAACAAACAATCACCAACCCCCCCCAAATTCCCTTCCATCCACATAACAAAACCCCACAAAAAAACAATTCTTCCTTACCCCCCTACCCCCAAAAAACAACCCAACCACCCCCCTCACCCACCCTCCCACTACCCCTCTAACACCACAAACCCCAAACCACCCACTCAACCCCACATAACCCCCCCTCACCACCAAAAATATAACCAATCCCAACATCCCCCCCAACCACAAATTTCCTTAAAACCCATACCTTCATTCCCCCCCCTCATTCCCCCACCCAAACAACTCTACCACACAATCCCCTTCACTCCTCACCTTCTTATCTATCCACCCACATACAAAATCACTCACTATGAACGTGTGTCCGCCCTCGACACACATATCCCACTCTCGCCTTTATACTTGTACCAACTACGCCTAACTACTACGTATAACTGACATCTACCTGAGTCCGCATACTTTAAGTTGTGTCAAGTCCTCCTCGCCTAAGTATCCCCCACCTGTGTAGTCAACCCTCTGTTACGTCCCTCACACCATAGTGAGATACTCATATAATCTGTACCCCCCTGTCCGACACCTCCACCCCCAATTAGTGTCATACCTCGTATCCATAGACCTCTGATATATGTCACCCAATGAACTACGTGTGTCAGTATATAAAGATACGTGCACTACGTGTGTCTCAATATGTCCTGCACGTCCAGCTGATGTCGACTCCTCCACCACATCGTATCACAGTATTATCTCTCAATAAGATGCCTGTGTGTCGTGTGTGTGTGTGTGTGTGTGTGTGTGCACACCTATCTGACAACGTATTCCCAACACAACATCCGAGAGTTGACAATACACTCGCCACATGTATACACATGTGATCTCTGTCGCTACGTTACCCTCTCATCACAACTCATGTGTGATCCACTCCTAGTGCCCTATAAGATACCCCCTACGTTAACCTCTTGTGCACTCTACACTTATAGAAGAGCTGTGCGTCAGTCTACATAAACTAGAATAGATCTAATCGCATATGTCGTGTTCTTGTATCCACGACACAACAACTCCATCCCACACGATATATAAATCGTAGTAACATATCTGTGACAGAAAACAGTCTCAGATGACACTTGATAGGTGTTATAGAGTGAACTCAGAGAAACTTCTCAAAGCTGAAGAGCCATCAAAAAACACGCAACCTATATCTAATAGACCTTAACTTGTCCCACACCCTGCAAGAATATATCCTGTAACATCTCTCTCACTATATATGTGTACTAGGAAAATCAACAAAATGTCTCCATGAACGCTCGTTTTACGTTTAATATCTCCAGACAACTGTGCCAAAACACCCTCGTCTATGTGCACTACATAATAGAGAGACCGTGTGAAATCGAAACAGTACGAGACAGTAGTGTAACTGACGAACACACTGTAATGTATGTGTGATTGCTTCCGATGACGCGCACACCGTGTCAAGTTCTCTATGATAATAGACCTTCCTATGAGAGCAGTGCTCCCAAACTGTTCATAAGACGACACTAGATCCGCAGACTCTTCTTGTCTTCAGTCTGTATCCCCCACCCGCTCCCTAAGCTCCCCCCCCCCCTTTGAACTAGAGGATCACGTAGACCTTATCTAAATATTACTCCAGTAATGCTCACGCTCTCACTAAGTAATAATGTGCGTGTGGTTCGTGCAGCGGTGTTCGGTGAAGTTCTGTGACTATCTGTATGTCTTACTAGCACTGAGTGTACATGTATAATGGCGATCGAACGATAGAAAGATAGCGTTTAGATATGCTCGAATAGAGAGTGGTTATAGTGTTAGAGGATATGCGCAGGATAAATAAATTCATGTAACCTACAGCTTTCTCGTTCTGGTTTTTATACTTCAAAGTTCGGTAAAACAAGTAGAAACAGTTTAGACTTATTATTGTTGGAGTGATTTTGGACTGTCACGTGATGCCTCGCAGATATGTCTTAAAACATGTTTGGCTTTCCGAAAATAATCAGATGTATTAGGTTGTATTTCGAGTCAGAATGTGTGGCAATCAGTGTTTCTTAAGTTTTTAAAAAGGTAGCATAGTACAACTGTATAGAAAATTACTTTAGACATGGTGCATTGGTTTAGATAACAGTCAAGTTTGTGCGAAAAAAAAGTGTAGGGTTGGATTTTATTAGAAAGAAATTATATAATTTAAAGGCCTTTCATGAGAAATTAGTTAACAGAAGTCGACTGTATTCACATCGAATGAAATAGAATTGTGACAACATCAACATATTAATTTGTGCTCTTCGCGCATCAAAAAGACGATCAGATTTTTAATTTAAAGTAATTCTCGGAGCCGTGACTAGTACGTAGAAAGTGCATTCGCGACGAAATGAATTCAAGTGTAATATTCTGGAGTATTAAAAAAATATTTTGCTTTTGAAACGCAAAGTTTGTCATAGTTTTTGTAAAGAGGAATTTAATTTGTAAAATCAGAAACTTTCAGAGATATGGTAGAATACCATGTACATGTAGAAACAAATGATGTAGAGAGACTCTTGTAGTTAGGCGTAAAACATGTGATTTGAATTAGTATATTTCTGGGGTGTAGATTAATTTAAGGTGTTTCGTGTATGTAGAACAATACAATTATTTAGAGTTATTGCAGAAAGACATGTAAATTAGTAAATTAAGTGTGTTGATTGGTATTTTCATTTTAATTACACTTTTACTGAGAGAATGCACACAAGTTTTTTTTTTGATGGTGTGTTTCTTGTATTGTTCGCTTCTCTCATGTGAGGTATGCGTTAAAAGAAATTGCCAGAAGTTGGGACAAATTACCTTGGTATAGCGGTTTACGTGCGGTGATATTAAGATGCGAGAAAGTAAGTAGATGTAAGTTGTACAATTGATGCGCATTTTCAGCGACGTTGTGAATAACGTGTAACAATTTTATGCAAAAAAGTTTTGAATAACACATGTAACAACAGTACGCATTGCTGAAATTTACATTTTTGTGATGTTGATTTTGAGAATATTTTTTGTTTATAGTGTGGATATATATATAGTATATATATGTCGCTACGCGTTCTTTACATTATCCCTATGAGTTATTTTTAATTTTGATGCGGCTATAGGTTGTGTTATGTTTTTCGCGAAGTCAGTTATTATTCTCCTGTTTTGTTATAGCATTCTGTTTGTGTGAAAATTTTAATGTATGAAAACGCTTTGTCGCGCGCGGTAAGTTTAGCGATGACAGCTGACTGAAAGAGCGAAAATTATGTGGTAATGATTGATGCATGGGGAATCAGGTCAAGGGGTCGGGGCCGCTGGCCGAGGGTGGGTGGCGGAGGCTTATGGGAGGGTTAGGCGGGGCGGTCGGTGTGATGGAGGGACCTGGTGTTATCGGAGGTTACCTGGTCGGCGGCGTGCTGCGGAGGTGGGGTGCGTGGGGCGTTGCTGGCGGGGGGGGGGGCGGTCGTTGGGGAGGTGGGGGCCGTCGCAGGGGGGTGGGGGGGAGCGGGGGGGGTGCGGTTGTCTGGAGAGAGGGTGGGGCTAACGGTGGTTGATGGAGTGGAAGGGGGGCCAGGGTGAGGGGGAGGAGGGCGCGGGTGTGGTTTTTTCGGGTGAGGACGGGGGGGGGGGAGCCCGGGGTTGTTCGCGGGGTTGTTCTGCGGGTGGGAGGTAGAGGCGGGTATAAAGGAGGTGGAAGAGAACGCGAAGTTATGCGTGGGCGTGTACGCGGTGTTGGCCTGACGGTGAGTGGGCGGTCGAGGGGGTTGAGGTGGCAGTGACGGGACCTAATCGGTTTTCTGAGGGTCCTAGCTCGCGGCAGGGGGGGCAGGGCCGCGGGTGTGGGCCTCCAAGGGGGGCATGAGATATCTTGGGGGTGGTGGTCCGGAGGTGTTAAACAGGATGTGGGGCCTGCGCCGGGGAGACCTGGACAGGAGAGAGGTGTTCGCGCAGGAGACGGGTAGCAGCGGTGGGTGGGTGTTTGCCGCAGCGTGAGGGTGGTGGGGGGCGGGGTTTGGAGGGGCGGGCCACGGGTAGCGGGAAGTGGGAACCGGATCTGCCTGAGGGGATGGGAGAGGAGGGGGTTTTGCCGCCTGAGGGGTGTTTTTGGGGTGTTACGGGGGGGCGGGGTGGAGGGGAGGGGGAGGGGGAAGGGAGGGGGGGGTGAGGGTGGGGGGGGCGGGCAGGTGTTGAGTTGGGGGAGGAGTGGAGGAGCCGGGGGTTGGTGCGGAGAGGATGTGCCTGGTCCGGGGTGTCTATGTGAAAAGGTGCGCTCCATGCGGGCGTATTGGGGTTACGACGGCACGGTGGGCAGGTGTAGGTAGGAGAGCTGGGTTGTGAAAGCGCATGGGGTCGGAGGTTGCAGGTCGCGTTGCTAGGCGCGGCGCTGTATTTAGGGGGTGGGAGAGGATATGGGAGGTCGAGGGCCACGATTCCGACAGTTGGGAGGCGGAGGCGGGTGGGGGTTACGGGGCCGACGATGGCGTGAATGGACGCGCACGAAGGGTTATAGAGTTCGGGTAGGGCGCGGTAGGCAGGGCATGTGGGCGGCACGCGGGGCCGTGGTCCGGGGTTTGTGGCTACGGGTGGTCAAGGGGTGTGGGGGTGGGGGGTGGGTATAGGGCCGGTGAGGCAGATGGCGGGGTTGGCGGCAGCGGGAGGACGATGGGGGATGTTGAGGAGGCCTAAGAGGGTCCGGTGAGGGGAAAAAGTTGGCGAGGAGGGGGGTTAGTGGGGACCGTGGGGGGGGTGATGGCGGTCGGGTGGTTTGGTTTCACAATGGCGGCGCGGTAAAGTGGTTTTGGGCACGAGAGGACGGGTCGGGTGGGCGGGGGAGTAGGCAACAGTAGGGGTGTGTGGGCGACCGGGTCGGTGTCCTGGTGTAACGAGTCGCGAGGCGCAGGGGGGTGTGGGGCTAGGCGACGCGGGAGGCCGACCCCCCCAATGGAGTGGGGTTTGTAGTGTTCGGGGGGGTGCCGGGGATTTGCTGATGGAGAGCGGGTGTATTTGTTGGGCGGGTATGACGTGCGGGGGAGGGGAGAAGGTTAGGGAGGGACGGATCCGGGGATTCCGAGTGCGCAGGGGTGTACGTTTAGTGGGGCGGGGTGTTTGGGGTGTTTTGTGTATGGGTATTGGAGGAGGGGGTTGGCGGGGAGTGTTGACCGTGGGGGGGCCCGGGGGTGTGGCGGTTGGGTGGGGTTGGGGGGTGGGAGGGGGAGGCGGGCGAAGGGAGGGGTCGGGGCGTCGGGGAGATCATTAGAGAGGGGGGTTGGGAGGGGTGTTTGGGGGAGGGATGGGCGCGCCATCTCCTAGGCTCGGGGCAAGGGTGTTGGAGGCGGGGGGAAGTTGCTAGGGATGTTTATAATAGGTGGGCCGCCGGGACGGCGGGAGAGAGGGGGGTTCGGCGGTGGTCGGAGCTGCGGTGCTGAGGGGGGTTTGCGAAGGAAGGGGCGGTTAGCGGTGGGGCACTGGTTGGGAGTGTTTGGGGCTTTGTTAGAGCGGGGAGGGGGGTTGGTGGGGGGGGGGATTGAGCGAGTGTGGTGGGGGGTTGGTGGGGGTTTGAGTAGCGGATAGGGTGCGGCCGGTTTTGGAATGCGGCTTGCCGGGAGGGTGTGGGTGTTGACTCGTGGTATTGCGGGGTAATGTAGGACGGGCGGAATAGGGGGACTGGGGTGGGGGATACCGGGAGGGCGCGAGTGTTTGTGTTTACTTGGGGTTGGTCGGGGGGACTGGGGAACGCGGGCAACGGGGGTGAGGGTGAGGGAAGCAGGGTTGCGGGGGCGTTGGGAAGGGGGTCGGATGGCGCCCCAAGGGCGAGTGCGTACCCAGTGCGAGGCTGTGGTTGGGGCAGTACCATTGAAGGGAGGGGTGTTTTTTTGGGGTGGACGGGTGGGGACCGCAGCGGGTGTTGACTGGGGGAGGCGGCGGGGTGTTATTGGTTGGGTCGGGGGGAGGGTAGCGCTAGGGATGGGCGGCGGACCCCGGGTCAGGGGAGGTGCGGCTGCGGGTGCGACGAGACGGGTGGGGGAGGATGGTTGGGCGGGGTGTATTCCGGTGCGGGGGGGTGAGCGGGGAGAAGGGGGTGGGGCGAGGACGGGGGTGTGTGGCGTGTGTTTGGCGGCTGAGGGCGGAGGCACGATAAGGGGTGCCGATAGGAGTGGGGGGGAGGCCGATGAGTGTTGGGGTCTAGGGTGTTTTTTGGGGCGGGGGGAGAGGGCGAGGGGGCGGCGGCAGGAGGATGCGTGTTCGGGCGGTGTTTCGGGGGGGGGAGTGGGGTGCGATTAGGCGTAGGCGGGGCGGCATGGTGTTAGGTTCGCGGAGGTTATTTATGGGCGGGCTGGGATGGTGGAGTGGGGGGGGTGCGGCGAGGGGGTAATAACGTAAAAGCGGGAGGGGTGTGCAGGTCAGGGGCGGGGTAATATCGTTTAGGGGTAGCCCGGCGGGGATAGCCTCTGAGCATGGGGCGGTCGAGTTACGGGGGACAGGACAGGGGTTGCGGGTGAGTGGAAGGTAGTTCTGGTGGGGTGAGGCGATGGGTCTAGGGGTTGCAATGGGCCCGGCCGTGTGAAGGAGTTGTTAAAACTATTAGGTAGACGGGGGCAGCCATTCTAGCGGAGGGAGTCGGGAGTGAACGATGACGCGGGGGGGGAGGGTGTGGGTGGGCTTGGGGTAAGGACCCGCGGGTTCTTGGGGGGCCGGGGGTAGGGGTGGTCTCGCGGGTGGCCGGTAGGGGGGTAACTTCTGGGGCGGGGCGGGGGGGGGAGGGGGAATTGGGGAGATAGTAGTCGGGGGGGGCATACATCGAGCGAGCGCGGTTAGTGGGTGGGGCGTGGGGCGCACGGAAGCGGGGTGTTCGTAGGGTACGGGAGGGCATGGGGGGAGCGGGGTAGTGGGGGTTGACAGTGCCGCGGGTTGAGCTGGGCGGGGGGAGGGGGAGGGGGGTGTTGAGGTGGCTAGCGCGGGGGTGGGATACGAAGGGTCTGGTGTTATGGGGGGGGCGTGTTATTGGGAGGCGAGGCGGCGGGGTGATTGGAGTGAGGATGCGGGGGATGTTTAGTACAGTCGGGGAGGGATGTAGTGGAGGAAGGGTGGATTGAGGGCTTGGAATGAGTGGGTGGGGAGAGGGCGGGGTTCGTGGCGGGGGTGAGGGGGGGTGGTATCTTGGCGCAGGCGGGGGGGTGCGGGGGGTGCAGCTTGCGAGAGATGGTGTTTCAGCTCGCACCAGAGTAGGGTTGAGGGGTGCGGGGGAGGGCGTCTTTGTGAGGGGGGTGGGGAAGACCTAGGCGGGTGGTGGGGTGGAGGGGGGGGGTGGAATGCGGCGCCGACGTGGTCTGGCGCATGCGTGAGTTTGAGTGGGGTTGAGGTTCGAGGGATGGCGTACTCCGCGGCCGAGCGAGGCTGGGGCGCGCGGTGCTGTAAAGGGGCTTTCTGGAAGGGAACCGTCGAGGCTGGAGGGAGGGGCGCGGCGGGCTACGGAGGTAGAATCTCTCACGGATGGACGGGTGAGTCGGACTCGGCGGCGGACAGCCGCACGATAGCCCAGGCCGGGGGGGGGGGCTGGTCAGCGTCGGTGGGTGTGGGGGTGGGGACGGGGGCTGCGAGGACCGCCGGCCGTCGCCCGAGGTTGCGCTGTACGGGGTGTATGGGGTGGGGGTGTTGGCGGGGCAAGGGGGGGCGCAGGTAAAGGGGACGCGAGAGGGGGATCGGGTGGCCCGGCAGTGCAAAGACAGCCGCAGGATCGACGCGATTATTCTGGTGGTAATGTGAGACTACAGGGGTGGGGCATAGCTGGCCCAGTAGGAGGAATGGTCGACAGGGGGGGGAGGGGGGGGGGGATGGGGGGGGGGGGGTGCCAAGCGGCGGGGAGGGTGTCCCCCCGGGGCGGGTGTTGTCCGGGAGTGGGTACAGTAGTCAAGGAGGCGGTGAGGAAATGGGGGGATTAATACTGGACCTTCGGGGGGATCGCGCCTTCCAGGAGGGGCCTGGTGGATGAGGGTACGTAGGGTAGGCTGGACAGGGTGTCGGGGGGGTTGGGCAAGAGGGGTGGTCCCGGGAGGGTCGGTGGTTGGGATAGTGAGGTAGGCGGGGAAGCGGAGCTTGGGGTGTTTGTATAGGCGAAGGGTAGGATTGCGCACAGGAAGGGCTGAGAGGGGTGTTCGACCGCCGGGGTAGATGGTTGTGAGGGTCCCCAAAGAGGGTTGGGGTGGAGGGGAGTTTAGGAACGGCACATGCAGGGGAGACGTCCGTTGTTATGGCAGCGGCGGTCAGCGGGGGCTTGTGAGCGCTAGGATATGGGACGTGACGGTCCGAAGGGTGGGGTGTTATTCGGCAGGAAGTAGGGTTCGGGGGATGTGACGAGGGGTAGGCTGCGAGGACGGTTCAGTCAGGGTAGGAAGCGGTGGGGAGGTGGTGCTCTGAACCCAACGGAAGAAGGGGAGGGGTGTAGCTGGGGTAAGGGAGGAGGTGCAGGAGAGGAGGTGGAGGTGTTCGGGGGCAACAGCCGGGCATGCCCGGAAGCCCGTAGCCGTTGACGGGGGAGCGCTCGCTGCGATGTTCCGACAAAAGTTGCTCTGGGAGGGACGAGGAGGTTCTGTGCTATCGACGCTGTAACGGTGTGCGCGCTTTAAGGCGGGTTGTTTCTAAGAGGCCACGGAGGACAGGGTGTGGGGGTGTGTGTGGGGGCGCGGGGGGCGGGGGTGTTTTTCATGGGTTGATAGTGTTGAGGTGTTACAGTGCGAGGGGCTGATTCAGGCTGGGGTGGTAAACCGCCCGGATACGACGAAGGGGGAGATGGTGAGGGAAGGGATCGCGGGCAGCGGTGGTGAAGGCGGGGTATGGGGTGATCTGGGTACGATAACGGGTAGGGGTGGGCGTGTGATGGGTCGTTTGGAGAAGCGCGCAAGGGAAACGTTGGTGGAGTTGTACGACTGTCAGAGGGCCCGATGGGGGAAGATAGGATAGCTTCGCAGAGGGGGTCGTTGGGGCGAGAACATGATGTGCGGCGGCGTGGGTTTATCATGGGCCGGCGATGGATGGGTGAATAGCCAGCACAGGTGGGGGGGGGGTGGTGGTTTTGGGATCGTGGACTGGGAGGGGGGCTCAGGCCAAGCGGTGGGTCCGGGTTAGTGGGAGGCGGCTAGTGGGTGTGGGCTGGCGTGGAGTAGTCCGACTGTAAGGCCTGGTAGTAGTTGGGTGTGGTGGCAGACGGTAAGGGCGGGAGTGGATGGCGGCGAAACGAGGGTAGCAGCTTGAAGGGCGGTCTGGGTGTTAGGTGTGCGCGCATGCTCGGGTTAGAGTGACGGAGGGGGGGGGTATTGTGTAGGTTTGTTTGAGGTGGCGAACGGAGGCAGGGTTGGTACCAAGGGGTACGGGGGGGGTTGTTTGGGGTGTGGGTGGGGCGACCGGGGAAGCGAGGTGGATTGGGGGCGGGTGGCGCGGGAGAGGGTGATCCTTGGGGGGTGTCGCGGGTAAGCGCGCCACCTAATGGGCGGGGTCGGGGTGCGTAGGAGAGGTGAGGACGGGGATGTGTGTGCGGAGTAGTTTGAGGCGTGGATGGGCGGAATGGAGAGGTGGAGGTGGGGTGGGGTGTGGGGGTGTTTTGTGGGAGGCACCCGGACTCTATGACGAGGGGCGTCTCGAGGTTCGGGGCGACGTGAGGTGTTATAATCCCGGGGCGCGGGCGGAGGGAATTTGAGGGTGGTGTTCTTTTCTAGGTGACCGGGGGCAGAAAGCGGCGTCGATAGGGTCTAGGTGGCGTGGATCTCAAGGTATTACGCTGGAACGGATTAATGTAAATAAGTCTGTTTGGTGGGCTTCCTTTGGACGGAGTAAGATTACTTGGGGGAAACTGATAGTGGAGGGGGTGGTGGTGGGGGGTTGTTCACAGGGTTATGGAATGTGTAGGGGGGCGGGAGGGGACGCGGGTGAATGTTTAAAGAAGGAGGGGGTGGAGGTGTTCATGGGGGTGGGGGGGGAGGGGGAAGGGGCGGGGGGGGAGGGCGGGGCGGGGGGCGCGCGAGGGGGGGTGGGTGCGGGGGGGCTGGATAATACGGGGGGGACGATATGTGAACCGCATCGGCGGTGACGGTGCAGTGCAAACCTGCGGACCACCAGACGGAGGACGTGGGGGGCTGGATTTAGGGAGCGCGCTGAGGCGGGAAAAGGTGGTCGAAGGAGGGATGGGTGGGTTGAGGTACATGAGGTAGCTCGGCGACGAATTCACGCGTGCGAGGTGGGTTTTCATAAGTATGCAATTGGCGTTGAGGGCAGGGGTGGTGTGCGTCGGTACAGGCGACCGTTACGGGCCTGGTCCGTGCATGTTACGGGGGGGGTGGGTCGAGGGTGTAGCGGTGTTACGGGGTGGGGGCTTATAGGGAAGGTGTGCGTGGACGGGGGAGTGTTTGTTCTGCACAGGTCGGGGAAGCGGGGCCAGGGAGGGAGGGCCGGTGCGGGTGGCGGCAGATGCCGGATGGGGGGAGGTGAAGTGAGCGGGGGGGGGGGTGTGTTGTGGGGGTGAGGTTTTGGCATGGCCACCGGCGGCGGGTCGCGATCGACAGGGTCGGTGTGCGGGCGGCGCCAGCGCCGGGGCTCATCGAAAGGCGGGGTTCGGGGAGAATGGGGTTGTTTGGAGTCGTTGTTTAGATGAAGGACGTGAGGGTGAAGAAGGCGGCCCAGGTAATTGGGGTGTGTAGGTTTGAGGAGCGGGATGTTAGCTCGCCCTGGAGGGTAAACGGACGTCAAGGGTGGATTAGAGGCGGCTACTAGCGGGGCAAGGCGCAAGGTAATGGGGGGCGCCCGATTGGGCTAGGCGTGGGTGTTGTTTCATCGCGGTGTGTAATAGTGTGGGCAGGGCGTGTGGTTTACCCGTCGGATAGATGGGCGGTTGGGGGGAGGTTGGGGCCCGGGGTGTCGGTTGGTGTGCCAGGGGGGGGAGGGCGGGGGGGGGGGGGTTATTCACACATGCGGAGGGGGTGGGGTTGTTTAGGGAACTTGGGGAGGCTTAAGGGGGAGTCGCGGTTCGGCGGGACTAAGCGGTGGTGGCCTGTCTTTAGAGGGGGCATGAGTCGTGATGGGAGGAGTGTCGTAGGTGTGGTGATGGGTAGACGCTGAGAGGGGTGGACGGGTTTTGCTGCGGAATTTGGTGTTTGGCACGGGGGTCGGCTGGCTCGCGGGGCGGACGGTGTAAAGGGGATCGGAAGGCTAGGCTAGAGAGCGCCATAGCGTTAAAGGTATGGAGGGTATGTGGGGCTGGACGGTGGCGCGCCGGTTCGGGTCTCGGCAAGCCGGTAGGTGGCGGCAGGTGTTGAGGACGTTTTGGGGAAGAGGCGGCAACTTGGGGCAGCGAGTGTCGTGTTAAAAGGTTTCATGAGGGTGATCCTAAAATAGACAACTCCCCTTTAATAGCATAGGAAGGGAATGCGTAAGACAGGGAAGCGTTGACTTGGACTCCTCGGGCTGTAGTTTAAGGATCAGAGAGATGCAGGGAAAACAAATGAACTGCAAAGAGAACGATACACATAATTTTATCAAAGTGAAATCCACATAGATATCAATCATATTAGTTATAAATGTGTTGCTCCAGTTTAGTAAATTAGTTCTCTACGATGAGAAAAAAAATTCTGGGTTAGAAGACGCAGGTTTTAATTGAAGTATGAATTCAAAATATTTTTTTTTTGGTTAACAGGCTACACGAGTTCAACAATTCAGGAGAAACCCTAAGAGAGATGTAGGGAAACTCCTACAAAACCTCAACAGGTAGGTCGATGGGAAATAAATTTAAATATGCATAATATATGTGAGTTGTCAAAGTGGAGATGTATAAAAGGAAACGAAGAAATCCTGATTTGTTTTTTTTTCGCCAAAACGCTAGAATAAAATGTTTTTAAAAAATTTATTTACGTATCAAGAAATGGAATTTTATTCTGCGTAAAATGAGTCCTTTGAAATTAGCGCAGGTCCATCCGAATGGGCACCGTGAGGCCTCGAACTCAGGGCTCTACTATTTTGAAGACGACAGCCTTCTGAGGCACACGCAGATGAAACGTCGAGACTTTGCATTATTTTCCTTTGCATTCATTCTTCGTCGACTATCCGACATTAGACGTACGCTCCAGGGCTATAAATTCCTCCGTGTTGATTGTATTTGTAATTAGAATTCAATGACGAGGGTTGTTCGCTGTAGGCGAAGCCAAGAGCGTTGCTTTGTGGGAGCCATTTCCCAGCCACGAGTAAACAACCTACTAATGACTTTATAAGGAAACAGATGCAGCTTTGGCAGTTCGCCAAAGCGCCGTTCGTTATTTGTCAAATGTAAGTCCTCTTTCAAAGTGCTCCTGCTTGTCAATTAAGTTTACTCGACGCTTCAACCTTTCCTCAGGGCATATTAATCATCGTTTCCTGTCATAAATTTAAATTCAGATTTCGTTGGAACAGCTGAAGTTTGCAACAGCCTTAAAATATTCTGAAATGTATTAGAATTAATGGAGAGCTTGTGTAATAAATTCTCGTTTTCCATCACGCGTTCAACGACTACTCTTACGTCGCGGGGGTGGGTGGAGGTGGTGGGGGTGGTAATAAGGTCACGGTGTAGCGAAATTGATAAACATATCAAATAATCAATGTTAATCAGTAAAAACCCACGACTTAATTGGCTTTATAGTAATTCAGTACTCTATACTAAATTCTGTTCTGATCACATTTTGTTATTCGTCACTTCAGTTAAATTATTACGCTCGTGTTTTTGGCCAAAGGCACCACGAAATCGTTCAACCATTTTTCTTGCGCCAATTTACTCAAGTTTGTTCACCACTTAAAATGATTTCCACTATGAATGCAGCAAAAATAATTGCCATTTAATATTCATGGCTATAATAATTAAGTGGATTTGGTTTGTGGTTAATTAATAAAATTATGAATTGTTTGATTTTCACCTCTTTTAAATTTATTTCCCATCGACCTACCTGTTGAGGTTTTGTAGGAGTTTCCCTACATCTCTCTTAGGGTTTCTGCTGAATTGTTGAACTTGCTACCCTCATGTAGCCTGTTAACCAAAAAAAAAATATTTTTTGAATTCATACTACAATTAAAACCTTTGTCTTCTAACCCAGATTTTTTTTTCTCATCGTGACGACATTAGTCTTCTCATTTTGAAATTATGCGAACACACACACTGGTAAGCATTATTTAGGTAACAATATCTGGTTGCCCTTTTCCGTGGTGTGAACAGTAGGAAATTTTCTCAACAAATGCACAAAATTGGGCTTCACTTGTTCATGGTGAAGCCTGATTCATGCACGTCACAATCGATTGGGAGTCATTCATAAATGTGGATGCCTTCTCTTTGCTAATCTACTTAAGCTAATCCTAAGCCTTTCCGTTTCTGTAAGATTTCCCTTTAAGTTAGCTTGGGAAAATTTGTTATAATCATTTATTTGTGTGTGTTAATGATGATTATTTACCAATGGCCGTATTTTCTGGCGGATCTCTGATTTATGATCCACTTTCCCGGTTATTTTGAGCTCCGCACTGTTTTTTCAGATGAGATTCAATTCGTAAATCTGCAGCTGTCCTGTTCGCAAATCTTCGTAACCTAATATATATATGTATATTTGTGTGGTTGCGTGGGCAGGCGCAAGCACCATGACGAGCTCCTCGTAACAAAGAAAGATATTTCGTGGACGCCGCTAAACATGCGTTATTATGGAATACAATATTTTATTACATTCAGACTTGTAAAAGGACACCCCAGTATATTGCTTCATTAATTGTTGGGTGGAGCGAGTAACAATAAATTCAGAGCAAGGAAGTTTCGTGTGCTCCGAAGGCTATACAGACCTGCCACTTCTCTGCACACAGTTATGTGCAATGCATAAATTTGTTGAGCTTTGGAACCTGGAGGGCCGCTCTTTTTGAAACCATGCATAACTAAGCTATCGTTTGCTCCGTCACGTCCGTGAGTTCCTCGTCAACGGGACACATTTTATTCTATTTAGACCACGCAGGATATTATAGAAATCTGGTCTCCATTTCATACGACTTTTATTACATCTTAAAGTACAAAATCCTTCTCGTTCACAAAAAACAAAACAAATGAACGCTTGCTTTGTAAAAACGAACCCTATTATTCCAAACAGATTTTTAATCTCTACGAATTAACTAATCACTACAAAATTTAACTACCTTGTTGTAATATTAGGTGGGAGCTAAAATAAGAAACCATTTGATGGTATTTTGGATTTTAATTGTGACTGTCGCTTTATTACTGGACGCGAGCGAAAGAATCAGTGGCAGAAGTTCAAACGCATGCGGATTCCAAGAATTTAGAATTAGGTCAACGCGATCAATCCCTCGTGATGTTCAAGTTGTACGTGTTAAACAGATGACAAATTTACAGAACTAATTGAAATTTATTAAAACATAATTCTATTTTTCTCTTTTTTTGCCATAATTTCATCCAGTTTCACTCTTGCCTCTATCTTGTAACACGGAAGTAATTAATTTTCAGGGTACCTAGATAAGTTTGGATAGATTAGAATTTGTAAGGTGGCAGCCCTGCCCTCTTAGCCAACCGTGGTTGGTCGGTATAAGATACTAGATCCATATTTACACAGTTGTCACGTATTTATCTTTGCCTTGTAGGGGTGCCACCCTACTTTACCCTCCCGCTCCAATAAACCTTTTCCTTCCAGCACTTTTTAAAAAAATCGGACAATATTTTGTAGCGTTTCTACATCAATGAATCTTATATTTATGACTTTCAACCGCTACAAGAAAAACGTCAATAGCGCATTGCAGAAGAACAGAACAAAGAGTAAGTAGAGCTCCACTAATTAATTTAAAAAAAGCATAAGAGACACGGATGATTAAAACTTAGCGGGTAGGTTTGGAACGGTTTTCATTGTATTTTACGAAATTTTAAGACCATTTAAAGCAACAGTTTGAAATCACGAGTTGTCAAAGTCGAGCTATATGAAGGAAAGACAGAAAACCGTGCCGTTTTAATTTTTTTTCGCCAAAATACAAGTAAAAAATGTTTAAAAATATTTACATTTACATATCATAAAATAGCATTAAATTATGCAAAAAAAACGAGACAATAACGTAGGTGAATCCGAATGGACACAGCAAGGCTTTTAACTCAGGGCTGTACTATTTTGACGACGACAGTAGAACGAGATTAAAATGTAATGTTAAATTTAATGTATTCCTGAGAAATGAGGCTTTTATAAATTTTTTTATAAATATATTGAACTGACGTTTTATGTAAAGATTGAGAAAGAAAATGTTCGATCGGGCTGGGAATCAATACCAATACTTCTGTTTAGTGCGGGTTCGATTCCCGGTCGAGCTTTCTTCTAACGTAATAGATTAATTCAGTTTCAGAGCCTGCAGGTCGACTTACGTCAAGGAAAAGTAAACATTGATTTGTAACAGACATTTGGACAATCACATTGCTCTTTGAAACATTTACATCTATTAATATTAATTTTCTATTAAATTGACGGTGTAATTTTGTGGGTCTGTCAGTTCACAAATACGTATAACTCAACTTGAGAATTATTTATAATAAAATGAACTATCTGTTTATTATTGAAGTAGTCGTACTGGCTGATGTGTGTTAGATGAAAAACAAGGGAGTACGTAGGTTGGAATGTGTTAGACCAAGATGGACGCCATTTGCGAGGTTGGGAAGAGAAATATGGAAGAGGAACGCACGGAGTTCCTCCATTACTGGCAATCGTGAGGTTCGCGATTTTGTTGTGGCTGCATTCGCTTTAACACGGCGCCCTAACGACAGTCTACGTGCCTTCCTGGCGAACTCAAAGTCACATTCCTATTAAAACGTGGCTACGTCGGCGCACGGTCTGCTTCAACTAAAATAACAAGAAATGGCTCGAGGGAGATATTCAAAGAAACAGGAGGAAAAGATGGAAGTTTGAATGCAGAGCTCGGAATTCTCTTCTTGAAGTCGACTCATACCTATATTAAACAACTCAAATTATTTTTCTTTTAATAATATGTATAGTAAAACAATTAGATTTGATATTTAACGAGTATTCGTAACTTTGAGGAAACAAGTAACGCGTCTACCTGTTAAATGTTGGAAATTGGAAAAGGTTAGGATCGATCCGCAACATGATTAGGTGAGCCACTCTGGCCGAAGAGGTGTCAGAGAAATAGGGCACCTGTCATGCTCGTGTGTGTCAGCTCTATTAGCGGCGTTGCAGCTAATTTGCTTAGCAGTCATCATTAATCACGTACCTCAGCCGGATCAAGGCAATCGATCATCGCCTTGAGACATCCCGCACAAGAAAGGTGAATTTTTATTTTTAATTTTCTGACTCTTAACACAATTTACCCACTCCTCTCATCCGAGACTCAGGGACCCCGATTTACCATTTAACAAGTTATCCTTTTATTAATTATGCGAGTGATGTATGCTCCTAGCGATCTCCGCGGCCCAGTTATGTGATTCGTCGAGTAAACCTTTGACGCTCTTCCTCAATAATGTTTCTGAGAAAACATTGGCATATATAAAAGAAAAGATTTCTAGTTTCAAACCTCCCGTATTTAACAGCCAATGGCATGAAAATATAATAAATATTACGTTTATTGTGTACATAAAATTCTTCTCCCGTTTCGTTCTTTAAAAATCAAATTTATAATGGTTTTGACTTCACGGAAGATATATATCAGAAAATGGCCGCAGAAACGTTGTGTTCTTTTAAAAACCTGACCCGGTAACCGTGAAGATTTCACCCAAATTATTCACCGGGAAAGTCTACGTTCATTAATGCTTCTGTGAATGACGGGAACAGATTCTAAAATTAAATTGTTCACGGACGACTGCATAATTTATAAAATTATAGAGAATTTAGTTGATGCTCTTCAAGCAGACTTAGATAAGATATATCAATGGACAGAAATTAATAAGATGAAAATAAATCCATCTAAGAGTAAAACAATTATTTTTATTAAAAAGAAAATGGTCATCCCCGGGGAATATAAAAAAGGAAACAAAAAAAGTGCCGCTTGTTGAAACGTGTAAATATCTAGGTGTAACTTTTAATAAGAAAATTAAACTGGGGCGAACACGTAAAGGGATGATGGAGGTCGTTACTCTTCATAAACAGGATATTATAGAAAAGTATAAGGCAATTCTCTAGTTAGACCTATGATAGAATACGGGGCACATCAAGGCCCTGGATAAAATTCAGAAACGGGCTGGGAATGTGTGTGGTGACGAAACTAAATGGGAACCACTCAGTGATAGGAGGAAAGAGACTGGTGAGAAATAAGGGAGCTGCTAAACTATACCTTAATTTCTCTAAAACCGACCAGTTAAAAAATAAAGGAAAGGACCAAAGAATGGATGTGGGCAAATATTCCTTCGTAAACAGGGTGATAAGGGACAGGAATGCAAGGGTACTAGAGGCTTTCCCTGAGAGTACAAATGCTTTCAAAAAGAAGTTAGAAACACTGAAAAGTTAATGCTTATTTTGTAAAAAAGGACGTGAAATATTTTAAAATTATATTTTAATTTTTTTTCTGTAATTTATCTTTGTACTTTAATTTTTTCTGTAATTTATCCTTGTACTTTAATTTTTTCTGTAATTTATCCTTGTACTTTAATTTTATCAACAATTTATCCTTGTACTTTAATTTTATCAACAATTTATCCTTGTACTTTAATTTTATCAACAATTTATCCTTGTACTTTAATTTTATCAACAATTTATCCTTGTACTTTAATTTTATCAACAATTTATCCTTGTACTTTAATTTTATCAACAATTTATCCTTGTACTTTAATTTTATCAACAATTTATCTTTGTACTTTAATTTTATCAACAATTTATCTTTGTACTTTAATTTTATCAACAATTTATCTTTGTACTTTAATTTTATCAACAATTTATCTTTGTACTTTAATTTTATCAACAATTTATCTTTGTACTTTAATTTTATCAACAATTTATCCTTGTACTTTAATTTTATCAACAATTTATCCTTGTACTTTAATTTTATCAACAATTTATCCTTGTACTTTAATTTTATCAACAATTTATCTTTGTACTTTAATTTTATCAACAATTTATCTTTGTACTTTAATTTTATCAACAATTTATCTTTGTACTTTAATTTTATCAACAATACCTACCTGTAGCAGTAATAAATACAATACAATATAACTCCAAAAAAGTTTGGACTACATATTTAGAGCTTCCTTTATTATTATCGATCAGCAAAAAGTTGGTCTCGTGCATTGTTCTCCGTTGCCTGTTGCATTTCCTTCAGATATCTAATTGCTTTGATGTATGGCAAATCAACGCAGAAGGAAACAAAATTCCTTGTTTGAGTGTATCGTGAGCTTTTCGTATTTCATCAATGAAACGTCTGGTGAAAAGGGTGACATGAGAGAAATATTAAAAAAAATGAAAGTGTACTTTATCAAGATTGGTAAATTTTCCAGACCGATTCCAAGTACTTTCCGCAATGCGGGGAAATGTATGTTAAAGAACAGCCCAGTCTGAAATGATACTTACTGAGAAAGTTCGTCAATAAAGTGGCAAACGATGAACTCGCCAGCCAGATTTGGAGAGATGTGGGCGGATGGCTTCAAACTTCTCAAGGATGACCGCCGAACGCATGTCTATAGTTCATTCACCGCGATGAGATAGTCCATGTAAACAAACTTCCTAGCTGGAGGAGGAGTATTAACATCAAGAAATACCCCTCCCTGCCCTGCTTTCTTTATTTTGCACGTGCACGATACGAATTTGCTGGCATTTTTCTTTTCCAGTCCGAAGAATCCTGGTCAGAATAAGGATATGTTTTACAGGAGGGGTTTTGTCGATAGATTTTCAGTCCAACACAACGTTAATTGAACCTTGTTCGTTTCCATATCATTACAATAATTAGGCTATATTACTTCCTTGGGAAAAATAAAACAGACCAGACACTTGTGACAAAATACGTCTTTCATGAGCAATAGAATTGCGCAAGAGGATCAACAGGATCACAACTACCACGTAATTCCTTATTCTACAAATTCCTCTTCGCTTCTATTCATTACATCAATTAAAGTACTTATACGACTGCCTCAGTCAATTACATTTCGCTTCGTTGAACGTCGAATAACGTAAAATATAATTTTCCGCACCAGCTGACTACCTGAATGATGATGACTCGTCTCGGAAAATTATCTTAAAGACATACTAGATGTGAATTATATTTATAACTATCTGCATTTTGAATCAATTCATCTCGGAACAAGTCGTCTAATAATAATAATAATAATAATAATAATAATAATAATAATGAATTAAAAATATATAACTAAAATAAAAAATAGTTACCACAAATAAATTACATTTGTAAAATTCAGAAGCGTATTATAATGAATTGAAAGTTAATAATAAAAAACAAATTGCATAATTAATTATATTACACCACAATATATATATTATTTTACACGTTGTATTTATGCGTTAATATAATTTCTACAATTATAATTTAGATTACAAAATCAAATTTAAATATCTGATGTACATTTCTATCGTGTACTTTAAATTGTATTTCCTGTTTTGGAAGTTGTGTAGGTCTGATTTATTTACAGTATTTAATGCATTGAACCTTGTATTGTCTGCTATAAGTTTTGTAAATTTTTCATTGAAAAATATTTCTTACAAATTGTGCTTTGTTACTTCAGAATATTATTAGGAATAAAAAAATATAAATTATAATATTTATAATGAATTTTTAGCCCCGGAATTTCTTACTACGTGTTATTCTGCATTGCATATCGACTCTTTTCCTTGCATATAATTAATTTTGCATATTGAAATTAATATATGGCATAATTCGTGACCAATTTGTAATGTTCGCCTCCAAGTTGCATCATACATATTATACTATGAATAAAACACATTATGCATCTGAATAAATAAATATTATTTGCAAATATAAATACATTTAGTTGTTATATAACATCACATAAAAATAATTTTATAACCTTTAATTCCAAGCTATCAACGCGGATCAACATAGAGATTTTATTTAATATACATTACAAGAAATTCCAGAGCTAAAAATTAATTCTAAATATTATAATGTATAATTTTTTACTCGTAATAAAATGCTGGAGTAACAAAGAACAATGTGTAAGAAATATTTTTCAATATAAAATTTACAGCAGACAATACAAGATTCAATACATTAAATACTATAAATATATAAGAACTACACAACTTCCAAAGCAGGAAATACTATTAAAAGTACACAATAGAAATGTACATAGAATATTTTTGTTTTGTAATATAAATTATAATTGTAGAAAGTATATAACACATAAATATACGTGTAAAATATTATATATATATAATTCAGTATAATACGCTCCTGAATTTTACAAATATAATTTAAATACTATTTAAAGTACACAATAGAAATGTACATAGGTTAATATTTGTTTTGTTTTGTAATATAAATTATAATTGCAGAAAGTATATAACACAAATACACGTGTAAAATATTATATATATATTTATTTATATATAATTCAGTATAATACGCCCCTGAATTTTACAAATGTAATTTTTTTGTGGTAAATATTCTTTATTTAAATTATCATCTATTTTTATTTCAATTGTAACGATATACACGGTTTAGGTAATTTTCGTGCCTTGAGATGTTTATTTAATAATAGTTCAATGTTTTGATGTTTGATTATTTAAGGAAGTGGCCGCATTCATGTATGAGCCTCTAGGACGATGCCATGCGGTCCGATTGTCAGGTGTAAACAGGTCGTTAAGACCTTTTGTGTGCGATACGAAGTAAACTATTAGGCAAATGGACTTCCTTCACTACTTAGAAAGCGCTGTATATAAAGCAGAACATCCGACACGTTGATGTGTCGACATCATGAATGCCTGGCTGCTGCTGAGCTTATGCCTTGTTGTAGCTGCCACTCCACTATTTGGTAAACATCAATCAAATACTCATTTTAAGAATAAAAAAGTGAATAGAGCGTTTATAGCCTTACGACTGGCAAATAATATATGCATCGTACCTGACACCAGTAAAACCGTCACGTAATCGTAATAAAATGGAACATCTCACCGTGTTGTTTCGTTAGGTATTAAAATGTGCATGAAGAAAATAATTGTTATTAAATTCGTTTGGCCAACAATGGTTGGTCAGTATGAGATACTCGATCCAAATTTACATACGTTTCGTCTGGCGTTGTACTCCTCATTTGACCGGGGCGTAGTTGGATTCAGAAGTATACAAATTGTTAAACAAACTTTACATCATAATTTCGAAGTTGAATGTTTTTCATATTCGGTAAGATTTCACTTGAGTATGACACACCAGACGATTCCGAACATAACGATAGAAGAATGTCAGAAATTGGTCAATGCGTTCCCTCCGCAGGTCTTCCAGACCGTTATGCGTTTAAGTCAGATCTTGAGCTGCTTGATAATATTTTAACATCGAGTGAATAAGTTGTTTTCAGAAACATCGTAGGATGGCGAGATAATTTTCTTGACCAAGTTTTCGTTACCCTGAATTCAATCGAGTTAACATTAGGATGGTTCTGATGGCAATATTGATCTGTGTTGATTCCAGAGGTGCAGAATGTGGACGTGGCCGATGATAACGCGTATTACAAACCTGTCCTAGTCCAGATAGCTTCGGATGCGGATTCGAGGGACCTGGTCCAAGTCCTGGAGCCCCACGGTCTGGTCCCCGTGAGCTCGGACGACGTTCCAGAGAGACAAGTTGTTCTCATGCCCTACGGCAAAGCCCTTGAGAGGGCGGATTTCCTCGACTTCGTGTTCCCGTCGTTGGCAGCGTTACTCAACTTGTTGCTGACGTCGGTGTTCAAGCTGCCGTGGATAGTTCTGTCTGCCTTCAGCCTGAGCACCTCCAATTCGACGGACGCCGCCACCGCCGCCTCCACTCGCGCTGAAAGATCCTTGCCCTTCGACATGGAGCCTACCCTGGACCAACTTGACGCGTATCCCTCCAGTTACGAAATAGACTACCCACCCTCCTTTTTCCAAATAAACAATTTGTACCGCCTTGAACCGTTTTCGGACTCCGTAGATTATCCTCCGGAAAGCACCCTCACCGATAATTAAACATACTTGCAGTAAACCTGCGAAAATATCCTCAATTTTCTATGTGATGACGTCTATGACTTAATTTTCCGACCTTCCCCAATCCATATTAAATTCCACATTAACATTAAGTGATTCAGTGCATATTTCAATTGTGAACACTGCTTACATATATATTTAATATTATATACATGCGAAAATATGAGTAAAAGTTTAAAATCATGAACTTGTGAATGATATGATCAAAATTGTCCAAACGTTTACCCAAGATGTAGAATAAGCTTTTGAAAAATGTACCAACAGCTTTCCCGAATTAGAGTTAACTGCTTCTATTTTACGCTTTATACGTATGTTAATTAAAATCTATAATTTGAGGCGAACGTTTGCGGGGAAGAGCAATTAGCGCAAACAATGTTTTGAGAGATAATATGGCAGAGAATGACTGGCTTGGACTGCCTAATACAATAAGTTTTTCTTTAATGAACGGAAAATTGAAACCGATTGTTTCAGTAAACGATGATATTTTTCCACAGTAAGTTCTTAGATTGGTGTGAAATATTGTATACTTACTAAAAACGAGTCCTATATATTAAATTAAGTATATTTCTGGTGAATAAATATTTCTTATGGTCATTTTGAAATTATCTTAAACAAAACATTTTTAACAACTTCACTGGATATATTTGAAGAAACTAAAACAGCACCTGCCAACAGCTAGGATTGAGCAATGGAAAACCCGACAACTTATTTGGGACTCTGTACTCAAATCATCATCTGTAATAGCTAGGATGATTTTTTTATTCACCTGATTACGTTTAATGACAAGAATGTGTCTCAATTTTTAATCATAAATTGAGCTTGAATGGTGATGTGAAACTGAAATATTATATTCTAAGTGAAAAATTTATAATCTCATTTAGACGATATATTTGATGCACGTATTGCATGATATACATTCAAAATTGTGAAAAACCGCAGAGGGAGAGACGTAAGCTTGGGAAAACAGAACCAAGCCACGTGGATGTTGGTTTAAGCTTGGGAACTACTTGCATTTACTCAACTATTTTTCCAATTCAATATGCAGAATAATATTTAATTAAATCCAATAAAAAGGCAAATATTATTCTCCAAACAAATTTGCTGTACAAGTACACATAGACGGAACAATATTCAAAGTTGCGAGACGTTGAAACAATTTTTCTTAGATAATAGAGTATACTATAAAAATATAACAAGGCATTTTCCGACAAAGGTAACTGACAAAATAAAATTCTTTGCACAGTATAATAATATGCATTACTCCTCTGATATTGTATCAAAGTGTGTTTTAAAAAATGGAGAAAATTTATTATTTCTGTGGTGGTCCAAAATCGAACATGAGACTTGGAATAGATATTTTAATTATAGTACGATTTCTACTGTGTTATAAATCAACCGAATTACTATGAATTCATCATATAAAGTGGAATATTATGTACAGTGGAGCAATTTTGATGTTCCTTGAAAGATAAATTACATGAGCTACTCCAATATTTCAAAATATATTCCATTAAATAATTAAAAACTTGAATTTCAAAAAGGTATTAGCGGGTTCAATTATTTCGTAATTAACTAATTTAAGCGTCAACTGCGGTTTTGTATCTTCGTTACTGTTGGTCGCCTGCACTAACTCAATGCCCTTGGCAAAACTCTGCGTTGGACAGTTTTGCAGACCCAGCGTCGACATTCTGGTGGTGTGAGAAGTTCACAACAGTGGGCCTTAATCACATTCCTACAATATTCACGTGTAATGCATTTGGGAAACCTTAAATGAACTGCCTAATCGGGTTTCCTACAGGGGCCTCGTCATGTTCAAGTCAAAATGAACTCCTTAGGGTTGGAATCGTTGATAAGAAGCAGGTGCGAAGACGAGGTCATAAGTCGGGCGACAAATCTAAGAAATATGTACGTGAGGAGATTAGAAAAGGCGATTTATGTTGCTAGAATAAGTCATAAACTTGTAATGATGAAACAGGACTGCTAGCGGAATTTGGGGGTACGGAATCAAAGGCAAGCGGTGTGATGGAAGTCGTAGGTTACAGACAGGGGTAATAAAATCCAGACACGATGGCGCGACTGGTTTTTCTTCGCAGTCTTTGAGTATGGCGGCATCAGGTGGTGAATGAGAACGGTGTTTATCCCCAGAAACGTTGAAGGAGAGGTGAAAACGGTTCCTCCCAGGGACGACAGATAAGAATTTTGATCGGACAGTTCCGAGCCCAGCCACCGACGGAATATGAAATAAAGTGGGGAAAATTATTAAAACCCCCACGGAAAACGGATTAAGGACATTGATGACGTGGAGTTTGAGATTATTAAGGACGCGGTGATTTAGAAGTGAACATTAAGCAGTATATTAAGATTGAACTTTAAGTGTTGAGCTTTAAGAAGGAGCAATTGGAAATTGTCCTGGCCGCGGACATTTAAATAACGGAAGGAAGGCGTGATCCAGTCAGACTCTCCAAAGGGTTCATCTTTGTTCAACGCGGAAGTCCAGATCGGTCCAGCGACAAGTTCCAAGCATGCTGAGACGACAGGGGAAATATTTCTGTCGATTTCCTGCACTGCCAATTACGAGTAGGATTTGAGTTAGTGATTCTGCTTTATGGGAAGGCGCGTTAGAACTTGTGTATTTAGTTGTAAGAAATTTAATTTGTTAATATATAGTGTTTGATAAAAACAAAGTCGGCTATCAGAGCAGTGTACATTGTAATAAAGGTAAATTTCAAAATTATAAAAATTTTATATTATAAAAATTTTCCCCAATTCATTACAAAGTCAAAATAGAAACGGGTAAAATTGCTTTGGCGGACTACTACTTTTTAAACAGTTATGTAAAATAGAAATTATTTAATTCCTTAAGCAGTGCAACCTACGAATGGTTAAGGGGTTGATGTATTATGCGTCAGTGGTTAGGCGAATGGGCGTGAAGTATGGAGCGAAACTTGGGGACAACCACGCGCTGTTTATATATATATGCTTGCAGAAACGGCAGCACGATTAAAATCGCTTCTAGCTTTTGAACTATTGTGGCTTGTAATTGAAAGTTCTCTGACGCGAGAGGCACAAATCATGACCACTTGCATGTGTCACAAAAATGCGCCGGGGAAATGAGCTTATTTCCTTTAATCTTTGTACTGCTGCAAACACCAAAGCGTGACTTCCAAGAATAAACATTATTACACCTACTGACCCCCCTAATTGTTTTCACGGTAAATTACTCGCAGGCTGACAGACAAGAAGGGTGAGCGAACACGCGCTTCCCTCTACATTCGCCTCCATTCTACACTAGAAATTTCGCGCACCGATGTATCCTCACGAAATTATACTCTCACAATCCTCATTTAGTGAAATCACCAGCAGCTTAGTGGCATTTTGCATGATCTTAATTTACGCCAATATTATGGGATAATTTTATAAAATAGTCTTCGTCCAGAACGATAACAATTCTGGGAAACCCTAAGAATATTTTATTAAAATGAGCTGATCCTTTTACTAAATTCAAGAGTTTCTTGATCGTTCCCCTAATACCGGGTTTCCCAAACTGAGTTCCGCGGAATTTTGTAGTTATTCCGTGAATTATATCATGTTATATATAATACCACTTAATCAAATCGTAAGACGAAAACTGCTTTACATGGAACGGGAAATAGTCAAATCCTTTCCCACATCTTTTCCGCACCGTCTACACGAAAGAGATCGGGTACTTTGTTTCTTTCTTCAAGACTTGCCAGGTTTGTTTCCCTCTACAATAGAAAAAGGGGGGCAACAATGAACAAGTGTGGACGTCTTTAGTCAATTAGCATCCTGAATACGTGAGAGATAGAGATTACCATAGCCCAGAATTACACAGACAATATTTTATTTAACTTGACAATGAGCATCTATGGCCAAAAAATAAAGCAACATTTGTTTGTGGTACGTAATTAAACATCGCATAATTGCATCTACAGCAGCGGGTTTCAATAGCAGGTCCGCAAGAAAACTTTAGTCGACCGCGAAAGATAATTAAATATTTTTGGCTAACAAAAAATTGTCACAAAACCATCCGTATGAATTTTTTGCATTTCGGAAGCTTTCGACATACTGTCTTTATCAACCATTTAAAAAATGGCTTCCTATATAAGGTGTTATATTTCACTTATGTTAAGACATAGTAATTAACAAAGCAGAAAAACTCGGCAATAGGGGCTGATTTTTTTTAGCAAATCCCCAGGGACCTCATAAATTTCCACAATTTTAAAAAAATGTTGTAAATAATCTGGATTGAAATAACAATTTCACGGCTTTATTTTTATTACATACTGAAGTGAGAAAAACACTACTAAGAATTTTTGAACTTCGAAGCGAGTTGTTGGCCTTCAATGAAGGCACAAAATCATTCAGGACAATATTTTGCTGGCGTTATAACAAATCCTTCATAGTTGATAAAACTTGCATATCTGCAATTAACTTATCATTGCAAGGAATAAGTACTACAATTTTTAATACAAGAGAGAATATTGCAACTTTTGGTAATAAATACAATTTGGCATTTCGTCAGTTGAACTTATTGATTTTAATTATTTGAATGAATAAAAGTTTAAATTAATAGATGAATTTCCCAAAAAAACTTAGAACACAAAATGTATTCTTTTCAAAAATCAAATATTTAAAATTTTACAAGTCTTATAAATTATATACTACGTCAAACATTACAATATTATTTTTTTAAAGAAAGACGAATATACATCAAGTCTAAAAAAACAACTTCTATTACCTTTTAAGATGAATCATCGATGTGCATGGGTTCCAGCACGATGACTTGTCCGTCCTATGGAAAACCCTGTAGGAAGAGACAATTTTTACATTTTAGCAAATTGAAAGTACGTAAATATATTATACACTCATCATTGATAAAAAGTGGTAATTATTGACAAATTGTGTGTACAGGATTTTTTAAACTTTGTAAATGTTCTGATTTTCAAAATATTATGTTGTGTTTGTGGATGATCAAGGCTAAATAATCTGCGAGAAGGTTCTTAATTTCAAAATAAATTATATTGGATTTTGTGACTGTGAAAACTTCAGAGGTTATAATACAAAAAATTAATTTGTAACTTAATGCTATATTTTTAGTGATATTTTACAATGAAAGGTTGTAATGTAGGCTGACGTACCATAATTTCTAGTAACTATTTGTAATTTCACGTATGATGTAAATCCTGTTTCCTCAACCGAATACTATATACATACTTTCTAAATTATTAAAAGCTTTTTCATTAAATTAAATAAAATTTGGTTTAAACTAAATTTTACGAGCGTCGTGCCTCAAGAGTTCGTTGCCCCTTCAGGAAACGACCCGAAGGCCTGGGCCATCCAAACTTGAGAAATTAAGAAGCCGCTGGATAGAAGGATCATAAATATTTGTGTCGGATGGAAGCTTCGTCCAAAATTTTCCCACAGGAATTCAGCAAACTATGGTGCGTGACTTGCGGGCAGACGTCTGAACCAGATTTGCGATCTGGGAAATGTATGAATGTTTCCCATTGGCCAAAATTTGAACCGGGAAGGGGAGGAGACAGGTTACGAGGTTGGTGAAAAATATTGAGAGAAGTGTATGTTGAGTTGTCGTGAAGATGGAGTGATGAAGAGTTAGCGGTTGAGGAGTCTAGGAGGAGGATGGGTTTAGAAGTTACCTTCGGAGAGATGAAGAGTAGAGTTGAAGTGTTATGGAGTAGCTATTGAGCGGGCAAGTTGAGTTACTTGGAGGAATGATCAAGAAGGACGATCTGTTGAGAAGTACGGAGGAGTTGTTCAGCCCATCGAATTCCAGAAGCTGCCGCCTCAAGGATTCCAAAGGTTCCGGCCAGATCTACCTACGAGAGCCGTTGTCGGTAACGAACTCAATAAACCATAAATCCATTAATGCCATCAAGTAGTGTTTAGAACATGAAGACCAGGTTTTTAAGCCCACCATCCACCGAGTGACAGTCAATTTCTTTCAATTTTAGTGATAAAGTAAATTCATTTCCCAATATAAAGTTAACAATTTTAAAAGTATATTTAACACAAGAAAACAAAAACTGAAATAAAATACTTCAATTTTCTATAGTTATTTATTTTATTTCAGTTTGTTTTCTTGTGTTAAATATACTTTTTAAATTGTAAACTTTATTCTACCGGTTCACTTAGCATAAAATAAATCAATTTCCTCTAAAATATTACAGAACTAAAGGAATCACACTTTTACTCAATTTGCGACTCTTGCCAATTTATTTAATCACGTTACTGCGTAAATTATGATGCAACAATGAATTTCAGTCATGTGTCAAGCCAGAAATCTGGTTTATGTTCTGGAATCATCATTAGAAACCTGTATAGGCTATTAAATTGTTTTTAGAAAATTTAATAATTAATTGGAAAGAAAATCATTGGCGTTACCAAGTTAAAAGTCAGTAAGAAGTATTTGAGTAAAGGAAGTGATGCTTTACGAATTAATAAAAGTTTGATTATTTTGTTGTACTGTGTTCGTAATTGAAATGATTTGTTATTTGAGGCCACAGAGTAAAGTAGCGTTCGGCAACGGTAGTTGTTATTACGTGACGTCTCGGTGATTTGTGTTTCTTGTAAAGATATGATAAAGGTTTACAAAGTGGTTGCTTGCTCTCACAAATGCTTTCAAGATTAATGGAGACTGAATGCTGATAAATTGTTTAAGAAGCATGTGATTTACACGGTGTTGGAGTGAAGGAACGTGGCTCCTCGTTTCTGCATTGTGCTGCCACCTGTCAGCCAATAGTCGCACTCTCTACTCGCAGCTTCGACACCTTCGCGCTCTTCATTTCATTACTTCCGCCAAAACTAATTGCTAAATAAGGAAATATTTGTCTAATTAGCGTTGAGAAAAGAGCTCGTTTCATGCATTCTCCTTACGTCCATAGCAAATAAATTAAGATACGCCTTCTCGCATTAATAATAAATGCGCCATACAATTAACATATTTCTCAGGTAAAGTGAGGAAGTTTGTTTTTATATGGAAAAGTTATTTTCTGTTTGAGATATAGAACATACAAGTCAAGGTGGCGTAAATACAGAAAATTTAAATAAATTTTACTTTCTTTCAAGAATTTGAATTTAATATAACTGATATACAGTTTATCAATATTTTATACTCCCTATGTATTTAAATGAGTTACTGTTAAAAATAATTAACTTTCAAAATATGTAACTTTTGGTAATACTCAATCATATGTACAGACTTATTAAAAAAATAATGGTTTGAAAAGCCTTTTCTATTTATCAAGGATCCTATATAAAAATATTCGATAGCATTAATTATAATTTATAATTGTTTGAAAAAACATTTTCTATTTATGAAGAATCCCATATGAAAAAAAATACAGTAGTATTCTTTATAAATTATAACTATACGAAACACATTTTCTATCTATCTAGAATCGGAATTAAATATGAAAATGAGTTACAAAACAGTTATGAGAAACAAATGTAAAAGTTAACTCAAACTTCTGAAAATTAATAAAAAATGTAGAAAGACATATTTAAACACAAAAATAAGAAAATTATATAAATAAAATATGAAGGACGAAATACGTGTACATTACATAAAAGGTATCCATTATAAATGAGAAAATTGAAGAATTTATTCAATCTACTGTCTTGGCGCGATTTAATAATGAAATTTCAATATTTTCTCTCTAAATATCATATTCTAGTAATTAATTAAAAAATGAAACACTTTCAGGAAAATATTTAAGGACATCAAATTTAATGTAGTTTTAATGCGCTTAAATAAAGAGCGAAGGGAATTCCAACTATTTTATAATAATGTCGTTAATTTATAAGATGCCTTGCAATAGTCTGGAATGTCAGAAATGGGAACGTCGTACCGTTACTCCAGAAAAAAAATAAAAACGATAATAGAGCCGTAGGAATTTTAAAATTATGTTTACAGCGAAGAGAAATTTTTACGGTAGCTTTTAATTCTCTGATAATGTAGTGCACAATTTCGTATAAAGTTGTGTGTGCTTGTAAGATATTTCAGTGATAATAAAATTTTGAAAATTATTTATAAGCTTGAGGGGTCTTCACATTGTTTTTAAAATCAACTATATAGTTCATCTAGTTTTGCTGGAGGAATGCGGGATGAAATATCATTATTCTTATAGTTTTGCGGCTATTTGCATTTATAGTAATTTTCAAAATAATAAATTTCGGGTTTACGTGTAAGGGAAGGACTGTAACAAATTAAAAAATGGGACACAGAATTCTATTTCATTTTCATTTTCACGAATTCAGTTAAATTTTTTTGTAACGGTTAATAATAGAATAACCGCATAAAAGATGGAAACAAAATTCAATTATCATGAAAGAATAATTTTACAGAGTTCAAATAGAACACCAAGTTTATATCTCTTGGTTCTTTACGGACGAAGACTTTTTCACAGGCGATTGTAAACTTCTATTGAGATGCACAACTATTTAATTCAATTATAAATATATCTCATTTTGCTGTACCTTTCACATTTTCAACTCCACGATGGAAATATTTTGATTTTTAGCATTTATTAACACTGAAATTTGAGCAGTGGTGCTGCAAAATACACCATCACTATAATAAAAGTGCCTGTACGTGTGTGTGTGTCTGTATGTATGTATATATGTTCCGTGGACAATTTCAAAAAAGTGGACAATTTCAAAAAAAAATTGCACATTTTTCTTTGTAACCTAGAGGCGGGCGAGGGTGGAAAATTATAAATAAGCAAAAACGGCCAATAATTTTATCATATAAATACATTCTTGGATCATTTAATTTGATAGTAATTACTCCGATACTACTAGCGTTTAATTTCAACCCGATCCATAACTGAAGCGCAGTATTTTACGTATGGAGGCGGAGGGGAAATGCATAAAAATAACCCAAAAACAATCCAGATTGGGCTCTAAACCGTTGTAATGAGAGCCGCTGAGTTTAAGTCTGATAAAGAAACTTCACTTGAAGTTGCAGTTCGTACCCTAACAGGCGTTGGAAGACTTCCGCATACTGTGGAATAACTTCCACTAAATTTTGCAGACGTGTTCTTGGCATCCCGGAAATCAACACTGTTGGGGCAAGACACGGCTGCCACCCCTAACAGCGGGGGTGGAAAATTTTAAATAATTCATTTTATATAACAGTGGCCGTCATAAGTATGATAGATACCCATACAACGTTTGAAGTAAAGTAGAATTAGACATAACTACAGCTAGGTTAGATTTAAAACATAATAGTATATTTATTAAAGGCATAAAAATATTTAACGGGTCACCAATAGAAATTAGACAATATAAGAATGTTAGTAAATTTAAGAATTGTTTATTTTAATATCCGAGTATATGAAATGTAAACTGCAGTAGTTAGTAGCATTTGTCGATTTGCTAACTAAATTATTATTATAATCTTAATGTTATTTAGTTTGTTGAATTCGTTTACATTTATTTCGTATTTCTTCATTGTTTAACAACTATGCTATTTGCAATAAATAAAAAGACGGCCAATAAGTCTCGTATAAAGTTATTACTATTTAATTAACATAAATACGACGATTTCGCCTCACTTTTGAAACTTCCTCGGGTATAACCTTTGGAAATTCATGTCATTTACTTCTTGACTCCTTCAGCCGAAAAGAATATTAAATGTATTGACGTGTTTATACCTGAAGAATTTGATGTCGCGGCCGATATTAATTATTGAAAACTTGGTCATGAAACTATGATCAAAAAATACTATTTGCTTTTGAAAATGTTATTTCGATAAAGAATTACATTTTCAAATACAAGCATGAGAATTAATGTGAATATAAAGTCCTTACAAATTGGGATATTTTTAATTATTTTGAGGTGGGACGCAATGTGTGTATAATTTCAATGAAGGAGTCATTTCAAAGGAAGTTCTTATCCTCGTTATGATTATATTATATAGGGGTTTCCCAATGTTTTAATAGAATAAAAACGAGCGAAGTGTGAGGCAGTAACGAAATTATTTACTTGAAAGGGAAGGATCTTTCAAATGAAAAAGAAGTTTGTCTTTATAATTCCACTTCAACATCGATCCGCCCTTATCTTTCCAAATTTTGGAATATTTAATTTGGACGTTTTTGGACAGTTTGGCTTGCAGAAAAATTATATTTTTAGTTTAGAACGATAAGAATATTTCATTATTACAAGAACTCATCGAATAAGTAATTGATCCACTCTACTGAGGCCGCTGAAGGGGTTTGCTGTTTCTGTCTAGACTTCAAACTCGTTATTTAAGAATGTAAAACTATTTTTAAGTTGTGTATTGGACAACTATTATTGTTCGTCACAGGAAGGAATGTTATTCCAGTACCGAAAGCTTCCATTTAAATAAATCCGTGGAAGCTAGGAAATTGCAGCCCCCGCGCGTAATTGAAGCCGTTCCTATTGTTGTAAGGATTCGAAGCGCAGAATGCCGAAGACGTTTGCGAGAGGTATTTCCAATAAACACGCCCCCCCTTCTCACGGATGAACAAGCAAACTTTTCGTTTGATCTGTTCATGCCATAGTGGCTTCTGAGCACAAGGAGATCGTCGGAAGCTCTGGAATCAAGACGAGCTGCACGTAAGCAGATTCCTAAGCATCGTGTCCACGAAAACATGCCAAATTAATTCCCCAAAAACTGTAACGGACCTCTGTCACGTATAACTTGAAATATGCAATTAACATAATTATTTGATATCCTGCTATTGTGAAATTCAGGACAACGCAATACTTACGTTTCAAATTTCAGTGGACTACAGACTACTAAGAAGGTTTTAGGCCTATGAATGTTTGTATATTCTTCAAAGAAATATAAAAGCGTGGACAAATTAGACAAGGGTGATGCAGAAACTAGCGACTGACCTTTAGCAGCATAGGAAGGGAATTGAAAAAGGGGGGGGATATCGAAGGTAGACTAAGGCCCCCGGACTATAGTTTAAGGGTCCTACCCAGTCATTCACCCATACATTTATCACACTTGAATATTGTACCTCCAGTTTTAATATAAAATTGTTCTCAATGAGAGTGGGAATCTAATTTAATTAATTTTTGGTTAAAAGACTGATTGAGGCCATAGATGTTACATACTTCAAAAAAAATTTCTGCTGGATAACAAGCTACACGAGGGCAATCCTAAAGCAGGCAACTCCCATTTAATAGCATAGGAAGGGAATCTAAAAGAAATTTAATAATGAGAAAGATACACACAGAATTTCGACAAATTTATATCCACATAGATATCAATCATATGAGATATAAATGAAGCGTGTTTCTCCAGTTATGTTTAAAAGTGCCCACGAAAAGAATAATATATAATTTTTGGTTAAAAGACTGACTGAAGGTATAAAGGAAATATGAGTCAGAAATTTTCTGCGGCGCTTTATGTTACCGGGCCAAAACAAAACAAGTGCGAGTGAGTTTAACAATTCAGTGGAAAGTGTTGAAGATTGAAATACTTAGTACTTTGAGGCGACCATGAATTATCAATAAAATAAAAATATTGAAATTCTCGTATCAGGTACGTATATAATTTATAATATACTGCAAATTACTGGAAAACTGCAATAGAAAAGTAAATAATAATAGATTTCTTAATAATTTTAACAAACATTTTGCAGTTTTGCTCTGCTATTGTAGATCTAAAATAAAGTTATATGCATCACGTATAATAATATGACAAATGCTTTTATGTAATTAATTATAATCCTATTGTTAGCATTGACTGAAATAAATCATCAATTACGTCACTTAATAAATATCTAGTTATGTATTTTCAAAAAAAAATTATACGATTCCATAATTTACGGTGGAGGTGTAGTTAGTTTTTCAATCTTACATGTAAAATATTGTTTGAAAAAGTGTGTTAAAATTTCGACTTACGTAAATTGATAGGAACGTGCTGAACAAATAACGGTAAGCAATTTATGAGACATTAAATGACAATTTTAACAGATTTTATTATATAATTAATGAATTTCATCTGCTATGATATATACACGAATGTCGTTGGTTACTGATTATTAAATTATTTTTGAGTCGGTTAATATTACGTTGTTATTAATTAAAATACAGACTTAAAAATAAAATATACTTCCCAACAATCTTTCATTTCAAATTTATCACAACTAATTACACATTTAAAATATAAACAAATTTGTTCAGTACAAATGTTATAAACTCTATATATTCTACTGAAATAAATCGAATTAATTTTTAATTCTTGTTTTGTACCAAACCGCTCAATGTTTGAACGGTAAGCGGTGTTTATGTATTCTACGGAAATAAAGGAAATAACTAATTACACTTTACATATATATTTGTTGTTTTTAATAATTTATAAGCGTTTCTGTAGAACAATGGAAGACGATTGAAGTAATAATCAGTCACCAATCAGATTTAAATACAGATTTCCCTTGAAGCTGTGTTTATTATATGTAACATAAATAATACTCGCCGGGTTATTGTAAAACACTAGCATGGGATTGAAGTAAGTCAGAGAAGTTAAGGTCCCCCCACTCTCGCCTCGCAGCTACTTCTGTCGGATCTTTAAACTGTTGTTTAATATTTCTCTGTCAACATCATTCGCCATGTTTTATTACAGCCCGGGGCGGATATTGACCCGAATTTCTAGCGTTTACAAATCTTTGCCTTTCATTAACTTTGTGAGGAATACTTCCTCCCTTTTGGCATCTGTAGAGGACACGGGCGAACTTTGTTTCAGTCTTTTCAAATACCATAAAGCGAGAGTGAGCCTTTTTGCCTCGATAAAAGGAAAACAATTTACTTACTTCTTTATAGTAGGAGGGGGTTGAGAATGTTTGAGTCTTATATTAAACTTGTACAAGTCTTGGAAATAAATTCTTAAATGGCTACCTATGCAAAGGTTTATACTAACTTCTTTGTGCGAAAAGCGGCTTGAAATAACGAACTAATAAACCATACGGAAATGCAGTTTATTATGTATTTTCATAAAACGTTTTCTTATATTCGTTGAGAATACATTTACTTCTATGGATATATCGTTCAACGTTAAGTTCTCTTGGGCTTAAGTTTTATGTCTATTACCAAAGGAAATACAAATTTATCTTCCATTATTTCTTCTAATATCAGCAACAGAGGAGCTGAAATTAAGAAGAGTTATCAGTTCACCGTCGTTCACTTGAGCATTACCATCTAATTTCCTCATAAGCGTGGAAAATATGAAGGAATGTTGGAGGGTTGCTGCACAACAGAGAAAGAGGGAAGAATTAACAAATTTAGGGGGAACGTATATTTTTAATGCTATCTATTTAGAGCGGTAATTACGTTTGAACTCAATCTCTCGATTCCGTTGGAAATTGCAATTGGTTTCACTCTCGATACTTGGACAGCGAATCCAATTTGCCAGTAGCCAGTCGGGGCAATATCGGACCGTATTTATTACAGGCACTGATTTATTAACTTGGCGGCGCATTGCTTCATTAACGCCGACTGTAAGATTTTACTGCTACAGGGAAAACATTGTCCCATAATTGTGTGTTTGCTCTCCAAATAAATCCTAGAAATGTGTTCAAACAACTCTTCAAAAAATTCAGAAACAAAGTCTAATATTCCATTTAAATTCACAGCTTGAAAATATATTTAGAATATTTATCAAGAACAACATTAAAACAGTATTCAGAAATTACAACAGTCGTATAGGGACGTAATTAATATTTTATGAACACTTAGAAGTTATAATTTTATTAATAGCAATTATACTTTTATATTACCAATTTTTTTTATTAATAGCAATTATACTTTTGTATTACCAATTTTTTTATTAATAGCAATTATACTTTTGTATTACCAATTTTTTTATTAATAGCAATTATACTTTTGTATTACCAATTTTTTTATTAATAGCAATTATACTTTTGTATTACCAATTTTTTTATTAATAGCAATTATACTTTTGTATTACCAATTTTTTTATTAATAGCAATTATACTTTTATATTACCATTTTTTTTATTAATAGCAATTATACTTTTATATTACCAATTTTTTTATTAATAGCAATTATACTTTTATATTACCAATTTTTTTATTAATAGCAATTATACTTTTATATTACCAATTTTTTATTAATAGCAATTATACTTTTATATTACCAATTTTTTTATTAATGAGCACTGCTTGTAAGAAATAATTCTCCTGCAACACTTGCAGTAAAGTTGAATAAACTAGATTGTGGATTTGGTTCGGAACGTATGAAACAAGACGTAAAAATTAGACTTCGTCCTCTGTTCAATTTAAAATACGGGACAAAGGATTTGGAAGACCATTCGTATAAAATTAGAAGATGCGAATTAATTCTATAAGAAATATCACAGATTCTAAATGAATTAGCAATAACGGGAGTATAATAGGACGATGTTAGAATAAAGTACCCGCAATTAGCTTCCAGATATTTTTTCTTACCGAATCACAATTCAGAGAAAAATTTTAAACGTTGTGAGGGACATGCACAGGGCTCCAAAAATTAATTAGTTGTAAGCACTAATAAAACGAAGAGATTCTTATTTACGTTTTTTCTTCGGTTCGCAAGTTCACTTTTTTTGGTGTATTATTTTTTTGATTATTTATAATATTTACCAGTGCCGTGGAACCAGGGTCTACTTATTGAATTATTAAATTCCCCAAATATTTCAACAACCGACTCCATATCTATTATTTAATAATTTTATTTCACGGTATAGGATTTTGAAACAATATAAATTCAGTTCGCCGGTCAAGATCTCTGGTAAATGATGTAACTTAGGTCCAGAGAACAACACATTATGATGGCTGTATAAACCAGGCACGTTTATATTTGTGCTAACAATGTTCAGTGTAACTCACTTGGCACGGCGATGCACAGAATAAATGGAACAGGAAATTTATATTGCAATAGTAGATTACAAATAGTAATGTTATGATTTGATAGTATTACGATGATATATCATTTAGTTGTTATACGTAACAAATTTGATATTCTTCACCAGTAATAATCTTGTAACATAATTCCAATATCATTTTAAATGAACATGCTACGAATTCATATAATTTTTGACTCTGTATGGGAATCAAGTTTGAAGTAGAGGGGTTTACGATGCATGCCACGCAATTCTCATATTAATTTTAAAATTATTCAGCGTAATACGAAGAGGTTACCTTGACACTAGGCAAGGACCATCTTCTTCCATATTCTTGAAATGTCTGACTAATAACGTTTAATGTGTTTCTCCATATTTGGTTATTTCTGTATTTTCGTATCTATTATGGTATTTTATTTTAAACTAGCTGGAGACCCAAGGCTGCCCTGATAATCATTTATACTCACCCTGGTTCGTTTATTTAATTCTTGAACACACGATCATACCGGCCTCGAAAACTTCACAATATGAAAGTCAAAAATACTCCCGGTATCTCGAGTCAAAAATACTCCCGGTAAAATAGAAGGCCTAAAAATATTTTCAGTACTCTAACAGAATAAAAATTCTCCCCTACCTGAGGGATGAAATTTTTATTTAAATCGTATATTAAACGTCACACAGCGACTCCCATTACACCGGTTTCGACACCTAACTCGATAGTTTCCTTGTTATTTTCATGTGTCTCATTTCCACCCCCACCCCTCACATGTAGGAAGGGGGTTAAAATTATAAACAAATATTTTCGGGGAAACACTATAAAAGTTATTGACCTCAGGAATTTTTTTTCGACTCTTATATGAGCTTTTATTACTTATAAAATTTCCGCTAATTCCACCCCCTGCCCCTAGGGGTGGTAATCGTGTCTCATCTCCAAAGTATTTGGGTTGTGTCACGAGGAAAATGGAAACAAAATTTTATCAAAATCGTTCTGTCCTTTATATGTATTACGCAGAAGTGAGTTTTACCCCGTCCAATCCACTTGCTAGAGGATGAACTGCAATTTAATTCTCATTCTAAATATCGGAATCAAACTCAAAGACTCACATAGCACGGAATTTCGATACCAAACTTGTTTTATTTTTGTTTTCATATCACGCCCCCACACACCCCCGCCCCTATGAATACTCCCCTAAGACGAGTTGAAATTATAAGCAAATAAATTCACTGATAACGCTTTCTAACTGACTGAAAAAAATAAATATTCGAAGGGAATAACAGCAGTTTATGGATTTTTAAAAATTATCGACCCTCCTCCCATGCCCCTAATTGTGTTGACTTCAGTTCCAAATTTGGTGGTAATTGTTGCATCCTTTAAAGATAGTATGCGGAAGTCTCACTTCCTTCACGCTCCTGTTAGGGAATGAACTGTAACTTAAATTTCATATTTATATCAGAATTTTCTGATTATTTTTGTGAGATACCGGTCCACCCCAACCCATAAGCATATTCCCCTCCGATTATGCGTGGGTTTGAAATTATACACTCGCAGTATTGGAGGTCGCAAAGAACACGTTTAGAAAATTTGGTTGACTCGTTGGGATTTATATGCGGAAAATACACACAGCCAGACATACACACAGGCTATTTTATTATAGAGATGTGTATGAATTTTAGAAACTATCGAATTATTTAGTCATAAGGTTTCTGAACTGTTTTCTTGCATAACTGAAATTTGAGTACTAATTAACCGAGTGTAACTAGAATTATAACTGTGATACATGCGAAAAGTAGGAGGTTAAGTTTGTTTGCATGCAATTACTTGGCTTATATTATAAGAGGTATGATAGTAAATAATCGATTGCGGATGGTTGTTAGATCCCCCGACGCTCATATGTGCGGGAAGATTCCAAGGAAGGACTGTCTGGGGAAGACACCATTTTCCAAGCCATGAATTCTGGGCGTGGCTCTTGCTCCATAGCCATTTCTTATACAGACACAAAGCGGACGACACCGCTGTAACGAGACGAAGAAAAAATAGGGGAAGCTCCTTTTTTAAATGTTCTTCTGCCGAGGCAGTTCAGGGTGCAGTATCAGCGAATCGAAAACTCTGCCTTAGTAACCGGGAGCGCCTTCCCCCTCCCTTCCATTACTTAATCGCCATCCGAAAAAATTATAAATCTTCATTTTGACGTAGCTGTGATGATTGGAATTTTTCAAGTCATTCCAAAATAAACAAATCAACATACAGTTTGGGATAATATTATTAAAGTGCTTGAAATATTTTCACAGAAAAATATTTTTTTAAATGACTGGCATTTTAAATTGAATTCAAAAACCACCCACTAAAACTTTACTAAACAAAAAGTAACACTAATTGCTCTAATTGAAGATTCGTATTGGATAATCCAATATAAAACGTTAAATTTATCTTGTTAATGAAAGAGACTCAAAAGTTTAATCGAGTTGTGTTAAATAAAGTGCAGTTTTTGGAAAAATGAAAACCCAAATTTTTTTTATCGTACTTCTATGCATTAATTAAAACTAGGTTCCTATTTCTATGATGTGTCAACTACATATTTCAAGGAATATAGAGTAGGACGAACGTTGATATTTAATTAGAAAATCAATTTGTGAACTGATGTGTTTCTAATGGAATGGCTTTCATCTATGAATAACAGTTTCCCGAATGTCAAAATCTCTGTAAGCAACGAAAATAGGCCTGGAAATACCTCATTTCATGAACAGTCGTTAAATCGTTGGAACAAAAATAAATTTTCATATGGAAGTCAATTGGGCAGATAATATCAAACAATGGGAGTTTGTTTGAAGAATAATGTCTAAATTGGGACAATTGTTCGACGACTACAATATATGCGGTATGAAATTCTCGAATATTATTTGAAGGAAGATATGGATTCGATGCGCTCTATTTAGAACGATGAAAATGCTTTTGTGCTACACATTGGAATTAGCAGTTAACAAGTGTATTATTGCACGGATTGACAGCACATGCCTCCGAAATAAATCGTCAATTTTTCGACATAAAAGTACAATATTTTTGCATTTATAGCCACGTAATAAATGTGCTTAATGTACTTATGGGAGACTCCACCCGCATGACCGTACGCGTTGTGGATCGATGGCTTAAAGGCCGCTACATTTCTAGCAGCATGGACACGATTAAAGAGTTCGTATCTTTGACGCATCTGCAGAGATTAAAGGCTAAAACTATAAGTACGTCAAATTAAATAATAATACTAATTGAACCTTGTCAATAAAATTTGTGATTTATTAAAATCAGCGACTTCTGCCGCCATCCCGAGTTTGAAGCCTCACTATGCCGATTCGAAATGACAATATTGTGAAAGGTCTCATTTTACGCAGAATTTAATACCATTTTATGATATGTAAATAAAAAATTTTGAAGACCTTTTATACAAGCGGTCTGACGAAAAAACTGAAAAAAGTCAGGATTTTTTTTGTATTTCTTTCATATAGCTCGACTTTGATAACACATAGATTTCAAACTGTTGCTTTAAATGGTCTGAAAATTTAGCAAAAGACAGTGAACACCCTTCCAAACCTATCCGCAACGTTTAAAATATAAGTTTCATTGATGTAGCAATGCTACGAAACTTTTTACGATTCTTAAAAAGAGCTGGAAGAAAGGAAAGGCTTATTGGAGCGGGAGGTTAAAGTAGGGTGGTACCCCTGCCCGCTGGTCTGACTCCAATGTTTCTCCACCGCTTTTAATATCATAAAACAGCATTAAATTCTGCGTAAAATGAGACCTATTACAATAACGTAGGTCAATCCAAATGGGCACAGTGAGGCTTCAAACTCAGAACTCTACTATTTTGACGACCGAATCATAAAAAATTACTCATCTTAATTTTTTTGATGCATTGGTTCACATAGAGAACAAATAGGTCAATCATCGATTCCGAAAAAATTACATCAGCTTAGCGGCTATTTTAGTTTTTAAGTGGCTCTGTGATCTTACATTATACGCGGTGAATGAAACCGCATTTAAAATATACTTTTCACATATAACAGTTTGTCCTAATTTTACCAATGTGCGTAATTTTTATTAAAATTTAATCAAGTATTTATAGTTTAATAGATTAATACATCTTACAAGTATGGTAAACATTCACAAAAAAGATTGCATGAAAAAACTTAAAATTTATATTTTTCTAACATATTCCATTTTTAAATGATCATGGAGCCATCAGAAATATTTCCATAATCATTTGTACGAAAAAATATCTTGTATAAACTTCAATATGTCAAAAAATTAAATATTTTCGAAATTTGTAAATTTTCGTGTTCCAAATGCTGATTAATAAAAATTTTGGGGATATAAGAGGGAAAAACTACAACATAAAACGGTTAAAATAAATTTTAAATTCAATAAAAAAATTAAATATGTTTTCTCAAAAATATTTTGAACTACATCTTTTCTTGATGCTAATATAGCAAAAGAAAAACATCAGAATCACTGTTGTTGCACATGTTGGGCAGATAATATCAACCGAGTGAAAACTAATCAAAACTTTGATGAAAAATCTCCTCCTGTAAAGTTTAAATGAACAAATAATATTTTATGCAATTCTGCCACAATTTCTTGACAATAAAGTGATTTGCGTCTATAATTGTAATCGAAGTAGGTGAGTAGAAATAAATTCAAACTATTCATAGCTCCTACCTGTATGAAAAAATAGAATCCTGTTATTTTCTTATTTTATTTTTGTTCAAATTATGCAAAATGTTGCATTTATAACGTAAGCGTAGAGATAATATAGAGATGTATATAATTATTTCCCATACGCAATATTAGAATTCATCAGTCATAAGTGTATTTGAAAGTTATATTTGTTAGTAAATAAATTACAGTTAATTAGAAAACAAGTGGTTTGCTTCATGTATTGAGTCTATACCCACTTTAATTAATTTAATTTCAAGGACAAACAAATACAATGAAAATCATAGCTTTCAATTCATTGGGTGAATATTAGGGAATGAAAAACGAAAAACAATGAGACTGTTTCTGAAATATATTTAAAAAAAAATTGAGTAGTACCACCCAATGTGATTTGCGTGTTGTTTGGTCCAGCCATCAGTTACAACAATGGAAGCTATGTTATACAAGCGATTGATTAATATTTCACGTCCTCATAATTAGATTCCAGCCTATATGAATAGTAAAACAGGCCAAGCCTTAACAACTGCACGAAAATAGATTTATATGACTGACGGATATTATTTGAAATGACAAACGAATTTAAAAAATGTTGAAACCACAACAGATTTTTTGTAAATTCCATAATATAGTTTTCATGATGCTGGTTCATATCTTTTCCCAAAATGAATTAATATAAATGTCGATTAAAGGAAAATATACTTAAAACGTTCAAAAGTTAGGGGATGTCTACTAGCTTTAGTACATGGTAACATATGGCAAACAGGTTTCATGTGTTTTATAATCAAACACTTAGTTTCGAAACAATATTATTCATTTCTGATATTTTAATTAATTTCAAACGTAGATATTTGAGAGTTTTTAACAATCCATATTTTTCTCGAAAATCGCCGCTTTGTTAGAGCCTAATTATTTGAGACGTTAAATTTAACATTTTTGGGCTCTCCTAATGCATATATTATAATAACAAGGAGAGGCTAGTAAAAATTCTATTAGGGAAGTGGTATTAAATAACGACTTAAGCACCTTGAAATAGATTGAGCTATTTTCTTTGGCATCCAAAAATAGGCGAATAAACACCTCGAAGAAACATCAAACACCGTAGTCACCAAATCAATACCATCTCTTATCAAAAGTTCCCTGAACCACCCAAACACCACGATCCAACAACTCCATGACAATCCTCCCCAATGTCTAAACTTCCGTCGGCTCAATGGAAAGGTCCCAACCGACGTCATCCTTCCACCTGAACATTCAGGCACATCATAACCCATATTACCATCATTCCTCAAATTATCATTACGCCGGTTGTGAAACCTCATACACCCACATCGTATGCCTCTCAGTTACACACGGGAAAATAAATAAACAACTTAACACATCTGATAAAATAGGTTAATCAATGGACTAACCTACCTTCAATTTGACATGTGAATTATATACATTATAGTTGTGTAAGCACATTGTTTTAATCTTGTATATACTGGAACAATTATTGTACCAAACTAATAATCGTAAGATAAAAGTGTTAATATGAAATAAAAGGAAAAACAACACCTCGAGCCAAAGGTGAATTGAGTGATACGAATAAGAGTACATATTTATTGTTTACATGGTACGATTATCTAAAACCAAACGAAAACATTTCAATATTTTAGTCAATACTGTAGGAATTAGAAAGTCTTGCAATTGAGCACAATTAACATTAAATATTTTTATCAGAATCGATTAGAGAAATGAAAAGTATTGCCTACTGAATGCGAAAATTCTTTTACTCTTTGACGTTTGTCCAATAGTCATGAAGAGTAAATTTCAGAGCAGCCTCAATACAAAGCCTGGAAAGTCGTATAACCACAAAGTAACTGCTGGTAGTAAAATTGAAGGGCTACAGGCATTGTAAGGTTATATGTTTCCTAGAGCGGGCGAAATTCAAAAGAGTAGTAAAAAGCGCAGCTTATTTTCGCTCTACCTGTCGACGAAAATACTTGCAACACTTGACAAATCCTGTGTGTAACGCTGACATAACGCCTAATAGATTTTCTCAAGCATTTCCATCGGGATTTTTTTGCGTGTGTTCGGGTAACGCAATCGAATTTTCAAAGATTGTTAATGTTACAGTTTCAGATTCATTTTAAAAATGAAATGTATATAAATATATTAATTTATCAAAAATTTTATTTAACTTTCTTACATTCAGAGAAAAAATTGAATTTCATTCTTTATCAATAAAATAATTCATGTCACAGCACAATGGAATTTCATCAGAACATAATTGACCGTAATTTTGCCACGAAATAACGTGTATATAAATAAGATATTAAATAATAGTCGCTTATGTAAACTAAATATGTGATATGTAGTAGGTAAATTGCCGAATTTTGAATTATTGTCACCAAAATAGTGGAGTCCTGAGTTTGAAGCTTCACTGTGCCAATTCGGAATGACCTACGCTATTGCGAAACGTCTCATTTTACGCATTATTTAATGCCATTTTATGATAAGTAAACAAAAAGCTTTTAAAGGCATTTTATACAAGCGGTTTGTCGTAAAAAACTGAATAAAAGTCAGGGCTTTTTGTCATTTAGCTCGATTATGACTGGAAAAAGAAGAAAATTATTCTGTACTATACGACGTAAGAATTTCAAACATCTTTCATTGGCTGGTGTTTTTATAGAAAAGAGGACGATGCGAGTTTTTAGAAAGGACAAGATAGAATCAGGACCTCATTCACAGTTCTCACACTGCAAAGTTTTCCTTTGCATGATTGAAAACAGAACTGTTTTATAAAATATCACGAAGGAAAGGTATAATCAGTTATATTTAATTGAATATAGTAACATACTGGAAATATATATTGAAGAAAACAGTAAAAAAAATTAACATACATTACTACCTAAGATAGGACACTTGTTTGTTCCTGACGGGACCTAAAAGTCTCACGTCAATATTTTCAAAATTAACGAAAGCAAAATTTAAAGAAATTAAATTAAGCAATATTTGTAATATTAAAAAGGATTCCTAAATGTATCATAAGAAAGCAGGTCAGGACACTAAGGGTTAATATGGTAAATAATTACAGCTGAATATTCATAGGCCTCATGTTGAACTGTGAAATAATTTTGAAGTGTGTATTTGATACATAGAAATTATTTGGGTTAAATCGTTCCAATTTTTGGTATTTTTTATAGAAGTTTCAGCAGATGTTCTAATATAACTGTTGTAGATCGAGGATAAGTAATTTGAACATGTCATAGGAAGATGGACACTGTTTTTTAAATTAAGAAACTATTCTCGACTTTCCATTGCGATGAAGTGTTATTTTTTGTGTGTTTGGGTTGTGTGAAGAGGAAATTAAACACGATCGCAAATGATGCAGTGTGATTAGGCGATTTACGTTTCACACAATTAGCTGATCGTCTTCAGGGAAGAAGAATGGTGGAAGCTTGGCGGGGCTGAACACAATTAGGTAATGAATTGGCCGGGTCCAGCCTTGGAGGTACATCTAACACGACTTTCTGAAAGGGAATGATGTTTGTTAAGGTAATTACGTGATATACGACTCGATGTTAATATTAGCAAGAACCCCAGTTCTGCAAATTCGAGTCTGTGTGGACTTAGCAAACTCTTGGATATACGTAACGGAACGTAACGCAATGTAATGTAATGCAATGTAATGTATTAAGATGTGGGCATTATTTCAAGAGCAGCCCTTGTCGTTGAGAAGCCCCTAGCTCCATCTAGCAGGCAATTAGACAGCGGCAGCGGCAGTCGGGGGGACGGCCAATTTCATTCAGCCCACAGCTCTCTCGCAGCCTAATCATTAATCAATAAGGATCCTTGTTCTTTGTGTAATTAAATTACTCGGAAGAGATGAAACCATGTGCGTTTGTGTTCTCTGAAACGTACAAAATCTCATCTTTCTAATGTAAACTCCGATGAACTAAGCTAACAAAAGACCCTTACGGACGAATTTTGAATATAAAAATAACATTTGTCGGAAATTTTAATTTGTCACTGATTTATATAATACGATGAAAAAGTATTGCAAATAAACAACTGGGAAAATATCTTCTTTTATCCAATGAGCAATTTCTTGTGTCGTGGATTTTATAATTTATAAATATATTAAAAATTTAGAGTTATATGCGTGGGCACCAATAAATCTCAACTTCGAAATTTAAAACATTGTTTACAAAAGTAGAAGATTCAACAATATTTAGGAATTTATTCATTTCAATGAATTTTATTTTGCTGAGCTGAGCCCTAACCGAAGAAATAATATCGCAGGAGACTTTAGTGAATGTAATTTACTTTTACTCAAGGCTGTATTAAGTGTTTATAGCAGAGCGAGAGATGATAGCCTTTTGTTCCTTACTTTACATTCATCCTCCCCTAGTTTCCTTGGTGATCGGCAGAACCCGGATTTTAACCAAAGGCAGCTTTCGGGTCAGCATAGAAGCAGGAGGACTTAATGCGGTGTCCTTTCCTTGTTACGCTTGCAGCCAGATCGCCTCTCCTCTCAGACTCGAAGCCAGCCAGTCAGACTTTCCATTTCCTCGAACTCAGCTCTCCTCTCTATCTTCCTGAGGTCCTCCCATGGGGGTTGGCGTCCCTACCCTTCCTCTCCAAAAATTCAAAGATGTACAATCTTTTGGGTGAACCACATTGCTAGCCTCGGTTGATCTGGGGTTTTTCGCCAGGTGGAAAGTTAAGTCACTATGTTTGACTTGCCAGGTTTTTCCCCCGGAAAAGGTGCCTTGCGAATACCTCAGGACTTCGCTACGAAAATTTGTACAAAAATGCTTAATATTGTAAAATTAATTTATATGAATACAAAAAAACGATGAAATTTTATACGAGTCACATTCTAAAATTCAATTATTGCAAAATAATAAATTTCTTACAATCCCATCAGTTTACAGTGCCTTACTATTCTTGTTTCTTTAAATTATACGAGATATGATTAAATAAATACAAATATAGTCTAATATTATAATTATATGGCGCCCCACGCAAATGAAAACGCTGTCTTTCCATTTATAATTATCTTATATTTCAACCGAAATTTACCTGAATATTCTCTGAAAAAATGATCATATATATATATATATAAAGCAATCGATTTCGTTTCTGAGTCACGGAACTCGGTTCCGTCACCCTTGTTTGAAGATTTGCCATGTGGAAGGGTTTTCGCTTGAGTAAATTTGCGCTTCCCTGGAGAGTGTTTGAAAGAAGAAATAATCCGACACAAATACGCACATGAAAGCAAACGTAAGGGCAACTTAAGGAAATCAAAGATCCAATATTTCAATGCTTGCATCTCGAGAAACGAACTTCTTTGATCGTTCTGAAATTTATAAGTTACAAATTTTTAAGGCGTAGCACTAATTAGAAGCCGGGGGTTGAATAAAGTCTGCAAAAATGTTCTACGTTTGCTGGTGACAAACTCATCTGATTCCAAAAAATGGTGACGTAAAAACTATGACTTAGGTAAAATTGATCAAGTACAACTTCTAGAATACTACTTGCAATATTTTTATTAATTAAAAGATAAAGATAAGGGACCGTATTTATTCAGTGCGGACAAAGAGAGAAATAAACAGTCCCCGCAGATTAAAGCCAACGATATCTATAGCATAATAAGTTATAGGCATGTAGAAGGGAAGGAGTTGTGGACTGCTCAACACAAAGAATTTGTTACCGTTCTTGAATGCAAGACGCGACACAGTGACTTGCTTAAAAGTATGCTACTTTCCTTAATTACTTAATGAAACCTGAAAGGCCATCAAAATACTAACATGTGGAGAGTGTTGAAATACAAAAGAAGAGTACGAATACTCGCCAAATAACAATTTGTTTGAACAAGTGAACTATGTTGCCTTCAAATTACAATTTGCAATTCACTTTGCACCCCATAATCCTCCACGCCACAGAGTCTGAAGTTAGTAGCTCTTTGAGTGCCTGAACTGTAATGCACGTTTCTCCCCTCTCCCCACTGCGTCTTCGAGCATTATTCTAATGGACATATTTTGGCTAAGACAAACTAGAAATGTTTTACCATATTAATGTCAGATTCAAATACAACAGCTTCCCACCTGAACTATATAGATTATTAATTGTAATTTTGTATAGCTAGCATGGCAGAATACATTATCTGAAATATGAATTATCGTTTTTGTTATATGAATAAAATTTGTTACCTGAAAAATATAGCTGTTATGTGTAGCGCAGTAGGAGCACTCCCCAATTCTATTCCAATTTTTGTATTTCTCAAGGATATAAAAATTCAGCAAGGACATGCTAACTGACGAAATGCAGGTAAAACGGGTTTTTTCCTGTCTGCGTATTTATAACGTTAAGCATGTTTCTGCTGAAGGAGCATTCACGCTCCAAAATTTCCGAAGGGCACTGTTCCCCGTGTCATGGAAAATTTCCCGCGCTGGACGAAGGACTCGTGAGATTTGGTGGAACAAACATCACGTGGGATAGCGTTTCCCCTTGGAGAAGGGATATACGAGATTAGCTGAGAGGCGAGGAGCCGAAAAATATTCAGCGTTGAGAAGGCGAGGAGACAGTAGAAGAATGGTTCTGGACGTTGAGAGGACATGGAGAAAGGATCAGGACGTTGAAGGGAGGAGGAAGCTGGAGTGTACAAGAGTTGAAAGGGAGGAGGAAGCTGGAGTGTACAAGAGTTGAAAGTGAGGTGAGAAGGTATCGAATGCTAGAGGGAAACTGAGTTTTCCTCAATCACCGGCAGCACCAGGTTCATCCCACTTTCCGCCGGCAGGGGGAAAATCTACCATTCAACCCGAAGGAAGAAAGAAGTTTTGGTCGCCAAGTAACCTGCATCAAGACTCCAATGAAGAGAAAACAGGTTCGACAAGTGAACAAAATCTCTGCTGCTCGTGGTTACCTTAATGAGTAATTAACCCTGATATTAAAAAGTCTTCCCCTTGAATTAATTGATTTGTAATAGCACGCAGGAACTTTAAGGAGACTTTTTACACAAATAAAATTATTGTATCATTCTCTTCAAGTGATTTCATGAAATAATTGAAATAAAAACCTCAATATCATTTAAATATGATAACGAATATAAAGCTGAAACTTTCCTAGTATCATTCCCCTTTTATTTTTAAAATAATTGATTGCGTCGTTTACTTGAGCGAGGTGGTCTCGCTGGTTGCCGTCATTTTGCGCGAGTTGGCGAAGGTTTTCTGACTATTAACTCGTGAATGTCTGTGGGCCGCAGGAGTGAAGAAGTCAGCTCCTCCTGAAAGGGAGTTGAGTAACTTCGGTAAACAGCCCACACTGATTGAACGTCCCGACCCGGAATTCAGACCAATGGCGGTGGAGAACAGGTCACTCCGTAACATCGTTAATGATCTCTCAGCAAAACTTTGTCAATACTATATTGCGCGCCACAGAGAGGCGGAGAGGCTCCAAGAGGTGAACTTCTGTAATGATCTCTCTTTAAACTAACAAAACTTTAATATTATAATTACTACAACAATTTCTGTAACGATAAGTTTTTTATATTGAAAGAGTTCGTTAAGGACTAATAAGATTTTAAAATGGAAATATTTTTTTCAGAACATCTAGAGTCATACGTAAAAGGTTTATCAGAAGAATTAAATTTATTTCTGGCGTAAAATACGTGGAAACTGTAGAATATACGTTTCACCGGGCAATTTAATAAATGAAATAAGCTCTTCTGACAAGGAGTTTTTTATACCGTATTAATTGAGATTATATAAAACTTTAAGGATTATACTCTGAGAGGAAAAATAATTTACACAATACAAAAAACTAAAAATTATAAACAGTTTAGTACGATTAATGATATTTAGATTTATATTATTGTTGAAAGATATGAGATGCTAGCAAATTTATTCAGTTCAAAAAGTATAGTAATTATGAACATTTGACGAGTTATTTCACACACTTAGAATGAATACTGTGTACGGAATATGACCAGAGTTGATTGCTACCGGAACTCAAGGTTAACCGTCAGAAAGCGTTTGGTTTGTCTATTTTTCCTGGTGTGAAATGCAAAACTGTCTATTTTCATTTCGTTGAAAAGAACAGAATTTACTGAAAGCTTAGATTTTTGAGGTTATGCCAAATTAGGCATAACGTGGCGAAGACAGCTTGGTAGAGACTCTTGTCGCATTACTTTGACGACGTTGCATGAACGCATGCTCCAAACTCGATTCGAGGGAATCAGTTCTTGTTGACGACGCGTTGCAGTTTACCATTCGCTGTTCGCTGCTCGCTGCTTCCCGCCTCGAGAAGGAGCAAATGAGATCAGGGCTTTGACCAAACCTCTGGTGGCAGTGGAGTTTATATAAGAAAGTATTTCTTCCAGCAGACGTGCCTGCAGAATTTGAAAAATAATTCCCCTCGAGGTTCGGCACGTGAGGAAATCCATCAAGGCACACGTTTATTTATTGTAGCCGCTAACGGTGTACTGCACGAACCTTCCTCTTCGCTCGGTGCAACGGCAAAGGGGGGAAAATTGAAAAAAAGAAAAGAAAAAAAAAGGGACACTTATTTGTTTGTACGCAATACATGTTGTTATTCCAATTCTCATGAGAGCTTTGCCTTGAATAGATGGAAGCGACGCATCACCGCCGAGCACTCGTTTCCGTAGTAACGTGAAGCTGAAGGTCTTTGTGAGCAAATGACGAGGAATCGTCGTACTCGTGTACCCCGACCATTTTGATCATCGAGTAAAGCAAACAATTCTCTAGAATCGCAGAACCATTCTGCTGAAGCCTTCCGAACGAGATTATTATTCTGCAGCATATATTGTTTTGAAGTAAAACAGTCGGCTGCTCAACAACATCACACCTCGCTTTTAAAGATACTCCCACGGTGCTCAAAGCCAGTTTACATTTTTTATACTCATTAATCATCAGCTATGAATACTATCAACTTATCATTTCGATTAGACACGTTCTATTTGTTGTTGTGGTATTCATTCCTTAAACTGGCCTGATGGAACCCTCCATGCTAACCTACCATGCGCAAGCCTTTTCAATTCCTCATAACTATCACATCCCACATCCTCCATAATTTACTTAGCGTATTCCATTCATGGCCTCCCTCTTCTGTTTTTAACCCACACACTTCCCTCTCATTATACAAGACCCTCACGTCTTAAAATGTGGCCTATTTATCCTTTCTATTAGTTAACGTCCTTCATATTGTTCGCTCTTCCCCTGTTCTGCTTAGAACTTCCTCGTTAGTGATTCTAATCCATCCATCTCATTCTCCTACAACAGATTTCAAATGCTTCTATTCGTTTCCTTTATGCAACTCCTATCGTCCTAATTTCGCACCCATATACGAACAATTTTAGCAACGATATCCTAATATTCACATTTATATTTCCCGTTAGTAAATTCCTCTTTTTCGCGAAAACCTTCCTTGCCTGACTATACTTCTACCATCCCTAGTTATTACACTTCCCAAGGAGCAGAATTCCTTAACTTTCGTCAAAATATCCCTTCCCAATGTAACAAGTCTGTTATTCCAGTGTTTCCCATACTACACTCCATCACCATAGTTTTCCCTCTATTAATCCTCATATTGAAGTCTTTGTCCAGGACCACGTTCATGCCATTTATTATAGATAACAAGCCTTCTTCTGACTCCCCTAATACTACAATATCGTCGTCAAAGAATAGGATTCTCCTTTTAGTAAGATTCCTTCTCCATATTCAGTTTTAACTTGCTTTATTGCCTGTTCTATAAATATGTTAAACAGCATGGGCGGCAGACTGCATCCTTGTCTTACTCCTTTCTTCATTTCTGCTTTCTTGCCTCGATCTTCTATTCTAATTACAGCTGACTGCCTTCTGTAGAGGTTATGTTTAAGCCTCCTTTCTCGATATTTCTTCCAATGCCGTTCAAAATTCTTAATAGTGTGTTCCAGTTCACGTCATCAAAATATTTTTCTAAATCTACAAATGCCATAAACGTAGGCCGGTTTTTTCTTATTCTGTCATATGAAATTAGCCGAAAAGTAAATATTGCTTCTCTTGTCCTTACATTCTTCCTAAAACCAAATTCTATTTGACGTTCCATTCTTCTATTTACTATTTTAGATAATATTTTGCATGCATGAGACACTAAACTAATTGTCCTGCGCTGTTCACATCTATCAGCCTCAGTCTGCTTCGGTATGGGTATAATTATGTTTTTACAAAAATCGTCTGGTATTCTTCCTGTTTCGTAGATTACATACTATTTATTTATTTAAATATATTTCACTTGGTAAAAAAAAAAGAAAAAAATCTGTGACTGCTACGAGCTGCCTTAAGATACAGTATACACCGTTAACCAAAGCATCGATTTTTTGTGTGTTCAAGTATTAAGACTCCATAAAAACTACAGTCTTACTACCGGGCTGCTTTATTTTGGAAATCAAATCTAGAAGTTTCCCTAAAAAAATCCAATCATGGAAATTCTAATTGGCGTGAAAAGTAGCGTACAAAATGTTTTTGGGCAACGCGTGTACATAAAAGCACTCGCGAGGTTTTACAATTACTTGAACGACGTGCCTCATGATTCCTTACAAGGTACAGAACTCTTGACTCCGGACAAAGTAGAACATTCCTGAACGCAGGGAAACTTCTTTCAGCCTCTCCAGGAGACTTCTCAATTCCGTAACGATCAGATTATCCAAGGAAATTCCTGCGACATCTTCCTCCGTCCTCACCAGTCCAATATTCAATACACAATTCCCTCTGAGAAATGTTTGCCCCTGAACCCTACCTAGACTTTTCTGCAAGCAGAAAATAATGAACACGAGTCTGTTAAAAAAATATAGAAAAATACCTTTAAAGTTTATAAAATAATAAAAATAATCTGACCTTTTTACAGACATTTTATTTATCCAATTTAAAGAACGACGTTTCGGTGTATATTCACTCTTGCTTCTGGTTTTTCTTTCTGTAGAAGACATATTTACACACACTCACAGAGAATCAAGTTTAAATTAAAATTTTGGTGTGTAAATTAAATAAAGTCGAATGAGATTTGACCAAGCTTACCAAGCAATATCAAAACATAGATGACAATTAACACATTGAGTTAAAAGAACAATAATTTAAAAAGGGTTCCTAGGCAACATATTACAATTCAATCCTAACCCTGTTCTAAAGGACCTTTTCTTTGAAATTTATTTTGATTTTTTACCCTAATTATAAAAAATCACAGGCAATAGCCAATTAATAAGCGAACTAGATATTTCAATAATTCACACTTCTGATTAAAAGATATAAACTTTTTCTAATCCGGATTTTCACCTTAAACTAATATGAATACTCGTGTAGATATTTCTTCTCTTCACAAATTGCCAAGAAATGTTCACAAATAATTTTATTATTTCATCTGGAAGAAGCAAAATTCCATTATCAGAATTGCAGAAGTTAATTTCGCCCATCCAAGCGAATTATGCCTCTAATCTGTCAGCACAGAAAAATTGTTGGTCTGTAGAAGTCGTGGAAAGACATGAAAATGGAGTGGGAAAATCCGTCACTCTTTGACTAATGTTGTTCTAACCAAACGCCCTTAATAAATTTCATTCACGAAATTTCTGATTGACTTATAATTATTTGATGATAAACAGATATTTTACAATGTGAAAATTATAAGGCACAGTTATAACCATAAATGGTTTAGAGTTTGTAATAAAAAAATATATTGTTCAGTAAAATATTTAATAATAAAATATAAGAGATTTTAATTAATTTTAAGTGATTAAGACACTCAAACATGTTCTCAAATTTATGAAAAAGCAAAAAATGCACTCCAGAAATTATATATTTATTCTAATGAATAAATTTCTGCGACATCTTCCTCCGTCCTCACCAGTCCAATATTGAATACGCAATTCCTTCTGAGAAATGTCACTTTCATCTGTAGTACGCATTACAAGATACAATATATCAAGGATAAATTATGTAATAACAGTTGTGTGTGACATAAGTATATGAAATTACATGTACTATCCTTCAAAATTAACGTATAAAATTCAATCACGTAACATTACGTTAAATCGTCACATATATTTAAACCACAATCAAAAAGAATAATATTCGTTTTCAGACAGTTTCTATCTAAATATTTTATATTTACATATATTACAATTTATAATTATTTAGTATATGCAATATTTTGCAACAAATATTTTCAGTTACACCCCATTCATTTCCAATCATTACCTTGTTTATAACATTAATGGTTTTCATTTTTTCTATTAATGCACTCTTTAGAATATATTTCTCTTATAAAAACTTGTGATTATTAGTAACGCACTCTTTTCCTTGTCCATTCCTATTCATAGAAGTATTGATTGTTTCTCCAGTTAGCAATATTTTTCCTTAATTGATTTTTCATTTTTTAAATATTTACCATAATAAATAATTTCCAATAAATGTTTTTAAACGTTCTTCAAGCTTAAAACTATCACATTGTTGCGTTACATATAAATATGGCATTAGGAGCCGAAAGCTACTGAACTTTGTTCTTTATTGTGATAAAAATATAATTTTCGCGGTCAATCTTTTGGGGTTCAGAAATTCCTGAATTTTATAAATTTACTAACCAATCTAGATTTCCATTAGATATAGTAGAAAAATATTAAGAAGGATCAATTTGGGATATATTTACACATTTTGTGGGCTATTAACCGGGCATAAATGTACAATTAATTTTACCTGAAGTAATAATTTTTTAAATTTAATTCTTTCTTGAAGTCAATTTTTTTCAGTTAAATGCTTTCTTGAAAACGTACAAATTAAAAATTTTATAATCGAAACAGCCAGTCGTAAACAAATCGTTAATAAAGTATATATTTTGTAAGCTCTTCATACACTTGTTAATATAATTAAAACCCGCTAAACATGACAACGTATTGCTCGATTCTTAAGTCACTTTAGTTACGACTATAGTGAGTTAGCAATAAATACTAAGAAATTTAATGTCTCATATCCACCAGTATCGAAGTTCAAACCGCCAAACTTTAACACATTTTAATTGGAAAATTTATCAAAGTCTTAAATAAGTGGAAAATAATTGGACTCGTCTGTATTGATTCGTGTAATTTATAAAAGAGACCAATCACTGGGCCGTAAATTGGTCCCCGAGTGCTGCTCAAATGAACTGATTTTTCTGCTCTCGAATAAGTTTCCCGCTGCATCTTAATCAAAGCTTCCTGAGGGAGAAAGGTATTGCCCGTGAAATTAAGATACTTGCTCCGTGATAAATACTCCATTTCCGATAGAAAGTTATACAGAGAAGTGTTGAGTGAGCGGAAAAAAATGATCGTGGCCCAAAATCAACTTGATTTAGATATTACGACACTTAAAACTATTTATAAAATCCATATAAATGTAATAAAAAAAACAGGAATTAATGTCATTTGTAAGGTTCTCTCCTATACATATTACGGACTGTGTTTGTATAATTTAGAATGGAGTTTCCGAGTTGCCGTGCGTGACAATTATTGTTTCTCTTACTATTTAAAAACCTTCTAGGCTTTTATTATATAGTGGTCTCGATCTCATCTCTTCTGACCTTTTCAAACGCTAAAGATTACAGAACAATCAATCACAAGAACATATAGAAGTAAAGGACCCGATGTCGATCGCAACTCAACCTTCAACAAATATTGAATACACTTCTTCTACGCTTCTACGAACTGAAGCGCGCTTCATTTCTTTATTTAATTGAGTTTCCACAGAACTTACTCTTATCAATCATCAAATACAGCCTAAATATACAACACAAGACCACGTCATTATGAATTCGGAGGTCAGAAATTAAACGAAGCATTTCTTGCGTCCGTGGCTCTTCAGTCTGAAATAATTACGCCTCAATGCATTTATACAGGCTACAAAAAAAACCCGATTCGAGACTCCGACGTTTCCGATAAAAATCACAAACTCAGCCTTGATGAGATAATTGAATCAGCGGAACGAAAAATTGTGGTTACGTCGTGACCAAATGTATGTCGCTGCGGAAGAAGTTGGAACTGGGCACAAAGCGCCTAGCAAATTGGATTGTCGATTGAATTAAAATTCCATGCAGCTTGATAACAGTAAGAAATAATACAATAAACAGTTGGATCTGGTCCAAACAGAGCCGCATTGGGGTGGCGGTGCGCCGCAACTGCTCCTGCTCCTGCCTTCATCTCCTACTTTACGACTAAATAATAAATTCCGATAAAACGGCCACTGCTGCTTCTTGTTGCGGCCAAGGAAATAGATACTCATACTGCTCATTTATTGGAAATTATTTTGCAAAAGGTTTATTACAGCACTGAAACCGTGTCTCAGACAATCATTTTTCCTTTATAAGATACGCCCACTAATTATTTTTCAGCAAGAAAACAAGCTTGGAAACATTGCCGTCGGAAAATAGTTCATTTCACACCAACCTAGGAGGGACTATTACAATGTAATAATAAAACAACCAGTTCAATTGCAAAATTATTTTCAATATGTCATTTACAACGCTAAAAACAGGAGCTTTCGGCTAGTTATAGGCCAAGTCATTTCAAATATAAATCAAAACATAGGATATGTTGCATTGCCATTTGATATATAAAAGGAACCATTACTCAAAACATTCACACCTGATCAAAGCAGTCATTTCAAAATTAGTGGTCATCGCGCTGATTATATAGAAACCTTCACAGGATCTTTACGGACACCAATAACAATTTAAATATTTACAAAAAATTATAAAACCAATTTAACATTTTTCAAAAAAATTATAAAACCAATTTAACATTTTTCAAAAAAATTATAAAACATTTAAAATTTTTCAAAAAAATTATAAAACCAATTTAACATTTTTCAAAAAAATTATAAAACCATTTTATAATTTTTCAAAAAATTATAAAACCAATTTAACATTTTTCAAAAAAATTATAAAACCAATTTAACATTTTTCAAAAAAATTATAAAACAATTTATACATTTTAGGAAAAAATTATAAAACAATTTATACATTTTAGGAAAAAATTATAAAACAATTTATACATTTTAGGAAAAAATTATAAAGCAATTTATACATTTTAGGAAAACAATTTAAACCAAATCATTAAAATATATAATAAATAAAAAGACGGCCAAAAAAAGTCTGCATTAAAAATGTAACTATTTATTAACAAAAGCGACGTTTCATCTCCATTTTGAGACTTCTTTAGGCTTAAAATTTAGCAATACATCATATTTCTCCTTGACTCCCTCAGTCGAAAATAATATTGAATTTACATTCGAAGAATTTGGTGTCGCCGTCTATTTACTTATTCTAAATATTTAAGTCAAAACTATGACGTCATTAAAATTTCTAATATATAATTTTTGAATTTTTTTTACATATTATCGTTACACTTCAATTTTATTTAGAATATTGGCAGAAGTTGTTGCCACCAGACCAATTTCACTCCTGCTATTATTTCGAGGTTCTGTTGTATATAAAGTCATTCAATTATTTTTCCTTTGAACAGGAATGGTTGACTATGTAAAACCTCCACATCATCCCACATGTTTCCTTTCAACTAAGTGTTAAGAAAGGGCTGTAAAAGTCTTACTATTTGGTTTAATATGGCTTGTATGAAAATATACCCTCTTTTTAAAACTCGTATGACCAACGTAAATTTTATCGCAATCCTTCCATTTCATTTTATAAATTATATCCTTCATGAAAAACATCAATTTTTTTCTTTTTTGTTGGTATATTTGTTGAGTTTTCTAATGGAACTCATCACAATGTTAGTGTCCCCAAAACCATGGATATTAAGAATTATTATTAATTTTTTATCTGCGATATCTCTAATGTAGAATTTCACTATAGGTTTTACAATTTCATTTTCATTCAACATATTTACATTTTTAGTGCTCGTATTTCTTAAGTTATTGATATCTTATCATCATTCTTATTAACATCGTTAAAGTACTTCCATGAACCAGTCTCAACTTTGCTTTTAATTATTGGTGCTACTCTAAGCATTTTGGCTGAACAAATACCCTGTTTTGCATACTTCTCTCATAATTAACAGCAACGTTTTCTCCAACATTTTTGTATTAAATAAGGGTGACACTAGTTTTCTTTCAGTATTTTAAAAATCTTTTCCTTAACACAAACTAAATGTACAATATCAGATCTACTTATCATATTAGAAACTACATAAATTTTATAATAGAATTGATTGACGAATCTTTAAGTTAATATAGTATTCGCCGCGTAATATTTTTCATACCATTGGGTAGTGACAATCCCAATTTTTCTAGTGACACACACATCAAGAAAATTTATACCTCCTAAATTGTCGATTTCAGTGGTAAACTCAACCCGTGAATGAAAGCTATTTAAACCATCATTAAAAATTCCAATCTGTTCATCCTTCACAATGGAAAATATATAATCAACATATTTGACCATTATTATCAAATTCCTGCGTCATCAATAACTTTGTCAAAAAATATGGTTAATTTAGATTCCTGCTATATTAACCGACCTGGACCCCCTTCCCCATTGCAACCCCATAGTACTGTTTATAATAAATAATGTGCATTGACTTAATAGCTAAGCCATTGAATAGGGTATTTATTAAAATGGCTTGTGTAAATGGTGTTTGAATCAAAGAAAGTACCTCTTGATGGAAAAATGGAATGTAAGCATATTGAATGGACGAATTGATTAATTTTGTTAAGGGTGCATTCAGATATGTCTTTTATACGTGAGTGTGACTTGGAATGGCTTTTCATGCAGCCTGCCGTGAACAGAGTAATAGCTTGTCAAACGCAGGACCTTTCCTCCCCCTTTGCGAATTGATTATCAATATTTTTCTCATTAAGAGTTGCAGAAGAAAAAGTTTTTAAATGAATCGAAAGCCCCAATTGTCGTAACACGTGTAAATTTATAATTTTCACTTTCTACAAAACAATTTTTTCACATTTTAATTAATATTCTTATTATGTGAGGAAAGCTGGCCACGGATTTTATGAATTACGATTAAAAAATCTAGTTTGGACTGGAAAACGAAGTTGTATCCACTCAGTTATTGGTGTCGACTCCCGTTCTTTATCTCTATTACAGAGATTTCGTACAGGTTTCGATTCCAGGTCTGTTACAGTTGTTCACAGCCTTAGTGCTGAACTTCGATTGAACATATTTCTTCTGTTCTGGAATGAAGGAGGTTAATTCAATTCTTTGGTTATCCTCCATCTAACTATACCATTACCGGAAATATATATTAGTATAGTTGAAACAGTTTTATATTTCTCTTGCTTTAATCAGCCGAATATTTAAAACCGAAATTAACACCAGATGTAAGTTTAAAATAATAATTCCATAACTGCATTTCAGACGCGAAACACTTAACGGGGTTAAGTTATATTGAAAGGACAAATTAAAATAAACCGAGATGTGCGCTGTAATATAAAAAGTAGACGACAGGACCCAATACAGTACCTTGCGACACTACCGCCCTCGTCTCTTTCAGATCTGAATAGAAATACAGAATTAGTCTAATTAACTATAAAGAGAAAAGCCTTCAATCAAGCTCAGCTGTAAAGCTAAGGGTAAATTGAAAGGTATGGATAGAAAATTCTCAACGAGACCAGGAATCGATTACGCTTCATATCCTAATCTGGTACCTGTTTACAGCATTACTCAGGTCATTAATCAAACTGAAAACGTTTCACAGCTCAACTGGATACAAATTCTTACACTTAGAAAAATTATAAGAGTTGCTTTTGCCATTAATAAATAAGGTAACCGAATTTCATTTCCCAATATCAGGGTTTCAGGGCTTAAAAAAAACTTGTAGCATTGTACCATAGTTATGGCAAATACATTATGGAATTTAATATTTGTAGGGGCAACTAATAGATTCACCCTTCCACTTGTTCAGGGCTCTCTGTACATCATCTAACTATATTGCGTCTGCAGCAGTCGTCTTTATCATCGGTCCCCGTTTCATCCTGCCTTCGGAAAGATATAAAAGCCATCCAAGTGGAATTCGTTTGTGCCAGACGAGTCTTCCTCTCAGTTACTTCGTTCAACGACGATGGCGATCATATTCTTCCGTGGTCATAACGTTCAGAGCCATGAGGAATTACGAACGAGAATTAGCCAGCTGTAAAGACGATTTTATTTAACGGGAAAGAAAAAATATCGCCGAGTCTCGTCTCCTTCGGTGAAGGCTTGCGTACGTTTCAAACAGACTGAATAATTCTTGTTGCTGTCCACCAGTGAGACTGCCCGAACATTTTCAATCTGGACGAAAACGCTCCGAATTTTTTTTTACGAATAAATTGCAACATCGTGCAAGTTTCTTGAAGATAAATGTTCAACAGACGAGTCTGTTACAAGAAAAATTGAACAAATACATAGATATATTTCCATTTAATAACATTTAAGGAAATAGTTTTATAATTCATTCCCATGTATTTTATCATTCGCCATTATATTTCGAAGTGACTCGTAATTATGTTTTGATCTGAAATTTTCTATTTATTTTTGGCAATTACCTAAACCTGACTGGAGTTCGTATTTTAGATCTACTGCCATCGTCAAAGTAGTAGAGCCCTGAGTTTGAAGCTTCACTGTGCCCATTCGGATTGACCTCCCTAGTTGTAAAAGTCTCATTTTTTGTAAATAAAAAAAGAAGCATTTTATACACGCATTTTGGCGAAAAAACTGAAAAAAGTCAGGGATTGTCTTTCTTTTATATAGCTCATATGCCAGTATTGAGCAGTTATGGGTAATATCATTGAAAGAAAAACTACCTGGAAGAGAGGCTTAGAATGGTCGGTGCCCGGTGCCCGGTAAGTGGGCAGGGGTGCCACCCTACTTTAGCCTCCCATTCCCATAAACCTATCCTTTCCCCCTGTACTTTTCAAAATTCGTGAAATTATTTTTTGCGTTGCTAAATCTGTGAAGCTTTTATTTATTACTTTTAACCGCTACAAGAAAAGCTTCGTACTACTCTTCTGCGATGCGCTGTCCAACAGTTAGAGGTACAATAATTAATTATTTTTTTAAAAAGTATGAAACGCAGATGATTTGAACTTTGAGGAAACATTTGGACGGATTGTATCTGTCTTCTGCTACAGTTTCAGACCATTTCAAGCAACAGTTTTAAATCTACGAGTTATCAAAGTCGAGCTGCTTGAAAGAAAGACAAAAATCCCTGACTGTTTTCAGTCTTTTGGCCATAACTTATGAATAAAATTTTATAAAATTTTCCATTTACATGTCCTAAAATAACATCAAATTATGCGTAAAACGATACCCATCACAATAACGTAGGTCAATCCGAACGGGCACAGTGAAGCTTCAAACTATGGGCTCTACTATTTTGACGACGACAGTTGGAAGTTAAAAAAGTCTTAAGTGTATTTAAAGGACCCTTAAATTCTAAAAAATTCTATTATTTGTGTTCTCAGTTTTTTCAGTAATTTCACAAGTATCTCACAAGAAAATAAAATTTTAGTTGCATATATCTACAGTATTATAAATCAGTTTTTCATATTGAATGTAACGACATTCATAATTTTCAAAGAGGGAGACCTGTCAGTTTTTTTGTTTTATAAACAGATTTATATGTTTTTCTCGGTTTCCGAAAGTTAATTCTACTCTGAAATGTTTAATGAGTAATCGTATTACAGTTAAGATTGGATTGTGCATTTTGGCAGCGGCTCTCGCAATTCGATGTTTCTCTCTGGAGCCACAAAGAGAAACAATACCTGAAAAGTCTGACGAGCTGAATCATTTGATTAAAGCATCGTACATCCGACCAGTAATCACACTAGCCTCGGCGCGATCTCTTTCAATGCTTAGTAATCTAATACTCTGATCACAGAGCTTTACGCCAATGAAAACGTGGCCTGACATGTTTGATTTGCAGCGTACGTACTGCTAATGATTAACTCTGACATGCACGGACTTTCCAAGCTACTAAACAGACTCACATTCTTACCGTCAACATTTTTAAAGACGTTGGCAGTAATATTTACATGATACACATACCAAATCTCCACTAATAAAACACTAATAACTACTTTTCAATAAAAAAATCTCCGTAAAAAGTATGAATTGGAAGGCTCATAATTAATATCCGAAACATTAGGACTCAAAACGATTTAATATTGTAAAAAAATTCATTGACGTTTAATGAAAGAAAATCTAAAACGAACAACGTATATCTTTATAAGAAATTTAATTTATGACATTATAAAAGCATCAACAATAACAATGTGAGTAGCAATACTTTTGAATTTTTAAATTTGTCTAACTACTTTCCCGACTTATTGTAATATTACCTTAAATAACCTTTTCACATTTCCATTTATTCATTCAGGGAAAAAAAACATGTCTGACTAATGAGCTTTACATTATTTTAGTTTGAGTTGTCTGCGGAATATGATTTGATTAAAAATATAAATTGAAAATTCTGTAACATTTTTGGAATATTTGATAAATTGTTATTTGCGCAAACGAGTCTGAATAGAAAGCTTACTAAAAGAATTGCAAACACTTCTTGGAAATACACGACGTTTCGTCCTATTTATTCAAGTATTTAATGATTAAATTGAAGAAGTAATTGCACATTCTACAATGTAAGATTTATATTTTAGAAGTCTTCTAATGAATTAATACCTGAAGGGGTCCTAATGTAATGACGGAACGCCGGGTATATCGTTAAAAAACTAATTTCCTGATTAATCAGGAGAAATTTAATAAATAAATCTTAACTGTGCCATTTCTGCGGGAATATAAATAGTTAAGACCACAAGATTTCTTGTGATATGAACGAGACATCGTGTATGTCGTTGAAAAATTTGTAATTTCCTAATTAAACTTTTCATTCTGACTTGTTTGACCATTTATATTAAATGTTTAAAAATACTGCTAGAAATGCTCTAATATTGCTTTAGAAAACAACGTGATAAAGATGAAAGGAACATATTAAATTTTGTTAAAAGACTGAATTTTATTTATTATGATAGCTATTAATGTGACTGATGGAGAAAAATTAACAATTATTTAATTTTGATTTCAAATTTATTTAGCAGAAGCTTTCGGCATTGTCATAGTCATCTACAAAAATAAAATACAAATTTTTTTGATACATTGCAAAATTTGTTTTTTTATTGAATTTGTTTAAAATTATGGCAATATAAAACAAATTGGGTTATTTCCAATGATTTAATGCTGAAAAAAATTGTACATACCTTCATGTAATTTAGTAGTGTATATATAATTTCTAACTTTCTTCGTGTATTGTACGTGATTCTAGACAGTGCTGGCCTACATCAGTTTAAAGGAAGTTTCAAAGCCTCTATGGGCGTTGGAGACTAGTGTATATGTCACAGAATTGTATCACTTCAATAAATAAACAGAAATAACATTCTGGAATATTCAGTAAATATTGAGTGTAAAGATTTCATGGTGATGAGATGGGAAACGGTAACGTTGGTAATTAAAAGTGAACCGAGCACGTGCTGACCGTCACACACAAACCCCTTGCTCTCCATCGTTCGTTTCGTCCCCTGTGTACTTACGCTGATCTCCGTTACTAGATGTCACCCATGCGCAACTCAGTCAGCCCTAAAATATTTGCCCAACCTCAGGGGACTGTGGCCACAGTCACGTGATTGCCACCAGACCTCCTCCATAAATTAATTTCGAAAACTCGGCAATTCTCGTTACAGATGCACCCTCGTTGAGAATAAATCATAAAATGCATTATTACTTCGGCCATTGAATGCTGCAAGTATAAATAACAGTTGATTGCCTGGGCTTTCAGGGTTGAGTGGAACAAAGAAAACTCGGCTCGGTCGTCGGTCCTCCGCGATGAAGGGGAACAGACCTCGCCATCTGGGGAGCAGTGTGCAGTGTGCATCGTACACTGAACACTGTACACGCCCTGGAATCTCATTCTACCTCGTTAAACAAAGTTCATTTGCAAGCACTGCAACTCTTCAATCGCACAATGTGTCATCATACCGCGAGTGGATCCGGAACGATCGCCATGTCCCATTGGTCGTTAATTCGACAGTTTCTTTTACACTTTATGAATCGCTGCTCACTAAGTAAATGCTGATAAAGCCAAAGGCAACAAATAAGACAGGCACCTCCAAGAGTACTGTTAATTGAATCAGAAACTGGACTCTACGTTAATGAACATCTTGACAGTGGTGACGGGAACGACACGTCCATCTGCTGTACAGAATTGAAATGAATAAATGAAGGAACTGAATGGTTCTATAAAAATTATGAACCGTTAAGAAACTCCTACCCGTTTCTTAAAATGAAGCCATAATTGAAACTTCCATTTTCCAAAGGAAATCAACCACCAGAACAGTCTCCAGTTAAAATTTTTTATTACTCGAAAGCCTTGGAAATTAAGGGACACTGGGACCGACATTTCACAAAAAGATTTTCTAATTTTCATATTAATAATATCTATAAGCCTTACAGATCATATTAATTCGATTTTATCATTTTCAAAGGCTCAGGAGCAATTTAAAAGGATTTGATTCCAAATTAAAAACATTTTTCTGAAGAAAACAATTTATTCTCATCTTCATGATTTCTCCTCCCATAAACCTTCTATGCGTCACAAATTTTAAGATATTTTCTTCATTATTTTTCCACATAACCTAAATGCTAATACCTTTAAATACAAGTATCAGTTTTCTAATTGTTCAAGTAGTTTAGGTGAAACATATTTTCAAAGTGATGAAGTGCCAAATTTTAAGTAACTGTATGAAGCTCTTAGTAAAATTTGTGTTTCTCCTCACCACTTTTATTCAATTTAAAAAATAACACTTACAATCGATGACAATGGTCAGTCCAACATATTAATGTAGAAAAGCTCAAACATATTCAAGTATGTAACGCAAGGAACATTTTTAAAACTGCCAAATTTTGAAAATAATTTGTATTTTATTTTTGTAGATGACTATGACAATGCCGAAAGCTCCTGCTAAATAAATTTGAAATCAAAATTAAATAATTGTTAGTTATTAATGTGACTGATAGAGAAAAATTATCATAATAAATAAAAATCAGTCTTAACAAAATTTATTATGTTCCTTTAATCTCCATCCGAGTTATTCTGATATTATCATCACATTGTTTACTAAAGCAATATTAGAGCATTTCTACCAGTATTTTTTAACATTTAATATAAATGGTCAAACAAGTCAGAATGAAAAGTTTAATTAGGAAATTACAAATTTTTCAACGACATACACGACGTCTCGTTCATATAATAAGAAATCTTGTGGTCTTTACTATTTATATTCAAGCAGAAATGGCACAGTTAAGATTTATTTATTAAATTTCTCCTGATTAATCAGGAAATTACAGTTTTTTAACGATATACCCGGCGTTCCGTCATTACATTAGGACCCCTTCAGGTATTAATTCATTACAAGTCTTCTAAAATATAAATCTTGCGTATTCATTATACTGATAATACTTGAGCATGATATTCACTTCTTCTACCTACTCGTGCTGATCTTCATTAAGTGTACAAACCGTTTTGTCAGTATAATGAAGAGAGAAAATTTAAAATGCCTAATTACGTCGAAAGCTTTCAAGTAATAAACAATTACAGACTGTTCTGTTTGTGGTTGACTATCCTTGTAAAAGCTGTCCTATGTCTGTTCAACTTCCAGTTCCTTGGTCATAATTATTAACCGAGTGAAATGTAGTGATCTGCCGTGTCATCCCACTACGAGGTTCTATTATTTCTAGAATAATAAGTTACATTAATTATGTAACTTTTGATATTTATTTAAATAACAAAATTACAAATTGATCGACAAAATACACGACTATTCCTCCTCACATTAGGACCTCTTGAGCTATTAAGTAGTTATACTGAAGCAGCAAGTTTTATATTTGAAATGTCTCGTAATGAATTAGAAAATAGCTTTTTTAGCGATCAGTCCGACGAATTTAATTTTGATTCCGACTTATTAAGCATGTTATGTAATCTAAAAAGAGTGTAACAAAACTCGGCAGAAATTTTAAGGAACAATTTCTTCGTATTAAGAAAAATTAAGTGTGTATGGCATGAAATTTTTAAAATTTTCAAAAAATTTTGACAATTTTAGATCAATGAAAAATTGATGTTAAGCGTCATCTAGATATCAGTTTTCATTCACTAGATGCAAAATTCTCTTTTTATTTACGCTACTGCCGAACTCTTAGAATTCAATGTGTCTTTTTCGATGTGTCAAGTGAAAAAATATGGAGAATGTTCATAATAAAAAGAATTGACGAACTTGATAGGATTTTTGAATTGTATGCGGACCATTGGAACGTTGCCGAGAATATTACTAGATTTTTTGGAAGTTTGACTCGTTTCCTGTAGGAACTGGTACACTGAAGAAGAATCAAGATGAGATGAAGTCAAAATTGGAGATGTGAGATAAAATTAGTTTGTATTTTGTTTTTAATTCCTTTAAAAAATTAGTTTGTTTTTTAATATATAATGTGTTGAAAAATTAATGCCATATTTTATCGATATTTTCAAATATAATTATATACATGACAACTGCCGACCTCCCGTGCTCCAGCGGCTACCGTCGGTGCCTCACAACATGAATGCCCCAGGTTCGAATCGAATGCGTCGTATCTCAAACGAATTACAAGGAAATTAACTGCTCCATTAATGATGCCTACATCAATTTCACGTAGAAAGCAAGTATCGATATTCAAGAATCTATGCCGCGTAGATCATATTTATAGACATGGTATTAAACGCTTAGAATGAGACAATAATCAGAGTTACTATAAAGTTAAATGATGGGTAATTTGCTCAGTCGTAATGGTTAATGACTCTTTCACAACGACACTTCCAACATTACGTTCGGCGATTTGCGCAGATTTGAGAAAACCACATTATAATAAACCTTTATAGCTCCATCACGTTTCTCGAAAGCAATATTTGTAAGGAACTTAATATGAATTTTAATAACATAACATAGTATTTATTACTGAATACGTTGTCTTCCATTTACCTGGTTTTAAAAAGTATGACCCAAAAAACAATTTCAAAAAATTAAATTTCATCAATATACTAAACCCTTAAAAAGTAATATTTTGAACAAGGCATTTAGTAAATATATATATATATATTAAAAAATATAAAGAGTGTTATGCCTAACAATGCACATGGAATTGTCTGCAAATCTCTGTGCGATTATTAAATATGAGGAACCAAGCAATATCGGGAAGAGTTAAAGCTTAAAGTCAGATTTATATATGAAGATTTATTCTACATAAAAATAAAAATGCATTTAAAGAATTATGGGTTAAAGCCCACGAAAAGCTAACTGTGTCATGGAATGTAATATGGAAATCATTTAATGTCAGCAAGATTAATTATGAAACAAATGACTTCTAAGCAATAAAACATAACCAAAAAGTCAAGAGAAGAGACCAAACAAACTTATCGAGAATAAGAACTTGCCATACAAAAAATTACTCATATTTACATTATAATAATAGACCAGTGATCAGTTCAGTATCCAAATTTCAGTTGAACACCTGTTAAAGAACTGTCAAAAATTTGATGAATAGAGGAAAGAAACTGTAAAAGAAAAATATTTCAACGAGTTTGTAAAAGAAATGCACAAGAAAATTTAATAAAGTTCTTAGAAAAACTGAATTGTACCATAAATTGTAATATATTATTATATATGATTAAGTATATTTAGATTTTTACATTGGAAACATAAATATAAAGTTAAATTGTATAAAATTGTTAATTTAAATATCAAAATGTATTGGTAACTGTAATTTTGTATAAGTCGCTAATGACAACTATATTGATGCGACTATACATTTTTTTAAAAAATTGAATGTTGCAATATATTTCCAAGTGGAAAAAATCCCAGAAAGGCTACAACAAATCTTCAACAACAGTTTAATGTTCGTTATAGGTTTTCTTCTGTGTAGCAATGATTAACATAAATTATTCCTTGATTCCACTTGTAAATCTATTCTGTAACGGTCATTAGAGATATGCACAAGTGCTGATATATTCAACAAATTCACTTCTAAGGCAGGCTGGGATCTGTGGATATTTAAAGTACAAATGACGCTTTTAAGTATATATTTAATAATCAGACTCGAATGTTGTCCCTTGGCGTACAGGTATAGCATTTAAAATGTTATTTAAAAGAAAACAACCAGGAAAAGCTGCGGAGAAAGGTCGGATCCAGGCCAGCGGGCAGGGATGCCACCCTACTTAGACCTCCCGCACCAATAAACATTTCCTTCCTCCCATAAATATTTTAAAAATCGAACAAAGTTTCGCAGCGTTGCTAAATCAATTAAGGTTATATTTTATATTTATAACTCTCAACCGATAAAATAAAAACTTTTACCCACTCTTCTGCGATGCACTGGCCAAGAGTTAGTAGACACACAGATAATTCAAACTTTGCGGATGGGTTTGGAAGGGTTTGAATGACACTTTATAAATTCATAGACCATTTAAAGCGACAATTTGAAATCTATGAATTGTCAAAGTTGAGCTATATGAAAGAAAGACAAAAATCCCAGACTTTTTTCAGTTTTTTCGCCATAACGCTTGTATAAAATTATTTAAAATTTTCCATTTACATGTCATAAAATGGCATTAAATTGTGCGTAAAATGATATCACAAAAACGTAGATCATTTCGAATGGGTACAGTGAAGCTTCAAACTCAGGGCTCTACTATTTTGACGACGACAGTAGTAAAAGTTTTTCCGGAAGTCTCAATAAAAATTTAGTATGACAGAGATAATTTGAGAATGTGTCATCGTGTGGGATTATATGAGAGACATTTCCTACAAGAGAAGTCTCTGACAAGATAGTATCTAATTGGCTCCTACATTTTAACTACTAGTTTTCTCTTATCGTAGGCAGGAAATTGTTTGATCAGTGTCGTGATGAGTTAAATTGAATGGTGAGGGAATTGTATGAGGTTAATTGTTAGGGAGTGGAGCGAAGTAAGCGAAACCGCGCGCGGACAGCCAGCTGCTGTTTCCCCAGGCAGGCAGCAGAGAGGCAGCAGGCACTAATGGCCCGCCGCTGCGTTCTTTACCGTTTCGAATTACGCACATTTACTCGGTCCGGGTTTCGTAAGTTAATTTACAGTCAGCTCCGCTCCATCAAGTAACATTAAAACGTAATGATGAAATTTTATTCCGTGAAAATCGAGACATCGGAATGAGAGGGTATTGATTCAGAGTTCTGAAAACCCTTATAACCATTTGCGAAACTTATTGTTCATATCTCGGTGGAAGGAGGAAGCAATCCGCCTCGTGCCTTTCTACCCCCCCCCACGGCCTCGTGCCTTTCTACCCCCCCCCACGGCCTCGTGCCTTTCTACCCCCCCCACGGCCTCGTGCCTTTCTACCCCCCCCCACGGCCTCGTGCCTTTCTACCCCCCCCCACGGCCTCGTGCCTTTCTACCCCCCCCCCGGCCTCGTGCCTTTCTACCCCCCCCCGGCCTCGTGCCTTTCTACCCCCCACGGCCTCGTGCCTTTCTACCCCCCCCCCGGCCTCGTGCCTTTCTACCCCCCCCCCCGGCCTCGTGCCTTTCTACCCACCGCCTCGTGCCTTTCTACCCACCGCCTCGTGCCTTTTTACCCACCTCATGCTGTAAGAGCCGCACCGACATCCCAGAAATCGCTTTGTATCTGCACGAGAGTTCAAGTCGCCGAGCCAACAACAAAAACAGGTACGTCTTTCCAAGCTGAACATAATAACCGAGCGAGATCTTTGTTGCAGCCCCACAATAAGTAACCCTACATGTCTCGCGTAAAAGCTAAGCAGTTGCCATTTTTTATATTTAACTACCCCTGAATTTCCATTTTTTCCAAATATATAGTACATAACCCAAGTGGTGATTCGAGTCAAATATATACATATATATGAACGATAAAATTTCTAATTAAATTTTGTTTATATTGAAACTAATGTAACCCCTTTACGATATATTTTGAAAATTCACATAATCTTCCTGCCGTAATTTCTGGCAGGTATGATACAGTACAAATTAAGATTAGTCACATTATACTCCTTAAATAGAATACCACACCTTCCAGCCAATGAATTAAACTCGTGAAGAGCAAGGGAATATGGCTCAAAAGAGGGTCAAAACTACTGAAAGTAAATTGAAAATTTTTAAGGAATAAAATTAAAAAGGACGCTTGAAAAGGTGTAACAATTTTAAATGAATATAGTAATACAACAGTGGTTGAAATATCTAAGGAAAGGTTCAAATCATTTTGCAAAGAATTTGGTTGAGAATCCAAGAGTTCAGGTTTAAAAATCAATATACAATGTGGTATGGGGTGATAGTCAGTATGACTAAAATTATCTTAATTATTGAGTTATGCTTTGTGTGTTAATTAGATTGGAGAAATAGTAACCTTTTTTGCCTACTAGTTGACTCAGACGGCGAGCCCTAGACTATGAATGTATATTCCCATATACTACCTATGAATATATATAAATTCATAATTAAGAATTTTTAAAACCTGTCATAATCAACTTTTTATTCCTTCATTTACATTACTTTCGTTTAATTCTAATTTTATGTCAGAAATTTTAATTCTAGAATGGTTTTGTGTGTTCATTTTAAACTGAATAGTGTATTTTTTTATAACAGACGAAACTTAAATATAAAAGTCATGTTTTCTTTTTCAATTGTACCCGTAGTCAAATGATAAGCCGTTTGTGAGTCCGCAGAATATTCTCATTTACGAGTAAAATTATTACGACCTCATTGTTTTACGAATAAATCTCAGCTAAAGTATTTTCGCAGATACAGCTCAATGCTTGATAAATAAATCACCGTTGAATTGATAGCTTCACGCTGTGCACATACGATTTACTTTGATCAGTAAAGAATGGACTGTAGGTTCTGTGCACGAAATGATAAAGCACGGTAATCAATGTGCATCCTACAACGCTGCAACGTGGCTGATAATTCCGGAAGTGCTAAAATTTTAGGTTGCACACACATTTTTTTCCAAATTCAAATCGCAAAAACCGGTTTCGAGACGGGAATAAATTTACGTAACTCATGCACCTCTAATAAGTCTAAATAACTTGAAAATCAAGTACACTGTATCTGTGATTTACTTTTGAAACGAAGGTATAGTAATGTAAACTTAGACGCTGTTCCGTGGACAATCTAGGATATCATCAGGTGTACAATGTACATAGAGTATTATAAATATTTTTTATGCATTTGCAAATTTTTCTATCAATCAGCCAAATATTAATGTTATATAAATAAATTTGGTGTAATATTTTTAAGGCTTGCTGTACTAGCGAAATCTGACTAAATATGATATAAAACGTCAGTTCAATATATATATATATATTAATAACTTTATAAAAGCCTCATTTCTCAGGAATACATTAAATTTATCATTACATTTTAATTTCAATCTACTGTCGTCTTCAAAATAGTAGAGCCCCGAGTTTGAAGCTTCACAATACCCATTGTTACGTTATTGTGAAAGACCGCATTTTACGCTGAATTTAATGCTATTTTATGATATATATAAACCAGGATAAGCGGCGGAGTAAGATCGGAGACAGGCCAGCGGGCAGGTGTGCCACCCGACTTTAGACTCCCGCTCCGATAAACCTTTCCTTTCTTGTACACGTTTTAAAAAAATAGTACAAAATTTAGTAGCGTTCCTACATCAATGAAGCTTATACTTTATGTCTTTCAACCGCTACAAGAAAAGCTTTGTCCCACTCTTCTGTGACGCGCTGTCGAAGAGTTAGTAGAGGTCCATTAATTAATTAAAAAAATAAGATATTCAGATTCAAACCTTTCGAATGGATTTGGAAGGGTTTGCACTGACATTTGATAAATTTTCAGACCATTTAAAGCTACAGCTTGAAATCTACGACTTGTCAAATTCGAGTTAAACGAAACAAGGACTAAAAACACGACTTTTTTGGTATATTCGCCAAAGCGAAAGTATAAAATGCTTTAAAATATTTTCATTTACTTATCATAAAATGACATTAAATTCTGCGTTAAATGAGAGCTTCCACAATTACGTAGGTCATTCCGAATGGATACAGCGAGGCTTCAAACTCAGGACTCCACTATTTTGACGGTGACAGTAGGACGAGTTTAAAATGTAATGTTAAATTTAATGTATTCCTGAGAAATGAGGGTTTTATAAATTTATTTATAAATATATTGAACTGACGTTTTATGTAAATATTGAGAAAGAAAATGTTAGATCGGACTGGGAATCAATACTTCTGTTTAGTGCGGGTTCGATTCCCGGTCGAGCTTTCTTCGAACGTAATAGATTAATTCAGTTTCAGAGCCTTCAATAACGAGTTTTTATTGAAAGTATTATTCTGTAATAACTGAAAATATTGTAAAAACGAACTGATAACATTTTCACTGTAGTATCGTTTCAATTGAACGTTAGAGTCGAGCTGTGTGGAAATTCCTAGAATTCACAGTTTATCGCTTTAACTTCTTAATCCCTCTGCGTAAGCAGATTTTTGTCACAAAGAAATTGCGGGTAGAATTTTATTGCTTCTGTGAATCGATCTCATGGTTGAAGCGGTTGCTAGTTAATTTCGGAATATTTACGCTGTGTCTGGACGGATAAAAGCGGAGAAGCGGTGCAGAACAGTCTTTAAATGCGGGGCTAACTGGCGACATCAGCAGTTGGAGTAATCTTGTTACCTTAAGCTTATTTGTGCAGCAGCTGCGGAACGTTCAGGTAAGTGACTTCGGGGAAAACAGATTTCGGCAAAAGAGAGAGCTCCAGCTAAAGCGTTCCATTAACAATGAAAATCACTAAAGCCTTTAGAAAATGCGGACAAATATTATCGGGAATCATATTCTTACAATTAACAATAAAATAGTCACGCAGCTAAAATCAGACAACAAAAATAATTACCACACAAATATCTGTGCCCTCAACATTTTACACATGATTTTACCAGAGAATAATTTCTACTGCAGAAACTTAAGTAATCTACGATCTCATAAATATTTTATTATAACAGTAGTTAGGGGTAATTAAGCCCACAACATGCTGTTAATAATTTTAATGAGATGAAGCTTTCGACCTAGTTGGATACTTGAAACTTTTAATCATCTGATAATTACTAAGCATACATCAATGTGATGTTTATTTACACAGAAAAAGTTTACAATAATAAAATAAATCCATAAAAACTTTGTTCATCAGTTACACATTTCGAATACCTCTCATAATATTAGTAAGTACAAAATAAATTATCCGTAGTATAGTTTCAGTTAAGAGACTGTAGGAGAAAATTTGCTACTTATTACGCTAAGTACTGTTAGCTATGGAGGCACTGGGATTTTTACTAGTATTTTACTGAAGAATTTCGAGAAAATTTGGGGGAAAACATAAATTACGATGAGTGCGACATCCGCGGATTACATCGGAGTTACTTTATTGGACGTAAACTAATTCTTCAGAATTAAATATAAGCATGATGGAACGAAATAGATAAAACCGTGGGATATTACTAAGAATCACTTGTTATTGATCTGAATCATTACAATCCCCTTTTCTGAAGAATAACATCAGTGGGATCAGTTTATTTTCCTCTGTCATTGATATTGATCAAGAAACCGCAGCGCTTTCTGTTCGGTGGACCATTTTATTTTTAAAAAATTTAATACCACTTAGAATTTTTTCACTCTTTCAATACGACCGTCAACAACTCCATTAACGCACTGTCTAAATTGGTTAATTGCCTTGTATTTTTGCACTTTTTACACTTGTTAAATGTAGAGCTGATTATTATCAGTAAGCTGCACACGTTTACATTTTCAACGCTGCGGTAGATGTCATTTGATTTAAAATTTTCACTGACCGAAAGACGCATGCAGCTTCTTGAGTAGAATATTGACAAACATTTTTTTAACGCGACTCTGTAAAATTCCCCAAGAAAATGTTAAACGCTCGTTGATTTTCTTCTGGGCTTTCGGCCCTTTAGAAATCAAAATGAACCGTCTGGTATTTCCCGCTATAAATCAGTCATGGTACAAACCTAGGGGTACATGTCTTGAATTTTTAATTCTTCCATCTGGCCGTAGTCGACCCAGGGAAGTTTTGGAACATTGAGAGATTTAATCGTAATAACCGGATTTTTACTCGCTATTTCGGATCAATGATTTCAAGAGAGAAAGTGGAATGAGTTTCACGGCACTTCTGACAATATGTCAGCTGTCATGAAGTCAAGACTTAGTCCATCAGGCGCCATATGGCGTGGTAAGCCCTGACATAACCAAAATTTACAGGCGGATTATAATAATACATGTCATGTAAAAAGAATATTTAATTTTGGTAATGAAGCGTCGTAAATTGAAAAGCTAAAGGAGAAATCAGGTAAAGTTAGGCGAGAATGATCGAGCAGGTAGGAATGTTGAAGAGCCGAATGGAATCAGAGCAGTATCCTATTCTCTGGAAGCAGGCTAAGAGAGATTTCATTAGTGCTGCAAGGGCGAGGAATGTCGTCGTGTCAAGCATTCCTCCCGGGCGAGTTAGTGTCAAAATAACTTCCAACTTTCTCTCACCCTCTACGTGCGGCCTCCAGAGGAGCAAAATTCCTCTCAAATTACACTTTCCAACAGAATGTTTCCGCACAAAAATTTGGGCAATATAGCACCGACAGTACAATTTTCCGTCCCGAAGAGGAAAGAAGAAAAGCGTCTGCGAGAGAGACGAGCGAAGAGTTCACGACCGAGCTTGGTCCCGTTTCCGCACCACTCCACAAAAATTACACCCACGCTTCCCCCAAAGGCATCGTTAAAATTATAGCGGAATGTGAAACGGTTCCACAGAGATAGACGATCCGACATAACCAAACCCAATTTCACTTAGCGTATTACAATTAAGATTGAATCAGATTTATTTACTAAATGAAATGGACAACAAACCATGATAAAGGCTCTACAACTTCACATGCTTTTTGGCCCGCACAAAAACTTTCTTCCATTCGGTTCGCTCTTCTACTTTTTCTAGTTTCGTTTTTTCATCTTTTCTAAGTTTTGCTTTATGTCGTCTTCCCATCTGTTTTTGGGACGTTCTCTACTTCTTGATCCAGTTGGTGTCCACTGTGCAAATCTTTCTTCTGGCATCCTATATACATGACCGAACCACCTCAGACGTTGGGCTTTCATTTAATTTATTATATTGTATTTTATTATGAAGTTATTCAATTCGTTATTTCTACTTATCCTCCATGTCCCATCTGTGTCTTATTGGTCCATAGATTTGCCTTTGAATTTTCCTTTCAAAAACCAGGAGTTTTTGAACATGTTATTCTTTAAGCAGCCATGTTTCCCTTGCATACGTGACAATTTGTTTCTTCAGTACACATCTGAAAATTATTCAATATGTACAGGGATAAAATTTATTTACCTAGTCCCTTCTGTCAACGAAAATGTTTTCCGCACAGTAATGAAAAGCATTTTATAAAATTCTGAGCAATCACTAATTTTCTCACCTCTTTCCAAAATAATTCAGTATTAACATAATTGGAGAAGGACAGTTTCAAGATGTTTTAGCTACTAACGTAACGTAAAAGGAGAAGATAAATCATTTTATCTGGACTGGAAAAGCACGTTACTCACTTTAACGAGACTTTTAGTTACGATTTCAGCGGCGGCCGCTGATGTTGACGACGTTGGTGGATGATGGCTGAGTCAGCGGATGTCGGCGTCGTAGATTGTGTGAAGTTTTCCTGCTTCGTACTCTGTATGATGAAATAAATGCTCTTTTCTCTCTTATCTGGTAACTAACATTCTCCCACTGAAATTTGCATAGCTAGTAACATACTTTCTCTTTGATATCTATATAATAACCTCCATAAACCCCCCCACCCCCTCCCCCACATCAACATAAGTTACTTTACGTACCATCAGGTACTTCCTACGTTACTTCATTTTCCCCTCAAAATGCTGTGGTCCGTATCCTCGTCCTTTCGAAAATCCCAGTCTCACTATTTTCATAGGATACGGACACTGGTCTCCTTAATTAAAAAATCAATTCAAATCTTATTTATTTGATTAAAATATTAAAACTAATTTAAATCGATTTCTGTATTCTTATGCACTCCATCTATTCAGTATACGAATTTATAGAAGAATCTGATGTGAAAAATTCGGTTTTAATTAGCCAGCATGAACTATTGATCACAAGCCACGTTGTATGTTGTTGAATAATATATTCTTACACGACTGTAAACAGTTTATTTTTAGCATATGATTAAAATTAAATTTATTATTAACAAACAATATTAACGCGAAAAATGTACATCCTGACACATTCCACATGCTTAGATTTTATACAGTATTTATGGAGGGTGACATTATTATTCCTCAATTGAAATCACTGATCGTAACTGAAACAATTTTTTCTATATCCTAGAGAATTTTTTGCAACCTCATTATGAAGTTTTTGAGTTCATGGAATTCAGAGTTCCTGCTCACCTAAAACGTTCCAAGCTGACACAAAATCTCCAATGTTCTTTGATATGTAGTAAATGTATAACACGTGAATAATATGAATATTTTGAGACCTTTATGATTGTTTTAACAGGTCTTGATTTTCTTAGCAGAACCGAGTCGACGAATCCTGAATGCATCCTTCACAGCTTCCGATATGCTTTCCCCTTCATTACGTCACTCCACATTAATTACAATACGTGAGCCGGGTTCATGATGGAGAATCTGAATATTATCCGCTCCTTCCACCTTTGATGAGGTGAATATATTTCAGTTTCATTAGTAAATTGAATGGGCGTTGAAAGTTTTATACGACGGGGCGTGGCGCCTGTTCGCAAACTTGCATAAACTGATTCTGTCGGAAGTTCTCAAATAACTTCCAGACACCTCATCCGAATTATTCAGAACATTATTTCTTCTAATTATTTGGATGTACCTCGGAACTCCCGCTTGAACTTTCACAGAATCAGTTTGCTGCGTTCATTTTCTAATTAAAACGAAATGCAATTTGGTTACATTTGTGGTTTGTATAAAAGATTCAGAGGAGTGGAAGAGTTATTCTGTACTCAGGAAGGAAGGAAGGAAGAAAGTACACCACCTTCAGGAAATTTATTATCCATGGCAGGAAAACCTTGGTGTCCTTAGCCGTAGACTACAGGTGATTTTTCAACATGACATAACGTTGTTTTTGATTTCTGTAGAGATTGGTGTATCACTATTAAAAAGTAAAACCACGTTGGTTGATCAGAATTTTTTTTCATACAACTACGTTGTCATAAAAACAGAATAGAAAGAAGATTTCCTCCATTCCGGACATAATCAACAAATCCCTTTCCCTTCTTAGTTATTACGATGCAGAAATAGAAAGATTCGGAGGAACTGCAGAGGGAGACATGATTCTCAAGTTTTTAGACTGAAGGAAACAAGATTTGATGATTGAGCCTGGAATGGACGAAAGCTCCTTGTTCTGTTTTGACGATGACAGCGAATTTATTTGAATAAAATTGCTGATTGACGAACGTGGCTTTTCATTTTTTAACACTTTTTATGTACAACTATACTCAATGAATTGTAGCGCAGCAAGACCCTCCCCAATAATACTAGATTTTATGGAATTTTGAATGATATAAAATTACAGCACGAACATGCTGACTGGCGACAGGCAGGTAAGGATTTTTCCGACACCATGCTGGAGGTCTGGAGACATGCCTGTCTGCGTATTTATAACGTTAAGCTTGTTTTCGGCCCAAAGAACATTGACCTTTCAAAATTTCCTATAGATACTGTTCCCTGTGTCATGGGAAATTTCCCACGCCGGACGAAGGACTCACGAGGATTGGAGGAACAATCGTCACGTGGAATAGTTTCCACTTGGAGTAGGGATATACTGGAGTTGAGCTGCGAGGTTAAGAGTCGAAAAATATTCGGGGGAGGAGGTAGAGATGGAGAGTTGATCAGGACATGGACGGGAGGAGATGTCTAGACAGTCGAACGGATTTTGAAAGGGAGGAATAAGCTGGAGTGTGCAACAAGAGTTGAAAGTGAGTCGTGAATTGTTGCACTTTAGTGAGAAAGTGTTAAGAACAAGGAAGGCTAGAGGGAAGGAGGAGGAAAAACATACACCGGCAGTAAGAGTTCATCACACTTTCCGCTGTCAAAGGGAAGGTTACAATTCAACCAGAAGGAAGAAGAAAGTTCCAGTCACTAGAAGCCTGCATCAAGACGTAAGTGAAAACAAAACAGGTTCCTCAAGTGAACGAAATCTCTGATGCACGCGGTCATCCTAATGAATAAATAATCCTGAGATTTAAAAATCAACCCCTTGAATTTGTAATAGCGTGCAGGACTCCTTTTAAAATGATTGTATTTTTTATATAAATAAAATTATTATATCATACCCTTAAAGCGACTTCATTAAATATTAAATAGTTACCCTAATAATTATCTACAGAATTTTTAACAATTTCAATAGACAGACGAGAGTTTAGCTCTTTACAGGAAAACAGTTTACATGTTTTTCTTTTAAACAAACAGAGTCAAGAATTTTGCCTCAAGATAGCGGATGACAGTTTCATATCATTTGACTCTACATAACGGGAATTTTTAAAAATCTAAATTGGTTCAAAATCAGTGTGAGTCAGACAGGAATTTGGTAATAGATATTTCTATCGGTTGAATTGCGAAGTAAATTGATAATTTGGGCAGAATACAGAAACATTTACATTCGCAACGTTTAGTGTTACACTGCAGTTCTCACAAAGTGCATAAAAACCCAATCATATCGACATGATAACGTATGATCTTGAGCATAACAAAACTTTTTGGCCTTTATGATTCCTTTATATTAATTTTTAACTCAAATTCAAGTATTGTTTAATGCAATTGGTAACATTTTATTGGCAGAATAAGTAGCAATAAAAATTCTTAAGGGAACCCTGCCAAATGCAACACAAACGGAGGATAAGCTCCTCGAGTATTATAGACCAATAACGTATTGATGATGGTAGCAGCATCAGCAGCAGCAGCAGCACTTAATGACTAAAGCTTGTGATGCAGAAGCCTCTGCTGGGCTCGGATGATCCGTCTTTGAGTAGCGAGTTCACATTTAGACTTTGAGGTCGGGATATCGGCTTATCGCTATTGGGAGGAGATCACTCGCCTTAATGAGCGTCAGTGGGCAACAGCAGGACAATTGCACGCTGCAGACACGCACAACGATTGCATTATAGGCGATGCATCCCAAAATGAAAGCCCTGGTCAAGATCAATAGTTTCGATATAATAGTCTGTGTCGGAACGGTTATTGGCCACTTTTCAGCCGATTATCATTTGAGGCAATGACGCGTACACAGGCTATATGTTCTCAGTCATCATCAGAAAATGAGTAGTTTGAGTGGCCATCCAGAGAGAAAGTCATTTTATCCTACGTTGAGTTACAATGAACACCAATGAGAAATTAGTTTCGTCAAGGACAAAAAAAATTTCTTTGAAAAATTAATAGCATAGTAATTGTCAAAAACAGAGTCATAATATTGCAACATTACACAGAATAATGCAAATAATTTTTTTAAGTTTTTTAATGTTTGATTCATTCATGTAAATTCTTCAATTATGAAGCTTACATGTAGTTATTACCCACTTCAAATATGTAAACAATTTATTAGTTTTTTTAAAGGTCTCTATTTGGTTCATAAATAATGTATTTATTAGTATTTAAATTCCGCGACTTAATTAAATTTTCAATGTAGAAAAATAAAGGTTGGGTGCAAAATATATAATTAACTTTAGTTTCCGCAAAAATTATGGTCGGTAGCTAAGCACATTTCAAAGGCTTCTTTTGTTTTCCCCAACTCCTATCGTCCACGCTTCGCACCCATAAAACGCCACGCTTCATACCAACATTTAAATCAACGACTTCCTAATATTCACACTTACATTACCCGTAATTAAATTACTACACTTTATGTCTACTATACTTCTACCATACTTATTTGTTACGCTTCCCAAGCAGTAGAATTCCTTAACTTCCGTCAAAACATCCCTTCCCAATGCAACGCCCCTTGTTATTCCACTGTTTCCCATACTACACTCCATTACCTTGGTTTTCCCTCTATTAATCCTCATATAGAACTCTTTCTGCAGGACTCCGTTCATGCCACTTATTACGGTCTCCAGGTCTTGTTCTGACTCCCCTAATACTACAATATCATCGACAAAGCGTAAAGTTCTTATTTCTTCTCCTTGCAGTTTGATTCCTTTCTCACTCTTCGTTTCAACATTCTTCATCGCCTGTTCTATATGTAAGTTAAACAGTATGGGCGACAGACTGCATCCTTGTCTTACTCCTTTCTTGATTACGGCTTTCTTTTCTTGATTTTCTATTCTAATTACTGCTGCCCGTCTTTTGTAGAGGTTATATAAACCTCCTTTCTCGATAGTTTATTCCAGTGCTCTTCAAAATCCTTAATAGTGTGATCCATTATTAAACGCTTTTATTCTAAATCTACAAATGCCATGAACGTAGGCCTGTTTTTTTCTTAACCTGTCTTCTAAAATTACTCGCAAAGTCAATATTGCTTCTCTTGTCCCTACATTCTTCCTAACTCGCATTCTATTTGACGTTCCATCCTCCTATATACTATTTTCATTAATATTTTGCACGCATGGGATAATAAACTAATTTTCCTGCATCTATCAGCCCCAGTCTGTTTCGTAGATTTCGCAAAGAGCCACGATATTCTTATCAACACCGCTGGAATGTTATCAAAGCTTCTTATATTACAGGCCGATCTAGATAGAGCTCTTCTAGATATTCCTTCAATTTTTCTGCTTTTTCTTCATTATCCAGAATTTGCTTCCCATCCGTTCTCATGTTTTTTGCTAATATTTTTCCGCTTGGCGAATGTTTCTTTAATTTTCCAATAAGCTGCGTCTATTTTCCCTTTCACCATGAAATCTTCAAGCGTTTTGCATTTTTTTTATAGCCGAACCTCTCTGGCTGATTTGCACCTCATTCTTCAAGCATCTGTACTGCCCTTTACCATTTGCATGTATCGGGTTTTTGTATTACGCCTTTCATCAATCATTTTTATTTCTTGACCAAGTACATATATTGTGATGATTTCAGCCGCCTCCCGGAACCGTTTTGACAACACAGAAAAATCCCACAGCCCCCTAGCCTCGTGCCACTCCGCCACAGCGACGTAAATCAGCAGACATCGCCGATGATTCTCGGAGAAATCAGTCAATTTAATTCAATATAAAAAAAACTCTTACGCGCTTTATTTACGACTAATTGGATGGAGTCGTCTGGCAGCAGCGTATTATACTATCCAAATACAGACCCCTAACGGGATTTGCCGGAAGATGGTGAAACGTGATCCTCTAGCTATTTGCCGTGGTAAGTTTCTTTCAGACGATGCGAGCCGCAAATATTTGTACTTCGAATTGGCTAGGCGTCGGTGTTCATTCCGAAATGATTACGCAGGGCAATTTTGGCGGGAAAGCTGAGTCGCAGCTGCTAACCGTAATATATCCTCGGTACGTGCCGCTGTTAACACTACATATATCCCAGTTCACGGATTTTTCTCGCTTCCAGCCACATAATGTGTAATTTGTTACTCTTATTCCTGGCACGAACACAGCAGTCTTCGTCTTCCACACAACTATAGTCCCGGAATTAATGGCGGCCACAGTTCGTTGTGAAAATCATGTGTTACTTTAAGGACAAGTCTTGCTCTGTTCTAGCTCTATTAAATCACGTTTATATATAAATATAACCTTTACATGTGTATGTAACTGCCGCTTCTTTTTTCCCATTAGTGGTTTTCGCGCAGAGGATATTACAGCATACGCTGTATCGCGATTAATGAGCATATTTATGCTCCTGACGAAAATACAGAAACTATAAATTCGAGAGCTCCATCATATGAGAGTATTAAATTGAAAGAGTACTCTTGTCTAACTTAAGCTTTAATAATAAAAGTGCTGATTTTATGCGATACATACATTTACTGTCATTTTTGAATTCAGTAATTTAGAAACCTTAACCTGCAAACTGTGCTCTAATTATGAATAAACCGCATAGTTATTACAGTTATCAAACTTTTACAACATCACGTCAAAATACAGCGACAGCTACGCAAAGTGCGTAAAAACGCTTTTAACTATAAAAACTGTTTTCAGAGTCATAATTTTTAATCATTTTCAGCTCCAATTCGATTCACAGTAATGAAACATTTAAAAAAATCCTACACCGCTAAAACTAATAGAAATTTCGCCCTCGTCGTGTGACGATGTTCAAATTTTGCATTGATAAGTCACCAAAACCCGCGAGTAAACTGCGACAAGCACGTTGCATAATTGTAATGGAAACACGTTAATGCACGATAGTCAATTTGCTAAATAAGGTTATCGATGTAGTTAATGGCTGACCACCATTATCAAGGTTTACAAATTAGAACCCTACAATCGCTACAATCTTAAGTAATAATCAGTGTTGAGCCCAGCTAAGCTGCTTTTGCAATCTCGTAATTTCGGCTCTGGATCCGACATTGAGGGTGGAATATTCGTTTCCAAGTGAACGCAATCAGAGTGGCACAGTTGTGTTTAGTAATACGCAAATTCGTCTATTCCGAAGCTTTCCGCACTGTACACATAGATGTTAGACCAAAAAACCTAGACTTTTAAAAGTACTAAGGTATAAATATTATTAATTAAAAAAAATTATGAAGCGTTCGTCATACCACAGTAAATGGACCACAGGATATGATTTCCTTAGTTTCATTCAATAATTTGTTTCGTAATAGATATTCGTCTATATTTTCCTCACGAAGAGTAAAAATATCATTGCACATACAAGTTTTAATCATGAGTGTCTTAAGTTTTTTAAATTAATTAATTAGTGGACCTCTACTAAACCTTGGACAGCACATCGCAGAGAATATCATTTAAAGGAAAACAAGCAGGAGAATGGTCGTGACCGGGCCAGCTGAAGGGGTGCCACCCTACTTTACCTTCCCGCTCCAATAAACCTTTCCTTTCTCCTTACACTTTTTAAAAAATGGTACAAAAGTTTGTAGCCTTCCTACATCAACGAAACGTATATTTTATAATTATGACTTTAACCGCTGCAAGAAGAGCTGTTTATCACTCTTCTGTGATGCGCTGTCCAAGAGGTAGCAGAGGTCCACTAATTAAATAATTCAAATAAAGGCAAGACACACAGATGGTTCAAACTTTGCGGATACATTTGGAACAGTTTGCACTGTTTGCTAAATTTTCAGACCATTTAAAGTAACATTTTCAAATCTATTAGTTGTCAAATTCGAGTTATATGAAAGAGAAACAAAATCCCTGACTTTAGTTTTTTCACCGAAGCGCAAGTATAAAATGCTTTTAAAAATTTTTATTTTCATTCCTAAAATGGAATTAAGTTATGCGGAAAAAGAAACTTTACAATAAGGTAGGTCAATCCTAATGGGCACAGTGAGGCTTCAAACTCAGGGCTCTACTACTTTGACGACAACAGTAATAAACCCTAGGTTACCTTGCTCTACCTTCCTCAGCCCGGGGGCCATTAGCTACCTTGTTCTACCATCAAAATCCTCCCTTTCTCCATCCATTCCTATGCTATTTTAGGGGAAACACACAAACGGTTAACCCTGTCTTACCATACAAAGTTGTATACGAGTAAACATTTTTTTCATAAGACAAATTCCGCATCTTTGTGTTAGAATTTGAAGCTACCTAGGGACTACGTAGAAAGAAACTTTACTTGTTGAGCAGGGTGTGTGGACTGACTGCGAAAATGGTGCATTTTGAGAGCAGTGTAGCGGACGCTTGGCCCCAGACAGAAAGGGGAGACGTCTTTAATTATATCATAGGCTCACAGAGAGCCTTCGCAGAATACGCAAGTTTATAAAGTAGCATTCAACACTTCGTTCCCTCTATTACGTGTAATTTCACATTCATAGCGAAACATAACTGCAAGAAATAACTTACACAAATTACATAAATCCCAAGTTCGTATTCCAGCAACTGTTTGACGAATAATTATGTTTATTCGACTGTTATTCATTCGCTCAATACTCGTGTACGATTTCAATCAGATATTTTGCATTTTAAGTATGAATTCGCAATTAATAAAAATCACAAAAGTAGTAGTTTCACACATTTGAATGCACCTGGTAGAGGATCGCTTATATTCAAAAAATTCCGTTATACTAGCAGAGACAAATAGTAAAATAATGTAATGTAGATAATGTGAGGAAAATAAAGAATAAAGTATAATGAATAATTTTTTCCTTATCAAAATTGCTATTTTATGTATTTTTCTCAATTTTTTGTGTGTGACTAATTGAATGTGCAGAATTTAAATGTAATATATAAGAAGCGTATTAAAAGAAAAATACTTATGGACCTATTTAATTTGAAGAAATAATAGTTGCAAATTTATTTCCGCTCATGTATTTTCAGCTGCCAGTAACATTTTTTTTCCGAAAACCCTGATATTGTGTAGGGCAGCACATTGTATTTTATGACTGTAAAGCACTTCTATAATTACATTACATTCTAGTGAAAAATGTGAAAGCTGTGCAAACAGTGTTATGAAAACGAAGTCATTTTAAAAATACAAGTATCCAAGGTTAATACCCGATTTGATCCTTCATTAACCTTTGAATAACATTGAACCCGCACTTGTTATTGAGTTAAAATAATTCTGGGTTGGCTGATTTTATTTTTATTGTATTTGTCCTTTAATATGGGGTAGCTATAATATTTTCAAAGCAACAAAAGAATATATATTGTAGCAGATCCGGTCGTTTCCGACCTGGCTCAGCTCTGCGTTGATATATACTTAAATAATTTATAGAGCGCAAGGCATTTTTTATTCATAAAAACATCAAGAGATCTATTTAATAGTTTAATTTTAAACAGTGCACGAAGTTGGTAATCCACGGGGCGTAGTCACTCATTCATTCTCCGCTAATACCACTCAAAATTCGTCGACGTAACTTAATTTAACACTTAACGAAGACTTCAAATACTTCCAGCGTACCACCACCTAAATCTGTGGTCGATTCGATAGCCGTTGATTTTCACGCGAGCTCGAGGATTCGCACATTATGTCCCGTACGCTTCCGCTTACATCAGCCAAACGACAATACGTCTCCTGTTTGTTGCCGTGGCGCGAAACATGCCCAACAGGTCGAAAATCGCAAGCTACAATCCTGTTCGTATAGATTTTCTGTGGGCTGTAACTATACATGTTACAATGTGTGTGTGTGTTCCGTGCCATTATCTTAGTAAAATAAAAAATAAATATCTTAATAAAATCTTAATAAAATAAAAAATAAATAAATGACAATAAATGCTTTCAATCAATGCTCATGGAACTGAAATACGGTATTTTCTTCTTCTCTTATCTCCATTTCAAACGTTCGAAATGATTTTATATTACATTTAGTGTGATATTTGCTTTAATATTTATCGCTGTTGTGCTTCGAGCGTTCTTCATTTCCTCACATTCTATTAAATATTATTTCTTATAAATTATAAACCTCAATCCTGATTTTTGAGGGCATTTTCTTGAAAGATGAAATTATACCAAAAGAACACATGAGAATCATCGTAAGAGCTGAGCGCTTTGTATTAAATGTCAATATTTGTCGTATTACTGAAAAATAATATCTTCGTTGGTTATTCTTGAAACCTTTAATATTTTTATTTGAGGACGGTTCCCGTCAGAAATGTTATATATCATGTCTATAGGAATTAAAAAACAACAGGAAAATATTTACTGTAAGTGAATTTATGGACACCACGTGGTAGAACTACCAAGAATTTAAAAATAGTAATTAATGTAGCATTGCAAATGACGGCAATCTTACGCTTTTCGAAATGATTACTTTTGTGTGAGTTGTAGCATGTAGTCCTTTCTTCTGACCTTCCGTTGGCTGCTAGTATTGGTTCTTTGGAGGTGCTTTTAATTGCGTACAAATGACGACCTTTGTTTGTAGGGATGAAAACCCCGTTCACACTGTGCCTCTGTGCCGCGGACCGTAAAAAACGAGGCTAGATTTTAATGGTTCCTTTGTGTGCTCCAACTTCAACGGCTTAATGGACGCCACGAGACTGAAGGTAGCCACGTAGGAAACACTTCCACACAAGCCATCCAATATTACCCGTTATGTAAATAATAACACGTTTAAATAACATTATCATATTTTAAAACTTCCTTGAGATCTATTTTATCGCTAAATTTCCCTAAAGTTGATTACTGGTGTTCATAAGAAGTAGGCCAGTACGTGTGATGAAAATAGCGCAGATGTGCTGTGAAGAGAAATGTGAATTTGTAAAATAGATATTTGATAACAAAAATTACGGAAGGAATCATAAAATACAGCTGAGTAGAATTTTTACAATTTCTTGTATTCGTAAAATTACACAAGAAAAGCCATTGAAAGTAATTTATTTTATAATAGTTTTCTTTAAAACAATACCCTATTATTTCGTTTTTGTCATTATAGTCGCGTCAACAGTGGACGTTATATTGAGTGAATTGTTTAAAAATATACATAAATAGAGACAAGTATTTATGCCATGCTTGTGAAGAATGAAATTAATAAACTGTATTATTTTATTGAATTTATAGTCGTGGACGTTCTTGGCGACCACAAACATATTTGCAATAAATTACATAGAAATTGTGCGGAACAGTCAGGATGGTGTTACAATCTGAGCATAAAGCTGAAGAGATCTAGGAAAGAGAAATAAATGTGTAAGGCGGGGGTGGAGAGATCAGAGTCTTGCAACAACGATCTGCTGTCTTCTCCAGATATCAAGTGGCTAGGTTATAGCTTTTAAAGACTCCATTTCATTACAGAGGAGGTGGATACGCCTGACCATCAAGTCTGTCCTTGACCAGGTAGGAAGGTCCAAGCGGTTTATTGGGAATAAGTCCTCCTGTTAAGCGGATTCGTCAGAAAGCTCTTTTCCCAAGATTCCCGCATGAACCGGGAATCCAGCAAATGGTGATTTGTTGTTTGTTTCATTTAATCTCCCGATTTCACCGACGCAATCACTTGTACACCGTCGATTGGACAGTGAGCTGATCGCCATGAGAGAGTCTGTCAAAATCAACGTGAAATCGGATGGGTGGTCTTTGCAATATTGCAAAGCCATCAGTATCGCATATTTTTCAGCGCTATTATTTAGTTGAAAACACAAACTTTTGAATTCAAACTGAACAATAATTTTATGAAAGATCGAAACCATTTGCTGGTCGCTGATATCAGTAACAAGAAACGTAATAGTTGGTCGAGTGCTAGAGGGAAATTGTTTCGACTATTTCATTGCCTGATTAGGATAATCATAGTGAGAAATAAGTGATTTATTGTAGTTTTGAAAATAAAGAAAAAATTAATAAATAATGAAAAGGCCCGGCAATAAATTTGGCTTTTGGGATTCTTGAGTAGAAGCAACATTAAACTCAATTACTCAGTGTTTAAAATTTCACGAGTACGTTTTAGAGCACTCGTAAATATCAACGGCTTTCATAAACATTGAGATGTAATCATTACAAAGCTCGAAAACGTTTTTGAATACGCCATAGAATCAGGAATGCGGCACAATTTCTAATAATTCCGACTGTCAAATAATTTATTTTCCAGCTATATCGAACTTAATACAAACGAGCAAAGTTGTTTCATTAAAGCGGTAATGATGCAGTGCGCAGTGTTTGAGAACTCGCACCAAACAACGACCAGAGTCAACAAACTGGGAATAATTCCCGAGCCTCGAAGAAGCCGGCGGAACTGGCCTTCCCCCACGCTCCTTGCAGCAACACGTAACTCATTTGTGAGAGCTTATTTTGCATGCCTACAACTCGTAAATTAATTGTTTCAAGAGGGGTTCACTTTCTCTTCTCGTTTTCCGCAAGCTAGCAGAACAGCGGGGCGCCAACCCTTCCTCTGGGGGAATCAATGAGTTTCGTAATGCAAACAAGCCTCCCAATATGTTGACGTCAACTCTTAAATAATCATTAATGAAGCGTGATTTAAATTGTAGACAACGACGAGCTAAAATATTCAGCGACGGAAATCGGAAATTCGGGGAACGCTGAGACGTTTCCCTAGGCTATCTGACGGATCAGCACATTAAAAAAAATCTCTTGGATAACAAAGACAGGGAAATTACAGATCTAGAAAATTTTACTTCTTCGGTTCAAGGAGCTACATACAACTGGCCGAATAAAATTTCGAAAATTGATATTACGCAAAATTAAAGTAGATTTATCTTCTTTTCCAAATTTCGCTTTAGACTCGTTTTGTCCCTTTAAATATGATTTCACTTTGACTTTAATTTACACTGACATAATTAAGAATTACAAATAAGAACATGAATAAATACGCCAGTATTTATGAAGTACAAATTTAAATGTTTACAGGATAACATTACGTTACTTGGTTATCAATCTGCTCAACGAGATATATCCATGGCAACAAACTGGATCTGTGGTTAAATTCTCTTCTCTGGATTCCCCAAATCATTAAGGGAATGATGTCATCAAAATAGTAGACCCCCGAGTTTGAAGCCTCATTGAGGTACGTTATTATAAAAGGTCTCATTTTACGCAGAATTTAATTCGAATTTAAGATACGTAAATAAAAACTTTTTAAAGCTTTTTTACTTGTTTTGGCGAAAAAACTGAAAAAATGGCAGGGTGGAGAAGGTCGGAGCCAGGTCAACGGGCAGGGATTGCATCCTACTTTACCCTCCTGCTCCCATAAACCTTTCCTTTCCCTTTACACTTATTAAAAATCGTACAAAAGTTTGTCTTATTGCTACAACAATGAAGCCTATATTTGATATTTATGACTTTCAACCGCTACAAGGAAAGCTTTGTCCCATTATTCTGTGATGCGCAGCCAAAGGGTTAGTAGAGGTCCAATAATTAATTCATTTTAAGAAAGGTAAGACACACGGATGATTGAAACTTTCCTGATAGACTTGGAAGGGTTTGCACTGAAGTTTGCTAAATTTTCAGACCATTTAAAGCAACAGTTTGAAATCTATGAGTTGTTAAAATCGAGATATATGAAAAAAAGACAAAAAAACTCTAGGGTTCCAAATTTTTTTCGTCAAAACGCAATGTATAAAACGATTTAAAATTTTTTATTTATATATCGTAAAATGCTATTATGCGGAAAATGAGATCTTACGATAACGTAGGACAATCCAAATGGGCACATTGTGGCTTCAAACCCACGACTCTACTATTTTGACAGTGACGACAGAAGTACAGAATTTCTTTTTATTTCATATTGTCCTAACAAGTGAAGAAGAAACCCGAGTGATAAGACAGGCGAGTATATGGTCATTTAACGCATTTCGTCAATCGAATTTTCAGCTTTCCGACAGTCAAAATCAATAGTTTTAAAAGCAAATATATTTGTATATTTTATCACGCCCAAAGTTTTTTCGCCGAATGAAAAAGTGAATTGAAAGTGATTGATGGAAGGTAGCGGAGAAGTGGAGAGGCGAAGGTATCGCGTCCGTCAGATTCACCTTCCCAACAATACTGTCTACAGTAAAGATTGTAGCCACAGAATAATTGGATTAGGCCAGCTCCTGACCGTTCCATTTCCTCTCTTCCCTAAGTGCACTTATTCACTTTGCCCAGATTAAGCACAGTGCCTGATTTAGAAAGTGGTCACCCCGTATTACGCAGACAATCTCTCTTAATTTTATTACAGCGGGACTTGCATCATTATTGCTCTGCTTAATGACACATTTATGCACAATAAAATATAAATCATAATATCGGAATAAAATTATTACCGTGAAGGTAAATTTGAAGACGAACTGAACTAGTAATGTAAAGAATGTTCAAACATTGATACTTAAATTTCAATTGAATTAATTTGATTAAAATAGCAGTTATGTGCGTTCTTTAGACTGAAATGGACGACTAGGAAAGGTAAATATATGGATATTGAAAAAATCCGTTTCCTCTTCGGCTCAACAGCCCATTGAGGTTCTGGGCCTACCTCGAACTGTCATCTTGCATGACACATTCCAAATTTGGAATGACACTTGCACAGCATATCGATTCTCCAGCAGTCTTAATCCCGGTCTCCCCGACCATTACGACACAAACATCCAAACCCACGCCAGGATTCGAACCCGGGGCTGTGAGGCAGTGATGCTAGCCCCTAGGCCACAGGAGGTCGGCAGAAAGCCATTTAAGTGAGAGAAAATACAAGCACCAGCAGAGAGAGTAGATAGAGGACCGAGCGATACACCGGTGTTTCGCGCTTCTCTCAGTGTATAAAAATCAGAGCCCGCAACCTTACAAATTTTTCCCTAGATACTTTCCAAATCAGTCAATAGAAAATCCGAAAATGTCTGTTCACCCAGTATGGAATAATCATAGAATTGAAATTAAAACAAAGTTAATTCATTAAAACACGTTTTGTCACATTGCAAATCTTCTACAGGGGTTTTCAACAAAGGCGGGTCGATGTTAAAATGAAATAAAGCAAGCTGCGTGCGAGGTATTAGCGAATTTCATTTTTATCTGAAAAGGCTTACATGGGCCTTGCTATTAAAAAAGATTCGTTCAATATCGTCTCGCCCTTATTGAAAAACCATTGAGCACATCTTTCAGCCGACTGCCACAGAAATCGAAACCAAATCACTATTAAATTAAAAGTCATCTGAACACCATGCAATAAAATTCACTATCAATCTGAAAGTCCGTGACAAATTGAAATCAGAAGTCCAATTGAGATAATTGTTAACTGTAGAAATATGTAATATAAACAATAGCAGTGGATTATGAACACGAAGGTGATGTGACGTTAAATATATTTTAGAAGACAGACAAGAATGGAAGAATTTTGACCACACCAGGTATTGAACCAAAGACCTCCCGATAACCAGCCGGGTGTTCACCAACTGAGCTAATCAAAGACCGATTCAACATCTCTCCATTCCCGTAAACCTAAGCTAAGCCTCACACCTACCAATTCACTAATCACACTCTTCACAACCTAATTCTAGGAAATACGTGAAGAATGGACATTGCGTAAATTGTTCACAGGTGCATTTAATTCTAGTCTAAGAAAGTGGAAATGCTTCAAATTAAGCTCAGTAAAGCATATAGCTAATTTTCGAAGAAAGACAAGAATGGAAGAATGTCGACCACACCAAGTATCGAACCCAAGACCTCGCGATATCCAGCCGGTTGCTCTACCAAACTGACAAAATCCTAGTCGACGTCCAAAGACTAATTAAACATGCTTTACTCAGCTTCATTTGAAGCATTTCCAATTCCTTAGACTAGAATTCCATGCACCTGTGATCAATTTACGCAATGTCCATTCGTCACGTATTTCCTAGAATTAGGGTGTGAAGATTTTGATCAGTGAACTGGCTTAAGTCTACGGGAATGTAGAGATGTCGAATTGGTCGTTGGTTGAGTCCCCGGCTGGATCATCGAGTCCCTGACCCGGTTAACATTTTTCCATTCTGGTCTTTCTTCTAAAATTAACTATATGCTTAACTGAGCTTAATTTGGAGCATTTCCACTACCTTAGGCTATAAATATGTATTTTTTAAATATATATGAATTGTTGCTAAATAGAACCTGTGCAGTATACATGATTGTGATTTTAAAATTCAGTCATGCATGTAAAGGATTTTTATATTTCTCTTTATAGGAAAATATTCGTTGTTTGGATGGCGAATGAATGGTCTGAATTAGCGTTGGGATTGTTAAATGATTCTTATGTAGCTAGACGGTTTGGAATGAATGCTCCTGTGGAGACGAAATTGCGGGAAAGCCGTACATTGGCGGAGGTCACGGCATTAATCAGGCGACACACCGCCGAAAATATAGGTTTGAATAGGAAGCACGAAATAAGCCATTTGACGGTGATTGTGCGCGCTGGCGAGTCCGTAACCGTTACGGTCTGTGGACTCTCCTTCCTCCCCCAGGTTCGATTGCCAATGCCACTGGTAGCTGTCGTGGTAGCCTCCAAGCAATTTGTTGCAGTAGCATTTGATTGTAACGAGAATTTATTTTTCCTCCGGGAGTTGGCTTCATCGTGTGCTTCACCGGATTAAATATACAAACTGGCGTCGCCCTTGGTTGCCCATATTGTTATTGTCATGAGTCAGTGTCGTATCGGCCGGAATTTCCCAATTTTTTTTATTAATCTCATAACACCATTCATTGTTACTTTTATGATTTGTTTACGATTCAACCACAATTTACAAGCAGCAACTCACGATGATTTTCCCAAGAGAATGCTTCCTGTGCAAGTGAAATATTGGTTTCCCTCCAGCGTTTTTAAAATGTTGTTCTCTCGTACTACTGGCGATTTACGGTACTAACAGCACTACCCTCAATTCTTTTTTTTAGCAACTGCCGGTAGACTTTACGCTGGTCTCCTGCTGCGTCTGCAACCAACATTACTTCAGCGACTGTAAAACGGTACGTTTCCTCGTATGCGGTCGACATTGCGCCTTTTCAAAATTAACAAATCGGCAATGAACGAATAGAGCAATTTATCTGTGCATTATAGATCCTGTTTATAAATACAGGCCACGAGATTTTCTCTTTACAAATACATTTGACGGTGAACAAAAGCATTAAAATTTGTTTAAAACTCGTGTGTAGTGAAAATATATACTGGTTTCGATATTAATTTTCATCATTTATAACTTTTACAGTTTTAGTTAAGTAAAGCAGCTCTATGTATAATACTAACAAAAAACAGCACATCAATAATTTTGTCGTTTCATTCCTTAACCATATGAATACAAATATTATCGTTAACCTGACTGAAGAAAATTATAACATCAATAGCAACTTTACAACCCTAAAGGGGTACTATGATGAAAAACATTGAGCTTTATAATGAAAATTAAAAAGTTTCTTACTCAAAATATATCTAACAATTAAAAAAAACAGTTATTGAAATAAAAGTATTATTAGTCTTGAACTCAATTTTGACGTAGATTTTCATTAACGAAATTAAAAATTTAATTTCTTTTTAAAATGAGCCAATTCCACATTCTAGAGTGTTTTATCTTATTTCAATATATGGTGACTTTTACAGTTTTAGTTACATGATTTACGAAGCTCAGTAAAGCAGCTCTATGTATAATACTAAAAAAAACAGCACATCAATAATTTTGACGTTTCATTCCTTTACCATATGAATACAAGTATTATCGTAAACCAGAATGAGGAAACTATTATAACGTCAATAGCAACTTTACAACCCTAAAGGGGTACTATGATGAAAACCATTGAGCTTTATAATGAAAAATTAAAAAAATTCTTACTCAAAATATATTTTACAATTAAAAACAGTTATTGAAATAAAAGTATTATTAGTTTTGAACTCAATTTTGACGTAGTTTTTTATTCACGTAATTAAAAATTTCATTTGTTTTTAAAAATTAGTAATTCCACATTTTAGAGTGTATTATCTTATTCCAATATATGATGTGTTTAAGTGTTAACTACATATTGAATGCTTCCTACTTTATAATTTACTCAATACTCGTATGTAGAGCATCAGCACTACTTTCTGTCCATATTTATCTAGAAACACTTACATAATTTTCTAATTTTAAATATACAAATCCAAAATATTTACTGGTGCTTTTCAAAAATCCCCTAAACCCCTTTCGAATGCACTTATTTATTTTCGATTCCCCACAGGTACTAAATGAAGAAATATTACACTATAAAATATCTCTGAAATAAATAAACGCACACATCAAGTATGAGTGGCAAAGGGCATGGATTTGTTACTTCATTTCAATAATGGACAGGTTTACACCTTCATGGTAATGGAACTTCTATCCTAGAGAGATTAAGAAATATGATTACCAATTCCAAAGAATATAATATAATTTGTTTAATGATGTTTCCAGGGAAATTTGATCAGGTGATGACATGAGTTGCACAAAATGTAGGGAAACATTTGAAATTTGCTAGACTATAATGCAGCTGGATGCAGCTGGGATCAAAGTGAAGCGGAGGGATAAGCAAGATTTTTAGTTTAATAGAGCAATAGCAACATACAGCGTGATTGCCAATACAAGTTGTTATGAATATCAAATTACGACAGGGACTCAACTACTCTGAGCAAATGGTGACGAGGTAATTCTCGTTGGATTTGACCCACAAGCACTATGACACATCGTGTAACCGTAGTTGCCATTAACATACAAAATAATTAAGAATGTGAAATAATTAAGAATATAAAAAAATTCTATTTTTATAATAATAATTGCTTTTATATGTACCAAAATAAACGATAAAAGGTTAAAAATGTAGAATAAATTTTTCATAGATTAAATAAATACCTTTGAGGATAATCTAACGCTTCACTCGGTGTTGTGATTGGAAATATATTATTACTGTCGTCAATTTGAAGCCTCACTGTGCCCATTAGGATTGATCTACGTTATTGTGAAAGGTCTCATTTAACGAAAAATGTAATGCCATTTTATATGTAAAGGGAAAAATTTTTTAAATTATTTTATACCTGCGTTTTGGTGAAAAAACTGAAAAAAGTCTTTTTTCATATAGCTCGAATTTGACAACTCATAGATATCAATCCGTTACTTTAAATGGCCTGAAAATTTAGCAAAAGACTGAACTCCCTTCCAAACCTATTGACAAAGTTTGAATTAGCTGTGTAATTTTTTTTAAATTAATTAATTGGCGGAACTCTACTAACCCTTGGACAGCGCTTCGCAGAAGAGTGGGACAAAGCCTATCTTGTATCTGTTGAAACTCAAAAATATTAAATATAAGCTTCACTGCTGTTTATCTGATTTACTTTCAATCATTGCTCTTTTATTTTACCTTTCATTTCGTAGTATGTAAAAGCAAACGAACTGTTTTTTTTCATCAGTACTTACTTTTAAAAGTGTGCCAATACTTAATAATAATTGCTGTTCAAGTAGAAACCAATTATCAGTCCTATTAATGAAAGTCTTTATGTTAATATTGAAAGAGCGTCCTAATTTAGGAGAATGAAAATCGGTATTTCGTGATTTTCACATTTACATAACGGAAAAGTATTTTTTTTAATATTAAAGTGGAATGCACTGCGACAATTTATTGTTTATTAATATTATTAGATTTGTGAATTTTCTAGTACTTAGTAATTATATATGACTTATTTTGGCGAAAGGACGCTGTATCGTCTGTATTCTTCCATAATAACAAAAGAATGAAAGTATTAACAGGTTAAATAATTATATTACCGAATGTATGTACCTCTTGAATTGAAGCATTATTCAGAATCGAAAACGAGAATTTCCCTGGAAGCGGAGCTGAAACTTGTGCCTGTTCAGTCACCCTTGAGCGCCCAATCGACGTCCTAAGCTTATTTTAATCTAGTTGTGCATCACACAGAGCAAGAGACAAACGACCCCGATTAGGTGATTGGTTGCACTGCACCGCGCCGCCCACGCCGCCCACGCCCGTTCCTCCTCCTTGGGCGAACTCACGTCTCATTAACCGAAGGAATGCACTCCCAGAATTTCTTGTTAACGACTGTCAAGCCGCTCGTGATGTATAGATATGTCCCGGCAGGAAATCGAAAACTTCTCTCCGCCAAAACCACCAATTTAAACTTCTGTTCTGAAGAAAGAGAAAACTACAGAAGGTAATCCGACAGTAATTGGCTGGATTTTCTTCTTCTTTGCCGCAAAGCAAATGACGCCAGTGTTGGAGCTATTTGTCTAGGGGATTTCGACTTAATTAAAGTCATAATCTTGTGTCCACGGATATGCGCTGCTTAAACACAGTCAAAAATTATTCATCCCACAAAGTCTGTAAAAATACATCAATTTCAAGTTACCTGGTGAGATAAAATACAGCATCCATACCATTCATTTTTATCTTAGATCCGTTGAATACAATCAACTTTATCAAATTTAAAAACTTGAAATGACATTGTCAAAAAGAACATTTTTAAAAAAGTCCTTAATATGATAATTTTTCCCCATTTTAATCAGTCACATTAATAACCAAAACAAAAAAAATTGAGACAGTTACAAATTATATGTATATACTAAATTATATGGGGCTATGTACAATATTTTTAACATTAAATCAATGAAAAAGTCAAATTGTTTTATATTGTCATAATTTTAAACAAATTTAATAAAAAAATTGTCTTGATTTTTGTGGATTACTATGGCAATGCCGAAAGTTCCTGCTAAATAAATTTGAAATTAAAATTAAATTGTAGTTTTGGTTATTGATGTGACAGGGAAACATTATCATACTTAATCATAGTTTCCTTGTCAGAAAAACTGTTTGGAAGTCTAAGATTTTTACATATAACGGAGTTCTGGAATAAAGTTAAAAATATCATTAATCGTTGATAAATTAATTCGGTACATTTGGTCGTTTGTGAGCGAATTCGTCGTTACTGGTCTTCGGTGAAACTGTTTCCACGCGGGGCTGACGAGCTTGAGTAACTTTGAATGTCGCTGATGTTTGGACGAGAGTGTACTTGCGGCCTGCCGCCGTGTGCTGCCATCTCCCATGTACAGCATCGATCTGCAGCATCCTCAGGCCATGAACCAGTCGTTGCTTGGCCGTCAACACATCCTCCTTTAGCTCAAATCAATCTTCCGGTCACGCTTGATGTGCTCACTTGCCTCTCAACACGAGGTGCCAATGAAGGACTCTAATTGCAATTTGTTATACCTCACGTTTACCCATCTACTCTCTCACTCTCTCATTCTCCTCTCTCCCTTTTTTACCCCACTCACTTTATCTTCCCCTTTCCCCCCTCTCTCGTGTTAAATCTCCAAGGAGAAAGACTACTTCAATTTAAGTAAAAATAAAAGATGTGGCAACGGAACGATTGGAACGATCTCAACTACTGTACTATCCTCTAAGATTATTTACAAATTTCAAAATTAAGATCCATCTTGAAGCTGGAAACAGGTAACGATGACTATGTCCGATTCAAATAACAATATCAAAGAATTATATATAATTTAATAATCAAATACGCCGGCTCCGTGTTTCTTTCAATGCCAATAAATTTGTCAGCTACTGAAAAAAAATTATAGTTTACCTACTGATTTCCTAGCGAATGTATGTTGTTTATCGGAATGCAACGTAAGTGGGTCACAGCGCTTCACCGCTCTGTGCGTAACACTATGGACCAGAGTTTACAATTACTGACAACTTTAACACGTTAACCAATGAAGCTTATAATTAACGACTTGCACTGGGCAATCGCCGTATTCATATGAGTAAATAAAGAAAACTATATTGGTTAATATTTCCCTATTGGTTCCTATGAGAAATTTATGTATTATAATTTTTCGACTCTGATCATATAAACTTTGCAACCACATAATCTCGACTTTAATTAAATTTATAAAACCAAAGCCCTAATTTTTTTATCGCTGTCACTCTCTAACCGTTCTCAAAATAAACTTGTAAATCATGATATTAAATAAAATAACATACGCGTCTCCAGAAAATAATCATATTGCAGTTGGAGTCAATCCGGAACATAGTTCCGCTATAAGCACCATGAAATAGAACATAACCTGGGTATAATGGAACTGTAAGATGTTCATATTAAGATAGGAATTTATTTGTTAATTCTTCATTAGTTCAACAACAAAGAAAAAAAATGTCAAAATAAATTACAAATAAATCTCACCCACTGTCATACCAGGATTTTTTACTTAACGTTAACCCAAAAGCTACGTGAAAATAATTACAACTCTAGAATTTACAACCTACGGATATCAGGTGAAGCGTTTAAGGCAAAATAATAATTTATTTAACGAAATCGTGTTCTCATGGTTCAGTGATTCTCCGCTTCAATTATGAAAACTTTTAAAAAAAATCTCAAGTAACATTCACGAATTTTCCGGTACTATTAGAGTTTAATTTATTTTAAAAGTGTGTTTGAAGAAGCAAAATGTTGCATTGAATGCTTATAAATTTTTACTATTACAAGTTGACATTTAGTAGAGCTTCATGCGAAAAGTCAAGTCTGCATACGTATGAAAAGCGCTCAAAATGTCACTAAAATTCAACTAGCCACAATTTTTTCTCTTCAGAATGATTACATTAAAATGTTATATTTACCGAATAATTCATTTTTAGAAAAAGTTTTATTACCTTACATCGTCTCAGTCATAGTTATCTATAATAAACATTAATTATTAATTGTGTCAGAGCGTTAGAATGAATATCATTTTTTACATTACTTAAAGTTGTAGAAATAATATTTATTATTATTTAAAAATTACAAATTAATTAATTAAAATCTGAGTTATTATTGTAAATAAAATAGGAATACCAAAAGTCAGAAATAGAATAATTTTATTTTAAATCGAACTTTTCGGACTTCCGCAGTTCAGTATACAAAAAAAGATTTGTAAGTAATTTAAAATGTATTAATTTATATAAATATTATGGAGGATGGTAATCGAGAATATTAAAAGAATCTCAAGGAAAATAACAAAATATTTAGACTGAAAACTGAGCTATTTGTTTAAGATTCGGAAGTACTAGCTGAGGAAGATATTTACAGTAAATTATGAATTTTCCATATTTTAAGTTGCACGGTGACGTAATATCAAGTTGCATTATATTGAAAACTGGTTGATTCAGGTGCTAATGACTACTAGATGGCGATGTTTCTCTAAATTACAAGAGACTAATTGGATTGGACGCTATGTCAACGCGGAACGCTATCACATCTAGTCGACCAGGAATGATGTACACAAACACGGTAGTTACAATTTACAGGATTCCATTAAACGTTGTGACTACTACAGCAGTATGTCACGCTCAAGGAAAAATGTATACGTACGGCATCGCGTTACATACATTATGCGAGGTTCTGACGAACGATCCCGGTTGGATAAAAAAAAAGTAATTTATGATCAGATACAAACGTCATATCAACAGAATTTAAAAGTTATTCAAGAAAACTGGGATAACCCTAGGGAACCCAATTAATCATTATTCACGTTGCACCAAAACATTCAACAACTGCCCTGCTATGTCATCAAGCGATTTAAATAGAATAATGCAACTCCTAAAGGATTTTACATACTAATGACCAGGCTTAAAACTGTTTGAAGGATAAACGCAAATTTCCAGAAGTGTGTTTGGCAACGAGCGAAATTTTCGAGTCATAAAACGCTAAAAGTCATTAAACGGCCAGCGACTGGCGGAGTCGACTGACGCCAGATTATGTGGACCCGACAGCTGGAGGCTAGATTTCTAAATTTTATCACCCCACTCACAAAAATGGCGGATCAGAAAGTAAACGAATACGTTACAATTATTGACCAACAAGATACGGATTTAGGAAATTTGTTTTTCTGCTTTGTGATATTTTAGAATGCAAACTGATCGACACAATTTTATGGTCATAAAATCGGTGTTCAGTTATCAAATTGTCTTCAATTCCCAATCAAGATCTGAATTACATTCACGTACGCTTTAGTAAGAGAATGGGAAAGGAGCAGTACAGACATGGAGAATCAGCTTTCGTTTCCTCCCCTTACAATCATTTAATGATTCTTTTTCATTTCCTACCAAGTCATTTCACGCAATGTAGGGCAGGAATGGTGTGTTTTCCTGATAACTTTACTGTCCAAAGCATATGACTTATACTCCAAGCTTCGTGTAATTAGCGAATGACAATTACAACTAATGCGAATATTGGTGTCCATTAGGATTTATCTGCGCTCTATTTTGTTCATGATTCCCTAATATAATTTTGTATTGCGGCTATGCATTGAAAACATCAGTTTTTTGTATTACTTTATATATATATATATATATATATATAATTTAAATTTAATGCACTAATTGTAAAATACAAAACATCCGGTTGCCCCGGAGGTGGGGGGAGAATAAATAAATAAATAAATAAATAAATAAATAAATATATATATATATATATATATATATATATAACGAATTTAGATTTGATAATTTTTAAAAAAGAAACGAGCAAATTTCCCGTTCTGCCCCCACCTCCGGGGCAACCGGATGTTTTGTATATACAATTAGTGCATTAAATTTAATTTCATAAAAATTAAATTTAACACCTTGTAGTATTTCATTATATTTATTTAGCGTGCGGTTGATCGCTTTATCAATTTTTCATTTTGCTAAACGATTTTTTTTGCAAATTCACAGTGTTCGCCTAAATTTTTTCCGATTTTTTCTTTCTGTTTTGGTACAGCATCCTGTTACTCATTTTTATAAGTTGTCTCTCCCCGTTTTTCCTTTTTTCTTTCTTGAGGAAAAGATAACATTTTCCCTTATACAGGAGTATTCCGTTCCCCCTCGCACGCTAGTCTCGGTGAAGATTTTCCCCGAGCGTTAATAAAAGTAGATTTAAAGGCAGATAAAGACACCTATTTTAAGAATTATTGGACTGGAAGGTTAAAGTAGGTGGCACCTCTGCCACCCGACCTTTCTGGCTCCAATTAGCCTTTTCTTTCTCCCTACACTTCTTAAAAAATTCGTACATAATTTTGGAGCCTTGCTACATCTATGACGCTAATATTTTAAATTTACGACTTTCAACCACTCTTCGTAAGGCTTTGTACCACTCTTCAGCGATGAGCTGTCGAAGAGTTAGAAGGGGCCCAATAATAAATTAATTGTAAAAAAAGTAAGAAACACAGATGAGTCAAACTTTGCGGATGGGTTTGAATGGATTTTTCAAATTTCAGACCATTTGTAGCAATAGTTTGATGTATGAGTCGTCAAAATCGATCTATATGAAAGAATGACAAAAGACCGTGCCTTTTTTCAGTTTTTTCACCATGCATAACAACAATTTTGGTGGCCCATAAAAAAAGTCTCGTCTCTTTCGATGTCCCGCGTAGTTTAAAGACTAACTACCATGATGTCTGAATTAAATGAAAAAGCGATTACATTATCCTTTTCCTTATTTCATGTGAATCGCTTACTATTAGATATTGTCGGGGTTTCCATTGCCTAGATTGGTTCAAGTTAAGTGGAATAGGAAGTTGAAAAGGAGTAATCTGTATGGAAATAAATAGATGAAACAAATAAATATACCGATGAGAGAAAGGAAACCAATGTTTCAAAAAGTGCACAATCAAATCAAACAGTTTATATATAGCGATTGAACTCTGTGAATGACAGTTTGTTTGGGAACACTTTTCTTGTAATGGTGCATAAAGTATGTCATTTAAAGGAAAACAACTAAGAAGAATGGCGGAGGCCAGCGGGCAGGGGCGCCACCCTAGTTTAGCCTCCCGGTCCAATAAACCTTCCCTTTCTCCCTATACTTTTTAAAAAATCGTACTCTATTTTTGTGCGTTGCTACATAAAGAAGCTTATATTTTATATTTACGATTTTCAACCACTGTAAGAAAATCTTTGTCCCTCTCTTCTGTTAGTAGAGGTCCATTAATAAATTAATTTTAAAGAAAGTAATAAACACAGATGGTTCAAACTTTGCGAATAGGTTTGGAAGAGTTTTGGTTGTAAATTTGTTTTAAATTTCAGACCATTTAGTTTAACATCCATCAGTTGTCAAAGTAGAGTTATATGAAGGAATGACAACAAACGTGCAATTTTTTCAATTGTTTCGCCAAAACGCATGTATAACATACTTTTAAAAATCTTGAATTTACATATCGTATAATGTCATTAAATTCTGCCTAGAATGAGACCTTTTACAATAACGTTGGTCATTCCGAATGGGCTTAGTGAGGCTTCAAACTCAGGACTATACTATTTTGACGACGACAGTAGTGTCAGTAACAATAGTAATAAATGTTCGTTGTTCGCGGAAAGGTTTTCTTGGTTTAGAAAGGAATAGATTCACTCGCTACTAGAGACGGGATGTTACAGTTTCACCAGAAAGAAGTATGTCTTTAAAAACCTTTAAAAGACGAGACAATACGATAGTTATAATTTTAATTTGGAGCAATGCTGAAAACATTAACGTCAGCCCTTTTTATATCGGTAAACCCTGTGTCTTTAATTCTCTGTTCTCCTGGGAAAGAGGATTCCGCGCTAATTCCACGGTGAAACGAGCGAGCAACTGCGACCTGGAGGATGTCATTTGGGAACAAGAAACAAATTTTAATCAACAGTGGTTTTGTCGTGATGAAACAGTACCCTCGTCAAGTTATAAGTCTGCGACGCAGTAATGAGGGAAGTTTTTTTGGGGGGTGAGGGGGGGGGAAAGCGTGATTGCACGATTCGACGTAGGGAGAGAGGCGCGGACTAGGAATCGATCCGGGACCCGCGTTCTCGACGGCAATAATATGATCTCCGTGGAAATGAGAGTCGTCCTGCGGACAATTCTGACAACAGCTGCCGCCAACTCCGCAGCCGAGAAACTCGTAGCCCAAAATGGTTGATACAATATGTATATATTTGCCACTGTATCAGGGATGGACGAGATCTGATGAAATGTAGCACTGTGTTAGGAGAACGCTCGAATGCTTCGTTACTCAAATATGAGCTGGGTATCAGGATCCTTTGTATGAAAATAACGAGGAAAGGGGAAAAAAATTCTAGTCTTTCATTAACTTCTTTCTTAAGGTCGTTTCCATTCCTAAAGATCTCAAAAATAACAAGCAAAATACCGGAATTAGAGGCCAGCCAGACTGACATTTAAAAGATGTAAACAACAACAGGTTTTTGGGAGGGGGAAATCTAATTTAAAAATAAAAGGATTGACAGACACGTTGAAACAAAGTAAACTTTACACTATTAATTTAATCTCTATTTTCAACCCCACGTAAATGTCCTCTTTGAGTTAATGTTTTTATTTAAAAAACTCAAGTCAGAATATTTCGGCTCTTTACCCACAGTCATATGTAAAAAAACAATATACTCAATTAATTAGTCTCTAAACAACCCGATTTATTTTTGAGTCCAATTCACATATCCTCCTCAGTAGCTTTCGACTATATTGTCATTTTCAACTAAAAACAGATACGTATTAGCTTAAATTTACATTAAATAAACAGTAAAATAACATAAGATTCACAATTTTCTTTACCTCTTATCTAATTTACAGCAGCATTATAATTCTATTTACAACATTGTAGCAATCTTGCTATATCATACTTGAGACTTCACATATACTAAAATTAGGCCCAAAAGGTCTTATTCTATTAAAGGTTTTAATTGCTCGTCTTTCAAACTGACCTATATTGGACATACCACAACATAGGTTTTAAAGATCTTACCCTACCAATGATCTTAAAAGGCTTTGTCACTTCGACCAACATATTTGACAAATTATCTAATTAGTTTATAATTACATTTTATAATCTAATTTGCATACATAAGATAATCATTAATCAACGGGACCCAAATCTATTAATACTGTTAACCTTGTGAATTGGACTGAAAAATAAATCGGGTTGTTTAGAGACTAATTAATTGATTGGTATGAACCAGTCCTTTTAAATTAATTTAATTGACTACAGAAGAAAACCAATATACATTTGTTACATGAATACCTTGATGCAGGTTTTCTAGTGTTTTCCCTGCAATCTCATTAGGTGAAACACCGAGGAAGGATCCTTAATCCATAGCCCGGGGGCCCTAGTTAACCCTTGGCTACCTTGCTCTACCTTCCACATCCCCCCCTTTTCAATTCCCTTCTGTGTAATAAAGGGAATAGCATGTTTTAAGGATCACACCTCTGTAAGCCTGTTTATCTAAACCCAAAAAAAATTAAAAATTACATACACTGTATTTCATTAACATTTTCCCTGCGTATCATACATCTTATTATCATCCTCCTTCAGCATCTTGATTGCAATAAGGTATATATTGATATGACAGGTATCAAATTAATGACTTGAATTTACTTTCACAAAAATTGAATTTAATTTACACACAAAAGCAAATACCGCCGCCTTGTCGAATCACTTAATGGAAGAAAAGCATAACTGTAATTCGTCGTCAAAATAGTAGAGTCCTGAGTTTGAAGCCTCACTGTGCCCATTCGGATTGACCTACGTTATTGTAAAAGGTCTCATTTTACGCAGAATGTAATGCCATTTTATGGTATGTAAATGTAAAATTTTTAAAATTATTTTAACCTAGGTTTTGGTGAAGAAACTAAATAACAAGTCAGGTTTTTTTGTCATTCTTGTACATAGCGTGACTTCGACAACCCATATATGTCAAATTATTACATCAGACGGTCTGAAAATTTGACAGAAGACGGTGAAAACCATTATAAACCTATCCGCAAAGTTTGAATCATCTGCGTTTCTCAAATGTTTAAAACATTAGTTAATTAGTATACTTCTACTAACTGTTGGACAGCGCATCGCAAAAGAGTGGGGCAAAGCTTTTCTTGTAGTGGCTCAGTCATAAATATAAATATTATTTGACGTACAACGTCTCAAAATTTTGTACTTTTTTTTATAAAGTGTTGGGAGAACGGTAATGTGTATTGGAGCGGGATGGTAAAGTAGGGTGGCACCCCTGCCTCGACCTTTCTTCGACGCTCTTCCTTGCAGTTTTCCTGGAAAAGCCCCACTCTTCTTGCGATGCGCTGTCCAAGAGTTCGAAGTCTACTAATTAATTATATTTTAATTACGTGAGAAACACAGATGATTCAAACTTTGTTGGATGGGTTTAGAAGGGTTTGCACTGTCTTCCGTTAAATTTCCAGACTGTTTGAAAGGAGTAGTTTGACGTCTATCAGCTGTCAAAATCGAGCTACATAAAAGACAAAAAAATCCGGACTCAGTTTTTTCACCAAAACGCAGGTATAAAATTCTTAAATTTTTTTCGTTTACATATCATAAAATGAAATTAAATTATGCATAAAATAGGACTTTTCACAATAATGTAGGCAATTCAAAATGGGGACAGTGAGGTTTCAAACTAAGGGCTCTACTATTTTGACGACTCAGTAGTACAAGCGCCATGTGACAAAAAAAACACGTTATGGAGGATGTAAACAAATGATCGAGAGAAATAGAAGGAAAACAGGGATGTTGCAGGTAAATAAACGTCCAGATTATTTCTTCTCTGTATTGGTTTCACACGTACTGAAACGATAATGACGGGGAAGGTAAATAAGTTCGAAAATCATTCTTATTGTAGACCAGTAATAATGCGTCAGCAACACAGTAGCCGGAGCTTCATTTCGCAGTGCGAATATGGCAAGTCAACCCCTTCATTTCCAGACCATGCATTATGTCCCTCTTAATTGAAGTCATTTCGTAAACGACAGGCAACAACGCTGCACATACTATACTTCATTGCTACAGATTGCTCATTGGGGACCGCAACACGTGTCCAGCAATAACAAATTTGCCTTAAGAAGTCTGTTGAATTTTTATATCCCACGACTTATTCCTCGGAAGAAATGCTCATCATTATAATCAAGTTAACGGAAAAATTTCATTCAGTTTGTCTGCTTTGCTACTATGTACATTGAAGTAAATCCAGCTGATCAACCGCAGAGGCATGGAACAAAGCTCGATAACAGACCTAGATGAGAAAAGTCGTTTCAAAGTTTTCCTTTTCGGTAGGTTTGGTCTAAAAAGATATTAAACAATTTTAGTGAAGAAAAATAAATTGGTAAACAAAGCCAAGAAGTCCACAAATTTTAACCCTTGTCATCCAGTTTAGAATCTTCGGTCGCTAAGGACCATAGCCAACTCTACAAAATCGAAAAATCACATTAAAATTACAAATAATTACAAATAATTTATTGCCTTGAAACAATTTGAATTTCAAACGAAATAATAGAAGACATAAAGCAGACAACAACCACATCATCTCAAATTAACTGAAGTTTTTTTTAGGGCGGTGAAAATCCCCCCCTATCCTGCATAGAGATTAATTAATATGAAAAAATCTAATGAACAGGATTCCTATACTGACGCGTTAGGGGGTGGGGGCGACAAGTGGCAACCCTCGTAACCTCTCTGGGTAAACAGCAGTAAGGGTTTTTTCCTTCAGAACAAATTTTCTCTGGTAAGCTATTCCAGGGTCATAGGGATTAAAATGGAGCCGAAAAAAAATGGAGCCAAAAAAAATGGAGTCTAATTCCGCATTCCGTGCTACATGCACCCAAACACTATTTTAAAAACCTAATAATTATCACTTTTTTTAATTTATCAAATTAGCGATAGCAAAGTAAGTTGGAAAAATAAATCTGTTCCTGAAAGTTACAAAACATAAAGGAAATTAAATCCCGTAAAAAAAAAGAATTCCATTACTTGACCTCAAGGAAATTATCATTCAACTTCAAACTCACATGAATTTATTATGCAAAGAATTCTCAACATCGATAATTAATATATGATGTAATTAGTTTTTCTCAAAAAAAATTCAAAACCACGAAGCATGTCTACTGAGATACGAACGCCAGTGATTTATTTTTAGCAGAAAACCTTAATTCCCAGAAATTCCGACTGCATGCCAGTAATTCACTGGTGCAATAAATATTGTACGTTGGGAAGCGTAGGTCTTGCGGAGCTACGCTGAAACGCAAACTGCTTCGTGTAAACACTAATTATACTATATAAAGGTTGTGCGTTTCTAACGCTGCATTCCTGATCGTGAATAAATGATGGAGAATCTCACGGTATAAATTAATAGATGTAGGTACACAGGAGTAATAAACGGCGAAATTAAATGTATGCTGTGAATTCCACGTATCAGTTATGATCAATGATTCCGCGAATTCATAGAAGTGAATTTTGGAAATTTTAATGACATGCAGTCCATCTCTAGATGATAAAGTAAAATTAATTAACTTTAAATATTTTCAAAACTCAAAACTGAGACTCCTGTGGGAATTTCTGGGACGTGCGTGGAATAAAATGGGAGATGATTGAAGTGAAAATTTATGCATATAATTTTCGCACGGTCTGTAGTTGCGTGGGCGAGAGCCACGGCATCTTCTAACTCCTTGCGTGCTCACGACATCGGCGCCAGTGTGACGTCACACGCTCGACTGCCTTCACTCCTCCCCCTCTCTGTTTCTTCGTCACTACAAAACCACTTGCATAGGTCCGCGATAATTTCTCTTTTTACGCCTTCCCTCGTCAAATTGGTAACCAATCCATCCTCCCTTACAGGACGTCACGTGTTTCTGACCACCAATCACTCCACGTCTCCATACCTAAGCCCCGCTCCTATAATACGAGACGGACCGTCCGCCATTTTCAACTACTCCTGCTAACGCAAGTGTGCTTCGCAGTGTGGAACTTCGTGTGATTATTCTGTTGTTTGTTTATTGTGCAGCTGTAAACCTTCCATATTCCGCCAGCTGTGATCTCACAGCACTTTCCCTTCAATCCTCCTACTCCCATTCACCCTTCACCCTATACCCTTCTGTCTTTAGTTTTAGTTTATTAGTTTTACATATTGTTAAAAAATAAATATTTATAAAATAAAATAGAATAAATCTAACACAATTCTTGTAAGAAATGAAAATAAGGCCTGTTATAGATATTCAAGAAAACAGGCTATTAGTGTAATAAAATGTAAACTGTAAAAGCGAAGGATTTCGGTTATCCAAATTTTCAAAAGAATTCCAAGGAAACGACGGGTTATATAATATATATTATAATACTATGCTTTTAGTATCCCTGACGAAGTCTCAAAATGGAGACGAAACATCGCTTTTGAATAAATAGTGATACATTTATATGCTGACTTATTGGCCGTCTTTTTATTTATTATAAAATAGAAAATTTTCATTAAAAGTATAATTATGTGAAATAATGTCTTTCAATCAAATAGCCGACATTCTTTTCGCTTAAATCATTATAAAATTACAAATTAATGCTCCATTCAACATATTACCGATAAAACAGAAACACCTTACTTAATAATTAAACATCTTGATCATTAATTTTAGCGATTTTTTTTAAATTGAGATAATTTATTAAATATATCATTGTAAGGGGATCATCATTGTAAAATTGGGACGTGTAGCTTTAAAACTGACGTCGGGAAATTTTCATTTTTAAATCTGACTGTAGGGGATTGGAAAAATTTACCTGAAGAAGTGTCCGAAACGTTCCCTGCCAATAGGAATGTGTTTCAGGGAAGAATTAGGAAGTGTAGTGAAGTGTAGAGCAGTGTAGTACGACGAAACAAAATATGAATAATGGGTACTTTTTATCCTTTTTTGTTAGGATTTAATTTAATTTATATTATATTCGTGTAGCTATTATTTGTAACATTTTATTTTTAAGTTTATTTTTTGTAACTGCCACCGAGTGTTACTCAATTGCAGTATTAATAAATTCATTCATTGATAAATATTTGGTTTCTATTTAATTATTTACTTTTAATTATTCTCAACCGTGGAGCGGATCAATCCTTACCAGACAAAATCTGAATCTTTAAAATATTCTTCAAGAATATCAACAACTGATTCTTCTTAAACTAATTTCTACTTGATCATTTTTTGATAATGGAGCCCATATGAGTGGAAATTCGAGTAAGTAGGAAATTTCAAAAGTGGGTTAGAAATGATGGTGGAACCCTAAAAACATGAGGGGGCTCGCAAAATGTATGATGAAAATGACTATTATATTAAAAAATAAGTTTACATAAAGTATATCGGTGGCGAATAAGATTTTTTTTTTTTTCACAGCACAGTGGCAATTCTCTTCTCCGCCAAGACGGAAATGTAGGACAAGATTGTTAGTCTTCCAACTCGTATCCCTCCTTAAAAATCGAAATGCCAGGTAAATCACAAACAGGATTTTAAGTCTCTGGGTTGTAGATGTAAGTGGTAAATTTGCCGAGAAGCATCGTGATGATGTGAGCCTCGTATTGATCTCGTTTACGCTGTCCCCGCTGAACGGTTCGTGAATAGGTCCAACGTTATTTCATTTCCTCGGATTGTTTTCATTGAACGAGACGTTACGACGTCTTCCCATTGGCTTTGTGCGCTTTACAGCATCGGGGGGTCAGCAGCCCCAATAAAACATGCTGTTCGAGCGTATCCAAATGAAGGGGAGATAACGCTGTCCCCCGGTACACGCAATTACGCCCCGGGAGCAATTCGTTCTTGCGAAGTGTCCCACTTAATTACGAGTACAGTTATTATGTGACGCACCCTAAGACCCGTATATTTTGCAAATTGTAAATTTCGTTTAAACTGTCGTATCGATTTCCTGAAAATATTCGTTGCCGTAATAGCAAACAATAGGCTTAGCACAATAGAGCCGTTTCATAGTCTCAAAACAATGGCACCATACTAGGCTACGGACCTCGTAATAGGGGATGATCTGGTATAGAACCACGACACTAGTGATTTTAATATTAATTGGGATATTCAAAAAGTCCCTAAGAAATTAGGCTACCCTTCAGACCCCAAATGCTTCAATGTTGTATGGCTAACGTTCTGATCTTGATGAATTGCTCATAAAACACTGGAAGAACGTCTGAAAAGCTCAAATTATTGAGGCTGAGTACCGTATGACCATTTTTGTAAAAATATTCGAAAATTATTGCGCTCTGTCTCATATATAACAATGCGCGAAATGTAATAATTATTTGGTTTCTATTTAGTTACTTAATTATAATTCTTCTCAACCATGGAGCGGATCAATCCTTACAAGAAAAAATCTGAGTCTTTAAAATAACCTTACAGAATATCAACAACTGATTCTTCTTGAACCAATTTCTTCACTTTCATGTCCCCAATTTTTGATAATTGTGCACATACGTAACTTCACGTCAGTAAGAATTTTCAAAAGTGATAGTTGAACCTCGAAAATATTAACGGGCTAACAAAGGCTGGTACAGGGGAATTATTTTATTTATATCTATTACTCAATCCATTATCCGCTGCTTCGATGAAATAAAATATAGTGGCAGTTATAAAAATTGTGATCACGGTAGAGAGAAGAAAATTAAATAGTTCCGAAAAATAAAAATAAAATTGGCACCCAAACGTGGGGCCTATTACAGAGATACTACACAATCGCTAACATATTAGTTCACAGTTTCTTTTCAATTTTTCACCGGTTAATAAATTTCTGTTCTTCCAAAATTTTGATGGAGAAACAACGGACTTATCATTTAAAATGAGAAAAAGATCCTTCCTCAGACACGTATAATAACAATTTTACTAATTCTAAAGTTGGGGTTTTGATGGTCTTTGTTGCTACTACAGATTTTCTGGAACGCTTTCTACCTAATCTTTATAAAGGGTTTGAATTTCCCGGGCTCATAAAAAAATCTCATGTATGCAGATTTACAACAAAGTCATCATCCAGCCCACACAAGTTCAGATACAGTGGCAGGGATAAATAATGGCATTATTGAATGGACCTCTGATTACCATACTGATGATATTTCTCATCAGTTTGGATTGAACATCAACCAAGTAGAGCAATCTTGATGTTTATTTTGTCATTATCGAAATTATCATCCAGACATCTGTCTTCATATTTTTTGTTCAAATTCAGTTCGCTGGATATTCCTCAAATTCGTCGTATTCTTTATGAAGTCGCGATTCAGATATGGTTGAAACATTATAGAACGAAATAATTGTTCCTAACATGCGCTGAACAATTTAAATTTAACCAGAGTATTCTGACGAGGAAGAAAAAAAAGTTTTTTCGGACGTGATGACGTGGGAAGAGATTCTGAAATAACACAGAAACTTCTTGGCTAATGTTGCTTTACAGCTAGCGCAATATAAAGGATCATTTGAAGTTTCTCATTTAAAAGCCCAAGTTGCGTGCAACACCTTCCCTGGCGGCTGTAAGTCACGTGCTCCCGTGTCCCTTGTTGCGGGGGAGTCTTCCCTCCCCCTCCCCCTCCCTCCACCCCCGAGTGCCATTCTGGGCGGCCGCTTTATGGTCGCACTAAGGGCGCATTTGCCCAGAACCTGGCAAACAACGCCGATGTGCATATGCCACGTCAATACATTATAGTCCGATAAAAATTCTTCTTTCAAGTTTTCACCTGTACAACACAACGACAGGTAGAATTTTTTATCTTCCTTCTCTTGAAAAAAAAATTTGTTTTCTTGACAACATGGTCCTCTTCAAGATAACCATTTAAATGAAATATATAACAATGGACTTTTAGGTACTTCAAATTAGTTTTATTCCTTTTGAACTGAGAGTTCCTAGAGTGATATATTAAGGGTATAATGATGTCAGTCCTGCTTCCTAACGTCTTAACCGATATCAAGAAGTCTGTAAATAGCGCCGAAACGCACTTTTCACGCCATCAGCGGAAACCAATACATCAAAACCGTGTTCCACCATGTTCAGTTGAGTTACAAGAAAATATGACACGACTATCGACTTGAGAACAAAAAATTCTGGTAACTATATCTTTTGGAATTGATACGCGGAGAAACACAAATACACATAAATATTGATTCTGCCGTTAGAATCCAGAGACTCGAGTTTTCTGCACTGTGGGTTGCGGAACCTGTCTCATCAAAATCTTGTCTTTATCACTGCAATTAATCGCTTTTCACAAGAATACGATCGGGTCGATAACCACGAACCTTTATATTGTAATATATCGCAATAAGACACCGATATTGTTTGATTTATATAAAAACTGCTGATCGATTTATTCCAACCCCTCACCAATTTGTTTAGAAACGAAATTTTTCCCTAGCCAACATTTTTTTCCCTCTAATTTTATAAGAATAATTATTTCTTAATGTATGTTGCAATTGTTATATAATTGTGCATATTTATGTGTTAGTAACACTACATGTTGAATAATCCTCAAGAGAACTTTCATAATTTATTAAAAGTAGTTCTATGATCATGTACTGTTACTTAAGGGTCACGGGGACAGAAATTTTGGCAAAAATCTGAAGAAAAAAAATTGATTTTCAATTTTTTTCATATCAATATGCTTATAAATTTAGTAAACTGAAAAAATAAGCTGCCAAACAAAAGAAGGAAAGCGCAACATGCTGCAGGGCAATTTCAACTATTACGTTTGAGTCTCAATTAATTAATTAAATTTTTTTTCTGAAAAATGTTTTTCTCAGCTCTGATTTCTGGTACTAAAATCCCTCTATGCGTCACAAATATAAAGTTATCTTCATTCTTTTTGTATATAATCTATATCTTCAAATACAAGTATTTTTTCTAATCGTTCAAGTACTTTAGGTGACAAAAAAATTTAAAGTGCTGACAAGTGCCAATCTTTCTTAGTAAAGAATTATTTTCACCCCACAGCTTTATTAAATTTAAAAATAATACAGACAATTAATAATACTGGTGAACGCTACATATTAATGTAAAAAAGCAAGTATGTAACACAAGGAACATTGTCAATTGAAAATAATTTTTCAAATATCCCAAGAGAAACAAGTTCAAAAAACAAAATTTTGTACATTGATACACGTGTGTGTTTTTAACACACAGTTAAAATTTCAGCTCAGTAGCAATTCATTTACAGGAATTTCAAAATTCAGTTCCAGAGTCCCTTAATGATAGTATAACACGTTTTTGTAGAATACAGCGACGTTTGATTAATATAAATCATTTCTGTACTTTGGCAATTTCTTATTAATATCAAGCATGTTACATAAATAAGAAGAATTTGGCAATGAATCGTCATTATTTGTATTACCTAAAATCCATTGCACACCTGATAGAGTATTAAATTGAGGACGAAACGCCAGGTTAACTTTTAAGTTATTAAATTATTTCTGACAAATTTAGCTGTTTTCATTTATTTAGAGTTACAAATAAGTCAGCTGATAAATCTAACTATTAAAACGTTTAATAAATTTTGCGTCATGTCTACAAACACATACTCAACAATCAAAGGCTTACGGTAAAATCCGCCTTTGATTGAATAAATCGTAATGTGTAAGGATACGGAACGATACTTTTTTTCATGTTGGTAGACCCAAACAATTATGTGCATGTAAATAAGCCGAATGTGTTGTTGAATTGGATGACGTTAAAGTTTCGGAGAAACTTCTCAAATTATTTCCACATGCAAACCAGGTCGGTACAAAGAGAATTGCTCACATTCGCATAAAGTTGTGAGAAAAGAGGGTGTCTTGGCAAACTTTCCTCCCTTTCTCAATCTGAGACCCGCCCTCTAATCTTACTCCTTCAAATAGTCTTTTTTTCCCTCCACAAACTAGAATAAATATTTTTATTGTGACGTTAAGAGTGGGTCTTGAATAAAATATGTCGTGACTGCTGAAAGACGCAAAATCTAGAAAGATAAAAAATCTACGATTGTGTGGCACTTTAATGTTAATGCATACAAATGCACAAAAATTATTTAATCCTACAAATGACGCGGCCCTTGGGTTTGTTAAAAAATTCTGTGTGTATCATTACGTAATTTTCAAAATTTGTATTGTGATGTGTAGTAATTAAAAATAATTTGAAGTATGTTACAGATGAAGCCTCACTTTTATGTTAATAGAAAGTATTGCAGTGTGACGATGTTATATAATTATTAATCTACAAGTGCGTAACAAAGGGAAGTTTCTTTCTGAGAAAACCAGTTTGTTCACGACTTCGGTGGACAATTTTATTTCCCGCTCGACAAAGGATCCAAACCTCAAAAGAATCTCAAGCACGAGAAAGGAATTTAATTTTTCATGCAAACCATTAGGAATAGGATTTTGCTTTGGGTAATTAAGGGACGCCGAGTCGTGGGACGGTAATTTCTAACCTCGTAAGAATGTCTAGGACAAAAATATGATTTTATACCCCTCTCAATTGTAATTTTATCGTTCGTAATGAAGGCACTCTATTGTTACCAAGGAAATTTCTCAGTTACAGAGTAAAGCAAAACTACTTTCATTAAATCAAAAAACACAAGATACAATTAATGTTCGCAAAAATAGATAATAGGCCACTCACATCTTTATTTATATTAATTTGGTAACGCAACCTTTTAAATAGCTCTAACTTAAAAATTCTAAAATAATCACATTTAAACTGTTGTTTATTTACGCTATCAGCACTAGACATTTTTTCTTTGCCTTATTAATTCTTTAAATTAAATATAATATTTCATTTACATATATATTTTGTTTAAATGTTTATAGAGGACTATGGCTAAATAAAATACCGAAATAGTGTAAAAAAACGAGAAATTATGGGAAATTGGAGGACTTGTGGTTTATTTAGGTCCTAATAAACGAGTCACGAAAGGTATAAATAGAAATTAATTTTCCTCTCATTTGTGTGTAATGTGAGAACATATTGTTTAGTATTTTATAGAATGGTTTTATACAAATATCTGTTTTCCCCCCTTAAAAATTGTGTTTCTTTATTACTTGAAAAATGTGTCTAAAACTGCCCGGAAATATGAGCCGACAATATTTTTTTACTCTTTCATTTGTTATACTCACGTAAAATCATCTATTTTTAAAATTTATTGAATACGTAAAACTACCAGAATAATGCAAAATGTCAGTTATAAGAAAAGAATAATTTACAATGCTAATGTTCCTTGTTCACAAATTAAATTAGTGCAGCTATAGTTTCAAACGTAATGCACGTATTAATTATGTAAAACACTGAAACCTTAAATTATCCTCGCGTACCTATCGCCTTTTAACTTGTTTAAAGAAATCCTTCCCGTCACTACTTTACGTTGGAAGTGAATAGGATTGTTTAATTTTAGAAAAGGTAAAATTAAGTCCTATTTACACAATCAAATATAGTTATAGAATCTTTAATGAAGGGTAATAGCTATTATTAAAGTAATTTATTGATTGGCGGAATTAATTTTTATGCCATGGAATAGGTTTTTAATGATTCAAGAGTTCTTGGGTTACAACCCGGGCCATATTAGAATTTAAAACAGACGTTTCGATGAAGTACTTATCTTTATTAAATAAAAGAAAAATATGAATGAGTTTCTCATCGAAACGTTGGTTATAAATTCTAATTATGACCCGGGTTGTAACCCAAAAACTCTAGATTCAGGCCTTAAATGGCTCGAAGTTGATCAATTACTAACAAATATGAAAATAATGGACACAGTTCTGAGCAAATATAAACAGAATTACAACTTCTTGTGTTCAGAAGGCTAAATTCCTAGATTACACGTGCAAAATAAATATTAAATAGGACTCCATTTTAAATTATCTTTGGAGTCTCCTAGTAATAAGGTATACAACGGGATAGCATCTAATTGTGGAGCTAGTGTATTCACGAAAACATTGATGCTATTGCTTAGTTTTTTATTACAGCTTTTAAAAAAGTATTTTAGTAATTAAATTATTGTAGTATATCTGAAGTCGTTTTCGTGCGTCACTGTCTGCGTACTTGTAAGACCAACAGACTTCGTCATCTCATCAAGAGACGCCATTTAAATGTCTTTTAAACGTTCCCTCTGAAAGATTGCGCTTCAAAATCTGCAATGCAATACGTGTTAGGAAAATGCTTGTGTTTGTCGTTCCTTTAGGGCACAGAGGTTCCTATAGTCCGCATTTTGCGTTCCATTTATTTCTACTTAGATATTCATAAAATTTGCTCCGCCCGTTGCATTCATGCTGAAGAACGTTATTAAAATAGTCCTTTAGAATTCTTTTCCTTGGAATAATTAACTCTTTGCTGGAACCTAACCATTAGGCGTTCACTCTTTTTAACATTGTACTTCAAATTTAATATTCTTATTTAAAATTTATTAAATTGAGGGGTTCAAAAATTTATAACATCCGAAACACTGAAATACAATTTGTAAGGACTAGACTCCTAATGTTAAATAAAGAACGTAATGCTGAATATATTAACTTGAGCTGTAAAGGTACCACATTTTTCTACAATAAAATTAAAAATGGTTTGTTTTGAGTGTGAACCACATTGTAAAATTCACGTGATAAACGTGAGATAAATACATTTATTGCAAAATTCAAAAGTAATTGAAGAACGTATGCATCAATAAAATTAATTAATCTCACTACGTCCAAAATATTTTCTCAAGGAGCACATTGGTTTAATGTTTAAATAAGTTTAGAGTATTGGAAATGCTTGATCATTAAAAATTTTGCAGAAATTTTTAGTGGTGAAAATACATTACAGTCTCCATTATTAATGAGTAATAAGTATTATACTACAACTATTAACCATAAAATTATTGAATTGAATGTCTGGGGTCTCATCTGTTATTTATTTATTTATACATCTAATTTTTCACCGTAATTATTCATCTGAATTGGATTCGGAAAGTTTGTCCTGTTTTGCTTAGATTGTAAATAAATCCGTAGAGGTTAGTTATATTTAAAGCAGATTGTCTTTCGAGTGTTTCGTAATTTATGTTCGTGGTGTGCCTCCTCCTCAGATATATCTTTGCAGCAACAAGCTACGGTCATAGTAGCACATTTCTCAAATTAGCTTAAGCTACCGTAAGGACGGCTTCTCCACTTCCGTCAGGTTAAATTAGCTTTAGCTAGTTACGCTTCTAGGAAACACATAATTTAGTCCAATGGGATTATCAGCTATCCACCGATAATTAAGGCTTTTCTCACTAAAACCTATTATCTTAAGTAAAATTTCTTCACGCAACTGAGGAATTTAATTACTTTCCAGACTTCCGGCCTCAGTTTGAACAAAAGGGTCGAGTAATCACAAACTTGGATTGGAAGAGAGTATTACTGTTATTTTTAACACAATTATTTAATTTCACATCGCTATAAACTACAAGCGTTTAATAATCTTAATTCAGTTTCTGAATTTAAATCCGACAAATAAAACGTAGATATTTATCAACTTTGTTATTTTATATAATTAATTGGAACATACACAATGCTGCTACTACAGCGATGAATATACGAACGAAGAGAGTGATGAATATACGAACGAAGAGAGTGATGAATATACGAACGAAGAGAGTGATGAATATACGAACGAAGAGAGTGATGAATATACGAACGAAGAGAGTGATGAATATACGAACGAAGAGAGTGATGAATATACGAACGAAGAGAGTGATGAATATACGAACGAAGAGAGTGATGAATATACGAACGAAGAGAGTGATGAATATACGAACGAAGAGAGTGATGAATATACGAACGAAGAGAGTGATGAATATACGAACGAAGAGAGTGATGAATATACGAACGAAGAGAGTGATGAATATACGAACGAAGAGAGTGATGAATATACGAATAAAGTAGAGTATTGTAGATAATTAGCACAACTACAAAGAGCACAAAAAATTGTGATACCATGCCACCACCAATTCCATCATTAGACACTACATTTTTACTCAATTTTTAAATTTAAAAGTAAAGATAGTGAAAAATGAATAAAGTTTATTAAAAATTTTATTCCAATTTTGTATCCATTAAATTTCGTTCTAATTTGCCTCATATTTTCATTATAATTAATAAGTGATTTTATTGTCCGTAATAATTATTTTAAAGTGTGATGTTTCGAAATTTGACTTAGTATTAACCCAAATAATTGTCATGGACCGACGAGTCCAACTAATGACGTAAGTGTGATTATTTGCTGACGCTTTCACAATTATATGAAAATATATTGATTAGGTCAGTTTCTGTTAACAGATTTAAGAGCGGTTGTCAGGATTATGGTCTTAGCCTTTGTGTAAGATACTCAAAACAAGTCATTGTGGGATAAAATGATGGCCCAGCTAATTAGAAGAGATTGTGATTGCGAAGGACAAACCGCTGACAGCAGTACAAAGGTGGCAATATAAAAACCAAAAGCGAAGAGGACGGCTCAATTAAAAACGTGACCATAACAAAGAGTGATTGAGTGTTCCTCCACGCTTGCCAACCCGGCACATCAACTACGAACAACATGAAATATTATATGTTGGAAAATAGGGAGAAACCGCACATTTCATTTTAATTTATCGGCGAAACGGTTCAGAATCAACAATTTAATGAGCTTAATCTACAGAGATGCATTCTAGATTAACCAGGCGATTTTGGAGAAAAGCAAGTTTTGCAGAAACCAGCCGAGAACATTCAAGAGAAACCACTTGGTAAGCAGTGGACAGTAGCTATTTACTGTCGTTCTCAAAACAGTAGAGCCCTGAGTTTGAAGCCTCACTGTGCCCATTAGGAATGACCTACTTTATTGAAAAAGGTCTGTTTTAACGTAGAATTTAATGAAAATTAATGATATGGAAAGGAAAAAATTTTACAATAATTTTATACATGCGTTTTTGACAAAAAACTGATAGTTTTTTGTCTCTTTCATATAGCTCGAATTTGGCAACTCATATCTATGAGTTATCAAAGTCGCGCTATATGAATATATGGTGAAAAAAACACTTTTTTTTAGATTTTGGGCCAAAACGCATGTATAAAACTATTTTAAAATAATTTATTTTGCTTATCATAAAATTGCATTACATTCTGCACAAAAAGAGAACTTTTTCAAGGACGTTGGTCATTCCGAATGGAACTCAGGGATCCACTATTTTGACGACAGTAGAAATTACATGGAAATCATGAGTCGAACTCAGGAACTTGTCTTAACTTTCGTTTCGAATATATATTCTGCAAAAAAAAGAAATTAAAAATCAGTAGATAAAAAATTATTTTCATAAAATGAAATAATATAAATTTATTTTAGTCGTTATCATACATAATCTTTAAATTATAATGGTATTTAAATTAAAACAGAATATTTTCATTAAAATTTAATCCATAGTAACTGAAGTGGGGAAACAAAATACATCACTATACGGATACAGAATTCAAGGAATGAGTGAAATTTGAGATTTCCTCAGCGAATCATTTTATCACATGCGATTGATTATTGAAGACGACAAAAAACTCATTTTCAATTACACTGAAAATCTGCATCTCAACCGTTGATCTTAAAACGCTAGAGTAGTGGCAGGTGCTGAACGATAATTAAACTTTGAGCGTGACAAATGTGTTACGAGAGCTTCTTTCCCAAAACGAAGGAAAGTAGTGCACGCTTCAGCCCGATCTATGGGATCCGGAAGTGTGCTTCATCAGTCGAGTAATTGGTTAACAAAGCAGTCAACGCGATCAGGAAAGCTTCACCATCTTAAACCCCAAGTGTCGTAACCTTTATTAAGAGGATGTGCTTGGGGGAAAAAAATTAAAGACTCCAATATTATAAAATTCTTAAAAGAAAATTCGTCCATGGTATTTTAATTTGATTTGTATTTTCATTTAAAGCTAACTCAAAATCTGCGAAAGTGGAAAGATTTTAAAGATTTCAAGAAAATTTACTTTTGGCAGTTCAGTATTCATCGTATCTTAAGCGAAATATCAGAGTACTAAAAGGAAAGTAATTGTCAGTATGTAGCGTATACGTAAATTCTCTGGTCTAGTGGCTCGTACAGCACAGGTCCCGCCTTCGATTCCTGGCAAGGGTTTGGGAGTTTGTGTACGTCTTTGAGTGCTGTTGGCCAATCCCCAACACACTTGAAACTCAAACTGATTAAAAGAATTGCGATCTTTTTGCCAAAAACTTCGACACCAGATTTATATGAGGACGAGATTAAGAAAGAAAAGAATGTCGGATTAAACAAAGATGGTTTCTATAACATGTAGAATCATTCTGTTTCTTACATTTTGAACGGAATTTAATATAATAATAGCTCATAAGCTTAGTTTTAATTAAATGAGAGTTTACAACTAGAAATTGAACATAAGGAACGAAACATTCAACAGGCTAAAAATTTTTAACGTCGTACCTTCACCTATAAAAGGACGAAATTAATAATAAAACGAATCTCTTAGTGGTAATCATTTTTTTAAAAACGTGGCAGGAGAACACATTTGGAGTAAATTAAATTTTTTTAGCACCTGTTCTCAAGTTACAGCGTTAAGTAATGCAATTTAAAAATTACCCAGGTTTGAAGCAGCTGGGACAGAGACCGATCAGCTGCTAAGAACTACACCACAAAGTGCTGCCGTAAAGTTTCTTTTACGACGTAAACTGTAACTCGGCATCACTGGACTCGAAGGCTTTTCCTAGCCGAACGGCAATCACAATTAACAATCCCAGGAACCGTCAAGATGTTTGAAAGTGATGGAGAACTTGCGTTTAGGCGAAAAAATATATATGAAAAAGAACAGTTTTTTGTCTTTCTTTCATACAGCCCAACTTTGACCACTCAGATTTTCAATTGTTGCTTTAAATGGTCTCAAAATTTAGCAAAAGTCAATGCACATCCTTTTAAACCTAAGTCCAAAGTTCTAATCATCTGCGTGTCTTACGGTTTTTTAAATTAATTATTAGTGGAATTAATTTAGGAAAAGCGGCGGAGAAATGTCGGAGCCAGGCCAGCGGGCAGGGGTGCCACCCTATTTTACCCTCCCGCTTCAATAAACATTTTCAAAAAAATCGTACAATATTTTGTAGCGTTGCTTCATTAATGAAGCTTACGATTTATATTTATGGCTTTCGACCGCTACAAGAAAAGCTGTGTCCCAATCTCCAGTGATACGCTGTCCATGGGTTAGTAGAGGTCCACTAATTAATTTGAAAAAGTGTAAGAGACACATGATTCAAACTTTGTGGATACGTTTGGAAGAGTTTACACTGACTTTTGCTAAATTTTCGGAGCTATATGAAAGAAAGACAAAAAACCCTGACTGTTTCCAGTTTCTTCGCCAAAACGAAAGTAGAAAATGATTTTAAAAGTTTTCGTTTACATATCATAAAATGAATTAAAATATGCGGAAAATAAGGCCTTTCACAATAACGTAGGTCAATTCGAATGGGCACAGTGAGGTTTCAAACTCAGGGCTCTACTATTTTGACGACGACAGTAAAACTTTAATTTTACTACCAGAAAGTAATGCTACGTTTTTTTCCCCCAGACTATGGAAGATCGTAATTATTTTAGAGAATAACATTTATGATTGAGTATGAAGTCGTTACTAAAACTTTACTATATCACATCCAGATACCTAGTAACTCATCAAAGTGAGAGAGCAAATATACCAGTTTCTCTTATTAGTTGGCATCGTTGCATCAATGTGCGTATCTTACGAACATCGTATCCCGAGAGAAATGCGCGACAATTCTTTATTTTTGTCTTCTGTAAGTTTATTAGTAATTTATTACTGCTGTATCAAACATCAAGGTTCCCTTGTTCGTTATCAAATTTACCGACACTATTTCCGGATGAAAGGTATTTGAGTATTCATTGTGCAAATAGATTCATACACCTGTTTATCGAATGTAAACTCTTACGTATGTCTGTAACTGAGGACAAAATTATGCTATAGGGGACAGAAGTAAATATAATAGATGAAAGGCTTAGTTAAAGCGAGTGTAACAATCCGTCCATTTCCAAAAGAGTGTTTTCAAGGAATAATTAGCATTGCAGCAAAGGAATCCCTGCATTAGCGCTCGCTTCGTCTTACCTATTTGCATATTTTGTATGAAAACAAGTATAGGGCTTCTCCCTTTCAACCCTCTCTTTCTATGTATAAAGCGGAGTTGTGCGTCACGTGTGTAAATATTGAATTAATGTTACGCGACAATTTTCCTGCCTCGCCTGTACTTCTGTGTTAATCTCTCGTTGTAGCTGCCAGATAAAAACGCTCCCGCTCTCATCAGCAATCATACAGACGAGCTAATGTTGTTACTCACTGAATAATCTGTGGATATTTCAATGTGTGACATTCTGCCGACTGCTTGCGGCAAAGATAGGAACATGCCGGCGAATAAATAATGAAACCTGAAGCAGAGGATTTCTTGTACATTTGCAAGTGAATAGACCCGGAAATTATGCACCAACAATGATTCCGTTAAAAGACCATTTTTAAGACCGTTTCATGACCATAAATAAATATATTTAGCATTGAGGTTTGAAAGCTCAGGAAACGCAGAATAAGGAATAAAATTAATAATTATATGTGGCCAAGCTTAATATCATAATTACACATCTGAGTTCGTAAATACGATTCACGAAAAAGGAAAAAAAAATCGTCTTTGTGTGCCTGTTCCGCATAGAAGTTTAAACGTGTGGAGAATTTTCAATTAAAATTTGTACACATGTTCCAGACGACCGTAAATCGTACACTGGAAACAGGACACGACTAACACTCATTAGGATAGGCTGGACAAAAAAATTTAAATTCACGTTAAAATAAAATATAGAATGCTTATAAAATTCAAATACACAATATTTTTTATTACTATTACCTACAACGGAAAGAGTATTAATTTCTTTGTTCATCTTTTTACATTTTGTACGTTCAAAACCCAATCAAATAATTCAAAGTATTAAATAAATTCACTTCGCACGTCTTCAATTTTCTCAGCTATTATTAAGTTATCTTGATGACGCCTCACATTAGGAAAGATGTAACGATTTTTATGTTTTTTTGTAATATCATTGTAACCTTTAAAATAATATTAAATTTTTTCTGATATATTGACCATTATATATACTATATATGTAAATATTGTTTTGTCAACTGGAACGCGTATTTATATAAAAAAAATTGGAATAAATTGTATTGTGGGAAATTGCTTGCAAATGGATTACATGATTTGAAAAGAGCTGAAGAATAAGTGAAGGCAATGTAAACATGGTAATAAACAGTCTAAATTTTAAACATTGAACCAGTAATCCCCAGTAATGAGATACTTTTATTGGGCACAAATTAAATCAAGAAAAATATATGAAAATAGGGTTTTTAATTAACATAAATTAATATGTATTTTCCTGAACTTTGTATGGATGAAGAAAAGTATACCGCAAATATGAAGTCATGCTGTAATTCACATTTGAGTCAAAATCATTTATTGTAAAACTAACATTTCAGTATTACTAAACATGACACGAGTAATGAAGTTAATAATGACGGAGAAACTGATTTTAAAGCTACGTACATCTATAAATATCAGGTTGACAGTATTTTGAATCCTGTCCGTACAACGCCTAAGCCTTGATTCTTCTCTCCGGATTCATTTTAGGTGGGATGCAGCACGAGGAACTGATAAATCAAACTACACATCAGCTGGATCTCCTTTTTTATTGGATTGAAGACATTTGGCTCAAAAATTCGTCATTTATCATCCGGGCTCGTTCAGGGTGGTTCATTTTATTTTGCGCCGCGGTGTTGTGAATAAAGAGACCTGAGCCCCTCAAGGTCAACTTATAATCGATTGGACGAAAAAAGAGGGTAATTTGCATAAAGCAAGAAAATTAGTGGAAGGAAGCGGGCAAGCCAAGAGACCCACCCACTTGAGAAATAAATGATGGTGGTCTCTGCTGTCAGCTGCAGGCAAACCGCAGTGTTGTTTTAGATTCTTGAATTTTAACTTAAAGTAACCCTGCAACATCAGTGTTACCACTTTGTAAGACGACAGCTTTGCTTCTTGAATGGCATAAGTTACAGTTTATATTAAATACGAATCAAAACGTCACAAATACGCCGGAGGAATGAAAACTTCATGGTCAAAGGAAAAAATAACATCTACCGCAACGCCATTATGGGGTATTTGACAAAGAGTGATTAATAAAGACCCCTTGATTTGGAACTAGAATTTTTGGATAATTTAGGTCTAGTTCTCAACTTTGTAAAAATAGAAAATTCAATTCTAGAAATTTTGTTTCTTATTGTAAAAAAATATATACAATTCTTACACCTGAAAGGAAAAGAAATTACGTTTCAATATTCTCAGAGACGATGTAAAATCAATGGAAGTGAGATGTTCATACTGCACCGTGTTAAGTTAGAGGGGAGACGCCATGATTCCGACACAAGATTACCGTCGTCGTCAGAATAGCAGAGACCTGATTTTGAAGCCTCACAGTGCCCATTGTGAAAAGTCGCGCTGTACGCAGAATTTAATTCCATTATTCTAGATGTAAATGAAAGAATTTTATACATGCGTTTTGGAGAAAAATCTGTAAAAAGGCACGGTTATTTTATCATTCATTCATATAGCTCTATTTTGACAACTCACAGATTTCAAACTATCACTTCAAATGGTCTGAAAGTTTAACTAATTACAGAGAAAACCCTTCCAAACCTATCCGAAAAGTTTGAATCATCTGTATTTCTTAATTTATTTAAAATTAATTTATTAGTGGTCCTCTACGAACTCTTGGACAGGGCATCGCAGAGGAGTGGGACTAAGATTTTTCTATAGTAGTTGAAAGTCGTAAATATAAAAAAAAAGTTTCGTAGCTGTAGCAACGCTTCAAAATTTTTATAGATTTTTTAAAACGTAGAGTAAGAAAGGAAAGGTTTATTGGTAGACGTTGGAATAATGTTTGTCGCCACTACTTTCTGTAAACGATCGAAATTAATCAACGGTAAGAAAGATCTTGTTTTTTTTCCGCGATCACGAAGTGTTTTATTTGGAGACACTACTCATACTGCTGTTGTGTACTTTAGTTCTCGCATACGTCATTTAAAGAAAAACAACCAGGAAGAACGACGGAGTAGGCGGGCAGGGGTGCCACCCTACTTTAGCCTCCCGGTCCAATAAACCTTTCCTTTCTCCCAACACTTTCTAAAAATTTCGTACAAAATTCTGGAACGTTACTACGTCAACGAAGCTTATATTTTATCTTTACCACCTTAAATCACCATAAGAAAGGATTTGTACCACTCTTCTGCGTTGCACTGTTCAAGAGTTAGTAGAGGTCCAATAATAAATTCATTTTAAAATAAGTTAGAAACAACAGACTTCAAACTTACCGGGTTTGTACTGTGATTTGCTAAATTTTCCGAACATTTGATGCAATATTTTGAAATATACGAGTTTTCAAAGTCGAGCTACATGAAAGAATGTCAAAGAACGTTCTTTTTTAATTTTTTCGCCAAAACGCATGCATAAATCATTTTTTTCGTTTACATATCACACAATGACATTAAATTCCACGTAAAATGAGACCTTTTATAATAACGTAGGCCGTTCTGAATGTGCAGAGTGAGGCTTCAAACTCAGTGCTCTACTATTTTGACAGTGACGACAGTAAGGTTGCATTTTAAGAAAGCGATGCTGTCCACAAATCTCGTAATGAAAATTATTGCACTCAAGTAAATCACGTAGGATATTAGCCGTAGCATAGCTGACTAATTGCTGTAACTATGTGTATAATAGCAACCAACTGTATATTAAGACATAATAAGATTCGATTCAGTAGGATGATTATGTTCTTGAAGATATTAATATACAATAATATCTTCTAACTCATAACAAAATTAAGTAAAATACCGTTGGCTTAAACCACTATTTTTCTTTAGTTGTTACGTATTAAAAGTTACCAATACTACGATATTTTTCCTATTTACTTGCTAACACACAATCTCATATCATTTCAATGAACATAGTAAGACTTTAATTCTGGTTTACGTCACTGAAATAATTATTCTTAATCAACGTCGCCTTTGCCAACTTAATGCAACAATTAAACATAGGTTATTTGAACAGACAACTAAATTATGGATGGGTATCATATTAATTGATACTCGTTAACAGAACAAGCTTAATATTTTCAATTTTTGGAATATTTCAGATTTGGTATAATGACCTTAACATTCTACATCACGAAAAATAAATTGTCTTCCAATAAGAATTACATAAATGTAAATGATTTGGCCGAGCCTACTCAAATACGCTCTAGAAAGTCGACTGAAAAGAAATGGGGACTCATGAAATTTAATTGGGAATTGCTTGCGGCGAGTAGGAGAAAGATAAGTCTTTGTGCAATCTTCAAAGTTTACGGACGTTGGCCAGACTGAAGGAAAAAAAATTCTGTTACTACTATTTACTTTCCCACTCATAGCAGCAGAATGAATCGACGATGAGAATAAATGATTTTACGCAACAATAATTCATCAATGTATAAACGTAAGTGAATTACTTATATCAGAATTTTTTTTGGGACAAAGTCACACATTACTGATTCTAATTGGCCTGATATCAGTTAGTCAAAATTATTTTAAAAATCATAATAGAAAATATTTTGAACCTGAAAGAAAAATCAATACGAACGAAGAACGAATAAAGCAAAATTAAATTTGCGATAATAGTTTATACTTTTGTTGATAAAACTCAAATTTATATTATTTTAAGCATCATTTCAAAATACATTATGTATATGTCAATTCTATACATTCTTACAATAAAATTTGCACTTTACTGAATTTGAGTCCAACATATTAGGTATTCTTGGTGTTATTCATAGGCATGGTTATATTATTAAAGGAAACGATGGATTTATTTATTGAATTGAATTATGGAAGCAGCACGGTATTAGCATTTTACTCGATATTAGCTACTTCGTTCTTCCCGTTTTAAAATAGTTATGTCAGACATTTTATTCGGAATGGCAGTTACAATAAATTACAATTTACATCTGAAACTGACTTAATATTTATGTTATTAAAATTGGGAAAGCTTTAGAAATATTTGAGAAAGCCAAACCACTGCACGCGTGTTAGGTCTTGCATTGGAGGCAACAGCTTTCCAGTAGTATGCTAGACGTTTAGAAAAATGCGCCCCTTGTTTTGGGATATTGTAGAGGAGGAATTAGTTGCAGCAGCGTGTTTCGTGGTCTTGATTTGACGCGGTCTGCAGGAGCGGAACTTCTGCTGAGCTGGCGTATCTGTATTGGATACCAGATGAATACAGACTCCGTATCTTCCCACGAATGGATCATAAAATGTAGCCATCCGCCAAACCAATCTCCGGCCGCAGCCTGCGCCTTAAATTGAGCGGGTATCCAGCCCCTACTTTAGCACCTCATGTGGGTTAACAACTAATTGTCGGTGGGTTCGGGTCCGAGTTCGCGGGAGATAAAGCTGCCTGTGCGCGTGCATACATGCATAACTTTCCTGATAACATATACGTCCTCGCCCCCGCACCCCCGCACCCTCTCACCCCAAAGGAGCTTATCATGCTGTTCGCACTAAATGCATGTCATAAAGTTTTATTACCAGGCCATGTTACGAAAGATTGTTTTCATGTCTGTTCGTAACCTCTGATTTGGTGCAAGCAAATGAACGCAGTTGCTAACTGATGTACCTACAGATCAAATTAATATAATTTATAATTATGGAAAGAGATCAACCCTTTCAGTGACCGTCGAAAAGTATGTTAACAAAAGTATTTCACTTTCGGTCGTATTATATTTCTGAGTAGTTAAAGTAAAACCACTTCAGACCTTGGGCATATGGCAAGAGTTGTCCGCTGATTCCATTGGATCAGCCGGCCAATTGCCACCTTGAAACTGGTGGAGACACGGAGAAGGGAATGCTGCGACCCCACGGCAAACTCGTCTCCCGTCATTCGGAAGGGCGTGAGAATAGCACCCAATGCCCGACATACCTTAAGCAGGTTTTCTAGGGTTTTCCCTGCATCTCTTTAGGTGAAACACCGGGTAGGATCCTTAAACCATAGCCCGGGGGCCCTTGGCTACCTTGCTCTACCTTCCGCATCCCCCCTTTTCAATTCCCTTCCTATGCTACTAAAGGGAAGTTGCCTGTTTCAGGATCACCCTCATGTAGGCTGTTACCAAAAAAAAAACTTGGGCATATGGCAAGAGTTGTCCGCTGATCCCATTGGATTAGTCGGACAATTGCCACCTGAAACTGGTGAAGACACGGAGAAGGGAATGCTGCGACCCCACAGCAAACTCTTCTCCCGTCATTCGGAAGGGCATGAGAATAGTACACAATGGCCGACCTACCTGATTCAGGTTTATTAACATACTAAATCGACCTAGATATTTCGCCTGTAAATTTATGAACTTAAATACTTCTGTTCCTTTCAGAAATACATATTTTTTATAAATCACTAACTATTTCATTATAAGTATGTAATGATAATTTTTTAACAAAGACACTAGTATGTAAAATGAGGCTTTGAGAAGTTGTTATAAAATATATGGGAACGTCACTGTAGGATCCTTAAACCATAGCCCGGGGGCCTTAGTGAACCCTTGGCTACCTTGCTCTACCCTCCACATCCCCCCTTTTCATTTCCCTTCCTATGCTATTAAAGGGGAGTTGTCTGTTTCAGGATCACCCTCATGTAGCCTGTTAACCCCCAAAAAAATTATTTCAATAACAATTCTTCTTATGTCTCGTAATGATGTATTATTAATAATGATGTGTTGGTATATATTTCATCACCGCTGCAGCATTTGATATTTGATCAGATACACGGTCACATTTTTGAAAATTTACCTTCACACGCCACCTATCATCTAAATCGCACAACTGAACGATGGAAATTAAATTTTTTACTTAGGAAGCTAGGTCAAATATGCATGTGTATAAATCGTATAAAACAATGCACACTCCACAATTGCACAAAGTTTTATTTCAAATATACTTCATTTATTCAATATAGAATTAATAGACCAATAATGCAGTCAGTATGCACGGAATATATCAGAACTCGGCAATCCACAATCAAAATGTAAAAACAATTCTAAGGTACGTCGCCATGAACTTTCGCGAAATTGAAACGCCACGGATTTTTCAAAACAGCCAGGCTGATAATTTGGGATCATGTTTTTTGTTGTGAGAAATCAAAAAACTATATATATTAATTGGTTGATAAGTTAAAAAACATTCTGAATCTGGATAAAAGTGCCACGTATCACCTTTGACTATAGCCAAGATCCATTTAATGCACGCACAGATTCAGAAGTTACAGTTCAGTACGCAATCCTTCACATAATTGCCTTTTCTTTTGCAAAGGAAACGGTTGTCATTTTCGGCGGAGAAAATTACTCTGAAAAGGTGTTTTGAAGAGGAGACGATGGTTGATTCAGGGACCTGCTCGGTATCAATGTAGAATTGTCTCCTAAATGAGAGAATATCCGAGAATTTGCAGTCCGACGCGTTTGTCCTTAGTCCAGAAATCTTATTAGGAGAGATTCCAAGTTTTGGCTAATTATTACAATCAGACCGGTCGGGATGATGGGGCATACATGAGAAATAATAATTCTCACCATCTAAGCGGTCTAATGTTAACAGTAACACCATTTCAAACAATGCATCTGTGATTTAGCAGCTACATCTCCTACGTCATTCTTTCTGCTAAGAAACACACACTTTTGTTTGCAATTTTTGAGAAATGAATCTTAGACGGGTTAATAATGATTTGAGAGGCACTCACTAACCTGTTGTCGCGTCCAGGATGATGGCCTGCGACCTGCCAGGGAGCTGATCCGATGCGATGCGTTGGAAGACCTCGGATTCTCAGACGAGTTCGCGAAAGATTAGCCCACAATTGGGCCACACTAAACTAACTCGGAAGCTTTAACTGACAAGCACAAGATTTGCGATTAGAATCCCTGAGCTACCCTTCGGAGTGACCCGGTTAAACATGTAAACAAAGCACGCACCACGCACCGTTGCACTCTTCAACCTGAACAACCGCACAGCACAGCGTCTAGCGAGCAACTCAACTTGTACACAAACTACATTCAAGTGGATCAAATTGGCAAGGACAGTGGAGGGAGAGTTTTTGCTAAGAACATTCCTGCTGGTTAAAATTATTTACATGGTTTATTCCCATAATACGTAAAATTCATTAACTGATACTCGCATTTTTAAATTGCAGTGGAGGTAGCATTTAAATACAACTAACTTATATATTATGAATATTGACTACGTAAAAGATTTTTAAGTCACACACACGTGTGGAAGAATCGATATACTTTGCAAATCCTCTAATGAATTAAATTCAACAGAAATGCAATAAAAAATCTACTAAACTGAAAGAAATACTCAGTCATAATCAAAGTACATTATCCAATAAAATGAATTTGCGAGATAATAGTCCAATAGAAGAAACATTTCACTTGTACAAAGATGCAACAGTAGCAGTCGCGGATGTCCACAATATTCTGTGGCGCAGTAGGACTCTCCCCAATTTTAATTCGAATTTATGGAATTTTGAATGATATAAAATTTAACTGGCGACAGCCAGGAAACAAGGATTTTTCCCCCGCGCCAGGTTTGCGGTAATTAATAACGTTAAGCTTGTTTTTGGCTGAAAGAGCATTTACCTTCAAAATTTCCGAAGGACACTGTTTCCCGCGTCATGGAAAACTTCCCGCGCCGGACGGAGAACTCGTGAAGATTGGCAGAAAGACGTCACGTGGGACAGTGTTGTTCCATGGAGGAGGAATAGAAGGAGTTGAGCTGTGAAGGTGAGAAGCCGAAAAATATTGAGTATAGTGTGAGACGTTGAGAAGGCGAGGAGGGAAAGTGAGTGCGGTGCTGAATGTGGAAGGGAGCAGAAAGCTAGAGATTCGAAAGGATTTTGTAAGGGAGGAATAAATGGGCAACAAGAGTTGAAAGTGAGAAAGTGTTAAGAACAAGTAAGGCTAGAGGGAAGAAGGAAGAAGAACGGAGTTTTTCTCAATTACGGGCAGTATGAGTTCATCCCACTTTCCGCTGGCAGAGGGAAGGTCTGCAAGTCAACCAGGAGGAAGGAGGAGGTTCCGGGTCACATAGTAACCTGCATTACGACACGAATGGAAATAAAACAGGTTCATCAACTGAACGAAATCTGCTGCACGATAATTAACCCCGAGATTTAAAATCGTCCCCTTTAATTAATTTATTTATAAAAGCGCGCAGGGCCCCTTTCTTAAATGATTGTTTTTTTATATAAATAAAATTATCACATTATATATTTATGCAAATAATTTACAATTCACGTGGCTTTAAATAAATAAATTAGAGTCATTTTAACCCAGAGGCAAAGAATTAAAATAAGAATAAGGAAATGCAGTCGTTAGTCGCTTTCCAACAGCACTGTTGTACGCGTAAACACCGTCAGTGTATTTTAGAAACAGAGCCAGCCAATGGACGTCTTTGTTGTAAGTGGGTTACGTAGTACCATGCACGGTAATTGCACCGTAATAATTTGATAAATCGGCCGCGCCTTCGCATGAAATAATGTGCACTGAGGTACACCGAGACTCATTTGTGTGTCAGCTTGAATGCTGAGAGAACTACAATAGAAGTCTTGTGAGCGCACGCACATTACCAGCAGAGGCTCGCTCCGCTCACACTAAATTAGATTCCCTGCTAATGTAAACAAAACTATCTTCACCACGAGCTGCTTTAAATCATTCTCACATAATATTACTATTAGCTGCTCAACTTATCATAATTGATATTAACGTCAGTTGTTAATATTATTCTAGTTTCTTGACGTAAACCGCCACAATAATATACTAACAATATGATATCATTATCATACTCATGTTAATTTATTTGTAACTGTTTGTTGCGTAATAATTATAAGTATTTCAAGAATACTATATTTAAAATAATTGTAAATTAGTCTGGTACTCTGATGTGGTGCAGTCGTAGACTGTCAATTAATTTTAATAATAATAAAACGATTATTATGCAACAAACAGTTACAAATAAATTAACATGAGTATGATAATGAATAATGAAATATCTTGCAATGAACCTTTTAGATTATAGAAAATTAAAATATTCCCCTTCTTAATAAATTTGTGGTTTGTGGCTGTTTTTTACCATACTGACTTCTTCGCCCAAATCAAACAACCTACAACAACCAATTTCCTTAATCACTCTAATTTATGTAATGTTATCCTGTAATCCTCTATGCTGTACCCTATGTAACAGTGTTTGTTAGCTAGGGGAACTCGGTACATACACCCATCAAGTTGTCTAAATATCTGCAAGGTACGAAATTTCAGCACCAACAAGTCCATTTTTTTTCTTCACAAAAACAGGGGTCTTGTCTGTATAGGATAGCAATTAATCTTCTAAATTATTTAATTATATGCTTCAATTCATTAATGGCTTTAAATTAGGCTACTGGAATTTCAATTTCATACATTTGGATCAAATTATTTGTCAATTTACGCATGTAATGCCACCTAGTAGCATAACGTCATAGCCAAAGCTTAGTTTAGATCGTTCATTTTTTAACACTGACAAATTTATATAATTCTGAAAGAAATCTAAATATAATATGGCTGATATATTTTTTTGTGTTCAATCAGTCTCAATTTTAATCATAAAGTGTTTAAAATGTTTTATATATTTGAAAACCTCTGGTAATATTGTCAACAATTAATAATACAGAACGTCTTGTTTTATTATCATATAATTATTGTGGCAATATTTTAAAAATCTCATGATTTTCAAGTTATAAAGCGATATATTATTATAATAATATTAATTAGTTTTATCATTAAAATAGAGGCTGATAAAAGAACCATTTCGAATATAATACAAAAACACAATAAATTGTTTTAATTAATCATTCTCTTATCTGTATTAATAAACAATTCTTCCATGAAAATCGCAACAAAAAACAAATTCAACAAGCAAACGGTTGACCTTTTCACAGTAAATTAACATAACACTTGAAATAATAAAATTCTATCAAATTTCAGGTGACATAATTTGCAAAAATGTAATTCGCAACTTCAAGGGAAACATTGTGTGTACACCTTAACGTTATTCATTTAAATTACATTTCTGTTGCATGCTTTTATAAATTTACAAATATTAGTATTTAGACATTTACGCGCATGTATTCTTTTCACTAACATATTTTTTTTTCTGTTTGTATATTTTAGATTTATAAATTTATTTCTAAATAGCCATATAATGGATATATAAAAATTATTTGTAGCCCTGTAATTTTTTCCGTCGTTGTAAGTCTAAATTTATTCAGTCATAATGGTTTATTTATATTGGTAAATCAGCTTTAAAGGCATTGTTTTAATTATTTTCCTTTTATTATATAAATTTCATTACACAAAATTGTGTTCGGGCTTCAATTAATTGAAAATATTTTATTTTATGCAGTGAGTATTAAAATGAAGTGAATAAATTCATGACAGAATTAATTAACAGACGTTAATTAATTTAATAAGTGTTAAAATATTACGTAAGCTTGAATTATTTTGAATGCTTATTGACTTTATTTCAGAAAGTAAAAATTACCCTTCAACTACGTACAATTTACTGTTAGAATGATAGACGTTGAGTAGTCAACTATTCTTTACGCAAAAAAATGATGTGCAACTTAGGAAATATCACAACGTTTGGAATGTTTCAGAGAAATTTTGACTTTTGAAGTCTGCAGCTTAGCTCTCGACACACAATCGTATTTTACGTTTTGTTTCACGAGGAATGTTAAATGATGTTCCATTCCGCCGTAATAATGATCGGTCTCCAAACAGCTTTGTCCAATTGTTGTTCTACAATACAGCTTGTTTGGACATGCATTAACTGCAAAATATAAATCTATAAGAATCTAGTCCAAAAATAATAATATTAACTGAATAATATGTTAAGTTATGTTGCTTAGAACCATTTTAAAAGAAATAAATTGGTGCGGACTTTAAGGGCAAGTGTGGTTGCAGAGAGGGCGCTGGTTGCATAGCTTTTTCGTGGCCGTATTTGTTTTAATAAAGTAGCAGAAACGGCACGACACGGCTGTAATTCAGTCTCCCCGCTAAGGCATGTATGAGGCGGAGAAGGGGACAAACTTTGGGATGCAACATCTGCAAAGCAAACGAGATATTACTCCGAAAACAGTAATTTGAAACAAGATTGTGAAAGTGCTGACACTCTCTGCCAGAATCCAAATGAGCATTTTAAGAACCCGAGACACGCTTCCGAGTCGCACGAAGCTTGTTGTCAATCTGTCGCTCTTAATAGGAATTGCACGTTCCCATCCTGTAAGCCCTTTTATTACCGGACTCAAACCACCATAATAATTCGTTTTGGGGACTGACGCACTTTTTGAAAAGAGACGTCTAGATGCACTTCATCTTACATTAGTTCGTGCTGCAGAAAAAATTCATAAGGATTACTGAGCGCCGCATAGCAAACAATTTTATAAATGGAATATAGTTTTTCGGGGATTATTTTTATTAAAAAAAACCTTACTTATACGCCGCATCTACCGTGCTGGTCATTAGTGACAAAATATTTGTTACATTTACGAACAATATAACTTAACATTTGCTTATTAAATTTTTAAAAATTTCTGTTCTGATTGTGAATTCTTGGCTGGAGTGAATGACGTCATCCACTTCTTCCTGGACGCTTTAAGATTAGGGCATCCAAGAATTATGTATGGGGATGATAACCGTATGTTACAATGATGACAGCTTGGAGGGGAATCCATGGAAAATCAGAACGAATGAGTTAGGTTTGAATTGAAATGTTCTCAACCTTGATAGCATCACCTGATTCCTTCTGAGAAAGTCCTTAGTGTATTTTTTTTAGAATCACACACTTCGAGGAATATTCCCGGCTTTTCTCTTGATTTAGTTTTCCCCCAATTATTTTCCATCGATTTAATCATTTCTTCTTTAAACTTCTGAAATTCTTGATTCCTTTTTGGAATCTGATTTTTGAGCAGCAATGTCTGACGGGGGAGAGATTCTCCAAGATGGAATTAAAGGGAAAGTGTTATGGTCTATTTTTTGGATGATTTTTCAATGTTGAAATAGATGGGGTTGGAGAGGCATGGTGAGGGATAACAGTTGTGTGTCTAATCTAACAATATTGGTTTTCCTTGTAAGTGCTAGTGAAGTTTCGTTAGCTTCCATCATTAGTATTTTTATTGGGAGTAGTTTTGGTGCATCCAGTGTCATTGCATAGTTGTGGATTATATTTAATTTCTCTGTAGCTTAAGCTATTATGAATTTGTGCGCGGTGAAATGGTTATCCCGAATAGATAACGAGCTATGGAAAGCGCCCTCACGACTTTTTATTGAAATATTAATAGATTTTAGATTAAGTCGTCGCGTCGTCTCCGCTACCTCGTTGTTGTAGTTGTTGTTTCGTACTGGGATTTTTTTGGATGCGTAGCAGGAGATCGTTTTCGCGCGTTTTGTCTCTTGGTGGAAAGGTAATACAAAAGCTAAGTATGGTCTTGAATAACACATAATGCTTGTTTGTCTTTCAAGAAACCAGTAAATAATAATAGTTCGCCAGATCTGCTGTCACAATGGACGCATGCAGAGACGACTCCGTTGATCACTGGAGCTGTAGTCCTAAGGAACCGCCCACTTTGTCTTTACAGGCCGTAGCTCTGTCCTGCTGTTAAGCGGCGTTGTCCTGTAGGCAAACAATAAATCCTTCCCTTCTCGAGCTAGTCCCCATAATATATACAGCAGTTTACCCGCCAGGAACTGCACCATGTTTTCTTCACCCAGAGTTTTAAACTCTGCACATGAAGCTGTGGACAGAGTCAATTGACTTATAACCGAAAATGAGATCGAAGGTATTGTTACAGGTTGGTGGTGGAGGAAAGTCGCCAGCCGAATCACTGAGATTCCGATTCGGGCAAGACAAGGTTGGAAAATTCATAGATTTCGTGGTCGGTGTTTCCTGTTTGTTAAGAGCTCTCATGAGCGCTTGAGCAAGTACAATTCGGCGACGAGATATACACGTCTTGCTTATACGGTAGGTAAGCTCTTCCTCCTTGCACCTGCGTCATACGCGCCAGAACGTATTCCCACGGGTGTGCAAGCATGGCCTTTCACCACTTCATGTGTCAGCTTATAAAGTACGACCTACGTCGGACTCTCTGGATGTCCTGCGCCTCACAACTTCAAAGAGCATAACCTCGTTCAATTATTAATGATACAAATACATTTTTAATTACTAACAAGCATCTGTACTAAAGCAAATTTACATTTTATGTGGAAAATATTTTAGCAGTCGCACTTAAAATAGTACAAAACCACTTGGGTTAGTGATAAAATTTTTAATTTTAACTCTGGAACTTTCGGGCAATATAGTTACATTCATGTATGCAAGTAATTATATTTTTTTAAAACATATTTACAATTTCACGAGAATCCCAATCTGCTAACATTAATATTTTTATATATTTATAACTATTATTTTTTAAGTTAAGTAGTTTTTCTTATAAATTTCTGCTGATCAAAACCGTTTGGGGGAAAAAATGGAAAATCATATAACAGTCATTAACTGAAGTAATTAAAATGTTTAATACTACGTTATTACGTTTTTTTTACGATTATCAGTAGCGCCCTTAACTTAACCAAGAACCCGATTTTTGAAAGTATCACTGAAGAAATAGTCAAGTATATCCTGTTATTAACTAATACTAAATCGACCTAGATATTTCGCCTGTAAAATTATGAACTTAAATACTTCTGTTCCTTTCAGAAATACATATTTTTTTATAAATCACTAACTTTATTTCATTATAAGTATGTAATGATAAAATTTTTTTAACAAAGACACTCGTATGTAAAATGAGGCTTTGAGAAGTTGTTATAAAATATATGGGAATGTTACTGTAGGATCCTTAAACCATAGCCCGGGGGCCCTAGTGAACCCTTGGCTACCTTGCTCTACCTTCCACATCCCCCCTTTTCAATTCCTTTCCTATGCTATTAAAGGGGAGTTGCCTGTTTCAGAATCACCCTCATGTAGCCTGTTAACCCCCAAAAAAACAGTAACGTTTTTAATTTATAGCACTGGATTTAGTATATTTCTATACAAGAAAATTATGGAATATTTTAAGTTTAAAATGTTGAAATTTTTATTATTTTAGTCATTGTTTCACAGACGGAGCAGTGAATCACAAATTTTCTGGTGTGTTCTGATTTTTAGCCTTGTTATTCATCTGGGTAAATCGGTGAATAAACCAGTTAGTTCTCCTATCCGGCACAATTAGTTATTTTACCTCATCTTCAAAGCATAAGTTGTAGAATCACGAATATGATTCATCGCCCGTAGCGTCGTTGCTAAAATTTGTCAAGTCAAAGATTCCTGTCTATCGTGCCATGAATTATCTTCAGCTTCACTGTCCTCACCTCAAAAAGTATCTTCAGTTTCTTGAACATCTTCAATCAACATTCACGTTACTGCCGTTTTTCTCAAGTCATATTATGGGTTTCTAAGCAAAAGGTAACGGAATACTAGAGTTACTTGACTGGAAAGTCGTGTAAGGCATTGTAATTACAAAAAATTCCAAAAAAAACGTAGTAATCCAAATGCAAGCATAAAATGTTGAAATTGGAATATCCATCGGGTGTAAGAGACCGACCGGTCTTGGTTAAATATAAATTAAACTATATGCTAAAATACTTCAACGCTAAGATGAGTATTTGAAATAAAATTGAAGGAATTAAAAGGATCAGCACGAAAATAATTTATATGTATGGCAACTTTACATTGAATGAAGGAAACGGCTAGGAACAAGAACGTATTTGCAACTTACGCAAAAGGTCCTAGGAGAGCAATTTGCAAATTTTGGCCCTGCTGAAGGTACATTATCTGTCATGCGTCCAATTTGTGTTCGTCCAATGGACAGCCATATAGGGGCTGTCACTGCGCCGGACACATGTGCAATATCAGCCACGCAATAATGTGATATCCTTTTATTGTTGCTGCGAGCTTGTCAAAAGTTGGACACTTGAGAGTTATAGCTCACCACAGCTTGATATTTCACTGCACCTTTTTTTCAGAGCTTCAAAGAATTCAATACTGTTTAATTATTCGTAGGCATGTAAGATAATATTCAATCTGTATATTCCAATATTCATAATCCCCTTCACTGTGATATTACGGTATGATTTTTGGGAATGTAAAATCCCACGTTTCACGTAAGCACTAACTTTGAAGCCTAACTGTGCCCATTCGAATTTACCTACGCTATTGAAAGAGGTCTCGTTTTACTCAGATTTTAAAGTCATTTTATGATGTGTAAATATAATTTTTTAAAGTATTTTATACTCGAGTTTTGGCGAAAAACCTGAAAAGTCAGCTTTTTTTTCTCTTTCTTTCATATAGTTCGACTTTTACACCTCATATTTTTGAAACTGTTGCTTTAAATCGTGTGAAAATTTAGCAAAAGTCAGTAAAAACCTTTCCAAACATTTCCTTTCCCCCTATACGTTATAAAAAATCATATAAAATTTTGTAGCGTTGTAGAGTTAGTAGAGGTCAACTAATTAATTAATTTAAATAAACATAACCTATACAGATTAAACTTTGCCAATACATTTGGAAGGGTTTACACTGTCTTTTGATATATTTTCAGGCCATTGAAAGGAACAATTTGAAATCTACAGATTTTAAAGTCATTTTATGATGTGTAAATATAATTTTTTAAAGCATTTCATACTCGAGTTTTGTCGAAAAACCTGAAAAGTCATATCTTCTTATTTGAAACTGTTGCTTTAAATCGTGTGAAAATTTATTAAAAGTCAGTACAAACCCTTCCAAACCTTTCCTTTCTCCCAGTAAGTTTTAAAAAAATCGTACAAAATTTTGTATCGTCGTTATATCAACGAAGATTATATTTTATATTTATTACAAGAAAAAAACTTTGTCTCACTCTTCTGCGATGCGCAGTCCAAGAGTTAGTAGAGGTCAACTAATTAATTAATTTAAATAAACATAACCAATACGTTTGGAAGGGCTTACACTGTCTTTTGATATATTTTCAGACCATTGAAAGCAACAATTTGAAATTTACAGATTTTAAAGTCATTTTATGATGTGTAAAAAATTTTTTAAAGCATTTTATACTCGAGTTTTGGCGAAAAACCTGAAAAGTCAGGGGTTTTTTCTCTTTCTTTCATATAGCTCGACTTTGACAACTCATAGATTTGAAACTGTTGCTTTAAATCGCATGAAAATTTAGCACAAGTCAGTACAAACCCTTCCAAACCTTTCCTTTCTCCCAGTACGTTAAAAAAAATCGTGCAAAATTTTGTAGCGTTGCTATATCAACGAAGCTTATATTTTATATTTATGACAAGAAAAAAATTTGTCTCACTCTTCTGGGATGCGCAGTCCAAGAGTTAGTAGAGGTCAACTAATTAATTAATTTAAATAAACAACCAATACAATTTGAAATCTGCAGATTTTAAAGTCATTCTATGATGTGTAAAAAAAAATTTTAAAGCATTTTATACTCGAGTTTTGGCGAAAAACCTGAAAAGTCAGGGGTTTTTTCTCTTTCTTTCATATAGCTCGACTTTGACAACTCATAGATTTGAAACTGTTGCTTTAAATCGCATGAAAATTTAGTACAAACCATTCCAAACCTTTCCTTTCTCCCAGTACGTTTAAAAAAATCGTACAAAATTTTGCAGCCTTGCTATATCAACGAAGCTTATATTTTATATTTATGACAAGAAAAAATTTGTCTCACTCTTCTGGGATGCGCAGTCCAAGAGTTAGTAGAGGTCAACTAATTAATTAATTTAAATACATATAACCTATACGGATAAAAGTTTGCGAATACGTTTGGAATGGTTTACACTGTCTTTTGAAATATTTTCAGACCATTAAAAGCAATAAATTAAAATCTATGAGTTGTCAAAGTCGAGCTATATGAAATAAAGACAAAAAGAACCCTGACTATTTTTTTTGCCAATGCGCAAGTATAAAATACTTTAAATTTTTATTTACATATCATAAAATGATATTAAATTCTGCGTAAAATGAGACCTTTTACAATAACGTAGATCAATCCGAAGCTTCAAACTCAGGGCTATTCTATTTTGATGACGACAGTAGTAGGCACGTTATGAAATGAGACGCGTAACGAATATTTGTTCATCTTGTGTGTGTAAGATACGTTAAATGATTGATATTCGTATTATTACAGTACTGGCTAACTACATAGGGACCTGTGAGTATTTTCTCGTTATCTAACTTAGCAGACGGGAATAAACTACAAAAATCAGTTACTCAATTAGATAGTCGGTAATGACCTTTGAAGTTTTTGCGACTATAAGCACAGAATTAAAAAGAAAAACACTGGACCCACGCCGTATTCACGGCGACAACTTTTCATTTACTGACAGGAATATCAAGAAAAAAATTATTAATGTACTGAAATAAATCAATTGTTACAAAGCTATTTGATCAATTCCGGTAACGTTCCAATTAATAAATAGGTAAATATTGCAGTAATTATTTTAAAAAATATGGAACAAAACCACAACTGAGCACCAGTACACGTTTCTCTTTTGATCAATAATAATCCTCATAAAAGTGAATAAGACAAACATTTCCCCCAGTTTACGTAAGTTAAGCTGCCCGAAATGTATACAGTGACAAAGAACTTCCTCTTTCCTTAACGTAAATAATTGGACTGATATCGAGCAGCTGTGTTTCGTAATCTAGCTCCAAGTTCTCGATAGATCGTGAAGGAGATCCAATGTTTTGGTATATTCCCAACGAATTTAACACAGAATTATATATGCCAACGAATCCCGGTACAATACATTTAACGACCATTAACAGATCATTAATAATGTTGATAATGCATTTTTAAATAATTATAAAATATTTATTTTACAGCAAAACAGCATTCTCTTTGTATATATTTTTAAGTTTACTAGGTTTAATAAATATTTATGAAACATATTTGCAATTTGGACTGCTAATGTTAGTTAAATATGTGGTCATTAAAATCAGGTCTAAAAATAAAATATTAACAATTTAGTAACATAACCAAATATTAAAATTTCTTGACCTTAATGAAATTTTCAAATCGTTAATTGTTTAATTAAAGTTTTATAATACACACCTAATTAGCCATGGGTTAGTGTTTGAGGATGACTGTAGCTTATTTATACTCATTGGCCACCAATATAAAACCCTATTTACATTAACTGAACATGCAAAAATTTCTAATTAAAGAGTAAACAAAGCATGGGTTTCCATTTACAACTAATACATACAATAACGACATTAAAGCTATAACGCAAACGTTGCTCAGACCACAAAAGATCCATAAAAAATATTTGATTTTAATTGATTAAAATTAGTTGAAGTGCATGAGAAGCATTCTACAACGTAAATATTGCTTCTTTGACATTTTTATCATTTTTTTTTTCAAATACGATTTTCGTTTCATACACACACATGTTAAATCAATTTGAAATTAAAATGAAGGTTACGTTAAAGTATGAAATTAATTGTGAGATAGTAGGCAAATCTAAATTGTCATCTTCGTTGTCGTTTTAATTATATGTACGCCTAACTTTGTGTCTTTTGAAATATACATTTAAGAGTGGGAATACGTTCCGTGCTGACTATTCTCCTTGCATTAAGTAAATATTGAGTCAATTAACTTTGGCTACAGCAGACCTGAAAGCCTCGTCGGTGTGCGTTCGTAATATATGAGACGAAAGACAATGAAATCGCAGTTCAAAGCACACGTAACAAATATGATTATTGGGGGAATCCTGCGACATGCTCACTTCCTACATCTGCATTGCAAATTTCGCCACACATTTTGGTGCCCTTCTTCCGAAACATTTATGAAAACAGCATAATATTGGCTGCGTTCATCTGACATTTTCCGTTTTGTTTTGAATGAAATAAATGTACTTTCAGGATATTTTTCTATTTTTAAGATCGTCGGGTTGGAAACTATCCAAAGTCTGCTGTGGTGCAGTTGGAATATTTCTCTGCTCAACGACAAATAATTATTTTTAAATCCCCAAAGATTTAATTATGTATTCTTATTAATATATCTGTAGCCAACTATAATTCTTTCTACCGTTTTTTAAAAAAAATCTCTACTTGACTGTTTTATTATTTTATCATATGAGGCAAATAATTTATATTTTAAATACGATAGCTTAATTAAATGGCCGGGTTAACGTGATATTTCAAGAACAATTACAAATATGGAATGGGAGAGAAGGTTGTACAATTACGCGTGCGGAAATTGTTTCTGTGAACATATGCTTCAAGAAGTTGAGGATTTAATGGTGGATTGTTTGGAACAAGCCAGACGACGAGGAAGGTCCCCCTTTGAACTAAACAATCGAACTCGCACGCTTTGTTATCAGAGATAAAAATTTAGTCGAAGCTTAGAACTTTCGTCAATTCTATAGGAAATGAAGGGCAGAATTCGTGCGCGGATGGCCCTCTGTTTCCTGGTCGCTCATTGTTCTCTGTTTCACACACGGGTAAGCTCCGTGTTCTATATTTGCATTCCCTACAGAGGAAAGATTTTTCTTTTGTTGCCCGCCACATTGTATGGGGTTCATTAAAACAAATCATTGGCGCACGGATTGAAAGGTCCCGTGTTTTGCGACCTCGCGATCCAGCATTCCGTATTTGTATCTCATTATCGCCACAATTAAGAGCGGATCAATGTTGCATTGTCAACAACTACGCACTAGGGGAACGTAAGAGCACGACCGGAAAGAACAGTCGCGAAATTCTTTCCAACCCCGCGAGAACCGCGGTCTTAACAAAACATTACGTATGAATTGAAAATTTCATTGTAAACTTAAATCGAATTTGCTAAATATTCATAACATACGTAATACAATAGTGGTGCATCCGAAACAGCTTTTACATATATATAAAATACACAGTTTCAATTTTAATTTAATGAATATAATTTTATAATACAATGAATCTGAAATGTTGAGTAAACAAATATCTGAAACATCAATTCAAAATTTTAAATAATAAATCACGTAATTCATTTAACGTAAATCATAGTCACATCTTGACGGCCCAATTGTCAGTAGCAGTCATCGAAATTCTCTGAGAAGACATAAATTACAATTAATAATTCGCGGAATTCATTTAACGTCAAGTATTGACATAAAAATTGTCAGTACTGTTCATCTCTGAGAAGATCTTTGAGCTATAAGAACTTAAGGAATACAACGGTTATAATTATATTTTATTTACTGTTCTGGATGGAAAAACCTCAAAAATTCGTTAAGCGGTCGTGATTTTTACATCCTTTTCATTTATTTCAGTTTTATCGCCTATAGGGCTGAGCTTCGTGTAAAAGCATTTATTCCGTTCAAAAAATTTAAGTAAGACTGTAAGCAACACCTTTAAATGTGAATATTTCCCTCCCATGCATTAGTTTCCAAAAATTCAATTAGTGAAAATTCACAACAATGGAAAAAGGAAATTATAAAACCCTTTTTTAATTAACAGCACAATATTAGAAGGACCGCAACAATTGGTAATCTTTTATTTTATGATTATTTTCAAAACTTTAATCAAAATATTATACTGAAAAATAGACTCACATCGTAAAACGCAAATATTAAATAATAATTTGCTATTCCATTATTTAATATGTTGTATTTCTATATAGTACTACAAATAAGATGAGTGTAGGAAAAAATAGGGCTATGAACGGACACAAGTAAATTATTACATTGTAATAAAAAATATATTAACTAAACATGATAATAAAAATCGGAAAAGGAATACAAAATTAAAACTGAAAAACACTGTGGAATAGATTGAATTCTCTTTCGCGAAATTGGGTACTTGCCTCACGCCCTTCAGAATGACGGGAGAGGAGCCGTGGGGTTGCCGAATTCCCTTCTCCGCGCCTCAACCAGCTTAGGAGGCAGCTGGTTGACTGTTCCAAGAGGTTCAGCAGACAACTCTTAAAACTGTAATACACAAATATAATAAAGATAATGTGAACCTCGAATAAAAAATAAAGAACTAATATAATTCAATTTTACAGTACATTCTAATGGAATCCAAAAAATATCTAAATTATATAATTAAAGAAAAAAAATTATTGAATTTAATAAAATGATACATACGTTACAAAACTAAAACAAATTATTAGAATTTTTTTATTGCATATTTAGTAAAATAAATGTATGTAATAAAGGTGATAAGAAATGAGTTGCGAGTTTTTCGCTCTCTGGTTTAGTCGAAATGATAAAATGAAATAATCTCATACGTGACAGTTGTGTGACATAATGTGGTTCAACAGCGAACTAGAGCAACAAAAGCTGCATTGGTGAGAAACAAAAGGCCACTAACACACGATTATACTATTTGTAACCAATTGAATGTCATAGTCAATAGTGAAACTCGGTGCAAATGAGGCCAAAACGTTGGTGCTTTGATCTTTTGCACCTGGCGCTGTAGTCTTAAACCTCTCAAACGTTACATAATGACATCCAGCTACAACCAAGGCAAGCGTGTATCACGCCCCATCATTGTAATGACGGAAAATAGGCCGTAGATAAGGTTAACTACCAAGGGAGTTAGCAGAAAATTAACAGAAAAACACCGGCGAGTCTGAAGCCTCGGAGAAGTATGAAATTAAATAATTAATGAATAAATAAATGGTGATGAAGAGTGAAAGCATTAGCTGAAGCCAGGTTCTTTAAATCAAAATAAAGAAACTTATCAATCAATATTTTAATACAGGGGATAATAAGCCGCTTTTATCTGCAGAAATAAGAGCTATTAATACAGCTTGTTGAGGGAATTGGCCTACCGGGTGGACTGCGGATTGTCATCTTGCATGACACATTCCGAAATTGGAGCAGTCACCATGACTATGATGGCACAAACAACCAACCCCATACCAGGATTCAAACCCGGGACCTGTGTGTTGTGAACCAGCGGCGCTAGCCATTACATAAATATACAACAACTTAAAATATTAAAATAAATAATTAAATTCTGAATATTAATAGCGTCCAGATGAATACTTTCTAGTTGGGTTGAGTGATGAAAAATGAATATTATATGAGAATCGCTACCCTTGTACCTTGCCTGAATGTGAATGGAATACTTCAAAGCAAAGGCATTGAAACAGCTTTCGCAGCTCCAAGTGGAATGGAATTTGATTTATGGGCTCCATTATGAAGCGAGATTGAAGCTGTAGTTTGAAAGCAAACTATGGCTTTAGCAGTGACGATTATCCTATATTCCACGCCTCACTTACTTGAATAATCTCCACACATTAATTCAAAGCACTTCTGATAATCATCGTTCATGATTTAGTCGCCTGAAGTAGCGGATTGGTTTTTAAAACTTAAATACATTTTTCAGCGCAGGAATATGCACTGAGGCAGTTTATCCATTGTATAAACGAAACAAAGGCAGACGATTCTCAGGAAACCTTTTTAAAATGATTTAAATTTTATTTTTATTGAGCAGTGTGTTTGATGAAATTAAATGTTTTTGTGTGTGTTTTTGAGTTATGGAGTTTTTTTTGGGTTAGTGGCAACCCTTGCCAAACCCCGGTTCTGCGTTGTGCTCTGATATCGCCCTTTTCCCGAAGTCAGCCAGTGACAGGAATCCAATAGCAGGAATCAAGTTGATTCTCGAACCTCCGTAATACAGACTAAGGGTCTCTATACTTCGCTTTTGTATTGCTGACATGAATATGACTAACTTTGAACTCCACTAGCAACGGTCTGTTCCAACTTGAAAATTAGATTTTGTAGTCACCATCACTTATAAATGTACAACGGTTAATTGTACTTATGGATGTCCGCTACTAGAAAGCTTCCAATCAGGTATCACCTTTCAAGGAAGACATAGAACTACTCCACGAACGTAAATTTCTTTCAGACAACGTAATATATTTGCTCTGCCGCTCATTCCAAGATAACGTCAATGATAGTCTGGGTAAAAAATAAATGAGTAAATTATTACGGTTATAATTTTAATTATAATAAACATTATAATAAAAAATTTTGACTCGACGAAGACGCTAATTTCGCAATGATCTCATTTCTAAAACTGCACTTTGTACTTTATAAGCTGTTAATACTGATACCCCACAAGAAAAACATATATGCAGGGGTTTACATGGTAAATTACGAATTTATGTCATATTTCAGAAAAAAAAGCCTAAAATAATTATTTATTTCATTGGAAAATGTTACCATGGAATATATACCTTTCTTTCTAAGGCCCACATTCTTATAATAAGATATTCCCTATATCTTTGGCATTGGTGACCTTTAAACTGTATTAATGTAATTGAATAATTATCTATGAAAATTAAAATAATTTGTAAAAGGATTATAAATTTTAATTCAACAGTGATAACACATTTATTTGTCCGTTTCTCGTTTGAATTTAGGTGTATTTTCGGAAATAATCGATGATTTAGTGAAATCAGATAGTGCATTAAAAAGAGAATCAAATTCTGAACAAGTTCCCTTCTAAGACAAACTAGCGCTGGAGCGATCCTAAGTCATCTGAGATGACTCGAGTGCATTGTTATCCTTACGTCATGCTTGGCTTTTCACACTGGCGTTAATGAAAAAATATATATGACTTTATTTAACACAGAAACAGAGTGAACTAATTAAAAACTTTAAATCCCCTTTAAAATCCATTTGCGAAAGATGCTAATGTCGCATCGAAACGACGGCCTATCTAAATTATATTTTAAAAAAATATCTTATTTTTTGAATTCAGATCCTAGGAAAAACAATTTCCATTCTCCTCTAACAGTTGGGAACATAAATTTGTTTATTTTTAAGATTAAATTGAGAAATATGCTGATATAACTTCGCATCCAAACATCGAAACATTTTTTTTTTAAATATTCCCACTTGAATTAATATTTGTACCTTACATCTTTGAAAATACTAAGATTTTGAGTAAATAAATAATCTACTTTAATTTGTCTTTTTCTGCCTTAAGAAGGATTTTAGTGGACTCAAAAAGCGCTATTTTTACGTGGGTTCTTATGGAGCGAGTTACACCTACAGGAATGGGAATGACGTCACGCTATTGCCCCCCTATCTATTTAAGCAACTCTTTGGATATAACATAGACTATCCCCATCATATAGACGTAATTTTGTCCTTAATCGTGAAGAAAAAAAATATACAGCCGGTAAACATACATGGGGTAATATTTACTTGAGATGGAGTTCACTGTTATGTTCAGATTTCGTGGGTGAGGCTACGTGCAAGGACCTCAACTCTTCAGATCGAAAAAAAAACGACGGATCGAGGGTGATGGAGAACAGATCTGTTATGAGCGATTACAACTTAGGGCATGAGGACAGAAAACGTAGTGAGACATAGAGAGAGAGTAAAGTGAGGAGACAGAGACACGAAGCCAAGGGGGACAAACAGCGAGGAAGCATGAATCTACAACGATGACGTCACCAACCCCACGAGCGAACAGCGTTGCGCACTAGTGACCTCTAACCAATCTATACGTCCAACTCGCTCACAAACGTGCTTATGAGATTATTTTATATATCATACTGACTATTTATTCGCTGGAAGTAGGCCGCAACATCAAATTACAATGTAATTAGTCCATCCATTAAAATAATTACCTGAAGTCCACAAAGATGTATGAAACATATTTATAATAACTAAATATTGAATAAATTTGTTTCCTGACATTTTGCCTTAATTTAATTTATTTATTTCTGAACTATGTTTTTCTATTAGTCCTATTATGCTACTATATTTAATATAATTGTTAATAAGGTTATTGAAAATCGTACTAAATAAAAAATGTAATATATAATGACGCCTCTTTACGAAGCATTAAATTAATATTTCCTATTTTACGGTCCAGATTCTTGTATATTAAAATTATGCTTTTCAGGCTGTAGAATTATGATTTTTTTTCCAGTTGTCTTAGTAGTAGTAGTAGTAAAAATGTTTGCAGATATATTTAAAAAAATTAGTAGGTTATAAATGAATGTTGATAAAACCTTGTCGTAATGTCATTCAGATCGCTATTTAGTAAAGATAAATATTAGATGTACAGAATTATAATAATTATCTGTAATATGTTAATATACAGAATTGTCAGATGTGAACACAGCTTTTGATTGGATAAAGGTCACGGGTCATCCAGTACAAATACAAGACGCACGTAAAACGTAAACAACTGTGTGAGTTGTGACGTCGACGCAGTTGAAAGTTTTACGGTAAACTCTCGGTAGAGAGACTTGTGTATGTTTATATCTGTATATTTATACTTTGTACTTCCTCCGTCTCTTTTTCTAGTTGTTGATGGCAGATAGACGAAAGATTTGTTATCAAAATGACATGCAAGAGTGAATATTGAATGATTGTGTCAATATTGAGGACTTTTTGTGGTAACCAAGTTTTTTTTAAAATAAATTATACGTATAAGATTATGATTAATGTTGTTTTATAGAAAGATCCCTTCTAAAATGTTAAATATGATGTTTTGGTGTTACTTAAAGTTCAAAAATTATATTACTGAATGTTGGTATAATTTAAAAGTTATGGCTCGAGCTATAAATTGCTCAAGCCGTTTCGTTTGCAGAGTATTACCCATTGCATTAAATATGAGCCGAAATAAGCCGAGTCCACACACAAAGCTATTTAAAGTATTGTGGAAACGCCGACGCAGCGCGAGACGTTGCGTTACGGAAAAAACAGGAAAGAGTAAAAAAGCTGAAACTTTTTGCAGTTTCAATTTCCATACCAAGCTGTTTATGGCTGTTTATACGGTTTCTGTATTCACATTTCTTAGGAAAACTTCTGAAGGAGATTGTATTCAGCAAAAGCAAGATCCGCGTCATAAGTAGCAGTGGAATGATTAGTAGGGACTTTTGCCGCTGCACAGAGCCATGTCTTAACTTTGCAAACAGGAAAACACGCAGGAGAAGCTCAAGCTGTTCCGCCGAAACGATCCCCATGCAGTGTGTTTCACCCGTTTAAGCTTTGAGCCAGTAATCAAATTATAATTACTTTAAAACGTTGAAATAATTTTTTTAAGGAGCTCAGTACTCGCCGATATCTAACCGCGAATGAATTCAAATTTAAACTTAAACACGCGTTAAACTTCATACTCATTTACTCATAAATGAGGAAATCCTATTTTAATATTCTATCACATAAAATATGCATCGATATTAAAAATAATTACGAAGCATTCCTCTTTAATCTTATATGAATTAATAATAAAAACTGTCCATCTCAGCAACTCGTCTGAAAACCCACACTATTCTTATAAATTTATACAATACCTAACGTGTTTGGATATAGGTTCAAAGCGTAACGTATTTCGTAGACATAAAATTTAATTATCAGAAAAATAAATTAATAAGTTGCCAAGAATGAAGCAAATTAGATTAATTAGCTTTCTACCTCATAAAATAAAGGACAGGGCAAAATGTGTCTCTGTAAACTTACTAACCATATTATATTTTCCGGGTGTACAAAGAGTATAGCCAGAGTTGAGAACCTGCAGTCTTGGCGGAGGAAATATGGACTCTGGTTCGAGTCCCACTTAACGTAACCATTTTTTATTTCTTTTCTTCAATCACTTTGTTTACCTATCCTTTATAATATTTTGTGCTTCGAGATTGTTCTGTTTCTGGAATATTGCATGACTGTATGTATACATTGTACTGGACCCCGAATTGGAGGCAGTCTTTTCGCAGTGCGTGCCGTTGTACAGCACTTCGTTTAAAATAACCGTCTATAACTTCAAACAGTGTGTGTTACTGTATCTCACGATCCTTTAGAAACGTGAAAATATGAAACGGTATTTTTCTGTATCGTTTTGGTTTTCGGCCCTTTGGATCATATGCGGTTTAAATTTGCGCACAGTGAGTCACAGTACACATGTATGTGCAGGGCTGACTATATTTTCGTCTCTCTTCAACCACCCCAATGAGGACAATTAGTATAGTAAATTCAATTTTTAAAATCGTACTAAGTGCTTTAAACACAGTTTTTTACTTTACTTTTGTCAAGAATAAAAGTTGAAGATTTATTCTGTTTTAGTTTAATAAATGGTAAAAATTCAATTTCTTAATTTATATTAAAGTTTTAAAAAGATTTAACTCATTGTAGGGCAATAAAAGTTGTAAACTCAGTTTTTAACTGGTTTAAATAAGAGAGTTCTGTTTATTTTTTATAGTATAGATACATGTAGTTGCAGGGTTGATTATATTTCCGTCTGACTGCCCCAAGAACGATTTCGAAGCTTGAGAGAATTTCTCGTTCTAACCGCATCAATTCATATACTAAAACAATTATTTGAACAGAAAAAATAAAATCTGTTCCTCATAGCAAAGCCCTTTCAAATTTAAGGGACACGGGGACAAATTTGAAATTCCTGTTAACATTTAAGATCTGTAGCAATTCATTATGTGTTTCAATGTGCAAAAATCTTGTTTCTGTTAATTTATTTGTTGGGATACTTTGAGAATTATTTTCAAAATTTGGCAGTTTTGACAATGTTCCTTTCGTTACGTTCTTGAATATATTTTAGCCTTTTTACATTTATATGTAGGGCTGACCATTTTTATCAATTTTAATTAATATTATTGAAATTGAATAAAACTGGGGGAAGAAATTTTTTTACCTATAGCTTCATACGGTTACTTAAAAATTGGCACTTATCAGCACTTTGAAAACTATTTTTTACCTAAACTACTTGAAAAATTAAAACCCTAACACTAGTGTTTTAATGTATTAACATGTAGAGTATGTACATAAATAATGTAGACACTATCTTGTGACATACAGAAGGTTTTTGGTACCAAAAATTATGAAGATGAAAAAAAAATTTAATTTTTCTGAAAGAAAAGTGGAATTAATAATTTATTAAATTCGAATCAAACTTATTAATTAAAATTGTCCTGAAGCATATGTCACACCTTCCTTTTTGTTTGGCAGCTTCTTTTTTCAGTTTATAGGCTTATTAATATGAAATAATTTTAAAATATTTTTTTTTCCATATTTTTTCCGAAATTTCAGTCCCCGTGTTCCTTAATATACGCTAAATTCTTGCTAAATACATAGGAAAGAAAATAAGTATTTTCATCGCTTTTACCTTTTGTATAGTTCCATGTTTATTGTACTAAGGTATTCGACCGTCAAAACGTGATTTCAATTTGCCAATGACAGGTGTGATTTAATATATAAATGTTTTATTTCGTAAATATTAGTCCAAGGAACTTGTTGTTGGTGCCAATTAAATAAAGTTTTCAGCTGTGAAATATCAGCGGTCATTGAGCACATTTTCGTGTTTCGGCCAGTTACTGCGTCTGAATCGCAGAACAAGTCTATTCTGCTTTTCCCGATGTGACATGCGTGACGTCTACTATCCAATCCATTTCTAGCTGAATGGCGTTATATGGCCAAAAATTTAATCGCCGATTCCCCTGCAAAAGGCTCGTTCAGCTGCGGCTGCCGAAACAAAAACTTTGCCATTGATTAACAGCATTGTTGACCGAAATTTCGGAATTATCTGAAAGCGTTAACATTCTTACTGCGGCGTGGGGGGGAAAATGTGATTTAAAATGGGGGTTTCCATTCCATTTCACACAAAGCAGCGTCCATAATGTTTCATGCAAATAATCATACGAGAACATTATTTTCATGAAATCGTGAAGAAACTAAAGATCAAAAACGTTAAGGTAACTAACCGTGAGAAGCAAGTTTCTTAATCTGAAAATAAAAACTATTGATTAATTACCCGAGTCTATCAGAAACAACTGTGGAGGATAGAAACGTCTCATGGACCCTATTTATTGTTTAATATTTAAGGGACACGGGGACTGAAATTTGAAAAATTCCTGTAAATGAATTGCTACTGAGCTGAAATTTTAACTGTTTGTTACCAACGCACACGTGCAGCAATGTACAAAAAAAAATTGTTTTTGTGAACTTGTCTTTTGTTGAGGTATTTTAAAAATTATTTTCGAAATTTGGCAGTTGTCAAAATGTTTTTTATTTTTATTTTAGCTTTTTTTTAATATTTATATGCAGGGCTGACATTTGTTATCAATTTTCAGTAGTATTGTTGAAATTGATTAAAATTATGTGGAGTAAATATTTTTTTACTAAGAGCTTCATACGGTTACTTAAAAAGGGGCGTTTTTCAGCATTTTGAAAATTTTTCCAGCTAAAATACTTGAACAATTAGAAAATAATACTTATATTTAAAGGTATTAGCATGTAAAATATTTATAAAAAGAATGAAGAGAACATTTTAATATTTGTGACGCATAGAAGGTTTTTGGTACCAGAAATCATGAAGCTGATAAAAACACATTTTCCTGAACGAAGAAAAAAATAATTACTAATTTAGAATCAAGCATATTAATTAACACCGTCCTGCTGCATATGCTACACCTTCCTTGTTTTGTTTGACAGCTTCTGTTTTTTCAGTTTACTTAAATTGTAGTCATATTAATATGAAAAAATTACAAAATCGATTTTTTTTTCATATTTTGGCCGACATTTCAGTCCCTCGGCCCCTTAACGGTGGAATAATTACATTTTTTAAAGTTTAAAGCTACGAGAGATTATCTGCAATTTCCAGTCGCATAGGATTATATTAAAATTAACTTTCGAGAAATACTGATCCAATATTGAGAGTTGTAATTAGATCTTTTTAACATGCTCATTTGTGGTACATGCAACCCGGAGTAGCCGTCGTATTAACAGTTAAAATTCGGATATTAATGGGATACCAGAGCGCAGGAGCTTATCAATCACTTCCAAATCTGACCTGCCTTGAGCATTAGCGCTAAAAAAAAAGAACTAATCAGTTTCCCGTCATTATCTCGAGGCGCCTAAGATTCTAAAAATTTTAAACAACCGAAAAAGGTGAGTTTCCGTCTTTAGTTTCGAGTCCATTATTCCGAAAATAAATCAGAAATACCAGTTTTTCAGAATAAAATTGGCTAAGTCAAAAAAGTTAGCTTTTGGCAAGTGTGTAGTTCAAATATGAACTAACTAACTTCTTACTAAGCCACTTCTTCTACTCTGTTGAAGAATTTATGGAGCTGAATGTATCATAGGGTAGATATCTATAATTATGGAAGAACATTATTAGAACACTAATTTTTTAGTATAGGATGTAAAAATATTTATCAATTTTATATATAAGGTACAAATTGTATGTATTCTGCATAGAACTTAAGAAAATATTATTATAAGTTAAAAATTAATGAATGGTTACAGTATATTTTATTATTAATAAAGCAACCTATGTAAAATCTCTGACGCGTTCCACATCCTTGAAGCTTGTGCTTCTCTATAGGATTTATGGAATATGATTTTATACTTATACTACAAAGTTTAAAACGAAATTCTTTGTTCTTTTCTGATGTATACGTAATACTAATTTACATCTGCAAAAATTCACCACAATAGTTAGGTAAAATAATAAATAAATCTACTTCCATGCAGCAAATTTGAATATAATATGTAGTGAAGCATTCAAATTGTTAATTAACTAACTTTTACACCTTTAAATAAAAATAAATTTATTTTGTTTGTGATTCAGGACTTTCTTCAGTTCCGTTTAATTAAAGATTGTGGCCATCACAAACCTGTTACAGTGATTAGCTCTTCTGTGTGACAACTTCAAAGAGGGAGTTTCTGTGGCGTCAAACTTTACGCAACTGTGATCTGGGATTAGATCCTGTGTGAAAGGTTGCCGCTCATTCAGAAAAAAAGCATGCTTCTATGTTTTAAGTTTAGTGAACCTCTTCTGCCACCAAATATACGGAGTCCGTTACCGACAACATATTATACTTGGATTTTATTTCCTCTATTTCTATTAGCAGTAGTATCGAGTACCGTTACAACAGATAATTTATGTACTAAGGAAGGAGACTAATACCTCAGATGCGAATACTTTTTATCAACAGTAAGCCAATTGATTTTCTTCTATTTTAAATCTTACAGGAAATATATTAGTGACACTATGGAGGTTTTAGGCTACTGAAATTGCGTTATATTTGTGACACGGCCTTCCCGATAGTTTTGTATGATATGCGGCACAAGAGATGAATTGCATTGGGGTTGAGGAGGGTTTCTTTTGTGTCAGTGCAGTCGTACGTTGCGGCAAGTGTCTCTGGGGGTGAAAAAAAAAGAAGAAAAGAACACCCTTACTCACTGGCGCCATGGATTTCCAGATCTGGGAGTCGCACTTCACACCGCAAAGGAAAAACAACCAGTGAAAGTTGTGCTTTTACTTCAACGTTCGGATTCAAAATATGGTTTATGGAGCGCAACGGAACATTGTACAACTATAATCATTATTCAGCGCTAATAAGGTTGAAAAGTTCATTTTAAACAGGATCCTTACAGTAGAGTGTGCAAAACTAATCCGACATTATAAAAATAATATATATATATATATAAAATTGCTCACAATAATTACAATTTTTTAAATCATTTATTTTTATGACTCAACTAATTCAATAATTGCCGAAAAAATTGCTATTTTTATCATTTCATTAATTCTTTATGATATTTTTGTTATAATTTAAATAATTCTCCAAGAAGTATCAACTATCGATGCAAATAATTGCTTCATTCATATGTAACGCCGTTTATTTCATATTCAAAATATAACATCAGAAAAAAAATTGTTTGATTACATCTTTATACCTGTATTTTCAGATAACAGTTGTTATAGTGTTTGGAATTTTGTACGCGACGTTCATTCTAATTGCGTAATACTAATTATTGTTAGATAAGTCTGTATAAATAAAATATTATTATCTATTAAATTTTTAATACAATAACAGATATAAAATAAAATAGACTGAACTGATTGAGAGTTGGATTATTAATTATTATACCAATTATTTATATATACTGACGCTTCTGTGATCATGATGTTATACAAGTCTCCTAAGGCTGACTAAGAATATAATTAATTATTATCAAGTAACATTCATAGCCAGGCTGAAGAAACGTTTATAAAATCAACAAATGTACTGCAGTCAGCCAACAGCCTGAAGAGCTACAACTAGGTTCAGAAATGTTTTGTAGTAGAAGAAAATTTTAAACAAATGTTTTTTTAATCATAAAAACATCTGTTAATTGCCGTTAATAATATCTTTCTGTTAAAACAGACGGTAAAGTAAAATTTTATTATTTAAATTGAATAACAAAAAGAAAATCAATAATTATTCGTCGCGTTGAATTGAGACGTGACAATTCTGTTACGTGAGAGATTTATAATTCGATAACTGTTGGTGAAGTAGAACTATTTTCTGGTGCACATCTCTTCATTATTTAAAAGAAATCAGACTAGAGTACAAGGGAATGTCCTCGATTAATAATTAAGGCTGTTACGTAACAAATACGAACTGATTTAGCTTCCTCTGGTCGTTTGTGTTTGTTGCAAATGGTAATTGGCGCCGAGAGAACCGGTTAATAATGCAAAGGCCTGTAACGTACCGGAGCAGAGACTCAGCGCCGATTAAGGCTGGGTAATGCCATGAAACACAAGCTAACAAAAACTGGTCACAGAAAATCTGCTTCCGCTAACTCCAAGCACAACTTAGAGAATACCGAAAAAGCTACTGAATTTCCCCACAGCTTGTGACAAGAAAGAGGTCAACCACAAGCTGGATAACAAAACAGGCGCTGTTATCAAGAAATTAAAAATATATTTTTGAAAATGACTTTTCTTCATATAAACTTATATTGTATTTGAATACGTATAAATTTGTTCTTCTACAAATCATGTGCTACAAATAATGACACGTTTATCTTCAAGTATTGAATAGAAATATATATTGCTTCTTACACAAGAATATTTTCTGATATTAATTTATAATTGAGGCTCAAAATAATGACACGTTTATCTTCAAGTATTGAATAGAAATATATATTGCTTCTTACACAAGAATATTTTCTGATATTAATTTATAATTGAGGCTCCTAAATGTAAGTGTATTATAAAAAATTGGATGGTTTAATGGCTTCTGTTTTCATTAATAACTGATACGATTCCCAGAATAGTTTTATGTAGCCTCGCCCCTTAAAAATTTGATTCCTATCAACGTTTCTGATTCTGTCAAAAAAATTGTAATAAGTAAACGGTGACAGAAAATTTCACGACCAATGCTTTATCACTCCGTTATTAAATGTATTAAGTCATGTAGAGGGAATTCAGTTTTCAAAGGTACTAAAATATTTTTCCAAGCATTATATATATGAAATAATTATCGCCGGAGTATGACGTATCTTCTAGACTACAACTAACTGTTCGTAGATAACATTTTTAACGGAATTTACTAGATGTGAGAGCAAGGATTTTCCTGGGATGTTCTCATTGGCCATGTTTCTTGGATTTAAGCTTGGGAAAACTAATTGATACTGCTCAGAGTGGAGTGGAAGCTCTCAGAGCAACAAGCCGAGAGAAATCAGAAAGGCGTCGACCATAAGAAGGGCACTTCTCTACTGCGAATTCCGCAAATAGAATACGTCGGCGTTAACTTTACCAGCCTTTTACGGAAAATTAGCACCTTTTTCGATATATTTTACGATTGAAACGACGGTGATATAGATTATTTCCCACATGAAAAGGATCATTCCCTAGTCAAACATTGACCTTAGCCATCAATAATAAAATTATCCCAAGAAAGCTTGAAATATTTTCATAGTGGAATTTAGTTCATAATTTTATATATATATTGAAATAGAAGAAAAAATTACTCAAAATGTGTCACATATAAAAAAAGTATATACTTCAAAGCAAAAAAACATTACTTTGGCAAGTCTACTTCAGTATTAATAAAATTAGACAAATGATAAGCTCCATGTTTATAAATATTTGCAATGCAAATTAAGATACTAATAACTCATGAAACGTTTCTCGTGAGAGACAATCCAGAAACAACATCCGTATCGTCCGTAAAGTTTTCTCCAAGCCACTTGCAATCACTGAAGAGAAATTCCAGAAACGGTATAGATTCTGCTGAAGGTTGTATCAACAGGACGCCACCCTCGGGAATTCATATAAAAATAGCCCGGTCAGTAACACAGTAATGGTTATTTGCTCCTCCTACAGCTCCTTCGAGACCAAGAATACAATAAGAGCTTCGCTTCTAAAATCAGTTTGCCTCTTAGTAATAATACATTGAATCAGGGAATTTGTTGTGACGAGTTCTGTTATAAACTGTTGGAGATGTTAAATGAGATTCTTGAATGTGATAAAAAGTCAAGATTACCGTTGCAAGTTGAAGTACAAAATTCCTTGTCATTTTCACCAGAATATCCTGACTGATACGGATATAATAAATAGCTTGTAGTTGCATTCAATCAACCAAGTGTTTTGCGTATATTCCTTCCACTCCTCAGCAAAATTGCTGTAGCTGAATTTCCCTTGGACTACTCAGCAACTCCGCCGTTTTCGCTTTTCCGCAGACCAAAAATTAGTCTCGGACTCCACTTTGGAGAATGAGATACACGTTAACTTCATACAATGCAGATATACTGTCGTCGTCAAAATAGTAGAGCCCTGAGTTTGAAGCTTCACTGTGCCCATTTGGATTCACCTACGTTATTGTAAAAGGTCTCATTTTACGCTGAATTTAATGCTATTTTATGATACATGTATTTTAAATCATTTTATACTTGCGTTTTGGTGAATAACCTGAGAAAGTAAAGTTTTTTTTGTCTTCCTTTCTTATACCTCGACTTTGACAAGGCATATATTTCAAACTGTTGCTTTAAATGGTCTCGAAATTAATCAAAAGACAGTGAAAACCCTTCCAAATCTATCGAAAAATTTATATCATCTCTATATCTTACGTTTTTTTTAAATTAATTAATTAATTAGTGGACCTCTACTAACTCATGGACAGTGGAAAAAAGTTTTCCTTGTAGCGGTTGAAAGTCATAAACATACAAAAGAAGCTTTATTGCTGTAACAACGCAACAAAATTTTGTACGATTTTTTAAAAAGTTCTGGGAAAAAGGGAAAGGTTTATTGGAGCGGGAGGGTAAAGTAGGTTATCACCCCTGCCCGCTGACCGCGCCCCGACCATTCTCCGCCACTTTTCCAGGTTCCTGTGTACAAGAGTTTGCGCTTTCTTTTGCTAAATTTTCAAAGCAACAATTTAAAGCAACAGTTTAAAATCTATTTCATATAGTTCGCCTCTGATAACTGATAAAGACAAGAAACCCTGATTTTTTTTCAGTATTTTCGCCAAACCGCATGTATAAAATGTCTAAAAAAATTTAATTTACGTGTCATAAAATGTCATTGAATTCTGCCTAAAATTAAACCGTTCACAACAACATAGGTAACAGTGTAACTTAAAATTCAGGGCTCTACTATTTTGACGACGACAGTAGTTTGGTGCCTGTGACCTACTTGTTTCACTGATGCTCATCTCCTTTCGTAACGGATGTTTTCAAAATTTCTGTATTACATAAAATTGCTCACCCATTGTTACTGGGTCAGTCAATCGAGATATGGAACAGTTCATTGTCGAATACAATAAAAGTGCAACACAAAAATAACATACACCATCAGTCTGATAATTTCTTTTGACCTGTTGTCCATTTCTATTATATCGTTTTGTAATTTAGAATGTAAGCATTCACTGAAGCAACAAATTAATAATTCTATCGTATTTTCCCGGTGTAATTAATTGGCAAACAAATCATCGGCTGCCAATAAAATAAATGTATCAGTTGATAATGTATCGTTTACGTTTGAATTACATCGCACACATACCAACAAGAAAGTTGTTTACCAGTTACTCATTACAGTCGCGTGCTGAAACATTCAGATAGTGATATTTTGATGAAATAATAGCTGCTCATTGGCCGTGTTTTCTGGCTGCGGAATCACTACGCAACACTCAAATGACGTAATAAAAAGGCTGCTTCTGGGATCCTATCTACACGAGAAAGCACCTTGCGGTGCGTTGCCAGACATATATTTTATTCATAAATCTTGCTTTCATTGTGCAATAGCTGCTTTGTCTGTTCCCAGGACAGTATCATCATAGTGCACGACTTCTTTTTTTTTTCTTATCGCATTAAAAACGGCGCGTGGTGTGATTTAAGATAACTTAAAGAGGCCATATATAACAGCTTACGGTTGTGTGCGAACGAGATAAATACAATTGGCTCTTTTATTGCGGCGTTTCGCAGTTTGAACACACAGTTTAACCAAAAATTATTTCAAAGAAATTATTATTTTTTATGAACGATAAGTACATTTACTTATTTCCAGCCACAAAGGAGGAAAACATGCGTAACGATACAAGTTTCGATATCCTAGGAGCATCATATTTTTTCAGGACTCCTAAGAATGTGCACATGAAGTTAAAAAATGAAGAACAAAACTGTTGCTACACATTACTGTAGCCTATGGCAGTTTCTATAACTGGCATAATTTTACTTGCTCGTTCAGTTATAAATTGAAGGTAATAGTATAATTAAACATTATTTTCAAATATGAAATTTTAATATAAACATCAGCTTCTGACGATTGAAACATTTTTTTGTACATTTTTGCAAAGCAAATTAATTCTGTTGTAAAATGTAAACAGTTCAAAAAGATACGTACACTTGTAAGTAATAGCTTTATATAGCATTTAGAACAAAAAAGGCAATATCATCCTATAACTCAATATTTTCTATTCGTATCTTTTACCTATGATAAAATAGATACAAATTTCATTAAAATAAAGCAAAATTCTGATTGTGGAACTGAGAATTAATACGATTTAAAGCACAGTGTGCAACATTTTACTTAACAGTTTCCCTGTTTCATTATTTTATATATTTATTTTTCTTCCATTTTTTTTTATTTTACCGTTAATAATGTCCTTAAAACTCTGTTATATTGTTTAAATAGCAATACCTGTATACATCTATAAATGAATTAATCAATTAAATTTGTCAAAAAAAATATTTCAATAAACTAGAATATATAAATAAAATATTTTTCACCCGAAGAAGTTCCAGAACAGTTTTTATTTCATTATGCATTCTAGTTTATAACTGTTATTAAAATACATTTCTGGTACATTTATTTTTAAACAAAATTTTTAAACGTGTGTTCAACTTACCATTGGAAATCAGTCCAATGTTTTAAAAATATTTCAAAATAAATCCTTACATCCATGTTTTAGTAGACAACCAATTAATTATTAATATTCTCATCAATCTATAGTTTATAAGGATACAATATTTTTCTAAAACAATATCGCTCTATATTTCGTAAAATATATAAATACAAAAATAAATGCTAAGGAAAAGGAAATTCTTTTAATTAATACTGAAGTATAACTATGAATTAAAAAAAAGAATTTACTAAATACTTTAGATTCAATAACTTAAAATAATTAAGTGAATTAACGTTTCTTTTTGTAACAACTTATCGAAATTAATGATATTTTTTAAGTTAAAAGTGTGCAGAATTACGCAAAAAAAACTGTGCTGAAAAGTTAATTTGTGTTTTATTTTCATTAAATCGATCACGGTGGAGTATGTATTTAATACCTTCATAAGATATGGAACGTAATTAAATTGACAGAAAAGTTTTTGGAACAGACGAAACTGACTAAGTATTAATGATCCCCAAGGATCATGAAAATAATAATTCTATATTAAAAATTAAATTATATAAGTTGTTAAATTTATTAATTATTTGTTTGTTCGAAAACTTTTTCAGAAATACAGTTAAACAATTGTTTGCAAAAATATAACTGTTTGCTTCCTGCGACTGATATGAATATTGGGGAAATTTAATTAATTTTATTATAATAAATTATAAATTTGACAGTAGCTGCTGAAATTTAAGAGAGTTTTTAAATAAAAGGATTTGTTTTTGTCTTCTTGTGTTTTTGGGATTTATTATGCATTGTTCTATTTGTTATCAGTTACAATGTGATCATGGGAAATGATTTTGAATTCTAACGATATCCTTTTGGTGGATTTTCAGGTCATTTACGACAAAGTGATGAGAGCGGAAATAAGTGCATATTGTTTAAAGGAATTAACGGGAGTGTACTCTGGTAATATTAAATGTAAAGGATTATTAATATTTCTGTTTTTACTTTTTTATCAATTAATTTCCCGTGAATTTGAAAAGCATTCTACACTTCATTTTTTAAATAAGATCGGCATACTCCATAATTTATTTTTTTGGTCGAACCTGAGCACAGCCAGATCTCATACGATGCTTCACATTTGTTCATAGCCTAGAATAAAATTATTCAGGACATTATCGCCAAGTTTGCACGGCGAAATTGTTCTCCGTAGCTGGTAATATTTCACAGAGGAAAAGAAACTGAATAAACAGGGCTAATTTGTACAGCTACGTGGTTTGTTTGCCCAGGGCGGAAAATCCTGCAGCATTATCTCGTTGTGATGCCAGCGATGCCCGGCTGTCATCTTTATCGAGTCTCCAGCACATTTTGCTGGATTGTTTGCAGACTGCTGCGGGCTCAGGTAAACAACGCCGGAGTCTCTGCGGACTGCTGCCGAAATGGACCAGTAAAAAACAAATGAATCGCCAACTTTTCATTTATCTACACAATTCCATCATGCCGAATTTGCAATTCAAAGGAAATATCTCAGTTTTTGTGTAAATTTCCCAGCTGGCTTAAATATTAATGAATAGAAATTGCATTCGCCGAGCCGACGTTGTAGCTGGATTTACTTGCAACTATCCTGAAAAGTTTCCGTGGCCGCACAAAGTATCCGGACAATTGGATTCTACACGGACAGGCGCACAGCGTGCATATTGAAGGTTATTTCATTTTGCGTGAATGTAAAGCGTCGACAGTAATTTAAAATCTTTGAAACTTGCGGCGTTTGCGTATCGTCCAACAAAATGAAAAACAAGAGTTTATTTTTAACTTCGTGAAATCATGTGGTTGTGAAACACCACGACAAATTGGAGACCGCCGGGAAAAATTTATATTTTATTTGCGTAAGCGAAGAGCTGTACACGAAATGAAATAGTTCTGGAAACACGGACTTCATTTGGAAAAAGTAACTGGTCATTTCGTAACCAACAAATTATCATCCATCGCTAATGATTGGAGTAATTGAATCCTAGTCAACAAATATTTTGATTATTCATAATTTACTGGCCATAAACCGTACGGAACTATAGGCTGAATACTCCAGTTTATATTCAGGTCGTCAGATTTGTGCTTACAGAATTATTTTATTAGCTGCCAAAATAATTTTTGTTATTGATTTTTTTTTCGCTACTTACTTTCCCAACGACAAAATATTTGCATCATTTGGAGGACTCATTCCTAGTTTATTGTGAGCTTCATTCACTAGATATTTCATCATACTTCCGGACATTTATCCTTTTTTTTCTGAAAAATTAGTCAATGTATGACATGAGTTAATAAATGTACTTTATTTAAGTAATTATTTTTACATTCAACTGTAGAACTTTTTTTTAAAAAAAACTTTTATTTGGAGTTTGGGATTTGTATCACAACTCTTGGTGTTTTAAATGAATTTTCAAAGTCGTTTTACAACACAAAAGCATCGTAAACGATTCTGCGGCAATCGTACATTTTGTGCAGTGTTCATATTATAGGGCTCTTTGTTTCGGGGGGGCTAATAATTTGTGGCTTACGGGTCGCCATTTGTTTGCAACAGTTGGTATCTTTGCGACACAATAAAGAACGCGGATCTACGAGAATTTGTTCAAGGGAACCCTGAAAACCTCTTTTACTATGAATTGGAAAAGGGATATAACTCAGGAAATGTGCATGAAATTAAATTAACGCGATCGTATTCATATTTCAAAAAGACCAACAGATTGTAAGATAGAGTAAAGATTATCAGAGGATTTTGACCATCACGCTTACTTAGTCACTAGAGAACTTATAACCAAACTTACAAACGTCCCACGTAACGAGAAAAAAGCTTAAAATATGTAAACTCTTAAGATACACTCACTAACAGGGTATTTCAGCGGACACGAGTGGAGATCTATGATCGATATCGTTTAGGGCAAACCGATAACTTCAAAGAACTAAAACAGATTCAGAATGTAAGATTATCTCTATCAACGGGCACATGATGAAAATTTTCAAATTCACTTCTAGCACTGTAATTATAAAATATATTATATGCCAAAACGTGCACTCCGTTTCATTTGGGTTTCATAATTTTGGAAACATGAATATTCATAGAATTGAACCCAAATATATTCGCATCTCGATTCAGCATTGTTAAAATTATCGAGGAAATTGATTAAAGTTATTAATGTGTGTTGAGAACCAACGAGTATTTCGGAAAGTGAACTACAGTGAAATTCTGGGAAGTCAAAACAAGCTAAGACGGCAGATTGACGACGGCGATGAATTCGTTCCTGATATTGAACAAAGACATTTGGAACACGACAAGCGCGAGCAAATTAAACCGGCGAAAAGAAGAGAGAAGAGCGTCCAGAAGCAAACAGAATCGCAATTTAATATTTGGGACAGTGGGAGGGCACGAGACGAGAAATGATTAGACGAAACCTGTGACAGGGAGGAATACTCGAGCTTCTGTTTTGCAGGGGAAGGAGGTCGGAGAGTGGAGTCAGTGATGAAATTGAGTTGAAGCGATCAGAAAAGAAGTGAAGTGAATACTCAAAGGGAGGGGAACAGGAAAGGTTTTCAGTGAGAAAGTAGCTGAATTTTTTGAGTGGTGCAACCGAGAAATATAGAGTTCTTTGAAAGGAACCACGTAACATTTGCATTTCCGTCTCCAAAGCAGGAAGACTTTCCCTTTAGCCCTTTAGACTCCCGCGATATTCCTTAAACCTCAATTTCAAGATATCGTTTTAAAATAGTCTTAAATAAGAAGACGGATGGATGATGGCTCCATAGCCTTGACCAACCACACCGTTTAAAATAATGGGCGGTCCTTGCAGCGTCGCCAAAAATGAGGGATGTAACAATGAAAACACGTGGCATCAAAGACTCCCAAGTTCAGACACAGCAGAAAATTCCACCACATTTAATACATGCATGTTAGAACAATGCGCCACTAAATTCAACTCAGCCTGATATTTGATAAAGTATTCTCAATTTTTAAAAATGATAAATTATTTTTGTCGTAATCATCTTCTTTGTAAATTTACTTACATTAAATTCTATGTTCAAGGTGTATTTATATTTTTTCATAAAAATTAAAATTTCCAATTAATAAGTGTAATTAATTAATTGCCGACCTCCTGTGGTGTAGTGGCTAGCGTCTAGTTGCTGCCTCACAACCACGAGGTCCCGGGTTCGAATCCTGGCATGGGCTTGGATGTTTGTGTTGTCATGGTCGAGACCACGCTGACCACGTGTCACTCCAAATTCGGAATGTGTCATGCAAGATGACAGTCCGCAGTCGACTCGGTAGGCCCAGGCCCTCAATGGGCTGTAGAGCCAGAGAGAGGTGGAAAAATGAATTAATTATAAATGAACCTAACTCATATCACTATCCAAAAATTATAATTATATTATCTCTCCCATTTTCCACTTTGTCATTTTCACCTTGGAATCCTATTTTTTTTTTCAGACCGTAGAATATCAGATATAGTTGCAATTATTCTGTGTTTGATGATAACTTTATTCGAAAGAGTGGTTTACGAAGTGGATGAATTGTAATATCGTTTGGAAATTAACAAGTTTGCACCTTCGATTGAAAATGTTCGCAATGATCATGTGGTGCAAGGTAACTGGAAACTTGATCAGCGTTGGACAAAGTGTACAATCATGAAGTGATTACATTTTGTAAAAATATAACAAGGGTTCATTTAGAAAAATAATTTTTACGGAATGGAGATGTAGAGTTTTTGTTTTAGTCATAACGAAGTGACTGTTAATGGGTCTGAGAAGTATAATTTGTGCAACTACCCTGAGCTCACTCCAGCCAGTGGACTGTCTCCCCTAAGATGCTTATTAGCGTTGCTCTAACTGGCTTGGCGAGTTGTTGGAGCATGTGATGTCTGTCCGTCCTGGCTTTTGTGAGCCGCTTTGATTTCCAGCGGCCACTTTGATTAGCACTGCCTTGTCGCTCCTGATTAGGAAGGACCACTTCAAAAGCGGTAACGACGCTGCTCGTCGTCGTTACGTCGTCACGAGCGTCTTTAGTCTGCCCCGAGCTCCTAACAATTAAACAGCCAAATGTAAGCGATACACAAACTGTGTTTATGAACCTCTTGCTATTGCACATATCGACGTTCCAACTCTACAACTGAATTAAACCTATCCTGCCAATCAGAAAATACCAACGGGGATTACGAGGCTAGGAAAGAATATCTATTCAAATACCTACAGCTTCTCAAAATAAACAATTCCTCATGCTTGGGGAAACAGAAGTTTATATCACGAGTACAAGTGGAACACTTGATATTGACAATGACATAACATTATAATTAATTTTTTGTTTTAGTCCCACGTTTAGATTTTGTAATTGAATGGTTTATATGTTCCTAATAATGTGAAAAAAACAAAATTAATCCCACAATATAAGAAAATTCATGCTCGTTGGAATACTGATCCTGGTGAGACTACAGCTGATGTCAGTTCTGAACAGTTTAGAACTTCGTCTTTACTGATTCTATCCACCCTTCTGATTTTCAGCATTCGCCTATTGCACCACATTTCCAAGACTTCTATTATTTTCTTTTCCGCAACTCCTATCGTCCAAGTATCACACCCATATAACGCCACACTTCATACGAACGTTTCTTAATATTCACATTTATATTCCCCGTAATTAAATTCGTCTTCCTTGCCTGTGCTATCCTACTCTAGTTATTACGCTTCCCCAAGTAGCAGAATTCCCTAACTTCCTTCAAAATATCCGTTCCCAAATCTAACAGCCTTTGTTTTTTCACTGTTTCCCATACTACACTCCATTACCTTGGTTTTCCCTCTATTAATCCTCATATTGAACCCTTTTTCCAGGATCACGGTATCCAGGTCTTCTTCTGACTCCCCTAATACTGCAATAACATCGAAAAAGCGTAAGGTTATTATTTCTTCTCCTTGCAGGATGATTCATTGTCCATATACCGTTATAGCATTCTTTAAGTTATACAGCATGGGTGACAGACTGCATCCTTGTCTTACTCCTTTCTTGATTACGGCTTTCTTTTCTTCATCTTTTATTCTAAAAGATCTGTCTTCTGCAGATGTTATATGAGCCTCTTTTCTCGGTATTTTATTCCAGTGCTCTTCAAAATCCTTACATGCTTTGAGACTGATAAAAAACATTTGGAGACATAATATAGTCAAAATCAGTCACATTTAATTTATTATTCTTGATGAAAATTTAACAATTGTTTTTAAATTAAATATTGGCTTAAATATTAACAAATAGAAAGGTTTCTGCAGGATCATGCACAAAGATAGATTGAGCTATTCATTTTTTTAAGAAGAAACATCATTTATTTATTTGTAAATGGTCTTACTCCTCATTTCATCGGCGCCAGCAAATTTGAGCAGTAAATTTTACGATTTATTTAATATAAATCCCGATTATCAACAGGCAAATGGTAACATTTATAATTAAGAGAATTGTTTCAGGAGAGTAAGTCGAAATCTGTAAATTAAGGCAATTAATTCGTGATGCAGTGTTCACACGGTGTTATGCTGAAAAATTGTTTCCGGAGAGGGGTGTATGTGGGACTCTAGGCGTTGATTACGTTATCTTATTTAAATTATCTGAAAAAATGGTTACGGCGAGTTTCATGAATACGCGACCAGAAATAGTTCAGCTCTAAGGTCGGACAAGCATCGCCTTGCTCTACACCAGAAAAGTATTCACAATACCGGGATAATTTTATACAACAGCCTTCCGCCAGAAATTAAAAATAGTACCTACAAAAGCTTCGTGAAGCAGAGTAAAACTATTTTTTAAACGGCGCGTTTTACTCGGTATAGGATTTTCTTAATCGTCCTTCTATCATTTAAAATCAAGGTTCCTGCAAATGGTGTTGATTGAGCTGCCTTGTAAAATAGCACATCACATCTTTAAAATTTCTATTCAGTTTTTTCTGCTCTTTTGTTTGTTTGTTTCATGTATTGCCTGGAGCTACGACAGAGGGAAGGACAGTTTCCTGGTCCAAGTAGTTAAAACTCCATTACGTGTTTCTCAGTGTGTGCTTGTTTGTGTTTTCCAGTGTGTTTGTGACATCGTGTGTCCGTGCTGTGTTTATATTGACTTTTGTCTATATACATTTTCTTTTATTAATTTATTTTAAGATTATTTGTCTTTAATTATGTAGTTTATTTTGTTCATTTTTAATTTCTAATGTATGACGTATCCTATTTCCTCAATCGAGTAATAATGGAAACAACAATAAATCTAAATCTAAACAATAAATCTAAATTTATGAGAGTAGACGGCTTCTTCTTCTTCTCCTTAAGAAGAGTCCAGCTTGATGAGAGGAGAGGAAGGAACGTTGATGTGGCGGATGCACGAGGAGCGACTTGGTACGCATAACGGCGCAGCAGCAAAACATATGTTTTATCAATATGTGAGGGCAGGCGCATGTGGCCATGTGGGGTTGTCAATGGAGTGGAACAGCGAGCTGTGGTCGGGCAGGCTCAGCTCTGCTCAGCTCTACTCTGCTCTGCTCAGCTCTGCTCTGCTCTCATTAGCCTCGTCCATGTCACTGAAGGGCCTACTCCATATTTACAACCCTCTACTCGTTCACCAAAACTTATGGAGGCAACCAAAAATTTACACAATCAATACATTTCATCAGATTGTGAAAAACTTCCTAAAATGTTTGCATGCGTGTGTGAGCTATATTCAGGAACAAACGCAAACGGCTGTTTAATTTGAAGCTGCTTTGCTCTAATATGAGTTACAGTGTAAAACCTTTAGACACATTTCTACTGCTGCTACTTTTCTGACTCATGAATGTAAATTGGATATTTTTTCTTCAGTTCAAAAACATGATATATTATTTTATTACAGAAGAAATATCTTTAGATGTTGAGTAAATCAATTACCGTCACCTGTCTCTGAAGTTACGCTATTTTGAACGTGTGACTCTGTCTTACAAAGCTTTCAAAATATTTAACTGAAATTTAGCACAACTACTTAGAACAGTGTATATGGGTAAAATTTTATTGATTTAAACTAATAGTGTTGACAGAACATAAAGGTAAAAAAAATCTTTATAATTAGGTACATGCTGTGATGTAATCCAAAGCTGGAGGACTTTATTCAGATTTTTATTCCATTCTATTTTTGTAGCAAATTCAGAGAAACGTATTTTGCTGTTTAGGCAATTCAATATTTTTAAGAATTATTAATTAATACAGGTGAAATTAATAGCGTAGAAAAAATTAGTTTTTCTTAACAGTACATTTATAATTATTCCGATATTCAATTGCAGGGAAATGTGATTTTAAGCTTTTTTCCAAATTTCATCTAAATTTATTTAGCCGTTTTGGAGATGTTGCTACCTAATTACATTAAATAATCGTTTGCGGGAAAATGGAAAATAAGTTTTGCAGGTGCATATCTTATTTTTAAAACATTCCATCTTTTTAGTTTTCAAATTTCTGGTCTTCTTGTTGTTTCTCCGTAAATAAATATTTTAACTTTTGAAACATAGAACAGTCTTATATGAAGTAGACAAATACATTGATGTATTTATATAAAGAATTCGATTAAAAAAATTGATTTTAATGAAAATACTGTTTCTGGAAATGAAATTTACATTTAAAGAAGGATATAATAGCAAGAGTGAGACTAATAAGAAAATTTTCAGTATATTATGGACCGTATAGAAGTAAACTGAGCTACTACACATTGATTTAGGGTTTTCAAGTTTCCCAGAAGTTATTTAAACATTTGTTATCGTCGAAGCTTTACTGATGAATATTTACAGTTATTGGTTTTATACAGGTAATTTGGTTTTCATATGATATTTGGCATAGGTTTCAAAAGGCGTTTCTATATTTTTACAAATTAATGTCGAAGATAATTCATTGATAATAAAAAATGAAATTAATTGTTCGTTTCAATTTCATAGTATCTTTTAATAAAAAATAGAACTATTTTTCTTCTTCTCTGAAATATTTGTAGTCCAGTATGAAGTGAGGATTATTTACGTGGTGCGTTAGACAGCTTATCATGGAATGTTGTTAATAAATGTGCGAAAATGCTGGAGACAGGGAAGACGCAGCTACATTATTCAAATGGAGTGAATCTTAATGGCGCTGAGTTGAGGCAGCTTGAATGACGATGACAGCATGATAGACGATCGCCTGCCTAATTCTCACATGTCAGAAAATTTTACCTTGCATCCATCGCAATCCGTTTCGTTCGCCAGGCTCTGGGGAGTTCCTCAATGAAAACAACGCCTTGTCGGCGTCGATATCGACGTCGTCATATACGCATTTGGATTTAAACTTTACGTTACAGCAGAACTTCACATCGGTAATATAATTATATTTAAAATTAGGCCTAAAAACTTACATTATGAATTCATTTATAATCATGTTAGAGATTCAAGAATATTTTCAAGTACGAGTAGAAGAACGTAAACGTGTAATAGATGAGAATACCAATGAGATATTTCTAATAATCTATTCAAAGTTAAATTTCATTTTTAATAATCTATCCCCAAGTTCGGGAAAGTTACACAAACCAAAATCTCATAGTTATTTCTATAAGCCACGGGTCCGAATCCGTACCCAACAAAAACTCTGAAAGGTGAGATATTTATTTACTTTACAGTCCCATAATTTTCAGTAAATATTCTACTCGTATAAGGACCCATAGGTTTAGGTTAATATAACTGTGAATGAATTCTGTTAAATATTCTATTAGAGTCGCATAAAATTGTAGAGATTACTTAGTTGTTTATGAGATTGTAACTGTCAAACACATCTGCTCGGAGCTTTGGTGGCGCGGAGTCAAAAGAAAGGAGACAGTATATGAGCCAGGGACAATAAAACCCAGACATCACGGCGCGCATGGGGTGTTTACCAATTTTAGTGAGATTTGACGTGGTGTTTTTCCCCAAATTCCTGGAAGGAGAGGGGGCAAACTGTGGCTCCCAGAGAAGAGTAACCATGAATGTTACTGATTAATATCCATCCCCCCACCTTGGTGTTATGAACTAAAGAAGTGGAAAATAGGTATTAAAAAGGATGGCAGACAGATTTCGAGACAGATGGAGTTTAGTGAAGGGAGATAGTGGGGACGAGCAGATGATCGGTATCATCGGACAGATAGTCCAAGGAGACGAGGATAAACGGAAATTCTTCCTGAACGAGGAAGAACAGCGGCGGTGGCTTTGAGTTGCATCGAGAACGACCAAAATTAAGGGAATTTGCAACGAGGAAGACACAGGAAGGTGCATTATGACGACACGGTAATTACACAGAAATGTTTGCTGATTTACTATGCTGTCAGGTCTGAGGAGATATTGCTGAATCAAAGTTTGAAAATATCAAAATTGTATTATTTATTTAAATTTGTTTTCTTTTTTATTATAAAAACTTATTAATATTGCACCTAATTAACTAATATCCCCCTATTAATTAGAAGATATACATTGGAAAACGGACAAAAATTAGTTTCAATTTATTATATATAGAAACATTAATGGTGCTCAGAAAAAAATATAATTAAGTGCATGTGGATGTAGAGATCATATTAAGGAAATAGAAAAGGACTGATAATTTTTTTGGGGAACGTAGCACTAAATAAAGGCTCAGTTAGAATTACTTCTATCCCTTTCATGCTACTCCAATATATTTATGTCTCAGTTACACAGGAAATATTTAGAAAAAATTGTAACATTTGTAAACGGGGAAGTTATTCGCTTTGGAAATATTAGTAATCGAAAATGCCTCTTTGTTTAAAGAGCACTGGAAAAAATTAATGCAAGAGAGTAGTGGGGAGAAATTTAATTGAAATTACTTTTTTCTAATGTCATAAATCACGGCATAAGTACCAATTACCTAATAAGACGTGCAGTGGACGCATCAATCACAGCATAGCGCACATTTTCCACCTCATGAACCTCTGCTTCAACGTTAACTACCTACTGCTGAGTCATCCGCATCCCTCTAGTTACTAATTATGCTCTTAAAGTATGTGCGCTAATTAATTAAACACTATGAGCTTGCTTCTTGCCGGTGGCTGCCGTATACGAGACATCAACTCTTCATTGAACATTCATCCGTACTCGAGGCGACCGGCCATTAATCAAAGCTACTCGCATTTGGGAATGTATGTTATGTACCGGTGACAGCCTTCATTAAAGATAAACCTTAGGATGGTCCAATCATTTTTATAACGTATTATTATTTTTTTTTTTGCTTTTCCTCCGGACAGTCTATTTTATTTAACAAATCTGTCGTACTTCCGTCAATACGGCGACTCTGATGTATTTGTTATAGTCTTTTACTTATTTTCCAGAGTCACAGTCATACTCAGAGTGGCCAAGAACCGCCACATAATTTAATTTCATGCCTGCGTTGCTTCTATTAAAACTGTCCCCAGTTCGTGTTTATGATTAATGCCGGGATATGTTATTTTTAATGCTCTAGGAGACGGAATAAATCGTTAGCAACATTTAAATTCACGTTGCAAGCCAGAAGTGTATATACGGTATATAAACAGGTAGCATATAGTTGTAAGCTGCGTGCCATACATCAAGCTCCGCAGTGGCTCTGGCTCTGGTTCTGGTGGCTCAGTAACCACGACGCAGAAAGAAAGGCTTAAATCTCGGAAACAGAGATTCTTTCAGCCTCTGTTTATTTTTTCCTTCCTTCCTCTTTTCCTCATTAACAACAGCTCTCGAACGTTTTACGAAAATATTATTTCAATATGCATAAACTGCTCAGCGTTTACAGTGTTTTACGCCGCCTCTGTCCGAAATAAATTAAGATAGGCATGTTTCAAGACTTGACCACACATCATCACGAAGATTAATGGAATACTGTCACGATAATGGGGTGAACTTAACATCTGAGAAAAATCACAATTCCATTATCGAATTTGAAAAGACAGAACAAGGAAGTGCTTCAAGGTCTAATTTGCCAATTTATAAATATCTTCACTATAGTGAAAAAATAACTTGCAATAAAAATGAAAAAATATACAGTGATACTAAAACATCTGTTTGTATCTCGTGAACTTTCCAGAATTTTTTTTCTGTGAAATCCATTTCGTTCGATTCATTTTTTCCCTACGTGTCATGATATAAAATTTACTTTTCTTTGTAACAGAAAGCCATCCTAGTTCTGTGAAATAAGTGCGAAGAATGATTGTATGTGATGCACATACTAAAATACAAAGAATTTGAGGGTAAGGGTAACATGACCAATTCGAATGGCTTCTTTGTGGGGAGATGTGGCGGCGTAAAGAGATCAGTTTCAAAAGTATATACTAGCAAGCTGTGGTAATTTAAAACAGGCTGTCGAACTCACTTTTTTTATTCACGAATTTAATCCTCGTGAAACTAACAACAAAAATTGTTTCAAAATAAAATGAAAATATACCTTTAAGTCATTATTACACATGGCGTAACAATCTTAAATTTTATGCAGTAACTTATTTCATTTCGAGAAATATCTGAAATAGTATCTTGATTTGTCAAGGAGACTGGGATTAGGACTGCTGGCGTATCGATACACTGACCACGCATCAGTAGAAATGACATATTGATGATACTGCTGAATACTGACAAGAAAAAGTTCCAGTTTCTACCTCCTTTGGCAGGTACGAGACCTTTATTAAATATTCCTTTATTTCTATGTATCTGCCACCGGGCATCTACCCATTTGTAGATTTAATAAATACAATGATCAATCACTACAGCAGATTTTTAAGGATAATTTTTTTTCGCGATCACTAAGAGATTCATTTGGAGACACTAATGCAGACAACAGCAGTCATTTCCAGGAAAAACATCAGGAAGAGCGGCTGAGTGACGTCGGATGCAGGCCAACGGGCAGGGGTGCCACCCTACTTCACCCTCCCGCTTCAATAAACATTTCCGTTTTTAAAAAAATTGTAGAACATTTTGGAGCGTTGTTACATCAATTAAGTTTATATTTACGACTTTCAACCACTACAAGAAAAGGTTTTCCCCACTCTTCAGCGATGCGCAGTCCAAGAGTTAGTAGACGTACACTAATTAATTAATTTTTAAAGACGTGAGAAACATAGATGATTCAAACTTTGCGGATAGGTTTGTAAGGGCTTGCACTGTCTTCTGTTAAATTTTCAGACAATTTGAAGCAATAGTTTGACATCTACGAGTTGTCAAATTCGAGCTATGTAAAAGACAAAAACCCCCGACTATTTTCAGATTTTTCACAAAAACGCACGTATGGAATCTTTAATAATATTTTATGGCATAAAATATTATTAAATTTTGCGTAAAATTAGACCTACCATATTAAGTGGGCACAGTGAAGCTTAAAACTCAACGCTTTACTATTTTGACGACGTCAGCAGTAGCTATTTAATCACTTTGACGAGTTTTTGTCTTTTTAGCATGCAATTGTACATATACTGGCTTGTATAGTCGAATTCCGTTTGATCAGGAAGTGACAAATCAAACATGTTTGGAATCTATACCATAACGGTTGTTAGTTAAATATTTCCATAATTGTTATTGATATTGAAGTTCGAGTGACACGCGAGGGTACTACTTTATTAGCAGCAGTAATCCGTGTATTCTTCGGCCCGCGAAGTGGCACTAAAGTACTCGCTCAAGGGAATGGCGTTTTTGTTTGCGGCTCCCTCCACTCCCTTGTAGCAACAATAAAAGCGTTCCTTGGGTCTTCCTGCCAAGTTTCCGTGATGCGGATTATGAAGACGATGGTCCAGAAGCACTGCTGCAAGCAACTCACGTATTTTATACTTGGATAACTTCTCTGAAAAGGCTCGGTGGGACCCATAGGGCAACTTGGAAAATATAACGAAATTATGTTCAGTGTTGGTGTCCATTGAAGCTTTAGAGGCATTTCATCAGCGCCTGTTCTAACAAGTAATTTTATTATGGTTATTCGTTCGCAAGTGCTTTGAAGTGGCTGTGGCTGGCGACGACAGGGGCGTTCGTGGATGTAATAGAAAGTTCGGGCCTCTAAAGAACCGTCGACGAGTGGCTCCATCTTTCTAAGTCACTCCTCAACAAAACCAAATCCTTACACGTGCATTAGAACGCTCGGGAGCTGTGCATGATTTTACAAATAAGTGCATCGTCTTAACAAAACCCCACAAATGAAGTATTAGCGCCTGTTTACCCTATTAAGATAATATTTTAATCTTTAAATACGCACGCTGTTTATTGAAATTAATATTTTAAAACTAAACGTTAATAAACTAAGAAACATTTACATGATGAATGTAATGAATTGTTTCTTTTCATCGTACGTCCTAAAATTTTACTTATTAGCTTCCAGATGATTATTATTTCAGCTGAAAGCCCCTGAGTTGTATTATATCACAAGGATTTTATGTAAATAAATATCTCATTAGTGAAGGGACTGTAATTGGAATTAACATTTAAATTAAACAACTATACTCCATAAGATCAAGATTAAACTTAAAATAAATTTTAATTGTAACAAATATAAATGAAATGAAATTAAAATTATTTACTGCACATAAATTTGTTTTATCAGACATCTTAAAAGAAATTTGAACTGAAGAGCAAAATTTAAAAATTATTCTCCAAATACTTCATTTATGACATATATTGGACGTATCGTGAATAATTTTTTTAAAATATTTAATTTTGTTATTTAGTGCCTAGTATAAGAGTAACTTGAGAATTAAAATTTTATATATGATATAGTTAAATAAAAAAATTGAACTCCCGTTTTAAATTCTTAGCAATTCAATACAAAATTTGATGTTGGTGTTGAATGAGACTGTTAATTTAAGGATTAATATGACTAAAATGCCGAAAACTTACAATAAATAAATGGAATTGATCTCGAGTCTGTTTATGGTTACAATTTTTCTTATTTATAAAATTTAATTACATAAACTCAACACATATCATTTTGATACATGAAATAGCGCCTATTGTTTCAAAAATTTCTGATTGAATATTTTAAAATATTAAAGATAATGAAAGCCATACAAACTAATGATATTTTTGGAAAATATACTCCAATATCATTTGTTGAATGGATAAATCAGGTAGTTTTTTAATTGATATGCTGTGTTCTAGAAATATGGGCCTAATTATATATATAGTGCTCAAAATAATTAAATATTATATTTCCACGTTGCCAAATTGCCAAAGTTAATTTTATTTTAATTATATAATATTCTACAGGCTCTTAAGGGTTTAATAAGTTTAGTACTTCAAACGTGTCTGTTTTACGTAGGTCTATTTATTTCGCTTAAATGTTTACCTTAGGTGAAGATATCCGCATTGAACATTGTTAAGAAACTTTACTCCCGGTTAGGTCATTAGTTTATTTGCAAATGTTAGTGACTTGGAGTTCTTACCGTCCCCGACTGTTTTATCTCCGATGTTTCTTCAGAAGACGAGGAGGAGCTCCTATCAATCCGGATTGCAATAAGATCGTATAATAGACAAAGAAAGGAAATGCGATAATGCCGTTATCGAAGAGGGTAGGAAGATTGATGGTGGTGACGGGGTTGGACGCTCTAATGGCTAGGGTGCAAGGTCTGCGCGTCGATACTCCACCCACCAAAAGCTAATGTCAACCAAAAGATACACCCTTCAATCTCCTCTACAATTATTTGACGTGAAACCCTCCTGATAATTTATCTATTCACTGGTTTGACATTGTACAGATGCTAATATTACTGAAGACAAAGATGAAATATCCCTATAGTCTAGTAGATTGTGAGCCATGTTTTCGTATGTCATCACAGCTGTGTGTTTCTTCATTAACGCTGGCATATGACTTAACGTAAAACACACTTGTCTACAACTAATAGACAACACGATTGCTATACCAGTTTTAGGACCTCAGAGACACCACATAACTGTTTCAAATCTAATATTGTTCACTTAAGAAATGACTTTGTACAACAGACAAATTGGAAATTAATAATCACATATAAAACGAATTTAATAAAACTGGAAGATTAACGTGTCGATTGTGCTAGTGAATTTTTACGAATTTAGGAAAGCGTTACTTAAGTAAATGTTCGAGTATAATGTTTATTTCCAGAAAATTAGCTAATATTTCAATTAATCAAAAAACAAATACTGCAATCTCAATGAAATCGACTACGTGCGCCATTCTCATCCAAAACAATACTAAAGATATAAAATACAATATCAAATTTTAAAAATTACAGAAATAATGTATAATTAGAAACTCAAGAAGTGTATGACAGTTACTACAGCTTAAAACACAGTTTCAACAACTTAACGTCCTGGAACAGGCAAAAGACGTTCCTGAAATGCCGTGTAAACAATGGTTACAGTTGAAAGAGTTCCAGGTAAAACAAAAGACAGTCGTGACGTAACTGCATATATAGCCATATATGTTACTTCATTAATTATCATTGATAATTATATCTGTTGTTTTATTTATGAATATACCCAGAGATATTTTTTCTTTGTAAAAAATGGATGTACCTTCAAATGAAAAACAATGACGGTTAATATACAACGGTTATATAATGATGTAACCACCGTATATGTAGTCTTTAAACTGAATTTGTTTTCAAAAATGTTGAAAAATACATCCTGTATAGCAATTAACTTATAATAAAATACACATTCCTTCTACAAATATTCTCTTAAAGGCATGCACAATTTTGCTACAAGACCTGTAAATAAGATTGGTAAATTTGTTGATAAGATAAAAAACTAGGAAAAAAAGATGTAGTTTATAAGATAAAGTGTAAAAGATGGGGGAAATATTATATTGGCTATACAGGAATGTCCTTGAATGATAGTTTATTTCCACAAAAATAATTGTCTCAAGATTTAAATGAAAATAAGAATGAAGCAAATTGGGAAGATATTTAAATCATGCATAGGGAGAGACATACACTTTTTTTAAAAAAAATACACTTTTAGAGGGATTGCATATTTTTGAAAATTTGGAAAATGTAATGAATAAAAGGTAAATGCAGATTATATTATGTAACATAAAAAAGAAAAAATGGTGGGATGTATTTTGTAAGTGTATTAAATTTTTATTTTTCTGAGGTATATTCTGTCATTAAATTATCATATATCATATAATTTTTAAGTTATGTAAATGTGTTAATTGTAAACATAATTATATTGTGTGGTATCGGATGTGATACATTATGAATGTTAATGGTGTTGTTAATCTGACGTGATGTACGTGTGTATAGTACGTTATTCAGCCTATTGATTGCCCTATGCACAGTCACGTGATGAGTTTGAGGCACAAAACAGTTGAATTGAAGGGATGAACATGAAAAGAACATCAATTTTAATATATAAGATATATATATTGTAAATGTCATGTGCTGCAGATGTGCTTTTTACTGGATAAATTAATGTTCAATGCTTTTTATGTACAGATGACTGTGGCAAAAATCAACCGAAAGCTTCTATAAATTATGGCAAGGAAAGTAAAATAAAATACTTTTTACTGTATTGCTGGATTAGAAATTTAAATGTCATAGATCTGAAATCTCAGTTTGGAGTTGAAGTCTGGATGTTTCTGTGTGTGAAACGACAAGAATAATTATTAACTAATAGGTTCTCTAAAACATCAGTTAATTGTTCCTCTCTAAATTTTTATCCGAAACATCCGCACTATGAGGAAAACAATTTAATTTTTCAGAAATAAAATACTATCCATGAATTGTCTTGGGGACATATACTCACGCTTAAATTGATAGTGCAGATATCCCTTGCAATTTTATTTGTTATACGATTGCCACATCTGCGCTGTTAGACTCAGTTGATTAATACACAACCCTAATAAAACTAATAATTAAATATTCCTTCATTAAAGTACGACTGGAGCAACGATAAATTAAAGTGAGTTTCCTACTGCCTGAGGAATGCTTATTTAACTATTCTATTTCACGATTTCATGAGAAACGAAACTTTTTTTTTCACTTTGAATAACACGTTTGAATAATATAAGAAGTTATGACGCATTGCCTTGTCGTGGAAGATTTTCAAAAAATAAGCATTTCCCACCAAAGATTGAATGATGTGCAAGTCAAGGAGAAACGCGTGGATATATTCTATTCTGGTTGTTTGTCATAAATAATTCTTATTTCTCTAAGCAAAGTGTTTGCAAATAAATATAAAGTTGGGGATATTTAATAACGAGCAGACACGTCGTGTTTCACCTCGAAGTTGTGTAGAAGTCTAACATGTTGAATGGAACAAATATGCCACCGAAGACATCTTGTTTTTCTGAATTTTTTATTGCAAAACATTTAAGTTCTGCCGGAGCCATCCATGTCTCTGCGAGAGTGCTGCAGAAAGAAAAGAAACTTATATCCAGAAGTTTACTAGCACGTGAGTGACTTTTTCAAGGACGCGTGAAACTATGTTCCGCTGCAGGAATCGACTTTCCGCAACATTGTGAAGAAAAGCAGGAGCAGTAATGTAGAAAGCAGCCAGTAAATTACAAGAAATTCATATTCTATTATCATCATTCAAGCTGTAAAAATGTTTAAAGACGCCATTGTCTAAAAAGTATTTATTTCAAAAAATATAAGCGAATATTTCTTTAACCTTGTAATGAAAATTTACTGGTGGTGGGGTGAATTTAATTTATAAATTTATCCATGTAATATATGCCCCCGTTGGTGAAACATTTGTAATGATTTTTACTTGAGAGAGGTGATGGGGGTTCAATTTAATTTATTATTATACAATAAACTGCATCAATGGGAATTTATTATTGAAAAAAATACGAATTGAACTTAAAAGTTATAAATATAATATAAATAAAATTTTTGAGCAAGAGAATAGATGGTAGTTACAAATTATCAGTGAAATGTAACTAAAACTAAAACTTTGAAATCAGGGTACTCAGTGGGGTGAATTGAGAATCAATTTCATGCGAGTATTCAGCAGTATATGTCATTTCCAGGAAAAACAACCACGAAGAGCGGTGGAGAAAGGTCAGGGACAGGCCAGCGGGCAGGGGTCCCACCCTACTTTACCCACCTGCTCCAAAACGATTTCCTTTCCCCTTACACATTTTAAAAAATCGTACAAAATTTTAGAGCGTTCCTACATCAATAAAGCTTATATTTTATATTTATGACTTTCAACCACTAAAAGAAAAGCTTTGCCCCAATCTTCTGAGTTGCGCTGTCCAAGAGTTAGTAGAGGTATACTATTTAATTAATTTTACAAACATGAGAAACACAGAGGATTTAAACTTTGCGGATATATTTAGACGGGTTTGCACTGTCTTCTGTTTACATTTTCGTACCGTTTTAAGGAATAGTTTGACGTCTATGAAAGTAGAGCTATGTAAAAAAAGACAAAAAACACTGAATATTTTTGTTTTTTCACCGAAACTCACCCATAAAATGCTTAGAAAAAAAATTTCATTTACATATCTTAAAATGGCATTAAATTGTGGGTAAATTAAGACGTTTCATAATAACGTAGGTTATTCCATTCGGCACAGTGAGGCTTCAAACTCAGGGCTCTACTATTTTGACGGCGACATATTTTTTTTGTCTTCTTCCTGATTTTAGTATACAAACTTTAAGTCACAATACTTCCATTATATTCTGCTGCGCCATAAAATTGGAACGGAAACGACGTTTCAAAAGAATTATTTATATATATTTTTTGCAATGAGCATGGACCTTATTCTCTTTATTATTATTATTCAGGGGTGACACCTAAATCCGTAACACGAATAGACCCCGGTTGAATATGAAAATGTTACACAAACCTAAAAGAGACTAAAAATATGAAAGTCTATATGGAACAAAGAAGAATTTTTCATGTTTATATATTTTTTTTTTGCGTGACGCTCGTTCATCTCGTGTTGAGAGTGGTTTTATTGAAGTGTGGATAGCGAGAGAGCAGTGAGAATGCGCAGAATGTTTTGTTAATGGAAAATTGTTTAGTGTTTGGGCGCCGACGTCTCACATTACAATGACTGAGCTGTGCCGATATCCACTCTTATCAGGCCGGGGAGGTGGCGCTGGAACCGCAAGCAAAATCGATTAGTCGAGAGCGAGCGTCGTTTAGCAGCCTTTGAGCGTCGCTAATGAAGCGTCAGCAGCCTGGCGGCGCTCGGCTCTTTCCTCAGCAATAACATACTCATTCGCCTCTTATTTTGGTCACCAGTATCGTTAAGCTTTTGTTACCCACGAACAAGCCTGTTGTGAACTTCAAAAGTTGCAACTCTTACAAGGCTCGCTATTTTCAAAAGCTTCTGAGAAGTCACAGAGATGTTCTCGCCCTCGAGTAATCCTGGTCACAGGAACCTCTAGACAATCATACAGTTCTAAGAACAATTTTAAACTATCTATGCCACACTAATACGAGCATTCCTAAAATTCGCACTTATATTATCCGTAAGTAAATTCCTCTTCCTTGCCTGTGCTATCCTACCTTAGTTATTACACTTCCCAAGTAGCAGAATTCCTTAAGTTCCGTCAAAATACCCGTTCCCAATCTAATAGCCTTTGTTATTCCACGGTTTCCCATACTACACTCCATTACCTTGGTTTTCCCTCTATTAATCCTCACATCGAACACTTTCTCCAGGACCACATTATGCCATTTATTGTGGTTTCCAAGTCTTCTTCTGACTCCCCTAATACTATACTATCGTCGGCAAAGCGTAAGGGTTTTATTTCTTCTCCTTGCAGTTTAATTCCTTTTCCATATTATTTTTTAACTTTCTTCATCGCCTGTTCTATATAAAAGTTAAACAGCATGGGCGACAGACTGCATCCTTCACTTATTCCTACCTTGATTTCTACTTTCTTTTATTGATTTTCTATTCTAATGACTGCTATCTGTCTGCTGTAGAGGTTATGTATAAGACTCTTCCCTCGATATCTTATTCCAGTGCTCTTCAAAATCCTTAATAGAGTTCCAGTTCACATTATCAACCGCTTTTTCTAAATCTACAAATGCCATGAACGTTGGCCGGTTTTTTCCTTATTCTGTCTTCTAATATTAGCCGCAAACTCAACATTGCGTCTCCTTTCCCTACATTCTTTCTAAAAACCAAATTGATCTTCTCCTAACTCACATTCTACTTGACGTTCATCCTCCTATGTACTATTTTCGTTAATATTTTTTTATGCACGAGATACTAAACTAATTGTCGTGTGCAGTTCGCATCTATTAGCCGCAGACTACTTCGGTATGGGTGTAATTATGTTTTTTAATAAAATATTCTGGTATTCTTCCTGTTTCATAGATTTCGCAAACTATCCTGAACAGCCATGATATTGTTTCTTATCAACTCCGCTGGAATGTTATCAATTCCTGGCACTTTACAATTGCTCAGGTCTGTCAGCCATGGGCCATGTCAAACTCTCACCTTAAAGTAGTGTCCCCCAACTTTTCATCATCCACCTCCTCTGGTTCTCTTATTACTGACTTATCTAGATTTCCACCCTGATACAGCTCTTGTAGGTATTCCTTCCATATTTCTGCTTTTTCCCCTTTATCCAGAATTGTTCTTGCGCAAATTTTTCCTTTCTCTGAATGTTTCTTTGATTTTCCTATAAGCTGCGTCTATTTTTCCCTTTCTACATGAAATGTTTACATCATAAGAATCTTAAAAGAAGATTCTTAAATGCAGTATGCTTTATTTTGATTAATTTAAAAGAAATAATTAAACTTTTAGTTATATTTTCAATGTCAATTTTAAAACAAAATTTTTTGGTAAACCGTTGATCAATATATTAGAAAAGAAAACATTTGGTGTGCCGCATCCTATCAATTATCAGTGGTTCTTATAAAAAATCTCTTATAGCATTAAAAATAACATCCAAACAAATTTTTTGTCTACAATGAATGGGTTGTGTAGGTGATGTGAGCTACCGTTCTGTAAACGTTTACGTAATATCACACTGCTCCTAAAGTTAACGTTTCAAAACACCCACTTAGTCTCCAAGAATTTATACCTCGGCGTGGGAGTTTTTATTGCAGAAGCCGCTCGGGTGGGAGAGGAAAAGAAACTATTCGGTATACGTCCTCATGTTAAGTCGTACATACAAACGCCATAAAACTGTACGTAGGTTAACGTACCAGGTGCACGGGCATATTTCCTGTCGACAGTAATAGTCTACTTTCAAATCAAAGACGGAGAAATAAGTATTTTTATGGTACAATTTTACAGTTTGCGTGTTTTAGTAAAATGGGTGGTATAGAGAAAAGAAAAGCATTGATATTAACTTATAATACACGTTCTTTCATGGAAAATAATACTTTGTAAGTTAAAGTGGACTCTTACAATCATATATTAAATCTCCTACAATAATGCTATATGGGATATCGATAAAATATTTTAAATAAAAATTTAAATATAAAATAAATTCCAATTCATAATATATAATAATTACAAATATAATTCTATTATATAAATAAATAATTATAGTTTTTAGTATAAGGGTTTATATTATATAAAATAAACTATTTATTAATAAATACAATTACATACTGAATCTCCCACAACAATGCTACATGGGTTATAGTTTAAATATAGCTAGAGAAAAAACACTTCAGTTGCACAAAGCTTCAAAATTTAGCTTTCAATGCCATAGTTGCTCACGAATAATTTTTTAATAGTTACAATTTTGTTTACAATAGTCATAAAAATAAATATAGAAAACTGCAAATTTCGCAACAGCCTATATAAATTATAGCTATTAGTTTCTAAAAAAGCAAAGATTCCCTTTAAACGCGTTATTAAAAAAACTTTATTTTTTGCATCGAAAATGGGGCAAAGAAAATGTTAAAATGTATCCACAAGTATATATCTGAAAATTTTAATAAAATAACTGACGGAAAAGTTTATCATTTTGACTGAAGCTAATATTTACCCAAAAAAAATAATTTCCCACGATAATGTAGGCTAATTCAGAAACGTTTAGGGTCCAATAGAGATATTTGGTCTCCGACTCGTCAACAAATACAGACGGTTTTTCAAAAAATTCATAACTATTAATCTTATGACCCAATTGGATTGTACTTTTACATTTGGTTTAAATTATAGGCTTCCCTCAAAAGTAACCGTTATTTTAATGTGGCATGCTATTTAAATTATTACATATCTAATCTCATATCTTAAGTGTTATTATAAACATGTTTAAATTTTGAGACATTCCTTTTAAGTTAATTGACTGAAAAATACAAATAATCACGAAAGCATCGGTGAATAATTACACCGTATTTGTATAGAAATAGGCGTTTAAAAATTTGCACAATAATAATACAATTAAAAATAATTTTCTGGTTAGTATTTCCAGTATATTTATTGAATTTCGCGTTTTTCTTTATGACAATAATTAACGGCAGATAACGACGACATTTACTGAAACGAATTTAAGGTATACATTTCGGTTTAGAACATTTACTCATTTTGTTTTCTCGTGTTTCAGCTGCGGGCTCAGCGCCAAGACATGTATCTCCGGTTTTATTGTCGGTCTACAAGGCAACTTCTAAGAGCAATAAACTTCAAGTGTGAATGAACTTCAAGTCACCTGGAAATGACTGTATTGGTTTGCTACATTATTACACCACTTAAGCAGATAACCATCTGAGTTACCGCAATATCGATTAAAAAAACAACGCTCCATAAAAATGTTTATTAATTAAATGCAAAGAGCAATGCAATACTGCGTCCATCTAAACTGAGATTAATTTGTTTTTGTTAATTTAAGAACGTTCGAAAGGTTTGTAGTAGCATTTATTTTTCTTTAGATTTCACTTATGATTGTAATGTAAGCAAATTAGTACAACTTTTAAAAATAATTATAAAATGGAATTTATTCTAGACACGTTTTGATCGTCATGTGTTATTGGTTATAATTAAATTTGCGTTAGTCTTACTTGAAACCTATGGCAAAGGCCAAAAACGCACTTTAGAAACTGGAACTAGCATTAGAAATTAATTTTCGTCAATCTAATCGACACGACATAAACAAAGTATAGAATATATTTAAATAAATATTTTAATGATCGCCTCCGTACTGTAAGACAATTTCCCGTGTCTGCTAAATTGAGCTAAAAATAAATAAACACAATTCGTGTCATGCAGCCCACGTGACAAATTTCACACAAAAAAAATCAACTTTGTTATGCAGACAGGTCTTGATTTTAGCTCAGTTAACGTTATTATGTGAGCATAGGCGGTGCAGGCGTAAACTCTCGTAGTTTTGCTTACATAGTAAATTACATGAATAATTTGTGTGTATTCTCCCGTGTCGGCAGTGTCTATGTAAACAGTAACTTGCTACATATTAATTAATTAATACATTAGCAGCTCCACATCTTCCACAAAAACACTCATTCCCTTTCTTCTGCTCTATACTCGTATGTATGCCGTTTCGCTTTGTAACATTCACAAAGGAAAATGTGTTACCGCATATTATAACACAGGCCTGATTATTAGAGAGCTGTTGAAACCCTGCCTGTAATTATTACTTAACCACATGTGTTATAGAACATAGAAAAAAAAGTGTCATGCAACAGTGCAAAGGTTGGATGAATGCGTCCAGCCTTCATTACGGGTTGAATTATTCTAGCAACAGTGTGAACTGAGTATGGGGAATTAAATACTTATATTCAGATTTGTTTAGTAACTATGTTTACTACTAGAGAGAACTAGGCGGAGTAATAGAGGAAAGTTATGAGTTCGAATCCCGTATGTTCGTCATATCCCTTTCAGACCTCCAAATATCATCAGACCTACTGTCGTCGTCAAAATAGTAGAACCCTGACTTTGAACCATCACTGTGCCCATTTGGATTGACCTACTTTATTGTAAAAGGTCTAATTTTGAGCAGTACTTAATCACATTTTATGATATGTAAACAAAATATTTGTTAAAGCATTTTATACTTGCGTATTGGCGAAAGAAACTGAAAAACGTCAGGTTTTTTTATCTTTCTTTCATACAGCTAGAATTTGACAACTCATAGATTTCAAACTGTTGCTTCAAATAGTCGAAAAAAAATTTAGCAGTCAGTGAAAATCCTTCCATACCTATCCGCAAAGTTTGAATCATCTGTGTGTCTTAATTTTAAAAATTATTTAATTAGTGAACTTCTACTAACTCTTGGACGCGCATTACAGAAGGGTGGGGCAAAGATTTTCTTGTAGCAGTTGAAAGTCATAGACATAAAATATAAGCTTCATTGATATAGCTACGCTACAAAATTTTGTATGACTTTTTAAAAAAGTTCTGGGAGAAAGCCGACCTACCTGATGCAGGTTTTCTAGGGTTTTCCCTGCATCTCTTTAGGTGAAACACCGGGTAGGATCCTTAAACCATAGCCCGGGGGGTCTCTAGTTAACCCTTGGCTACCTTGCTCTACCTTCCGCATCTCCCCTTTTCAATTCCCTTCCTATGCTATTAAAGGGGAGTTGCCTGTTTCAGGATCACCCTCATGTAGCCTGTTATCCAAAAAAAAGGACAGGTTTATTGGAGCGGGAAGGTAAAGTAGAAGGATTTGTAAGTGTCCGTGATAATAGGAAGAGTGACGAAAATTAAAAATTATTTCATGCCAATGTCGCTGTCTACATACATTGGTGTATTAGAGAATCGCGTGAGGAACAGAAAAATAAGAAACTGGCAGAATGTAAAATGAATACATTTTTTGGTTTGACATATATTTTTAAAATTCTGTGTTTATAGTAGCGCCAACATCATAGGTCATTAGCGACTATCTAATTGAGTAACTAATATGCTATTTAGCCCTGTTTGCTAAGTTAGGAAACGTGAAAACACAAACACCCAGGCCCATGGCAGGAATCGAACCGGGACCTGTGGGATACAGGGCTGTGACTCTAGCCACTACACCACACAGTTCGCCAACGTAACAAACATGAATTTAATATAATCAGAATTTAGATGTCGATTGACGGATGATCATAAACCTGGCGAATCGTCTTACTCTACTGTGAGGCACTTGGCAATGAAATTCAATGCCACAAATCACAAAGATCTATATTCCTTTTAATAAAACATTTACTTTTTGTTTATTTTTTTTCTACTTATATAAAAAAAATTATAATAGACGACCCAGACAAAAAATGTGGCCCTCACCGCGGGAATTTAAAAAATACTTTTTTTATTAATTTTTTACTACCATTATCCAATTAAATCCATTTAAAAGAAGTGAAATTTTAGGGTGAGTTCTCGAATACTAACCCTGTATTAAGGAATATATACAACTTCATCAGTACTCAACTTCGAGATTTATTATATAAATACTTTTAATACTCGTTATAAATACAGCTTTAACATACTATACATTAGGCTGATAATTATAATCAGACTCATAGTCTCTCGAAACATTCTATTGAATAACAAGTCCCCGACTGAAATTTTAGTTCCAGTCAGAATATCGATACCTCAGTCGTCGGACAAGAACTCAGACAACCAAATGGTACGGTAAATAGTTTAGATATGATTATAATGAGTCGCACTGGACAAACTCCCATTCGACTTGAGGTTATTTTAATGTAATTGGATGAGTGCGTTTGTCTGGCACACTAAGCTCTTTCAGCATTGGATGTTAATAGTATTACGGGGAAAGTAGTTTCCTGTCGGACGCGCAGCATCCTTAATTGAACGATACATCCGTGGACCAGTCTGAGCTACAGGGAAAGGCACTTTCAATTGTGCCAAAGTGTTACTTTACAGAATTTTTCTCTGCTCATTAGATGGAAGGGCAATTATAGTGCGACAGCTTAGATCTAGACACAGTGAATTCATGGTGTGTACTTTCTGCCACAATTTGTTCGACAATTATCCTCCAATGTAATACTTTGAATGAATTAAGATTCTACTTTCCTTTCCTCACAAATCCCTGAATACATTAGAAATTTTTTTATAATTATAATTTATGTGCAGATAACATTTTAACTTTCACTCGCGTACATCTTCTTTCCATTTTGAGTACTTCAAATGAAGAACGGTATAAATTAATATCATAAGCAAAAATGGTACCTAATTAATTTTAGTGCTGAACTGATTACTATTTTCCTTCTTCTTTAAACATTTTTTTCCATTACAAACTACTCTTTTTCAATGAAATGCAAACTACATCTTTCCTCGTAAACTTTATTCCACGATGAATTTCTTTGGCTCATCTCAAACCGTCATGAAATTAAACAATAACACACCAATAAAATCATTCGTTAAATAAAGATATTAAAATCATAATTACTTAAATTTAAAAGAGGAAGTTCTCCCTTCTCGAGAGACGTTTTCTCAAATAATACATTGAAACCTTTCCAGCTAAGAAACCACAGAATTCAATGTGTATTACAATTTTGTCAGTCTGACAAACTAACTCGATAAATATGATTTAATTTCCTGTTACAATACTCATTTCTGTTATTGGCCGCATACACGCAGCATGGATTCATAACAGTTAAATTAAACTACACAACGTTTCCCCACATCTCGTGGACCTCTTCAGGTGCAAAAACACATTTAAATAAATTGTACATCAGCCAAATAAAGTAAAGAAAGATATTAAGCAGATCGTAACACCATCAGAAGGTCCACGATTGCTAACCCAATATAAAAAATTCAGTTTATTAATTTCATTCTTCACAAACACGGCATAAATTATGTATATTTTTAAACAGTTGGCTCAATATAAGTCTGCTTCTATAATCGTTATTCAGATGAAATGTTTTCTTCTAATAAGCGATCGCACGTAATCCAGTTGAATCATAACCAATGTGGCAAATGGGTAAACGTTGACTAAAATTAATTGACATGCCCAATTAATTTAATAAATTATGTCTGCAGACATCTGGAAATGAGGCAAGTCTTACCCTTAAAGGCAGGAAAAGCTTCCTCTGGTAGCTCCATCTCCGATGTTTGTAGCCAAATTTCACGCTCCCGTGTTCCCAGCTAAATGAGTTCCTCCTCTCTCTATGCACAAGCATAGGCGTTCTAGAAACACTATAGTTGCTTCAGCGTCTGCAATTTCTAGGTGTAATTGAATTGTTTGCAGAAAGTGTTTTGCTCCCATTGACTAAAAGGATTGGGTTTTTTTCTACCTTATCCAGTGTACCTCAGCAAAATTAAAGCATTTTTATAGAATAGATATTACTTTTTCTGCAAGTGTTACACACAGGTTTATTAAGATTGTTAATTAAGTTAGCGAAATTATTATTTTACTAATTACTGGGTCTCTGAGTTGCTGTGTTGTAGATTACACACGCCAACTTCGGTAAAGGACCCAATGAGGTGACGTCTGTTATTTATCAAATAAAATAATATAAATGACACAAGCTTCCCTTACATGCAATTCCGTAGTTGCTACCTTGCTAAATTATTTTTCACTAATTTTGGGTTTCATTGCGTCGAAACTCCGATAAACTCTCGTTCCTGTCAATAAAGTTTTGTACTATTTATATATTATGTTTCGCCTTGACAGCGGATGTAGTAAAATTAAATTAAAAATACCAATTTATACAATTACTGTTTCACATCATCCGACTTAATATCACTGATTTATTTTCGGTTTATAGACCACTCCTTATACTCTGTTGAAGAATTCATGGAGTTGAGCGTATCTTAGTATACATTTTAACATAGAAATAGTGCACTAATACACACTAATTTATTAGTATGACATATTAGCATTCTTTATGAATATTGTCACGTTTCTGAAGGATAGTGAGATACAGAACCGAACACTGCTAGAAGTTATAGGCGTTTATTTAACAGGAAGTGTTGGACAACGGCTCGTACTGAGAAAGACTGCCTCCGCTTCGAGGTCCAATACAGTTTATACTTTCTTGGAATATTCCAGAAACAAAACGTTCTCGAAATAGAAAAAAACTATAAACGAAAGGTAAACAACCGAGTCCACATTACTGCAGTCCAATTGTAAACTTGCAGTCATGGCTATTTATATATCGGTTACTAATTGAATATCTTGTCTCCTCAGTAGAACTTATGCATATCATATTGTATGTTAATCTTCATCATATGAATGAAACATAGAGTTAATAAAAATTATGCAATCATAACAATTTATATGAAATCTGTGACTCGTTCCACAGCCCTGAAGTTCTGTGCTTGTCAACGGAACCAATTAAATATGATTCAATGCTAATACTAAGACTATCTAATTAGTAATGCACACAGGCAAAATTATTTATATTATTTGTAGTTTGTAAGGCCGATGCTGGCAGATTTGTTGGAGGATAAAACGCATATAATACACATAGTTGTATTTGTGGTGTGTACAAGCTCCTTGAATTAATATTTATTTATATACAAACTTACGCTCAAAATATTTTCGAGTAAATTTAATAATAAAATAAATATTCTTATAGTTAATTTGTAAATCCATCCAAAAAAGCAAATTTAATTTTAGCATTTTTCAGTTTCGTACGTAATTATTTATAATTACTGTTAAACGTATAAAGCAGTTAAGTTTGTCTTATATTTACACAGTACATTATCAAAAAGCACTCAGATTTAGGTTTTATGTGATACAAATCTCAATTTATCTATTCATAACCGCAATTTATGAATATTTTAAAAGACGTTAGGAGTAACGTGGTAAGCAAAATTGTGAATTATTATTTTCTTACGAGCCGTGGGTGAAAATTTAAAAGCCCAGATTCCGTGGTCTGATTCCACGTCGGTCTCCGAGGTAATGCATTGTTTACTTTGATGAAATAACGGGAGGGGATTTTGCTCAAATCCGCACTTTTGATACGAAAACACGTACGAACGGTTTGAAGGTCGGGTAACGCGCGACAGCCTCGCCGCCCACTTCATATCTTTACGACCGCGTCATTAAATTGTCTCAGGGCAACATGCGAGCCCTTGAACGTTTCTTCAACCACTAACATTCTATTCTCAACGGGGCAATGGATCTTGTAAATATTGAAAATGACACAAACATAAAAAAAATTACATTAAGGCGGCGCATACAGCTTAGAATAGGAAAATTTGACTAATTTAACTTTTTTTGTTTCTTATTAAGTTTCATTCATGTCAATGAAAGTTAGTAGGTTAGAAAAACTGCTTTTATAAACATTCAACAATATTTTATCTGAAAAAAATATTTATTTACAAACTTTTACCAAATTTACAATGACTTCTTTCAAAATGCAGGTAAGAACTGTTTTCCGGATAAAAAGAAATCTTTTAAAATAATTGAGTTAAGTTTTTTTGTGATGTAGCTGACACTCTTGCATACAAAATCATGCTTTGTTAATATTGATAATATTTTTAATGATGTGCTAAATGGAAAAAATTCATTTTCGATCATTTTTTGAGTATATATTATTTTTTATCTGAAAATTATTAGTGACAAGTAATTTAGCATTATTTTTTTTAAAGCATCAAAAAACACCCAAAAAAATTTCACAATTATATATTTGATAGTTTTTGAATTATCAAGGAAAATGGAATTTGTGGAAAATAAGAGTTAAAGATTTATTTATGTATCTTGAAAAATTTAAGAACCATACACAAGTCGAAACTGCCCCTGTAGTATAAGTTTCTCCTTCTAATGCTGATTTCTAATTTTTCTTCTGCAATCTAAGCTTCTTCCAGTATTTCTTGGCCCCTTTTGTGGTTTTCAGTTTCCTTTTTTCTGTCTCAACCTCCGAGTTTAGTGCATGTTCACAATATTTCCCAGGCTCCATTCCTAATTCTGAAATCACTTTCAATCTACCTTGTGTGCCTTGACTGAAAGTAATTACAGTATTTTAGAATTCAACGACTCATTGAAATTTTGTGTGTATGCTCTGTGGTGACTATTTTTTTTGAGGACTGGTTTTATTGCATTTATTACAGATTCAGCAAAGTATTTTTATGTTTATAGCTGGCCACCATATTCGCAATTATTGCTCTCTGATATGGGCACCAAGAACTGGCATATTTAGGGCATAAATAATGCATCTGATGAGCATTCTCATCTCACTTGCCATTAGAGAATATTCTAATTAAGTATTTCCATAGTATTGAGTACGTGTATTTATTGCACTATGTCAGGCGCCATTTTCCAATGCTCTGACATTTAAATTATTTTGAAGCGTTCTGCTATTTAAATTGTAACTCGAAAAGTACTTAAGACATCGCGATAATTTTTTCAGAAAAATATTGCGCCATAAAATAAAAAATTTGATTTTTTTGAAGATCTTAAGCTGTTTGTGACCCTTTAAATGATGTTTATAATTATAAAAATGTACTTAATACGGACAGGACTTAAAAAACATGAAGGAAACCTAATGGAAAGTGTAAATGTATCAAAATCAATATACTAAAAAGTTTACTCATCATGTGACGTTTGTGCAATTTTTTTTCTGCGTATAATAATAACTAAACGATAATTATTAAATTAAAAAATTAATTTTTTATTTTTGCACCATGTCAACAGGGGTAGTGGAATATTTTGGATTACATTATATTCTGACTGAAAATATCCTCGTGTATTTTTTTGGGGGGGAATTTGTTTGCATAAAGGCATCTAAGGACATTTACTTTTATTTGTGTTGGTCTTGCGAGTGTAAGCTGTGAATAGTTAATACGGGATGCTGTGTCCACTGAAAGCTTGGCCATATGCCACTCCTGATTGTACTCGGCGCTTACTTGTCCCTCGTTTTTCTTCAGGGTTAAGACATACTGACGCTTTTGGCAAATGTTCTCGGGTATAAAGCTAAATCACAAATGAAGAATTACACCATGTGTTACAATAACAACTTGCCTTGTCTCTGAAAGATTTGTGGTGTTCTTTTACATTTTGCCTTCTTGTCAGCATAGTAATTAATTTCTGTGTCATATTAGAGGTTACCGAAGTTTAAAAAATTTCTTGAAAAGTGAGAAAACTACAAATGTGAAGCAAATAAAGCATACACGCCGTTTAAAAAAAATAAAAATTAATACTCATAATAGAAACGCTTTATAACTCATACATGACCGTAATTCAAACATTTAACAGTTAAAAATCCTCCTCCTTTTCTCAGTTTGCAAATTTAATATATAAATTTGAACGTAGCAGACTTGTTCCTTTTTGAGCCATTTCTCACGTAAATAATGAAAGCACGGTTTGCGCTACTTACTGCATCATTATTAGAAAAGAAATAAATTTTGAAGTAAATTCCATGCATCTTTTAATTTCGCCACAAGAAGGATATAAACTTATTTTTCCCATTTCAGTGCCTGTGTCTACGCATTCCATCAGTCACAAGTGCCTGACGGGATTGCCTACTGGACGGATTCAACTCTTAAATATATATAGTTGTTATTTAGAAACGTGTGATTTTCAAGAAAAATCATGGTTTTCATAAAAATTACAGAGTAATGTCTACTCGTCATAAAGTTTGATATAAAACTTCTCTAATGTAATAGTCATTTAATTGTCACCCAATGGCTGGCCTATTTTCAATTTAAATAAAATAAACACCGTTTAGTGAAAAAAAGTGCCGTTTGCTGCAGTTTTATTAGAAAAGCAAGAAAGCTTTTTTAATAAAATGAAGCGTTCAAACAGTTCAAAATTTCACCTTTAGGTGAAATAATACTTTTAAATTATTTACGTAAGGCTCCAAGGGAATCCCAAGGATCGGTCCTAGCACCTATATATATATATATTCATAACCTTTTCCAGTTTATTTTTAATATATATATATATTAAAAATAAACTGGGAAAGGTTATGAAGCGGCAATACTGTCTGATCAAAAAAATTATTATTGAACCCAAGTAAGTACGTTTAAATTCCACTGACTGAAATATTTATTAGTATTTGCACGTGCATAAAAACGCTGAAACAGAAACATGTATTTTCACATAAAGTTTATATTGCAACAACTTTAATAATTGAATACATTTTCGTAATAATGAGAGCATAAAGTAGATTAGAGTGGAAATATATATAATGTTGCTTCCTTTCAGTCCCAAAACGTTTCGTCGTAGCACTGTATTCCCAGCATTTAAATTCAAAGTAAATAGGAATGCCACAAGGGAATACATAGCGCAGCCATGAAAGAATTACTTCTAATTCATACATTTTTATGCAAAACGGGTACTGTTATTTCGGGCGCATACATTCGTGTTGACAGCAATTAATTCCTAATTAAGTTACTTCTCTAATGGCACGCGAGAATAATGATCTGTGAGCCAATAATTACCACAATTAGTAGCTGACTATGTGTTTCTCTGTCCCTGCAGGTCTGCCAGTCACAATGCTCCAGCAATCGGCAAACAGCGACAGGAAATCGAATCGGCGGTAAAGACTCCTTTATTCTCAGATTGTAAGTCGCCATCTAATAGAGACTTCATAAGAATTTTATAAAAATGTCCCACGTCAAAAAATTTGATTTTTACTGTTAATTTTGAAGTCAGGAATTCTTGAAAGAGCCGCTGAGATTAGATCAAAGCGATGATTCACTTGTCGAAGTATTAATATTACTTATTAAGGGAGACTTCCATCGTTGCGGAAGGTTACGTTGCAATTAAAACTTTCATCTTCCACCCTGCTTCATAAGTATGATCAAGTTTGTTACATTATAATTTAACTATTGTACACAAAACTCAAAACTCACTCACAACCGAAGATTCTCAACATTTCTCACTCGAAATTATTTCTTTGCAGCTGACAAGTTCATTAAATTATAATGACTTATAAAATCTTACATAGTCTTTTATCGCCGTCAAGTTTCCTGAAGTTAGTATTCGCATGATCTACTTGAGTAAAAGTAGAGTTGTTCCGTGAAATATATCCTCGTAGAACCTTCCTAATTAAAACAGCCCTCAACCACCCGAACCCCACGATCCAACAACTTCATGACAATCCTCCCCATCTCTACGCTTCCGTCGGCTCAAAATAAAACTTTCAATCGACCTCATACTTTCCCCCAGAACATTCAGATACATCCTAACCCATCTTACCGTCATTCCTGCAGACCACATCCTCATATATTCTCCAATAATCAATACACCACCTGTCAAACCTCTCCCACGCACATTTAATTTAATTCAACGGGACTTTTCTGTCCAAGTATGGACCCTCTTCAGGTTAACAATAAATGCATTAAAAAATATAGATATTTTAACGAAACTTCGTTTTCGGGCTTGCCTCTGTGGATGAGAACATTTATTAAGACGTTTGCGATACAGGTTAATAAATCCAGCAAATATTATAAATACTTCTTAGGAAGTCAGTGTCTAATTTTACATTAAGAGAATTAGTTTTATGATTAAATGAATGTGAGTTTGTAATAGTTTCCTATATCGCAGTTGGGAGTTTGATTGGTGTATAACGTGTGGTGCTCCTTTGATTCAGGCTTTATACAGGAATGAAGAACCATTGATTCAATTGGTAAACTACGTTATGAAATTTGCTTTTATCAACATTTTCCCAGAAGTTTGATTTGTTGATAAGCGGAATATTATGAGATCTGAATGGTTGTAGAAAGGTTGGTATAATGACAGTAATGCAATATGTTAATGTTGTGGAAGGATTTCAGTTGAAGGAGTGGCCTTTGGTTTAAAATATATTTGTTTATAAAATCTTGTTGATAGGAATTGAAACTAAAATATTGTTATGGTGCCATGACTTCATCACATAGATGATATAATTTTTTGCTCCATCTGGTACTTTGAAATCAATCGAATTAATTTTTAATTCCAAACCGCTCAATGTTTAAACGGTAAGCGGTGTATATGTATTCTACGTAAATAAAGGGGAGGTACTTTCAATAATCGTTTGAATGTCCATCGGAATGATTTCTTATAGGGTAATAAAGTTTGTAAAATTTATTTTTAGTGTAAGAGACAAAAACAACGACAAAATTAAGATTTTTTTTCAAGTCGATGTCTGAAATAATTAGAGGAATAATAATTATTAAAATTGTGTAAGACAGCATCTTTTTCGCGAATGATGTACAAAATATCATAATAAGCAGGTTTGAAATTAATTTTGCAAACGTATTCAAATATTTATATAATAGTTTGTATAATTTAAAGGCGAAACACCAATTTGCTTGTATGGACGTTATTACAGAAATGTAAGTTGTTTAATTTTTGTAGTTAGTAGTAAGTGAGTGTGATGTTTTATTGTGATACAGTGGCTTTGTGTCCGTCCAGAGGCAGCTGAGATGGAAGTTGGAAGAAGAAACGCCCACTGTCAGCTGCAGCTGCAGGCTCCACTCATACAGCTCTGCGCTCTCACTGCCTCACAACTCATAGATTTCGCCAAGCTTTGATAGAGAGTGTCAGTAAATAACCAAATGGAACGACTTGTATGTTACACGTCCATATCAATATAAACATATCCACACAAGCTACACACTTCAGATTTCGGTTTTTCTCCTTAACTATTTACAGTAAATAACTACAGTTCCATTTGGTTATTTACTGGCACTGTACAAGGCAGAAGAGATTATTTAAGAAGTCATCAGTAACTTCAACAGATTCTGGTTTAGCTGTTTGAATAGTATTCAAAGAAACAATCACACGACTTGAGAAATGGTGCAGTAACTGCTTTCTTAGATATCAGTAACGTTCCACTAGGATACGTTATTAGTTGTCCGCTGCTGCCGCCAGGAAACGGTATGTAGCTTTGAACATGGAATATCGTTGTAATATCATCGGAAATCTGGATTTCGCAATCTGTATAAACACAGATTTATTTTAATCCACGAAGACTGGAAATGAATCACAATAAATATAGTTTATCCTGCCACAAATATTGTATGACGGTTAATTTGATTTGCATTTTTAATGGAATTATACAAGTTATAAAATTTATTGTACAGATTTATTAGCATACTGGCCGCTAATACCAACCGGTAATCTTTGTTTATCGTGAGTTATTAGATTTGTGCTACTAGACTCACAGCCTCAGCAACAAATCCCATTAATATTTTACTTGAAGGAAAATGTGTTCGCGTTCTAGAGAGAGTCACTGTAATGACGTCGTGTATTTTTAGCTCACAGTCGACAGTCTGACTCAATTCCCAGTGGAGATTTTATTATTCTCATTTTATTTCTGTTGGATCAGTCCTGTTGACATTAAATGTGTTACTTTTTCCTATTTAAAATTTTTATATGGCTGTATGGCCATCACACATTTATAAATTTTGTTTTAGATGATCTACATAAGCATTCAATTTTATTAATTTCATTGATCTTTTATCGTTAAAGTATGCCGAATATATTGAGATTCTTTTGCGTTTTTCCTGGACATCTGTGAGAAACAATTGCAGTGGAAAGAGTTCTGAATATATTCATAAAGCCGCGTAAAATTAATTAATGAAATCCTGAGTGGGAAATATTCATCAGTACTTCTAGTGATCTAAGTGACCCAGGTTGCTTGCCGTCTCCTCAATTTAAAACTTGTAATTTTGCCTGCAGCCGATATTTTGTGCCGGTTTACCTTGCAGATGTATGTCCCATACACCTTATCGCAAATGGCCTAGGTCATTTAAACCGCAATTCGAATACTTTCTAGCACGAATTCTAGATCGAGTTGCAAACCTTTCTTCAAAAGTTTGCAAATACTTACTTTACCAAGCGTATATATTTATGAAATATTAAGGTTTGTAAAGCGGAACACTAATTTGTTTCAAACAAATGGCGAGTTTCATGAATTCGCGACCAGAAATCGTTCAGCTCTAAGGTCGGACAAGCATCGCCTTGCTCTACACCAGAAAAGTATTCACAATACCGGGATAATTTTATACAACAGCCTTCCGCCAGAGATTAAAAATAGTACCTACAAAAGCTTCGTGAATCAGAGTAAAACTATCCTTTTAAATGGCGCGTTTTACTCGGTACAGGATTTTCTTAATCGTCCTTCTAGTATTTAAATCAAGGTTCCTGCAAAAAGTGTTGAATGAGCTGCTGCCAACTTGTAAAATATCACATCACATATCTTTAAAATTTCTATTCAGTTTTTTCTGCTCTTTTGTTTGTTTGTTTCATGTATTGCCTGGAGCTACGACGGAAGGACAGTTTTCTGGTCCAAGTAGTTAAAACTCCATTGCGTGTTCCTCAGTGTGTGCTTGTTTGTGTTTCCCAGTGTGTGTGTGACATTGTGTGTCCGTGTTGTGTTTATATTGACTTTTGTCTATATACATCTTCTTTTATTAATTTGTTTTAAGATTATTTGTCTTTAATTATGTACTTTATTTTGTTCATTTTTAATTTTTAATGTATGACGTATCCTATTTCCTTAATTGAGGACTAATGGAAACAACAATAAATCTAAATCTAAAGCAAATATCCATTTCACGTAATTCTAATTACCAATTTGGAAAGTTTCGAGCTGATTTTCACTCAGTACAATGTTGTGTGTGTATGTATAACTGCACCATTTGAGACTAAGATTTGTACATTTATTCCTTACGATTCGGAAACAGACACTGTGGGGCTCCCCTATGACTGGTGGAGGACGAGAAAGAAATTTTAAACAGTCAAAAACTATCCATATTCGCCACGAATAAATATTTTTTTCCAGATCAGCGAAGTTGATACTGTTCCCATCGATGTCGTTTGTGTATAATTTCTACCTCTTTCGGTATGGAAGCAGAGAAAACCTTGACTTTGGCCTACCGAGACAAATAATTATATTAAAAAATCTGCAAGTTTACATCCAAGTACTTGTATATCTTTTTCGAAACTGAAATTAATCCTTCGCCATAATTTTTATCAGAGTTGCAAATTTAATTTTCTTGAATCCATATTAATTATTAATTTGTCATCGCCTAAATGACGTGATTTTGAGGGAAAAGAAACGGCGACTTTTATTAATTAGACGTATACGAGAAGAAAATGATAACGCTGTTAGATAAGCTACGAAAGCAGGCCGTATTCCAAATGACTTAGAAGTCTGCATTGTTTATACTCGTAATTGCCCGGTAAGCTAAGTAGCGGACGTTGAGGAAATAATTCATACAGTAATTACAGACTCAGCTTCGGGTGGATGAATTAAAGTCCAGGAAAGCATAGCTTAAACTTCAGCAATGAAGCAGACAAGCGCTTTATAGAGGGCAATTTAGGAGCTTGACCGAGCACACACGATATACATACTGTATAAATAGAATTAAAATGAGGGTCTGTCCTACTTGCAAGGTGTTACCTTACCTACAGTTTAAACTGAATCAAATGACACGGTTATAATTTACATTCTGGGAGAGGAAACCTAGAATTTTTATTTAATTCAACCCTTGTTTCCGCAAGCAATACAGATACTGTACAAATAAGAATAATAATTATATTTTATGCATACAAATCGATGATATTAAGAAAAAATAGTCTGGCATTCCCATGAGTTGTTTAAATAGTCTTAAAATTGTGATCGTAAAACTTTATAAAATGTCAATAAATTCCATTCCTTGCTCAATTGTACTCTGATAACTTTAAATCTCACAGAATATATTATTCCTAGAAATATGAACCCGTGGATTAGTTACAACAAAATAAGTAATGTTTAGAAAAAACCTGACAGGGTGAAATTTTCAAGGAGTTTATCTTCCTCCAAAATAATCCTCATCGGATAAACTATCCCAAGGTATTCATAGTCTTTCATACTGTCGTCAAAATAGTAGAGCCCTGAGTTTAAAGCAACCTGTGTCCATTCCGATTCACCTACGTTAGTGAGAAAGGTCTCTTTTTACGCATATTTTAATGCCATTTCATGATATTCGAAATAAACTTTTTTGAAATCATCATCTACTTGCGTTTTGACGAAAAAACTTCATATACTTTTATTTTTACAACTCATATATTTCAAACTATTGCTTCAAATATTCTGAACATTTAACAGAAGCCAGAGGAAACCCTTCCAAACCTATACGCAAAGTTTTAATTATCTTCGTTTCTTAATATTTTTGATATTAATCATAAGGGGACTTCGACTAACCCTTGGACAGAGCATCGCAGAAGAGTGCGACAAATCTTTTCTTGTAGTGGTTGAAAGTCATAAATATAAAATATAAGCTTCACTTATGATGCAACGCTCCAACATTTTTACGATGTTTTAAAAAGTGTAGGGAGAAAGGAAAGGTTTATTGGAGCGGGAAGGTAAAGTAGGGTGGCATCCCTGGCCTGGCCTGGCCGCGAATCATTCTCTGCCGCTCTTCCTCCTTTCGCAATAACGTCATTCCAAATGGGCACAGAAAAGCTTCAAACTCAGGCCTCTTATTTTGACAATTTTAACACAATACTTCATTCAACATCAATATCATTTAAAAATCTTCCAATTCACTATATATGACTTATGACTTGCATAGACCCTATCAACTGGCATTAAAACCACAAAATATTATATATATATATGTTGTAATGATTACCTTCCTATCTGTATTAGACTAACAAAAACATCCTTTAAAATTTATAATAAAGGACACGTGTTGAATTATTAACCACCACCGGGTATATAATTTGTTATAACTAAACATGTTACTTACATTAACCACACTTTTGATTTTGATAATAATAAAATTTTTGACAACAATTGTAAATATCATGCAAACTAAATATTATTAGTATAGTTATAATCGAAATATGACATAACTATATTAATTGATTTAATGTTATATCAATTAATTATTGGACACCATTGCATAAATTTTCTTTTCCAAATTCACCTTTACTGGATGGTTAAAAACGGTTTTGTTAACAGATGGGTAGGAATTTTCACTTGGTTTTCTTGAATTAATTTAAAATGTAATAGCTGAAATTAAATAATGTAATATAATATTGTAACCTTAATTAGGCCTAAATATGAATTTTCTTACGATTTTAATGAAGGTATTTACCGTCGGTAGCAGTGATGAAAGTGTTAAATTTTTAAGTCTTCAGTTTCTTAAAATATAGTTTGTTTTTTAAAACCTATTAAAATACTGATAAATATGTTTGACAAGCCACGGACGAAAATCGGACCTTCGGTTCCAGTGTAAATAAAAAATCTGCAAAGCGTCGTCTGAAATTCTAAAGTAAGCCGTGGGTATGGAAGATTTTATAAGTACATGTCCCGCGGATCATACTAATCAGCGGTACATATCCTGCGGGGAAATATACTCTATCCATCGCATATTACGCCACGAAGAGACAAATGATCCTGGGCTGATGAGCGGATGGATTTATCGATGGGCGGAGGCACTGCGGATGAACGCACGACTGGACGCATACGTGACGGGATGCAAACAGCCAGAGCCAGGACAGGGCTGCTGGATCAATCATCTCCTTCCATGCAACCAGATTTCTCACACACCGAATGATGGACATGAGACTTTCAGAGACATCGAAAAACACGCGTTGGCCCGATATCTCCGTTCCACGTTTCACAAAAAGTACAAGCCTAAGATAGGACATTAATATTCAAACTTAATACGTACCTCTTAAGAAAAAGTGGACACACGCAAGTTAACACACACAAAAAGGGAACTGCGTCTGAAGAAAAATGTATGTACATGTAAAGCTCCAAATAAGTCGTATTCTAAGTTAATTATACAATATAAATTATACAACATTTAAATTATAAAAATGATTAATAATCGCAATGTGAAATACACACTTTTCTGACAAATAAATGTAAGAAGAATTAAACACCGTGATTTTTCAAGCGGAAGAAGAGAATATGGCACCGGTACTTCGATTACTCATAAAAATACCGTGACGTGGATTTTGTAATTTATAAATATATTGAAAAATTAGAGTTATATTTAATTGGGTGGGCGCCAATAAATCTCAACTTTGAAATTTTAAACTTTTTTAGTGTCAACAAAAGTGAAAGATTTGACAATATTATAATATTTAGATATTTATTAATTTTAATCAATTTTAGTTTGCCGTGCTGAGCTCTAACTGAAGAAATAATATTGCAAGAGACTTTAGTGAATTTAATTTACTTTTACTCAGGGCGTGTTTATACGCATAGCAGAACGAGAGATTATTGCCCTTTGGTTCCTTACTTTACATTCATCCTCCCCTAGTTTCCTTGTTGACCGGCAGTTCTGGACTCAACGCAAAGACAGTTTAGAAGCGGAAGGTCGATATTGTGGTGTCGTTTCGTTATGATACTTGCAGCCAGATAATCTCTCCTCTCAGACTCGAAGCCAGTCAGTCCGACTTTCCGTTTCTTCGTGCTGAACTCTCACCAACTCTCTTTTCCGAATGCCTTATTCGAGGTTCTCTCCACCTCGAACTCACCTCTCCTTAAACGTGATAGGTTTCCCCGCTTTATCTATCTTCCCCGGGTCCTCCAGTGGGGTTGGTTTCCCTGCCTTTACTAACCTCGGCTTATCTGGAGGTTTTCGCTGGGCGGCAAAAATTATTTCAGACAAAGACTGCGACTGTCAGGCTTCAAGTTATATGACTGTGTTTGTCTTGCCGGGTTTTTGCCTTGCGATTACCGCGGGACTGTTCTCTACGGAATTATGTACAAAAATGCTTAATATTTTAAAATTAATTTATATGAATAAAACAAAATATGACGAAATTTTATACGCGTCACAATGCTGAAGTATTTGAAAAAGTTTAACTCGGGGACATTTTCTATTCACTATTGCGTGCATGAATAAATGAATGCTTATATTACCCCATGTCTTGATTATTTATTTTAATTTGTCGTTTTAAGATAATTTCGCTGGTTGTCGTATACGGTTTCAATTTCATTCCGGACTGTCTGGATTTCCTATGTAAGCTTTGCATAATGCACAAAGCCTAGCCCTTTCTCTTCTCTTCCAATCAACTTCTGCTCCTCCCCATTTCTACGTAACCACATAGTGTTTTCGCCTTATTTTGTATTCTATACAAAGCCTGTATGTGTTTCAGCCAGTCCCGTATTGAGATTCGGGCGTACAATCGATTTATAAGAAACCGATTTGGTTGGAGATTATAGTCAGTGCGCTATTTGCGAAATGCAAAGCTTTATACCTCAGTTTTAAGTTTTATTGGAATTCACTTCAAAATATAGTTTCCCCAGCTCAGTTAATATAACATTGTACTTCTTATTTTATGAACACAGTAGACTTTAAAGTAGTTAGCTAATTTTTAAAAATGTTGGTTATAGTTAATTTACATAATTAATTTAAATACGAAAATGAGGACCTTGATTTATTCATATTCCATGAAAAGGGAAAAATATCTACAAAACTATTGTGATAGAAAATTGGATTTAGTGTAATCATTATATATACAGTAAGAGGAAGGGGACACAAAATGTCCTACGAAGTTTTGAGGAAAACTTTGCTGAGCAATTAAGAAGGATACACGGAAACTGTACAAAGATGATTGCATAAGCATATTTTGACAATAGCAAGTGCATCCAAATTATAGTAAGGCAAATAATTGAAGGGCACTGAAGAGGAGTGCGTGTTATTCCAAACTAAAATATTCTTGCAAATTGTATTGATTATTTGTATAATGTTGTCGCCGTCGTAGTAGTAGAGTTTCACCAAAAGCTACCATGAAATGACGACTTTGTTACCGTTGTCGTGATTATAGTCTTTGTGTAGTCACTCTGTAAAGATATGGTAGCTTGTGGAGTCGGCGTACATTATAAGAAAAGAGAGTGAATCAGGAAATAAGAGTTGACTAGGATTGACGGTAGGATAGGAGATGGGATAGATTTCTTCGTGGATTGAGTTTGGATTGGAGCCAAGTCCAATCTTCAGAACAACAAGGAGTGTTGGCTACAGGGAGACAGACTTGACTTCTGAATTAGTAGAAAAGGAGGTTTATTATTATTGTTCAGTCTTACAATAACTATAATAGAAGGACAAAGATTGAGTAAATGAATAGATCAGCCTGATGTCTAAAGGCTGAGTGCAAGTCAAGAACTTCCTCTATGGGCTCATTTTACCGACGTTTTATAGTGGCTCTTAACCTATAAATAAGAAGGCCACGGAAAAGAGTTATGCAGTGTTGGATGACAATCGCGTCAGCGTTCTACTCAGCGGCAGGCGTAATAGTCTCTGTTTAGCAGACGTCAATGCTCTCTTTTCCGTGTCCTATTTGCAACAATCATAACATTAATTACTACATAACATTTGGAATAGAGCGATTTATTAAGCGTAACTCTTTGAAAGGGTAAAATAATTTTAAAAATCAGGAAGAATTCTATAAAAGAGCTCATTCGTTGCGTAGGAGAAATTAGGTACACATAAATATTTAAGTCAATTAAGAATGATAGTGTGACTAAGAAAGTCGACACCAGCAACGACCATCCAAAGGAAATAACAAACACGGAAGACGCTATTGGCGGTGATCTTCACACAAACAAGACAAATCAGGAAACGTACGTGGAGCGTTTATAAACATGAAGTTATTAAATCCTCTTTCATAATGTTCATCATAATCTTTCACTGCCCGAGTAGACGTGTCCTTCAAATCTTTAATTCATCTTCCTCTTGTAACGTGCTGAACTGCTTTCTGAGTTACTTTGAAATCCCTTTCCATCTTATATGTTATTTTTATTTAATTTTTATTACATCTTAGGAATTATGTATCATTTTTATAAAATTAGTGTTAGTACTTGAAAGTTTTCGGATAGACAGACGCATTATAAATAGTACATATGTATATATATATATATATCACCAAATTTCCCTGGCATGTAAAAAAATATGAAAGAAATATCGGATTCCCTTAAAAGAATTTAAGAGAGAACGTTTGACAGAAGAAAAGTTTAAGTGAAGCAGGAGGTCTGACGGCTCACGGAATTCAAAGGAAATACGCACAGCATGTATATAAGAAACGAATAATACTGGTAACATGGTGGAACCATCGTTTCTCTTCTACTCTTTGCCCTCTTACTTCCTTACTTCTAATAACAATATAAAACCCCCCCAAAAAAGCGGCGTCTTAGTTAAAGGCAGAACTCTTAAAGGGGAGGATCCGCAATCGACTCGTCCTAGGCAAGGTTCTCCTTGTTTACGCAAATAATTCAATCAGATTTTCGGTCATTCCGTAAGCCTTTAATACCAAAATGCATCAGAAACTCGTTTCAAAATTCATTGTCAGAGATGTCGTTAACAGTGAGAATATAAATAATGATTATGAATTGCAGTAAACGTCCGACGAGGGTGAAAAGAATTTTTGTAGGAAAAGGTATCTTATAATTACATGGCAAATACAAGAAAAAATCGATAATTCACTACTACAAAGGAGCCCCGTATGTTCAATCCAAATCAGGGAAGCAAATATAATCTAAACACATTTTATCCACACGTTTCCTTGAATTATAATATTATCCTACACAATACGCGCAATGGAAAAAGGAGGTCAAGGGTGAATAAGAATAAAAATTAGGATTGCATAACCCGTATAAATTGCCTTAATAAATGAATGAAGAAGGAGATAAAATACTTATGTAGTGACTTAATATTTTAGATCCATGAAGAAATTTTATACTTGGATTAACGTTTTTAATACCCTTAAACCTGCGCAGTTCCTCATATTGATGAAAAAGGTAAATGGAATCCCCGAACAGAAACGCCCGCTGTGAAATTTAGTTTAGCATATTAATATTTGCTGTGTATTAATAAAGTGTGTTGACCTTAATTTGGAGCAACTGTTTCTTTTTTTGTTAACAGGCTACATGAGGGCGATCCTGAAACAGGCAACACCCATTTAATAGCATAGGACTGGTTCGTTATCGATGGTTTTATAAAATAATGTGTTGCGATATTGTGAATGAGGGGGAAAAAAATTCAATGCTTGAACGTTCAAAGCAATAGTTAAAAATTGACGTTAGCAAAATGTTTAACATGGTTATTCTTCTTTTTAAATATTTCAAAAGATTTTTTTTCCGTGAGATAAAAAGTTTTTTGATTGAGTAGCAGAGAATAGTTTTCGATTTATTCAGGAGAAATTTAAAGTATTATAAGTTTGAAGGGAACAAAATACGATAAACGAATGCCGAGCACCGATACATCAAATGATTAGGTGTTCCGTTTCGGTTAATGAGTTGTAATAACCGCGAAGGGTGGCTTAATCATTAGTAACACGCCAAGGATAACATAAATTTTTATTTGAGCAAGGCAACTGGAGTGGTCCCAGCTGATGTCCTGCGAAGGCGGAAGATTAACTACCACTTGAAGAAGAGTAAAAGAATTCCCAAATGCCGTAGATGTAGATAAGGTAATTCGGGAAGCTGAAATTCGTTTGTACAAGAAAGTAGAGCTAAGGAGAGAAAAAGGAGGAGCCTACCAGTGTTTGACTAGAGAAAACGACTTTCATCCTTTTTATTTTGATCCTTACATGGTTGAGCAGAATTATTTTATATCTATTCAATTGCTGTTGCACCTTTATAAGTAACAGAAACCAGGATTGACAAGACAAAATTTTTGACTTAGCTTTGAATATTTATGCCATTACATTAAAAAAGTATTTTGTAATTATTACAATTAAATCCTCAATTCCCTCTTGTAAGTAAACATCAGTGAGTTCTTACTGTTTACAACGTTGTAGAATTTTCAGAATGATATAGGAAATTTTTTAGCTCCTTCACAATTACAAATACAAAAGTCTACTGAGTTGTTAAGGACTCTGCAATGAAACCTCTTTTAGGATTACAAACGTACGGATGTTACAGTTGGTACCGTGAGCTGGAGGTAGGTCGGCCGAGTTAAAAGCTAACCCTAACCCTAACCCTGAACAATGTATTTACTGAGGCTTTATGACGAATAGAAGTATCAGTAAGTGTGTATGATAAACCGAAGGCTGCATGATTCACTGTGTTTATTCAGCGTGGCCCCCGTGTCCTGCGTTAGAGGATACTCGAACAGCTGCTGCTATTAATATCCGTTCACTTGAGGGGCGGTGGGTGTCACACTTGGAATACATTGTTCTTAAGGACTATTCAAGGAAGTAACAGCTTTTCAGACTGTCAGTAAAAACGCGACACCGATGTTAAAAGACAAATACTGTAAAAAATTATTCTTTTCTGCATGGAGCTTCCATTTTATTATGGAATTTAACTGATGAAATGAGAAATTTAAAAATTTTATTAAATATAATAATTATGTAACATTTTACAAAAAAAACGGAAGAACCGTGATTCTCTCGTTGTATATTATTTGCTTTATCCTCAAGGCGGTTAGCACCTGTACGTTAATTACCTCCAGTACATTTGAGGATTACTGTCTTTATCCGCCCTGTTGAAGTCTTCTTCAGTTCGCGGTGGTTTGGACTCCAGAACCTGACTACAACCTAAATTTAATATGATAATTTTTCCCTATGTTAATCAGTCACATTAATAACCAAAACTACAATTTAATTTTAATTTCAAATATATTTATCAGGAGTTTTCGGCACTGCCATAGTGATCCTCATGTAATTGAGCATGTATTATCATACTAAATAAAAATCAGTCTTTTAACAAAATTTAATAAATTCCTTGAAGAAACCAAAATTGAATTCTCATTCAGAAAATTCCCCCGGGTTAAATGACTTTTTTTATGTGCCATGTACATAGCCATGTGTACCTGCCCTGGCAACTAAGAATTTTCCTGAATTTCAAAAATACTTTCCAGCCTGAAACCGTAAAAAAATAAAATAAAATATAAGAAAATCAACAGAAGAAATGTTTTCAACTAAGCTATGTAATAAATGGTATGAAAATTAATTCGAATATCCTGTTAGTTAATTAAACGATATTTTTAAAAGGATCACCTTTGACCAATTGAACAATGTCCACTACTCACTGAATTTACAGAAATTGGTTGTAAGTTTAGCTTAGGTTTGGGACTAGCTCAGTGGTAGGGAATCCATCCAGAAAGAGGATTTCCTAATAGTCACACTTATATTACCCGTAAATAAATCCTCTTATCGCGAAAGCCTTCCTGGCCTGTGCTATCCTACTTTAGTTATTACGTTTCCCAATTAGCAGAATTCCTTAAATATCCCTTCCCAATCTAACAGCCTTTGTTATTTCACTGTTACCCATACTACACTCCATTACCTTAGTTTTTCCTCTATTAATCCTCCTATTTAACTCTTTCTCCAGGACCACATTATGCCATTTATTATTGTTTCCAATTCATCTTCTGACTCCCCTAATACTTTCATATCGTCGGCAAAGCGGAAGGTTTTTATTTATTCTCCTTGCAGGATGATTCATTTTCCATATTCCGTTCTAACATTCTTCATCGCCTGTTCTATATATAAGTTAAACAGCATGGGCGACAGACTGCATCCTTGTCTTATTCCTTTGTTGATTACGGCTTTCTTTTCTTGATCTTCTATTCTAATTACTGCTGCGTGTCTTCTGTAGAGGTTATGTATAAACCTCCTTCCTCTATATTTTACTCCAGTGCTCTTCAAAATCCTTCATAGTGTGTTCCGGTTCACGTTATCAAAGGTATAAATGCATGCATGAGATACTAAATAATTGTCCTGCATCCATCAGCCCCAGTCTTATTCGGTGTGGATACAATTATGTTTTTACTAAAATCTTCTGGTATTCTTCCTGTTTCGTAGATTTCGCAAAGTATCCTGAACAGCCATGATATTGCTTATCAACTTCGCTTTAATGTTATCAATTCCTGGCGGCTTACAATTGCTCAGGTCTGTCAGCCACGGCCCTGTCAAACTCTCACCTTAACATTTTGTCCCCCAACTCTCCATCACCCACCCCATCGTCTTCTTCTATTACTGACTGATCTAGATTTCCACCCTGATACAGCTGTTCTAGAGATTGCTTCCTTCTTTCTGCTTTTTCTTCTTTATCCAGAGTTTGCTTCCCATCCTCTATCCTCATGTTCTTGTTGATATTTTTCCTCTCTCCGCGTGTTTCTTCGATTTTCCTATAAGCTGCGTCTATTTTCCCTTTGACCATGAAATCTTCAACCGCTTTGCATTTCTTTTGTAGCCAAGCCTCTTTGACTGATTTGCACTCCTATCTATCTCATTCTTCAAGCGGCTGTTCTGCTTTTTACCATTTTCATTTCTCGCTTTTTTTTTCATGATGGAAACTCATTCCGTATTCAGTTACATTACATTACTCGTTTTTGTCTCTCCGCGATCCACTTACTCCAAAATGTGATGTAAATTATTATAACCTTCCCGAGCCCAATATTATTCGGTCTTGTGATTTGAAAGAAACTCTTAAGTACATACAGAAATATCCTACAAACATTCATGTAGATAACACAGCCTAGAGACACGAGGTAATTACAACGTTGGAACTTGTGCAGGGACAAGGGTGTGTTTCATTAATGTTTTGCATGATGAAGGCATATGATTTTCATACAGTTGTACATTTAATTGTGTTAATTAGTAGCCTGGGGTGGCACGGACACACTCGCAGAGAAAGCACGCTCTGTGTCGGCTGTCACTCAAAGCTTTCAAATAAAATCTCTTCACTTCTTTATGTAACCAGACTTTAACTACTCACTGGAAACATTTTCCTTATAAAATAAGCACGGCGTAGCACGCGAGGTCCTTTGCACTTGCAAAGTGATTCAGAAATATCGAAACACACAAGAAAGGTACAGATCAACGAGGGTATTCGCATTTCACTTCAGTAGTTGATCGGGGGATGTTTTAGGATAAAATACATCATAATACAAGGGAATATTAAAATAATTCTATTTTTCTGAAATAATTGTAGGGAAGCGCGTAACAATTACATCAGTGACCATGTACATGAAGCAATTAAGAATTATTAATTAATGGATATGATACTAACAATTAATAATGTAAGTAAATTCACATAAAAATGTAATCCTTTCTATAAATTTGAATACATATATATATACTATTTACAATAAACATGCCAGTGAAAATTCTCATATATTAAAATGAGGTTTCATATTCTTTCAACTTAAAAGTTTACAACGAACAAAATAAAATTTCCTGAATATAATTTCAGTTATATCAACTGCAGACAACTGCACTAAATTCAGAAAAAAATTATATACATGAGGAAATTAAGAATTTTTAATTAATGGATATGAAACAAACAATTAATAATGGAAGGAAATTCCCATAAAAATGTAATCCTTTCTATACATTTGCACATATATATATATATATATACGTGTATATATAAAAAAATTCCCGTGAAAATTCTCATGTATTAAAATGAGGTTTCATATTCTTTCAACTTAAAAGTTTACAACGAACAAAATAAAATTTCCTGAATATAATTTCAGTTATATCAACTACAGACAACTGCACTAAATTCAGAAAGAAATTATATACATGAGGAAATTAAGAATTTTTAATTAATGGATATGATACAAACAATTAATAATGTAAGTAAATTCACATAAAAATGTAATCCTTTCTATACATTATATATATATATATACTATTTATAATAAACGTACCAGTGAAAATTCTCATGTATTATAATGAGGTTTCATATTCTTTCAACTTAAAAGTTTACAACGAACAAAATAAAATTTCCTGAATATAATTTCAGTTATATCAACTGCAGACAACTGCACTTAATTCAGAAATGAATTCTTAGTTGTAACTCATTTAATTCAAATCATCGTAAAAAATGCACAAACCCAGAAAACCTATAACTAAATTATTTCTCTGAACCATCAATAAATTTAAATAACGTTTTATTTTCATGTGATATTCTTTCATAACCAAAAATTGGCAGTGTGCAAGAATTAATTTATAGAAAAAAATACTTATTTTTAAATTGATGACAAGATAACTGAAAATAAATAAGGTATTTCGCGACACAATAATTTCAAAGTATTTATTCATTTACCTGGAAAAGGTGCAAGTAAGTACCAAAACGTTTTTTCCTCTTTGGATTTAGATTTAGATTTATTGTTGTTTCCATTAATCCTCGATTGAGGAAATAGGATACGTCATACATTAAAAATTAAAAATGAACAAATTAAAGTAAATAATTACAGACAAATAAACATAAAATAAATTAGTAAAAGAAAGTGTATATAGACAAAAGTCAATATAAACACAACACGAACACACACTGGGAAACACAAACAAGCACACACTGAGGAACACGCAATGGAAATAGTTAATAACAAAAATACAGTCTTAAATGCCTCGGAAAGTTCTACTTATTATTATTACAAATACAGATGTTAAATTAGTTATTTTATTGACTATTTAGTGTATTTGGAGGTTTTCGGTGAACTTATTACTATTTGCATTTTGGCCGTGTGTGTGAACATTACTGTTGAAATAATGTTTTCTTTTCGTGTATCACATCGTTGAATCTATTGGATATTCATTGGCCTTACTTTCCTTACTACTGAAAAGCGGCTTCCTGTACTGCATCTATTTATGCATCTTACTTATCATTCCTGGCTCAGTTCCCGAGACTTCTGATTCTACTTGTCATTATTCTTGGCAGCGCCATGGGCAATATGCTTATTAGCTCATAACTTTGAACAAATCCTACTTGGTTCTAATTTTTGTCCTTTATTTTCTTTCAAGATCATGCATAATTTTATTGTGTTATATTTACAGTGTTTAATGTGGTTGGGATTGAATCGAGTCGAAGATTGATGTATTATCCCCTGTCATACGAGAGGTTGTATTTCGCTCTGCCTGCTGTGGGAAAGAGCGCACATACTTCTTTTACGTTCCGCCATTTTAAATAGCAAGTCTCATTTTGTAAGGGAATCGCATCTGCATTAAGTCGTCCTCACATTTCGTAGCATTTGTTTAGAGGCAGGTTCACCCTATTTCTCGCGTGGTTGGATCCCACTTGCGCAAAACGCGACGGCAGGAAAATTATCATCAAGCACTGTACGGTTGTTGGTGAATATGGATGAAAAGCGGGAATGGGGGGAGAGAGAGGAAAAGAGATGTTTGACGTACGTAAAACACTCGTTTGAATACGGGAAAGGCCTGATAATAGACGATCCCAGTTGAATTAGCTGCTCAAGTACCACGCGTTCCCTCCTCGAAATTCCCTCAAACAGGTAGCCTTACATTCTGTCTTCATGCTTCATTACTGCCTGATCCTGGGTAAAAAGTTTTATACGTATGAAGGGAGAGGCCGAAAGTGTAACACTGGCTCGTGGACGAACAAAAGTTGTTGGTTGCCTGGTTCAGCCTCTCTCTGACACTACGAAAAGTACTGCTTTGCCAGCCACTTCGTTGAAAAAATGTCGAGGATTTCCATATACATTTCAAATTACCTTTGATAATTATCTTTTTATTGTGGTGCTGAAGATAAAATCCATAGTAATTTAAAGTGATGTAATCTAGGGCTTCGAACCCTATAAAAGAATGTCATTTGTAATTAAATCTAATATAATAGTGCGTATCTGTGCAGAATGTCTGTAGTCGACACCAGTTATAATCCTACTAATGAATTAGTCAGTACAATATAATTAAATATATATAATCATAAAATTAGTCTGAAACCAAAATCAAACTACATAAATATTAGCAGAGAACCGTAGTAAAATCGGAATGAAAGATATTGATACAAAATATGCTCAAGTACGTAAGGAAATAAAACATAATTATGTCCATAAGTTTGTTTTTAAAATTCTATCCGATTTAAAAATTATAGAACATGTTAAAACGTAAGTAATTTTTATGTGTGATGGTAAGCAGTAATCTAGATAGCTGATAAATGATTTTTCGATATAGTAAAAAACTGAATTTAACAAGAAAATAAGCCTTCTCATGTTCCATGGTCGTAAAGCGAAGACTAAACCGTGCGTGAACGAAAAATAGTGTATAATTAGTACATATATTTTAAGTATATGCCAAAAGGAATGTTATTTCTATTTTAAAATTTGCCAATAATTATCTTCTGTAGATGAAAAATATTAAAGATATTGGGTAAAATATTGGCGCTTATAAATAATATAACTATTATTATTAAATAAGCAGCTACTGTTACCAATTAATAACAATTCTATGTTTCTCAGTTGTTTTCCGCTGTCAAACTATCATTTAAACTGCATACAATTAAAACGCATAAACGACTCCCTCAGTCAAATCATATTTCGCGCTCCTTCTCCTAACTGTAATTACATTAATTCAGTTCATATAATACTCCTTCAGCCAAATAAAATTGTTTTGTTGCTCTGTAAACGAATCTTGGCACTATTTGGCGACTAAAAACCAAAGATTAAAATTTTGAACTGTTAGGGTTTGATTGATTGCAATATACAGATAAATATTTTGGTGGTAGATTTATTAATAGACAGGTCATGCATCATAAGTCTATTTCGCTGTGAATATCAATTTTATCCCCGTGGAGACTTTGTCTGACGCCATTTTTAGTTTAATCGAAATTGTCTTTCCGTAAATCTAAGTAATATGAAATATAACGACTGTTTTAACAGTCAGTATCTGAAGCAATTGTTTAGAACACAATAATTCTTGCGAGTTTCCAATAAAGCGATTATTGGGGTACGCTGTAATGTTTTTATTGGGTCTAAGGTTTTAATGTGGAAATATTTTTTTTCCATATTGTAGTTTGGAATGGCTGTATCAGCCTATAAGTTGGTGCTCAACGAAGGAAACACATTACAAGTTCCTCAGAGGGCTGTAAAGAGAGCTGGGTCAATAGCGGCTGGATGTAAATCAAGAGAAACAAAGTTTTAAACTGGCTCCGCAGACAGTGAGCCCAAACTTGCTATGCATTGGTCAATTTAAAACTTTGCATAAGAACGAATCAAGGCCCTGCGATTGAGTTTACGCTCTGGAACTCACCGGCTTTTTTTTTCACTTGTAACTTAAAAGCAATGAACGTTGTCTTCAGCAATAAAAGAAAATTAATGTTCGAAGTATACTCATGCTGCAATAAATGGCAGTCTTTTTCTCAGTTGACATTTCCTCGCTCTATTTATGAATGTAAAGTACTAAAATTCACAACCAACACTTCTTTAACATTTTTCGATGGAAATTCCGAAATGCCAAATAACATTTGAAATGTTTATTTTGGTATTTCAGCATATGAAATGCATTTAAACTTGTCACATTACTTTTATTTAAATGTATTGTCAATATGTTAATAGATTTATGGTGCGTGAATATTCCCCTACATAATAAATGGCAACTAATGTACTGGCATAAGTTAATTTACACGTCACGAATGTAAAAACATTGCTACGAAAATTAATTTCATAGATTTACTAGCATCCGTCTGCAGTTCGCTTTTAAACTGAAATAAAATTCACTGGGTTATAAATTTACGTTAACAGATGGACTACAAGTTACACACAAGATTAGTGAAAGAAAATTACTCATATGAACGGGAATTTTAAGAACAGTGGAGGGATTCGGTGTTTATTGAGCAGTAAAATGGTTTCATTAAACCCTGAAAGATGGCATCCGATCGTTTTTACATTCCTGATGAAGCTATTTTCAGGATAATAGTTCGCTTTCAGCCGTAGTCTACTTTTAAAGATAAATGCTATTTCATTGCATCTATAATAATAATTTTAGAGAATTTTTTTTTACTTTATCGTAATGTTTTTGGTATTTGAGGTTTTCTATTCATGAGCTAGATTTTGTTTAGTCACTCTGTATTTTGATATTTTGTACTGAAATACTAGAACTACTTTGATTCCCCATTTTGAGATTCCCTGTCCAAGAGTTAGTAGAGGTCCACTAATTAATTAATTTAAAAAACATGACACACAGATGGTTAAAACTTTGTGGATGGGTTTGGAAGGGTTTGCACTGATGTTTGCTAAATTTTCAGACCATTTTAAGCAACAGTTTGAAATCTATCAGTTGTCAAAGTGGAACTATATGAAAGCAAGACAAAGAAACCTGACTTTTGCTTATGCTTACATATGCAGCCTATTTATCTGAAATTAACATACCACTTACGATTGGTGCGTATTGGAGTCTCGTCCATTCTTGGTACGAAAATGCCGCTGAACACTAATCACAGAGCTGTTTACATGGTAATCAAGCACACAGAACGACTTCTGCTCTCCAGCCACCGTCATTCTCTTCAACTGCGCATTCCTAGCGGTAGAAATGAAACCACGCCTGAGGGAAACTAAACTTCGAGAGTTTGCTTTCTTTGAGCATATCTAACATTACGATACAGAATAAATTTATGAAATCTGGTCCATCATTTTGTCTTACACTGTATGATAAGAAACATTATCCTTGTTCTGGAGGAACAGTTTCTGCGATACTGATTTGAGTATTGTAATGAAAATCATGACCGTGAACAGCCTAGTCAACATATCATCAGGAACTGTATATATACACGTTGACAAATACATATGTGGCTACTGCTTTGTCGATGATTGTTCAGCATGTATCTACACTCGTCTCGGAGAGTAAATATGAACCTGTATTATTCAATCAAAGTGGTATTTTATTAAAACAAATAACCTTACAAAATAATGTTTAGAATTGATTAAAAAAACAGCCGACGTTACATAAATACCTCTTTCTATATCAATAGAAAATGGATGGAATTAATAAAAGTAGCAACACAATTTTATTTAGCGTATGGACGTAATTAAACTTACCTGATTAGATGTATCTAACGACATGTTAAACTTAAGCAATTTCCTTCATAGTCCGAGTGACCTAACTTAGTTTAATGGTATTAACCAGCAACTTGTTCTGGAGTGCAATTAAAGCACAAGAATTGTGTAATTAGGAGGTTGTTTCGAATTAACGAGCTGAATAAAAACTTTAAGTTCTTTAAATATTTCGACTTTCCCTGTCAATCAACTTACAGAGCCGTTAATCATTAGTAACTATGGAGAATCACATAAGCACAAAAACTCCTTGAATTAACTTTTGTTTATTCAGAAAAGGGAAAAAATCCTCGGTTCATTCCAGCACGGTAAATAATATCGCATGTCCATTCCGGTGTGTTGTAACACACGTTTCATATCGTGTTTGTGAAATTCTTTTTCAGGCTGTTCAACCAGTAAATGTCCAATTGCTTTTAAAGTTGTTTGTACTGCAGCAATGCAACAAATTCAGTGGATAACTATTAATGATATTCCAACTGAAAACGATTGATCTTCAGCTTTCATCGATACACGCGGAAAGCCAATTTTTAAACCACATCACATTCAAAACGGTTCTCAAAATTCATAAGCATAAAACATGCAGGCAGAAATTCTATTGACGCGCAACGCATGTATCGGGCGGTCTACCTGCATATGCAAAATAGATAACAGTAACAAAAATTACTAATGAAAAGTTTTCATTACAGTTCCTGAATTTATTCAACTATAACTGTATTGTATTTTACCAACAAGTACGTTTTTAAAAATTAAATTATATATTTGTAAATTCAAAGCTTATATAATTTTACATAATTAATTATTTATTGACTTATTAAGTACACTGGTCTTATGACCTTTTGACGATATTGGCATTCCTTGACCTTAAAGAACAGTTCAGTGTTGTGATTTAAGCTTTGCGCTGTTTATCATACATTTAAGTCGTGACTAAAGCATTCTCTATTATTTATGAATTTTAAATCCAACGATTTTTAATCGGTACCGATAATTAATTTAAAATTCCATTATTAAATTTGTTTGTTTTGAAAGCAGATATTTTTTGGCCTATATTTATCTACAAAACAATTTTTTTTAAATATTTACAAAATCCTATGTCTAAAATTGGTCAACATAATTTATATTAAAATGACTACTTATTTTTGTAAAGCATTTGCGTACCATAAAATTGTGAATAAATACTCCTACAGCTCTCAACACTGAATGTCATAGAAGCACACGATTTTTATCTCCACAATAAAATCGCCTACGTGTGTGTATGTGGGCGTTTCTGTCCGTAGTACACGTGTTCTTTGTGATCTTGAAATCTGCACTGTTGGAGTAATATTTGGCAACCATCCCTAGGAGCGGGGGTGAAATGATTGAAAATTTTAAATAAGCAAAACACATTTTTGGATCAATTAATTTTATAGTGTGTCCTCCGATATTACTAACGTAGAATTACAATTCCATGCATAATTGACGGATTGGTCTGGAGGGGAAAATTTAAAAATAACTAGAAAAAAATAGAGATTGAGCTCTAAATCGATGTAATGTGAGTCGCTGAGTTTAATTATGACATAAAAACAATTTAAGTTGCAGTTCATCCCCTGAGAGAGGTTGGAAGGGAGTAAAACAGACTTCTGCATACCATTTTTAACAAATGGAACAATTTCGACCAAATTTTGAGCATATGTTCTTTGCGAATCGACCTCAATTCAATTAGGGTAATACACGGCTACCAGTAATTGGGGCGTTATTTTCTTCCAGCAATTTTTTTGATCAACTAATTTCATAGAGTTTCCGCTGAATATTTTTGTGTATAATTTAAACCTCATTCATCGTCCATGGGGGTGGCGCTGCAGTAGGGGTTACATCTAAAAAAGGAATTAAAACAAAGTTTGGTATCGAATCCGTGCTATGGGAGTCTTTGAGTTTGATTCTGACATTTAGAAAATGAATTAAATTGCAGTTCATTCCCTCACAAGGGGATGGGGCTGGGTAAAACTCTCTTCATCTTTGGAAATAAGACCCCAGATAGTTATTAATATAACTATTTATTATTTATTAAAATCTGTGATATTTCTACTTCCTTTATTAAAAAAATTTACTGAATTTTAAAACTAAAAAGTATACCGCTAAAATATTTTATCAATTTGAAATCACTTGTAATGGTAAAATTTCTAAATCCCGGTGTCCATGAAAATTGTCAGCAATTTTATAATTATTCATATGAACCCTTGCTTTTATTGTAACCGTATTCATTTTCAGAATGAATGTCGTTGTGAACACAGAAGCTCGTGTCCGTATAAAATCATCAGTCTCCGTGTATGGAGGACGGATAATCTCGTTGTTTCACAACATCTAACTTCAGTAATCGAATTCTCTGCAGTCGCAGCGATACAAAACTTTCGGATCCCCCATTTTCCACAGCGTCAATCCTTCTCCAACGCAGACGAATTTGTCGCTTCCGCAGATTAAATAAGGGTCCTATTGTTATTTAATAATTGTTCTAACTTCACTCAATCCTCAATTTAATTTTGCGTAAAGGATGAGGGAAGGATTATTATACATACGAAATTATTCGTATTGTTTGCTGTAATTTTCAAAATGTAGGCGGATTTCTGCAGCCACATAGGAACGAATTTTAGCAAGTAAATTAATAATCTACTTTGTACTTCCGTCAGTCGAGCTCAAGAAGCTGGAAGTGAAAGTACCTTCAAAACATTACATTTCTCATAAATATTTTAAAATTCCTTTGAACTTTCACAGCTCATTAATTATTTCTGAGTTACTAATGATAGTCATTAAAATGTTGTGCTGACTAATAAAAAGACAAACGACATTGAATAATGACTGTGGCTACAGAAACTAAATAATATAGTAACTACATACTGATTAATTTAACTGTATTAATATTCACGTTTTTATTTACGCTACATTTTAGGAAAGTGGACAAGTTAGTAAGGAGTATATACAATAGATGTACAGTACATCAATAAGTAAAATCATCAACGAGAAAATACAAATAGAAACAAATACTTCAACAAGAACATACATAAAAAAATTAAATAAATCTATGAATGAGAATTTTTATAAAATGAAGGAATTTAAAAATTATAAATTACATAAAACGGTCACACATAAAATAATTCATTTCATAAATATAAACAGTAGGCAGAGGATTGTTTACTGAAATAGAAAATATGAAATACTTCTTATAACATTTTAATTTGAGTGGAATTTAAAGAGTTATACACCGTAATTAAATAATAATACAATTACGTGCTGAATGAACTATTAGGAATAAAAATATAAAATCTGTTTATACATTAATCAGTTGTTTATAATTAAAAAGGATTCTAAGATTTTAGGATATTATTTTATACCGATTGTGTCTATCTATTTTTCTGAAAATGTTTTTCTGCGAAACTATTCGCCATTCTTTTATCTTAATAAAGTTAAATATTGGTTTGGTAATATTTATGTACCCTACCGTCAACAAGAACTATTTCTTTAATTAAATTTTGTACAATAGCGAACTGCTTATATTCGTATGTTTCAAAATTATTTAGTTTAAAAATTCTGCTCAGCTAAATTGCAATTTCACTTATTTGTGAAATACGTCTGTCTATATATGAAGTGATATGTATGTGGCGTGATAAAATACTTCAATTTCGACATTATATTTTAGTTTGTGGCTCCATAAACACGTGTTATTTAATTATATGTGTCACAAGTGGAATTAGTGCTCACCGTTCTGGAACGACGTTCATTCTAATTAGATCCATGCAGGGAAAACAAAAATTCAAATCCTGCAGAACGAATCGTGACGTGCGTTCGACGCAAATCGACCACTCACGTTGACGGCAACAAAACAGATTTTGCAACGGATGCGGTGTGACACAAACTGTAAACTGAAAGAATTTAACGGGGTTTGAATGTAGCCAAAAAAAAAAGTATTCCCACATCTCCATTTGCAGCAGCAAACGTGATTCCAGAAAAATGGGAATAGTTAAAAGTGGAGTATTCATGCCGAATCAAGGCCATATATAATAAATAATAATGTTTGGAAGACTGAGATGGTTCTTTGAATTAAGTTTATTGAGATATCAAATAATTTTATAAGCATATAATATTGGAATAATTTATTCAATCAAGTATTTTCAAGCGTGACTTTTTTGCGTAATATATGATTTTCAAAAACTGTGGATGCATTTCTATAATCACGATTACCTTCAAAAGAAGCGTACACTTAGAATAAATTTGGTCGTTCATCACGTAAAAAATGTAGAACACCAGATGGAGTCAAACTAAATTATAACGAGAACCAGGTTTCCAATTGAAATAATTTTTTCATGAACAAATTTACATGGATATAAAAAGGGCTAACCCAGTTATAACCACTGAGATTCGGAAACTTCCTTGGGATGGCTGCGACCGCACGGAAGTATAAACAATATAGCTGTAGTGCCACTGTGTAACACAACTCATTTCTTGCTGTCAATTCAAGATAGTTTCTTTTGAGACTGAGAAAGGACATTTAATGTTCTTTGTACTATCTACGTATCCAAATTTTAAAGATTGATATTTCACCCTGCCCTTTATAAGACTGCGAATGCAAGAATTTATTACGTTAAAATTCTATGGAGGAAGCGCAAGCGACTTTCCATCGGTGAAAAAGTTGAGATCATAAGCAAAATTGACCACGGGACCAAAATTGTTTACGAGTGCCTCGAATTGAATTGACATCTTCAAAAAATTCTCAACTTCACTATAGAGTAAACAGTTATACCTTTCTTCTTTCGAAAGGAACGTAAAAAGTGCAAATTAAATTAATAGTCCATCAGTAGGCGTTGTTGAAATACCTATGATTTGTTTAGAATAAAAGGTGGAACGTTTCAAAGATCCTAACCAAAATCATGTACTTTAAGTATTCAATTCGTGTGGGTCAACTAAGATCGTCGAACGTTACATTGTTTCAGGGCGAAGATAATTTTCAGCAGATTCATCTGCCTATATTCCGGTCTGAACGTCGAAGGAAAAGGAAACATTAACGCCGTAAATATTATTCATGATTTTTGCTGACAGCTACATTCGCCAGATGGTGCTCATGATCTTTATTCCCACTTTTTTTATAGCACGTTCTCGCCAATGGCTGGAAATGGCTTCAAATGAATCGCAAGGAGGGTGATCAGAGTAGAGAAAGGGGGATATTATAAAGAACGTGCTTTTGGGCCCCGGCGCATTCTCATGCAGGTCTCCTTAGAGACGCTGACTCAGGGTGCACACCCTAAATGAAATTTTACGGCTGGGTGGGGATAATCTGTACCGATAAACTGAGGTACCAACCCCATTTTTTATTATTACAGCGCTCGCGTAAAATTTGTAACTCAGTAATGTTTATTTAACTTTTAAGATTTTCGTTGTTTCAAACAAAATTGTTAAATTTATAAATTTCTTATTTTAAGCTTTATTATTTTATGACTTTTTACATTTATGGTTAAATTTCCAGGTTGTGGCATGATGTATTATAATTTTTGTTTTATTTTCAATAGGTTTAATTTTCTAATTATTTAGAGTCCTTTTGTATTCCTGTGTACCATTTCGGTTGAAGCTGCCATTTGAAGCGGTCAAGTTTACACATATCGGCAAATTTTCAACTAAAATTTCAAAACTGATTTTTTTATTATTGCCTATTATTACCATTCTCATAATTTAATAATTTTTTGTGTAAATATTTGGTCTCATTTTTTGTAGTAACACCTGAAGAGGTTCAAAATATGGTGACGAAACGCCATTCAATCTGATTAAAAAGTGTCTGTAAAACTGCGCGTTAATTTATTTCATTTAATTATTTGAATATCCACGTTAATTTTCTGTTAATGTAAAATATATCAAAAACTGAGTACTGATGTAACGACAGTTTTTTTTCCCTTTTGATATTAAAGATGTGATACCCACTTTTCAGTCTTCGTTTACTGACATAATGTGATACAATTAAATGTCAGTCATACTTATTTCTCTGAGGAGCTTCCTGCTCAATAAGCTATATTCAACTGTAATATTTTACGTGAAACAGGAGTTATATTTACATACAAGCAAACATTTCTAGGGCCTAGATTAATACATTGATGTTTATTTTCCTTACACGATATTATAATCAGTTAAAAACACTTAATCTCTCCATTAATTAAAAATTAATTATTAAAAAAGTAGAAAGAGTAACATGGGAGAGAATTCTGAATTAGTATTTCGGAAAGCTACAAAAATAATGGTCACGTAGAATCTTTGATGACGACTAACATTTTTAACTATATCTATAGTGCACTAGTCCAAATTATACTGGGAAAGTGTGGTTTTGTGTGTTCGAATATTCCTGTATTGTTCGATTATTTGCATTGTTCTCTTATTTTAAAGAATCTTCAAGTGAAATTATTTTAATTTAACTAAATGCGTAATCAGTTTTAATTTGAAATTTATGTAACATTGTTCACGTATGAATGTGTCCTTCCCAGTAAGCAGTAAGCACGTGACCCCATGTTCACAATTTGATCCTAGCCTAGCGAGACACGAGATTATCCCAGACGACGTAAATGTGGACACGCTGTTGCCTCAGTAGCAGTATAAACCTCAACGTCTCGTGTGTCTCAGGATTTTATTTCAAACCGAAGTATCAACTGGAGGTGACAAATTTCTTTGTCGACTCTACAGCCTCTTGCGTACACGACATACGACTATGCAGACAAATTTCGTGTTTGTATTATTCTGGTCCACAAATTAAGTTACTTTACGACATCGTACAGGTAAAACTCATTAATATAACTGAGAAAAATTTTCCATAATTTTATCAGCTACTAAGAAAAAGTGTTTTTGTAACAATATGGGGATAATGAAACAAACAAAAGAGCAGAAAAAACTGAATAGAAATTTTAAAGATATGTGATATGCTATTTTACAAGGCAGCTCATTCAACACTTTTTGCAGGAACCTTGATTTTAAATACTAGAAGGACGATTAAGAAAATCCTGAACCGAGGAAAACACGCCATTTAAAAGAATAGTTTCACTCTGCTTCACGAAGCTTTTGTAGATACTATTTTTAACCTCTGGTGGAAGGCTGTTGTATAAAATTATCCCGGTATTGTGAATACTTTTCTGGCGTAGAGCAAGGCGATGCTTGTCCGACCTTAGAGCTGAACGATTTCTGGTCGCGTATTGTATTTAGTAGCACGATGAACATTTCTACTCTAGCGAAAATTCCATTTCATTTTGGATATCCAGGTTGTTACTGTCGAATAAATTGTAATATAGGCTTACTTGAATTTACGAGTTTTCTGAAATTGTAGGTATAATTTCAACTTTATACTTTTATAAGGTACAAGTTATTGGTCACAATGACCTCAACCTAGAATTTAATGGAAATAATACAGAACGTATACGAATAAAATAATACAGTTGCTCAAGAACGATACCGTATGGTGTTTATGCAAGGAAGCAAATGGTAATCAAAATTTCATGAGATGTAAACATTACAACCTTTGGGTAAATAATTTTTCCCTGCATCACTAAGAAGGCATTCGCTGATTGAATTACTTTCAAAAATTACATAAAAGTGCGTATCTAAGAACGTAAACAAATCGTTTGTTGTTCCAAGAATATCAAGGAGCTCCCGAGGGAAAAGCTGAATACAGAGTTCGTAAATAATATATAAGAGCGTTGACTCGAAAGAAATTGAAATGCAAAGTAAACAATAATATTATTGCGAATTGGCATCGTGCTTCACCAAGTTTGTTTTGCTTGCATAATGGCTGAGCGCTGCGGAGAATGTTGAATAGCGTGGCTTTCTCTAGGTTCCTAATAAAAGTACGAGATTTTCTGTAGCGTTGGCATCAAATTAATTGAATCTCTCGTCAGAAGACAGCGTCGCTTTGAGAGTCTACTCTATTCAGCCAATTTTAAAAATTCCCTCACAAATGAAGTGGTCAGTGAAAAGGGAAGACGTCGTCCATTTAAAATTTATTGGTTATCCCGCTGCAGATAATTTGTGGATCACTGTAAACCTATAAAAGGAAAGTTTTTTAAAGTGCGTTCTTGGTGGATGTGGAAATATATGGAGGGAGACAATAAAAACTTTTATTATAAAAAGTGTTTCAAACGCTCATACAATATTTTGTAAGCTCTTCTAAAAACAAGGTAATTCACCGTAGTCGTCAAAACAGTAGAGCGCAGAGTTTGAAGCCTCACTTTTGTATTGACCTACGTAGTTGTGAAAGGTCTCATTTTACGCAAAATTCAATGCCATTTTATGATACGTAATTAATTTTTTAAAGACATCTTATAAATGCGGTTTGGCGAAAAAACTGAAAAAAGTCAGGGGTTTTTGTCTCTTTCATATAGCTCGACTTTGACAACTCATAAATTTCAAACTGTTGCTTTAAATGGTCAAAAAATCTAACGAAAGACCGTAAAAACCCTTCCAAACCCATCCGCAAAGCTTTAATCATCTGTAATTGTTTTTTTTAATTAATTAATTTGTGGACCTCTACTAACCCTTGGAAGAGTGGGACAAAGTTTTTCGTGTAGCGGCTGATAAATATAAAACATAAGCTTCATTGATATAGCAACGTAACAAAATTTTGTACGATTTGTTATAAAGTGCTTCCGCTCCAATAAACCTTTCCATTTTCCCTACACTATTTAAAAAATCATACAAAATTTTATGTTGCTACTTCAATGAAGCTTATATTATATATTTATGACTTTCAACTGCTAGAAGAAAAGCTGTGTCCCACTCTTCTGTGATGCGCTGTCCAAGAGTTAGTAGAGGTCCACTAATTAACTTTAAAAAAAGAATCATAGATAATTAAAACTTTGGGGATAGGTTGGCAGGGTATTCACCGTTTTCGCTAAATTTTCAGAACAATTAAAGCAACAGTTTGAAGTCAATGTGTTAACAAAGTCGATCTATATGAAAGAAGGACGAAAAACCGTGACCTTTTCAGTTTTTTTGCCAAACCGCAAGCTGGGGTGGGCGGAGCAGGTAAACTATGTTACAAGGAAAGCGTGGAACACCTTGCACTTTGTCATGAGAACACTCAAGAAGGGGAATGCGAAATCTAAAGAGTTGCCATATTTGTCATTAGTACGGTGCAGCATGCTGGGATCAGTACAGGATAGGTCAAATAGAATCCTTAGAAAGGGTGCAAAGAAGGGCCGCAAAATTCGTATAAATAGGACCTGGGCATGGGAACGAAAAGGTAAAAGCGACTAGGGTGGGATACGCTGCAGACAAGAAGAGAAACAGCTACGCTACACATTTTCTACAGAGCTTTTGCAGGTCAAAAACCTTGGCAGGGAATCCGAGATAGAATGAGGAGCGATCACCTGTTTAAATTACAAGCAAGGAACCAAAAAACAGACGTTGGAAAATACTCATTCCTAAATAGGACAATTAATGACTGGAACAATCTGCCTGCAGGAGTGTTTGGGGAACTTCCTCTAACAGAAAGAAAATTTCGACTCAATATAAGTTTATTGTAGTGTAGTGAAGTGATCAGTGCTGCGAAATCTCTAAAAATATACTACAGTGAAATATATTTCCAGTTTCTTTGTTTTGTTTCTTTTTTTTTCAGGCAAAAACAATACTATTCTTTTTTTAAAAAAACCATTTCTAATAATATGATTCCACGCTTATTTATTTTTATTGAATATAATTATACATTCAACTATAGGTCAAATATGGTCCTTACGACCAGTTTATTAATTATTGTTTAAGCTCTATGTATCTGCCACCGGGCATCTGCCCATTTGTATATTTAATAAATACAATAAGATGGTTTTAAAATTATTTATTTATATATCAAAAACTGAAATGACAAAATGAGATCATTTTCAATATAGTAGGTCAAGCGGAATAAGCACAGTGAGGCTTCAAACTCAGGGATTTACTGTTTTGACGACGACATTTGTATACCAGCTTCCGGACGTCGAAACTACGGTTTTTCTTAATTATATTCAGAGTTGCATCAACTACTAATAGCCATTATCAAGTTTCTACGATTCTGAGAATTGATTTCCTAGTACGGGTTTCTATTTCACATGAAATCCATCCCCTAGTTCAGATTCTAAACCCGACCTCGCCGATTACACCAAAATTCAAATTCCTATTCATATCCAGTAATTCAGACAGTAAATTTTCTATTGCTTTGGTTTTCAGTCGAGTTTTAGTGGACGCATCAGTTTTATTGAAGGTGTCGACAAGTAGCAAACACGTCACCTAGGCGGAAATGGGGAATGGTATACGAAACGATAAACTTGTTTGACAGTTAAATTTCCCAGGAGATGTCCGTTGCTGTCTGCACTGGACACAAGTACCAATAACCTTACCAACAGAAAAAAATTAATTTATCATCAAGTTTATGTTAAAAGCCTGTTTCTTATCATTTTTAACGATGTAGCATTTTTATCAAGATAAGTTTAATAACGGGGGGCCGGACTAATTATTATTTCTATTATTAGTAAGAGACGTAACACAGTAACGCTGAATATGTTTAACAACAAACAAGAATTTTAAAAACAGTTAATTTCCTCATCTAAACATTTCTGAACGTCTCACAGGAACCAAACGGAAGTTATTGCGAAATTGCAATGCTCAATTATTTTTACATTCGTGTAAGCATCCGAGCTATCAAACATTAATTAAAAAGTAAGATACGCTAACTCAATAATTTATTAAATATAATTAATGGAAAATGTTGAGCTATTTATCAGGTGAATTAATTTAACGATTCCAGAAGAAAGCGACAGTCGTCAAGAGGCTGCTGCACAAGTCTGTTACAGTCGTGCATATTTTATGCAGACTATGAAAGATATTTGGTTCAAAATCCCCATAAAAATAAATATTAGTGTCGAAGACACCATTTTAACCTTTCTACAGCCTTACAAATATTTATTTTGTTTAGTTTTGTATTTATTCGTCGTGTTTTTAAAATATTGTGACGATTCGTAACGGAGAAAGTTCTAAATTATTTTCGTATTTAGTTTGGGCTTTATATATAACTTTGAGAGACAATTTTCCCAGGTGAGGAATTATCATAACTTTACCTCGTCACCTGCTGCCATAAATAAAATTAATCGTCGTTGAAGATCAACGAATAAGTATGTTTTTGACTGATGTGTACTTAAATGAATTTCATTGCCGTTCGTAGAGCAACGAAGAAACGGGAATTCTACTTGCAGAATAGTTTGTGTTCAGTGCAACTGTGGCTAGGTGATGTACGAAACGTAGATTTGGCTGAGGGAAACGTTTAAGTATTGTTAGGGAAAGCAATAAATTGCCAGAGTTGTTAGCTAATTTCCTTGGGCTTACAAGTTATCTCGTTGCAGGTGTAATTTCTGGGAAACAAAATTTCCAGACAGCTAAATTTTATGAGATCAGCTTTTGTTTTTAGGTTGGTGCCCCTGGTGCCCGAAGACCTATTTTCATTCTCACATGGACATACAAAAGTTGAAATGCCGATGTTAGAAACTGCCGAATCGTCTTTCTCATGAGTAAGAAACAAAGTTTTTTTTTTGCAAATAGGTAATTATAAAATATGTGCTCAACTGTCAGTGCTTTGATTTTTATTAGTCGTCTTATATTATTTTATTTTATTAATATCATCTTACTGTTGGAGGGTCGATACGCTGACCACGTGTCACTCCAAATTCGGAATGTGTCATGCAAGATGACAGTCCGCAGTCGACTCGGTAGGCCCAGGCCCTCAATGGGCTGTAGAGCCATGGAGAAAAATAATCATCATCTTAGGTTTGTTTATTGAAATATTTTGATATCATAGTTTTCTGACATATATTTAATGCTGAGATTTTTGGCCGTCTTTTTATTTATTGTAAATATTTAACTGTTTATTAACAAAAGCGACGTTTCATCTCCATTTTCCTCAGGTTTGTAGTAAGCCTGAGAAAGTCACAAAATGGAGATGAAACGTCGCTTTTGTTAATAAGTAGTTATATATTTAATGCTGATTTTTGTGGCCGTCTTTTTATTTATTGTATTTTGATAAACATTTCATTTTGTAATATATTAGATAGTTGTCAGTAAACGATTGAAATTTTCTTGTCAATATTGAAAGTTTGTAAGATAATAATATGAACTTGAGATTATTTTGATGAATAAATGACGTTTAATAGAAAATATGAACATAGTGGACAATGCGATTATGAGTGGTGTGAAATTCTCAGGTGCGGATTAATACCAGTTATACAAAATATTTTTAATGCATTCGATGCACTGGTATATTATTCATCACGTTGAGAACACAAGCTTAAAGTTTTGCAAATTTAATAAGAGTTACTATGTACGTCAGTGAATTACATAATATCAGATCCTCAGCAAGAGGAATATATCAATAACTACGTTGAAAGAAATTTGTTTATCGTTTTCCATCGCAAACGGTTTCACAATCCATAAAATACTAGGATTTCAAAATTCTCACCCTCGTTTTATTCCATATTCGAGGCTGTGATATTTATCTTAACGGGACGGATTACTTGTACACACTTTCTGTAGCATTATTTTTATTTCTCTGGAGGAAAAAAAATTGTTGTATACTGCGCGCTGTCAGTCGCCGTTGACGTGATTAAATTGTAAAACTGTACATCTAAGCGGGAATGTGAAGGCTGCGGGTCACGATTAATGCTCTGTGTCCTATTTGTATTTAAATAACTCCCCGGACGAGTTTGAATTACATATCAGGGGCTTCGTGGCATTGACGCGTGTTCTAAATGAACAAAATAAATCACAGATGATCCTTATGGACTCTCAGATACAATTTTGTCGATTTGTGTAAAATACTGAAATACCAACGGGACAAATATAATATATCATTCGCTTTTGTGTTGCCCCTGCATGCATTGTGGGACCAGGTACACTTGAATTTAATTCATAAATGGAAATCAAACTCGTGCGAAACCTATACGTTTTCTGTTTATTTCTAATTTCAATACAGTATTTTCCATGTAAAATTCGTTTATTTACCTACTACATTTCCTTGATCACTGATTTTCTAAATTTATTTGTGAAGATAGAATTTAAATTGTTGATAAAATCTTGCCGTTTTAATATTACACATCATTCGTATACTTAATTGCCCGATAGTTTCTCGTTAATGGTGTAATATCATCATTATCTGGCTAATGAAAATGAATTTTAAACACAACGCAGTTGCCCCTAGCATGGAGATAGCAATAATCATTTTATTAATCTGACGATTGATGTCACGGAAACTTTTTGTAGCACGGAGGAAAATATATTATCATTTAATTGAATATAGTTTACGTCTTTGGCACAGTTACAGGAGATTGGGCTAAATTACTGTTTTAGTAAATTAAACAACATTTCGTTTGGTCAATGGAGATACGATCTGAGGCATCTCGAGTGCACCTCCGGCTAGTGTACGTTTATCTGAAAGCCTAATGTTTGGAAGTTCTATAATTCACTGTAATGGGACGGGAGAAGCCGCAAGAGCTTGCCCGGGGACAATAGAAACTCGCAAAACGAAAATAACCCTCACACCAGTTATTTGCTTCCTAAAAATACAATGTAACAGACGCTGAAATTTGTAAATATTATTAGAGAATATGGTACGGAAAACTTTGCAACTGGTTGACGCTATAAACCAAACTTATAAAATTTTTAAAACAATATTCATACATATCTCAACGATGATGATAATATACCTTAATTAAATTTAAAAAACCTGTTGGGTAACAAAATTATGTTAATAATAGAATTTTCGGAAGTTAAATAACTAGGATTTACACTTAAACAGGTTTAATATTTTAAATTAGTTAACTACTGCAATAAATTGCAGGGACCGAACACTGTTCGAACATAGAGAAAAATGAGAGATAAAACAGCAATTATAAATACCTGCATTTGTCCATATGAAACGACTTTTGATGAGATATTTCTTTCAATAAATTATTCTACTACTGTGTTTCTCCTCTTACATGGATCCGCGGAAATTACAAGAAAGGCTTCATTTATTCGCCTGGAATAGAGAAATTTACAATGGCATTGGTCCAAAGTATCTGATTGTTTGTGAAAATAAAAGGCAAAGATTTAGATTTAGATTTATTGTTGTTTCCATTAATCCTCGATTGAGGAAATAGGATACGTCATACATTAAAAATGAACAAAATAAAGTAAATAATTAAAGACAAATAAACTTAAAATAAATTAGTAAAAGAAAGTGTATATAGACAAAAGTCAATATAAACACAACACGGACACACACTGGGAAACACAAACAAGCACACACTGAGGAACACGCAATGGAGTTTTAACTACTTGGACCAGGAAACTGTCCTTCTGTCGTAGCTCCAGGCAATACATGAAACAAACAAACAAAAGAGCAGAAAAAACTGAATAGAAATTTTAAGATATGTGATTTGCTATTTTAAAAGGCAGCTCATTCAACAATTTTGGAAGGAACCTTATTTAAATACTAGAAGGACGATTAAGAAAATCCTGTACCGAGTAAAACGCGCCATTTAAAAGAATAGTTTCACTCTGCTTCACGAAGCTTTTGTAGGTACTATTTTTAACCTCTGGCGGAAGGCTGTTGTATAAAATTATCCCGGTATTGTGAATACTTTTCTGGTGTAGAGCAAGGCGATGCTTGTCCGACCTTAGAGCTGAACGATTTCTAGTCGCGTATTCATGAAACTCGCCATTTGTTTGAAACAAATTAGTGTTTCGCTTTACAAACTTTAATATAACATGAAAGAGTCCTTGTGATGCTCCAGAATTAGCGGTCATGGTCCCGAAATATGCTCGAGCATCATTTCTCCTACATAGATTGGACGCTGGAATTTCTTTTCTACTGATAACTCCGAGTTTTTCCACTCTATTTTGCTCCTTTGGTTCGTTTAAGACCACAGAGAAACGGAAAACGTTTCTTTGTTCTGCTGTCGTGCAATCGTGTTTCCCTTGCTCAGTCAGAAGAGAACTGAAGTGATAACGCTGTAACGTGAGACAATTGTGTCACCCCATCAAATTGTGAGAAGAGAGCCCCGCACAAAAATCCAGTAGAAGTTAAAAAAGAAGGTACCTTTACTTTTTTATTTACCCTCTTCGCAGCCGTAAACAGAACTCAAATTTTTAATATAATTCTCGGTTTTCAAACAGCCGAAAGTTGAGAAAACAACGTTTCGACGGTAATCCCCATCTCCGTCATCAGGTTGAACCGGGACAAAACCCGATAAGTACATATATGTTATAATTTCTATTCATCAGACTACTTTTTATATTTTTAAAAGCTACCAAGGACTGAGTAATAGAGAAAATGTTTAAAATTTAATTAATGAAAAATAAATTCCAAAGGATTGAGCCAAATCGGGAATGGGATTTATGTTGAAGTATTTCTCATTCAGGTCTGGAAAATTGTAAGAAGATTAATTAAAATATTTGAGTTATGTTTTGCTCACTCCTGTTTTCTGAGACCAGTTCAGCTAAGGTACCCTAAAAACAACTCCCGTGTGTCATTACGACGTGAATATTAAATTAATTTCAGAGTTCTCAGTAACATGGTGATAAATCGGTTATTCTTTAACGCCACACATGACGATAAAATGCTGAATACAGACACTCGCCCAGATTATTTAGGTTGTCTTGCAGTCTGTCATTAGGTGACAGTGCACAATAAATTATTTTTCCCAAAGAAACTATAATTCTGTGATCATCATTTTAAGGTATTTTAATATATTCCAAATAAGATAAAGTAAGAAATGCAAAGTGGAATGGGAATATTTTATGTCCTTAATTTTCGTTTAGTGCGGAGTTGGTCTGGATCAGGCGCAATCAGAGCAAATGGGTCAGAGGAAAGTGAAGTATGTGGCTGTGTTTTTCCGGGGAAGTGCTAGCCCGAGATTATCCCGCTAATGGTCCTGAACCAAGGAAGGAACGCCTCGCGCTAATCAGCTTTTACGTTTGCCGCCTTGGAATCTGCTATTCTGCCGTTAGCACTGAGTACTTCTCCCCGAAGAGCGCTGCGAAACTTTCAGCTCAAATTCCTGGCGACTCTTCATTAGCTTCGCGTAAAATTGCGTAGCTGTTTTACGTACGTTGATTAAAACAGAGTGATCATTGTTCATTCGTATTTTCGAACTTAATTCGTAATCAATTAAAAATTAAGCAACACAAACTGCTTGCTTCCTTGGCTTTAATTTACTTCCAGCGACTACCGTAACGTAAGTTTTTAATTATTGCGCTGAAAAGCGAGGGAAGTAATTTACACTCACAAGTTATTTACCACTTTCCCTCTTCATTGTTTCTCAAATAAATGAAGTATTTATGAACTACTGCTTAAAATAAATTCCCTGCACATAATAAAACACAAAAATCTCTCCCCTTACAATCGTAAGGAACGTGTTTGATAATCACGTTTTATATAAATAATCATTTATATAGACTTTTATGGCAATAGTATTTCATTTTAAGAGCATTTCTGGAAATAATATTTCTTCTGTTCTTGAATCACGTCATTGTACCTATATCATTATTTTATTGAAGTCTTAAAATTGAGAATGAAAAATGTTAATCAGTAAAATTTCAGGCTAAAGTCTGTAGGAAAACCTTAGTTGGATTTCTAGTCCGGTCCAGAATTTCTATCCTAACCCCCTTATTCAGCTTCATAACAATAGAACCGAGCCTCTATCGGAATAATTTATTCTTATATATAATATTTCAATTACAGACCCTTGGCAGTCGTTAAAAACCACAGTAAAATTGAGTCAAGCTTAAACTCGGATGCAACAAAAGCCCAGTTCCAAGCAATCAATAAAATGACGGTCAATAAGTCAGAAATTAATTTTATTACTATTTAATTAATCCCCTTTTGAGACTTTACCACGCATAAAATTGAGCAATTTATGGACTTCACTTCACGACTCACTCGGTGAATTTTTGCAAATATAATTCTCGGTTTTCAACCAGAGCCGATAGTTGAGAAAACAATGTTTCGACGGTAATCTCCATCTCCGTCATCAGGACAAAACCCGATAATTACATATATGTTATAATTCCTATTCATCAGACTACTTTTTATATTTTTAAAAGCTACCCAGGATTGAGTAATCGATTAGTATTGTATATTAACGAATAATTTACATTCTTTTTAAAATTCCTGTGATTTTGTTTAAAATCATCAAATTTAACATAGCTTTATAAACAGTAATAAAATTAAAATTTATTCCATTGTTACATAATTTATATATTCAGTAACAAATTTCACGCAAGTTGTTTTTGCTGAAGTCTTAGAATTAATAACAATTATAATGGAATTTAATCAGCCGTGTAAGCATGATATTTAATATAAACACTGGAGATGGTTATAAAATATTCTATGCAGCACATTTATAATGGCAATGCCAACTACTTGTTATTCCATTCAAAAATTATATCAGAGTTTCTTATAATGGCTTAATTAGTATACTGAATCAACAAAAAATTAAAATTTGTGTTCATAATATCTACATATCGGACGTATTTATCTTCCGCTTTTCGAAACGGATGCTTAAAATCAACAAGGGAAGTTTTATCAAGTTAATTAGCAAAGCTAAGTTGAGTATTGGAAAACAATTTTCGCAGGTCAAATATGCCATCTCCCCTACTAAACCTCAACAATTTCTCGACACTACGTAAATCCTAAATCGGTATGACCGCTCGAGTATTCCGATCGCAAATTAATCAGGTAACCATTGTTGCACCTCCCAAAAATATTTGTTCTTATAACACGTTTCATTCCGTCTTAAAAACTGTCTTTCTGAAATTTTTGGTAGTAAATTTCCTAATTTATCAGCATTTATGCGTACAGGTATTTTTAAAAAGATACGTCATATAACTTATCTTAATGCATATTTATTTAATCGGTAATGAGATATAATTACGTACTATTAGTAGGAAAACGTGTTTAGTTATTCGAATGCTACTTTATAACCAGTTTTATTTATTGAATTAAATTTTTTTTTCAAATTAATATGAAACACTAATCTTTATGAATTATTGCATCAAATTCAAAGCAATGATCAGAAATATTGGTTGGAATATAAACGATTATTCGTATAACTTGTTAGGAAGCGCAAAGAAAAGTGAAATATTATCTGTTGAGGGAAGAAAACATTTTTGACTTTGGGATAGTAATATTTTTTACAATACTCTGCACGTTTTCACTTTGTTGCTGTGATAACAATAATTTTAAAAGTAATTGAAAAGCGTCGTATTATGCAGCATTTACAAAGCTTTTATTATATTCGAACGTGATTTTGAAAATTTCTAGTGACTTTTCTGCTTTAGAAGTTGGTATAGTTGTTAAAAAACGTTGGATTACTTTCTCTGGCGTAAAACAAGAGATTTTTCTCGTTTAGTTTCAGATTGTCACAGAATAGTTTGAAGTCCAATTTTTTTTTGCAAAACTTCAGTTTTCAAAACATTTATCGAGTTTTCTCAGGAAATACTCGTAAATTCACATACAATTTTCTGCGGTAAAAGAAAATTTTCTACATTAAGTAGGTGTACATTCACAAAGTTTTGGGTGTATGAGTATTATGCTAGGAACATTTAAGTATTCGAAAGTAAGAAGAAAGGAAGAGTTTTAGAAGCTTTCACTAAACGGATAATTTCCATCAAATAAATTCTAATTGAGTGAGCAATAAATCACATCAGAAACGAAGCGTTTTTTTTAGATTATCCTCATGATTGAGACTTAACGTAATCCTAAAATAATAATTTAATAAATTTCACTCAAGTAAATAGTAAATTTGTCACGCGATTAAGTTTCTCATTTTTTGTATTTTCAGCGAATATATAATTTCGGTCGGAATTTTGTGGTTAGTCCCTCATTTAAAAGCAAAATTTGCCAAATTTTTACGAAATACTTAGGTAATATAGAAATAAACCATTTTTAATCTGAATAAGTTAAATTTTACTTTGTCCCTTACACAGAAATTTGGAGTATTTAAAAATGGATCTTAAACCGAGGAATTGGCAAAGAAATCCATTTGTGTTGAAGCGGCAGGCGCCGGGAAGGTTCCTCCCCCACTAAGTGGCGTCGAAGAAGAGTGAGCTTCTTAAAGGCGTCTCCGTAATGTGGCTGGAAACAAAACCGTTTAGGGACACGGAGAGCTTTCCCGTGTACTGAAATTTCCTTAGAAGTTAAAAGTATTTCGTATATTTAGGGCTACAGGTAACCGGAGAAGTCCATAATATCTCAAAAAAACATTTCACCGTGAATTAAGATCATTGGCAAAGAGGGAAACTTTTAATACATAAAACTGTATTTCTCCACGCATCATTAAAATTCTCGACGCACTTATTTAAGAGATTTCTTCCATTACAACGTCTTCAATTTTTACCCTATTCAAAGTTTCAATAAGAATTATAAATTTTGCACATTTTGATTTTAGTGATTTTCTCGGAAAAAATATTTAACATCGTTGCAGATTCGTATATAACCTTTTGTTTTTTCCAGAGAAATAGCCATTGTGTCGGGAATTCCGTAAAAATATTTTAATTGTACTATAATAGGCGTGTCTCTCGTAGGTGCAAATAAATGCCTAATTTCCTGAGGGTTATCATTTTTCAGATCACAAATCCACCTAAAATTAATCTTTATAGATTAACCAGAGTGACCCAGTCTTTTGATTATATAAAAATCTATATAAATTGATTTCTGTTTGTATGGGTTTTATTCTTCATTCTCTACCCAGTGAGCTGTTGACTTCCTTTCACTTTTCATATGTGGAAGGAAATTATTTTTATTGCTAGTCGAATGAAGAGGAAAGTCATGATGGCCAGTTTCGGAAACTCAGAGTATTTTCAAAGGAAAAAAATCCATATGGTTTGACAAATGTGCAAATTGAAAATATAAACGATCCCTAAATTTTTTATGAGCTTTGAAACAGCTAAAATATTGAGAGAGACTCAATAGATGTTGACTAGAGGAATATTGGTATTCATGACTAAATATTTTAAGATTCTATCAGCTGGTTACTAGGGATTATAAAATACTTTGTTACATATTGTTAGTTACAAATTAGTCAGGTATCAAACTGTAATTTTCCAGCCGGTAGCATTGACAAGTTAGTAATCAGTTTAAATATTTAAAGTCAGTGGAAAGTCTAAAAGGTAATTTTGGTCTCCCTTGAATTCTTCATATAAATCGAGTAAAATTCCAAGAATCAGGGTAAGAAAATAATTGACTGTCGTGAAATTAATGAAAATTTGTTGTCAAACGTTTTCAACTATGACCACATCATGACCAACACGATCCGGAATGGATAACAATTTCTTAAATTTTATCCAAAATAGATGGAGAAATTAAATAGACAGTATTATTTGGAGTTAGTCATTGTGTGTTAATTATTGAAATTATTCACTTCAAAGCTACCTCAGGAGAAGGCGATTTTCAAAAATCCTTGTTTCCACAGGGCTGATGAATGATCGCGTGATCGCGGGTGAATTGTCTGCAACAAGCCTCGAATCTTTCCTCCTGAGCACATTGCGAGGTTTTGTTTCTACAGCACTTCGCAACTTCTTCCGTAGTAATGATGCCTGACCTTTTCTAAGATCGCCTTTGAGCAAGAATCCGTGACGGTTCCAGAAAAACAGACAGCATGACCTTCCCTGCAGAGTTCTGCAACGCTGCCATCTTGGGAATTCTCCTTCAACTTGCTCCAAAACAGTCAACAATCGTTTCGGCAGATCACATCGCATCAGCTTCTGGAGAGAAGTCGCTGCAAGCGACGCTGTAACGTTGCTTACGTGGACGGTTGCTCAAGTTGTCCGAAACGTCTTCACCCACCATAGATCTCACGTCTACTAGTTTTTATATCTACCGTCGTCGTCAAAATAGTAGAGCTTTGAGTTTGAAGCCTCACTGTGCCCATTTGGATTGACCAACGTTATTGTAATTATTTTTAAAGCATATTATTCTTGCGTTTTGGCGATAAACCTGAAAAAAAGTCAGGTGATTTTTGTGCTTCTTTCATATAGCTTGAATTTGACAACTCATAGGTTTTAAACGGTTGCTTTAAATGGTCTGAAAATTTAGAAAAAGTCAGTGAAAACCCTTCTAAACCTATTCGAAAAGTTTAAATCATCTGTGTGTCTTATGTTTCTTTAAATAAATTAATTAGTGGGCTGCTACTAATCCTTGGACAGCGCATCACAATAGAGTGTGACAAAGTTTTTCTTTTATTAATTTTAGTAACCAGCTGATAACCTTTATTAATGAATACTAATATCCCTTTAGTAAACATTTATAGAGTCTCTTTCAAGATTTAAAGGAAAACAAGCAGGAAAAGCGGTGGAAAATGGTCGGGTCCCGGCAACATCTCAGCCTAGTGACCAAAAGATGTCTTTCCCAGTTATAAAAATTTAGTCGATTATAATAATTAATTTAATACACTCACAGGATATTACGCATGAACTGCTCCATGCGACTTATTTTATATACAGGAGCTTTTGTATTAAACATTTCAATATTACTATAAAATTTAGCAACCCCGTTAAATTTATTTTAATTTTAGGAAAGGCTAATTTAATATCTCGGAAGTGATTCACTTCCATGAACGTCTTGTCGCTCACTTAAAGTTCAACGTTTTTGTTAGAAAATTTATTGGTTTTATTATTTTTCTATCGGAGTTGCAGGAAGCTTAACAGTTTCATAGCAGCAAAATTTGCATTATTTATCGACATGCAGTTCTGTTGACGGCCTCAGAGGAATTAATTATTTTATAATGGAGTATTGTTTCAGAGTTTCCCTTGTGCTGCAAAGAAGTATTCTTTTCCGGAACATCAATTGCTTTCAAGAGTTTTTTCAGTGTGTGTTTACTAAAGATGGGTTCTGTATGCTGCCCTCTACATTTCCATTCATCTAGTTAGTCCCTGTTGGTATATCCGCGTCCCTGTCCAATCAATCAAGCGGCGGATCTCTTGCCGGTTTCTGATCTGGCAAATGCCAATACACAGACAGCACAGTGCATCCAGGGGGCTTAACATCTCTCCTCGCAAATTTCTTCAGTGCTACTATTTAATATTTGTGATTAATTTCAGTTTGTACTGTATGGGCCAATATAGTTCGCACAATTTTATTCTCGCAGATTGGTTTCAGTCGTAATAAAAATTTCACCACTCGTATCTTACCTCTACAGTGTTTGTTTCCCAGTTGTAAAGAACATGTGTTCAAAATTTGGTTAAACTTGATCCTTGCGTGCAATTTGTACGTGTAAAATACACACAATCATCAACTATTATTTATAAGAACAATCGACCATATTTTTTTAAGTTTACAATTCGTAAGTCGATAATAAGGCTCTGCATTCATGAAATTTAAGCCGATAGCTAAATTGCTTTTTTTTTTCTAAAAAGTACAGCTCCTACCACTTCTTTTTTAAAAAGTTTCTATTCGACGTTGTTCTTCACCTTCGTTTCCACGAAGTTAATTTCGAGTTCTTAAATTTGGCTTTTGGTAAGAAATTCCAGAATAAATTTCTCTAATAAAACGTAAAATGGGATTATTTCCTGTAGTTTTTAAATCCTCCGTAATCCCTTTCTTTTTAAGTAATGCTCGGTTACAAAATTTTACAACTTTCACTTCTTGAGAAATTTTCTGAGTCAAAATTTTCCCTTGAAGCTTTTACTGCTAAACTCTTATTTCATACATAATTTATCGGCACATTTTCTGAGTTAATCTTCTTCTTTTCATAAAAAAATATTTTAATTCAATATAAATAGAAGCGTAAACTATTTAAATTATTTACCATTCCTATCAGGTCGTTGTTAAGATTTTTCTTATAAATTTAAGGATTGTCTGTTCCTTTAGTTATTTCTAATCTCTTGAATGCCTTTGTAACAATTTTTTTGTTGTTCAAGAATCTTAAAACCTGGTTGGCGCCTGTCATCTGTGAATCTCAGTAAGTCGATAACTTTCTGTCTTTCTTTCCTGTCATTGTTGTAATTAACCTGATATTGCCATTTCCTGACGCATATATATATAGGCTGCAAAATATTTGCGGTTTAATATAAAATAAAAATAATTTATCCATCATATAACGCTCAGTGGACGTGAATTATTGATCACGACAATACAATATGATGATTCGTATTTTTTTAAATATGTTTTTTAAAATCGCAACAACGTTTCGTTACATCTTTGTACCCTTTTCCAAGTTGTCTGACTGAAACACTGTCTCAATCTATTCATGAATATTAGTCCATGTCTTTACGGAAACTTAACACCAAACTTGTAGGCATTGGTGCTATTATCTGTTACACATGCCGCGATTTATTGTGCCTGATAAATGAGACGACTGAAAATTTAATAATTCGTATTGGTGAAGGGAAATGTCTCAAATTTTTTATACAAAAATTAAATATGTTGAAAATAAAACATCAGTATTTTTGCCTCAAGGTACGCTGTTGAATAAATAATTATGTCGTTCGTTTCCCAACAAGGCATTTTTAAGTGTTTGTCCGTTGAGTACAGTTAATAATTTATCTGATTACATCTCAGGAATTAAATTATCTGAAGAGGTTCCAGTGGAAATAAGACATTGAAGTGTACTGGATTTTTCTTCTTAAATTTAATTTATTTCTAAGTAGGGTGTTATGCTCATTGATTTTCAGAGATGTTTTATCTGATATATTAAAGTTTTATAGGAAAAAATCACAGTTATCAAAAAGTACGATTTTTTTTAGCAAAGAAATCTATCATGACAGAGAGACAATTTGATGACGTTACTGGTATGCAGGGAGATGTTAAATGAAGACAGAACAGACGTAGAAATGAAATATCCGTGAGTGTTTTATCAGCAAGTAGAGCTGTCAAGAACTGACCTACACACGTATGTCGCTTTTGAGTGAGCTCTAAGGTGCAGTGCCTTTGAAGTTGTGAGAGTCGCATCTGGTTTCCAGTGAAGATGTGTTCCATTGTGCCGGCGCCGAGTCCGTTCTGTGTGTGGTAGGGTGTCGGAATGTATGCACAAGAAACGTGCTTCCTGGCTCATTCAGACAGCATTCCGTCGCACCAGAAAAGGGCGCTGAAAAGGGAGTGGTCCCCAGAGGGGAGACGGATTTCGCAAGCACAAGTTTCGTGACACGCACTTGTAACGCCCGAACGCCTCGCAGACGTTGCGAACTTCTACCTCTTCCTATAATTATATCATAGACACACGGCCGAATACTTTCAAATCAATTAGCATATTAAATTCTAAATTAAACAAAATTATTAAATGAAATCAACATTTGAAGACAGTCCTCGATAGCAAACAGTCAAATTTTAAAACAACAGAAGCTTTCACCATTTACTGGCATTTAATGTAAAAAAACAAAGTCAACATTACAATATACATATACATACAGTTTAGAGGTTTGCAAAGAAAATAATATTAGATGCAGTCAAATTTTAAAACAACAGAAGCTTTCGCCATTTACTGGCATTTAATGTAAAAAAACAAAGTCAACATTACAATATACATATACATACATTTTAGAGGTTTGCAAAGAATATTAGATGCAGTTGCAACCAAAACATTTGTTTTAAATAAACATGAAAATTTTAGACTAATTAAAGCGGATAAATCTAAAAAAATTGGTTTTAATGACCTCCGAACAATATAATACCAAATTGAAAATTTTATTAGATGATAATATATTTATATAAAGGTTAGGTAAAATCCTGGAAAAATTTTAAGTAAAAAGTCGATATATATTTAATTAAATTAATGGACTATAAATTTATTGATACGAAAATTAAATAGTTGATTGAATGTCCCCCATTTTGTTAATCCCCGTTTCATAAAGACGCGTAAACTGGAATCGCCACCTCGACCGATAATTGATTCCATAGATTCCCCTACTTATGTCAATTTTTTTAACAAGACTTTAGATAATTTGCATCACGTGAAAGATGTTTTCGAGGCCAAAGAGAAGTTGAGATCGGAAAAAGAATTATGTACCCGTTAGTTTTGATGTTAGGTCCCCTTCCAGACGAACTAGAATTGGTCAACAAGAATTGGTCATCAGTCGTGAATTATTCAGTAACAAAGAGTGAACAGCTGTACTTAGAAGGCGTTCAGTTGCTCCTTGAAAATGGATATTTTCAATATAAAAATGATTTTTATAAACAGGTTTATGGTTTATAAGAAAAACGGGAAATCGGTATTAATTTGAAAAATGAGAGTTTAACTTCCTTTACTGAAGATTTTTTGGAGTAAATTTGTTTTTTATCTGTTCCGGATATCATTGGCACATTTACTGGTATTCACGCCAGAGGCATTTCTTTAAATCCACCAAATAGAATAATTTTGCAGTGTGGCAACAGAGCCTCCGTAAATCGTAATTGCCTTCTAACTTTAACCGCACTATAGAACTCTTAATTAAACTGTTCGTTTATCCTCCCATGTACACCCACACAGAGATGAAACAACGTGGAATCTACCAAGTTAAACGAGTTGAAAATCAATCAATTTGAAATTGTGTAAAAAGTTTTATGTATATATTATGTAAATATCGTAGACATATGCAGAATGACTATAATAATTATTTTGTATGTTTTTCCATAGTATTTTAAAATAAGTCATGCGTCTGAAATGTGAAGGGCAAGAAATTTAGTTTGGCCGATTTTGTGATCATCAGTCACTATAAGTTTTGTATTTACTGAAAATAATTATGAGGGATAAAAGTCAAAATTTATATTTTGCACGCTGAACATTTGTCGGTTAAACAGTTGCAGCGAATAAAATATATGCAATATTTCAAATGGTCACTTAAAAAGTTTGCAAAAAAATTAGTGTCTTTTTTTTGGTAGTAAATGGGAAGGGGGACTGAGTCAAAGTTGTTTTGAGAGAGTTCGTCTGCACAACTGGCTGTTTCACGTTAGACTCGAACCAATAATTATTCAGTTTTCTAAGTTAATTTATGAAGAAGAACCATTTATTTCTGTTTGAAAAGTTAATTTAAAAAAGGTTTTTTACCCCTTTTTTATGCTCTTGATCTTAAATCGAGATCCTAGGCATTCTTTTTTGCTTATAGAGAATGAAAAACTTGAAAAATATCTTTCAGCTTCCTCCGTTGGTGGTGTTTTCAGACTTTCTCGTAGCTGTTGGCGCTGTTATTCAGAAAATGTGTGTTGATTGGAAGTACTTTGCGTACGCCTGGAGGCCTCCATGTCTAATGGTTGTGCGAGCAACTTCGGCACGGTCTTCACAAAGCACCTCTGGCAACTCCAATTCTTACCAACTTGCCAAAGCTATCGAGGATTTGCTTCGTGCTCTCCTTTTTGAGTAATGTTCACGGCCTGTTCTTGCCAACATTTGGGGGAAGTCCAATGGAATATATAATTTGGACCAGTTTCCCTCGTCATTCAGCTAATTCCGTTGCGAGACTTACATATTCAAGTGTCACAGATTAAATCTCCCAAGTTTTCGGTTCAACATGAAATGAATTAGCATATCTTAAAACGTTTCCGAAATACCTGAAATTGAATCTAAAAATACCTTCTTTATATTCGGCAGGAAATAATTTAATTTAATTAATTACTCCTACTCATTTGGGAAAGACCGGCGGCTAAATTACATTGCTACATGAATTTTATTACTGCTGTTAAATTAATTCACTTTAAAAAAATTGTTGCTGTCCGTATATCAATTTATTATTGGTATAAAAATTTTAAATCAGAACCAAAATCTTGAAAGTCAATGAAGAACGCAAATTTTAATGTAATACTCAATGTTTAAAAAAATGTTTGTATAATTACTTACCCATACAAAATAATAATTCATAACATCGTGTTGGTTGGTTTCCTTCTTATCAGTGCGCGACCTGGCCTTAAATTAAGTTGAATTCAGTCAAAATGTAACAGCAAAGGCTAAAAGTCAAACTCATCGTGTTTATTTTCGTTTCTGATCACGTGATATGGGTTTATAAAACCTGTACGTTAATCACATTAATAACTGACAATCCACCACAAAACCACGCCCGCATTATTTTATACGTTTGTTTAGGAGGATTTTGTTAAACTCTTTGTGGGTTAAATGGCGTCGCTTTCCCCAATCACTTTTCGCATTTGGCAACACAAAAACTGAAAACAGATTCCCGTATTGCGTGGCTTTAGCAAATGAAACGACATCCACGCTTGACATAAATTGCACTGCAGATGTTGCAGTCAAATCAAAATTGAATTTCATTTCACTTGTCACGTTCAAAGGGAGCGCAAAGCCATCTGATTGGTTCTGCATTTAACACATTCCTTTAAAGCGACAGAAGTAATGCCATCTAATTCAAATATAATTTATACGCCGATATTTAATTCCCACATATTTCACCTTTAAGTATAATTATTAAAAGTATTCTGAATAAAATGTTTCCATTGCGTCTCAGATGTTCATAAATGACGAGAGGATTTAAATCTGATATTTCGATGATGATCTAAGGTAATTGTTTCATTACACACCGCTGCAATTACTCGTGAATACATTTTCTTAACTGTGCTCTACGTTTATTTAAAAGTATACGTTACATTCTGTATTCATTTCCTTAAATACGTAATGTTACGAATTACTTTACGTAACTATTACATCTTTTGAGATATAACCGTCAAGTTAACATAACGATAGTGATTTTTATAATTTTCAGATTTTCCTCTACTGATAAAGTTTATAACATTTTTCCAATAATATGAGAATCTTTCGTCAACGTTTCTCGAGTGAGTCCATTTAAAATAATATTACGTTTCCAGCTTTGCACAACGTAATATTATCGATTTTTAAAATTTCTACATTTTTCTCTATTAAAATTTGATAACATTTAATAATATGAAAATCTTTCGTCAAAGTTTTTACAGTGAGTCAAATAAAATAATACTATTTTTCTGACTTTGCACAACTCTGTTGTATTGTTCAAGAAATCATTTATGCACAGTTTGCAAAATTCAGTCAAATAGTCATTAAAGAATAATAATTCACTGAAGTAAAATTAATAACAATTTCTACATAGACGTAAAAGTTGTGTCCTTCCACAAAAGTAATGTAAATTAAATTTAACTTTCATACCTTTCATATTTTGGAATTGAATATTTGTGTATTTGGTGTTGAATCATTGGTTGATGTTATTATCAGGTATTCAACTGATTATATTGGTAGAAGTTAAGGGACTTTAAGAATACATCGAAGTTGAGAAGTAAAAAGGGAAAGACAATATAGCAAGATTGATTAGGAAACCAATGTTATTAATATTAAATCAGCAAGATATTTGAAATACTTTTGTAGGTCCTACTGTCGTCAAAATAGTAGAGCCCTTAGTTCGAAACCTCACTGTGTCCATTCGGAATGAGCAACGTTACTGTAAAAGGTCTCATTGTACGCAAAATTTAATGTCATTATACGATATGTAAATGAAAGATTTTTAAAAGTATTTTATACATGCGTTTTGGCGAAACAATTGAAAAATTGCATGTTTGTTGCCATTCTTTCATAAACTCTACTTTGACAACTGATAGATGTTAAACTAAATGGTCTGAAAATTTTAAAAAATTACAACCAAAACTCTTCCAAACCTATTCACAAAATTTGAACTCTCTGTGTTTATTACTTTCTTTAAAATTAATTTATTAGTCGACCTCTTGTAACAGAAGAGTGGGACAAAGCTTTTCTTATAGTGGTTGAAATCTTAAATATAAAATATAAGCTTCTTTATCTAGCAACGCTCCAAAATTTAGTACGATTTTTTAAAAAGTATAGGGAGAAAGGAAAGATTTATTGGATCGGGAGGCTAAACTAGGGTGGCGCCCCTGCCCGCTGGCCTCCACTATTCTTCGTAGTTGTTTTCCTTTAAATGACATATTACTCTACGTTCCATTACAAGAAAAGTGTTACCAAACAAACTGTCATTCCTTGAGTTCAAGCGCTACATATAACCTATGTTTGATTGTGCACTTTTCGAAACATTGGTTTCCTTTTTCTCATCGCTATATTTATTTGTTTCATCTATTTATTTCCATACAGATTACTCCATTTCAACTTCCTATTTCCCTTAACTTGAACCAATCTAGGCAATGGAAACCCCGACAATATCTAATAGTAAGCGATTCACATGAAATAAGGAAAAGGATAATGTAATCGCTTTTTCATTTAATTCAGACATCATGGTAGTAAAAGTCTTTCAACTACGCGGGCCATCGAAAGAGACGAGACTTCCTTTTTTTATGGGCCACCAAAATTGAAATTACCTACATATGAGCTATAAAGCTGATATACTTGTTGGAACGACTTTATTATTTCGCCGTCGCTTTGTTTGCGTCCGGAATCCAAAGATAAAGTCTACGGAAAGGCCGAAAAGGGAAGGAATTATTCTTAAAATTTATTTTCAAACCGTTGACGGCCGTCATGTGATTATTTAGGTTTTCCAACTATACATTGTGTTCAATTTGATTATTTCAGGCTAGTTTTGCAACATAAAAATGTTATTAATTTACACCGTTTTATTTTGAATCGTAAAAGAACTGTATCATGTTATATTCTTTTAATTAGTTTCAATATCTCATTTTTTGGAAGTCAGAAAAAGTTTATTTTACTCCACATTCAGAAACCTGTCATAACAGAATGGGCAGGACCAGAATATTTATTAGGCAATAAATGAGGCTACTAAAACTCTCTCACCTACGGTTGAAAAGTCGCAATATTACATATTAAATATTTTAACACCAACGCCGAACGAACTGATTAAATAAAGAATAAAATCATAACATTTAAAATGATATATATTTGTAAGCCCGAAAAATAAACCTTTTTTGTGCAGCCGAAGAGGACTTTTGATTGGTGACACCATTTAGGTGACAAACTGTTGGATCATAATTGAAACATGTCTGATGAGCAATAATTAAACATTCAAAGTGATCGACGTTTTATTGTCATATTCATTATCGACACTGGAAACGTGGATTAATCCTTGCGTCATCGGATTCAAATAATAAAACGCTTTCGCGGATTTTATCCAAAATATCATGTCATTTATTCGATTCAGAAGCAATTAATAATCCTTAATTATTTATTACGAGCTATAAGTTCTACTCAAGTTTAAAATTAAACACGAATTTTGAGATCTGCTATTCGCTGTGACAGAAAATGAAGGGGAAACGTTTTTCTGGCCTACTGGTTTACCCAAAGTTGCAATAAAAATAATTACATAATTATGAATTTATGGGAGCTAATTATTTAAGTTGGAAAACGGAAGTCATAATGCCATACTGCGACTAATATGTACGTGGGTAACTTTTAACATTAGTGGGAAATGTTCAAAAATAATAGTAAAGTTCCCAATCGGATTAGCAGCTTAAGCTCGTGCTATTAGACGCTCAGTCATGTCAGCAATGAGAAGCTTAATCACGCCCTGAATATCTCAGCTAATCAATTGCTACGGCCAATTTCTTGGTTACACGCAATTAACACCATTCGAAGAGCGACGTAGCAGGGTTAAGGTATTCCAAGTTCTCAGTTTAATTTCACTCTTGTAGTTATTATTTGACAGCTTGCCAAGAGACTGATAACGGAAACTTAAAACTCGATAGTTTCATGAAAAGACTCTATTAGCATTTAAATATTCTTTGATTTATAACTCTGTTGTAAGCTGATTAAGAGAAACGGGGACTGAAATTTTAAATTCCTGTAAATGAAAAACTACTCATCTGAAATTTTAACCCAGTCTTAACATCACACATGTGTAGCAATGTACAAAATTTTGTTTCTGCAAACTTGTTTTTTCCTGAGATATTTTGAAAATTATTTTCAACATTTGGCAGTTTTGAAAATGCTCCTTGCGTTACATACTTAATTATATTTTAGATTTTTAAATTTATATGTAGGAATGCCCATTGTCTTCAAATGTCAGTATTATTTTTTATATTCAATGAATGTGTGGGGAGAAAATAATTTTTTAATTAAAAATTGACAATTTTCATCCCTTTGAAAATTTGTTTCACCTAAATTACTTGAACAATTCGAAAAAATAATACTTATATTTAAAGGCATTAGCATGGAGTTAATGCACAAAAAGAATGATTTGTGACGCATAGAAGGTTTTTGGTAGCAGAAATCATGAAGCTGAGATAAACACATTTTTCTGAAGAAATCAAATCCTTTTAAATTGCTCCTGAGCCTTTAAAAATGACGAAATAGAATTAAATGGTTTGTAAGGCTTATATTAATATGAAAAAAAATTAAAAAATTAATAGAAAAGATGAAAAATTTGCCGTCAGTATAGACAAATTTTTATGCTACTATAATAAAAATATATAGTCTCTATAAAGAGGCAGAACATCGACCGGATTAGTCATTCCACCTGGAAGATGTCGACGGTGATTGTCGAAGAAACGTCGTGTATTTACAACGCCACCCGGCTGCAAACCCAATAATTCTTTCAACAATTAGTTCACCGGGAAAACCTGCGGAAGTTAACTATATAATCGAGCTCACGTCTCCATCGTTCACACGAATATTTTGAAGTTGTGACTGAAATCCCACGCCATAGAAATAGCCAATCACAAACAGAAAATTATATATTAAAGATTTTTAAACATGAGGTTCTCAGTCTTGAGATTGATTTATATAAAATATTCTATGGTAATTACTAGGGCGTTAGTTTCTTTGAGTGTCAGATGGACCGAATGTGGCGCTCGACGGTTCTTCAAAGGATTTTATGTTAATAAGGTCACAAAGATATGAATTCCGATGCCGAGACTGGAACCTTGAACACATTCTTTTAAGTCTAATATCTTCATTCAGCAATAGACTTAAAAATATATTACCTTTTGCTTTTGAGTTTCACTGAAGCAAGTGCCGAATTATCGGTTTAAGTATATTTCATAAGTTGTTAATGCATGAATGTATCTATGTATCGTGATACTTCCGCAAGTACATCTCAGTGCATCACCAGTTCATAGCCCTCTGCCTTCGTCAGTTTATTTTGACACGAGTTTCTATAGCATTTGGACAGGAACGATGCGAAAACATGAGTCTCTTCCCCGGCTGCAAAAGTCAGGCGAGAAGGGAAGTTGTTGACAGTTTGAGACAAGGGAGATGAATACAGCCAATACAGATAGAAACAGACGTGTTCGATATAGCAGTCGGATGCTCCACCCGTTACACTCGTATCTACACTTAACATATAGACATCTGTTCACAACATAAAAATAATATGAACATCTCACACGCATAACTGTAACGCTAAAATATTTCCTTTAAGATTTTAAATACATAGGGAACCTAAATAATTTCTGTGTTTTCAAAATCCTTGAGGTATTTTAAATAATTTAAACGAAATATAATTTATTTCCTATGCTTAATTTGCTATAGGGAAGGGCATTAAGTGAATAAGAAGTATATTACACAAAAAGGGATCTGTTATAAGAATACAATAATAAATAATCTGTGATGTTTCAAAACAAATTTTCTCGATTTTTTTAAAAAAGTTTTCCTTGCATTATTTATACGTTTGATTTCTTATTCATATCACATTTATTGGCCAGTAAGCAAAGAGTTATACTCCAAAATTGATCAGGCCAAATATTTAGTAGCAACTGGGGACACACAACGGTTGATGTTCCACAGGGTTCTATTTTAGGTTCAGTGTTCTCCTTAATGATCTCGCAAGGTAAATGAGCTTTACTTGCAAAACGACGCACGATTATTACTTAAACGAGCAGATTCAGTCTTTTATACCATTATTAAAATTTGAGTAATAATAATAAATTATAGCCCAACACTTGGACAGAATTTCTGGCAACAAATTCCACTTTTTGCGACGTTTTTTAATACTATATTTCGTCCCTAACGACCTCAGCTTAGTGGTTAAAAATCCTCTTGATATTTAGTGATTAACTCGAGGAACCTTAAAGGAAAGGAACAAACAATAGACTTTCGTAAACAATAAATAAATCTATTCAACAAGCAAAATAAAGTTTAATTTTCGCTATCAGTTCACAAACATTTCAGAGCAATCTCATGTTTCCTTATAATATCCCACATTCCTATGAAACACACTTTGCCAAAGACACTTGTTAAATGGATGTGAAAAACAGACAATATTCATTGAGGGAGATTTCTCTGGTTACGTCTGAGTCTCAGCGTAGCCTCGAAGAATCCGTTTACATTGGACAAGCTAGTTCAGATATCTGCTGATACCAACGCTCGAACAATATATGTAAATTAGAAAAGTAGTAGTATATAAAGACAATTCAACCTAAGCCGATATTACAATCTTCTTTTTTTGGGGTAACAGGCTACATGAGGGTGATCCTGAAACAGGCAACTCCCCTTTAATAGCATGGGAAGGGTATTGAAAAAGGTGGGATGTGGAAGGTAGAGCAAGGTAGCCAAGGGTTGACCAAATAAATTGAAATAAATAATGATACTCTGTAGGAAACGTCCATCTGCGAGAATAATTCTGATTGTATCAAGGCTAACGTCATAAAAATGTTCAGATGCACAAAACACACATTACCATCTCCTTTCTTAATTGTATATCCGTTACAATTAACTACTCTGTATATTCTGAATACAATTGTAATAATTTATAATGCATCACTGCCGCTATGAACGGTTATTTAATCTAAACTCTTAAGTACACAACTGCCACGATGGAACTTTCTATCTGTGTGTCCCAAAGATACACTAATCAGGAAACCAAAGAGCTAGATAAAAGTAGTTTCATTAAATTAAACATAACTTTCTGCGAAATTACGTGACGTGTAAAAAAGCAACCGTATAAAGCGTCTGTTAATCAAATGTAACGTAACATTTGTAGGCTGTACAAACAGAAAAATACAGACGACTTAGAAAAATACAGACGACTTAGAAAAATACAGACGACTTAGAAAAATACAGACGACTTAGAAAAATACAGACGACTTAGAAAAATACAGACGAATAAGAAAAATACAGACGACTTAGAAAAATACAGACGACTTAGAAAAATACAGACGACTTAGAAAAATACAGACGACTTAGAAAAATACAGACGACTTAGAAAAATACAGACGAATAAGAAAAATACAGACGACTTAGAAAAATACAGACGACTTAGAAAAATACAGACGACTTAGAAAAATACAGACGACTTAGAAAAATACAGACGACTTAGAAAAATACAGACGACTTAGAAAAATACAGACGACTTAGAAAAATACAGACTTAGAAAAACACAGACTTAGAAAAATACAGACTTAGAAAAATACAGACTTAGAAAAATACAGACTTAGAAAAATAGAAAATGCCACAATCTTAGGGTTGATTGTGAAATGAAAACTGAAATGGATAAAAGAAAACGCTAATGCAATTCAAAATGTAACATCAGACAACCGCATGGATTTATGGAGGGGGCATAAATATCAAATGAAATGTTAAAAGTTCTGATTAGTGTCTTACTTGGTTTGCAAACCTAGTCCCAAAGTATAATATAAATATTGTTACATATGACTAATTTTTTTAGTGACTGAATTATATTAAATTATTTAAAAACGAAAGATAGTAATGCAGTAAGGTGTTTATACAATACACACACAGAAAAATGCTTCACAACAATGCTAGTAATTTAGTATCTTGTCATAGTTTCCGTGCGATTCGATTCGATTGTTACGCTTGATTACGAAACTAGTTGCTGAAATCGTGAATGTTGTAAAAAACACTATGCCCTTGGAAAAGCCGAGGTGGTAGTATTTTGTTTGGTGATTAGCTTGGGGTCTGTGGGAACACACCCCGTGCTCCAGAGAGCCGTGTGGTTCGAATAAGTTACATTCTCCCTGTTGTGTGCAACACATTGTGCGCTTACCTCTGATATTTGTGTGAAACATTTGAACCGTGAAATCAGCGGCGGCTGTAGCGCATAATATCAATTTTGTCGGGTATGACGTGTAGAATATGTGGCAAGCCCTGTACTGCCTGCCCGTCCAGTTCAAACATGACACGTGCGGACATATTTGCTAACGAGCGATTAGCTCAAATGTGCATGTAATTTACAAGTTAGAATGTTGTCGTGGTAAGCTGGACTGCTTTATATATTTCAATGTATACGGAAAATATTAAACGGGCGCCGCCAAGATATTCTATCACCCCTACATCGCACTTATGAAATACAGATGTCTCCAGCAGTATTGCAAACTACACAGATAAAATTCCATACAAGTTTAATTGCGAAATTATTTGCAAAATAGTCATGTGAAATATAAAATACAAAACATACGTTATGTTAGATTCTCATTTGCAATGTTTACAAGGAACCATTTCTCAAAAGCATTCACACCTGTTAACTTCAAAACAATCATTACAAGCTTAGTGGTCGTCGCGCTCTTTATATACAAACCAGCGCCTTCACAGCATCTTTATAGAACTACACTGTTTATATTAGTTTAAATTATATAACACTACAAAAATTAATTCTCTTAATTACACTTTATATTAACATTTTTTTTAAAAAAATAACACATTTTATACATTTTTAGGTAACGATTTAAACCAAGTAATTAAAATTTATAGTATAAAATTTTTGAACAGCAATTTCACAAAATTCTCATTACACATTAATTTTAATTAGAATATTGGCAAAAGTGGTTCCCTTCCCACCAATTTCACTCCTGCTATTAATAGATTATTCAAGGTTCTGTTGTATATAAATTCCTTCAATCATCTTTCTTTTTAACAGGGAAGGTTAACTATGTAAAAACCTCCACATCACCCACATTCCTTCAAGTTTTCCTTCAAATAAGTGTTTAGAAGGGGCTGTACAAGTCTTACCATTTGTTTTAATATTTCTTTTACGAAAATATACCTTCTTTTTCAAATACATACTCGTATGACCAACGTAAATTTTTCCGCAATCCTTGCATTTCATTTTATAATTTATATCTTTCACATCTAGCACATCTTTCTTGTTGTTGATATATTTATTGAGTTTGCTAATTCTTCTCATTACAATATTAGTGTCCCCCAAAACCATGGCTAATAAGTATTCTACTTATTTTTTTCCTGTGATACCTCTAATTCATGACAAAATAATATAGGATATCACTATGGGTTTTAAATTACATTTTCATCCAACATATTTGCATCTCTTAAGTTATTGATCTCATTATCATCTTTCTTATTTCATTAAACCAGTCTCAACTATTGGTGCTACTCTAAACATTTGGACTGAACAAATCCCCTCTTTTGCACACTCTTTAATTTACACCAACGTTTTTGTAAATAAGGGTGATATCAGTTTTCTTTCAGTATTTTAAAAATATTTTCCTTAACACAATCTAAACGTATAATATCAGTAATCTTACTTATCATATTAGAAATATTACTTTTATAATAAAATGGACGGACGGATCAGTAATTTAATGTATTATTCGCCAAGTAATCTATTTTATACCATTGGGTAGTGATAATCCCACTTTTTCTATTGATACACATTTCAAGAAAATTTATCGTGTCTAAATTCTCAATTTCAGTTCCATAAAGATCCTGTGAAAGCGCTGTTTTCTATATAAAGAGCGCAACGACCACTACGCTTGTAAATGATTGTTTTGATGTTAACAGGTGTGAATGCTTTTGAGAAATGGATCCTTATATATATATATATATTAAAAATGTTTTGTTTTTTTATTTGAGATGACTATACCTATAACTAGGCGAAAACCCCTGTTTTAAAATTGTAAATGACAAATTGCAAATAATTTTGCAATTAAACTTGTATGGAATAACGAAAAAGTGGTTGTTATTTTATTATTACATTGTAATAGTCCATCCTAGGTTGGTGTGATGACTACACAGATATTTATTACGTTACCAAAGTATTGCAGACGTCCTTCACAGGATCCTTATAGAAATACATTCAGCTCCATAAATTCTTCAACAGAGTAGAAGTTGTGGCTTTTTTAAAAAATCTTAATATAAAGTGTAATTAAGAGAATTAATTTTGGTAGTATTATATAACTTAAACTAATATAAACAATCTATCATAGGGTAGATATTTATAATTATGAAAAAATATTATTAGAACATTAATTTTTTAGTATAGAATGTAAAAATATTTATCAATTTTATATACAAGGTACAAATTGTATATCTTCCGTATAGAACTTAAGAAAATATTATTATAAGTTAAAAATTAATGAATAGTTACAGTATATTTTAATATTAATAAAGCAACCTATGTAAAATCTCTGACTCGTTCCACATCCTTGAAGCTTGTGCTTCTCTATAAGATTTATGGAATATGATTTTATACTTATACATCGTTGTCCGTCTCTTTAGGCTAACATCATTAAATGGAAAAGCTTACAAGCATACATTACATTATATTTTACGCCTTACACTTAATTGTTCTTTTAACATAATTCGATTTTTGGTTAGGATATTTTGTAACACAATTTCGTGATACAATACAACATTTCAAAGACGTATACTGGGAGAATTTATGCTTATTCAGAATATTGTGATTTAATAACTAAATAAAAGTATGTAACACATTCATAAGCACCACAATTTGTCACATCAATCTTTAAAAGTGTTACACAAAAAGTAACCGTTATGAAGAAAGACCAGCGAATCTAAAAAGCTGTAAATGGAGCATTCCTACAACAGGAAGGAGAAACTTGTCTTGTCGGATGCAAAGTCACAGGGGAGCTTCTGCAAGTGTTGAAAACAGCATAACAAAGTCATTGACTCGAGCTTCCGAGCAAAGAGTCGCGGGACTGCATAAACAGATGAGCTCTCCCTCGATGGAGATTTTACTGTGTTCCTTCCACGCTATTTGTTTTTTTCCTTGCATCCGATATTCGTGCATACATTATGAATCAGTACAAACATTTTCTGGAATGTTTTACAGGAAATACCTTCAAGACGGTTTTTATTATTTCAAAGAAAAATATTAGATTTTAACATATAATGCAGGAGAGAGTCTCACACATTTCTCAAATTTGTCAATCAGTAAATATAAATTTAATTTCATCCCCTTATATAGTTCACAAACATTATAAATAAACATAAGAAGTACTAGTACGAATATTAACCGATATTCAGTTACATAAATTTGAATTTAAAACGTACGTTAGAAAATTAAGAAAAAATAAAGAAATTAGCTGAGATGTATACTTTAATTTCAACATATATATATGATGAAATTAATGTATACATCTCAGCTAATTTCTTTATTTTATCTTAATTTTCTAACGTACGTTATATATATAATTCAACGGTAAAAGAACGGAATGTTTCAGAAATAGCAAAGAACCTTAACTAAAAATAACAATATATTTAAAATTTTGAAATATAATTGATTAAAAGTATGTAATAGTCACTTAAAATTATTTTTTCTTCAATTGCATTACCATCAAGGTCTTTTGCGAATACATGCTAGCATTACATTTTACTTATACAATATATGTAGTTTTTTAAGAGTATCTGTTATTTCTTTCCTATACATTTTTAAATATTATTTGATTCTTTCAACAGACTTGAAAATTGATAAAACTATAAGACAAATAATCAGTAGTTTAACACTGTTAAACCTTTCGGAAATGCGGCTTTTTTCTTTTAATTAGAAAGAATGTTCAAAAATATGTGTTAATACTTTAGTAATTTTTCAATTTTTGTGACAGCGTAGAAATTAACAACCCCTATCCGTTAAGGATTGTAACATTTGTTGGCCTGTTGTAGTTTGGTAGAAAGTCTTATATAGCGAATAAAACACTTTCGATTTTAATAGGTGGAAGGTGTTTATATGAGCGGCAGTTGTAAAGCGTTGGCCATGTTCTGGAGACATTGTGTTTATCCTCAGGCTAAACAATAATGAAACCATGGCTGCGCCTAGGAAACTGGCTATTATTTCTCAAAGGGAATGCCGTCCCTACGTAATTGCGTTGTTCTGTTCACAATTACTGCTCAAGACAGCGAGATAATTTCCTACATGAAATGATTTTTGTTTCATAATTTCAATCTCTGTTGGTAGTCTTCATCATCCGTAGGGTTAACAAAGCTTTTATTTCAACTTTTATGAAAGTATTATGGAAGAAAGAAAATTCTTTTAAATCAGTTTTATCCTCATTTCATGACGTAATAGGCTCAAGATCAAAGAAATTTCGTTTTTGCTAAGAGTTTAGGAACTTCGGGGAGTTGTCCTGCGTTTCATTAATAAAAACTTTTAAACTTCATTTTATTATAAATAAAATACAAAGAATGGCTAAAAGTCAGAATGTAATAATTTAATTTGAATACGTTTCGTCCCCCAACTTTCGGGATTTCCTCAGTTCATTATAAAAAATATATAATTATATATATGTAGTTTAACACAAATAAATAAAAAAACTGTTCTAGGTACTTGTAATTAAAAAATATTTCAAAATTTCATGTTGCTGCCGTAACTTCCGGTGCCGAAATGAGTTAAACAGTGGCAAGAAAACAGATCTCAAAGCTCACATTATATAATTTTATTATTCATTTGTTAATATTTGTAAACGTTCGAATAAAAGCGGGCTAAAACATTTGGAAATGAAATTCTGAACGATTATATGGCAAAATAAGAGCTCGATAAAGTTTATGAGAACAAAAATCAGCAGAAAACATAATTAAAGGAAATTAACAACTATAAAAAGAAAAAAAAGACACAGATCATACTAAATCGCACATAAGCGATTAAAAATTATCTAGCCACGTCTTAGCAATTCTTATTAGCCTTTAAATTAATGCTCAACTTGATATAGATACAGAACAATTACTTCTTATAAGGTGAAATGTTTTCAATGGAAAATAATACGGATGGGTTGTGTGTTCAACTTCCATTCTGAGAACGCCCTACTGTTAAATAATGCGTACCCCGAAGTCGCTAATTAGTAAAGAAGTTGATGCGATTATAAATAAAATAGCTTCTTTGAAAAAATAAATAATGTGTTACTGAGAAGTTAGAGAAGATAAAATGTAAAGGAAAGTTAACTCTTGAGAAAAAATTAAGTGGAAAGCAAAATGATCGACAAGTGGTCTGAAAAGAAAAGAATATAGAGTGTGTAAGATTTACTGATAAGAAACAAAAAAATTCCGTGAAGAAATTATTAATTTTAAAAAATTTTCACTATGGGCTATCTTTCTGAAAGCTTTACAAAACACAAACAGAACTTCTAGTTAATACGTTTAAATAATTTTAACGCAATTACAATGCAAAAAGACTTAAAAATTAAAATAGTCAGTGTACTGTCGAGTGTAATTAAGTAACTGACTACTCTTTAATTAAAAACAGAAGGGATGCTACTGTAATGTGTGTGTACGGCAATCGCCACATTATTTCGTCACTGGGTGAAGAATTCCCCATATTGGAGACATTTGGCACAATTCAACACCAAGGCACCAGAGAGGCAAGACATCTGGCTTCAGATCGACCGTTTGGCGACATAAAAATCTGATACCAGAGTCCAGTTATTTGACCCCGGGAACTTTAGAAGGCCAGAAATTAGGGAGCCAAGCTGAATTTTGATTGGAGGCGGTGGGTCAGGTGATCCGCCATGCATCTCATGGTGGGGTGAATGAATGCGAGGATAGATGAGAGAAATTTGGGCTGTCGGGCATATTTGAAGAAATAAGACGTCTAGAGAGTACGTGGTGTTTGATCCAAGGCTCGGCAATCGTGGAGCAGAAACTTGAGCTGCTGGGCACGGGGAATTGAGCAAATATGATGTCAGGAAAGTACGTGATAGTAGAGCCACGACACTAGAAAAATTAGTCAGTCAGGAACGAGCTTTGAAGTTGTCAGGCGGAGAGAAAACGAGGAATCTTGCAGGCGTAATAGAAGGAAGGATGTCCCTGTCCAAGTGATTTACCAGAGCCCAGGAACGAGCTCCAGAGGCGTCCAGAATTCGTGGAAGACGAACCTCAAGATACCGGCGTGGGCAAAGGACGAAGCAGTTTACGACCCACAATAAATCTCAGGTGTTTTATCGAAAAGTGCGTGTTGACGATTTTGTTGCTGCACGATAAGACCACAAAAAAGAGACCCTTAAGTTGATAGAGTATTACTAAATTCAATATAGTTAGCTGTGGTGATTATTTTAAATTGGACCCTAAAGTTTAGTAATTATTGTTGTTTTTTTTGCTTTCTGTAAATAAATTCAATTTGTCTCTATTAAATCTTACCCAAAAATTTATTTTGATATAAATTAAAATCTAACCCCTCAGTTTGTTATACTACCAAGTAAGGCTCTGATGAAACTTAGTTATAAACAAATATAGTGGAGCAAAATGGGGTAGGTAAACAACGATATTGGAAAAGTTGAAACGTAAAACGTATTTTTTTCTACCTAAACTGCATGATAGTTGATTTATGACACCAATGAAAATTAGAGAATGTCATCGAAGCTCTGTATATTTATTTGACTTAATAATTGTAAGATAAAACTCGACTGAAAAAATTTATCAGGATTGAAGTAGTGTTACAATGCAAAATTAAAAATATATATAGTTATGAATGTCTAGATTTCCTTCCATTTTTTTCTTTTCTCATGAAAAAAAATTTATATATGTACGTTGAATATTTTGTTCAGGAATTGTGCCTAGAAGCGGATTGCCCATGGGTTTGTCGGCGTGGTCTATCGGACTTCCACTGAAAGTAATCCCCTCGGTTATATCGGAGTCCTGGGATATTGGGCTTTCACCGAGTCTTGTTCAAGTGTCAGAGACACATTTCTTGGTAGCGCTTCTACAAAGCAGTTTAGCGAAGGGAGCAGCGGCGGAAAACGACTCCCTGTCATTGAAGTCACACACAGAGAAAGGAAACTTGACAACTGCACCTCTTCCCAATTTGAGATGGTTGGCTGTTATTGGGAACGCGCTCGCCAGCCACTTGAGCGCCCTTCCTTGCCTTATTTCCCCCCAACAGGGTGACATTTTCATGTGTTTAAAAGCGCGCCACAACCTCTACGCTTTTGTCGTTTTGCAAATAATTCTGCGTTTGAATAACAATCACAGTGTGGCAAGTAACTCGAAACTTACAAAATGTAAGCAATAACAGTCTAACAAGAAAAGCAGAGCAAAGGTGGAAAAAATTCTAATAACAGACTCAATCCCATTCCATAAAATTAACATCTTTTCCTACAAAAAAAAGAGATTGAATGACAATTTAATTATTCATTTAAATTAAACGACCATATATAATAAAGATTTATGTCTAAACTTTAGTCTATTACAAAGTTCTCCTTCATAAAACTTTATGAGAGGAGTTCCTTTTAATTTTAAACTTAAGTATATATTTTTAATATTATCTTGTCCTCTGGTGTTGAGGTTATTTTTTGGCAGAGAGATCGCCCTTCCATTAATCAATTTGAGCTTCAAGTGCGTTGGGGATCGGCCAACAGCACTCAGAGACGTACACAAACACTCAACCCCTTGCCGTGAATCGAACTAGGGACATCTGTGGTACGAGGCAGTGACGTCAGCCACAAAGGCCGGCGTGAAATATATTCAAATATATTTTCTTTGTTCTGTAGACGGTTAATGGCAAAATATATTGTTGTTGTTCTTTTGTTTAATGCTGTTATGAGAAAAAGGCCTCAGATCACAGTTTCATTAAGGAGAATTTTGTAATAGGCAAAGCTTTATTAGGAAAGGAACTTCATCAAAAACCAGAATAAATTACAAAAATCTATATATACGTCCTTGAATAAAATATACATTTAAAGAATATATATCATATATAATATTAATAAACAAAAAATGACATGTAAAGTATTATTTATTAATTAATTCATGATTATAATTTTCTCCTTCCTTTTTTTCATTTTGTTTTCGCCAAAACGCAGGTAAAAAATTATTTAAAAAATTTTTCGTTTGCATGTCATAAAATTTCAATTAATTTTTCGTAAATAGAGTCATTTTTCAATGACGTAGGTCATTCCGTATGGGCTCTACTATTTTCAACAGCAACGGTAGCAAATATTTGGCAAACTAGCGCCTCAAAGCTTAATACTAAATCCAGAATACTCTGGATAAATAAGAATTTTTCAATCATTCCCACTTGGCAACTCATTTTGACGTGAATTGAGGAAGCGGAAGAAAATAGAACTAGGAATCAATATGCGCACGTATTGAATGGAAAGTTTTGCCAACTTTTTTTCTGATGAAGTGATTGGAGATAGAACTGTGTAAATCAAATATATATGCAAGAAAAACATATCCGTAAAAAAAACCTAGCAAAATTATATTTGAATCTATTTTATACAATACTTATAAATTTGTAACAAATGAACAAGGATGAGTTAATAATTTTTATCCGAATTGGAAATTTAACTAGTAGTTTCCAAACAACGGGGACGGGAAGATTTCATATTTTAATTCTGTTTTAGATGAAATGTTGTTCACGAAGGATTTCATAATTTGGGTGGAGAAAGTTCTGATATTAAGCGCGTAAACATGATTCGGTTCCCTCTCCTTGGGTTGGCAATAGATTTGCAAGAAGGGAGTCGGGGCCTTAGCAATGCAATAGATACCATTCCAATGACTGATAGCGTGCCTGATAATTCACTTTCCCACTTGCTAAGCGCCACATAAATTAAATTTATCACCACTCTTGCTATCGCGAGCCGCACAACTCGGACGGAGAGCAATTAAAAGTTATTTCCACTAAACGCACAGTGTAATTGGGGTTTGAGTTTAACTTCGGGGCGCGTAGACTAGGGGCTGGGTTGGCAAATGTGACCCACGTGGGTTCCTGCATATAGTCAACGTCTCGGAACTGTTCTATTCCGCTTTCTACACCTCACCCGCAAACTTAACAGTTACAGTATTTTTGAAAGCTTGATTTCACTACGATTTCGATGATAGTTTTGTATGGGATACAATAGAAAAACCGTGCAGTAGATGAACAGTTATGGCTGACACTTCTTTGACAATGAATTACAAATATTTTCCATAAATTTTGTCATGTTTTATCGCACTGGACAATTCAATATGTGATGGCAGATAAAATTCTGACCTGAACTGTTAATCAATCTTCAGAAATCACAGAATACTATATAATATTTCCCACAAAAATTTTCTACAAGACGTTAGAAGCTTCAAGGAGCAAGAAACGAGTCCTCATATGATTTACATGATGTTTGGGTTTCAATCAAAAAGTCATTAAAATGATCAGTATAATAAAATAAATTAGTATCATTTTCAAATGTATAAAAATCCTTTTAATTTTTGTGTAACCAAATAAGAAATCTACCGTATAGTAATTAAAAGTTCCTAATGACTATTTTTAGTCGTTCCCCGTAGATTCTTAACAGAAGCATCAAAGATGTGAAGTTTTTTTTCTTTAGATCTTAATTTTTATGTAATTATATTTTCTTTATATGGGGTATTTTAGTAAGTTTGATTTGTATACGTCAAGTTGATTTGAAAATGTTAATTGCTTATTCTTCCGTTGCTCATGAGATTGATAATTTCTGGTCTTTTTACTATGAATCTTTGAGGATTTTATGGATCTGTACTTTTAATATTAGGTCAAACTATTATGATTTTACTGAATGTAGCAATACTTTGGGTCAAATAAAATGTCGTTCATTGTGCCATTATAATAATGACAGTGTAGAAAGATAGGAATAGAAAAATATTATGATTTTACTGAATGTAGCAATACTTTGGGTCAAATAAAATTTCGTTCATTGTGCCATTATAATAATGACAGAGTAGAAAGAAGACCGGTCGACAGGTCGACATTTTTGCATTCCTATATTTCTACAAAATTAATTATATGCTTTATTGAGCTTTATTTGAAGTATTTACACTTCCTTAGAATAATAACAGTCTAAATAATAAATGCAAGTCGGGAGAATTATAATCAAATAAGGTAATGCATTTGTATAGTGTGGTGGAGGATTTTAAATGAAAACTATTCAGACTGACGTATATTATATTAACTCTAAATTATAAAATTATTTATTTGAATATAGAAACTAATACACGAATAAAATGATTTGATATTGTCAAACAGTGAGGTCTAGTACATTTAAAAATTGAGAAGAAACTGGATCAACAGTATTTTATTTAAAACTCTTAAGGTTTATTTTATGGAAGAAATATGTTTGATGTCTACACTCTAGGCCATTTTATTAGCCACGTTTTGGAGCCACTATTTACTTACCTTGAATATTAACTGCGAAAGATATTAATTTATCGCAGGCGTGGAGTTGTGTATATAAGTGTAAAATAATTTTCCACTAAGTGGACCTCTGTGCACTTTCCTCTGCGATATTTATTTGCCCTGGACTAACAGGAGAAAGAAAGTTCCCTACTTTCCTGACGAACAAATATAATAAAAAATTCAGTCGGCTGGTAATTGGCTAATTACTTTTGTTTGTAGAGCGGAGGAGAAGACGTGCGCTGCATGACCGGGACCTGCATTGTCACGACGAAATAATTGGCAACACGTGTCTGCCAGGTAAGCAGCCTACATCAATCCAAGCATTTCTTTATTTAACACATGTACTTCCCTTTTCATTAACCAGCATTGACAATGAGAAATCGAAAGTCTACGCAATATTTGAATGACAAAGTTGGCTTATAATTCTTTTTACACTTTTTCACACTAGGATCATGAAAAATAATCTCCATATTTAGATTATTTAAATAGTTTTGTTTATTTGCAGCTGACAAGTGCTCGTACATTAAGATTTATCTTTGGCTTGAAGAAGTCAGATTCTTGCAAGCCAATATTTCTAAAACAAAAAATCCTTACTGTTTATTCTCTATATATAAGACTATTCAATTTGTACTGAAATATAAAGACCCTCAAATAGACAACCTGCCAAGATCATATTTGACAAGAGGAAGTTGTGACTATTTCAGAGTCAGAACAAATTTTTAAAAAGCAGACAATGACCCTTTCATAAGAGGTTTCATGTTTTTTAATAAACAACCTGTAAATATTAAGAAACTGAAAGGTAAAAAATTTTCTTCTGTATTAAAAAAAATTTTGGGCGGAAAAAGTAATGTATAAATTAAGTGAATTTTGATTAATTCTTATTCTATATTTTATTTTATTATTTCCTTTGTTATTTAATATTTAACTTTTAATCTTTTGACGATTTCCCATGTTTGTATATATAACTTATGGAAATAAAAAATACCAAATACAAATACAACATTCCACTTAAAAACATTCACACTCTAATCCTTTTTGTACACAAATAATGCAAAGTATTTCTGTTAGAAAATATTTCCACTACAGTCATCTACAAGTGAGTTGTCGTCAAAATAGTAGAGCCCCGAGTTTGAAGCCTCACTGTGCCCATTTGTAATGACCTACATTCTTGTGAAACGTCTCATTTTACGCCAAAGTTAATGGCATATAATCGTATTTAAAATAAAAAAAATTGTGAAGCATTTCATACTTGTCTTTTTTTTGCGAATAAACTGAAAAAGTCACGTTTTTTTTTGCCTTAACTTTACATAGCTCGACTTTGACAACTCGTAGATTTCAAACTATTTTCCCAAATGATCCGAAACTTTAACAGAAGACCGGGCAAACCCTTCGAAACTTATATGCAAAGTTTGAATCATCTGCGTTTCTCACGTTTTTAAAAATTAATTAATTAGTGAACCTCTGCTAACTCTTTGACAGCGCATTGCAGAAGCTTTTCTCATAGTGGTTGAAAGTAATAAATATAAAATATAAACTTAATTGATGTAGCAACGCCCCAAAATTTTGGAATACGAGATGCAATCTTCCTTTTGGTGTTGTATATTTTGGTTTTATTTGGCTGGATGAGTTGACTATCGGTTGACGAGAGCGTGATTTAGAGATATAAAATAGCCTTAGTTTCCGCAAATAATTCTTCATTGAATCATTATCTACCCACAACCTTCCAGAATCCATGCTACGAAAAACTACAAAATTTACCTTGCCCCTGAAGACAACTGCCACGTCTGCAGAAAAGGAGTAAATGAGCGAATCGGCCGTCAAGTATTTTCCCGAATACCCGCGATTTTGGATGATGGGGCTATTGTGTGTTTTGTCAGCTCTGTTTCTATAAGATCATTCGGTATTATTGGGCAGACATTTGAAATTATTACATGCATAATTACCAGCGGTCTAATGTATACTTCATGGTTATTAATGCACACGAAGTTGGTAATTGAAGTTATTTGTTGGACGTCAGCTTCCGAGCTGGAGAAAATACAAATCCTTTCGTTTGCAATCTTAAAAATGAATCTTATTTTGCTGGGACAAATATAATTAGCTATTGCTGTTAGGTACTTATCTGTATTGATTTCTGGTACTGCATCAAGGATGACCGCCTGCTCCAGCGCCGGTTCTCTTCTTTGTAGTTTCTGGGTTGATCTTAGGAAATCTGCTGTGCTATTCACTTCTGTCGCTGATTAATAAACCTTGGACGAGTTAGTATTTTTGGAAAATGTGTAAATTATATACCTAATTATTAATACTTCGTAAAATCGATTAGATTCGTAATATCACTTGTACTGAGTTTCAAACAGTAAATTCCAGCCGTTGAGAATGTTATGAACCACTTGGATTCATGATTTACTTCAAATAATCCAGATATTAATCAACTCTTACTCCTGACTTAAGAAGAGTCGTAAAGGTAAGAGAGGTTGTTCTGTACACGCCTCAGATATATTTTTAACCAACAAAGACTAGCTACGTGATTGTTGTCTGAGGAGTATAATCTATGGTACGTATAATATCATGACATAGGGGATGAGTTTATTATTCATACTGTCCTGTAAGTCAGATTGCATTTAAAAAGTGCGGAGGATTTCAGTTTTTCGCCTTAACTAAGTAAAAATCACGTTATTTTCGGTACCAGTTTTTTTCACAGAAGACTTAAATTGTAACAGGAATTTATCTTTTTTATGGGGAGTGTTATGATCGTTTGTTCGTTTACGATCCATTAAAACACAGCCTCTGCGAGGTTTATGGAATTAACTGTCTACCCTCCACAGGAGCTTATTAAATAAGACTGAAATATTTTAAGAATACTAGTGAGTGTCAGGGTTTCGTGCTGTTAATTCACTCCCGCGCACGAAACGGGCGATGTTATACCGGTTGAACTTTAATTACACCGTCAAACTGTAAATAGAGGAAGGTACAGTACGTCACATTAACATATACGTCCGGAAATGCATCGTCGCCACGGTAGATGGTTCTGGCATACGCCTTGCTCTCAGTGACGTGCTGCAGTGCGTTTCTTGCATGTTGCACATTTGGACTGGCGTACTGTATTCATTTCAAGAAATAGGCGAGATGGCGTTGGAATACGGCCAACGGAGAACCGATCCCGTCACCCAACATTTGCAGCCACTTTTTTGGCGGTTGTGTGACAATTGGACTTTTCAGACAGACGAACGTGCAGGACGGTTATTTTTATGCATAAAAATTCTTAACGCATGTCACTCTCCCTTTAGTGTTTTAGAATGTTCCTTTGGCAATACGACAGATACTTTTAACGTCTGTTGTGACAACAATGCGATTCAACCAAACCGACTTCCTGTCATTGTACAAACACCGTCCAATTCTAGACACATGTTGATTTGATCTTTATTCTTATATTTGCATTAAGGAAGAACTCCTTGCAGTTTAGATTTAGATTTATTGTTGTTTCCATTAATCCTCGATTGAGGAAATAGGATACGTCATACATTAAAAATGAACAAAATAAAGTAAATAATTAAAGACAAATAAACTTAAAATAAATTAGTAAAAGAAAGTGTATATAGACAAAAGTCAATATAAACACAACACGGACACACACTGGGAAACACAAACAAGCACACACTGAGGAACACGCAATGGAGTTTTAACTACTTGGACCAGGAAACTGTCCTTCCGTCGTAGCTCCAGGCAATACATGAAACAAACAAACAAAAGAGCAGAAAAAACTGAATAGAAATTTTAAGATATGTGATGTGCTATTTTATAAGGCAGCTCATTCAACACTTTTTGCAGGAACCTTGATTTTAAATACTAGAAGGACGATTAAGAAAATCCTGTACCGAGTAAAACGCGCCATTTAAAAGAATAGTTTTACTCTGCTTCACGAAGCTTTTGTAGGTACTATTTTTAACCTCTCGCGGAAGGCAGTTGTATAAAATTATCCCGGTATTGTGAATAATTTTCTGGTGTAGAGCAAGGCGATGCTTGTCCGACCTTAGAGCTGAACGATTTCTAGTCGCGTATTCATGAAACTCGCCATTTGTTTGAAACAAATTAGTGTTTCACTTGTTTCGTTTGTCAGAGTAGTTAAAATTTTCAGACAGTTAAACATTACTAAAATATCAAAGGCGGTGGGAATATATTATAGTAGATAAATAGTAGGAAAAATTGTTTATGTTGCTATTGAGTATCGTCTATAGACACGTGAGTGAGTATTCATTTCAGCTAGGATCATCCAAACCTACATACATTTATGAAAAATATCTGTTAATGACTGACTATAACTGATCCAATCGATATTCTAAAAAAATTGGGGCGATCAAGACCTCGTTTTACATTTACGCAATATCACAACCCGCAGCGGCGGGAGAGGGACCAGACACCATTTGCCACATAAATAACGACTGGGCTCGTTTATCGGAACATTCTGTTATCGTTTTATTTCCAAACATATAATCTGTAAATTACAAATTAAATTATAGCGAATATATATATTAAAGACTTGTAATAGATTACTCTTAATTTTGAAAATTTCCGACAAAATTATTCGTTAATTATTTTTATATTACAAACCGTTAATTACTCGCCTATAAAATTATAATCTCATTAAATATGTTTGTTATTTGAAACACCTAAAGGCCGGATGCGCCCCACAGTGGTCATAAAAATATTATATCATTTATTAAAAACTCATTGGCAGACGATTTCAAAATCAATTACTTGTCATTTTAACTATATTTACATTCACGGGTCCAACTATTTCATACATAAATTGATGTTTTACAAAGAATGTTTAATTTTTTTTAAATATTTTTCATAATAACAGGAAACTTATACATACATTCTACGTTTATATTAAATAATTCTTAATATATTACAAATGAAGCAGTTATTGAGTTTTTCTTAAATATGTAGCAGCTAATTCTTAGCTAAACAGAAACAGTTTACAAAGTATTTAGCAAACAGTAACGTATATTATTTTATATAGATTTTTAATTTATAATAGTATCTAACCGGGAAGCGTCGGAAATCGATAACATATTATTAAAATAAAAGTTATTTTGAAAATAAAATGTATTTTCAGTTCTGATAGAGATATATTCTAATGTATTAAGCTTAGTAATGAGAAAAGAAAATTTGTTCCCCAAAACGCCATAGGGATGGATATTCGTCCCTTTCATAAATAACAGTTCGACTGAACATAAATTCTGATTCTCCGAAACCGCTATTAGTTCTCTGCAGCGTGGCTTCAAACGTTCAGTAGTTGCACCTTGAAAGTTTATGAACAAGAAGAAGTAGTTGAATGCCACTCTTGGGATTCAAGAGGGTGAGCAAAGTTATAAGGTTATATAGAACAGTACATCTAAACATAAAAACGGAACATTTACCAAGAAAGGTGGAAAGGTAACTCAATACATTTCAAAGTAATGGCCTTTGATAAATGTACTAATTTTATTTAAATTTATTTTAATATTTTAATGAGCAATGAGAACGGTGATAATGAAATTTATAACGTATTAGAATATCTTATATATAGTTGATTTATAGGAAGTTTTTTTTCTAGATCAAAGTTTTATTCCTGCTTTATTTTAATTTATTAGGATGTATTATATACGATTTTATTTATTAAATATTAGAATGTAGTAATTAGATTTGAAAATTAAATAATTTTAGATTCAGTAATCCTTGAATATCGTGCCAGCTACCGCGATTATACGTCGTTTGCATAGTTAATTATTTTGGTGACATTATTTTATACAAGGGGGGATTTTATTTAATTTATGGTGGAATAATTATTTATTTTATTTATTTATTTATTTTTTGTTTCTGTAATAGCTGCAGTTTAAACTGGGATTAGATACCCCATTATTTTAGTTTTAATTTATTTCCAGAGTAGTATTAGTTATTATATGAAATCTAAAGAATTTGGCGGCATTTTATCTTTTTAGGGGAACCTATTCTGTAAATGATGGTACTATTGTTTATAGTTTGTATACTTATATTATTATTAAATACCCTGATAACAGATTCTTGTTTTTTTATAAAAAAATATTTCAGGTCAAGGTGCAGCTTATAATTAGTATGAAATGGGTTACAATGATAGTATTCATATGGATTATTTTTTTAAAATTTAAAGTTGAAGGTGGATTAGTAAGTTTTTATAATTATAAATTCTGAATTAGTTCTAATTTGTGTACATATCGCCCGTCATTCTCATATGTTGAGACAAGTCGTAACATGGTAGATTTACTGGAAAGTGAATCTGGTTTAACAGAGTACAATATAATATTGTTAAATATTAGGCTAATATATTATACTTCATATTTGTTATGGGTTTTATGCTGATTAATATGCTTTATTTCTTATAATTTCAGAATTTCCATTAATGAAAGACAATTTTAATTGTTTTCTCTCCATGGAAATACTTTCTAGGCACACAAGTACCTTGTAAAACGTAATGCGGATTAAATGTTAACTACGAAATCGACTCACCTTTACCATACCTCACTAATCTTTTCCGAAGTAATTACGTTAATTGGACACAATACTGAAATTCATTATCACTTAATACCACATTGCTGTTACACTATAATAATATTCAGTTAGCAATTGATTCATCTCAAATTCAGCATTTTTTTCTACACTCTGCATTTTGTTTGAGCACATCTTATTCATTTAATTTTTTTTAAGTACTCATATAACTTAAATATTAATCGTGAGGTTCTTTTATAGTTACGCTTATGGAATCCAAATCTGGTCGTTCTTAAAATGTTGTGAAGTTTTCCTTATTTCTGGAGTTAACCAAAATAAGAAATAAATTCGATTTGATTTCTATTGAAAGCCGTTCAGGCTTTCAGCGAATGAGAGCAGAGAAATAGACAAACATCTCCACATCATTAGGTGCGTGGACAGTAAATGTAACGCTGTCACATGATTTTTCTTCGACGGCTCAAGGAAGATTTTGAAGATAAAACGGCAGTTCGAAAAAAAACTGTATTGCCTTCATATACGGTGCTAATTTTTTTACATCATTTTCTACACATTTGTAATAATTTTAATTCACTATTTATTTGTCATACCTAAGAAAGCTAGTGATAATCATTTATCTTCATGACAGATTCTCGTGTTATTTTATTAAATGTCAGATTTCATCCAAATAATATATTCCTTTTTGTCCCAGTTTTCCAAATTAAAAATCATTTATTTCATTGTAGTACTGTATTAGTTTTATATATTTTTTTTCATATTTGAGTGATTTGGATGAAATATTTTTCTAAATAGACGAATATTAATAAACTTTGAAAAGAATATTTTCTGTCTTGAAAATGAAAACTACTTTATATTAAAATTATATTATTTACCTAATTAAATGTTGAACAAGTAGATAGAAAAAAATATGAATAGTTTTCTCGGGAAGGGTCTTGTATTAAAAAACAATCATTTTTTGTCACAGAAATCTTTACTTCATTATTATTAGTGAAAGAGTGATAACAAATAAAATTGACTACATCATTTTTGTTTTACTATGAGTAAACAACAAATAATATAATAATTTTAAATAATGTACCATATTGAAGGAACATGTTTGTCACATAGTAGGAACGTGAGTAAATTAATTTACACAACATCGTGCAAAGGAAATGATCAAGTCATTGAGAAAACTAATGGTACTTACACTTTATTAAGAAACCAACTTTTGTGTTCATAGCAAAGTTATTGTTTTACATGAATATATTATAAATACATGCACCACACATATTATGTAAAGAAAATAGAGCTGGTGTCACAATGGCAGAATTTCTGCCTCTTTTAGAATGTTTAGTACGGAGGGAGCAGAAAAATGGGAATGAAACTCACATTTCTTTCTCTATTGTAATCTGATATGTTAAACTCTTTAAAAACAAATGGAAAAATATGGGTTTTATTGTTATAACTGGTTGTACGTGTAATAACAATTTGAGGGAAGGAAGAAACATTGATATAATAGTATGATCTATAAATACACTTGGTCGTACATAAAATGTAGTGCAGCTTAAAAATTGAAGTTGCAAGTTAACCAGAGCTTTCCAATAATTATTTCTTATTGTTTCCTACTGCATGGTTTCACAATTGTAAAAACGAATGTAAAATTATAGTTAACACAGATTTAGTTTGATAGACAAAGATGTTCTGAGTTACAGAAACTACTGGCTATTAAATAAAAAACAACAAATTACGTTAATCTATATTTCAGAAAGATGAAACCAAGTTGGTTATCCTTACTAAATACAGAAAATAAATTTAATTGAACTAGTTGTAGTTTGACAATGAAATGAGAATAGCATTCTAGAATTAATTTGAAATTATATTCCCAAAAATATTAAAAATATTCCAGGAGGGTCAAATCGTGTTTTTTTAGTCAAGTAACGAAGTGAAGACACTTCAACAACTTACTTTTTAAATTAAAATGATTTTTTTGTAGAAAAACGGAAAGTACAGCGGGCGTGTATTCTGAAAAATGTTACAGCAGAAAAATTGCTAAACTCAGTTCATTGATTCATTAGTTTTAAAAACGTAGTTAAAGTACAAACGTACAGTGACCACTACACCTACAACGCTTTTCTTCGTAAATGTGACGAAACACGAAAATTGATAATCTAATTTGACCACAGAAAAATATTAATGAGTAAATACACTGCAAAGATTTAAAGATATTTATAAAGACACATTTGTTTAACTTTTAGAAGAACTTCTGGATTTAATTCATACATCAAGTTACTCGGTCATATGAGGCATTATATATCTTATACTCGTTAAGCAAGATTACTAGAAACGTTAAGATTTTTTTTCAAAAAAGCTAATAAATATAGAATGAGGGAGTAGAGATTAGGAAATTTTAAGCTCATTTCCGACTGCTCTTAGTCGTATTTGGGAGGGATCTTTCACCGAATTGCCATCCTAAGAAATTGGCACGTAAAATAACCGTCGTAAAATCAATATAAGTCGTCAGACATTTATTTAAATATATTTTCCCCCTCGATTTGCGTCATCCTTCAAAGATCGCCATTTCTCAGGCTATAAACAAACCCAGCGTCCATAGAACGAGTCATTTATCGTGACAAGACACTTTTATCTTCTATAATTAATTATATTTAAAATAAATATGAATTTCCTTCTATTTCACTCAATTATATACACTATACACAAATTTGGCGCGTGAATTATAATGGCAGCAAAAACAGCGTTGATGGCCCACAATGTCAGTCACACGGCCAGATGTAAGCAACATATCACAAAACGTGTTTGTTCACGAAAGCAAACGCTTTCACAGTATCACAATTAAAGCTGCTAATTTTCCATGTTGCCTGACGATAGTAACACTCACTTCCTAAGCTGTCGCTCTTCTTAGTAATTATATATGAGCGTCCTCGCAGGTTTCCTCAAAAACGTGAACACGAAACAAAGTCTGCAACCTGTGCTCATAAAATATGTGATATAGTTTCTGTAAATTGACTTATTCAAACACCATAAAATTTAAGTAATTGACATTTTAACTAATATCTGAAAAGTTACAACTATGTAGTTAATATTTACGTAATTTTCCCATACAAGTTTATTTGACAAATTTAAGTAGCACTGTAATGTTTAAGAAACATAATGTGCCTGTGATCAGTCTAAACGTTCTTCTATCGCGTCACAACCATGTTAATTCGTTGCCTCGAATGCCAAACCAAAGTTATCAACAAAAGTGAAACCTCATTCCGCTTGCAAATAACCAGTACGTTCGCCAATTTTATTCTGCATTTCAACGTATTCCTAGTTAAATTCATCCAACGCCACTCGTCGATTTGTTGCATTACAAAGTGAAGGCTAAATCGAAGCACGTGTTAATGCCTTCCAGTCTTAGTAGCTATTTTCCTATTTAAACTGATTCTTCGGCGCTCGTTCCGTTCTGTTCCGTTCCATTCGCATCTCTGGACCAAACTTGACGTCCTTTGACGTCGGAGCAGCAGAAACCGCTATCTTACATCTCCAACCAGAGCTTCCCGCTGGAACACAAAATATATCATTACAGCGCAAAAAACAAATTTAATATTCATTAATGAGTTAAAACAGCCTCTTTGTTAGTTTTATTTTATTATTCAATTCTACTATACTACGTTTCGTCTGTCATTTGAAACTTCTTCAGGTATACTAAAAAATTACATTAAAAATATGCATTGTATTTAAAAAATATATAAAATATAACCTAATGTAATCGATTGTAATTTTAAATTTTTGTATACCCGAAGAAGTCTCAAAGGACAGACAAATCTATCCAAGTATTGAACTATACTACGTTTTATTTAGTTACAATGGGCTGAGCCCAGGTAGCAACATACATTTAATACTCCATTACAGGAATATTAGTTTTAAAAATTAATACTCTAATCAATAAAATAAAAACTGAGACTGTTTTAACTAATTTAATGTCTATTTAATCGTCAGATAAATTTTTTACCAAATTTAATATTTCTGTCATTTAAAATTAATGAAATGTTGTAAACATATTAATAAAGTCTTATAATACAATTCTCATATAGTTATTCGATGGAATGAGTTACACCAGGGCTTCCCAAAGATAATGGAAAATATCAGTGTGACATCGAACAGCACATATGTTTAATGATATTTAGAAATTTATATGGGTAATAATAAATAGAAGTATAATCTTAGTTTTAAAGTATAAAAATCGTTATTATACATTACGGGGAAACAAAGAAACGTACAAAATAAACGTATTTATTTGACCGTTATTAACAGTCTATCTTATACCGTATTTTAATTTATTAAATTAAAATGTCATCCCATCTAGGGTTTTTGTGAAAAACAATGTGATTGAGGTAATTTGAAAATTTTATTATAATTCATTTTTAAAGATTTTATGTAACCCTAAAAAGGGGCAAACGTACCTCTTATTCAAATTGACTGTCTATAAAGGTCAAATTCTCACTGCCCATTCAACGGTGTACAAGTGGTTGCGTAAATGAAATCAGGAACCTTCTTTGGGAGATAAAAAGAACAAACCAACAAATCACCATCAGTTGAATCCCGGCTCATGGGGGCATCTTGGGAAACGAAGTTGCTGACGAAGCCTCTAAGCAGGAGAGCTCCTTGCATACACTTGGACCTTTCTACCTGTTCAAGGAAAGACTTAAATGTCGGGTGCATAAACCTACCGGGAAAAAGTTGGATTAACGATAGAAGAGGAGAAAACGTAAAAATCTTCTATAATGAAATGGAGTCCAAAAAGTGTCTGTTTCTTCTCATTCCTTCGCAATTTCTATGTAATCTATTGTTTACTTTTGTAACTATTTTTACAGTCGCCAAGAACGTCCACTGTTGACGCTTCTATAATTTCAATAAAAAAAGGTCAAATAACTATTTTCATAACCGGAAGGCATGAGTTTGGAAACCAAAACGTTACCTTCCCGTTTTATATACTAAAGTGAAGTGAAGTGGATATTTTTTAATATAAATGTGTTTCCGAATATAAAAAACTAAAGTGAAGTGAAGTGTTTCTCTTTTCTCTTTCAGGGCATCCACAGAACATGTTTATCTTTTTTTAGTTTATAATTATGTATATTTAATTATGAGGCCAATTGTAGATTATTAGCAAATACAATACAATACAATATAAAGCAACTGCAACTCACTCAATTATTACCTCTTGAGATTAACTAAAATTTCTTATATCTAAACCTTTGCGTACCCAGTATTTATTTAATAATTCGACACAGAACATGGAAAATAATCATCACATAAATACAATCCAGCGTGGGTCAACACTTGAAATGTAATATGTGAATATTGATCGCTGTCCTTGGAGGAAACACAAGACGTCTTATTTAATTCAGCGTCCCCCTACCCAAACTCCACCGAGGACAGAACAGACGCATTTATCTTCCGAAATTGTGAGGAAGGGCATTTCCTCCATGCAACGTTCTCCCATGTACTACAAAATTAATATTTTATGAAGTTATAAATCAAGCCATACGACAACATCGTAATCCGGTCGATATTTAGGCCGACGTGATGTTGACCTACGTATTAACAGACGAAATTAAAGGTTTTTTTTTTCGTTGACTGCAGCGAAATTAATGCAAAGGAATGCGTGTCAATTTATAAGTGTTACCAATAATATATACACACTGATATTACTGAGTTATTGTATTTACCGTGAACCACGCACATGTTTAATAGAAAAATTGGTTTGAAACTAGTTTATTTTTTTCAATTTGGAATCAAAGTGATTTGTTAAATAATACGTTTAAATAATGAAGGTAAAAGTCGTGTTTGAAGTGCACTTCTCCCCTGTTATTGACGTTTGGCGTGGTGTTGGATGCACCTCCGAGCAGAACATCGGCCTCAATCGAGCAGAGCGAAGTACGGACGCAAATTCCACTTAACTCCGGTAGCTTACACATGTGCCATCACCTCCATTCACAGCCCCGCAATCCCATGGCACCTGTGACTAACGGCGGAATTAGCTTAACACCAAATAGCGTCCATCGGCCTTTTTCATCATGATCCCAGCTAATCCGAGATACGCATCCACCAGAAACGTCCTCTCCAACTCTACTTAAAACATTTCTCAAAAATTCAAATACACGTTAGCACTTCATATATTTAATTCCTTATTCATTTCACTTTATATAAAACACTACATAAAAATTGGGTATTTCAAAAATAAAGCATGAGGCTTAACAATAAAAATCAATAAAATCACCTTCATTAATGAATAATTTAATAGTTCATGAAATATAATTTAAAAATGTATTAATCAAAATATTTTGTAAGTCGCGAAAACAATAATTATATATTATCAAATGTTTATAAATTATTTTATACTACTAATGATGGAAACTGTTTATTCCCATTAAACTACTGATAGTAATCACATGAAATTCGTACAGCTCATTTAAATCCTGCTGATTGAAATTAATTATTACTTGGGTGCTAATATGATAAATCAATAAAATATTCAGGGATTTCAAGGTGGGTTAAATATTTCTTAAAAACAAAATATAGCGAATGGCAAAAGTCTTTGCATTATATATATAATATTTAATCAGAGTAATTTATTACTTTAAATATTTATTTTTACTAAGCGTTTCAGTGGCGGTATCTCAGGTGAATTGCGGTAATTTTATTAAATTTTCAGTTACAGACATTATATTAATGCAGAATAAATCTCAAAATGTATTAAACGTAATTATCATTATAAAATATACTGAAAAACACTTTTTAATTAGCGTCTTACTTTTTCCGTAGAAACTTTCGAACGAAAGCGCATAAATCGAGAACTTGCCAACATCGAAAAATATCAGTGACCAAATTTTGCATAAACTAAATGACTATCATTGCACAACCTGTGCGCATTATTATTATTATAGATCGAGAACACTTGTATTTCACTGAATTATACTGAATCACTACAACATACTTATTTACCTTTTTAAAAATTGTATTACTTTCTAAGCACCCTTATATTGCAGGATATAATTGGGTAAATATGAGAGTAGCAGAATGTAAACAAATAGTCGCTATATTGAGCTCTATTAAAATATGGCGGATTATCCTACATTCTGCATCTCTCCATCGTCGGTAAATAAATAACAAGTTCTATTTCAATTTTTCCACGCGTTTAAATTTGTTATTCAATATTCAAACAATCATAAATAGAAGCATACATAATTTCTTACGGGAAATTCCTTCCTCTCTTATAATTTGCAAGTTGTATTTTAAAAATTCACTCAACTCATGAAACCAAAATATATATGTGTGTGTATGTGAGTTATAGTTCAATGGTTTCCACCCCCAATTTTTTCCTATTTACACAATCAATCTATGAGATCCCAACCTGTCATAAAAATTGAGAAACCAAACGAATTTAGAAAATTGGCTGTCACGTTACTTTAAGATAGTCATTAAATTTTTAATTCTTCACGGTGAGTAAATAAATCCCTTCAACTTCTCCTCTAAAATAACGAATAGCATTAGCTATCGACTTGTGTTGGATCTTCTAATTAAAATGTTTCGTATTCCTCTCATTTTAAATTTATTGGCAAACTAAAGTCTTAACAACTCTTGTACCGGTGTGAATGGATATTTCTTACGAAAATAGGAAACTGTCCATCCCAGAAACAAATCTCATGCGGAAACGAGGAAGATATTGTTGAGTTCGCTAAAATATTTGAAATTATACTGAGAAAATTCATCACAGATAAAACCAAGCAGCTAATTACTAAAGCGCTGTAACCCACAAAATATAAAATAATTTAATGTGTTAAATTTAATTTACCAACGTTTCCAGATACCGTCTCAATAATTTCTAGAGGAAGATATCTAATTGGAATGTTTTCCGGAATTTGTTGTTTTCCTATTGTACACCTCAACTAGTATTTGAATTAATGTTTAGCATTCCATGAACAACGTTTCGAGCTGTTCTGCCACATTTCCAAACTTTTTTGAGGCGTTACATTTTCATGCGGATTGCATTAAAACTACTCAGAATGTTTTCCCAATAAAAACGATTAAGGAATCGGATTGTGTTACTTATCCTGAAGAGTTAGTGCTACATTCTACAGGTGGTCTCTTTCCTTCCTCGGACTTTGGTCCACAGAAAAAGAAAAAAAAATGTTTCAAACTGCCAGTGTGCGTTCGTTATCCGACTTAAGTCGAATTGCTGCTTCCTTTGCAGGTATGTGAGAAACGTGGCCCGTATTTGTGATTGATAATAAGGAATTCAGATACGATGAAAGGTAATTTGTATAAAGGAAACCTTCCAGTGCGTGTTAATTAAATTATAGACATTCGTCTAAATTTGATTTATTTTTAAATTATTGTTCCTATAAACTTGCCCATTACTTCCCGGATTAATTTTGGTTTCCTCATTAAAAGTCTCAGTAGTTTTGTCATCAAGGGTTTATTCAGTTGACCTGTACATTTGATGAATTAATTGTCGAAGTTTTAATAAGTGCTGAATTGTACAAATTTTACCGCAGCAATAAAGGCTCTTTATAAGTAATTAGCTGGTAGCACCGAAAGTTTTGGGAATCTATAGAAGCAGCTTTAATATCACATAACTGGACTTAAGAGAAACGCAAGCTCATTAAATAAACCCGTTTATAGGTAAGTGGCCGCTTTAAAAATCTTTTTGGTGCTGCGGCCTTTTATTAGCAGCAGTAATTCTAAATAAACAAAGGTTGGTAGAACTGTCGTGCCGAGTGGCGCCCTTAGAGTACTTCAGGCGCCATGGTTACACCTAGTCTTTCTTCTCAACATACAAAACGACTTATCAATTATGTACTTATGTTCCTGGCAGTTTACTTTCTTCCCCTTCCCAGTTACGGAAGTCTTATTCCAAAATCGAAACTCTCATCCACTTCCACAATTCAATTTTCCTACTAATTTAATAATAGTAATTAGTATATTTAAATTTATTCAGTATATTTAAACAGGGCTTCACTCAAGTAAATTGCAGAATGATACAGCTATCGTCCATTAGTGTATAAAGGCTGGGCATCCGTCGTTTCCATAAAAAGTACTTATTTAACATTTACCTTGTCACGATCCCCACCCAACGGATCGTCAGTTTCCTCATAACCGATAAATTGAATCAAAGAACCTTCGAGTCAAAAAACCTAGCGGTTCCTTAAAAATATAATTAAGGGAACAAAATATTCCGGTAACTTAAGAGGGAATAAGACAATTTTGATACCGTAACAGATTCAAAATTAATCCCGGGACTACGTATATCTTAAAACAGTCATAAATAGTTTCAGTACACCCGAGGGAGTGAAATATACTCGACACTCGTACCCTTATTGGTGATAGGGGCTTTTGATTCACCCAGTATTTGTTTTTAGCTGTTATAAGACATGTACAAAGTTTGGTAAAAATTAATCCAAGCGTTCAAAATTATTTAAGTATAATTGTTAGACTAATACAATTGAACAGGCACATACATATTAACGCATTTTTTTATTTGGATTGAAATTTAGAATTTTTAATTGGAAAAAAAATACATATATGTCCGGATTTACTAATCATATGTTGTGACGTTCTACATTTCTGACTGTTATATCTTTAAGCAATTTATATTTAAGTACACTAGCATATTATCATTAATTCCATTTAATTTACTCCAAGCATTCAAAATTATTGAAGTATAATTGTTAGGCTAATACAATTGAACAGACACATACATTTTTTTTATTTGGATTGAAAATTTAGAATTTTTAATTAAAAAAAATACATATGTGTCTGGATTTACTAATCATATGTTGTGACGTTCTACATTTTTGACTGTTATATCTTTAAGCAATCAATATTTAAGTACACTAGCATATTATCATTAATTCCATTTAATTTACTCCAAGCATTCAAAATTATTGAAGTATAATTGTTAGACTAATACAATTGAACAGGCACATACATATTAGCGCATTTTTTTATTTGGATTGAAATTTAGAATTTTTAATTGAAAAAAAATACATATATGTCTGGATTTACTAATCATATGTTGTGACGTTCTACATTTCTGACTGTTATATCTTTAAGCAATCTATATTTAAGTACACTAGCATATTAGCATAAATTCCATTTAATTTCATATTTAAGGAAATGAAAAATGTTGGAGTTATTACAAAATTGTTTTCTCGAATCACGATCAAGAATAAAATTGAGCACATTAATACATTATTCAATATGAAATTTGTATTTTTATTTAATGACGATGTTGAATTTGACCACGATAATAGTCAGAGTATTATTTTAACAGCGGTTTACTGTGTGACATTTCAACTGTAATAACTGGCATCGATCATCAACTTCTGTATCATTAAATGTATTCTTTCAAATTACGTATTACGGTTAAAGTTTCTCAATATCATTTTATCAAATCTGGCATATTAATAGGATGGGCATTTTCCGTCAGCTTGCCAAGCTCCTTCCTGCGAAAATTTTTCTTATCTTGGATTACAGCTCATAAGAAGCCTTTAAACATTAAACGATATCGCACGTTAATGGTGCCATGCGGTTTAATGCTCTACGAACTTGCGAAATATTTTCAACTTTTTCGCCAGGAAAGTTCGTAAATGTGTTAAAACTTTGCGTTCAAACTAGGGACCACTTTTATGGAGAGTTATGTACTGTGTAAGATTACTAAAACGCTAATCTATTATGGAAATATCACACCCATCACAATTTCGTACCGCTATATTCGTTCAGGTCAAACCGAGGCGATTAAAAATTAAAAGGGGAAATTTCTAGAATTAATGTTACATTAGACGAAATCACAGATCATTGACCTTTTTTAAATTTTACACCCACTAAAATCATATCTAATAAAATATTATTTCACAAACCCTGTGTCCTCCAACGATAACTTTCTTAAAATAAGGTTCCATACATAACAGAAAACTGCCTAATAATTACCATAACATATTCAGATATATTAAAATGAAAATATTGTTTTGAGAAAATTTTTGTTGTTACCATCTCTTGTTTTTGTACCAAAATTCTCTTAAATTACATTCAACTTCCATCATATTATCTTTCGTCTCTGTCCAAACAAAATATTTTAGTTTATCTTTTCAAAGGTCTTAATGACGTTGCGTATTGTTTCCTGTTAGAGAAGAAAAATGTTAAAACGAACATTTAAACAATATAATGAAATCCCACCATGCTTCGCATAAGTAATTTGGTAACGAGAAAATATACTGAAAGTAATTGCATGGATACTCAAAATTTTATTGAATACTTTCAAGAAGTATTTTAGTCATTACTTAAGTCACTACTGAGTTCAATTAGACAGAAAGACGTAAACAAGAAATTTGTATTGCAGTTTTGAAATTTTTATAACTTTTAATTTGTAATGATAATCTCTTAAATAATGCCTAATTAATTTATTAATCAGAGGTCTCGGGCATTTTTTGGACTATTAACCTAACATTTTCTATAGCCTTTTAAATTTTTAGGATACAAAATATTAAATTGAACGTTCGCTTAAATTTATATATTCACTTGTTGAGTGTACCCAGGTAATAGTTTGACGTTAAAAATCTTGTGAGATTATTAATTAATTTTTTAGCAGTTTGCAGTTTCATTGTTTCTATTTCTAGACCTTTTAATATGTGAGCTTATGCCTGATTATCACACAATTTGCTTAAACTTCGTTCCTAATATTTATATATAATAATAAATAATGTTAAATACTACGTGTTTGATAGTAAAAAAGAAAACTTACACATTAAAACCTATACTTTTCTCAAAAATAAGGAATAAAATGGAAAAATATAACATTCACGGTTAAAATCTTCGCCTCAAGACTTGTTATTGGAATGAAATATAGTTTACGATCGAAACTTAATATTTATTCATTTCGAAGCTCCGAAGTTGTAATGCATAATCAGTCACGCTCTGTTGGTTTCTCCCACTTAGCATAGGATCTGCTGTGTTATTTCTCCAAACTTTAACGAATTAATTTCTGCAGAATCTCGGTTCGGTGAAAATATTATAACTGAAATGATTAACAAGCAACACGGTTCGCAGAAACTTCAGTGTTGTGGGAAGTAACTTGGGACGAAATTGTTCAATAGTAATATTCTTTTATAGGCGCCGGATTAATTCAGCGTTTAGGTTTGAAACATTTGTTCAAATTGGTTTCCAATCCACAAACATAAATAATACCTCATTTCAGTTAATCCCAGATTTTTAAATTCACGTGAAAACTTTTACATTTTAATTTACGTTGGTCATTCAAGCTGTAATTTGTATGGGGTTAAAAATGCGAAATATGTTACTATATTATTTTAGAGATCAACTTCAGCTATTGGCGTCTAAAAAATTCGTCAAATGTTACAGCATATGATTTGGTCTATCAAAATTGGCCTTGAGATATGTTTCGACAAGTTTCTACGGTCTGAAAAAGGGAATTTCTACTTTATTCACAACTGAAATGACCCCAAGTTTTGCATAGGATCAGTGGGGAAGTAAAAAATTATAATATTCTGGGTACTGCAGACTGTTAGGACCGTAATGACTTGGTTAAAAGTGAAGAATCTATGGAAGAATGTTTTACAGTAATTTGTCGGAGGATAATGGTAATAGAATGATTGAAATAAGTCAGGGTGAATGAAACAAATATTTAAGAAAGATATTAGTGAAGAACTGTATTCAAGTAAAATTTTGAGCATAGGTAAATGAAGTGAAACGAGAGTTGCACCCGAGCTTCATTCAGCACATTTGATCACCTTCTGTTCCACCTACTAATGCCATTTTAGGGAAACACTAAATTGCAATGTAGTGAACATTTTTAAAAACCTAAACACCGATCTCCGTGAAAGTTTCGTAGCTTTGAGTACAACTATGAACGTTAATGATTTAATTTTTTATTCTCCCTATTATTTTGCAATGAAATTAAATTAATTGTGCTGGAAGGAATATTATTAGTTTTTTTATTAAAAAAAGGAATATTACGTAGCAAAATGCTGTGTATATAATAGTATATTCCCAAAAGTTGGTTGCTGAGATGAAGTCCCGTAATCTTAAAACGATTGCGGCCCTATTTCTTATGAAATCCTACCAACCATATTAGACGCTAATGGCCTGAGCTCCTTACTTGCATTTTCCATTAGTTAGGTACTGACGGGAATTCACCGCAAACATCGCAGTCTTTCAAAATATTATTAAACTCCAGGCGATCGTCTTAATGTTCAAAAGCGCTTTAATAGAACTGACGCGATTACAGTTCAAAAATGAAATTATTCGAACCAAAACAACTGATATTCTAGTTTTTCTCATATCATTTAGTGCTTCACGGCCAAGTTAAGTCGGTATATGTAAGTTAGCCATTGCATTATCAGAAATATCTCCCCTTACTAATAACATCATGTATATTAATTATTATTTTTAATTCCATATTAGATTATGGAACACTTGTGATATTCCAAAATGCAGTTAACGCCTAAATATTAATTACTACTGTAGGAAACAATAAATTTCGGTAATTCTCGGGTTTATTGCAGGTAGGGGAGATCGGGGTGTAACGGGATACCCTATTTCTTATCTGTATAGTGTATAGTGCTGGAGGTTCATAAATAGGGGTGGAACATTGTAACCCGTCAAGAAAGAAGTCTTTTGACTCCACCTTGTGATTTATCTCTTGTTTTGGCGTCTTACGTCTGTGACTGCATAATTTTTTGCAGCATTTCGACTGAAGGTAATTAACAAAACTCCTCGCTTTCAACTCTTTAATAGTGTATATTCTTAAACTAGGTGTATTTAGCTGCTTATAAGTTTAAGGTTTAAATCTGCATGTAATAAAAACTGAGACTTGGGATACAATTGTATAAAGCCAAATGTAAGTGTTCCTCAAGGAAAAAAAGAAAAAAACCTGGCAGAATCAACTTATAAGAATGAGTTATAGTAAGGTGTACCAAAAAAGAATGGATTAAAAAAATAAAACGAACGGAAAAGGGGGGAAATATTAGCCAAGACTGTGCATTTGCAAAATTTTTTTTGGGAAAGGAAAAAATGAGAAAGCTATCAACCGTACGCTATATAAGTAGAGCCTTATTAACGACATTTTTATCGGAATCTTTGGAGGTCCACACTGGCCAGGGATGACACTTTTCTTTATTATTTTATTAATCTCAGCATTAGGTTTATCTCAGAAAATAAATTTCAGGATCTATTCTATAATATCCGTCGCAATATTAAAGGTCAAAAAAGGCATTTTTGGAACGAAGTCTACTCTAAAGAACGGCTGCCTTTTGCGAAAAGACTCGAACTTCAGTCAGAAATGCATGTTTCTAACGGAAAATTTTCAGATGTTCATCTAAGGCCTCATGTTATAGACTAAAATTTAATCAAAATCGGAAATGGAATGACCAATTTCCCTTTTTTAAGTGAAAACACCGTTAATTTTATTTTTTTTCTTGTAGTAGTGTATACATTTTTAAATAACAATAATAAACTTTTGCCATTATCCTTTCCCCTCTCGATGATATTCCACTTCGCGTCTAAATTCATATTTCATTTAAAAAAAACTCATTTGACCGATTCATAATATTTTTCAGACCACTTCATAGGTACAGTAATTTTTTTCTGGCTTCCTTACCTATTGAAGTAATCTCACACCTTCCTTATTTACCAACCAATGTTAATGAATTTTTATAATTTATTTTCTATGGATGAACAAATTGCATTTCCCCCGCCGATTTCAAAACTTTTAGCAGGCTGTGAAACAAAAATTATATGTTATACAGCAGGACTATTTTATCTCTTTACTTATGACCATGAAAGGAACAAACATGTCAAATTTCATTGAAATCTGAGATCATGGGTGTCCAATCGTATTTTCTTGGGTTGATTTGACATGGAATGACCCTATAAGAAATTAAAAACAAGAGGTGTTAAAATTTTTCTTAAATTAAAGATTTCCCGATGTTTTGTTTTTCAAATAGTGAAATAAAATAAAGTTAAGTTTCTTTTCAAAATTTCATCATAAATCTAAATTCGTAGCTTTAAGTTATATTGATATTACATTCAGTAGGCAATAGAAAAAACTATTGTTTTATACTTTTATGAAGTTATTTTTAATTTTGCACTATTTTACAAAAATTGTTAAACTGTGAGTGTCGGTTCTTCCCCGTCTTCCCCTTTTCCTCTTTTTAAACACACAACACTGCGTTATCTATAGAAAAATATTTTTTCTGGATCCTTGCCACAGTTATTTTTATTTCTTTTTACTTTTCTATACTAAAAAAAATTTGGTTAGTGGTCCACAATATAAAACTTCGGCCAGCGTCGCACTCTATACAAATATTAAAGTTTAGCTTGTCTGAAATTTCTCATCAAAGGAATTATTTTATTTTTACGTCCCAATTGAAGTAATCAATGCTAAGTTTACAGGTCAGACGTATTAAAAAGCAATGATTCATTAAATTACCCATAAGAAGCGCCTACATTCCACTGTTTTGGAGTTTGTGTATAGAATAATTCCAGGGTGAAACTATGGATACTGTTACTGTAACTTGTTTTTCATTTTCCTGGAATACGTAAACAATGCGAAATAATTTTATGAACGCTCTAGTATGTAGAGAAAATGATGAAAATGGGAAGCGAGATAGGTAAAACTAATTTCCTAATTACTAGGCTGTAGCTACGTACAATATGGGTGTAATGAAGAACGATTTCATATAATCAAGCAGGATAGCAGGGACGGCCTTCACTAATCTCGCTGATTACCCAACAAACTCCGTTGCCCGCCAAAATGATAACTGGCCTTTCACTGGCAGCAGGCAGCGTGGCGCGTATGGACCGATGGGCCGATGGACCGATGGACCGATGGACCGATGGACCGCAATATTTTACGAGGCGACACCTCATGTGATTGGCAGAGTAGGCCCGGATCCCTGCCTGCAAATTTAGGGCGATACTTGCAAACCGATGGAATTACTTTATTAGCGTGTTTGTCTTCTGCGTTAGATTCATCGGATCTGAACGCAACTGACAGAAACACAAATGCTTGACAGTTATCGCCAACTATATCAATTTTAACCACGCATGAAAATTACAGTTTTACAAACTTTCGTATAGATATGGCATTAAAAAATAAATTATTTCTCAATATCATTGTTATTTCTTCAATTGCAAACAAACAATACAACTGTATTTTAACAAATTTAATTCAGTTAAAGGATTATATTACAATTGTTATTATTATGTTCACATATATAGTTTAAGTTATCGCCCCCTCTAATGGTTATATTTTCAGTCAGCACTAGCAGAAGCACAAACCTACTGTCGTCGTCAAAATAGTAGAGCCCTGAATTTGAAGCCTCACTGTGCCCATTCTGATTGAACTATGTTATTGCGAAAGGTCTAATTTTTTTGCAGAATTTAACAACATTTTACGTTATGTAATAAAAATTTTTAAAGCATTTTATACTCGCGTTTTGGTGAAAAAACCCTGAAAAAAGTAAGGTTTTTGTTTGTTTTTCTTCCATATAGCTCGACTGTGATAACTCATAAATTTCAAACTTTTGCTTTAAATGGTCTGAGAATAAAGCAAAAGTCAGAGCAAACCCTTCCAAACCTATCCGCAAAGTTTTAATCATCTGTGTGTCTTACGCTTTTTTAAATTAATTAATAAGTGGACCTCTACTAACACTCGGACAGCGCATCGCAGAAGCGTGAGACAATTTTTTATTGTAGCATTTTAAAATAATACATATAAAATATCAGCTTAGTTGATATTGCAACTTCCAAAATTTTGTAATATTTTTTAAAAATAAAGGAAAGGTTTATAGGAGAGGGAGGCTAAAGTAAGGCGGCAACCCTGCCCGTTGACTTGGCCCCGACCATTCTTCGTCGCTTTTCCGGGGAAAACTTTCCAGTTCCACGCCAATTTGTAAATCACTAATCAGATAAAATTAATGCTTTTATAATATATTGCTACACGTCGCTTAAGGTTTATAATTTTGAAAAGTTTCGTAAAAGGATTGATTGAAAATATAAAAAATATCACAACACGTTTCCAAATAAATGTAAATCAGTGTACAATTTTTAATAAGAAAACCCGCGCTGTCGTTCTCTAAAAGAACAATGTATGATGAGGATCGTCTACGGATCGTAGACGAATTTTAGTACTTACTATAAAATTAATTATATTTAAGACAGCGACTGATAACAACGTTGGGGATTATTTATTTTACCATATTTTGATTATATTAATTGTGTTCTCAGCCTAGGTTTCTCTTACAAAATTACAATGTGTGTACCCTTACTCATACGGCACACATCCATATTTTCCCACACCAGAGTTAACGAGTCCGGTGTAATGGAAGATATAACTTCTGTGTCTCAAATGTGGAAAATCATTAGGTAATGTCGTCGTCAAAATTGTAGAGCCCTGAGTTTGATGCCTCACTGTGCCCATTTTGAATGATTTACGTAACTTTGATAACTCATAGATTTCAAACTTTTTCTAAATTTTGAGATCATTTAAAGCAACAGACCCTGAAAGCCCTTCCAAACCTATCCCCAAAGTTTTAATCATCTGTGTATCTTGCCTTTATTGTAATTAATTAATTAGTGGACCTCTACTAACTCTTGGACATCGCATCTCAGACGAGTCAGACAAAATTTTTCTTGTGTACGTTTATAGTCATAAATATAAAATATAAATTCGTTGATGTAGCAATGCTACAAAAATTTGTACTAATTTTTTAAAAACTCCTGCTCGCTGACCGGGCCCCGATTATTCCTCTCCTCTTTTCCCGGTTGTTTTCCTTTAAATGTCCTTTCATATGCAGTTAACATCAGAATATATTTGATTGTGTAACTTTTTATCGACAAAAGTCCTAAAGTTGTGGACGAAACGTTGTAAGGTTTCTAAAATGGTCAATAAAATAGTGATTCCTTGGCTGAGACAAATTACTTCTATCAAAAAAATAATTTACGGCCGATACCGATTGCAAATAAAATTGACAACGTTTTTGCGTTTTAATAATTACTAGCCGGGCTCCTGTGGTGCAGTGGTTAGTGTCGCTGTCTCGCACTACAGAGGTGCCGGGTTCGAACCCTGGCGTATTCATGGATGTTGTGTGTGTGTGTAATTTCCCCATACTGTAGATAGTTGCTATTGACCATTAGCAGTTTTTGCGACTCTAAATAAAAAATAATAATTACCATTTAAATATATACATATTTCTATTATTATTAACATTTTTTATATACATATATAATGGTAATATTAATAGAAATAATAGAGCTGAAATAAGCACGCATATATGTAATATCTTATCAACAATTTGATGCAATAATTATTAGCTTACATTAATATTTAATTTATGTATCTGTCCTTATGACGACACAATATTTAAACGAAGCATCTGTAAAGTATCAGTTTCCAACGGACAGTAGGGAATTCGGTGTGTGGCGTTGCATAATACAATACTTGACGCAGCGCAATGCACGTAGCTTTGCTCTTCGTAGTTCTCGCGTAAAACCGATACGCGAATGACAATTCGTAGCAGTCATTGTGAAATAGCAGGCTCCCTTATCTTTGTCGGCTGCTTTACGCAGAGAACAGGGAATTATTGACTAAACATGAGCGTACTGCAAATCGTAGCTGTGGCCGTATTCACTGCTATTTTGAATTGCTACATTCATACTCTTCAATATTTTTAATCATGCGCAGTTCAGTTTTATTCATTCTCCTTGCCCTTAACGCTGACTTTCTCCAGATATTGTGTTTCTTTAGTTTTTATTCTCTGGTAGATAATGAAGAACCTCACTGTCGTTGAATAAAAAAAATATACAGTCAGGGTGAAATGTTGAATGTAAGAAAATAATTGCAAATTTATTTAATATTTGTGTGTGCTGGTTGTTTCAGAAGTGTAGTATTATTTATTATGTAATTGATATGGGTATTTTTTTATTTAAATTATTTAATGAAATAACTTTGTTTTTTATAAAAATAAAATTATTATATCATACCCTTAAGCACTTTACAAGGAGTCCTGCGAGATGTTACAAATAAATAAATTAATTGAAGGGTACGGTTTTTAAATATCAGGGTTAATTACTCATCACTTGCAGCAGAGATTTCCTTCACTTGACGAATCTGTTTTATCTTCATTCCAGTCTTGATACTGGTTGCCAGGCGGCCATAATTTCCTTCTTCTTTTGGATTGAATTGTATATCTTTCCTCTGCCGGCGGAAAGTGGGAAGAACTCGTACTGCCGGTGATTGAGGAAAACGCAGTTTTCCCTCTGGCCTTCCTTGGTTCTCAACACTGTCTCTTTAAAGAGAAACAATTCACACCTCACTTTCAACTCTTGTTGCATACTTCAGCTTACTCCTCCCTTTCAAAACCCGTTCGACTCTCTAGCTTTCTCCTCCCTTCTACGTCATGATCAACTCCCCATCTCTACCTTCTCGCCTTCCCAACGTTGTGTCGCCAGTTATAATGTTCTTGCTGAATTTTTATATCATTTAAAAATTCGAATATAATTGGGGAGGAGTCCTACTGCGCTACATTTAAAATGCAAACAAAATGCACAGGATTTAACACGCAGTAATGCTTACATATGTTTCGCTTTTGTAGTCTAATATCAATAACAGAGATCCGATACAATGTACGGTTTCATCAGAACGATTTTTCTTTTACTAACAAAGACTGTTTATCGCACATCCAAATCAACGCAGTGATTACAGTGCGTTTTGTGTTAACCACTAGGTGTAAGGTGTAGTTCGATAATTGCCCTAATTTGAGTTCATGTTACTCGGGGGCTTAGTTGCCGTGCGCCATATCTACGAGTGTTGCTGTGCCGTTGTTCACTTCGCGTGAACAGTCTGCTTCCACACCGTTCAGTTTTTGAAAATATTGCTCCTACATAATTTTCTGCGGCGTGTTTGGCTGAACTGCATCATACATTCAGAGTTTTGTTACGTACATACACTAATCAGAGCCATTAACCGGAAGAGATCTTGGCGAGTTCAGTTCTAAAGCGCGTGAAATTGTAGCCGGAGGGAATGCAGCAATGAAATTACAGGACAATCGTTGGGCGCCCGGCGTTTTTGTACAGTGTTTCCTCGGTTGTTGTACAAGGGGTTTCGTTATCAAAGCCATTAATCCAAGTCATCCTCATTAGCCGCCACGTCCCTCGACGCCAACGCCGCCCTCGCGGAAGTGGCAAAAACTCTGGCAAAATTCGCAGGGGAACGTTGAATATCACTTTCCAAAGAAAGGCTTTATGATAGCACAGCACTCCCACGCAGCAGCTACTGAACTTTCGTAGTTATGCTCTGTGCAGAATTTAAAGCAAAAAAAAATAATACAGGTACTACAGGGTATCGTTAGAAGTCCTTGCGGATCCATAATTGTCAGCCAAATCGACGTTTCAAAACATTTCACTGTATAGTGCACTAAAACAAGCCATTTATCAAACTTATCTGCCGAAATACGTATTTACGTGAAAATAAATCCGAAGAAAATATTACTGTATTCGCAAATAAATGAAAAACTTCCAGGAAGACTTCTAACAACATAAAATGGAAAGTAAGGTAATTTTCTGCAAGTTTCGATTACTTTCATGGGATAAAACTGAGAACACAATTAATATAATCAAAATATGGTAAAATAAATAAAGAACGAAAAAAATTTACCAAGAATCAGGAAAGGAATACTTATCCGACGGAATTTCCTAATTGTAAAAGTAATTAATTTAATAACCATATTGTATTATAATCCCCAACGTTTAGATCAGTTGCTGTCTGAAATATAATTAATTTTATAGTAAGTACTGAAATTCGTCTACGATCCGTACATCAGTATTTCTGCGGGATTAAAATCCTCATCATCATCTTTTGGAGAACGACAGCGCGGGTTTTTCTTATTAAAAATTGTACACTGATTTACATTTATTTGGAAAACTGTTGTGATAATTGATGTAAATAGTTATAATACACCATTAAAACTGGGACAGTCTTTTATTGTAACAATGTTTATAAAGAAGCTGAGGGATATTGATTTATTCTAAATGGTCTTCAGTATTTTGATGAGCAATTTGAAATGCATAATTCATTCACCACTCAATTACGTTTAGCTCAAAAAAGTTGCATTAATTACGGGGATGTTTTTTTTAGAGATACTCCGACTTTTGTTTCGTCATTGAAATAAAAATGTATATTTTCAATAAAGTAAGAAATTAATATTATATTTAACAGCGTCGAAGGTAAGGTATATGTTACAACTGTTTTACCATTAGAATATGTCAAACTTGTTAATTAGAAACACAATGTCGTTAATTTGCCCCAGTTTACCGAAAAATTCAATATGTGTTTTGAAGGTTTAATTAGTTTGCCGGGAAGGGGAGTTGAGAGCCCAGAGCCGACCATTACAGCCAAGTGCTCAACACGCCGCCGTTTTAATTAATGCATTATTGATGCAATTATAGCAACCTCTCGCAAATCATCGGAGCAGGGAGTACAAACACTCACGCCAAGGACCGCTGACACCTCAGGAAACAGCGTGACGAAACTGCGACGGTCGAAATCGAGCGGACGACGGGACTCGAAAATGTCATCAACAATCACATGTATCAAAATATTCCCCTTATCCAAAAGACCTGTGTAGTTCTTTAACTGACAATTGAGAATTAATTTTGTCACGTAAAAGGGATTATTTTCGAAACAGAAATGTGCTTTCAAAATTCTTTGGTTTGACCGAGTATTACGGTAATATTTTTCTTATTAAAATTTGAATGGTAATAAAATACAAAAACATTAAATGAAGCCACTCAGTAAAAAAAATTATATACTGAGACTTCTTTCTAATTTTTTTAATGAGTTCTGAAATGTATCTACCATGCGTACATTTTGAAAAATGAGTGGAGCTTTGTTTACTGACTTTAAATACTTGCATACTGTATGATGATACATATTTTAATATATATAGCTTTGTAGTATAGTGAAAATTATTTTTACGCTGACTTAAAGTTTATTAAGAAAACATTGATGCTAAATGTTTGCTAGTTCGGATCAATCAAATTTTTTTTATAAAATTTAACAACACCATAACATGACGTTCTTTTCGCGAAATAAACATCATTTGACAGAATCAAATATAACAACAAACAAAGGAATCACTGAGGACCAAAATCTATTTGTCGTCTGAAGGTAGATAAATAATAAAATAAATAATTGGAGCACCGGAATTTTAGATTGATTTATTTCGTTACAATGGACTGAGCCCGGTGGCAACATACATTTAATATTCCAATAAAGGGATATAAGTTTTAAAAAAATATACTAATATAATCTTTGAATTTACAAATACTTTAACAACTTGAATAAATCAAGTTAAACCATGTCCCTAATTCAGTCCCTAAATAATTTTACACTCTTCGGAAAAGTCGCTAGTAGACTTGCAAGCAAATCATTCCACGTTGGTTATATTTGAAACTGTAATTACTGAGCATAATTATCTGTTTATTTGTTACATTTACAAAAATGAGAATCTCGTAAAACTTTTAACGGTAGGTGGGAGAGTCTCACCTACTGTCGTCAAAATAGTAGAGTCCTGAGTTTGAAGCCTCACTGTGCCCATTCGGATTGACCTACGTTATTGTAAAAGGTCTCGTTTTACGCAGACATTATTGCTCTTATAGGGCATATAAATGAAATTTTAAAAACTATTATATACATACGTTTAGACGCAAAACTGAAAGAGGTCAGGATTTTGTCTTTCTTTCATATATTTCGACTTTAATAACTCACACATTTCGAAATATTGCTTCAAATGGTCTGAATTTTTAGAAGAAGACAGATAAACACTTTCAAATCTATTCAAAAATATTATATAATCTGTGTTTCTTATTTATTTTAAAATTAATAATTAGTGAACCTCTGATAACTCTTGGACAACGCATCGTAGAAGATTGGGACACAGCTTTTCTTGTAGTGGTTGAAAGTAATAAATATAAAATAAAGCTTCATTGATGTAGCAACGCTACAAAATTTCGTACGATTTTTAAAAATAAAGGAAAGGTTTATTGGAACGGGAGGCTAAAATAGGGTGGCACCCCTGCCCGTTAACAGTAGTCATCTAAAGGAAAACTAGGAAGTGCGGCGAAGAATGTTTTTTGTGCCAAATGAATGTATAAAATGATTTAAAAAATAATAATTTATGTATGATAATTGGCATTAAATTCTGCGAAAAATGGGACCTTTTACAAAAATATAAGTCAATCCAAACAGTGAGGCTTCAAAGTCAAGGCTCTACTATTTTGACGACGACAGTTTGTCTCGCGAAAATCTACTATCAGGATATTTGCGACATTCATGTCTCGAGGAGGAATGACTGCAGTGACCGTCATTGATCAAACATTGACGGTAATGCACACGTAATATATAAAAGTGCATTTAGTTTTTAAGCGTATGTGGTTTGGCGAAACGCCGCCTACTGATGATTACGTCGAGTGACACTACTGTCGACCATGTTGTCGGGGGATGGGCTCAAGAATTATCAAAGGGAAACAAACTGAGGGTTCTCGTGAGAGAAGAGCTCTCTAACCCGTCGGAATTACTTCAGGGATGCCCAAAGGAAGCGCTTTCTCACGTTTATTGCTTCAAGCTTTTGACGTTGATCTCGCATTATGTAAACACCAGAGTTACGAAAATTATTTGTAAATCTTTGCTTGGCTAACTGTAACTGATTCAATAGTTGTTCAACATAAAGTACCTCAGAAACTCTGCTAAATACCCAACTGTAATTTTTTAGTTATATTTGAACGCCCCCTTGAATTACCTTGGGACAAGTACTAAGAGATCGACGTACCATTCGTGTCCCTGCTTTGGCGGGTAGGATCTTTTAAAACTAAACTCAGAGATATTTAATTTGCCATAGCAACCTTCCCTACTTTTTATTTTACTCATGGGAAGTGACCGCAACGTTGATTATTCTTAAGTATTAAAATTGCATGGCACATTTCTGGTTGCGTGTGGCATCGCTTTCCCTTTTGGACTGTGAGGACGACCCTCCTTTTTTTGCTGAATAGAACAAAAGTATCCTTTTCACGAAAAGGATCACCCGTTGCAAATTCGGACAGTTTTTACATCTGAAAGTCGGAAGTGTGTAAATAATCCAGAATCGCAACTGGCAACGGAGTAAACTGAAACATATGGGATATTTACGCACTGTTGCTGAAATTTCCTATTTGCTGAAAATTGTTGAAGTGCATGCCAATAGATGCTATTGGTAATTACAGACGATTGATTGTAGAAATCCTTTAGCCCTGCTACTTAATTCGGGCAGAGTTTACTTCAGAACGGATTTTGAGACGGATAGGCAGAAGATGGGGAGAGGCCGTTAAGAGTTGATTAATAAACTGAAATGATAGCCACCGAAAGATCATGCAGAGAGGTTTATGAAGTGAACCATGACTACAAATAAATAATAAATTATATCTAAATGAAAATCAAAAATAGTTTTGTCAGAAGTAGCGTAAAGAACAAACATTATAACATCTGAAATAAAAACAGTAATATGAAAAGAGAGAAAGGTATTTCTCTTCAATAAATTTTACAAGGAAAAACCTGTATATTTTAAACAATGCAATATTAAAATTCAAACCGTTAATGAATTATGGCTAGTATAAGTTTTCAAATCAGAATCCCAAGCTGCAAATTTATAAGAAATTTTTAGCAAGGGTTAAAAATACTGAGTTATGAATGTTTCTTAATATTGCTGTCTAATTAAGTGAATAGTTCTGTATCTACACTCCTTTCAATGTACAAGATTTCTGATAAAATAAGTTACAATTAGTTTTGTTAGTGTTTAAACCTCCACAATTTCCCATAAACTTTACGGTTTCTCTATTTATTGAATTGTTCCAGAAACAGAGTACTTGAAACTGCAGAAAATTAAAAACGATGTTCAGAACAAATAAGCATGAGCCGTCTTCTTGGACTTCAACACGTAATTAAATTAACGTGGGGATTTAGTAATTAATTAATAATTCCGTGAGGGAAAACAGTGATTTCTCTAAAAACAAAAAATTGGGCAACTTCATAAGGGAAATGGTGTATACTAAATTTGGCAGTTTTGGAAATGTTCCTTGCGTTTCGTTCTTGAGTATATTTTTGCTTTTTTACATTAATATATAGGACTGACCATTTTTATCAATTGCCAGTATTATTTTTGTAATTTAGTAAAAACGTATTTGCACCCCACAATTTTAATCAGAGCTTCAAACGATTACTTAAAAATTGGGACTTTTCATTCCTTAAAGTTATTTTAATTAAATAATTTAAAATAATACCCCATAATCATTACAATGTAATATTTATTGTTTGAGGTATTTAATTATGTTTTACAGTCGCCAAGGACAGAATTTGTTGACTCGACTATAGACAAACCAATTAAAAAAATCCAATAATGAAGGCAAATACTTCAATGTAAAATTAAATTTATAAAAACAAAGAAGGGAAGCGAAATTTACGTTCCTTAAAATAATAGCAAAGAAATATGTATCTATATAGGAAATGTGGGATAATGTTTAATCGATTTTCCGTAAATATAGACTGATATTAAGTTAATTATTCTCTCTGAATACTTGCCAAAGATTTTGAAACGAACTTTGTACACAACTCAAAGCCGTCCTTTCCTCTCCATTATAGTTTAACAATTTGATATACCACTAAATATTTATATTTACGAGAATGAAGTAACGATTAATGGCTGTACGTATGGTGATATTCATTGATATCGTAATTTCACATCCCAATTGCAGTTGCTAACCTTTACAAGTAATGATTTTTAAATTTGTGAAATTTACTTACAACTTATGCATGTAACTTGGAGAATTTATATTTCTCAGAATTTGCAAGTAAGAAGAAAAAAGGTAATGATTGTGGTAAGCAAACAATGAGCGCTGCAGACCTTATTTTCATCCTGTCACGATAACTGATTACTTATTCCCAACCCTTGAGTTTGCCAAGTTAATTCTTTGGTTCCCGGCCAACTTATGTACCTCAGTCGTGAATTTCGCCACGCTCTTCTATTCACATATTTTTCCTTAATCCCCTTTCTAGAGATATAATAACTGCGCGTCTTTGACGGCTTCCTTTGAGTCGGTTTCGCTGAATCAGTTTGTGGGCCGACCCCTAGATGGATCCTCTGTCCAGTGGAGCGCTCAAGAATTAAGCGTGGAGATCCACGACACTATTCCTGCATACGAACACATTCAAATCATGCAATACTTTTCATTAAAACCTGTATTAATTATTACACCAGAGAATACAGTAATTTCTATAAAAAAAATTGTCTTAACGTTGTTTCAGTTTATTAGTACCAACACCTTATGAGGTGATTTTAATTGTAGAAAAAACTTAGTGTATTAGTAATTTTAAGTCTCGAGTGTATAAATTTAAATAAATTAATTTTTTTAATTAATTATTAAAGAACACGGGAAAAAAATTTGAAATTCCCGTAAATGAATTGCTACTGATTTCAAATTTTAACTGTTTGTTAACAACACACGTGTCCAAAATTTGGTTTTTGAAAACGTGTTTCTTGTTGAGACATTTTGAAAACTATTTTCAAAATTTGGCAGTTTCGAAAATGTTCCTTGCGTTTCGTTCTTGAGTATATTTTTGCTTTTTTACATTAATATATAGGACTGACCATTTTTATCAATTGTCAGTATTATTTTTGAAATTTAGTAAAAACGTATTGGCATCCCATAATTTTAATCAGAGCTTCAAATGATTACTTAAAAATTGAGACTATTCATTCAGCGCTTTGAAAATTTTTTTCACCTAAACTACCTGAACAATTAGAAAACTAATATTCGTCAAGTGAACGAAATCTCTGCTGATCGTAATCACCCCAATGAATAATCAACCCTGAGATTTAAAAGTCGTCCCCTTGACGCAGGATTCCTTTTAAAATGATTGTTTTTTATAAATCAAATTATATCACACCCTTAAAGTTATTTAATTAAATAATTTAAAATAATATCCCATAATCATTACAGTGTTATATTTATTGATTGAGGTATTTAATTATGTTTTACAGTCGCCAAGGACAGAATTTGCTGACTCGACTATAAACAAACCAATTAAAAAAATCCAATAATGAAGACAAATATTTCAATATAAAATTAAATTTAAAAAAACACAAGAAAGGAAGCGAAATTTACGTTCCTTAAAATAATAGCAAAGAAATTGGAATGAATTTATTTCCAATATATTAAACGATTACTTAAAAATTGGGACTTTTCATTCCTTAAAGTTATTTGATTTAATAATTTAAAATAATACCCCATAATAATTACGGTGTTATATTTATTGATTCAGGTATTTAATTATTTTTGTTTTACAGTCGCCAAGGACAGAATTTGTTGACTCGACTATAAACAAACCAATTAAAAAAATCGAATAATGAAGACAAATACTTCAATATAAAATTAAATTTAAAAAAACAAAGAAGGGAAGCGAAATTTACGTTCCTTAAAATAATAGCAAAGAAATTGGAATGTATTTATTTCCAATATATTAGAACAGAAAATTGTTTAAATAATAAATTTTGTAAATTATACAGCATTGAGAGAAATAAATTTGTGCATTCGCTTCAAGATGATTCGATATCGCAGCGGGGTTCATTACGTTTGTTATTAGTATCTAAGAGATTTTGTGACCGGCCACGAACACACTATAAATTGGGGGAGGTGGACAGCCCTAACTGCATTTACTGCTGCGGAGAGTTCGGCGACGCCAACCACGCTTTCTTTTGAGTCTGATCAGCGGAGACCTCAGAGAACAAATTTGGGAGACAATATCGGCAAAGTGACACCAGGTAACATTGTCGGCAAAACGCTTCTAGATGAATATATCAGGGAGAAAACGTGACCACATTTATTCATATCGAGCACCGGCACAAGTTGATTTGAGACGTGAAAGCACGGAATCGTCTACAGAATTGAGCAATTATTATCCATGTTATAATCATCAAGTGATAGTGGTACATATTATTATTATTACTAGCAACATAAAACATTGGGACTAAAATTTCAGGATTTTTTTTTTGTTTTCTTCTTACAAAAATATCTTACTTCTACTGACACGTTGAATGAAAAGTAATATCATTTTGCATTTATTTGTAGCATAAGAGTAACGTCCTAAAAGTTGTATGTAATATTCTCTCCACAGTAATTGCGCTAGTTTCTCTTAAGAAATCAAATCTGCTTGATGAAAAACAAATCATAATTATTGGTGTGACTTTGGTTTTTATAATTTTTTAGTTTATAAATACATTAAAGAATTTAGAGTATATATTTAAAATGGGTGGGCGCCAAAAAATCTCAACTTTTACATTGGTTAATAATAAAACTATTTCAAATGTCAAAGATTCAACAAATTACAAAATTTAGAAAGTTCTGCAAGAAGTTGTTGAGGTAACCTGCCTCACATATTGCTCTAATAACACGTTTTTGACTAATAAAAATCTTATCTATGCCTGCTGAGTTGCCCCAAAATATAATACCATATGATAAAACAGAATGGAAATATGCGAAGTATACTAATTTTCTTGTTTTTATATCACTGAAGGTGGACATTGCTCTTGGAGCATCACATGTAGCTGAGCTGAGTTTCTTAAGTAATTGATGAATCTGATCAGTCCAATTTAATTCATTATTTACTAAGAGAGCTAAGAATTTAACAGAAGTTTCAATTATATTTTTGCTGTCGTATTTAAGTGTTATAGATTGTAAAGTTGTGTTGTGTGTGTTTGAAATTGCATGAAATGTGTTTTGTCACAGTTATTTGTTAGTCCGTTCACATTAAACCATGTTAGCAGGTTAGTTAAATTATTGTTACTTGCCTCTTTTAGTGTGTCTTTGTTACTTTTTACTATTACACTAGTATCATCTGCAAAGAGGATAGCTTTAGAAGTTGAATCTATGGTATTAGGAAGATCATTTATATGTATAAGGAATAATAATGGCCCTAATACTGATCCCTGTGGGACCCCAGTTTTAATAATTCCCCAATTTGATTTATGTAATGGGGTTACGGTCCCAACCTTACCTCTCCAAAATTTCCAAAATTTGGAGGGGTCAACCCTAGCCATCTTTTGGGTCAACCACCTTGCTGACCTTGGCTGAGCCGCAAAAATCCTACCGGACAAAGTACTGATGCTCCTCAGGCACCTGTCAGCTTCATGTTTATGACTGTGTTTGTTTGCCGGCTCTACCCCGGAAGGATGCTTTGCGAAAATCTCAGGGTTTGGTCTGTATGGAAACATAGTACAGAATACTTAATATTGTGAACGAATTTAGATAAATAAAGTAAAATATACGACAAAATTTATACGCGTCACTAAGGACAACTTTCAGGGGAGATACCGAGGTAATGCAAAGCAATGTACACAATTTCATTACTAAATTAAAGTTTATAAAAAACAGGATGTTGATCGGATATTTGAATGACGTGTTTAATGAATTAATTTCATCCGTCCATTGTGTAATCATCTAAGATCTTGTAAAGAAGCCAAATTTTCCACGCAGTATATTATGTTTCTTTTCCACATTCAGCTAAAAAATGTAATTATATTCTGTGTTTTAATATTTCCGAGGGGCGTGAAGCGGTAATCTTAATTCTATTCACAAGATGTTAGCCATGTCATCCAGAACACTCGGCTGTTATTAAGTGGCACTAAAAGTGAATGATGCCAAACGCACGCACGACGAACACAAGGAAGGGATGTGCTGAAGAGGTTGCTTGTAGGAAGTTGGTGATTACGCTCTATGTGCAGCTAAGCAGAAAAGGGAACATGTAATTTACACAATCACTTTTCCTTTGTATTCAATGCAGGCCGCATGTCAGACTTTAAGCTACATGAATATATTTGAAGCAATCCGTCCCACGAAGCGATAAAGTTCTAAGTTTACAGCGGAGATCCAAGCACAATAATAAGACAGCAAATAGCTTTTAATTTCTTTGTTACGTTAGAACATTTAAATTTCCTGTCTTGCTGGGCTTTAATGTAGAATAATATATGAAGACAGATCTCAGATCTTGGAGAACGAAGAAGCCAATAAGAAAAAGTCAGTAAAATGCAAAACGAAGCTTAGATTAAATGCAGTTTTCGCACTTCACAGACAAAATATGAAAACATGAAAATAATAATAATTATAATTACTTCCCTACATGGAAGAGTGTGTGATCACTTGAAATAATAGTATGAATCGATTAATTTTTGAGACCAGATGTTTTATGATTTAAGTTGTTCCTATTTTTTTTTCAGAAAAATAATTTAATATTTTACGTGAAGAAAATAATTACTTTTCGAGAAACATGATTCTATCTACAAAATTAATTGTTTAGATCGTAATGCAACGTATATCGGACAAACTAAAAGAGCTTTAAAACGCGCATTCAAGAACATAAAACAACATCAAATTAGACACTCAAAAGTTTTAAACGGTATAAGGCCTTCACCCATTACTGAATATTATTTAATCATATAAATTGTCCAGTATTACTTTATTTTAACTTTATTTTATTAATTATGTATTAGTATTGAGTATTTCCAGAAGGTTTCCCATTTTTTATATTCATATGTAGAAGGTATTCTACTCCTAAGCCTTGAATGATACGACTCTAATTTCCCACTGAAGTCAAAGAGCACAGTAATTCCGTTTTTAATATTTTTAACGAAATTTAACTTATTAATTGATTATACTTTTTTTGACTGACAAGATTTTATCTACAAAATTAATTGCTTAGATTGTAATGCAACGTATATCGGACAAACTAAAAGAGCTTTAAAGACGCGCATTCAAGAACATAAAACAACATCAAATTAGACACTCTAAAGTACAAACACAAGAATCATAATTTATAATGGCACAATGCGTAAATTTTACGTGAAGAAAATAATTACTTTTCGAGAAAGATAAGTGAAATTTTACACATCAGGTGCAACCCTCATGCACTCTATGTAAAAAATGACACGAGTAATTTGAGCAAGATAATGATTCCCTTTTGTTATAATAGTTGAACTTTAAAAAAATTCTTTTTCCATTGTTATAATTTATCTGCCGAAAGAACCGATTGTTACCTCACATTCTCAGGAGATTGTCCGCGACACTAAATTCCCACTTACATTTAATAATCATTTCGTCACCAATTGCTAAATTTTACAGCTTTGCTCCATGTTTTATGCATAAAAAGTTGTAACATAGAGCCCATATGTAATCTATCGTCATATTATGTTTGTATTATGCCTGATGAAGTCTCAAAAGGGAGACTGAACGTCTTATTTGGATTAATTAAATAGTAATAAAATTAATTGCCGACTTATTAGCCATCTTTTTAAAGAAGTAAATATTTTTATTATTCTAAATAGCTGTAAATTTTCAGTTACATTTCTTTCTTCTGAAAAGAAGTCTGATATAATCGTGAGGCATATCCAGACCAGTTCATCATCATGAGACTCGTTGAAAAATACAATTTAAATACTTGTGAATTACATTAACTAACTTCGGTTTTTTTTATGTTTATTTTAAAGTATGGAAGCGTCCGTTAATGATTTAGAGAACGCCCTTGAAATTACACGTGAACCAAATTATCCTTAATGAAGTAAATTTATTCATTGAGTTAACCGTAATCAAATTTATCCGATACCAATTACTAACTTTAGCTACTTTATAACTATGTTGCTTGTTGTAACGGCGAAAAAAAATTTTTTTTCCTCATTCGCCTCGGATTTGACACGCTAAGCAATATTGATTAACAACGTGTATTTATATTCTGGGCAAAAATAAAATTTTCGTAACACTGTACATAGATTACGATATTTGGAAAAGTTACAGAGATGTATCCTTATTCGTATACATTTCCGTTTGAGAGTGAATTAATCATTTTGACGGTATAAATTAAAATAAATTTATATATGTTTTAGGTGAGCAACATCTTTTCGTTTTAGTCCACGGGTTTTTCGAACCTGTAGAAAACTATAAATTATGCCAATATCTTAAAGCCCTCGTTTTAACTTCTTTTAGTACTTAATACGCTTTTGAGCTACAAGTTTAATTAAATATCTCCATTCTTATTAAACATGAACTGTAGTGACTACTAATTAATATGCTAAAAGTTGACAGTTCATTTAAAGTCCGTGTGATAGGGTATCGGAGCGAGGGGCTCTTTTCGTATTGGAAAGCTAATTTAGCTTGGGAATAGAAGAATCGTCGGCAGTTAGTTCGTAATACAATGGCGGTCTTTTAGGTAGATGGTATAAATTTACGAAGTCGCCCTCGTAACTGTGTCGTTAATCTTACAATAGGAGAGCTAAAGCATTATCGAATACTTAGTCTGAGCTTCCCTTAAAAACTGAGAGTTATACTTAAGTTAAAATACAATAATCTTAGCCTTCAGTTACCTGTGGAATTCCTATTCATGTTACAAATTATTTCATAATACATTGCGTATTTCGAATCAAAATGACATGAATTGTTACTAAAGAAACGGTGCGCTATTAAACAAATTTGATAAATACGTATGTTTCTAAAATCTTAAAATATCGGAGTTGTGTTAAATTTCCTTTATTGAATATTTATTTTTTCATTTTAGGTAACCAGAAAAGTTGCTTATTCAGGCAAGGACAACAGAATAAATGCCGGTCTCAGGTTTGCCAACGAACAAACTGCGTTATTCTATTGACCCTCTTTTGAATTTACAGTTCAGTCTACATTATATTTGTATTAATATTAATTATATAAATATAATTTTTTGTTAAACATGTTCCGAATATGAATAGAATTTCGAAATTATTCAGTGTGAATAATGAGGTGAATATGTATATGTCTTAATAATATTATATGCACAAGCAGAAAATAACTATGACCAAGGACAAAAATGTCAATCATTAATAAGTAATATTTTGTAACATCAATTGCCTAATTATAAGCAGTGAGAATAAAAAATTGGAATCTGCAAAATAATGCTTATGTTATAATTAAACCCAGAATATTTTATTTCAATGTAGTGTATTGTAAAGGTTACCTAAGCAACATCTCTATTGTTGTCTATTGTTATTTCGTTAAATTTGAAAGAAATGGAGTTTAACTGATTGGTTCAGCTGTCTTAAAACCGCTACGGAACCCTGAGATAAAGTAATATTCACAAGTAAATCATAATAATAAAGAAGCATATATATAATGTAAATATTGCGTATGTTTTTAAATTTAAAGAATTTAAGATTCGATTTTATGTGGAGAATTTCGCCCATAAGGACCCGTCGTTCCAGGAGCAACAAGAAAATTTTGTATTATTATAATTGTAAGTACGAAATCATACCAATATATTAATTTCTATTCAACCATCTATATTTAATTGTATAATTTTTTTGTAGAAAGAACTGATGAGAGACTTTGGGGAACGAAACGTTTTCTAATTAAAATTTTCCTTTTCAGCATTTTGGCCACTCTGCATTATCTGACTTCAAACAATAAAAAACACACAATTACTTTATTTATATATTAAATGTTTGATATCTACCATTTTATTGAACCTATAGTAGTTAGAAAGTAATTCATCATCATGTTTATTTGGTTATTTACCGAAATTCCTCCCCGACTCATTATACTTATAAACTCGGTTATAGACAGAGTATCTTAAAATGTGTATTTATCTCTTTCAAGCACAAAACTACGTAAAATCACAAGGCTCGCTATTTAATTCTTCAGCGGAATTATTATTTTGCATGAATGTTATTAATTTTTTAATTTTATTTATTAAAGTTTTCTTTTCAAAATTTATTTCTAATCAAATAAAGTATTTTTTAATCCATTTGTGGTCATTATGCAATTTATTGTAATTAATTTTTCATTTTCGCTTATATGTGAAATACAAGTTTTTATATTGTATTGTACTTTATTGTAACTACTTTAATTTTTTCTAACTATTGCGAGTTATTTTTTTTTAGAATTTTTGAACTAATCTGAGGAAATTCCAAAAAGGGATAAAACGTAGAGTGGTTTTAAATTTTTTTGAAACGATTTTTCTCTTACATTTCATTATTGTACTAAAACATGTAAGATAAATATTTGATTCTCGACGAGACAAGTCGGGCTGACAACTGGGTAGATGTAAAAGCAGCTGACTTGCTAGAATGTTGCTCAAACTGCAAGCCGGGTTAATTTGAAACAGGCCTTACATGTCACATTCCAAAATTAAAGTGAAACGTTGTTAAGCGTATCGATTCTCCTGCAGTATTAATCCCAGTCTACGTGACAAAGACAACGCAAACATCCAAACCCATGCCAGGATTCTAACCAAGGACCTCTGTGTTGTGTGGCAGCGACTAGAGGCTAGCCACTAGACTTCGGAGGTCGTATAAAATTGTCTTACTACGTGCTAACACATGGGCAATTGTCGTTTAGGACAAAAACGCAAGGTCACAAAACGTTTCTGAAGAGAACTCTTCACTTGTTACCTCTCTAAAGAAATACATGACGTTCTAAGGCTTGCAATATCGTATAATAATTTCACTTATTTTCTTCATTGCATCATGTTTATCTTGGAAGGAATTCAGATGACCCTGAGAGTCGGGCATAAATTTGTGAAATTTGGAGCGCTGAACTTTATAACTCGCGTTCAGTTTCTGCGCTTTTCATTTTTCAATTATCACCGACAACTGTAATATCTTTGATGGTCTCTTCCTTCCTCCAGGTTCCATTTGAAATATAGGCAATCAAACATCAGAGTGACCTGCAATTAATGTCGTATCTCGTCAGTCGCAGGGAAGGCAAGTGCAACCGTATATCTCTATGCCCTATTAATATTGCATGTCGTCGGCCCTGAATCGATACTCCGCAACGGGAAATCGCGTAGTCCCTCTCCGCCACGTAAAATTATGGACTCCGCAAAGTTCCCATGAAGAAATACTCGAGTGGAAATGCATTTAAGGGCGCCCCCATAGGAATAACCGTATCCGCCCCAAAGTCGGTGCACGTGCATAAGAGGATTGGCGATGAAAACATCCCTCAAGCAGCAGAAATATGCATAAGCAGCCGAACTGCCGCTGCCGCCAACTTTCGGAAACGCAGCCACTCTGGTTCCGCAACGTGTCGTCAAAGTGATGGATTTCTCACCGGGGACCGTGTCCCAAGCTGGCTGCGCCAATTCAACAATTACGTCAATTTAGGCGAGGGCGTAACAGTGCGACTGCGAGAGGGTCGCTTGTTACGCGTTACGCAAAACTGCGACCCACATGGGACGTGAAGTGTCAATGGCACATCTGCGGTGGTGGCTGGACAACCAGCGACACCTGCGGAAGCATATCTCACCAATTCCATTTATAAGAAGAGTAAAATAATCTCCGACGAGTTCTTTAAAATGAAAATGAAGTCCGCCATGACGTTCCCTTATCACACGGTTTGATCTAGAGATCAAAGCTTCACCTCTGCAAATGTTCCAAGTGTGGCATCTCTTTTTTAAAGAATTTACTATCTATTTATCGACCAGCTGAATTCGCAACGTCCTCATAATGTAACATTCTGACACGTTCTGCTATTCTCATGTTCTTAAATCAATATATGTACTTTGGTCACTGTAATGCACAATTTCAAGATAACTATTCGGATATAAGAATACTTTACTTAACGTCGTAACCCTAAATAGTTTATATGAAGATAAATGGAAACGACCAATTTATAGAAGAAAAAAAAATTATTCGATCATTACTACGTTTCCAACTTCCTGGGGTAAAACTAAATTTTATAATGTTTTGTACAACATACAATAACCCGAATAAATGTAAATTAATAGTATTTATTAAAACATTATAAAATTTAAAGTGACAGTATATCGTTAAAAAAATCTAAATTCCAGTTTATTATTTTTTTAAAAATAAATAATAATAATTATCAAGATAAGTTATCAAAATTATTATTATTTACCACAAGATCTACTTATTTACAGTTTGTACAAGTTTTCAAGCAATAAAATTAAAGTATCTAATTAACCAAAAACAAATTTATCGAAGATAATTTTATTTTACCTCAGGAAGTTGGAAATGCGAGGACGAAACGTAGATTCTAATTTTTTTTAAATAAGTAAATATTACTTATGTTGATTATTATTATTAGTAGTAGTAGTAAGATTTATTGTTATTTATTACAAGAGCTACTTATTTACAGTTTTCACAAGTTTTCAAGCAATATATATATGAAGTATCTAATTAATAAATTCTTAAATTTCCTAATTGTATCACGGTTTCTGATTCCTTTCGACAAGTTGCTAAATTCTCTATTGCTCTAATCAATTATACTATTATTTTAAAAATACAACGTATTCTTATTTGTGGCCAGCTCTAGTTTACTTATTACCCATAATTTACGTACTTTTTAAAATATTAAAACTACTTATTGAGGCCTTAATAAAATGATACTAGAGGATGGAAGTTAAGCAAATTTTGAAAACAGAAACATGTAAAAATGCATGTTAAGAGTTATTTATTTGATAATTCATAACGCTCTGTTTTTCATCTAATTAAATCTATCATACAATACAGAACAAATTTAATTTTTACGTAACATCGTCTCAGGTGCCTTGGTGAAAAATTTCCCTTATCAGCAGTAATTCATTTTATTTGCACAATCTATATTAAAATTCACGTTCATAATTCGATTTAGTTAACAATTTCAAATATTTAGGAATTATTAACTATCATATAATCAATCACAATTTACTTTCATAGCAATATACACGCGTTTAGTTTTTAAGGCATTCAACTTAAGTTTATTACAAGTGAGCTATAATGTGAACTCAATCAATTTAAAGTTTTGCCCACCTTATTGAGTAATGATAATAATATTAAATACTTCCTTCCTTCGACCGTTACTTATGACTGGAAAAGTTTATACATCCAGAATTCAGTTACTGTTGATATCACGAGAAATTTTCAATTTTTTATGTTTGTCAGAAATTTAACTAGAAAGAGAGATTCAATTTGTAATCCATTGCATGACGTCAATAATTTACAATTCCCTTTCAGGGTCTATTAGGCCATTCGAAGTAAATATGACAAACTGAGAACCTTCAATCTATAATAATAAAGATAATACAACCATAAATTAACCATTTTCAATAGGTAACGTAATGCTGATGTAACTACACATATTTCACAATAATCCGATTAGAGCAACAAAAAACATTTCGCATCGTCTATCGTTACGACTTCGTTATACATACAGACTCGATTAATCCGGATTATAGTATTACGTATGCATTCTTGGGGTGGAACCCTAACTTACGGGTGGGCTCACTTATCCAGATAACGTTACACATACCCATCACACTATTTCCATTTAAGGTTCAACTACTGTAAACGTTCAATTCCGGAATGTCATTTTTTTTTGTTCGTTGCAGCATTATTAATTTTATATAACTAACGGGCAATTTTCATTTCAATTAACCCCGATACACCTAACGGCGATTCATCTATATAGAGCGAATATTGTAAACGAAATTGGATATTATATTTGAACAGAAAAAATCTAATGCGAGTTACAGTGTGGTGGATGTTTCAGTATATACTTCGCTTTAAAATCAGTTCTTTTTTCATTTTTATTAGTTTTGGGGCATTTTGTTGCATAAAGCTTTATTTTGTAATTTTAAAAGGTATAGTAATGTAAAAAAGTTTTAAAATAAGAATTTTTTCTTTAACGAAATTTTGTAAATATTAAATGACTGATTTTAATTCCAGAAAACAAAGTGAAGTTATATCAAAACACGACGCTAAAGTTTTAGAGTAGATTAAATAATTTAGAGTTATAATTTATTCTTTTTGATGCTTCGAACTTAATCTTATCAAATTTCGTTCTACGATATTCAATACGTCGATTCAAATTTTTTAAAGATTAACGTCGATACTTTTGGCAATTTAAATTTCGAGGTGGCTAAATTTTAGCTTAATTTTTGGACTCGTTGAAATAATTTCAATGTAATTTTCGATTACTCGTGTATGCTGCCGATTGTGTTTGGTTAGTTAGCACAGGAGCGGTAAAATTTGTTGAACTTCTGGAACTCCGAAGTTCGACAAATGCCCTGCGCAGGCCAGCACTATTTGTACATTCCACGAGAAAATGTATAATTTTTTTATATGCTTACAAAATTATTAATTGACAACTGAGTACAGTAGATTTAAGATTGAAAACTTGTTATAACCTAATTTGTTTTTTATTGTAATAATTAAGTATAATTTTGTAACAGTTCAATTAAATTATGTTTTTAAATTTTTAGATAGCCGAAAGGTCCTTTGAAAATGAATAAAAAATTCCAATCAAAATTAATATATACTTATGGTTTATTAAGTTGTGTGACTGATTAAAACGAAGGGTTATTCATCTTAGTCATATAAAAACATTATTATTCACAAATACGTTCCTTCTATAAATTTAAAACTACGAAGAACGTCATAATTTTGTATTATTTTTCTAGATTAAATAAAATTTTTCTGTTTTTCGCTGAACTTATTGTTATTTGGACAGAAAATAACACCGCTTAACGGAAACAAACGAACCGTAATCAGATCACGATGTTATCGACGAAATAAATTTGGCATTAACATATTTCCATATTATTACAGTGAAATTTTTATATGTGGTAGTGGTACTAAAATAACAATTACCACAGACTGTAGCAAGCGGAAAGTTAATCAATTTCTAGGATTAAAGCTGTATGATAAATTTTCCCAGTTAATCCGCATGCCAGGAAACTCAGTACAGTTTGATGTTTAAATTTTTATTTATTATGCAAGTCCTTTTTATTTACTTCCACTCAAATATAATTACAGAATATCTGACAGGCGCAAAATACAATAATGTATAGATCGTGCCAAAAATCATTAAGCTTTAGGTGCACATTAGAAGAAGGGAGTAGGTTTAGGGGAGTATTGTTGTAGGGGCGGAACCGACGTTGGGAATAGGCTACTAACTATTTGAAAAATAAGCTTTATACTCTCAGGATGGAGATATACAAACAGCGCCAAGGTTTTTACCACACCCTGCTCTCACCATCCCTTCAAATGTATGAATGACGTTCAAAATATCCTGAACTGAACACAATATTTTTCCTTGCGTCAAAATAGATTTTACACTACCAAGTAGCCATAATAAAGTCTCGCGTTAAAGTGGGCTCCTGCCCATACCCGCTATCATTACGTTGGAACGTGTAATTTACTGTAGAGACACACTAGTCGAGTACATTGCATTCGAAAAGGTGAACTCAACTGTTCTCTGCGTAATGAGCTCTTGGTCGCAAAACAAGATTCGTCTACATTTTTTATTTATCACATTTTTCCAACGTGACCATACGTGAATTTGAAACACGATTGTAACGAACGGAGAAAATTATGGACACGATAGGAATAACACTTCATTGTCATAGATTTTACGAGACTATCATGCATGTTTCAATGGCAAACATTTAAAAACATTCCACATTGAGTTTTATCTATGAATTAATATTTCAAGTGTATATTTTAAGATAACGCAAAGTGGTTAATTTTTTAGTTAATCCTTTTGGTTCACGATATATCCTATTTTGACACCTCTGGCAATGAAACTGCACTTTAAATGTTAGTATACCACTCAACCAAATGCTGCTGCTAAAATTTCGCGGTATTGCGTCTTGATAGGATTTGAACGTCGATGATGATGTCACTCGTCACTGATGTAGACGAATTTTGAGAAATGTGACAGGCGACTTTTACCCTTATCGTCCAAGTTCATCTAACTTAAAGTATGCAATTATTATATTATGTAATTGATTGCAAAACGTGCCTCAATAGGTTTGGATCAACACTGAAAGGCAATGACCGTAACGAGAATGAGATCTGTTGGAAATCCTTTCGTCCTAGTCAGCTTTGAAGGGTGGTGACTCGGCAATCTTGTTGGGGGAGGGGGGAATGAACCACACTGGTTGGTGACTGTCCGCAGAATTGCAATTCTCCAAGAACTGCAGTGACCTTCATTCCCTCGGTAACGTGTAATTTACTGTAGAGACACACTAGTCGAGTACATTGCATTCGAAAAGGTGAACTCAACTGTTCTTTGCGTAATGAGCTCTTGGTCGTAAAACAAGATTCGTCTACTTTTTTTTTATTTATCACATTTTTCCTACCTCTATTTTACTTCTTTTCGTCTCTCGAAGGTTCACTGATGAGGCTTCCAAAACACTGCTATTATATTGGAATTTCTGAGCACTGAAAGAGAAGTCTCTCGTTTTGAGATACAAGAACACATTCATAATAATGAGACCTGAAATTACCTGTACGGTGCAGTAGTATATATATATACTACTTCACCGTGCAGGTAATTTCAGGTCTCATTATTATGATATATATGTATATATATACTACTGCACCGTGCAGGTAATTTCAGGTTGAAACTCTGTTACAGAGAAGAAATTTTACATAACAAAATTCGCATAAAAACTCCTAGATTCATAGATGTTATAAAACTAAGCAATAATGAAAAGTAGTAACTTCCTATAATCATACAGCCCTTTTGGATCATAACTTAAACGAGTTATTCTTCTTTCGTAATGGATTTCCTCACGTGCTTTTCACTTTTTTTAAAGCAAAGTGGCCGTAAGTCTTTTGTTATTGGGGTTCTGCTCACTAAGACTTTACTTCTGTCATTACTGTCAATGAAACCTCAACAAATGCGATAAACTTCTATAATTGTCACAACATTTTTGGTTCAGCACTACAACACGATATTTTTCGTATTTGTTTTCCATAAAAGATTTTTTGTATCTGAAAAAATTGCCCTATTCCTTTACAACTGTTGAGTTTTCACATTCTAATGAAAGTCACCAAGGGTCTTAATCACCTCAATAATTTTAAAATTATATTTTAGTTATAAAACTAAGTGACATTCAATTTAATTTACATGCCTGCTATTAGTAAACGATTCTTGATTTTTTTTTTAAAAAAAAGGATAATTTATTACGCACCAGCGGCCCAGAAACAAGTCTAAGACACAAAGTAGAAAATGAACAGAAATAACATAAAAGTTCAGATCGTTAATTTTAAATTTACTTCGTCATTATAATTATTAAAGAAGGAAAAGTTATCACTGTTCATTAAGAAAAGAATACGAAAATTATTCTCTAACGGTTATAAATATATTTTGACTGATTTTTAAATTTTATACTGCAGGGATATTCAATCAGTCTAAATAATATTCCTAACTCCATAATTACATATTTATTTATGTAGTTTTGATGTAATACTGAAACATGATTTAGAAAGTAAATAAAACCGATTTTGTTGCACAAGGGATACAATATATAACATCAGCCAAGACACAAAAACATTGTAATAGTCCTGTTGTTGAATTCATGAGGTAAATTTTTGATTTTATGAATTATTGCACGGTTCCTAGGAGAAAACTGATAGTCTACTCAGTTTTTTTTGACGCGTAAACTAAACAAAGAAATATTCCAAATGTAACAAACCTCATTATTCTTATCCACTTTACACGTGATGATGGACTGCCTTCTGATTTGTAAAAAAGTAATGTTTACACTGTAACTGAAATCATAGGAATTAACTTTAATTTAGTCACTTTGATGCACAACTCACCGTTTTTTTTTATTTCTAGCCTGATACGAATTTTGTTGAACATAAGAAACGCTTTGAATTTAAGAAGTGCCTTAAATCGACCGTTTTCTTGTTGTGTAAATACAACTGGAGGACAAAAGACATAGCAGGGGAGTGTGAACAAAGCGCCACGGACTTTATTTGCAAAGAACGAGACTCGACATTTGTATCGACTACAATTTTTTTCCTCTGTTTACTTGCTGAAGGAATCGAAAATAATGGTCACGTGTAGTAGTTTGCCACTAACAGCAATATTTTAATACAGTATTGATTGAGAAATAATCACACAAAAAAAAACAATAATATTTAACATATATGTTTTACGATTTCGGTATAATAAACATTTAAAATGATAATAAAAAATTGAAAAACGCTGGTCAAAAACTGATCATTATTACTGACGTTTAACTGGTCATGAAAACCCAATATTATTACAGGTTATCGATATTATTTGATGGATTTAAACGCTAGGCGCCTGAGGAATACTATTAAATGTCGTGTAGAATCACTAATCTATAGTTTTGAGTTGTGCGATCTTTCTTTCGTTTCAAAGTGTTTCTGAAAATTAAATCGTGCATGTTTCTATTTCTTTCTGCTTTCATATCTCATACAATGTCTAAATGTATCCCGTTTTTCAGGAATCAAGACACAAAAACTCGTATTCCATCCTCCTTTAAGGGGTAGATTTTAGACTTTCTCAACCATTTCTACACAGCAAACCACGTTTACCCTCGAGTGAATTATTTTAAGTCTTAAATACGCACCAAAATTGTACATCGTAGGATGAATGAACACTTTGCTTTCCGGTTCTCAGATTTGTGTTAACAGAATTATTTTCTCAGGCCGCAATACCATTTTTGTTGCTGATGACTTTTAAATCGCGAGGCATTTTCTAAAAGTATTTGCATTTTTTGGAAGATTTAGTGCAAAATACAGTTATTTAAGAAGCATACAAACTAACCAGTGAACGAATTGCAGACACATCAAACCAAATTAATAGCACAAAATAAATAAAAATAGTACAATAAATTTAATTAAAGTTCTCTAAAATGATGACTGTAGATGCAATTTTAAGGCAATGCCTCGACAATGGCTTCCTCAGGAATGAAAAAAACACACACAATGATAGATGGAAACATCATAATGTCTCTACTGTTCTTAATATACTACTTTAAATCAGCAATATTCATTTACTATTGTGGTAACGGTGAATTAATTCACTCGTTCCTTTTCCAGTCATGAAATTTTTACATTTGCTACTATTTTGTTTACGTCGTATTTCCGGCTGCATTTTTTTCTAGGAACTCTATATGATATCAACTCATTAAATATTTTTTATCAGTTGTGTTGTTCATGAAGGATAAATATTTCACTGTGACTCAATTACCACAAATCCTACAAAAACTGACGAATTTTAAATTAGTTAATATGTGTGTTGAGTATAGGCAATTAATTTGTAGGAGCAATAAAGATTTAGAAATCCAATTTTCGTGAATATTTTCAAAACAGATACAGCAACAGGTAAGTATTTACGAGAAATTGAGTTAAAAGAGGAGAATTTTTCTACGTTTACAGCAGAAACCCGTCCCAGCATTCTTCGTAGAAATTCAAAACTTTTTACTATATTTTTAGAAAACTACTAAATTATGTGTAATCTTCGATTATTTATAGTATTTTTATAACACACAACGCACTATTTCATTATCTATATCTTAGGAGAAAATTTATATCGGCCATTCGTCTCGGGTCAATACGATTCTATCGCTTGATTTATCGAGTTTGCACGTTACTCGCTGTATTTGCCACAAATAAAATACCCCAGACATAAGAATTGGAAACCTTGAGTGAAATAAAAATGTTTATAGTTACCAGTTAATTCTTACTACGAAACGAAAGTTACGGAAGAAATTGGAACGTAATCTAAATCTAAGGATTAGAATGTATACGAAATTATCAAAGATAATTTCTGCTTATTTAATAATTAAAATATCACATTTCGCTATCGGACAATGGAATGATTCAAATGCAACCCCTCATATAGTATGGAGTAGAATATAATCTCCAAGGAATGCGGATACAGTCACAATTTCGTTAGGTCAATTCCGTACCAACTAATCGTGTAATCCAATTACGTTGTGATTTCACACTTGAACGTTGAGTTAATGGCTCCGATTCAGGGGTTCTTTTCCATTCACATTTATGTTCGCACTCGTTTATGGAAAGTTTAGTCAAATGAAGGCGATTTCAGTGGATGTAATTATTTCGAATCGCGGCACATTAGATTACCCTCCAGCTACAGAAATTTTCATTTTATTTTGCACGTCAGCAATTAACAATGGCCGTCTCCCGCACAAAAATTTACCTGTAGTCAACACTAGTCTGCATTCATTTCAGAAAAAGCTCCGATTCTTTTTTTGTGTACCGCAGGTCAAAAGATGAGCACAATGGAGCATTTACAAGAGTACCCCTACTCAATTGGCTTAGCTGCAATTGTTGCCTGTAGGTTTTATATTTGTATTCATTTCTCCTTATGTCCTTGTTGCTGGGCAGATGTTATAAAAAAAACCTGCTACACGAATTTGCAGCTTTGTTGTTTTAACAAAAAAAGTGGACAGAAATATGTCACATTGTAATTGCCTGTCTTTTCTGAGAACATATTGTTCACGCATTTTCATGTATTTCTTTTTGTTAATTCCCCCTTTTTAAAAGCTCTTGGAGCAGTGACATCAATACAACAATTCGTATTCATGAAAACCTATATTTCGTGAATAGTTACAGTAATAATCATTCAGAAACATTGCGAGGTATGGAAAGAAAGGGCTTTGTAATTCGCTTATACATTTAAACACGGAAATCGTTTAGTATTTAAAGATGAAAATTAAATTATTATTCAATATTCCTATTTCAAAATATTAAATTAATATCCATTTTCCTTCAGAAAATAAATATTTAAAGCATATATAAAAGATGCTTGTGAATGAATATATATTTCACTTTCCAACCGTAATGAGGAAAAATAATAATATACCAAAATTTTCAATACAATTATTTGGATACGACGAAATACTTAAAAACGATTTATTTGTGATAAATTTCATACAGCAAAGAAATTTCAGTGTTCGTATAACAATAATTTATTCGGAAAAGGTAGTAACGTATTTTCTAATTAAGAACAAATTCCTAAGAGACATTTCCATTTAAAATAACATCTGTTACCTTGAATAATCATTTACAGGAGAAGCTCAATGAAAAGTAGACAACAGCTAAAAGTATATAAGCAGGCGGTCAGTTCCAAGTACGATAAGCACCATGAACTTCCAGTTATGCCAGAATAGTTAATAAACACTTGAAGAAAAATAATTTTAGATGTTAAAAGGGTTATATTCAGTAGCAGGGTAAAAATTCTTTACATGTCCAACTTATTGAATTATTAAAATATTTTAATTTTTTTGGAAACAGTGATATTCAGAAATGAACCATTTTCCATGAAAGATGGGAAATATGTGTTACATGCAGTTAACACGTTTTGAAATACGACCAAATTGGAAAACGTCTTTTTAATATTATCTTATTTATGTTTGAAATATTAACAATAATGTCACTCAATAATCTCTAATCATTAAAAATATTTTTTTTCAACATTAGTAAAATGATAATTCCCGGTGCATTTTATGAAAATGTGAATATTGTAATACGCTACTAATCATTCTGATTTTTAATGACTTCCTACTACTAACAAGATAAGCTAGGTAATTACTTAAGGAAAAGGAAATAGAAAATTTTGCTATTGTACATAAATTCTTTGATATGTTCCAAAATTTATATTTTAATTAAATTTTTAATTGTTTTAAACAGCAGCAGCCGCTAATCCTATTCTAGAATTCCAATTTTGGTATTTTAAATTTATTCCACTTAATTGTAGCATCGCTTTTGTTGAGGTATTCAAATAACAGCATCCAATAGACTAAATATATTAGAAATATATTGAATAATCTGAAAATTTCTGGAGAAAGTCACAGCAAATTAAAATCAATAATATAGTAAACCTCGAAGATGTGGCTTCATTATTCCTTAAATAAGAGCAATAATATAGTCTTGTTATGGATGCAATATTTTATACTATATTAAAAAGTAAGTTCAAGGATCATTAACTGAAAGTCCGTTTTATTGCTAAATAATTAATCTTAAATTTACTCTCACAACAGTTAATTATTAACGTTTGTTGATGGAGGGATAGGGAAAAATATTGAAGTATTTACTTGCGTGTTAAATTGGTGTTAGATGAAGTTTCACGTTGTATGATACAAATGTTTGAATTCTCTTTCGAGTTTCTGCAAATGGCCTGCACTCGGTAAGTCTGTGCCGGGCTCCTACTGCAATATGTCCTGATTAATGAAACTTTGGAGGTGACTAATTTGCTGGGAAGTGACGCCTTTTAGTCAGAGCGGCTCTGCTCGCGGTACACTGAACAAATGAAAACCTCTGTGTCTCGGGAATCAAGAACTGGTTCTCCCAAAGGGCCGCCTTCTTTCAGCTCAAAGAGAAATTTGTTATTATGAAGTCCGTATCCAGCAGCAGACCATCATTAACAGTCCGTACAAGTGGCAGGGTCTTTCTCACAGGTAACGCAGTCCTGTTTGTGCATTTTAATTGGGCCCTAATGGACAATATGCAGGGAAGTAAGTCGCTTGCTTGCCTCGGGAGGAGCGCATAATTATTCGCGAGGACTAAGGATATAATTCTAAATTTTTATATCTCACCTTAAAATGACAAAACGATTTTTTTAAAACAATACGTTTCAATTCTCATGAACATAATAAATTTTTAAGTTTCAAATGTATGTCCTTAATAGAAATATAAACAGAGAAATAGCTGCCGCTCATTGCTACATATATTATGAAAGTCCAAAAGCACACTGCTAGCATAATAACGGCAGGAATCATCGATAAAAATTGTGTAACTGTCCAAAAATGTAAACACTCGCTGCGAAATCTCTAAAAATATACTACAGTGAAATATATTTCCAGTTTTTTTCTTTTGTTTTTTCTTCAGGCAAAAACAATACTATTCTTTAAAAAAATCATTTCTAATAATATGATTCTACACTTAATATAAATCGCTTTTGTTGAGGTATTCAAATAACAGCATCCAATAAATTAAATATTTTAAAAAATGTATTGAATAATCTGAAAATTTTCGGAGAAAGTCACAGCAAATTAAAATTAATATAGTAAACCTCTAAGATGTGGCTTCATTATTCCTTAAATAAGAGCACTTGTTATGGATGCAATATTTTATACTTTAAAAAGTAAGTACAAGGATCAGTAAATGAAAGTCCGTTTTATTGCTAAATAATTAATCTTAAATTTACTCTCACAACAGTTAATTATTAACGTTTGTTGATGGAGCGATAGGGAAATATATTGAAGTATTTACTTGCGTGTTAAATTAATGTTAGATGAAGTAATATAATTATACATTCAACTACAGTTTAAATATGGACCTTACGACCAGTTTACTAATTATTGTTTAAGTTCTATGTATCTGCCACCGGGCATCTGCCCATTTGAAAATTTAATAAATACAGTCTATGACGTCACCACACAAGTATACGGTTTTACAATAAGGACGAGTCGATGCTGAAGTGGAATAAAACAAGCCGTGCGTGAGGTATTAACTAAAATCTTCTTTTCTTTGAAAGAGCATACATGGCGCATTCAAATCCCCCCCAAAAAAAATTAATACCACCAACACAGCTCTTTTTTTTTCGTTTCCACTTCGACCTGCTCTTATTGAAAAACCCAAGTTTGCGGTAAGAAATGTGAATGTCAGTATAGTCAATACAAACCGCAGGACACGTCGAATAATGATGAATAATTCATATTAGTTTTTTAATAGATTTTAATGTTAATGTGCAATGACTGACGAAATAATTTCAATTGAGAATTCTTGAAATTTTTTGTTTACGTTTATATTTTTGGCATTTAGTAAGAGTTGTTTTTAAAATATATCTTGACTTTATCAGATCCAATATTCCACTCTGATTCAAATTTTGTGAGGCCTTTAAAAAATTATGAATTAATCAGTTTAATATTCCCAATATTTTGTTCAATTGTTAAAGCATAATTTTGGAGATTGTTGTGGTTCTATTGTTTTAATTATTTCAATTAAGTCCAATTAAAATTAACAGTTATAATGTATATTTGGATTCTCGTGAAGCATATTTTGGCTTTCAGTAGAATTAATTCGGTTTATGCTAATTATAATATTAAAATGGCCCTTTATTATTTGATCTCAGAAAGATTCATTATTTTATCTAAAAGAAAATAATACACACTTCCGCATAGAATTTATAAATTTACTGTAAATTGCAGTTTAGAAAACGTCTATGAGAAATGTACACGTATTTTTAAGACAAAGTTTTAAATAAAAGTGGGATATGTTATTAAAATTCCAGAAAAAATACCACTTTCCTCGGAAAATTATTGTATTTCTGCTTCCCTTAAGTAAAAAATTTAATTACAAAAATTATGTTCACGCAATAACTCCCTTAAAATTACTCTGAAGATTAATTAAAGAATCGAGAAGCGATGCGTAAAATGCGTGCCGCAAAATTTTCCGAACCATTGGCTCGTTTTGACTTATCTTTAATTACAACCGAGAAACAATCGACGAAGCGGCGGTGCGATAAGGAGAATTTAAATACGAAATTAAAACTCAGGTAGCAGCTAGACCGCTTCGTCTTGTAACTGATCACACGTCAAATCACCAGTAAATATTCACTAATTGCTTCGAACGTTACACGGATATGTAAAGATTTTGGCGTAATTTCATCTTACATGAAAATGTTGCTTGTTTTTTTTAATATGTCGTTGATTGTGGAACGTAAAAACGTGTAAGTGTATTCTTTTATTCTTTGATGGATAGCCTTTAAATAGCCTTGGTGTAATGTCGGGTTGAGAAGATTAAGGTTAGTAATTATATAGTAAGGTCAGTGAGATATATATTACATTATTTGAGACAAAGCAGAGACTTTCAGTTAGAAACGCAAACGGTACAAAACATTCTAAAAAAATGAGAACCAATCGGTGAGAATGAAAGGGAATTTGGAGCATGTTAATGTTATAATAATAAATAAAAAATTGTCTGATTATAATTCATTTAGTGGGAATAAACACCTTTTTGCTCAGTCTCCAGTAGTACTCTTTTCTGTTCTGCTCATTTGGATTTTCAAGTGAGACATTATGTGTTATACTCTTAACTAAAATCCAATTTTTAACGGATGTTCATATGGAAAGCTACGGCTAATAAATTTATTTCAGTTTAATAGAAGTGTCTTCGAACACAACCGTACATACCCCGCGGGTTGATGCAAGATATAAATATTAGATTTACTTTAATCGTCTCAACACGCGGTGCTTAGAATATGAATCAGAAAAAGGCGTGTTTTCACTCCTGAATCAAATACACGTAGACGAATTAACAAGACGCCAATTACGCTTTCACACTGTTCCTCGGGCGTAGTCATAAGACAAAGCAAGACTAGCGTTCATAATTTAGTTCCCTTAGTAATTAGAAATCAATGTTAACTTAATTGTACGCTTCGTTGAGATGAGCGCTGAACGTTTAGAGACAACGATGCCTTTCTGACTGATGAAACTAAGGGGAAGAAAAAAAAGGTAGGCCATTCTAATAATTTTTCTGCACAAACTACGGTGACAAGTATAAATACGATGATGATTAATCTGGTGGCAGTGGCGCGCGATAAAGTAACGCGAAAAATGGTTGCCTGAGTGAAAAGGAACCAACCCCTGCTTTACTTTGAAATTATTATTTTACTGACCTTTATCTTTCACCTTTGTAATGATATACTTGAAAATGTTGTACAATAGCAATATATTAATATTTTTAGAAATAACGATCAAATACTCTTTAAGGATTACAGTAAACAATCTTTACTAAAGAATAATTGTATTTTGAGAAATTAAAGAGTATGTAAGCTGTAACATACTTACAAACATGACTAATAGTTTTTAAAGCATGACTCTTGCTTTGGCACATATTTTACGCGAGGTAACTATGAGCTCAACTCAAATTTTTACCCGACCTTCACAACGGGTACTGTTGATTTTTCTGTTGATGCAAAATATCCACACCTTGTTTTACGTTATTTTTTGGAGGTGTTCTGATCGTACCCCGTCTTCTAGAAGGTCAAAATCTTTCCCATTTGGTCTCCGCAGGACATGTGACCTTTGTTCAATTATAATAACAGTTGTTTCAAGAAAGTACGTAACGGATTATTCCCGCCACATTGATTGGCAGAAAGCAGTCGGCTACTCGTTCTTTCTACCATTTGTCCTGGAATCATAAACGCGTTTCCAGCAACTGTAGCATTGCAACTGAAATCGTGTTCAGAGACCGATAAATTATTACCTTTCAGATTCACCCAAATAAAAGTTCTTCGATAAATATCTTCATCAATCCTGTTTATCCTTATCAAGTCACAATAGTTATGCTTCAACACAATCGGGTGAAATACATAATGTAGTAGAAGACAACAGATGAGGCTGCTCAAACATTGACGCGAGAAATTGCCAGCACGGTAAAAAGAAACCGGACGGTGAGAATATAATTGAAAATCTAATAATTGAAAATTTCAAAACAGGAAATGAATTCGCATTCCAACGCAAAGAGATGTGAAAAAAAATGTGACTAGAAGGATTTAATTACTGCACTACTGCAAAACACAAAAATTTTCGATTCAAATATCCGTCGGATTGAAAACACCCATGGAACAAATGTAACCAACGGCGAATTTGGACATAATTAATTAATTTATGGAACAACCATATTTTATGAAGCCTTGGCCCATCTCTAGCTACTTGGTCATGAAAATTTGTTTGCTAGTTTGAGAATCGCTTTGTCTCTACATACGTGCTTATGATATTTATTTGGATGTTTAATGCCACTCCATTTAATTTTATCACAACGAACGCCCGTTCGTCTGAATAAAATTTTTAGGAAGTCTGGAACGAAACCAAAATAAAATCTTTGATTTGGGAACAGATTTTAAAGACTTTTAAACTACTTTCATTGGATTCTCAATGCTATGAATATAAATAGAAAGGAATATGTTTATAAATATAGTATACTTGTGAAAGTGTAGTTGTTACTGGGCTGTACGGTTTTAGTGTATTTCTCAGCACATTTCAGAAAAAGAAACCAGTTGAACTCAAATTTTCGGATAATAAAGTATGAGAAATAAGTAGTAAGAAAAATTTACTTGGTAAATTTTATTGCAAGAGAACTTTAAATTACTTTACAACAGAATTCTCAAATTGATCATATTCACGTTAGAGTTTTCGCCCCCTAATTGAAAAACCTCGTCACCCCTATGATGTTTATGTTACGCAAGCGTTTGTGTGCGGATGAGTTAACAACCTATACACGTGTTATGCCATAGCATTATGTGTTTGCTTGGCGTGTTTGCTTAAGGTCTATGCCGGCGAAATAACTGTCCGGCGTGCTATTTCAAGCATACAGCGCAAACAGGCACCAGCAGGGGCTATTTGTCAGAAGGATCATGTCATATAGCGCAAACTCCCCTCGAGGTAACTTCTTAACAAGTCAACAGGCAAATTAAAGTAACTAATACGCGCACTCTTGGGATTAAACGAAAATATTTCCCAATAGAGGGTTGCGCAGAGATGTTCTGTTATTGGGGGCTCAATCAGAAATTCAGCACATCCAGCTAGACGATATTGGCACGCAACTACCTCAAGGATTCCATTTTGGAAAAAATTGTAATAACAGGTGAGGTAATTTTTATTAGTTCCAGTGTTCTCGCAGAAACCGGTTTCCCAAACTGAGTTCCGCAAAAAAAATTTCGAGTGACTATCAATACTATAGATTATAATATCCTTTTATAATACAACTCAATCAGTTAGTGAAACGAAAACTCCGTTTGCATCTAACAGGATAGTAAAATCATGTCTCACGCCTTTCTTTGTTTCGCAACGTTGTGATTCAATTTTCCGAAACAAGCTAGAAACAAAGAAACCCTATTCCTCGTTTCCCGCTTCAACAGGTAACATGGGTAACTATTAACAAGTGTGGACGTGTCAGTGAACTAGAATCCTGTAAGAGTGGGTTAGAGATTGCCATAGCCCAGAGTTATACAGATAATTAATATTTATTTTAAAGTTAAAGTCAAGAAAATTATTTTTAAATATTTTATTCCAACTTGGCAATGACCAGCTATGGCCAATAAATAAACCAACCTCATACACCTTTCTTTATGGAATGTAATTGAACGACGCACAATTGCAGTCTCTGAGCACTAACTAGTAAAACGGTTCTGAACCGGAGAACTGCGGAAAAAGTTTAGTGGTCCGCAGAAGATAATTAATATTTTTTTTTGCTGACAAATAAGGGGATATTTTTTAAATGGATTATTATGACAATATGTGGAAAGCTTCTGAACAGGTTTTTTAAGGTGTTAAATTTCACTGTTTCACTGTCGTTAGGTTAGCTCACAAATATGAAATATTAAAGTTTGTAAAGCGAAACACTAATTTGTTTCAAACAAATGGCGAGTTTCATGAATACGCGACTAGAAATCGTTCAGCTCTAAGGTCGGACAAGCATCGCCTTGCTCTACACCAGAAAAGTAATCACAATACCGGGATAATTTTATACAACAGCCTTCCGCCAGAGGTTAAAAATAGTACCTACAAAAGCTTCGTGAAGCAGAGTAAAACTATTCTTTTAAATGGCGCGTTTTACTCGGTACCAGATTTTCTTAATCGTCCTTCTAGTATTTAAATCAAGGTTCCTGCAAAAAGTGTTGAATGAGCTGCCTTATAAAATAGCACACATCACATATCTTAAAATTTCTATTCGGTTTTTTCTGCTCTTTTGTTTGTTTGTTTCATGTATTGCCTGGAGCAAGGACAGTTTCCTGGTCCAAGTAGTTAAAACTCCATTTCGTGTTCCTCAGTGTGTGCTTGTTTGTGTTTCCCAGTGTGTGTCCGTGTTGTGTTTATATTAACTTTTGTCTATATACACTTTCTTTTACTAATTTATTTTAAGTTTATTTGTCTTTAATTATTTAATTTATTTTGTTCATTTTTAATTTTTAATGTATGACGTATCCTATTTCCTCAATCGAGGATTAATGGAAACAACAATAAATCTAAATCTAAAGCAGCGAAACAAAGCAGAGTGGAGTGAATGAGAATATGAAATTGTTTTTAAGAAAAATATTGGTGGCAAAAAAAAATTCCACAATTTTAAAAAAATGTTATGAATGAAGCCACGAAAGTGATAAACTGAGTAAAATCAAATCCACTTCAATCTTGTTAAAATAAAATTTTGAGCGATGAAATGGATAGCGAACAAAAGCACCATTAAGACTTTTCGAACTTGGAAATGGGTTGTTGGTCTTCTCGAAGGCACAAAAACATTCAGGACAGTATTTTGTCGAAGTTTTAACAAATTATTCATGGATGATAAAAGTTGCAAATATGGCAATACAAAGTGCAATTAAATTGTCATTACAAAGAACAAGTATTACAGTTTATAATACAAGAGATAAACTTGCATCTTTTCCAATCATCCAAGACACTAAGTGCTTTATTTATTAATATTTTTGTATGTATTACATTTTAAAATTTTAAAAATTACCAAATTATATTTTTTTAATTTTTCCATTAGAAATAACTCCGCTTAAAAAAGCCAAGGGTTTCGGTAAAATATCGGATTTTGCGACGGGTTCCATTGCAGAAAAAGTTTGGGAAACCCTGTCGCAGAGAATTGTAGCTATCGAACAAACTTGTCTCTGATATATGTAGAATGTCTACATGAACTGCCGTCGAACGTAATTCCAATTACGCTTACCTACGGCATATGGCCGTGTAAGTTTATTTCAATCCTTATTAAAATCTGGAACATCGTTTCCAGACAGCAAACAACGTCAGAGACGTTAGTAAACTTCTTTCGTCGAGTTCTGAGGAAAATAAAATTGGTGCCGTCCTTAACGTAACTGCCATGAGATTCTCTCTCTCCCGTTCATTTCCCTGTGGTGCGCGTGTGTCGTCTGCCCCATATAATAAGCCTTGCAGGGAAGGAGTCGACGATAAAATGTCTTGACAGCGTAAAATTGAAGCCAAATTAATGCCTTACAACATTACGAGAAAGCCTGGGTGCTTATTGCCACAAGAAAAGAATAGTCTTTTTTTTTAATTGTATGAGGGCAGATTTTGTGCAATAACCAGTGCGGTGTTTATTTAAATTTATTTCATTCAAACTTTGTACTCAAAGTTACAACAGATAATTGTAATACTTGAGATTTTATTTAGCGTCTGTGATATGAGCATTTTTTTTTAATTAGCAAGAATCTTATTTTTGGTTGCCAGATAAAAGTTGTGGTTGGGTCAGAAGACAAGATTTGGATGCGAATTTCGTGATGGACGTCGGTCCAGTGTGCAACGTGCCATTACACCACAAATTTCAATTGCGGGCAAATGACAAAAGACCCAAATGACGAGGTAGTTGGCTAACTGACTCACTAATTAACACGGTATCGACGCATTACGTGCCTACGTCTAAAGCTCGCATGTACTGCCTGCCACCACCTCTGTGATGTCACGTTTTCGGTCACCTCATATTTATTCGCAATTGATCCCATGAACTTGTGTTATAGTCATCATTAAAATGCTAAAAAGAAGTACTTTCCTACACCACCATAGAAAAAATTTCTTATTATTTCATATACAGTAATAGCGAGCTATTCATCTAACGTGGTTAATTAGCATTTTTTTTAAAAAAAATTACAGATTACAAATTCAGGATGACAGTGTTGCGACACAAACTATACGTAAAAATACGGAATTAATTTTCTGACAGAGTAAATGAACCAGGAGCTAAAAATCGAGGACCTAATTTCTGGTAAATAGGCTACCGTAACACGCCGTAAATTACCTATATAATCGGGGGTGGGGGAGGGGGGCTGCGTTTCCTCCGCAATTTTTTGCTTTGTAAAAAGAGTTCAAGTCAACCCCTGTCTCTTACGTATGAATCGTGATAAATTGAAGTGCGGGGGATTGTGCGAGGCAAAACTTGTTTGACACCGGCGTAACTTCACTGTAACAAAGGCCTTAATCGATGGTCCAAAATGTTCTTTGAAGCCGAAGTCATTTCCAGGAGCCAATTTTTAGACTCCCCATAAATTACACCGGCAACTTGCTCTCGCCATATCTTTATTTACCCTATAAACTCCTCTAACCGCTGCTCGGAGAGATAAGCGCGCCGCCTCCGAAATTAATGAGGCTTCATCCGTGTGTTTGTCAACAAAACTTGCTCAGCTGCTTTGTCTAACTTTGCTTGTTTCAATATTTATCCTTGTTTATACTGAATGTGCAAGTTTGACCCTTGGCGGGATAAATGTGACCAAGTGAAAGTACTTGCGAAATCGCACCTTTCCGCAAGTTCTCTGTTGCAAATAATGCTGAACAAAATTCTCTCTGAATCAGGTTTTATTTCTCCCTCGAAATATTTTCGGATCACATCTTCGAAACATATTAATATATTTTATTCTCGTTTTTAAGTGAGATTTTCTTCATATTTATTTTTACAAAATTCTTCTCAATATGTGGTCATCGCCTGGTGGTTTACTCTTTAGGACAAAAGACTGCTATGCTACAGGTTATAGTGCAAATAAAGCTGCTCTGGAATTTAAAATTAGCCGATATTCTTATCAAATATAGACACCAAGGATAAGGATGAACTGTTTGTCCTCAGGGCAGTGTTTCGCGGACTTGAAAGGCAGACTTAGTTAAGACCCTAAAATTACTTTTCAAATGAAACATAATTTTCTGACTTTAAAAATTACAATAAATGAAACGACGGCCAATAATAATAGCCTAATAAGATCATTTCGGCCGTAGGCTGAAGCAGTCAAGTAGTAAATATGATGAATTACTAAATTTTACGCCTGAGGAAGTCTCAAAAAGGAGATGAAACGTCGCTTTTGAATAAATAGTGATAAATTATATGCTGACTTATTGACCGTCTATTTTATTTATTGTAACTTTTAAAATGAATGTAAAGTTGACTCGTATGCAGATAAAGTTTTGAATTTGAAAACAGAAAATTTAATCTTTTACTACTTATTATGTAATGATCTTGCTCGAAAACAAAATGCCCATAAGTTACCGATAATTTGACTATTTTTGCTTGTATGTCTTAGAAACTGGTTCGTATTAAAGTGAAACAAAGTCAATCACTAATAAAATTATGTCAAGTGTTTTTTTCCGTTTTACAGTCGAACACCGTTATAATTGAAATTCGGTAAAACGAACAAATTTTTCCTTTTACAAATGAAAACGTTACTCGTTAAATCAGGGTGAAGAACAAAAATTGGGTTATAACGAGAAAATCTTTCCAACTTCCGAACCTTATTGCGGGTAGTTCCAATCAGGCCAAAGTATCAACAAAACTTCACTGAACCGTAACTTTTGAGTCATAAAAGGTTCGAAACCAAATGAACGTTTAACTTTCTTCGTATGTGACGAAAATATTTATTTTTCGAAATTTTATCGAGTGGTCTTTCGTCCTGCTCTTTTTCAGTTACAATTGCATTGACATTGGGTCAAGGAACTGTGACAAGTTTAAATCGAGAGTGGAAGTGTTGACATGGAAATAATGGCGGTATTGTAATCTTAAACACTCTGAACATTACCGAAGAATAAACAGTTATTATGAAGTTTCCTAATTGCAAAAGACAATTATAATTAGCAAGCTGATAAAATAAGACTCTTCATTGAATGGTTTAAAATTTAAATCAGGTCCGGCCTTAATTGACGATCCTATCTTGAAAGTTTAAGAAGGAGCACTTTTCCAAGGACATTTTATATTTCAGTTCAATTTAGTTATGCGACGTAATATTGACTGTTTATAAATATAGAAGCTGTTTTTCTGTAGTTTCAGAAAGAAAAGCCGGGGCTCCCACGTGTAAAATTCGTTAACAGTGTTCCACTGTATGTGAGAAACGAAAATTGGGGGTTTTTTCTCCCCTCGACCAGTATCTTCGAAGGTCCTGGGACTTTCAGTATGTTTGCCTCCTAATTTTTCCAGTTTATCTCAGGAGAGTTTACCACTCCAAATTTTACGCTCAAAAAATAAAAATCAGAAAAAACCGTTACTAATAACAAAATATTTCTGAGGATTTCACTTTGCACGACCGATTCTGTTCCTTCATTTTACGTCAGGTTACCTCAGGTTATGAGCTTTACTGAAGGTACAAAAATTCCCATGCCATTAATTATCGCCATCTTGTATCCCTTACTTCCCGGGAAACTGTTTCAGAATCACGATAAGCGACTTGATCTGTCATCGACGGTCTCGAAGATTATGACCAGAGAAAACCTTAGCCTCGGATTCTAGCACACGGATTGCTTTGACAAAGGAGTAAGCTCCTACAACTGAGGATTACCTCACAATCCCCACTTAACAGATTAAACGCACACTACAACGCACGTTTAAGGAGTAATATATCGCAGGTAATCACAAGTCAACTCTATCTTGAAGTCTTTTCTTTTTCCTTCTGGTGAGAATAATAATGAATGTTTCAGGAACAGATATAATCGAAAATTTAACCCAATGAAAATATGAGAGGACTAAGAAACAATCGGAAAGAGCATTAATTTTATTATAATGGACACATGTAAACTCAATACTGACTATATTGCAAATAAAAATTTATTTATGGACATTATTCCGGACACATGTAAACTCAATACTGACTATATTGCAAATAAAAATTTATTTATGGACAATATTCCGGCTTCGTATAGAATAATTTGTGGTTTCCATTACATAGGAATACGGGATGAAACACAACTCCACATTTGGGATTTCAAAACTTTAATCTCGTTACTCGCAAATGTTTGTTTCGAGAACGAAGGAAAATTGATATTACAACCTAGTGCTTTGTAACTAAAAAATATTTTTCACTTTTTATGAGTCAGACTCTTTATAGGAATTAATTGGGCTTTTACGAGTATCGTTCACGTGAAATTACAAGATATGCCATCATACCTTCTACATTACGTTAAATCTAGTACGTCAAAAATGACAGTGATTTGTGTCCATAGAACTCTCCTTAGGAATTGGTAAATCATTAGGATTACTGTGAACATTTATATAGATATTATTAAACAGCTTATTTAACCTTCCTTCTAGAACATCTTTTCCACTCTCCGAAACAAGATAATAATATTAATAAACATAAGAATCCGTACAGAGTTAAATAAAAATCAGCAATTTTACTTAATGATTAACGCAAGGGATTAATTAGAGCAGATGAGCAGGAAGGTTGTCACTTTGACGTTTAGGTCAAATCGATTTTTCCCCTTAATTGGTTTACGCTTGCAATAACTTATTCGTGTTAATTTGTACATACATGTAAAATATTTCATTAACCTTACATGCAAAGTGTAGTAAGAGCACAAGAGAGAAAATTCTTAGGGGACAATTTTTTAATTTTACCTTTCTCATTGCAATTTGTCTAAAACCTCCATTCATCGCATGTAATGAGGTTTCCTTCCTTCCCTTGCAGACGGGTATTAAGGCCGTTTAAATGTCACAGTGGTGGATGGTGTACATAGCAAAGATTCCTTTCAAATAATGCACAAAAGAAAATTTAAAAATTATATGCAGTTGATTTTACGTTAAATTAGCAGTTTCAGAATTGTTACGTAACACACGCTAATTTACGAAATCAAGTCTGAACAGAACACAAAACAACATTTAATTTATATTATATAGCGTTTGAAAGAATCCTCTCATTGATGTTTTGATATTCATTGAAATATAGTGTTCCAAGACTATATGTTTTTAAGGCCTGATTAGATGCAACATAAAAGCAGGTTTTAAGAAATATGAAAAACTATTTCTGCTTTAATATAATAAAAAATTCCCGTTCAACGAAGCATTTTCGTATTAAATTTTCATATTTGAAAGTTGTTCTGCTTTCAATTTTTTTAAATTGATATGACTGGAGAAAAATACTAGAACATCACTATCAAATATCAAAGTTTTTCGTATCAATCGCAACAAAATAATGCAAAACTATAAGACTTTTTTGAATTTAGAAAACAGGAGCTTCTGTCCAATATTGACAGATTAATCTATACGATAACAAAAATGTAATTTTCATAATAAACACCTGAACAATTTCACAAGAAACACGAGGAGAACTTTAAAGGATTCACAAATTGAAGTTTTGTAATTAAATAAGAAGCATGTCAATTTGATAATAAACAATAATGTTTCAAATATTGTATTTAAGAGATTCTTTGACCTATTATTTCATTTGTATAGAAACAAAAGATAATCTTTTGTTTCTAAATGTTTCAATAAAAAAGTTTAAATAATATATATATACACGACATTTTATGTTCAAGTTCACTATAATTTAATTTCACGTGGTTTTTATCTTGTAAGTGAAACAAAGTGGAAGGAATTGAACAGTGTTTACAGTCTCTGGATTAGGGAGACCTTTCCTAATCCAGAGCGAATTAATTTGCCTCTCAACTCCTCTCCTCGCTACCCGTTTCCTTTTCCCTGCATTAACTAAAGTCAATTCAGACAAATTATAAACAGTCATTCCTGCTATTGTAGTATCCCGAGCCCTTACAGGCAATGTAAATGCCAAAAATAAAGTTATTTTATGAAGAAGCTGATATAACTTAATTGAAGTTTACTTTCAACAGTAGAATTCTAGTATAGATAAGTTCTATGTGTCACGTCTCAGGTTATTACAGGATTAACTGTCAAAAACTTAACATTTATTTTTCTGCAAAGCTAATTTTATTTAGCCAGAATTAAAAGTGAGGTGATATCCTTGGAATCCAAAGGATACAATAATGATTTTTCTTTAATAAAAAATAGTTCAATTTAATTTTATATAGCACAAGGAAGTCACAGTTCAGTGACTTTAAAAATATGCTCAGTTTCGAATCATTAAAAATTATATAACCCAAATAAATTAAAAATTATATATTACTTAGATTATATTTCTTCAATTTTAATTTGAATGAGAATAATTGCTGTAGAAGAGAAGAATTTTGCACTAGCAATTCGTAATTGGGTAATCAACATCACACAATTTCGTCTTTGGATATTCTCTTTTTAAACTCACAGACATTTTGCGTTCCTATACACAAAAAGCATTTCCTTGATTGCCGACAGTAAAATGAAAATATACAGTAATGTTTTATAAACAATGTTATGTTGTGTGTTAAATTGCGCAAAAAATTTATTGATTGAAAAACTAGGCTTTCCCGGTGTATTGATCCAATTAATGATTCACGGTTTATGGACCTGGTCAATTGCTTGTTACAACACACGTTTGTTCACATTTAATCTCCGCCATCATCAATTGAATTAGTTTTTTTTTAAAATAATAGAATTTAAATGAAATCTACTGATGGCAGCGGAGATGAGTTTCGCAGAATCGTTGTGCTGTAATAAACAATTGGCCTATATGAAAATCCGATAATCATTTATTAAATTGAATAATAGCTTAGTTGCATTTAATATACAGTATTTAATTGTTATTTTTCTAATTATGCTTCACAAATTAGTGTAAAGATAAGGTGGTGAGGGTGGTTGAGTTTTTATTTAGTTATTAATTAATATATTTAATGTAGGGTATTAACTAACGAAAGGTTTAAATATAAATTAACTTAATTCCAGCTACCAATCGGTTGCAATTCCAAATATTTTCCATAGCAACAATTGCAGCCAATGGGAAAATTTCAGCTGCAGGGCGTAAACATCGCATATAATTCATATTATTCCGTTGCCGGTAGCAATTCCAGATTATTCACGCTACTTCCAACTTACGGAAGCAAACCCTTCGGAATTAGAGACAGATGATCCTTTCGTGAAAGCTAAAAAAAGGAGGGTCGTCCCTATTATCAGAACGGGAAAGCAAGGCCACACACAGCCAAGAATGCGTCGCAGAACTTAAGGTTTGATACCGTACTTTTAACACATTACACTAGGCAATGCTAATCCAAGGAACGTACATTAACTGTGAATAGTAGCAATTACGGCTCATACAAACGGTAATTATTTTTTAGACAAAGATAATTGTACATGAAAATTAAATTTCTATTTACTGAAAGTATCCCAATATTTATTGTGCAGAATCTTAGATGTAGTAAATGAACCAATATGCAAATTTAAATCTTGGTGCAGTTGCTACATTTTCAGCCTATAATCTACTCTCATTTGGTTTAAAAACTGTAAATTTCCTTTGGAAATAAATAATTTTTTTTGAATGTTCTTATATCGTAATTTTCTACATATACTGAAGTAATTAGATATAAATACTTTCAGAAATAGCAGTTTGGATTGTTTCATTTGTTTTTCAAATTCTCCTCTTTCTGTGGATGTTTCTATTTCACGATATAAACAAACTCATTTTTCTATATGAATCAAAAAACCGCAAATTGAAAAAAGTTCACAAGATTATCGTGTGGAAATGTGGTATTTAAATTAGGTAAATTTGATGTTCTCATAATTTTTAAATTGTGGCTTACTCCCGCTGTGAGCCTAACTGCCCAGAATTTATTACTACACTTTGGAGAATTCAAGACTGTACCATACCAAATGCATGTGATTTTAAATTTCTGGGATCACAGAGATTAAATAACGTGGAATTCACTCGACGACTGCAGCTGGTAGTTTTCTGTGTTTCTGAAAACTGCGTCCCGATTTGCGTTATAATATACTCTACTGCAGTAGCAATAGTTTCATTATTTTAAAAAATTTAAATCAATGTACTTCAACTTTTTGTTTCCTATTTATTACATGTTTCTTGTCCTTTACCTCTACTTCAGAGTCAAATAATTTTAGCTTTTAATTTCTGCAATTCATTAAGAATTAAAAGTTACCTCTACAAATAAACATTTTCTCTGTGTTTACTTTTTAGTTTTTTTGTAATTAATTATTTCATATTTTTCTGCAAAATTAAATTTCACGGGCCAAGATTTTGAACATTTTTATATATAAGTTAAACTAAATGGTGTCTTAGATTAAATGATATAAGTTGGGCTTTTTTTCGAATTGTTATACTCTGTCATACTAAGTATAGGTTGGAGGAAGGAGGGTGAGGGGATTTGTACGTTGACAATCGAACCGTAGTTGACGTGGGGTCACAGCAAGCTGCGCCAGGAAAGTGTAATAACGACATATTAGTGAAGATTTCTGCAGGGTCAGCGTGTGCAGACTGTTCATAAAACGCAACTGTGCAGTTTAATTTGCAAGGAGTTGGGAGGGTGCAATACTCGCCTTCGTGATTCGGTCGCCGCCCTTGTTAAAGCAAATTGATTCTACTTGGGCCAAAACGACTCACCGGAAATTATGGTTACTACTCCACATGCACAAATTAGTTTCACTAATTAACAGGGAACTCTTTCCTGTATCTCTCTATTTCCTTGTTTACTCCTCTTCATAAATTATGCTGCCAAACTAATTTCGCGTCAAAATAGTAGAGCCCTGAGTTTGAAACCACACTGTGCCCATTTGGAATGATCTACGCTATTGTGAAAGGTCTTATTTTACGCAGAACGTAATGCCATTTCATGATACGCAAATTAAATTTTTTAAAGCATTTTATACTTGCGTAATGGCGAAAAAACTCTTTTATATATATGTTTTTTAAAGACAAAAACACTTAATCTCGACTTTGATAACTCAGATTTCAAACTATTGCATAAATGATCTGAATCTTTGTCAAAAGACAGTGCTAACCCTTACAAAGCTATCCGAAAAGTTTGAATCATCTGTATGTCTTACGCGTTTCTAAACTCATTAATTAGTGGAGCTCTACTAACTCTTTGTCAGCGCATCGCAGAACAGTGGGATAAAGTTTTTGTTGTAGCAATTGAAAATGATAAGTATTTCATTGATGAAGCAACGCTACGAAACATTGTAAAAAAAAATTAAAAGTGCTGGGAGAAAGAAAAGGTTTATTGGAGCGGGAAGGTAAAGTAGGCTGGCACCCCTGCCCGCTGGCCTGACTCCGACTAATCTCCGCCGCTTTTCCTGGTTTGTTTTCCTTGAAATGACATTCATCATACTGCTGTTGTCTACGTTAATGCTCGTACATGTCTCCAAATTAAGCTCTTAGTTATTTACAGCATCAATTTGAAATCTATTAGCTGTCAAAGTCGAACTACATGAAAGAAAGACAAAAAAACCTGAATTTTTTCAGTTTTTTCGCCAAAACTAAAGTAAGAAAATTCTTTTAAACTTTTTTGATTTACATATCATAAAGTAGCAATAAATTCTGCGTAAAATTAGACCTCCATTAACGGAGGTCAATCCAAATGGGCACATTGAGGCTTCAAACTCAGTGCTCCACTATTTTGACGACGACAGTAATTATATAAAAAAGCTGGAATAATTATATCTAATGTTCCTTGTGTAATAGCACCACAAGAAAAATCTATAGTGAACACATTAGAACAAAACTCAAAAAACAAAATATCCCTTTTATTGAATTTTTCACTACTTCTTTCTGTTTTCCAAAACTTCAATTTTTCCACTCTTCTGCTTTTTTCCCCAATTTTCATATATCTACCGTGGCTTCCTAATCTCTTCTTTTTCCACGTTTCCTATTCCAATTAGGCTTGCGAAGGTTGGATGTTATTTTATAAAGAAATTGTGAACTTCATGTTCATCAGTAACTACTGAACTTGATATCCAAAATCAATTGCTACTTATATTACAAATAATTGCTCCCCATATGTTATGCAAACTGGAGAGGGAAGGCATTAATACATAGCTTTATACTTCCGTTCTCATTTCTACCTTCGCACATGAGCTTTTTATATGTCCCAGTCCTTTAACGCGTTGCACGACATTTAGAATATTCATATAAACAGTTTTTTTGTTAATAATTAAGCTATGTATAACTCGAAATTATCTGTTTACACCTAACATTTTATATAAACCCAATATTTCAACCATGACCCATATTTTAATGTAGCCTATATCGGCAATTAAATCCGACTCACCTAATCGTTTCGTTTAATTATCAAATTACATTTGTATGAAACGACGCATAGAAAAAAGGAAGTTATTTGTTTGTTTTTTTGAATCTTGTTGAGTGGCTGTCCAAAAGCCGGCGTTTGTCACAGTCTCAGTCGGCAGGTGCAACTGAGCTGTGTTATTGAAAATTAAACGTTTGACGACGGGATTGAATTACATTCATGAAATGGTCATCAGTGGGAGCCATAAACATTCAATTATTAACGGCGGTATGTTATACAACATTTAACAAACTAATTTTTTTCTGTGCAATATTAACCGAACTAATTCACGTGCCCGTAAAACAGATAACCAATTTATTATGACTCAAAAAGCTTCACGGAATTATAATTGCTCGTCCTGGTTACCACATAAATTTAATTGCTGATAAATTTATAACGGTAATAATTACTACATTCTGTACTCGAACTACTAACAGGGTTTTCAACAAAATTCAGGAATTCATGCATACAGTCATTCTGTTTTGCATAGATGCACTGTACATCAACTTAAATAATTTTAAATATCTACGAAAGTTTTGACTCTGATTCTTGTGCCGTTTGTAAACTGAGCTACTTGGTCATTGTCATTACAAAACACATTCCGTAAAAATATGCAGTTTTCTTAATAAATAAACTGTAAGCCACTATATGTTGTCCTGTTAAGTTGCTTACGGTTTATTTATTAAGACGAGACGAAATCATATATTTTACATTGTAATTTTCAGAAATTGTTACTCGGTCACTTCGATTTAATATGATTAAGTAATCTGTAATCTAACCACTGCTATTATAATATTATATCATACCACAGATATCATTGAAAAGTATTTCAAATTCATGAGTACAATAACTGATAATGATAAGTATAAGTATAAAATCATATTCCATAAATCCTATAGAGAAGCACAAGCTTCAAGGATGTGGAACGAGTCAGAGATTTTACATAGGTTGCTTTATTAATATTAAAATATACTGTAACTATTCATTAATTTTTAACTTATAATAAGATTTTCTTAAGTTCTATACAGAAGACATACAATTTGTACCTTATCTATAAAATTGATAAATATTTTTACATCCTATACTAAAAAATTAGTGTTGTAATAATGTTCTTTCATAATTATAAATATCTACCCTATGATACATTCAGCTCCATAAATTCTTCAACAGAGTAGAAGGAGTGGATTAGTAAGAACTTAGTTCATATTTGAACTTGTTTGGATTTATTTTTAATTGTTTAGTGGAGGTGAGAAGTTTATTAAATATGCTAATAGCATTGTAATGTATTACGGTTAGAGACTTTCCTTCCTTGTGTAAATTGTTTTTACTTCTGGTATCAAAGTCATGTATATCTGAGTTTAGTGTGAAAAGGTTACTGTTATTAATAACAAATAACATGAGTGATTTTTTGAAGTTGAAATATTTTATCTTTCCCTGAGGCATCGCCCCAGAATATTATACCATATGTCATTATAGAGTGGAAATATGCAAAATAAACTAATTTTCTTATTGTAGGATCACTACAACTTGACATAATTCTAAGAGCAAAGGTTACCGAGCCTAGTTTTCGTAGGAGAATATTAATATGATCCTTCCAGTTTAATTTATTGTCCATGGATATACCTAAAAATTTTGTACATTCAACTTCAGTTATTTCACAATTATTTGTTGCTAGTTTTATTGAGTGTATAATAAGTGCTGCTTGAACTAAAATTCAACGCAGTTCCCGCCGAACTTTAACGTTATCTTAAAACTACAAGGATAACGACTTAAAGGAACACTTACTTAACTAAAATGAAATATACAATTTCAATAGTAATGTCAAGTAATTTAGGTTACTTACAACAAATTTTTCTGTAATTTCATAAATGTAAGCAAAAATGGATTTAATGATCCCGGTAATGATGGGAAAAATTGGACGGTCTAGACGAGCTTTTTTTGTAATGATAAACACAACTACGTGTGGAATTTGGTGGAAGAAGTGTAAGAACGCCAGGAATTGCAAGTTTAATTAAATCCGTATTTTTTATATTTTATAATAATTATATTATAATAGCACAATAAAATCATTTGGAAGGGTCACAGAAAATTCTTAATGGGGAAATATCTCAAAATAAAGAGTTATTGAAGGACACTTTCTGTGGCAATGTTACGCGACACATCATCTGGTGAAGTCGGAGCTGCGTTCCGGTACGGAAAATATTAAAAAATAATAAAACAGGTGATTGGACGTCATGCGAGTGATGGAATACCTCCCAGGAAACTGGTTTATTTGTGAAGTCATTCAGACGGAGATTTTGTCATTTCTTTTGTACAGTGGCCGTTGTTGAGCCTATGATGATGGAGCGGAACGAGTGGGTGGGTGGTTGCGGCCACCTTGCAGCGATATTACCAAGACCCAGATAAGAGCAGTAACATTATGTTAGGTACACTCCTAACTCCAGATTAGCTTTCAGGGCCCCCTTGTGAGCAGCCGTAACAGAGACTCCTTCGTCCGAATGCTTCCATTTACAGCTCACATTCAGGCGCCGCGTCACTCAAACGAAACACCTAATGATAAAAGCGGGGATAGTTTGTTCAGATCCTTCTGAGCCCCGGCGTTTTTACGCCGGCAAATCTTATCTGAAACCGTACTAAGTTATCAAATACCTGCCGATTTGCTGGCTTTGAATATCATTCAGAAGACGTTTCTCGTACATAACAAATCTGAATGCTGGAAAATTGTACGTCTTTTCCGGGAGAACAACGGAAGCTGCACGACTCTGCAAACAACTAACACCTAACAACGAATATAGATAAAGTTATTTAATTGCCATAATTCAATTATATGTCATTCTTAAATTAAAAATCACCCAATATGCCAGAGAAACTCTACTTATTTAAGTTTATATACAGTGTCTTCAATTTATTTGAAAACGAATATCTTGAGGACCACGCAAAGGATCAATAAAAGTGTGAATGGAAAATGTTTGTCTCGAAGGGGGACATCTTATGTTATGAAACTAGACCCCTCCACCCCCACCCCTATTTCTTATTTCAGATTAGGATTTTTCCAGAAAAAAAAACACTCGAATTTGACTTACAATTCTACTCATTTCGGTCACAGATGGCGTTTAATCGACAAAAATCAAAATGGGTAAAAAATCATTGAAAAATGGGGATATCACAAGAAATAGACAATAGGTCAGCAAAATAAAATGAAATATGTTTGATATTCTTACAAATGCTGCTTAAAGACACCATAACTCCCGAGGGGTGGGGAACCGAACTATGTCAACATTTTCCATGTCGTTTTAATTGTACTTACAGAAACTTACTGACGTTGGAATAAACAGGGGCCTGGCCAGCGGGCAGGGATGCCACACCACTTTACCCTCCCGCTCCAACAAACCTTTCCTTTTTCCCTACACTTTTTAAAAAATCTTATAATAACGCTACGAAATTTTATATCAATTAAGCTTATATTTTATATTTATGACTTTCAACCGCTACAAGAAAAGCTGTGTCCCACTCTTCTGCGATGCGTTGTCTAAGAATTAGTAGAGGTCCACGAATTAGTTATTTTAAAAAGATAAGACAAACAGATGATTGGTTTTAAAGTGTTTTCACTGTCCTTTACAAAATTTTCAGACCATTGAAAGGAACAATTTGAAACCTATGAGTTGTTAAATTAGAGGTATATGAAAGAAATACAAAAAAAAATTACTTTTTTCAGTTTTTTCGTCAAAACGCAAGTATAAAATGTCTTTAATGCCATTTTGTAATATGTAGTTAAATATTTTAAAATTTTGCGTAAAATGAGACCTTTCACAATAACGTAGGTCAATCCGAATGGGCAAAGTGAGACTTAAAACTCAGGGTTCTGCTTTTTTTACGACAGTAGCTAAATGATTAAATACAGCTGGACCATAACGTTATAATTTCCGTGAGGCTGCATATGTTTAAAAACCTCTGTGAAACATGAGACATGATCGTCATGTATCCAAGATCCTCGAACAAGTTATTTCCTTGTTCCTTGTGGTGAATGCCCGATCGTTTAAAAGGAGTTGAAGTAACGCCACTTGAGAAGCAGGGCTCCACTTGAGATGTCTAGAACCACTACCAGATCTGCTACCTCCGACGCACTTTAAACTGAAGAAGAAAGCCTGGTCCAACTTGACGCAAAAATGCCAAAGTATCGTGCACGAAAAAATTGCGTCTTTTACACTAATTTTCTGGCTATATTAAGCCGTTGAGTATTCCACTTCTCAAACTGAAAAGTATTTGTTTCAAATTTTTTTATAAAAACTAATTTCATATTTAATGTCCATTTTAGGGTTTTGCACAGTCGTTAAAATAAACTTTATACATGTGTTCGTTGACTATAATTTTATATATTTTGTTCAGTATCAACAAAATTATTTTTACGTACAGGTGCTAACGAAAGCTTCATTTTTCAAAATACAAAACTAGACAATCATTTACTTTTTCTTAAATTGCGAGTGTTAAAAGCATTGACGATAAAATATAAATTATATTAAATTTATTATTTTTGAAGAGAGAATAATTAATTAAAGAAACATACACTTAGCAAATAAATGATACTATGCTGTTATAATGATTTAATTTTATTTAGCATGTCGTTATTTATTTAAATTTCCACACATTCAATTTTTTGATTTCAGCGGTCTACAACAGAAACGTTTCTCTGTATTCTGGAATCCTTCTGATACAACCACCATTGAACCCATTTCAAAACCTCTATTTATGACTAAAATATTTGAGTTTGCGTTCATCCATAAATTTTATTGCTCATATAATTTAACAAAAAATAATTAAAACCCTGAATAGTTTATATTTTAAGAAAATTATTTTCCATTTAAATTTTTAATTTGTGGTAACAATTAAATGTTTGTTGTTAGCACCAGAAGAAATTTTAATATACATGTTTTTAGTTGAAGTCCGAAAATTGTGAACGAAACTTTGTGGATTAATAAGCTCTTTTTACGATTTATTGTCTTTTTTGATGTTTATATCTGTTTATAATTACTACACCATCCACCGGATCGCCATGATACTTTAAGAAGTTGTTTAGTACACTCCCGGGAAGGTTTTTGACGTAGTGATTGTAATTATATATATAAACATATAAAAAGTGAAAAACATTCTACGGGATGGGTTTCGTGGCCCATATGCTCATTGAGATCTCCAAAAAGTGAATAAGGGTTGCCTATACTCCTAATATAAAATATTATATATTTTTAAAATAATAAACATCTCCCGCCATAATTAATCTATCGAGAAATAATAAACTTCTTTGGATCGTAGATACGATGTTTACGTAAATTAGTTTTATTCTTCGCGTTTGGTAAATTTTAATATTTAGTAATTTCTTATTTTCAAAAGCAATAAAAATAAATGTAAACGATCCCAATAATTATAATTGAAGTTTCTGTCCCTTTGGACGTTTGTCTCGAAAAGGCTCCGAAACGTGTGAAAGCGGGACCTGTTGAAAAACAACTGCAAGTTATAAGGCTAGATACTAAAAATAAAATAGATACATAAATGATGTACATTTTTTATATTCAATGTATTTAACTCTATCAAAATTATGTACCGTTTGTTTCGTTTTTTAGGGTAAAATAAAAAATGGTATTTTTGCAAGTTCCCCGCGGATTAAGTCGCACGCATGGATAGTATTTAATATGAGGAAAAAAGATCTTAATGGTGATGTCTTCTAGATTAGTTGTTATGTTAATCACACTGATGATTTTCTGAGGAAAGTAATTAAGAAATGTTTCCTACGAGTGAGGAAAATAATCAATTTAGTAGACATGTTGAAGCAAATATTTAAAACTTTTATTCAAGTGCCCAAGTGCAAAAGGTGAAAGTGGTAAAATGTCAATATTCCCAGTGCAAAAACAGAAAATCTCTGACTGGCACAGACTAACACCGGACGGACAGACAGACAGGATTCGGCTCAAATGAATGATTGTTAAGCCGAGTGACAGTCTGCTCAGGAAGTGAATTACTGTTTGCGGTTGCGATGAATAAATTTTCTGCAGTAGACCCCTTTTTGCTCTTGGAATATCGATAGACCGTATTGTATCAGCGCTCTTTGATCTCTGGAAAGAGCCCTCCATATGTGCCCCGACCTCACCAAAACTCACTGGATGAAAACCTGGTTCTGTTTTGTGTAAAAACACGCGGACAGTGTTTTCGCGTGCCAGAAAGCGTTAATGCCGAATGTTTTTTAATGCTGCATCTGAAAGTCTAAGTTCTCAAACCAACACGCACTTTAATCAGGCATTTCGAGTTCCAGTCACAGACTTTCTGCCTTCGGCTTTATTTACATGGAATAACTTTACTTAGGCTATAACTTTTTGCTCAATGGTCCGCGATTCATGGTACGAAAACCCGCTGAATATAAAGTAAAATGGTAATTCTTGCGAGATGGAACTGGTACAAATGTTTATGAATCCCAGGGCTTGTTTGTCTACTTTTTAGGTAACGCAGACAGGCGACGGAGAAATCATAGAACGTGTTTGTCTCTTATACTGCGCATTGCATGTTTCAGAACGGCTGCATGATTCATTTCATTAGCCACGTACAATGTGAGAATAAATTACAGTGTGCAAAGAGGCTTTAGAGAGATGCACTTGCGCCTGTACGTGTGCTGCCTGCAACGTACGGATATGAATTCCAGAGGCGCTTTATGCAAAGTTATTGTTTCTACCCAAATACCACAATTCCATGTAACACCTGCGGAAAGTACTGAAACAATCATATCATTCTATCCCTCATTCATACCTAATAAATTAAATAACACTACCACTGTTGATGTGACCTAAAATAAAATAATAATTACAAAAATTAAATGAATAGTCATGCTCAAAAATATTTTCTTAAACGACATTCATCAGGTTGTTCATGATACGTTTCTATGGTAACAGAACATAACAACTAGAAATTTCTCCTTCATAACACATTGATAGGAGTACTTTTATTATTTTATCTAATTTTTATTCATAACACTGTCATTTAATAAATAAAGTAACCAAAAATCACGTAAAAATTCCAAAATATGAGGGGAACAACTTGTAATGATGAAACACATCTGGTCGGAATATGGCGGTACGGAATCAAAGGCAAGCTACGTGACGATTACAGACAGGGGTAATAAAAGTCAGCCACAACGCGGTTTTTCCCACGTCCCGTGAAATTTGGTGACATCGGGTGCTAAGGAAGTTACGGTTTGTCCTCCAAAATCGTCCGTGAGTGGGAAAACGGCTCCTCCCAGAGAGAACAGACAATAATTTCGATTGGACAGTATCCAACCCCGCCACCGACGGAATACAAAATAAGGAAGTGGAAAAATTATTAAAAACCTGAGGAAAAACGCATTCGGGAGATATTAAGCAGATGAGGAGTTGGACATTAAGGACGTGGAGGTGTTTATGCTTAGAACATTAAGGACATGATGTTTTGATAATTAAGGACATTAAGGTTATGATCGGAGGTTAAGATTGGACAGTTAGAATTGAAATTGTCCGGACCTCGGATATTAACAATGGCGGTAATGCGTGATCCAGTCCGGAACAACGAGAAAACAGCAGCTCTAAGTTCCAGGCAAGCTGAGACGACAACTGATATATTACAAATGGAAAATATAGAGTAATTTTCTATGTAAAACTGTAATTTCATTTTATAATAATTTATTCTCATATTGTACGTGGCTAATGAAATGAATCATGCATCCGTTCTGAGACATGCAATGCACAATCCCCCAAATTCATATCATACTAAACATTTCAAATTAGATATCGGTATCGAAATGAAATCAATCCGAAAGAATATAACAATATAGTAATCCAAATTACAATTTTATATAACAAACGAATACCGGAGAGTTTTATAAACGAATAATTTTTATTAAATAATTCATTTTTGCCTCAGTAACATAACAAACGACCTAAATAAAGCACAGAAATATGTATACAAAAGTTGTTTAATAAAATCTTTTTAACATGTCTATTAAATGATCCTCTTACTTTGGAATTACATAATATAAAAACTAACGTAATGTAAAATATTATTTAACAGAATAATTGCTACTAGTTAAATTTAATTCAATAACTGATAACATTAATTGAATTTATTATGCAAATTGAACGTCACTTGTAATTAAATATCATGTGAATATTTTATTCTAATATGAGAATCATGATTTTAATAAATGTTTCATTATTTATTAAATTAATGCTGTTTAATTTAGTAGGGAAAGCCTCTTATATAAAATAATCTATTATAATCACTGCGTTACTCGCAGTAACCTTCAAAGTGTAACCGTTTCAAATGTTCCCCTACGTCAATAATATAAAAAATAAAAATTCTATAACAATTATGTCATAAAACATCTGACAACCAGCTTCTTTGCCCTAAAAAATTAAAAATGTTGAAGGAGTAATTGTCGACGTCATTCAAATCGTCTACATTGCGTCCCCTATTGCAAGAATACGTTTGCATAAAAATAAGTGGTATCAATAGAACAATTTAACGTATTAATTGATCGTCTTAATACTAACACTGTTAACGATAAAAAATTGAAACACATCGGGAAGAAAAAGTAGTAGTTTTGGGCATGAAAAGATTAAAATTCGTAAGTAATGGATTTACGTATGTGAACTAAACTATCTATAGTAACAAAAGGAAGTAATAGGTTCAAATTTAGCCTATGAAGGAAAATCAATTAAATTCCACCAAACAGTGAGATGAAATTTTCTCAAGAAGTATTCTGTTACCACACATTTGTAGATGCCTCAATATTACGCCTGATAAGCATCTGCTAATAACCATTAATGACGTGCAATAATGACGTATGATTTAATAGAACTACTGGATCAAAAATGAGTCACATTGAAACACTGTCTGTTAGAGTCGTGGATGAGTGTGAGTCATAGAAACAGAGATAGACTGACAGAGAAACAAACGGATACAGAGCGAATTATTGAGCGATTGGAATGAAGCGAGAGATAATTTGAGAATTACTAAGTATCAATGGTCGGATGGTTTCGGACCAAAGTGGTAACCAGTTGTCATTGATTATGGCCATAAATCCGTCAAATATTTATAAGCACTTCCGATGCATGACGTAAATGTAGTGTGCGGACAATAGAATTTATCACCGGTCATATTAGCATAATTTAACTGATAGAAACAAAAACAAATAGACATAAATTTTCCACAACTATTTATTTTGTCTCAAACAACATCCTAGTTTGATACTAAATTCTCACGTGATAAACTAGACTGTTCATTAATAACGGACATGCGGTCATCAAATTATTCGTCGATGTGACGACGGGAGTAAAAGTCATCAACTGGTGACTCTAAAGAAAAATCGTTTTCATAACAAAATGATTAATAGTATAATATGATTAATTTGGTTGAATGTGTCCGAACTCTCGTTAGTAAAAGTCTTTAAGACCCGGCCCCGGTAATTTAACTTTTGACAGTTCTTCTCCTGAATTATGGATAGAACAGCGCATTTTCTTGCTAGAACAGTGCGACGCTCTCATTTCTCACTCTGTCGATCACTTTCAGCACAGAAGAATACGGATGTCGAAGACTTAATGGAAACCGACGGATGTATTGCAGATGGACGTGAATCTTCTCCAAGAGGTTTTGAACTCCGCGTATCACAAAAGAAAATACGATAACTTTCCACTTTTAAGGAAATACTCAGAAATAGTACGCATATGATTAAGAAAGAAAAATATTTTCAGTTCAATTACAAAAATAATTTAGTTAGGTCACTTTTTGAATATTACGTCCTAAAACGTTGCAGTAACTTGTCTCATCATTTATAATATATTTAGTACTGATCTATACACGTTTGACTGCATTTTTACTAATTCAAAAGCGTTGTGGTAACAAAATTCACTTAAGCGTCGGTGGAATTACTTGAATTACTAAAAAAACTGTAAAAACATATTTTGACTGGAGAGATTAACATCTACGGGCTAATAAATATTGTAAAATATCCTAAGTTCTTGTTTTACCTGTCGATGTACTGTATCAATTCCTGTATTTTAATTACACATTCCGTATTTTACGTGCTAATAAAAACTAACATAAAAAGTATTTTAATATATAAGTATGCCTAATATAGTATAACAACAGACCAACAATTGGTATTCGTAACCAAGGTTCCATTTATTTTACTATCCCTTTCCTGGTTTTTGGAAACGTTCTTCCAGCTCATCTCATACATTGCCAAGTTATGAGGGGAAAAAAGTTCCAAAAGTGGATCCAAGGAAAGCAGTTTTAAAGATAAGTTTCCCCATACCTAGCTGTAGTTTCCAAGAATTCTCTAGCAAGTTATCCAAGTTATGGTCCCCTAGTTATGAACTTCTTGAACAAGATTAACTTGATTTGTAATAATGAAAGGTAAATCTTCTGTGAAGGTACGAATGGTTCTTATTAATGTCTCCGTTGTCCCACTCGTGAAGAAAACAAGTAAACTTTGTATTACGTAGTTGCAAACCGCGGAGTGCTGGTGTAACTTTGAGATTACCACAGAAATAACAGTCTGAGCTGTCAGATTTGATACTAGTTGGCGCAAGTTTCGTGTTCTCGTGTGCTTCCTTTACACGTGCTATATGTGCAAATAATTTCTACCATGAAGGGCTGCGGTCGTATGTATCAAATTCAACATTAGTCAGATACATTGTATCACAACTGCTTTTTTTTAGAAAAAAAGAAGGGAAGTAATAAATAAATTTTTCCATTCTCTTGATCTCAATCGTCTTACTGACAAATATGTTGTTTGATAAGTAATTTATTCAAATTCAGACAGAAAATTTGACGATAAATTGAACTTATGGGTTCATGATACTTTCATATATAACAAATTAGTTGTAATGAGTGTACATGGCAATCGCCATTTTATTTGATCAGGGGCTGAAGACACTCAGTCGGCATCAACAATCATAGGCGACAGCAAGGTGCCAATAAGCGACCCGTGCGTGTTAAATCCACAGTTTGGCGGATTAAACAACCTGATCCCAGTTGATTGACAACGGGTAATTTGAAGGTGCATCTCCCTTAACAAATGAATTATGAAAACCACGAGCCAAGCTGGAGTCTTGATTGAGGCTGTGGGTCATGTGAACCGCCATCCACATCATGGTGGGAGGCAGGAGATGTTGACCTGGAGAGGAGACGAGGGAGAAATTAATCAGTTGGGACCATCATTTGAACGAGGAAGAAGTCGGGAGAGTGCGCAGTAGTTGAGTAGTTGATGAGTCGGGATAGAGCTTTGAAGCAGGAAGATGGAGAGGATTTTTCAAAAGGTTGTTTTTTTTTAATCAGGAGACAAACTGAGAGGTGAAATCCCGGTCACGTCACTTGCTAATGTCGAGGAAAAACCCCACTTGTGCAAGCGGTTGTAATTGTCAGAACCCAGTCCCAGGTACCAACGCAGAAGTCAAGACAGGAAGGAATCGCCCCTAAACACGGAGACACGAGTGCCAGACGCGTGAGTGCCAATATCGAGAAGTGCGTGATGTCTGACTTTACTGCTGCACGAAATGCCTACAAAATTACCCTTTCTTAGATAGAGTCTCACAAAAAGAGATTTGAGCTAGTCGTGGTAATTTTTGATGGACCCTAGGTTTTTGTATTTATTGTTAATTCCAGTTAATAAATACAATTTGTTTAAAATATAACTTAATAAATTGCTTATGATTTAAATTAAAATTCAACACCCTCAGTAATTAAATTATGTGTAAGAGGATTGTTGATAGAGTTACGTTAAAACAATATAGAGAATAGCATCACATAATCCTTTCGGTGACTCATCGGGCAAAGGAAAGACCCAACTTCTTAATATAACAAGTATTTAAATATTATATGACACGACTGTCATGCGATGGATCACGAATTCTATTACCGGATACAGCACGACATTTCTTTGACGAACTGGAAGATGAATACGTTACAGGAAAGACCACATTAAGCAATTCGAGTGACCAAATTGTTCAACGAGAGAATGCTCAGCTGCAAATCACGACCATAAAGCAGCAGTGTCATGCAACAGCTGATGGTAAAACTGTTGTGTTGCGCTGTATCTGAAGCATTCGTGAAATCGCAGAAACTGTGTGAGATATTATGTCAGCTGGTAGTGAATTCTCGCACTCCAGAGGATCGGATTCGATTCTACGACGTCTGTAATCAAGTTAGGGGCGTTTGCACCTCCGAAACGCCAGCATTTCTCCATTAGGACGATCTCCCTCGCGGAAACCTGCTCCTTTCCGACAAAAACCGCGCATCTCATTCTATTACTTTACAGTTTTAAAAGAAAGATCATGAACAAAACTCATTATTTAAGCCGATGCAAAATGTTGCTTACTTAAGGTCACTAAAGTGGAAATAAAAGAAATTTAAAACTTACATGGCCACGGAGAAATTCTTGATGAAAAATAATAAAGAAATCGATTATGTTCGGAAAAGTGAAGTGAGGCCGTGACAGAAATAGTAACGTGCTACATTTTATCCTTTACTGTATTAGAATTCAGTTAATAGCTTATAAATAAGCCGTAAGAGGACAGGCTTTATAAATCTTAAAACCAAGAAAATGTGGTAGTGAAATCTATTGCAACACATTTTCGAAATGTCAAGCCGGTTAAGTTCAAAAATTTAGTATTACTATTAAAAGAAGACATGAAGGATAAATTATGGAACAACTTTGAAGAAGGAAAGAGGACAGTTAGATACTTTGTGGACAAAATTATGTATAAACGTGATTTAATTCGTGTAAAGTCAACAAGCAAAGTTTTGGATTGCAGGAGATCCAAAGCGACCACGACAGATGTATCAGACCTATTAAGATGTTGTTAATGTCTAATTAATTGAAACACTGAAATGTATATAGGGAATTAGCTATTTTAGAATTATTAACTAGCATATAAAAATGAAAAAATCCATTTTCCAATTTAAAATATGCTAGAATTTGATCACTTTCAATTTAGAAAGTCGGTCTTTTGTTATAATTAACACTACATATTTACACATATTGAATGTCTTACAAACAAGTGACATCAGTACTACGCTAAGGGTCGTCTAAATGGGCCTTCTCGTGGAGTAGAACATGAACACAAATTATACCAGGAATTGGCAGTACCAGGAAATTTGCGAAAGGTTACAAACAGTGTAATTATTCTTTGTTCTCAGCTTGCCCTGGAACTTGTCACTGGACCCTTCCGAACTTACGCGTTGAACAATAATGAGCGCCTTGATGCCCCGCACTTGAGCACGCCTTCCTCCCGTCATTTAAATGTCCACAGCCAGGATAATCTCCAATTTTTTACTGTCCACTCTTAAGAACGAATATGATCGGCTATTAAGTCCTGCCTTAATGTCCCAAAATCCATTTTTCCTGGACCTTTAATACTTTGTCCCTACTTCAATATTTTGTTTCCCTCGGTAGCGGGACCCGATCCTGTCCAATAAAAATTATTGTCTGTTCTCTGTGGAGAAGCCATTTACCCCACTTTACCGAAACACCATCTTCGCTCACCACCTGATGCCGTCGAATCTCAAAGACTTGTGAAAACCCCAAGGCGCTCCAACGAGTCATAGTTATATTACCCGTCTTTCTGACCTACATCATCCTTTCACGCCATTTGCCTTTGATTCCGTACCGCCAAATTCAGTATTTAGTTGCGTTTTACCGTAATAAAACGATGATTAAGTGTAAGTACTAGAAAGCTTACCTTAGGATACATGAGTGATGGAAAGATAATGGTAGATGAGTGAATATAAAATTACATCGAATTGCGTAACGTGGAATATTTCCTATTTTATCTCAAACTTTATGCTTTTATTTGTTTCATCACCCCCAAATTTTGTATTCTAATAGACAGACCATTTAGGTAAGGCTTATAAATATCATATTTGTTCATATTGGGGGATATTTGCTCAGTGGCGAACGTCTATGTCCCGATTCTAAAGATTATTCCGAGTGACCTACACCAGTTGACAGGATTTCCAGAGTTTTAATGTGACTTACAATGGCTGACAAAAATACGCAAGTGAGGGAATAGGTTCTTCTTCGAAGACAACTTGCGAACCCCAATGGAGAAGAATTTGAATTTGGAGGTCGGAATTTTGATTGAGCATGAACTATTTGCCAACACAAACGAAAGAGGTGCTGGGGCTGAGAAGTAACCTTCGCACGTCCGACGATGGAAAAATGGGATTTCAGGATAATGAGGGGATCAAAAAGTTACAAATTAATACGAGGGAAATGGTCATAACAGATTTTGCAGGGTAGGAAACGTTACGGAGGGAAAGTGTTACAGACAGAACGACATATGAAGAAGAAATTATAGGAGGAGAGAAAATGATGGCGGTGGGAGTTTGAAAGACAATGAAGCGCCATGAACCTCTACGAAGCTCAGGGCGAACGTCTATGTCCCGATTCTAAAGATTATTCCGAGTGACCTACACCAGTTGACAGGATTTCCAGAGTTTTAATGTGACTTACAATGGCTGACAAAAATACGCAAGTGAGGGAATAGGTTCTTCTTCGAAGACAACTTGCGAACCCCAATGGAGAAGAATTTGAATTTGGAGGTCGGAATTTTGATTGAGCATGAACTATTTGCCAACACAAACGAAAGAGGTGCTGGGGCTGAGAAGTAACCTTCGCACGTCCGACGATGGAAAAATGGGATTTCAGGATAATGAGGGGATCAAAAAGTTACAAATTAATACGAGGGAAATGGTCATAACAGATTTTGCAGGGTAGGAAACGTTACGGAGGGAAAGTGTTACAGACAGAACGACATATGAAGAAGAAATTATAGGAGGAGAGAAAATGATGGCGGTGGGAGTTTGAAAGACAATGAAGCGCCATGAACCTCTACGAAACAGACTACACGACAGAGACAGGAAACTTGGCCACCTAATCACGAGCAAGAAGACATATATATGTTATTTTCAAACCTGCTTCCTACATCATCAGAAGCGTATTATATCCTTTCAGTTGCTCGTAATAGCACATGAATAAACTGCGATTAAAAATTAATTTGCTGTATTGTTTGTTAAGAATTTGAAAGGAAACTAGCAGTCTATAGTTAATTAAGTTTCGTTGATTTAAAATTTTACTAATATTCCCATGTAAAAAATTCCGTACTAATTATGACAAAGTATACAGTACAAAGTAGGGCATTGTTCTATTCACAGGGCTTAATTATTACAATACACGTTTAATGTCTATGGAATAATTTCACGTGGCCAAACAAGGGGCAAATTCAAGTATAGTTTCAGTGCTTAAATATCAGGGTAGGCCATTCAGAATTGGCAAGCCTTTATCAAGTTCGGCAAGCGTTGCATTATTAAAAGTGAGTTCACTCCCCATATACCTGGATCGCGTGTTTGCCTGTCTTGCGGCTTGTTGGGGAGATAAATCAATGCGTTTACGGAGTACATGGTGTGAATGAAAGACCAGTGTAATTGGCAAGCCTGTATGTGTACAAGGCTAGTACATTATGCAGTCCCGTGCGCCGACATTGTACGCTGCTGTGCTTCATAGGCCGGCGCCATCTTGAATACATTACGCATACTCACGGTAAATTCCTTCCATTCAATTATAAAAGCATCCTGCCGTTGTGACGTGCGCTACTCCCAAGAAGCTTTTCCCGACATATGGGGGAATAAACAGGACGCTGCTAGATACATTTCAGTCTCAAATGGCGTTTGAAGAGGCCGCGACTTCCTTCACCCGCAGCAAAACGTTCCGCTTGAAGGTCTGAATCGGATCGGAATGACTTCTGGCATTGGTTTGAAATCGTTTAATAAAATTAATTAGGTTCCATCTCATTATTACCCTACAGTGTTTTCATGATTTCAAGCATGATATTGAAAATGTTTATTTATGCTATTTTCAACAATTTGGATCGGCGAAGAAGAAAATAAATAGCACCCAAGAGATGTTGTCCTTCATAATCTTACGAGATTATTTCCATAAATTATTTTCTCGTTTCCAGTGAATGCCAGGTGTACCCGGGAATCATAATTTCACGTAAAAAAGAGAACATTCAGTCTTGTAATAAAATTTAATTTTATTTTAATTAGTCACCTATAATTTAATTATGATTTCAAAATTTATTTCGAAGGAGCTTTCGGCATTGCCATAGTCATCCTCATGTAATTTAGTATGTATTTAAAAATTTTAACTTTCTTCATGGATTGTACGAGATTCCAGATCTTGGTTATTTAAGTGACTGTTTAAAATAAGGAAAAATTATTATCATACTATAAATGAACATTTTACCTGGAGAAAACAGAACATGTAGCGTCATGATCATTTTTGATTCTTTTTTCATATTTCTTGAATAATATATTTTTAAAAATGATATAATATTAATATTTTTATTAAACTCATCAAATTGGGACTCTTATTTATAAAGTAATCGGGTACCCATATTTTTAAAAACTCTCACGATTTTAGAGAATTGATGCGAAACTGTAAAATAATGAAGTTTCCTGACGTATTATTCAACAACAGTGAAGGAAATATTTTTATTGCTACGTTTCAATAAATTTGAGTGAAGTTTAAAAGCAAACATTAATTCTTAGAAGTTGTTTTTAAAATAAATTCAACTAAACACTTTCGCTTTGTGTGAAATTGTTTCTTCCTGATTCATTATATTTAAATAAGTTGGATTATCTGATTAGATTTCATGATTTAAAGTAATACAATAACTTAGATGTATATATATAATTTTTTATTTGGCAACCAATGTGTATTCAATTATATGAGTGAATATGAGAGTTAACAATCTGTAATTTTCAATTGTGATTATAAATAATGACGATAACTCCTCAGTGATAAGGCTTAAAATTATGTTAAATAATCTTTCTCTCCGAAGAGGTTGCATAAACATTAAAGGATATTATACTGAGGCGCTGATTGGCACGATTGTTAGGGGATGCACTGCCGCCGCCAATCGGCAGCCCGCAGCACGTGACCGTCGCTCTATATACTTCACTTGAAGATGTCGAAGGTGATTGTCGACGAAACGTTGTGTTTGTTAACCCAGTTGGAATACCCAACAAACATTCCAGGATATAATTCACCGGGAAAAGCTGCGGAAGATATTATACAAATTTCCTAGTTTTTCAATTTAAATGATTTATTATTAATTATTTATAACCTGAGTTATTTTAGACAGTCGCATACTTTGGCGAATATTGTTTAATTAATAAACTAACTTAATAATTTTTAGTTAATTTAACTTCGTTACGAGAATATCTGCATACAATAATTGCCTCTATATACGGGATTATATGCACTATAATCTAAATAACTCTAGATATTTTATATAGCTCATTTGAAACATCGTCAGTACCCGGGGACGGACTATAAACAAGCATTACTAAATGAATGGTGTTAACTCGGAAGTTTTCGATCTTTCCTGAGGCAGAAATCCAACTGACAGTTCCCGGCCGCAGGTCTGATCGCTTGCATTTGGGAGAAATTCTCCATTAGCAAGTCTGGCCACGAACTTATTCCCCCGCGTCTAAGACTCATACACCATCCGGGTGCCAGATCGATGTGACGTCATCAGCCTCCAGCCTTCCGCGCCTCATGAACACCATAACATAGTCTGCGACGAATATTACACCTTAATGCTAGTGGTACTGCTGTGTCGCTGATCAGATGCATGGATTATGCGAATCTCATTAACCATTACAGTCTAATGATGTGTCGACATCTTGAGATCCATAAAGAAGTCAACAAGCACCCTTCCAAAATCACTAAATTAAAGCTAGTTTCCTTGGCGGAAAGCTAAAAGTCTAATTGCATAGCGATATGTCATCATGGACAAAGATCGAAAAAGACACAATCAGTACATACCAATACTACAATTCACATGGCTACGGTGGATGGCGAGGACTGCCTCAAATATCCCATTATCGTTGGAGAATTTAATGATGTAACCAGAGACCTTGCTTACTTATTCCTTGTTCGAAACCTAGTGAGAACGGATCGTTATGATGACATCCTCGCTGGTACGTTTTGAGCTACCTGATATGAAAATTCATGTAACCTCATATAGTTAAGTTGGTTTATTGGCATGAACATGAAATGAGAGCTCGGGAAAAAATTTCATTATAACTAAAACTGGTAGTAGATATTTTCATTTTGATAAAAATATGTTTTTAAAATATTACATTAAATGTCATCAATCACGATACGCGTTAGGAGACTGAAATTTCTGCCAAAATTAGGAAAGAAATAGATTTCAATTTTTTTAAAATTCATATACCTATAGGCCTTACAGATCATAGAGCAAAACTTTTAATTCAATTTTGTCACTTTTAAAAGCTCAGGAGCAAGGATTTAATTTTAAATTAATAAATTATTACTGTCTTCAGAAAAATGCGTTTTTCTCAGCTTCATGATTTCTGCTACCAAAAACCTTCCATGTGTCACAAATATTAAGATATTGTCTTCATTCTGATTGTACATAATTTACATGCTAATACTTTTAAATACAGGTATTGTTTGAAAATTTGTTTCACATAAACTACTTAAAGTGATGAAAAGTGCCAATTTTTAACTAACCGTATGAAGCTCTTGTAGAAAATTTTTTTCTCCCCACTATTTTATTCAATTTCAAAAATAATACTGACAATTGATAACGATGGTTGGTCCTGCACATTAATGTACAAAAGCTAAAATATATTCAAGTACGTAACGCAAGGAAAATTTTCAAAACTACCAAATATTGAAAATAATTTTCAAAATATCTCAACAAAAATCAAGTTTACAGAAACAAAATTTAGTACATTTTGTATTTTTGGCCCAGGGAACCTACTGCAACCGTGTCCCTCGGTATTTTCCTCGTCCTAGACACATTAATACGGAGTCATCGTAAAAATCCTTATGTATATTATAATAAAACCAAATAAACTTCACACCTGAGCTTCGTTTTACTTTCTTTACTTTTGTGCCTTTGTACGAAATGATAATAATTGTATATAATATTAAATTGCACATATAATTTTGTGCATATGTACCATTCACGTTCCATGCAATTAAAGTAATTAAATTTTTTTTCGATATTTTCGATATTTATTTACCTTTCAATGGTAACCGTATAATATCGTTAATGTGTTAAATTCCATGGAAACATCTGTGATTCAGATACACACTGCTTGAACTCCAGTTTGGAACCATTACTTCCAGGTCAGTTCGAATAATTCGCTGCCTGTGGCAGAAGCAAAATCATAATGTTACACGCGTACAGTTGTGCGCCCATATGGAAGGTCATAGCGGTAGAGTAATTTGATTTCAGCGCAACGTTTGGCCTAAAAGCTATCGGACAGGCATTCTAAGAGATTTGCGGTTAGACTGATCCAAAGGATTACTGCAACTAATGTCGCTGCCTTAATGGAAAACGTCTTACAACCAACTGTGAAAGAAAATGTATTATTTTATATCAGCTACCGTAAATGAGTTAGTAATTATGTCCCATATTGAGAAACAATATTCAGAAAGTATTTATGAATACTTATTAATTTTTCGACAACCATGAATCGCGTGTTCTAGATTCTAATCGCAAGATTTATTTTATTGCACGTTCCCAGAGGCTATCGGTGAGATGTGAATAAGTAGATAATTAAATGCTTTTTCTAAAATAAAATATTTTGTATCCATTGAAAGTTACAGTTCTAAAACCGCTGTAGAAATGCAAATATTATGATCCAAAAACGTGGACATTCAATCAGTATGATAGAAGACAAACAATATAAGGAAGCGAATAAATGGTACCGTCAAATCGGCATATCTGAATGTTAATGAGTACATAAATTCTAATAATAAATACTTAGAAATACATGAACCCATAAAAACTGGTGTTATAACTTAAAATATAGTTATTAACTTGTAATTAAATATTGTACTAGTTTAATATGTAATAATCAATCAAATAGAGCGTTGCAGTATTACTGATTTCTCGTCTACCGTTAAAAACTAATAACGTAAAGAAAGATTTTTTTTCTTGTGCATAGGGGGTTACATGGTGTTGTGTGTATAGAATCATAGGAGTTCTAAGGCAGCATCATAAACACAAGTGCTCTATCGCGTGTTTCGGGAACGGAAATCTTGCTAAGTTTTCACCGAACATTGCAGAAAAGACCTGTTGCTCGTTACATACAACACTTAGACCAGCAAAGTGGACGCAACGGTTCGATCTGACTGAGGGGAAACCCCCACTAATGGAGAATAAACTAAAATATACCTTGATTAAAAAATATTCTACGTAGAATACTGTTACATACAGAAAAATCATTAAAGAGCATTTCCAGTGCTTAAAATGTTAAGTCTAGAACGTTGAGCAGCACGTATAAATAACTGTACTATATCAATAAAGTTGTTTGAGTTCGTTGTAGTTTTTACATTTATTTCACTTTACTCGTTGGTTTGGAATTTTAAAATTAGAGAAAAATATATGTAGAGTTTTACAAAATATTTAATAACATGTAATAATAGGATTATTTAATACGAAAAAAATAGCCTTACCACTATTTTAATTGCTGTTGTTGTTGTTTTAATCATCTGTGTGTCTTACGTTTTTCTAAATAAATTAATTAGTGGACCTGTACTAACTCTTTGACAGAGCATCGCAGAAGAGTGGAACAAAGTTTTTCTTGTAGCGATTGAAAGTCATATATAATATAAGCTTCATTGATGTAAAAAACGTGTACAATCTTTTAAAAAGTGCTAGGAGAAAGGAATGGTTTATTGGAGCGGGAGGGTACAGTAGGCTGGCACCCCTGCCCGCTGCCCTGGCAAGTATAATATGCTTTACAAAAATTTATTTACATATCATAAAATGAGACCTTTTACAATAAAATAGGTCAATCCAAATGGGTAAAATGAGGCTTCAAACTGAGGGCTCGACTGTTTTGACGACGAGAGTTGGAGTGTTTTAGGCAAAAAATTCAAATTCTGACGATATTATTTAATAATAACTAGGGAAACATTTTTTAATAATTTTGTGAAAGCAATTCCTTACATCCGATTAGTGTCCGAAATTCTGAAGGACGTAATTTATCTATCTAAGCAAATTTCAACCGAATTAATAATTCTCCATTCCATTAATATTTTTAAAGACGTCACAAGTAATTAATGGATTTATGTTGGATGGAGAACTGGACGTTCTCAATTATTTGACGGCAGTTGGCAGATAAAACATTTATTATAAAAGAGTTAATCAAGCAAGCACTCAAAGTTTGTAAAGAAACTAGAACGAATGGGTCGACACCTTTCCAGTGAATCAGAATGCTGTAGCACGTTTTGGATCCGTGAAACCCCATAGAATACTAAAGTGCTTCCGCAAATAGCTGGGATCGAATTCGAGCCTTCGATGCAGCAAGCAAAGAGACTAATCACATGAGAGAGGTCATTCGTACAAACTTGTTTGGGGAACACGGAACAAACTCGTCCAGGCTTCCCCCTCGCCCAGGTAAACGATTACTATGCAACTGAAATTATAATTAGACTACTAAACTCAAATAACGTGTGATTCATTCAAAGGACTTTTATTACAGTATTTATGATCTTTCCAGTATCAAAGACAGGAAGTTTACTCCTGGTCCCTGTTTTGCTAAATCGTAGCGATTAAATGAACGGTTTACTAAAATGAATAATTTACTTTATTTACTAATGCGTTTACTTTCAAAGTATTACAATAGAAATTTGTACGCTATTACTTGAGCGATAAAAGGCGGAATACGAGAATAACCAATTATTGTAAAGTGATCTGAGAACAAAAATCTAATCTTAGAGAACCACTTAAGCACAGATATTTGAAAGAAATGAAAACCCAAACCCTATCAAACCACCACTGAAAAAAATAAGAGGATGCAAAATTTTTCTAGTACGTAAACATTCAGTATGAGATAAGAAATTATACTTTTGAATTTTATAACTGGTAAATGAGGATATTATATTATGTTTAACGTGACAAATAAAGGTATTTAAAATAGTTTTCAAACAGCGGGGTAATGCGAATGTAAACAAAAAAATAAAATAAATAGTTTTCCCAACACAGGGAACAACAAAAATTAAAAATATAATCTTTTAAAAAGGATATCTGCTTGTAGTAAAAATGCCCTTTAAATTTGAAAATTTATTTCGCAGATTCAGAATTTCTATACAGGTTGCTAGACGGTTTGTGTTGTAAATACAGTGAAATTATCTTAGTTTACCTCGTTTTCTTGTGAAAAGTTTGATGTGCGTGATTTTATAATATTCACAAATACTCGTTTCAAAATCTTAATACGTCAATAAATTTTATTTAGATATCCAAAGAGTAAGTCGCTAATAACCTCGTTTGTTGGTGCGACTGTAAACCGAATTAAAAGACAAATTATATGTAGGAGTTCACCGTTTCTTCTATATTTGCCCAAATATACAGCATATTAATTAATTTCAATTTTTTATGATCGTGTAGGATTTGGGGTAATTAAGACAAAGTGAAAAGAATAACTAACATTCACGAACAACACGATTGGTGTAAAACTTCTAAAATGAACAAGATTAATCGAATTTCCCGAATCAGAATAAATTATTTAGATAACGCTATGATACATTTTTATAGAAGATTTGCGTCCACCAAAAGGGGAAGAAAAGGGAAGAAATTAATTTAAGAAACAGCACATAGCACTTCTTTAGAATTATGTATATATATATATATATATATATATATATTATTTAAGCAATAAATCTAGACGCTTTCAATAATCTATACCATTAAAAATATTTCCCCGCCCTCCACTATTTATCATGTCTTTATATTGAAAGTACACGCAGGTACGTAATAATTTTCCGCTGTATGATATGCATGTAGAATGTTTTTATACCAGCCTTCAGGACACATTAAACTTATATTATCATACTTGGAGTTATAATTGTGCTCTAAACATGTCATAAACTAGTGCACGTTTTCCTATTAGGAAATTTACGATGATTTCGTGAAAGTGGCAATAGACATCGGCATAACGTCCAATATCCGCGTGAAAAATTTAAACATTGGTTTATGGCGTTAAAGGAAAGAAAATGCATCTGAACATCCTGCATACGTTCATGCAGAGAATGAAAAATAGAGAGGGGGAGGCGGTGATGGGGGAGGGAGAGAGAGTTAAGAATAATTATTTAAAGAAGAAAATAACCTTTTAATGTAATGAAATTTAGAGTTTAATAATTTAATAAACTCATAGCAAGTCTAATATAATCATAACGGTTCTACTTTTTCTATCAATTAATTTATCAGAGATGAGTTACAAGTTATGTTATTTAAATATTCATGATAATATGTTTTTTGAAACTCTCTTTACATACGTTACTGAATATATCCTACATTATCATTTAAGTATATAATAAATCGGTGAACTCATAATGATGAAAACAAGCAGTAAACATTTTACTTTACGTAAGCCAAGAACGCGCGAGTACACATACGAATGATAATATTAATTTTCATATTCAAACCACTGAAAAAACCTTCACAAATTCCAATTTGTTACAGTCCCATGATCCAGAAAAGCCAGCATTGCATTTGCCCTGTAAAACACTCCAAAACAAAAGCTATGTTTCCATCAACCGGGTGCTATTTACATTTTAGCAACTGCCACATGATTTTTTTTTCACAAGGTAATTAAAGGAATACGGATGTTCTATTCTTCTTAATCGACAAAGCGAGAATATTCGAGAACTGAAAAACAAAATATTTTTCAAACAATAGATGCAAACTTTCAGGCCACCCCATAATTTAAAGCTCAGGGAAAAAAAATTAACTATTTCTAATAATTAAAATAATTGCGACATAACGAACAAATTGTTTTATGATATCTGAATATTGAAAGCGAAATTCTGACAATATAATTTTGGTCTTTATTAAATTTGTGACTGATTTAAAACAACAGGGTTTTCATCATTAATATGTACTACTGGATAATGATTTTATTTTTTTACTAATTTTTTTTTATAATTTTATGTATTGTAATAATATACGGAAAATTTTCAATTATTTGATATTTACTTTTATCGACTCATTAAATATGTATCTTATGTGCTATGAATGCTCGCTATAATTTTTTTAGTCCCTGGGAGACAATATATTTATTATTTCCGAGAGACGCATAACAAAAAATTTGTATACGTATGATTTTAAATTTGGTATATTTCAAACCTCATAAAATAACTGCACGTGGTCAATGTCATATACTTTATAAATCTTAAATAAGATCAAATTTTATTTAATTATGTTTGTGATCATAATTCTGTCCCTCGGGTGGTAACATTAACTTTTTAGTGATCGACGACCTTATATTACTATAAACATAATTTTGATGTTGGTGAAATTAACGCGTTACGCATTAGCATTCAGAGTGCGTTCGCGGATCATAACGTGGGCACTGGAGAGTTGAGGATACGACTTGGGAATCGAAATGCACATTTACAGATATAGTAACGGGTTAATGTGCCAGTGAAGCGTACAAGATACACTTCAAGGTAACCATATTAATTTCGGCTCATAAATATTCATTATTGTGGGATAATTCCAGATGTTGACAGTAACGCGGGCGCGGGGAAATGTGGTAATTAATAACCTTGATATGTTTGGGCATTTCTTCAAAAACTCTTACATCATAACAGCAAACATATGAAATTTTCATTTTATATGATTTTTTATCATCGTTAAAAATACAATGACATCTCCCCTAGAAATATTCATAAACCACTATGAATTGCCACTTAATTCGAAGTGTATCTAATTATAAAAGGAACGAATTTCCCACTTGGCATGTTGTCAGGAGGGTACTCATTGTATATTCAGGTGTACCCAATATCGTTAGATACAACAATACTACAAACATAATTAATCGATATCATGCAAAATCGTATTACGCACATTACTTTCAATTTCCTAATTATTTTGGCGGAATCAGTATGTGTTCACGATATCAATGTAAACTATTCGAGTGATTGTCACTATACTATTATAGATTCGGAAGAAAAATACACACACGAGGAAATACTGCGTAAAATAGTAAATTACTTTAAGTAATCCCCAATAAACTACTAAAATAGCTAACATATAATGCGAAACGCATAGAAAATAAAATATATTACCTATTAATAATATTTTATTTTTTAATGTTTTCTATAATTTAAGAAGCATTAAATAATCATTTATATTTTTATATTATTCATTTTTATATAATTCAAAACAAGCCTTCTTTGACATATCTTATCCGGAAAATATGTCTTCCACAACTAAATCAAAAATTGCTAGTCATTAATTGAACATCATTTCATGTTTTCGGACATATTCATCTTACAACATAAAGTTCACTCCGAAGAGTTTATCTTCTTTTTGTCTGATTCCGAAAATATACATTTTTGACTGAACTTCAAGAAGGATATTTTTTGAATAGAAAACTGCTCAAAAAAGGCCTTCGACTGCTTTAATTGTATTATATCTGTATTTGTTTTTATTTGAAATCTTTATTGAACAACATAATTCTTAAAAAAGAAATTATTTAACAACATAATTCTTAAAAAGAAATTGTTTAACAACATAATTATTGAAAAGAAATTATTTAACAAAATAATGCATATTTGTACCCTCGTCATAATGAATCCGACTGAAATATTCGTATGATGTTACAAACGTGAAGAGGGTAGAAATGCGCGCAGAAACGTTGTGCTGTTAAGTAAAGAATGCACAAAAATATGTATTATGAAAAATGTTAATGGTCGTTAAAATATATTATTTTTTATATTAAAAACGTAGAAATTGATATAAACATAATTTTTATGGTTATTACTGTTTATTCACTGTATCTCAAAATATATTAAAGTTTTTAATTGGCGTGGTAAGAATACTGAAACAAGGTCTGTAAATATTCTCGCTCTCGTTCCATATTATTTATAGAAGTTGGCAGGTAATTATTAGTTTGTGCTACGAAACATATTTGGATGTATTTTTAGATTTTTTTTATTAAAACACACTTGTCGTTGCTTCGATAAATGGTATCAACGACAGTTTGTTTTGTGCTCAACAAAAAGTCCAATTAATTGTTTTCTTAATTAATTAGGTTTTCTTACGTGTATAGAATGAGAAGTATTTTTTTTACAATGTAAAGTGCTCCGTGAATCATTGTTGTGAAACATTGCTTTGTTTCGTGCAAGTGGTGTTCTGGAGAATGTAGCGATTATTTCCATCAGACCAGGAACATTATCTGCATCATGTCTGGTATCTTTATTGCTTTTGTTTTACATTCAACGACGGGGGACTTCGTAAGCAAACATTTCCTCGCTCCTTATATTACAAATGATATAAGTCAAGCAAGAACGTCGACACCTAAGCGTGTGTATAGTTACCCTGAGAGAAGAAATGTTTCCCGTAATTGTTTAGTGTTGCTGTCAACGTGATAGCATAGCTTCACTCCTCACGCCTCTACAGCACCGCAACAATCCGAGATTTAGTCGAGGTGTCGTTATAAAGCCGTCTCTGTACACCGAGGCACTATATTCTGTCAAATAAAATGACGGCCCACGATGTGAGTACTCTTTCTTCAGCGCGTCCGCAGTGCATTACCTCCAATGACCACGTGCGGCCTAACAAGGGAAATTTGATCTCCATATGACGTCAACATGACAGATGTGGTCATCAGCCGAACTACAGTCTATAATAAATTTTCCCTACGTGACGATCTCTCTTTGACGAGTCAGTTGAATACGTGTGAACTTTTTCTTGCCCTTTTTTTTTGTAAGGGAAAAGAGTTATCTACAATTTTCAAATATTTAAGTACCCTCGATGAATGGCCATGTCGGCTATTAAAAGCTGACGCACGTGACGGACTTCTTATTTGGTCGATGTAATAGCTATGAATCGACGAAATACAGGTATTATAGTGAGTGTGTGTAGGAAATCAATGGCGGCAGCCGACGAAGCGTGGTGTCAGGACAGGAATGCGGGACTGGGCGTCGAGTCGCGTCGCGGCGCGGCGCAAGAACCTGCAACTATAACAACTTCCTGGCAAGCGATAATAAGTAGTTGGCTCAAGGCTAATGACTTTCTACTCTGTAAACATCAGTTTTGCGTGGACTTGGATGGCTTCCAGAGGAGCATTTCTCACTCTTACGCGGTTGCATACAGATATTAATAATGCAGATAATGTAGCAGGTCAGATGGAAATAATATCTGCATTATCCAAAGATATGGTTACCGGCAGCGAAGAAACAGTATAAATTTCAAGTTGTTTCTTTCGTCCTATTAAATAAATTATACACACTACTACAATATATATATCCTAAACAATTTACGACTTAACGAATCAGCCACCCTAAAAGTTACTATTAATACAATCGGGCGTAAAATGTCTACGTATTATAGTGTCCATTGTGACACGTATTTTGATCGTATATTTTATTTATCAAAATTAATTCACAATTCTGTACGAAGTTTCCATACAGAACAGATCCTGAGATATTGTCAAGGCACCCTTCCGGGGTAAACCCAACCAACAAACAAAGTCATGAACTTGAAGCCTGACAGGCTCCTGAGGAACATCAGTACTTTGTCTGAAATGATTTTTGGGGCTCCCCAGGTCAGAAAGATGGTTGACCCAAAAGATGGCTAGGGGTGGCCCCTCCCAAATTTTGAATTTTTGGAGAGGAAGGGTAGAGACGCCAACCCCATTGAAGGACCTGGGGTAGATCTAAAAACCTCATTGGTTTCCCGTTTTTTCTGAGAGGTGAGTTCGAGATGGAGAGGACCTCGGAAAAGAAGATTCGCAAAAGAGAGTCGGAGAGCGAGCGAAACGGGAAGTCGGACAGACTGGAGTCAAGGAGTCAGAAAGGAGAGATGATCTGGCTCAAGTGTCACCAGGAAACAAAACTGGAGGCACGTTTCCTGAACCACATAAGAGGCCTGCCGCTTCAGATGCCAACCGGAAGCTGGGGAGGATGAATACAAACTAAGATAAGAAATGCTTTAATCTCTCGCTCTTCTATCCGTATAAACACATCATACAGCCCTGAGTGAAGGAAATTAAATTTACTAAAGCGTCTTGCTATGTTATTTGTTTGATTAGGACTCAGCTGGGAAAATTTATTCAAATTAATTAATTTCTAAATTTTGTAATTTGTTGAATCTTTTACATTTCTTTGAAATGTCAAGGTTGAGATTTATTGGTACCCACCCATTTAAATATATACTCTGAATTTCTTAATAGATTTATAAATTATAAAAAAAACGTCACACCATTGACGACCTTTTTCGATCATGTGGTGGAATTTCATAGATGTTAGGATAAAATTTTGAGACTAAAAAGTGAAATGGAATTAATACGATAAAATTGTTCAGTAAAAGAGGCAGAGTAACGTGTGTGTACTGTACTTGAAGATGTCTCTCTCTCCCTGACACGCATCTGCTGTGAATCGGAAGAGATTCGCAGGACACAGCAGAACCAGATGCTGAATTTCTCCAAAATAACTCAGCAAAGAGTGCCAGAAGGAAATACAACAAAAGGTTCAAAATACAAGAATGCATTCTTAAAACGCCAGCGAGTCTTAAAATGAATAAAAAACACGCGGCTTACGGCCACGTTCTCTGCGAGGAAACAACCGTCGAATAATTTTATAACAGCTACGGAAACGACGAAAACTGCTGCAGAGAATTCCAGCTCAACCCTAATATTTTAAATATGCAAGCCAATAAGTGTTCCTTTCTTGTCCAGGAAATTCTGTTAAATACATTCCAGTGAACTGGAAAATCCGTTTCGTCTGTAATATTAATTCCTTCTCACAATGCTTATTTTATTCAACTCGGATAGGGGAAGTAAAGGCTTAGGCAATTATGAGTAATGATGACAAACTGATCGTATGATTGATAAATTCACAATTTGTAGAGTTGTGACAGACTGAATTAAAGACATAAATACCTGTTAGAGATCGCTTGATTATGAAACTAACATTAATAAAAATTGAATATTATTATGCTCATGAAACCAGAGTAATGGCACGAGAAACTAAAAATTCAGAATTCACAGTCGCAGAACCGATAAACAAATTTAAATAAGTACTTAATTGCTCCCACTTAAAAAATTATTGAGACCACTTCGTTCTGTTAGTGAAAAAATGCGTGTAATTGATACGAACGTGTTTTTTAATTTTATAGGCATTTCTCCCTAAATTAATGTATCATGTAATTCTATAGTGTTTCAAATAATTTTATAAACAAGAAAACCCTTAAAGTACATACAGTACGAAGCCGCCATCATTTTATTAGAGCATTTTTCCAGCTCCCGTGAAACACGCAACGTGATAAAGAGTATCCTTAACGGACGTTAGAGGTAATTTTTGTGTCAATGCATTTTTATAAATTTATTACTTTCTGTTCCTGTACTCTCTTCTATTTTTAACAGATATTTTTATTAGCTACTAATAGGCTGAACTTAAATTAGCTGAATGGAGGATAAGAATTTTTTACCACTTTACAGAAAAAAATCAGACGAATGGTTTTTCTCAAAAGTGAACAAACCTCTATCCCAGCAGTTAAGATGAAGTTTTACGAAGTTCGCAATTTAGTATCAGCCGTTTGATATATATTTTATACCTTGTTACTCCTCGATGTAAAACCAGTACGAAAATATTCATAGAAATCTTTTGGAGCGTTCTCTGTGAGACGCAAAGAAACGTACGTGATTTTTTTCTCTCTAGATGACTGATGGGAGTTTTATATATCTGTACAGCATCGACAATTTTTTTTTATTTAATTTGGTCCAACCACTACTTCGTGGATAAGGTCAGGATCATACGGTTACTGGTGCTAGGCAACGTAAAGTTATGGATCATTCAATTCTAAGACGAAAGGTTTGTTTCATTTATTTTGATTTCAATGAATCTGGTTTCTTTTCGTAAACAGTGAAATATCTCGACCAATAATGGTGAATAAAATCTGTAGTTATTTTAACAGAGCACATTTTCTTTATTGAGAATGATATTTGGTCTCAGTCGTGTAAATACCGCAGACATTAAGCTCGTAAAGCTGTTTACGCATAACTACTGGCTTGCCGCCAAAGCATGTGATAAAGCTTGTGGCAGAGGTTTCCGTAACTTCTGCTATCTACTGTTGACCCACATGAGTACCAAAGGAATCTACTACATTCAGTCTTCATTTTGTTTAATATTTTTTTTAAATAACATAGGGAAGTAAATCATATCAATTTTGTTTTTTACTAAAACCGGAGACTTTGGGAAATTCGTATTTTGCGATTGGTCGTGGCTCGAGAGCAGTAGGTGTTTTATGTGACAGAATATCACATCTCAGAAACTGGAGCTATCACAGTCTCTCAGCTGTAGTTCCATTCTTGGCTGCTTTACAAATGCAGAAAGCCATAATAAGAGTGGTTAATATCGTGGGACTTGAACGAACATCAAGCAATTTGCTCCGCGGAAAGTGAATTTCTGGCGCCTGAAACTTGGACATTTCCTACAGGACGTTTAAACAGTCCTGGGGAGCCAGTTCCCTAACTTTGGTCATTATTGTGTTGGGATTCCGCTCGCAGCCCCGCGACTTAGATGACGTATTATTAGAATATTCATGAAAAGGAATGAACTAGCCCCTCATGTTGTCTTTGTACATGACTATATTAGATTTTAGAGCCCCCCAGCTTGAGGGGCTCAGATTAGCGTTTAGGGGGAAACATGTGTCTGGCTGGAATGACTCACAATGGCCGCCGCCCCCACTAACCTAAGTAAGTCCGCTCTCATTGTTCGCCACTATAGTAATGAGATCAAATGTGTTTAGAGGGTTCCGCCGCTACATCTGTAAGAGGGCGCTTTGTAACACTATAGGCTTCATAATGCCCGTCGCGTTAATCCCAACTCAACTCACGCTATAATAGAAAACTCTTACAAAATGTCAGGCCACACCTGGACAAAAATGGCATATTACAACTCAATAGAAAAATTTTATGAGCAATCTAATAATTATTTTTTAATAGACACGCGTCCATGTCGGATATTCTCTAGCTGATTTATGTTGTTTTTTTCGTAAACTTGGAATTCTTACATTGCCTCGTCCTATATTATAGAAATTTTCCATTTTCAATGGGGCAACATTAATCTATATGCAATAAACGGCTCAAGTCATTTTTACAACGCTAGAAATCGCTCTCAAATCCGTACTGTCTAACCCTTTTTGAAATCAGCTTTCTTTATTATGATATAAATCTATACAATCTATTTTAATGAATGTAGCCTCTTATACGCTGAAGAAGTTCAAAGATAGAAGAATTTAATAGGATACCAGCAAAGTGTTTTACTTAAGTGGATCTGATTTGTGCTTCCTATTATTTTTTAAAAAACAATCTACTAGAATTTAACTGCTAACTTATTTTCTTTTTCTTGTTCGACTGGAATCTACGCAAGATTTGCTGCTGCTTATTCCGTCAACGGATAATTGAAGATTAAAGACAAAATGAGAAAAGATAACACTATTAATCATTCTAAATGTAACATCTTATTTCTTTCTAGTATTAATATATTTGACGTATCCTATTTCCTCGATCGAGGGCTAATGGGTTGAATAATAAATCCAATCTTCGTAGATAGTTATTAAATGTCTATATACATTCCGTTTCAGAATTTTCTGTATTTTCTCCCTATCAAGGTTCCAAATAGTTTCAGATAAAATGAAAAGATTTAGACATTCTGACTCCATTAGTGATACAAGATCCGTGCAGGAATAAATAAAAAGTACATTCGTGATAAACTACATCTAAAAGGAGAAAAAGTCAATAAGTTTCAGGTCATATAAGTTAAATATGTACACATTAATTAGTAAAATAGGACGATCTGACGCACAAATTCTACGTACAGTGTAATACATATACTTCGTGTGAAATACAATCACTTAATTGAATAGACCATTAAATTAATTTTAAAGGCGTTCTAAGTAGTAGAACAATATAATCATTGATTTAAAAAGCATTTACAATTTTTGAACGCCAGAATGTTAAAAGTAGACGGGTTAGTACTTTTTATAAACTTGTATTTCAATATTTGCAAAGAAGCCATCAAGGTCCTCAAATAGCTACCATTAATCTATCGGATCATCTATATGATCTAGAAGAATGGCTACAAAACTGGAGGATTAAGGTAAACGAAAAAAAACACACGTAACATTTATTCTACGTAAAGGTACAAGTCCCATAGTAAAATTAAACAACGTCAAATTCCCGGTAATCCACATAGACAAAAATCTTAACTGGAAGAAACGAATTACAAAAACGAGAAATCAGCTTCAAATAAAAGTAAGGAATCCTTATGGGCATTATCCAATATTTCGCTAGAAAACAAAGTCCTTATTTATGAAACAGTATTAAAACCCATATGAAAATATGGCATAGACCTATGTGGCTATTCCTCAAAATCAAATCATGCAGAGATTCCAATCAAAGCTTCAATGACTCATGTTGCAAACCATTCCATTCCTACACTTCATCAAATTATCAGTATATGAGCCACTAAACACCACGGAAAAATAGAGGACCACCCAGACCCACTGCTAGAGGAAATGTTAAGGCCAATATAAAACTATCTATTGACGACGACTTCTTCAATTCTCCATTGTTTGTCTCACAGATGGTTGAAAACCTCATTGAAACAAGTATATTGCTAAGATATCCGGCAAAAACCTACAAATTATCTTAAAGAATGTATTAAAAATTCTTATTGATAAAAAATTTACACATTAATAAACATTATTTAAAACCCCTCTACTGTCGATTTGAGTTACAATAGAATGCATTTGTTACGACAAATATATGGGCTCAATGTGCGTAACTTCGAAAATTGACCTGTAAATGCAACAGTTGTCTTAAACCATCCATTAAAACTGCAAATTAATGTTAGTTGTTACACGTTAAATGCAAACTTTATTTCTGATGCATGTAAGCGACACAAGGGAGGCAAATAAATATTCTAATGAAGGAACTTTGAGTAATGTCAATTATAATGAGAGGTGGCTTTACCTTTCATAAAAATAAGTGTCTGAGCCAAATCTGTTTTGCGTTGTTGAAGGGGATAACAATTTTCTGATGAGGAGTGTATATGCAATTCGTAATCAATTTCGCTCAAAACAGTCGCAAACTAAATTATCCATGATAAAACATTTGTTTGTTTGTCACTTACTCATCATCCATCACGTCATTCATGTACATAATCCGATACATAAACCATTCGTGCAAATTAAGTATTATATTTTTGAAAAGACTTAAGATTGATTTTTTAAATTAAAAATGTGATTATTCTGTTTAAACTACATAGTTTTCTCATTAGAGCGTTTATTTCATTTACCGCTCATAAAATATATAACTATAATGTTTTTAATAATTTTTATTAAACAAGATTTTTATTCTTAAAATCGCCATGGAAATGAAATTTGTAGGAGTTTTTTGGAGGATAGTATTTATTTATTTAGTCACAGAAATAATAATGTATTTTTGTAGGTTGCTAGTAGAATTCGTGAAGAAACTGCTTATCGAATTTCAACGCCTCACTAGCCGTGGATCAATCCGGGATAAGCGCACATTCAAATCCTGAGTCGGCAGTTAGCTGCTATGAGGAAGATGACTTTTGGATGGCGCTGCAGATTAAAGATGGAGAAAACGGAGCAGCAAACCTTAAGACGATGCTGTCAAACGCAGGCCTGAAGAGAACGAGGTCAGCCTGTCCTCAATTTCCTTCGCCCATCGGCACCAGCTGCCTCCATCTTGCACATGACCGTAACACTACTGAATACTATCATCTCCACATCTCTATAAATATTGGTCGTAAAGCAATCTGAAAAAGGTGCACTTCCAGCCAGAGCCGCTCCCTGCCTCGTTATATTAAATTGCGAAAACAATTTCGCCGCAATACTAGTTAAGAATAGTTTACCGCTTACCCGACTTAAAACATTTCTATTTTTTTACTGTTTACTGACGACGGATGAATAAAAGTTATTTGACAAACCGTCTCTACTGTACTTGAATTGTGTCAAAGAATAATTAAATCAGTAATTACTTGTTCAATCCGCTTACCTAAATTGATTTTAATATATTATTTAATTTTCATGTTAATTGTGACATATTATAAGTTAATCTCACTTCAGCGAATAAATTTTCAGTAAAACAAAACATTTTAAAACGTGATGAAAACAGTAAAATATGTCTAACCTTCTTCTGGAACCTCTTCAGGTTCCAAAATATATTTTTAAAAATCTAAAAATCCAAATAATAAAATTTGTATTATTAGAATAACGTATGTGAAACCTGTAAGTAATGTTCCATAAATTTCTATCATGGATTTAAAGAGAAGAAATTTTTTAAGTGTAATAATTTAATACTTCAGCCGGATTTGTTCAATGGTGCGATATGAAACGGAAAGCAATTGAGTTAATTTTCAGCGGTTGTATCTGCTTTTAGTCTTCCATAGGAGTTAAACTGCCCATGCAAACCCCACTTAATTTTGTAAAGTCATTTGCATTCCTCGTTGATTCATGCCGTTCCACGTTTTAATTTCTGCATGACAGAGGGTCATTAGTTTCATGCTTATACAAACAAAACAGTTGCTAATGGAAAAATATATGTAAGAAACTCGACGAAGGAAAGCATGTTGATCATTAAACATACGACTTTGGATGATCATGTTCCATGACGAGAGATAACTGTTCTAAAAAAGGTAACAAATCCTAAAATCGTGTCAACTGAATCGTCCGACTGTCTCCGTTATTCAATATAAAACATTCTACTAGATCATGAAATGCGAACAGTGTGTGATAACATTCCTAGTTGGTTTAGAAGAAGCAAGAAGGTCCTTGGGCCAATTTTAAACTTATACCATGGTCAAGAAAGGAATCCAGTTTATTTGGAATCTTGCAAGTCTGTGGATTCTCGGGAATGCCTGGGAAAGAATGTGTTGGTTAATTCTGTTTCAACCTACTTTGAAGATTCTCCCATTGTGTGATACACGACAAAGTCGTCCTGATACATGACGACAAACAGTAACAATAAAATGTGTCATTTATTGGCCGAATTGAATGTTTAGATATAACCTGTTGAACAGCTATTTGAGGAACACTTTGGTAATCAAATTATTTCCCGTTGTGAAAGATATAATGCACCGATACAAGTACAACACTATGGAGGTCACATCCACAGCGGTTTCCGAATGTAAATGAACTAAAATTCAGGAAGTAATTAAAATCAATTACAAACAATTCACGTTAACTGCGCATGAGAGAACCCTTCGGCTAGTTTCCTGTTATAACCCTACCGCTTTGCGCAGAAAGCCTTGTAACCTGCATTAGTGTGTTTGATAAAATTTTAATAGCGTTCCTCTTCATTCCCAATTAGCGTTTGAATGCGCCCATCAGATCACCAATCAGCGTGTGATGACGTCATGCTATTAGCGCTGTGTAAGGGGACTATTTACCAGGGACCACTAGCGCTCTCATCTTTGTCTCTTCCGCTCACATAGAGAACGAAACATTCACTCTCACCTTCGAAGAAGTCATTTTTCAGGAAGGAAGCAAACGCATGAAAAAAAACATTTAAACTAACCGCATATATCATTACTCGTTGCTGAGAACGTAATATGGACAACGAAACTGGAATATCGTACCAAATTATAGTTAGATTTATACAATAACACGTACCACTCATTATTAGGTTTAAATATGAACCTATATGGATTCTCAACGGACAATTGTGTAAAGTTTTCGTATTTCAATAATAAGATTTAATATAATTCACAATGAAGTGCGACATCAGTTTTGTGAGTCAAGTGTTTTGAAGATGTCTTCTGTCTCCGAAAAATTAGTCACTGCTGCTCTCAAGAAAGCTTCACAAACATTTATTCTGTTACGACTGTTAAATTCTCAAGTACTTGTTAGTACCGCGGTAGTTATTAAATACTTCCGGTTCCCAACGTTCCTTGTCATGTGTTTCCTTGAAGTCTTCCTTACAACGTCATCATTTTGTATATTGTGGTTGTGGCGAGTTATGTTCCCTTTAACATTGGTTGAGAAACCACCATAACGAACTATTGTCAAATATGATGTTGTCTGTTGGTTGAAATATCCCAAATTTACAGATTTTCTGATACCTGGAGTTACTGCACTGAATGCCATCTACTCTGAAAAAAATAGAGCTTGTTTGCTTCCGTAAGCCTTTTTGCTGTATCTTTGGCTAAATACAAAGAAATAGCAAGAAGAATTAGGAAAACGTCGTTCAAAGATTAAATAAGGCAAAGATCGTCCACTGTTGACGCGACTATAATTTCATTACATAAATAAATAGACAATTTCTTTTATCTTATCCGTTGCACTACCTAAGTACATATTCTCCCTTTTCAATTTCTGTTTATTATTAATCTTCCTAAACTTAAATAGATCTGGACACTGAAAAACCTGACAATAATATCCAATGAAAATTGTTCCTGTACAGTAATCCAATAAAGCAAGTTACTTCACCAATAACAATTTAAATTGTACAGTAACAACTAATATGGCGAATATCTGAAAAAATAATAAAAAGAGGTAATCTATTGAAAATTCATATTTTGAATAAACATATGTTCCGCAAATTCACTAAAACTTTGCATTACATCAGCATGAGCTTTCAGTCGGTCTCGATAACATTCAAAACTACATTAATAATTTATTATATATTAATATTGTTAAAATTAAAAAAAGAGCTGTTCCTACAGAATATACATATATATCATTTTGTAATAGAAAATGTTATTTAAAAATAAAGTTTTGACGCTCACAGATTATATGTATAAATAATATGTTAGCGTCAAAACTTTTTTTTATTAAATTTTAATTGAATAGAAACAGATTGAAACAAAATGATCTCGATTTTGACAGTTTAATGTAAAATAAAATGTTTTTTTTGTAAAAAAAATATTCTATTTCTAGAGAAAATTAAGGCAAAAATTATTGCCCGCAGGTTCCTTTTTTTGAAATTTAAACAAAATTAAGAAATAAATATTTATTAATGTAATTTTGATTTCTAATTTGGATACCTATGTATAATATATGAGTCACAATATTTTTCAGTCTTTCTAAATTGAAATTCCTTGACGAGTAATTTATATAACATTGAAATGAAAATTAACATTTATTTCAATGCAATTATTTGTAATAATTAACTCGTTCTCACCTACGGATGACTATTATTGTACTGTATTCGAACCCTTTGGCTAATATTTAGGGTATTACCCTGAAATCCATATTTTTTTATTAAGAAAGTTAGCACCTTTCCTTATATTTAACAAACTGAAATAAGAAGTGGCTTCAGCGTTGATACATTCCAGTGCACTATACACGAACAACTCGTTAGTGCAAGATTGTTCAATGGACGAATAAAAAGAGTTCACCAGAGAAACCACTAATGAGGTCGTTTGCCTGGAGGAATCCAATCCACCACAAATAGGCAGCATTGGAAATCAGCTTGTGCTCGGTCCATATCGGTTTGAGTTACGACCGATAACAGCGTTAGGGCGGTTGCTGTGTTCTCTAATCATACTACCCAATTAGCCCTGCTTTGGTGTTCACGTAAGAGTACCCTAAAATTGTTATATCAGTTCGTTGGTCTTGTTTAGTTGAATCATTTCCATTCAGCCATATTCCGAGTAAAACATTTACTTGCCGACGGCTTCAGCGCTTATATTTACATAACAAATTAACCCGTCCCCTCCTATAATTAATAATAGGCAGTTACAGTGTAATTAGCAATTTCATTCGAAAATATTTTTTCAGTGTCTCATTATTAGGATTGTTTACAGCAATTGTACGTACTATAATGATCCTGCATTAATTGTTTATTTATTCTTTCACCAGTGAGTATTTAGTTAAATTAAAAATTATAAACGCAAATACTTTATTGGAAGAGAATGGCGAACCGTGCATTTAAACTAGTTTTCGTAACAGTATTTTTTTTAAAATTTGTAAGTCAGAATGACGAATATAGGAGGAACAGTGTGCTTAAGGAAACATTACAATCGCTAACCGTAATTTTAGCTATCGGCGTTTAGCAATATCACCGTGTCCGAAAACGTCATCAACTAAATGAATCTCTAAGAAATGATTAATTGGGGAATGAGTTAAACGGGATTTTTATAAGCGATTGCACCAGAATTCTTGGTAGAAAGAAATTATAAGACTCACTGAGACAGATTAAAGTGACTAGTTCGACATTAGTGTTTCTAATTCTATTAGACGAGGGAGCACAATATTTATTTACTTGGTTGAATCCTAAATACTTTTCCTTTCGCGTGTTGAGGAAACGAAAGTATCAATGTTCCACTTACGATTTCAGCAAACAGAACATAAGAGCGGAATAACAACTCTCATTGCTCATACGACGCATTTCCCCTTTTCTCTGAGCCTCATCATTATTAAAACTAAGTTATACAAAAATAATTTATATTATTTTGCAGTGAAATAAACAAATTCGTATCATAAATGAGGTATTACGTTTTTATAATTTTTAAATAAATTATACTGCAAGAATAATATTTATTTGCAATAATTAATGGATTTTAAAACAAATATAATTTTTTTTTAAGGAAACGAGAATTCAGAAACTGATTACAACCGTTTTCGCCTCATCGAAGTCAAATTATATCCTTTTTATTTAAGGAAAATGTAGTGCTACTTTTTAATTAAATAAATAATGTATCTAACGAAGCCATCATTTGAATTATATGGAATTTGATACGCTTCCACGTTAGGCAGCTAAAAAATAGTAGTACAGGTTCGCCTTGCGTTTCACTAATAAAATGCCATGTATTTTCGGTTCCTTCCGATACGTAAAGTGTGCTATCTCGTCGGATGCCGCAGGAGAAATAAGAATTAGAAGGAACGGTGCGGAAGCTTGAGAACCGGTAATATTGATGAGGTGCTCAGACGAGTCTCCGAAGAGTCGTTAAGCCAAGGATATCGATAACAAAGCACCATAAATAGTTGAAGAATAGAGTGGGATCGTTATTAGCATGGGTAGACTAGGCAATTTAATTTATCTCTGTTGCAACTCACAACTGTGTTGTGGCCTTTCCAGCTCAATCAAAGTTCGAAAAAGATGTCTGAAACCAAATTCGATCATAATATATTTAGTAAGTCTCATTTTAATAATTTAAGTATACGTATAAAAAAAATTTACTGTCAAAATTGGCCCAATTTGTTATTGGTATAAGTAAAATTAATTTACATATCACAAACCTTACTCCGGATACTTAAAACTTATTTAATATAAGATTTAAAACTCAATTTATTTACATTTGATATAAAACATGCTCAAATACGTAAATTTCCAATTATTTTATGCTCGAAATAAACTAGGTTATAGCTTCCATCATAATATCAAAATATCTCCGAGTTATATCAATTTGAAAAACGAACAAAATCTGATGTTTTTCGCCGAATTATTAATGATCTCATTCCAAATTAATTTTAGGTGTATGATGATATTCTTTTTTAAAACTAATTCCTTTGTTTCTCCATCAATTCCCCTGCAATTTATTAAAATTAATCGAGATGGATCTGAAATAAGGAACACATGCCACTGATATTAGGCGTGATAATTGAATATACAAATAATTTTCGTTTCTCGAACATGGCTATAGAGTGACAGTTAGTGGACAGAAAAACGTTTAGCTGTAAAAATAGGGCAAACAGGTTTTTGATTCAAATTATAAGACTGTGGAATCTTTTCAATACCCTATGATGAAATATTCTGAAAATCATTAAGAACGGGAGTTCTTTAATAAACGCCTGTTATTAATTAAGATCATGCAGCTACACAATACTGAATTTAGTGACGTTATGTTATAGGTGATTATGAAGAGGCATAGAAATTGTTTCAGAATATTAGATACACCAGTTCACTTAGTTCTAGGAAGAATACTATTTTCTGTTGTATAGATGATGTGTCACCGTCAATAAGTGCAGTAGCTGTTTGGGCGAATAGATTCGATCATAAATGAGAATTATGGCTGGTAAATTTTGAAGAAATATCGTTGACACGTCAAAGAAAGCGGAAGGTATGGAATCTCCATGCGGCGTGGAGTGTCTATAATTAAATTGTGCTCATTGCGGTGGTTATGGGACCGCACGGAGAATCGTATACGGTCTTCTGGTTCAGACACCTGGTGCCGTAATCTCGGAAACACGGCTTGTAGTAATGAGACACCCTCATTAGCAAGAAATAACAAGCAACCGAGCTCCGCCTTGCGCCGCTTCTCTCCGCCTTGTCTTAGTCATATTTACCAAGTATTTACTGCTTCGCGAACCAAAATCACGGCTTATTTCGTCTTCATTACGCGATCCAGCTCCTGAAAAGTATTTCATTCTTGCTAATTCGAGTTGGGATACCTAACATGCTCGTGCGGTGAGGTCCTGTCTCCTGTTAATATGGACGTCTCCCTGTCCAGGACAGTCGTAAGTCAATCACAGGGACGTCATTATCGAACCATATAATCAAAAAATCTTTTGATTTTTGCACAATCACATTGTCACGGTCCTACGTTCCTTTCATACGATTCCAAATACAATTGTTGATCAAGATTTGGTAAATGTAATAAATTCATTAATATCAGTATAAATTCGTAAAATCAAAGTTTAACGTTACCAAAAATTTAAATCTGATTGTTGTGGAACGTCCTCTAGATTCAAAATCGTGCTCGGAAATTGATTTTAAATTTTTATGGATGCTGTTGGAAGTATACAGACAATCATCTGTGTTCCGTCACATTTAAAATCATATTTCAGTCACCACTAAATATAATATATGTATCTCATTCATTAGTTTCATTGTAAAATTTAAACTTGACGTTCAGATAACAAATCATCGTTATTAGGAGCTTTATATACAAGTTTTGATAATATATGTAATATATTGCCACACCTGAGAACCTGCAGTCATGTCAGAACCAGATTCAGACCTACCAGGACAGTCGTAAGTCAATCACAAGGACGTCATTATCGAACCATATAATCAAAAAATCTTTGGTTTCCATGCACAATCAAATTGTCACGGTTCTACGTTCCTTTCATACGATTCCAAATACAATTCTTGATCAAGATTTGGTAAATGTAATATTAGGAACCGAATTAAATTCATTAATATCAGTATAAATTCGTAAAATCAAAGTTTAACGTTACCAAAAATTTAAAATTGATTGTTGTGGAACGTCCTCTAGATACAAAATCGTGCTCGGAAATTGTCATGGATGCTATGGGAAGTATACAGACATAATCATCTGTGCTCCATCACGGAAATATTTAAAATTCATATTTCAATCACCACTAATATAATAGATGTATCACATTCTTTAGTTTCATTGTAAAATTTAAACTTTATGTATATAAAGCTACTAATGACGATGATTTGTTATCTGAACAAGTAGTGATAATATATGTAATATATTTCCACGTCTGAGAACCTGCAGTCATGGCTGAGGGTGTAGAGGTTGATTGCAGAAATGTGGACTACTGTCGTCGTCAAAATAGTGGGGCCATGAGTTTGAAACCTCATTGTGTCCATTCAGATTGACCCACGTTATTTTGAAGAATTTAATGTCATTTTATGATTTGTCACTAATTTTTTTAAAGCATTTCTTACTTGGGTTTTGGTGAAAAAAGGAGGTTTTTTCTTTCTTTCATATAGCTCGACTTTGATAACCCATAGATTTCAAACTGTTGCTTTAAATGTTCTGAATATTTAGCAAACGACAGTGCAAACCCTTCCAAATCTATCTCAAAAGCGTGAATAATCTGTGTCTTACGTGTTTTAAAATTAATTAATTAGTAGACTTCTACTAACTCTTGGACAGTCAATCGCAGACGAGTGGGACAAAGTTTCTCTTGTAGCGGTTTAAAGTCATAAATATAAAATATAAGCTTCGTTGATGTAGCGACGCTACAAAATTTTGTACGATTTTTTAAAAAGGGCTGGGGAAAAAGGAAAGGTTTATTGGAGTAGGGTGGCACCCTTGACCGAGAAACGTTTACGGTAGTACACTCCGTACCACTAAAATAACAAGCAAATCATTAAAATTTTAAAAATAAATTTGTATTTCTGCGTCTGTCACAGTCCTTTGGATTATCTTACCTTGATTTACTTCAACTTTCAGGTGCCCGTCATTTTTTATTGAATAATATTGCAATTATTTTAAACGTGAATATATTAAAAATAATCTCGGTTAGTACTTCTCATTGTTGACATTAATGGAAAAAATCACAATTGGACATAACTGAGATAAGGAGCGTGAGATTCGTAAGAGCTTACTATCATGCATGTAAATCATACAGACTTGATAATGTAGTTGGTAAACTTACGGAGTCAACAGTGAACATTCTGGGATCTCGCTCACACGAACTCAGCCTCGGGATATGCATCATAATTCACTACCAAGTAGCTACGACAGTCTGCACCGCGCCTATGAAATAGAAAGTTTCATAGTCTTACAACCAGACACCAAAATAATCTTTCAAATACTAAATTGTGCCAAAAGTATATGGTTATTAAAATTTCATAACAATAAAACATATACGGCATATCTAAAATTATCTGGTCGGAGAGAATAATGAAATTATCAAATACTTTCATTTCATTTTCGCTACTATGTTGACGGATAATTAATTACATAATCTCCTGAAAACAAATGTTCTCAGTGAAGCTGAATGTGCTAAGAGATTGTATAGGATAGCATATCGAAACTCTTAATAATTAGGGACTCAACTCAGAGATTTATTAGGTTTTAGCTAAATATTAATAAACATTTCCACTCTATAATGGCATATGATATAATATTCTGGGGCAATACATCAGGAAATTACAACATATTTCAACTTCAAAAAAAGGCTGTCAGAATAGTATGTCAGGATTCACCGAAAACATCTTGTAGGGGACTTTTCAAGAAAACTGCCAGCATATTCAATCACTCATGTTATTTGTTATTAATAACAGTAACCTCTTCACACTAAACTCAGATATACACGACTTTGATACCAGAAGTAAAAACAATTTACACAAGGAAGGTTAAGTCTCTAACCGTAATACATTTCAATGCTATTAGCATATTTAATAAACTTTCCACCTCCATTAAACAAAAATAAATCCTTCTACTCTGTTGAAGAATTTATGGAGCTGAATGTATCATAGGGTAGATATTTATAATTATGAAAGAACATTATTAGAAAACTAATTTTTTAGTATAGGATGTAAAAATATACAATTTGTACCTTATATATAAAATTGATAAATGTCGTCTGTATAGAACTTAAGAAAATCTTATTATAAGTTAAAAATTAATGAATAGTTACAGTATATTTTAATATTAATAAAGCAACCTATTTAAAATCTCTGACTCGTTCCACATCCTTGAAGCTTGTGCTTCTCTATAGGATTTATGGAATATGATTTTATACTTATACATTTAACTGAGAAGTTTTGGAAGAAAGAAAGAAACATTGTATTTGTCGGCCGATAATTTTGAGACAAAGATCTAGAAGAAAATGCTGGCTAGATAAAATATTTAGAAATAATTATCGGTAAGTAATAATGCGAAATAAAGGATAGTAAGTTGTTTGAACGTTATAAACGAAGATAAGAGACTTTAAGAGAAATTAAATAATTATTTAATTCAATTCTGTAATATACAGTGAAATTTACATAATAATAATAATACGTTATCCTAAGTATTGAATTTGATAAATATTTGAGGGAGTTTCCTTGAAAGAAAGAATCTCCAGAAGTCATCATTGCTATCAGACGTGCAACCTTCCATCTTACGAAAGAAAGATACGATGAGATTTTATGACTTTCAAGTAACTCACACTCGATTTACTAAACGGAATCGTGATATGCGATCTTACAAATCATGGAAAGAGAAGAAGTCATAAACTCGGAAGGAAGATTGAGATTTTATGTTTGAACATGTAAACCCAAATCATTTAGATCTGTCAAATTGTTTATGAAAGACGTGTGGAAGTGATAGCCTTCGATTCTGTATCTGTGACTCGTGACGCATTCATTTGGAATTATTTTACCTAATAGTGCAACATATACTCAATGAAGTAATGAAATATATCTCGACTTTTGACAACTCATATATTTCAAACTGTTGCTATATAAATGGTTTTAAAATTCAGCAAAAGACAGTGCAAACCCTTCCATTCATTTAAAGGAAAAAAAGCAGGAAACGCGACGGAAAATGGTCGGAACCCGGCCAGCGGGCAGGGGTGCCACCCTACTTAACCCCTCCGCCTCCAACATACTTTTCCTTTCTCCCAGCACTCTATAAAAAATTATACAACGTTTCGTAGTGTTGCTACATCAATAAAGCTTATATTTTGTAATTATGACATTCAACAGCTACAAGAAAAACGTTGTTCCACTTTTCTGCAATGCGCCGTCCATGAGTTAGTAGAGGTCCACTAATTAATTAATTTTAAAAAACGTAAGATTCACAGATGATTCAAACTTTTCGGATAGGTTTGAAAGGGTTTGCACTTTTTAAAAAATTTTCAGACCATTTAAATCAACAGTTTGAAATCTATGAGTTGTCAAAGTTGAACTACATGAAAGAAATACAAAAGCCCCTGATTTTTTTCAGGTTTTTATTTTCCAAACCGCATGAATCAATGTGTTTATTTTTTTTATTAACATATCATAAAATGACATTAAATGATGCGTAAAATGAGACGTTTCACAATAACGTAGGTCCATCTGAATGGTCACAGTGAGGCTTCAAATTCTGGGCTCTGGTATTTTGACGACGACAGTAACGGAGAGTATCATACAAACTTTTTCCAAGTTTCACATCTCAAACGCTACAATAAGCAGTCACGCTTGACGAGACATAAAATACTATTTCATCACGACATTCCACTAGGTGAAGTGCCTATTAACGCTACGGCCAAAATCATTGAATTAAAGTTGGAATTGATTCCTCTATCACCCTATTCGACAAATTTAGCTACGTTGGATTATTTTCTCCTTCCTATCATGAAAACGTGTCTCGGTGGTAAACAATGGAGCTCGATGGTTCTTAATTTTTGAACAGGGTGCCGAAGCTATTGATCATCGCTGGGAAAAGTGTATCGAGATAAAGGAAAACTACGTTTACATTCAAAGATATTTCTTAACAATTTTTTTCTTCGTTATGTAGGGTACTTCTGGTCTTCCTGGTTCGCGACCATGAACTGATGAAGCTGGTCGTTCATATGTTTTAGCTGATCATTCAGGTTGAGGAAGATTTGGAAGACCTGACGTGCCACAGAAGACCCTCATGTAGATCATACTCACATATGTCTGAACAGTCATCGTCTGTTGAAATATTTAGAAGGGTTTTATTTCACGATAGATAAACGCAGTCACCATGCCTCTGAAGTTCATGTGTTCCGCCAGAATCACTTTGAGTATTTACTACGTACCATGTTTATCGGAGTTCAATTTTTTTCACGGTGTTGTTAATTTCTTCCTGCGTGCGGTAAGGTAAATTCCTTCATCACCCCCCATTCAAAGACTTAGTTGTGATGTCAAGTGCAGATGGCATGGGTTTGCGTAATGCCTTGTACCCCTTTGCGCTGTCGGTCTTCGCCTGCCAGAACAGACTCCTTTAGTAATTTCACGCACCAATCGGTTCCAATATTGAGCTTATGTCATATGTATAACCCACAAACAGGTAAGACCTCTTAGATGCGCACGATATCATTATGCAGCCTCTATCTGATCTACGAGGTTCCGTTACAACTGTCCCGTGCAGACCTCCATTTTGTCAAAAAGTACTTTCTTACTCACATTATTTTCGCTCCACCTGTGGAGTAACACGTGATACACTTTGCTTGGATCTTCCTCGTCGTGAACATCCATCAAATTAAATATTCTAAGGGTCCTTAAGTCTTGTTCTTGTATTACGTATTTTGCATTTTAATTATGTACATAGACGTAAACAGAATTAATTGAAATTAAACTATTTATTAAGGGTGTTAAATTTCTCTCTCCTTCAAAACGTACAATAACGTGTCAAAAATATAAAACAGTGAAAGAATATACAAACATTCAAAATAAAATTGAAGAACTACGTCATTGAAAATATTACCCCACTGAATAGATAATTTTTTTACACTTTGATGAATTTAATTTATAACACAATAACTATTTAATTAAATCATATTTTACTTGTATTACATAATTCTTAAAAAATGTTAGTATTAAATTAGTAGTTAAAAGTGTTCTTATTTTAATTATTATTGGTGCCTACTTATTTATACTTTGCTTTGAAAAATGTAAATACTGTAAATTTGTGAAGTAACATTGTATTATCATTAAAAAAAATAGCCAATAGGCTAATAAAGATCAATCAATCAATTAACCTCTCTCTCTCTCCCTCTATATATATATATACATTATATATATATTTTATATATATATTCATATCTGATGCAGATTTTTTTAGGGTTTTCCCTGCATCTTTTTTGGTGATCCTTAAACCACAGCCCGGGGTCCTTAGTAAACCCTTGGCTACATTGCTCTACCTTCCACATCCCCCCTTTCCAAATCCCTTCCTATACTATTAAAGGGGAGTTGCCTATTTCAAGTTCACCCTCATGTAGCCTGTTAACCCAAAAAAATTATGAGATTTTACGATTTTTTTAAAAATTTTCTTTTATACAAACTAGTCTTGATATAACGAACACAAAAAATAATCATTATCCAATTTGGTGCAGTCGTTTGCTAGTTATGCGCGTTTATACATTACGGCAATTCATTTATTTATTTATATATATGGAGACAAAGGGGGGATTAGGCAGATTCCATGCATTATATGAATGAAGTAAAATAATAATAAAGGCTTAATGAATATAGGGAGCAGAATCTGGGAGATTTGCAGCAATGCAGGAATTGTAAATAATTCAAGTGTTATGTAATATAACTACCGCATAAAGAAATATTTTCCACACAAAGCGAATAATCAACGATCTGATATATATCAGACAGTTTATTATATATATTATGTAGAATTTTTCTTTTTAAATCGCGCGACTGAAATCCAGCGAACTTGTTCTTAGTTATGAATGCGATAAAAGTCTGCCGGAAAGAATTCACCATTACATCTCTCAGCCTTAATGGAGTCCGTAGGTAGCAAATGACTCAATGCATCATTCCCCATGGTAACACGGACTGCAAAGTGCCATTTGAGAAAGCTGGCAACAGCGGCTCCTTGTTCCGAGGAACACTTAATTACGACGACTCCGTGAAGTTAAGAACCGGCTGCGTATATAACGTAGACGCTAGAGTTATTGCTTTATAGAATTAGCAATGTCGAACGCGAACGAGTGGGAAAGAAAGACGCATAGGTGTGTTTGTTTGCATACATTCAGGAGATTGTCTGCAAGCACTTCGTCTTGTGTGCGATGATTCGAAGATGATATTGAGCTACGCTCGTGACAGTTTTGTTATTTATCCTTTCCTTTCTAGGAACAATACGTACGAATATGTAATTTAAAAAAAATATATATACTCGCATTCAATCAATCGTTTCTAGTACCTCGATTATTACACTGATGTCCATTTATGTCATACCTGAGGGTTATTTCTCCTGCGTCATTGCATTTAAAACATGTTAACGTATTCGTCTGCATTTTGGCTTCCCATCTGTTCCGTTGCTGTGTTTACGCTGCACTGATGCCCTTGGCTGCGTCATAATACGACCCATTCCCCCCTATCGTTCACTTCACGTACTACTGTCGTTAATGTTCAATTAAAAGTATATATTATCCTTATCTGTACCAACAAAAATGCACATATGTACTATATATGCTTATTTATGTATAAATAATTGTTTTGTATTACGCACAGTAATACTAAAATCTTGATTGGCATAAACCTCGCGATTAGTCTCTAATAGTCCATGATGATTGTCATCTGTCTTTTTCCTTACGGGTTATTATCGTTTTTCTCTCTTTCTATGATGCGTCGTTTTTATGTATGGTTTTCGTCACGTAATATTTTAACGTTGTTCCAGTCAGTTACGTGTGTTTCTTTTTTATTACGTTTTGACAGGGCTTGTGTTTCATATTATTTTTGTAAAAATACAAAGAATAGTTCAAAACATTCTAGTTTTTAGATTCATTGAGTTATGCCCAATGTACATTTTTGGACAGTCTCTGCACCGAATGCTGTATATGACGTCTTTCCTATTTTCTGTATTTATTTTGTCTTTCATGTTTCTTATGTAGCTGTTAATAATAATTTTCCTACTTTCTTTATTCCTTCAGTAATCCCTTCGAAGTACGTTATAGTTCTGTATTTTTTTTCTTTCTGTTCCAATTTTTTTCTCCTATAGCTTCAGTTGATTCGTTTCTCTTTACCCCTCTTTCCAGATATTTCAATATCCCCGCATCAGTACCGCGTAAACACAGCAACGGGTCAGATCGGAATTCAAAATACAGACGAATACGTTAACATGTTTTAATTTCAATAACAGGAGAAATAACCCTCAGATGTGACATATATGGATATCAGTGTAATAATCTAGATACTAGAAACAATTGATTGTATGCGAATATAAATCCTGTTCTCTTTATAAAAAATTACAGATAATTGTGGCTCATGAGCCGAAAGCTCCTGAGTAAATTACATGACTGATACCCAATTTACAGTCTTCATTTATTGACAAGATATACATTTCTTTAACATCAACAGTCGTTATGACGTCAGTACGTAGTATATTGTCTTATTTTTCTTTTAAATGGTTGTATGCGTACTCTGCAAGTATTCAACTGTATTCCTAGAATTTTTAATACGTTTTTTTGTGTTATATCCTTATTTCATTGCATTCAATTAATTGCCATTTATTAATTAGAAATGTTCACATTGTGTTCTCAGTTACACTGAATTGGCCAACATACAACAGTTTCTAGTAATTTTTTTAATTTCATTTGTGACGTATCCTGTATACTCAAAAGGGAAGACTAGAGAAACGTATCCATCAACTCACACTGTGACTCCATCATCATCATCATCATCACGAAGAAAAGGTGACACGTCTGGACCACCTTGAACGAAGCAATCCCATGCTGATGGTCTCTCACTTTTACCTCTATTTCTGAAGGCGAAAAGAGTTTATTTTAACTTTGAAAACGTTGTTTTTATATATTCTTCCTTGTTATTCTTTGTTAGTTCAGAAATGCCTCGTACACGTTGGTAAACGCATTAAACAAACAACAGTTTCCGCACCACCAATAAAACAACATCTGCAGTCTCTTTCGTAATTTTTAAATGAGAAAAGGATATATTTGCCAAAACAAAGTTTTTTTAAAAAAATTGAAGTGAACCGAAGTGAAGGTATAAAATAATTTTGAGTAAATTTACTAATACAATAATGATTACAGCGTAAAATTGCAGACGATTATTCCAAAAATAGTTTCGAACTATTATAGTATTAGAGCAAATATTTTGTTTAGTTTCGATCCTTTTATCAGAGATTCATTATGAATGTGGATACAATGGAACGTTTTTCCACCCCTGCTTCTCAAATAATAATTATTAGCAAGTTTTCACGTTCTTCCGGATAGAAAACCACGTGAAATAATATATGTGAACACAATCCTACTTTTTATTATTATCGTAAAAAATAATCTTAAGGAGAAAGCTTACAATGCAACACTTGCAATATTTTTACCCCAAAATTATCAATGTTCCGTCTTCCACTGCCTGCACGTGTCTTATTCTTTATTCCGACTGGAAGCAGACAACAATTTTTTAGGAAGGTATCTTTGATAAATGACACAAAGTTACCAATTCTATTTTACTTTAATCACATTTAAAACAGTACATCTGTCTCGTCTTAGCAATAAGGTTTCACAAAATATGATATAATAATTAAAATTCATTACTTTGTTCACTTGCTTATGGTGCCAGTCTTTTCGTAAAACTGTAAAGTAATCTCATCTGTTACAGCAAATTAAGTCTTTAAAATGTCTTCCTGCTTTCACCTAACAGCCGATTTGCTGTATTTCATTGTACTTTGAATAGTGTAAATCATTTATAACTTTTATGCATAAATAAAATTATAAGGACTCTTTACGTTTAATATAAAATAAAAATACAAAATAAATATTCACATCAATTAAATAATATTACAATAAAATCAATAAAATTTCTTACATATTTACAGATTAATTTACAGTTAAATAATTTGAACAGTGCTGTGAGGAATGCGTGACTAGAATTTTCTCCCAAGATCTGGTCATTCCGGATGCTGGGTCCTCCATCTCCATCCACCACGTTCGGTTCCTGCGTACCGCAAATAGAATAAACAAAATAAATAAATAATAAGTAAATTAATAAAAGTAATGAATAAATGATACTATGAACTAAGCGTATACACGCACACAGAACAGAGTCCTGCTTTATACTCAGTTAATTATAACATAATTACGATTATGCGTTTGACGTCAAATGTAGCTGACACACAATTCTACCCCCCCCCCACCCCAACCCCCCTTTTGTTCCCAAATGCCGCACGGCTATTCTAGCATTATCTATTTCGATATAAGGGAGGGGAAGTTGGCAGGTCGACAATTCCTAAATGATGCATGGTTTGACAGAAAAGCCGTAATCATTTTCAAAAGATACGGTTGACAGTAACTGTATAGTTTTATTGCAAGCTATTTTTGCACAGGAAATGGGCTTCCAGCTTTTTTTTTCTGACGCTGTGTATCTGTTAGACAATTACAATCATCCTCTCTTGATTAACTGGACACCCAAAATTGTACCAGAAACAATTACATATTTTGTCGAAAATAAATTGTGCCGGCTCAACCGTGTTACTCAACGGAAGAAGCAATAACGATATTTTTATTGTAACGATTCAAGTGTTGCGTTATTCTATTGCTGCGTAAAAGCATGGCGTTTAATAATTATTTAGCGTGCAGTTGTTACTAGGAATTGTTGTCGAACGCCAGACGAATAACGACATTTTTAACTAATGGCTATCGTTTAGAAAGCAACTTTAGACAATTCTAGTAACAACTCAGGGTACTTCAATTTAATTCCACTGAAGTTGCTCTGAAAATTATTAAAATTGCAAGAGGAATTTGCAGAAAGCTTTTATGTTATCGAACAAACGGTTTGTTAAACCAATTCACCATCCGAAACAAAGTACTGTAGTATTCAAGCTCTTTAATTAGTCTCACTGCCTGAATAAAAACCCCTGGTAGTTATGATCAGAATATGTTGAAGTACTTTTCCACATTCATTTATTTCATCATCCTTAGATTAAAATAGGGAAACATCTACTTCAAATCAGCGATTCACTTGACAGTTTCCTAACGACTGCCAGAGTTCGCAATAATTGTCTTCCATTTTACAGGTCAACGTTGCTTAGAAACAATAGAGTGCAAATAGCGCAGTTGCGAAGGAAGCTGTGCGTTCTCAGATACTGAAGCTCTTTACGAACTTGGAAACGTTATTTGTTTGAGCGCAGGTCTATATCTGCCGATACAAAAGCAGGGGAACTTTCGCTGATCTCGGATCTCACTCCTGGAAACAACACATGAAGTTTGCGAGACACGGCTTTCCTTTAGACTTTTCCTTTCACTATCTCCACAGGGCTACATATTATCTACGTAAACAAAGTCTTTCACGCTTAAGGAACCTTCATAAATTTTTAGTTCAGCGCATTTACACTTGAGTTTTATTCCACCGACGTAATTTTATGCTAAGCAATATGTACGGAAGGGCACAGCCTGCTCAAATATTATTTTTGGCGAATCACAGGCATTACACTGTCTTAAAAAGTACAAAAACACTGTCAAAACTATGAACGCGAAATTGGTGAATTCAAGGGTTTGAGATTTTCTGTGGTGTGGTAGATCTGAGATTCGAACCCCGGAACGTGCTCGTCAATTTAGTTCCTAAATAATAACAATACTTTTACCATATAAATGATGATTTGGAACTCTGTTATAACGAGAACTAAATTAGCAAATTTTACTTATCAATTCAAATAATTTTTCTATAAAAATTGACATGGATACAACGAGAAAATTTCTCAAGCTTGCAAAACATCATTCCAATCAACGAAAGACTTCGTGAAACTTTATCTCCATGAGAATATTCACTTGTCAGTAAGTAAAGGGGACGGAAGATTTGAAGACTTTATGGTTTATTTCAAGAACTTTGACTACCCGTCTGCTATGCAACAAAATTAAAAATTCTTTGCACACCCAGAAAACATTTTACGATGGGGAACTTACCAGGTGTATAAGAATGGGGACTAAAAAATAATTTCAGTTCATATTCTTTGGACATGATGTGAAGTGTCCTTGGGCCAGTGAAAATCGACTGCGGTGCTAAAACGGTTGTGAGAAAAATAATTTGGAGTATCATCTGGAACAGCCTCAAAGTTACTGAAGAAAACGCCGTAACAAGTGCAAAAAAAAAGAACAGAATTTGTCAATTTAGCAATAAGAGAGTCCATCATTTTTTTTACTAATATTCACCAAAGTTGCAGTTGGCGGCAATGTCTTAAGAGTTTCAGGCAGGAGTTTAGTTATGCCATTTAATTTAGATACTCAATAATGAGAGCGTATTTTGATTTTTGGAATGTCAGAGCAATAGTGTTATAACCGGGGTTTGTTAGATCCTGGTTGTGCTTTCATTATCAGTTATTACGAACAAAATTGTTTTAACCAAGTTCAACGTCGTACTGAAATTCAAATGATAAATTATAAATGTTCGTGATGATTGATGTATTAATTTTACAAAGAAAACATTAAACTTCCCTTGTTCCGCAATTAGCGATATATTGTATTCAATCAAACCACACGACGGTACGAAATATTCCCGCAATTTTAAAATCGGAGGTTAAGAGCCATTTAAGGAGAAACAGTCTCAAGAAAGTAAAAAAAGAGAAATTGCTTTCGGTCATTCGGCATCAATACGAACATTTTTTTTTGCAGCTAGCTTCTCTCGTCTTTTATATTAATCTTCAGAACTTTTTTTAGTTCCGTACGTTCCCCTTTTCCAATTTCTTCTTTGCAACGAGAAATCAGTATTTTGATCAAATAATATATTGGCTAACCTTCAAATAAAACATTTTTTATTGTTCCCAAATTACGAAAAATGTTAAATTTTGTTTGATTTCCTTGTAAATTTGTTCCGCTCTCTGCATACTTCCACTGTTCGATTTCGCTCAATCCATTTATACGCTACTTAAATTTTTATCGCAGATTCCAAAGAAAAGGCGGTATCAATAAAAAGACGGCTAATCAGTCAGCAATTAATTTTATTACTTTTTAATTAACCTAAGTACGATGTTTCGACTCCCTTTTGAGACTTCGTCAGGCATAAAATGTAGCAATTTTCGCTTCATGACTCCCTCGGCCCTCATATTGATTTAAACTTGGTCAGATAAGTGTGTTTGAATTTTAAAATGTGGTATCGACGACATTTCATGTCTTCTTTGCTTACTTCTTCTGAAGATCAGTTTTTAATGGAAAAAGGCTGATTGTGTGTTGGTTAAGAGCTTTGAGTGCTTGAAAATATTTTTATCGATCAAATTTATTTTCCGTCCGGTAATTGTTTCTTATGAATTTCTCTCCTCATGAAGTTATATGTTTATATGAGGGGCATGAACATAATATTTTGAACGCTTTTCGTGTCCAACAGCCGCGACTGGATGTTCGCAAGTCGACATATTCTGCTGAATCGGACAGCGGTCGTTGTGGAAAACAAATTCGGCCAGTACGTAAAACTCTGACCACGGAACATTGCGAGGACACCTCATGGCTACCGACCTGTGGAATTAATGATACCTTGAACCCATAACAGCGAACTATCACACCGGCGGCTGAGCGCTCCAGCTCCAGCTCCAGCTCGGCGTTGTCTATATTATGGCATGGGCAAACAGAGGGAAGCACTTTCCCCTCACACAGACAACCCCACCTACACAACATTGACGATGAATATGTATTCATTATTCAGGCCTGAAACATGGGGGCGGTGGAATCATTGTATTAAAAAGTGTAATAACCAAGTTGATACGATTAAATACGAAAAAAACTATATTGCAGAAGAAGGGAAATGACAAATCATCGGTATTTACTCTTTTATCCCAGGGGGGGTTACAGTAGAATTACTCAGATTTTGAAATTTACAGAAAGAGAGTTTATATTGAAAAATTGACGTGAGATTAATAATGGATAACTAAGCTCAACTCGTAACTGTAATAAAGTATGATTTTGTCACCAAGAAAAAATTCACTAAACCCAAAAATTTTGCAACCGCTGATTTCAGTGGAAACTGTAACTTCCGGCTAGAATATCGACGTTGATATAAAAATATTCCGCTGTGTACGGTTTTTCTGAGCCTGGGTGCAAAGTTGACTGTATCACATATTTGAGCGATCCAAATAGCGATCAGAGAAATTTAAAACAAAGCATGACGTGTGGATGTGCTAAAAGGACAAGTCTCCGTTTCAATTAAGTGTCCAGAAATTAGAATTCACTTTTATTTTTTTTATGCCCTCATAAATAAATTTACATTAATTTATAAAGAGAAAAAGTGGATAGCTACATTTAATTAAATACTTAATGGTACGATAATTTAAGAATTGACGGATTTACGTTTGTTAGCTATAATGTAGGAACCTTTTTCCAAAATAGGATAACCTACTTTAATTCATAATTGTTGATTTCTTGCAGGAAATAATCCCTGTAGAGAAAGAAGTACGGTTCTGTCAGATATCTAAGTAATTACAAAATAACGAAATGGAAACACATTTGTTTCTGATTAGAATCTTCATATTTTCAGCTATATCCATCGCATAATTTAATTTTTAATACGATTAAACACTTCCAGTTGGAAAGAAAAACGCCTAAGAAAACCTTATCCGTGATGGATGTTCCAACTGGTTGTCTGAGCTTAAATCGAGTTCGGACATCCATCCAGTGGATCAACAAATATATACGGTATGGTGTTGAGGAATCTAGGTCAAATTTCGCTGACGTCTTTAAAACCACAGACATATTTTTTTAAGGAATTTCTCATGGAAAATTCATGGCACACTGTGAATTTAAATATCAGCAAGATGATCGCAACATTTTTTTCACGTTGAAAATAATAAAAAAAATCGTCAGGTTAATCTACTATTTTGACAACAGTAGAAAGTTGACTTTATTACAAGATCCTTTTTTATGATTTAAAAAAATTTGGATCAACGTTGGAGAAGTGTATGGAGCTGACAGATTGTTATTTAATAAATTAAAATGATTTTTTTATTGTTTTGCTTCTAAGCTTCGTATCAAGCTCGTGCTGTAAATTCATGTACTTGCTCTCGGATAACAGGAAAATTTTCATCCGTATGGTGATGTGTTCAATGCGGTAAAAAAATATCATTTAAATTCAAGAGGAAGCCGATTTCGGTGTTTGTTAAACCGAAAGTGAAGGAGAAGAGAAATGATATTGTTTCGTAGTTGGTACGTACAGGTGAAAAGTCTTTTAATGTTCACGGATTACCGGAGTCTGTCTCACTTCACTGGAAAACTATGGTATTTAGGAGAGAAAGAGAGAGAGAACTGTTATGGTATTGACGTAGCCGCAGCACGTGCTCACACTGCAGCTGTGTGATGGTTGAAGGCTGTGCAACCCGACAGCCAAACGGGAAGGGCGTCGTTGTGAAACGCAGGTTCGGTGATAATATTAACAGTAGCCTGTGGAGCCTGCTTTCCCACGCCCGGTCCGCAGACACACTCCACATGTGGGAATGTCAAGGGAATTTAAAAGGAAGACACCTCAACGGACTCAAAGCGGTACCGAATTCACTCAACACCAGTCATGCAGAGGACCGTGGGTTGACACAACCAAAAACCTCAATTTAAATTGTAAGAGATTGGCAAGATTTGAAATAAAACCCTCATATAAATGGAAGAGAAATCCATTTCGACGATAACAAAAAAGGATGCATGCAAACATTACAACAAATTCGGGAGAAAAACACTATGGAGGTGAGAAACTCCTAGCATAAACATGGAAACGATTTTAATGAAAACCTGCGACAAAAACTAATGCCGCCCGCAAGTCTGAGACGTCAGTGAGGAGAGAGAGAAACGGAGAATACAAGGAATTCCGCCATATTCAACAGCGTCCAATATGGCGGCTATTTGTTTACATTATGCTAGGCTTTACTCAAGAGGTTACTCTCTAATAAATTCCCTTTTCCGGGCTAATATGAATAAATACCAGGGCAACGTACAAAACTTCGTTATAAAACGGACTTTGCGTTTTCTTTGAGCTGAGTTTGGTTATCTTTAAAATTCGCAATTCAGGTACTAAAGCGTAGAATAAAAGAAATATGTTCCAAAAATTTGCCAGGCAGTTTCTGATTAGCGCGGAACAATTTCGGTTATAACATTTTAGTGGTCATTAAAAATAATTTATATACGGTACTACACCATACAGTTATGGCAACCATTAGTGGATTACAATATGTAAGTCTAATTTTTTCTAAGTATTTAAATAGTTGCCGTTTGCAACATCTGTTATCGTGACATGTACGATTTTTCAGAAGGAAAGGACGCGGAGAACGAGTGCCAAATCATCTTCCAGAAAATTGAATTACTGAAAATTCCGCCATATGCAGAAACAAATTGAAACGCAATGTTTCCTCAGACCTAGTTTATTAGCTTTCAGTATAGCTGAAGAGTGACAAACACCATTCAATTCGTTGTTATTGTCCAACATTTAAACTTAATTTTTAATTTGATAAAAAAGTAATTGGACCTCAAAACGTTACAAGTTTTCAGCCCATTTAAGTGTCCTCAGATATTAAACAAACTAATTTATTGCATCGTCAGACTTAGCAAATCAAAAGCTTTCGGCCTAATTGGCCATTCTCAAATCGGTAAAATTATATACAACAGCAACGATACAACCCTATCTCGTTTTGTTTGCAAATAAATATTGTGTGAATATTTAATACATACAATAAAAAATTCTCTGCATATACGGACCAACACCCGACGTCAATACAGTTTAGTAAGTAATTTATTGCATAAATGACGGGAGAATATTTAATAATTTGTTAAATATCAGCTTCTATAACGAAGTTTTGCACGTTGCACGTATTTATTCATATTAGCCCGGAAAAGGAATTTATTAGAGAGTAATCTCTTGAGTAAAGCCTAGCAGAATGTAAACAAATAGTCGCCATATTGGACGCCGCTGAATGTGACACTTAAATTGGCTGGAAACCTTATAATTATTAACGTCCTTCAGTTACCATATCTTCAATATTTTACCAGATGTACAAGTGACCAAATAGAGTATGTTCTTCCAGATGTTAAACCACTGAAAGACTGCAATGGCCCACCATGGAAAAATTTCCCCAAAAACTATCGCACACAAATCAAAAGTGCATTGGAAGGATTATGGATAAAAGCCCATAAAAAGCTAACACAGCCATGGAATACAATATAGAAGTCATGTAAAGTCAGCAAGATCCATTATGAAACAAATGGCTGCAGTGCAATGAAACATAACCAAAAAGTCAAGAGAAGAGACCAAATAAACTTATCGAGAATATGAACTGGACATACAAAAATTACTCATCTTTACACTAACAAAAGACCAGTGATCTGTGCAATATCAAGATTTCAGTTGAACGCCTGTTAAAGAACTGTCCGAAATTTGGTGTTGAGAGGAAATAAAAGTCATTTTCTTTTAAAGTTTAAGGAGTGAGTAAAAGGGAAAAATGCACAAGAAAAATTAATAAAGGTCTTAAAAAGACTGAATTGTACCATAAATTGTAAACTGTTATTAAATGTATGTTTAAATTTTTACAACGAAAACATAAATATCTAGTTAAATTGTATATAATTTAAAGTCCAAATGTATTGGTAATTGTAATTTTGTATAAGTCGCTATTACTACTTTGTTGATGCGACTATAAATAATATGATAAATAAATATTGTTTAATCAGTCTAAATATTACCTCCATACTTTACTGAATATGAAATTAGATCCAGTAGGGTTTTAAAAGATTTTAATCTGGATTTTTGATCGCTTTGTATGATTTTAGTGCACCTAAACAGTTATTTACTTTGACTTAAAAGGTTTTTTTATAGTCTGCATGACTACATTTTAAATAATTCGATTATCACCTACATAAAAATATTGCTACCCCAGAAAACCTGACTAGGCCAAGTGCTGTAACGGAACATCGCCATTCCGCTTGATTTAACGCAAACGACGTTTAGTAACGTATGAAGTTGCCACGCGAACTGAAGGGAAACAGACGAGCCATTTTTCAAAAGTTATGTTTGTCATAATGAAGAGAGACGTTGAGGTTTCCTGTGTGCACGTGCATCGTCTATTACCTCGCTAACGGTTCCTTTGAAAGTCCAGGCGGAGTTACTATTAGTTTGAGCAACTGGCAACAATCTAGAGTTTCCAGCAAACGTTTAAGCGAATAAGTTGTAGAGTGAAGCTCGTGAATTGGATGCAACACCATAAGGAGGCCGGACAACGAAAACCGCCTGTGTGCTATCGATTAGGTTGCGTGTCGCGTTCTGTTGTGCAGTGTGTGTGTGTGTGTCTGTGTGTGTGTATGGGACAGCTTCGGAAAGCCATGTGAAAAGCATCGCCTCACATCTCTGCAGATACATACTTGAAAGGCGTAGCCCGTGGCTTTTACACACTTGGCCGTGCCGATAAAAGCAGCTGCGGAAGGAGTTGTTTGGCATTAATTTGGGTACTGCACAGTGGCGAATCTACTTCTCATCGCCCTACCGACCCGCAAAATTACCACGAGAAAAAATGCCTTTGATTTTATGGAGATATTATTTTAGATTATTTTTCCGAAAACATTATCGTGATATCTTAATTTAAAAGTCAATCATAACTCGAAAGCTACTTATGTTGCAGCATTGTGCAATTTCAAAGCGGTTGAAAATGGCGCCTGACAGACAGTGTAATAAATACACATACTCAATACTTTGGAAATGCCACTAGAGAAAATTCTAATTCAGTAAGTGAGATGAGAATGGCCGTTTGTTGCCAATTTGTTATCATAAATGCTCATCAGATGGGAACCCATTGCATTAATTATGCCCCAAAGATGCCAATTCTTGGTTCCCATATCAGAGACCAATAATTGAAGGAACGGTGGCAAGCTGTTGACATAAAAATACTTTGCCAGAATCTGTGATGAACGCAATAAAACAAGTCTTCAAAAAATAGTTTGCCATAGAGCTTCTAAAAAAGTTTTTAGGAGCATATACACGAAATAAGTGACACACATCCTAAAACTAGATTTTGTGGAAAGATAATAGTCAAAATTGTAACAAGCGATGCTGTAATTACTTTCAATCACGGTACACAAGGCAGATTGAAAGTGATTTCAGAATTAGGAATGGAACTTGGGAATTATCGTGAAGATGCCAAACGACGCGCCTCTCTTTAATTAATTTGACATATGGGGATGTAATGTGTTCAAATATACTTGTTACCTTCGCTGTTGGGATTAAGAATATAAGGCACTCATCCATTCGTTTGTTATATAATATTAATCAAATATAATGAACTCAATCACAAGAAATAAATAATCATGATACAAAATTGGAACGGGGCATAATAAATTCACCGATATACTCATCCCAGAATTGTGTAAAATAAAACCGGCAGTAATTAACATCATCGAAACCTTCAACAGAGAAAAAATGTCCTGGACGAAAAAGAACTAAAGAGAATCACAGAATTGCCAACGTAACAAGCGAACATGATAAAATTCATTAAAGCAATAAATCACTTCATGTGCGTATAAAAATAAATTTTTAAATCAAGAAACAGAAAAAAATTTACTACAATGTTGAGTAACTGTCAATTTACCGCTTCTAATATAAAGTCCTGTCTTTCACGTGTGATTCAAAGGTGTCATTGTCGTCTTTGTGGATTTTTGGACATTTTTTGTTATTGAATTCGGTTCTTTTTTAGGCAGTCATTGAATTCCATGATTTAAAAAAAAATATATTTTATGTTTAATTTCCTTGAACGGTGTAAATGTCCAACAGATTATTGGAGTGTCTAATGGTACCAAATCACAACAAGAGTGACGGATATATTAAATATCAGATTTTCATTTTAGAACCTGATACTATTACAAATTCATTTTCATTAACATAAATGAAAAAAGTATATACCTTGGACTGATTATTTTGTTGTGTTACAAAATAAAATTTCATTACTTTTGTTTGAGATTTTGTTGATGTGTTTATTGTTTACCATTTCATAATCCCAATCCGTCCTCATTTAGGCACTTTGTAGTGAGGACAATCAAGAAAGGTAATGCGAAATCTAAGGGAATGGCATATATGTCACTTGTGGAGGATAGTGCAGTATGCTGGGATCCGTTCAAATAGAATCCTTAGAAATGGTGCCTGGGCATGGCAACGAAAAGGTAAAGCGACTAGGGTGGACAGACAAGAAGAGAAACAGCTAGGCTACACATTTACTGCCGAGCCTTTGCAGGTCAAAAACCTTGGCAGGGAGTCCGAGATAGAATAAAAAGAATTGACTCGGTACGAAAGGAGTCAACACTCGTTCAAATTAAAAGCGAGGCAGCAAAAAACAGATGTTGGAAAATACTTATTCCTAAATAGGACAATTAATGACTGGAACAATTTGCCTGCAGGAGTGTTTAGATAGGTTTAAATTTTCTTTCTGTTAGAGGAAGTTCCCTAAACTCTGTAATGATTATAGTTTAGTATAATGTAATGCCGCTGATCACGTTTCACCCCAAACTCGTGTGTCATGCAAGATGACAGTCCACAGTCGACTCGGTAGGCCCAGGCCCTCAATGGGCTGTAGACTCAAGGAGAAAGAAAGTAAGTAATGAAATGCAATGAAGTGAAGTGATCAGTGCTCCGAAATGTCTAACAATATACTTGAGTGAAATATTTTTCCAGTGTTTTTTTTTCAGGCAAAAATATTTTGAAAAAGGAATATATTGTAACACTCGTAATATAATTCCATATATATATTAGGTGTATATACAATTTTTATTGAAGTAATATAATTCAAAATTTGCGGATGGGTTTGGAAGGGTTTGTAGTGACGTCTGCTAAATTTTCAGACCATTTAAAGCAACCGTTTGAAATCTATGAGTTGTCAAATTCGAGCTATATGAAAGAAAGGCAAAAAACTCCGACTTTTTTCAGCTTCTTCGCCAAAACGCACGTATAAAATGTTTAGAAAAATCTTTCATTTACATATCAAAAAAATGGCATTAAATTGTGCGTAAAATGAGACCTTCCACAATAACGTAGGTCATTCCGAATGAGCAGAGTGAGGATTCAAACTCAGGGCTCTACTATTTTGACGACGACAGTAAGTGCTATTAGGAGTCTGGGAATTAGAAAGTGGGGCGTCTAAGGTCCAGAAAGAAATTAGTGGAGACACGTTGTGGATCAGGTCAAGACATCACATAAGCTGTCGTAGCGCCTCAAAAGAAGAAGTGTTAAAATATTTCTTGTGGTGTTTTTTCTTTATTTCAGGGGTATTATTTAGGTTAGGAGTAATATGTTCGTGGGAAAACGTAATTATGTATCTGCCACCGTATAGTAAACAGATATAAAAAAATTAAATTTAGTTATTCCTGGGATGTGCTTTAGTTTTCGAATGAGAACCTACGTTTAATAGCTGCATTTATACTGTTTAAATAGTTGCTTCCGGGGAAATGATTGAATAGAATAAACGAAAGTCGTTTCTCTTGATGAATATATTTTACCGGTTAGAAAGAGACTGAAATAAAGACAAAGTGGCTCCCCTTTCCCTCGCTTAGCTAAAGGCCTTTCTACTGTAGCCGTACAGCACCGGGCAAAACTTTCATCTCGCCTGTCAATTTGTGACGGAAATATGAAAAGGATAAAGAAATCGTATCGCCAAGTAGGAAGTCACGATCCTTGGCTATGAAAAGCGCGCAGCCATTTGACCCACATAGCCGGTTGCATATTGTGCCCTTAAGTGGAGGGAGTGTTCGACGGCGACTGTACGTGATGTATTACCAGCGAAACGAACGCTGCTCTGTTATATCGTGCTTCAAATTGCTGGCTTGCCTGCCGCGTGGGTATGGAAGCGGGAATGGAAGGGGGGGGCGCAGTGACAAAAGAGGGCTGCCCCCCCATGCCTCCCCCCCCCGACACCCCCCCATCCCCACCAACCACGGCAACCGGCCATGTGTTTTCACCACTCCGCGCAGCTGGAACGTCAAACAACTGCACATTAACGTTCTAGGCGAACCAGAACCAGGACCAGGAGATCTGGTTATGCACTCGTCCTCATCATCCCCGACTCTAGAAATATCATCGTCCTCATCATCCCCGACTCTAGAAATATCATAGTCCTCATCATCCCCGACTCTAGAAATATCATCGTCCTCATCATACCCGACTCTAGAAATATCATCGTCCTCATCATACCCGACTCTAGAAATATCATCGTCCTCATCATACCCGACTCTAGGAATATCATCGTCCTCATCATCCCCGACTCTAGAAATATCATAGTCCTCATCATCCCCGACTCTAGAAATATCGTCGTCCTCATCATCCCCGACTCTAGGAATATCATCGTCCTCATCATCCCCGACTCTAGGAATATCATAATCACTACGTTCGGTCACGAAGGCCCACAATACAAACAGGGTAATTCAGATAAGCCGCTTTACTTTCGCAATCGTGATAAATGAAGATAAAAATAGGCATTTCTTAGGTCGTATAAAACCCCCGAGACGTTCTGACGTGGATAATCATTCAAGGGAAGGAAGTCGAGATACGCGTATCTCTCGCTTCAAACAAAATTACTAGGTGCAAGTCAGTAACTCTCACTCTTATCGAGGCACCCCTTTTCTTATAATTTCTTAATGTTTCCAACGTACCTAAATCCATCCCATCGGCTCCCGACACACAACCAACATTTTTAATCTAGCTCATTAAATAGTTCAGTTGCTTTTTATTTGCTTGTAGCATGCAGAGCGCAAACTAGCAACCGAATACTTGTGTTTCTAGAAGTTACATTGGTAGTCTACTCTACAACAAACTACCTTCAGAAATTAAAACACAGCGCCTAAGGCTTAGAAGTAAAGTGAAAAATTTACTGCAAAATCACTGTTTCCATTATGAGTACTTCAATTCCACTTTATGATAACAAATTCACTTTAAAATAATAAAACTAACTCATATAGGGGTAATGTGCCTAATATTGTACCCCTTTAATTCAGAATAATTGTAATGGAATTACTGCAAAAACAATAACCTCCATTAACTTTCAAAAAAATGCCTTATGCCTGTATACTTTTTAACTTAAGAGTAGATAAGTTTTCCCTGTGTTAGAGTACGTGAATTCTTTAAAGATGATGATATTACACATAATATAATCAGTCACAATAACCAAAACTATAATTTAATTTTGATTTCCAATTCAATTTTGATATTGCCATAGTCATGTATTTGATTTTGTAGATATCATCAAACAATTTTAATTAGCTGAAAGTTAAAATAAATACAACGTTTCATCCACCTTTTTAGGGCTTGTATAAAATTAATATTAATTATGAAGACAAAATTTTTTGTTGAAATATGAAGTATAATTTTTAACGAGGTAAAATAAAGTAAAAAAGTCTGTTATTTATTTTACTTGAGTGAAAATTATGCCTTATATTAAAAAAAAATATGTATTCAAATTTAGTATCAGTTTTATAGTTTTTTGTGCCTAGTTATCTGAAGAAGCCCACATAGCTGGATGAAACGTTGCATTTATTTTTACTTAATGTTAATTTAGTTTGTTTTCTGTCATATTTGGCCGTATTTATTAATTTTACTTAATGTCAGAAATTTCATTTTTGAAAATGTTTAAGGTACATAATCATCTTGTTTGACAAGTTATCCTGTTGCAAGTTCAATATGCCTTTAGGGTAGGACCATTTTTGTCCTGAAAAGAGGGGAAGGAAGGAACCTAAATCTTTGAAACATTGACAGAAACCTTTACGTCCGATATACAGTGCCTTTTATTTATATTACATAAATTAATTATGTGCGGCAGTCAATAAGATATGATTCATTAATTTTATACATGCATGCAAGTAATTTTTTCTATATACTCTGAGCAGAAGGATGTAATTAATTTTGAGGATCCTATTCTAAATCTGACGGCAAAACAAAAGTGGATCTTATAACAGATACACTAGACTAACAAAAATATTTAAGATTTTTTGAAATTTAATAAGGCTGTAGATAGACGCGACTTGGGAAAATTAATTAAATAAAGGTCTAATCTTTTCTGTTGTAGAACAGACAACCCCCGATAAAGTATCAAAAAAGTCATTAATATGAATAGAAGAAGTAACCTCTCAGCTTCTATGACAAATTTGGACAATTGCAAACTCGTGCTCTTATAAAAAGAAAAAGTTGTATATTTCTGGATTTAAAGCTAGCAATAAAGATTTTTAACGAGAGAGAAATTTTGATATGACATTGTATCCCACTTGATTTCATAAACTTAGGTCATTTTTAATTCCGACGCTCCGTTGAAAAATATATAATGAACAAGAAACTATTTTGTGTTAAAAATGTATAACCTATCCGCACTTCACCTTCTGCAGCCAATCGAACTGTCTCATCCAACTTATAACGATCCTCACATTACTATAATTAATGACACAAAACAAGAGTATCAGTGTTATTCGGGGCAGGTTTCTTGCCGGCAAAGTCTTTGAAATTACCAGCAAGTCTAGGGACTGGCAAACTTTCGCCCTTCACGTGTTTCGTAAAACTCCTGTATATTTATGATCCTCCTGCAAAGCCGAGATTTTCATTAATATGAATATTATTTCCATACATTACACGGGAAAACTTGGGAATAACATTTTTATAAGTCTGACTAGAAAATATATAACTAATTTGTGTATCGGAACAAACTTCAAGGCTCTAATTTTTTTTTCTCTATAAGAAAATACAATATTTGCTGTATACCACCCATAAATATATTTTATCGAACTATATTGCAGAATTTATGAAGTTTTGGTTGGTTTTGGATGTACCCAAAACTACAGACACTTTTCTGACGGATAAACTATGCGTTCTCTGTTTTAAACACATTTATAAGTAAATTAATTATTCCCCATATTTTAAAAAAAAATGTCGCAACGAAATAATTTTGATTTTTTAAAATCTTCCGACTTGCCGTCATCATCTTTATATTCCAAAATAATTTATAAATACGAAATAACATTTGAATACTTTACGAACATAAAGAAATGACACTCCTGAAAGCAGCATAAAAATCAAAAGAAGAAACAGTTTTTTATTCCACTGTGACCGATATAAAAATATGGAGGAATAATTTAATATTATATTACGATACGTATTAGTCTCGGTGGAAATTAGGTTGAGATAAAATAAGGATTATAAATGTTTAACAATAACTATTTTTGTAAGGCGTTATACTACTAACTAAATTAAATCGAATTAGCCAAGAACATTTGACATTTGGAGAATTATTTTGTGTCAGAATAATGTGTGTTTTCCTTTCCCAGAACAAATATGAAATGTATTGAACAAATATTTATAGTATCACATAAAAATTAAGACAAAGTGGCAAAAATTAACAATTAAAATGGCAACAAGTGTCAGTATTTGACACTGAAAATTCTTGTGACAACGCTTAAGATCTGACGTTGAAAATATGATACTAATGAATATAAATAATATTCTCGAAAATTAGTAAAAACAGAAAATTTGATAATTGTTTAACGATCATGACGAAACTGATCAATGATTACATAGCCTCAAAGCTATGCTAGAACCGACCAAAGCACAAGTGTCACAATATTTCCTTAATTTAGCCTCAGAGCTTTGAAATAAAAATGCACTAATTACAACAACAATTAATTATGCGACCCTACATTCCAGGCAAATTTTAACCTCAGAAACAAGTACTTTGACATATTTTAATGAATCTGGACGAGTCGGGTCAGACTCCTATAGTATTTGAACGTAAAATGATCAAAAAGTATAGTTAAATGCAGGGGAAAACAATTCATCAAAAGTCATCCAAGTAATGACACCAAAAATGTCAAAAAATTATGATTTTCAACAAACAACATTTCTGAAGTAATATTTTAAAGTAACAAGGATCTCTTACTAATATTGTGAAGTTTTCAAAATAAAAATTGTGGTTATATTTATAGCAGTGTTTAATTATCAGATTGTACTTTCCGACAGTAAATTTAAAATCAAATTTCTGTTCTCTAATCCTTGTTTATAAGGCACTATCGCTTTGGCCTGTGTAACACTACAATTTGAAAATATAGTTTTAGTACAATATAATTTATGGTGAAAATATTGATGTAATCACTGTGCCCCTCAATAATATTAGAAAATGAATTTTTATTCTTTTATAGATATGAATAACATAGATTTGGTACATTTTAAACCCCAGAGTATTGTTTCTGTTTATTGGTTTCTCTTTTCAAAATGTGTTTGGAAAGTAAGGTCTTTCAATTAACCATTAAATTTATTTATACAATCTAAAGATAAACGACGTTTCGGTGTATATTCACACCTTCTTCAGGTTTTTCTTTCAAGTTATTATAATATCCAATAATAATACATACATACATACATACAGATTTAACGTCTCATAAAATTGTCTGTATTATGACTCTAAGTACAACTGCCAATTAAATTTCAATTTTTGTGGTCCGGAAACTAAGATAAAGTAATTATAAACAGTCCGTAACAAATTGTAGTCGTCAAATAATTTGTATGCTGTATTGAACTTTGTAATAAATTAAGTAAAAATGTACGCACAAACACAAATTGGTGCATTTTCTGCCAAAAACAATTTTATTTACAGGGCACAGGGAATAATATCTCAATCCCATGCACGTTTTCTTCCAGTTTTTTTACTATCGGAACTTCATTGATAAATTTTGTTTATAGATGTTCTTGCTAGAAACTGTATACTTCACTGTCAGGTTAGAATGGAGGTAAGGGATTTTCAAACATTCAGGTGGAGGGGTTGATGATAAAGCCCGCATATAAAAACAAATTTATATTTGACGGTCATATGGTATAATGAATGAAATGAGTGGGAAAAGAACTGGAAGAAAATGTGCAGGTATGTGTCCTCTCATGGTCCTGGTGCAAATAAAATTGTTTTACATATTGCAGATGATAGACGTAAGAGATTCAAGTTTATGTTTGTAAAAAACTATTTTCAACTTGACGTACAATTTATTTGAGAACTACAGTTATTACATTACTTGGAAGGTCATGAAAACAAGAATCGATAAAATAATACAATTTTCGGGCGCCTAGTTTAATTAATGTAACAAAGTTTATTAACAATCCTGTGGCACCTAGGTTCATTGAAAGTGTCAGTGGAATTAAATGATGGGTGAAATAAAAAAATGATATGTTTGAAAGGAGTCTTTTGCTGAGTGGCCATTGCCTGGTTCGAAGCAAAGTGAGCTGCTTAGAGGGAAATGAGCTCCTTCCTGGGCCACTCAGTGCATTGTTTAAGCAGCTCTCCTTATGACGAATAGGTACAATTTGTTTCGGATGGGGTTTAAGGAGCAGGCCAGGCCAGCCAGGTTTTTTGTGTGTGCGTGTGTTTGTCGGCGGTCAGGCCCAAGCCCAAGCCCAAGCCCCAGCCCCAGCCCCAGCTCCAGCTCCAGCCTCCCTCTTTCCTCTCACGCCCGAAATTCTCGGTCCCCGGCACAATGAAATGACATCACAGCGCCGAAAATGCAATTTTCTGCTCCATGTAGCGAACCCAGCACCACGGCTGCAAACATTCCCAACAAAACATTCCCCCGGCCACAATCGCAAAAAATATATATAAAACCGACGAAATTAAGAGCACAAAATGGAAATCGCGCGAGAGGCTCATTCCGGCGAATCTGTCCTCTGTCTGTGTGTAAGGACAAGGACCGGCATTATCCAACCGTGTACCACGTACTACGCATTCTCCACTTTTAAGGCTACATTCGTTTCAGAGCACTGATTACGCCGGATATGCTTTAAATACAAAACAACTGGCGAATAACGAAACAACCGAAACTACAACAACATAGACAACAAAATTTGAAAATTCATGTATCACCGAAAAACTTTAAACAGATATTCACGGACTCCGAAACGAGTAACTGATCACTATCACGCACGTAAATAAGTAGTAAGCAATTAAAAATTGGTCACTACTAACGACGTGAAAAAAAAATGAAAATAACAACGTTTCTCGGGAACACACAATTTTACAAACACAGACGTTTGGATTCAGAAATATGTAATTGCACATCACTAACGAAAGTTTAACGTTTTAGGGGAATATATAAATTCCCAAACTGAGTCGCATGTGTTCCAAAACGTGTAACTGACGAAGTCAAAAAAAAACCTTTTCGGAAATATTTCAAACAGAGACGTACGGATTCTGAAAGTGAAATTGATGACAATAAAATCACGATAAAAATTATATACAATTAAATTGTCTCGAAAATATTTGATCACTATAAATCGGGTAATAAATTGAAAACAATTAAGATTTTTTCGGAAATGCAAGAATTTCCAAAAATGGACCGTTTGGAAAAACAAAATTTGTGTAGCTAATCAATGTGAAGCAGGCAAAAAATAGCAGAATTTGAATAAAAGTCTTCACTGAATTGCGAAAAGAAATCGTACGGATTCGAAAATGTATCACAGTGAATTGTATAAGAAAATAGAAATCAATTTCTCACGATTCATGTATTCCCATAAAAAAAACGTTAATGGCACTTAAATTCCGAAAAATGTAACCCATTCACTAATAATTACGTAAAATGGCGAAAACCATTATACGTTTTCCAGGAATACAAGAATTTTGAAACAGAGGCTTATGAATTTCAAAATGAGTAACTGATCACTAAGAATCTCTTAAAGAAAAGTTATTGAGGAATGTATGATTTTTATAACAGACCGTAACGGACTCCGAAATGTGGAACTGTGAATCACGTAAAATATAAGAAAATAAATATCTGTGAAAATATAGAAATTTCAAAGCATAAGCATTTAAATTGCGAAAAGTGGAACTGATCACTTCGAAGAACGTAAAACGGTGGAAGACAATTCAAAGTTTTTCGAGAAGATCAGAATTAGAGGCTTACGAATTTCGAAACGTCCCCGTAGAAAGGTTGAAAACTTTTTTAATATTTCAGAAAATTATTAAGTAATGTTTAAGGCAGGGCCCTATTTCAAAGATTCCAAAATGGCTGTACATTACGTTGAGGGGTAAAAAAAAAGTTTCTTGGGAAATGAAAATTTTAAAACATAATCTCCACTGACTAATTCCTAAGAATCACGTAATTAAAACGTTTCGTAATTGAAGAACTTATAAACAGAACCACTTCCAAATAAAAGCGTGTAACTGATCAGTATGAATGGCGAAACAAAACGGAGATCAATTTAAAGTTTTTCGAGAAGAAACAAAAAAAAACATAATAGATTCCTGACAATTTAACTTTTAGATAAATTGCGTAAAAGGGTAGAAAACAACTAAAATTTCTTTGGGAATAAGATATTTCGATCCAAAAGCGTATTTATACCGAAACGTGTAACTAATCACAATGAAATATGTAAAACGGTAAAAAAACAAACGAGAAAAAAATAGAAAAAAAGGCGTTTTGATTGAAAAAAAGAAGTGTAGTTCACACTATGAATCACAAAAAAATCTGAAATATAATAATTTTGGAGAAGATGTGTATGGTATCACTAGGAATCAAGTAAGAACAAGAAAACATAGTTTTTCAGGAACATGGGAATTTCCAGAGGAGGCGTTTAGAATTTTGTTTTCTACTTTCTAAGCTATTCACAGTCAGTTCCAAATTCACATATTCCAGAATAACTTTATTTTAAATCTGAAATTTGCAATTGATCGATATGAACCCACGGCACGATTCCGATTACTCAGCCATTTGAGTTTGATACCTCGAAAAATACCGTAAAAATTAATATTGACTTCTTAGAGATTTTAGACGAAACGTTTCACCAAAAAAATTTAAAAGAGATTCGGAAACATTTTCCTGTAGTGCCGTTCCATCTTTAAATTGGCACAACATAATTGGTGGAAACTGAAATTCCAAACGATGATGATTTTGTGTAAATATTTGGAAGAATACTTTTCATCTAAACCTTAAAAACGATATTCTCATGACACGGGTGTCATTAATTAACATGACAGAGGGCTCCAAATATTAGCACTGTAAAACCTTGTCCCGCCGCAGGTGAATCTCACTTCCGGGTGTAAATAAAATAGTAACGTAGAAGCGCTTCTTTGGATCTGAGGAAAGGGATGAAGACTACGGGCAATACGGCCAGCGTCATCCCGTCATCAAGAAATTGACGCTTTCCTTCCAGCTTCTTAATTTTCGCAGCAGCTTACATGAAATAATAGCAGCAAACACGCACGCAAAATAATCCTCGCCTGCCTTAAACGTCGGTGGGGAACGAGCCATAATAGCACAATCAAAGAAGAGGTCCCGAGGCTCAGCAAGAAAGCGTCCCTCAGAAAATTCGAATTTATAATCCTATTAATTTTGAGGTTAGCATATTGAATTACACCTGAGAGACTGCCACTTTAATTGCGTTTCGACTCGCCTCGTCGGAGAAACAATCTTGAATATGGCGAGTTTTGCTGCTAGGCTTTATGCGGCCCTGTCGTTAATAAACATCATATATAATACGTGGGGGGGGGGCGGAACTTTCATCGCAATTAGAGAGCCGTTCACCTGGCAAAGGATCAAATATTTGGTTTCTCGACAGCACTGATGAGTTTGTATAGCGGCAGAAAACTCTGCCTCGAGTTTACCGATTAAGGATTCGTAGCGAAGGGTAAGGGCAGACGGGGGCGGGGGGGAGGGGGAGGTTACTTCCCTGCCACCTTTTCCTTCCTCTCAGAATAAAGTTATGTACGCCGACACCCCTATCAAAATGTTTGGCGTTTTAGGACTTCCTTCATTATTAAGTGTTGTGCCTCGCCTCGCCTCGCAGGTCCTCGTGCAGTAAACAAAGCCTCCCACGCCAGTCTCCTCAGTCGCTGACCCTAATATTTACTTACAAACTATCCCGTATATACAGAAACCTTCCGAAAACGGATAAGAAGAGACTTGAACGCAAAATAATAAATTAGGAGAAAGTTACGTTAGACAGCTGCTGCGGTTTCTTTATAAATGTAAATATAGAATTTTCATTTTAAGGACAAATTAGTCGAAGTCGATCAGGTGTAGATTCTAAACAATTATATATCTACAGTAAGTAATGCAGCGACAACGGGCTTGTTTTACCAGCAGAACGTACAAAATTTCTAGCGTCTCCCAACGGACAAGTCTCGGCAATGTTTACAAATAAACAAGAAATTCTATTATATCCCATTGATTAAGCAAAATTTGCCAGAGTAACATCAGATTAAATTGTTTTTCTTCAGAAATGATATATCATTAATGTCACTCTTCCTTCAGTAGAAAGCAACACAATAAGTAAAATGCAAAACAAAAATTAAGGTACGAACTGTTATGTGCCGTTGAACAAAAGCCGTGTGTCACAAATATTATAAATACTTTTTCCTCCAAACAGCCGTTCACTTCATTATTTAAACACGATAAATAAGTTTGTCCATACTGAACTGTCATACATGTGAATAGCAAATAAACCTTATTTACTCTACAAAAACTTCCTGCTTGCGTATTGTTACTATACACAAAACTGAATAAAACGAAAATCAAAATTAATGAGCCGAGATCTCACTCTGCATATAAAATAATTTATATCGCTATATCTTGACTGAAAGGGAAGGACTATGGTATATTTATATTTCCTTTCCCAATCAGACGATATATTTTGAGCATATAGAGTAGACTTGCAACACAACGCAATGATATAATTTTAAAACAATAATAACCATTAATTTCTGAAAATAACATCCTATTGTTGAGAGCAAAATTGGACCGGCAATCTCCTCAGATTTATTAACAAGTTGTAACGGATTTGTAGAACAGTGTGGTTAACAAACGCTAGAAAACAGAAATATTTATTAATTTCGAGTGGAAATTTGAGGGGGATCTCCAGAAGTGGAATTATAGCACCGCCCGAAGATAAACAATGTTTGATAAGGATATATTAGGATCGGCATAGCACACCAAAAGTTAGGCAAGGAAGTTTACAACAGATAACACAAGTTACGTCAGAGATGCGTCGAAAGCTATAACTTCGGATCGCCTGAAGAGAGAGGCCGAAGTTATAGCTTTCGAGAGCAAGTGGAGCGACTTCGTCTAGGGGTCAGTGAGATCGTGTCGCAAAGCGCAAAGGTAGGCGAGCGGTCTAAGCGAGGCGAGTTTCCGCAGCGCCGGGGGCGGGGGCGTCGTTTACCTGCGCTACGCCCACAGCGGCGACGCCGGCTGCAGGAACGGGGGCGGCAGCAGCTTCCCGGGAGCGGACGGTGGCGGCGGCGGCGGCGACGACGTGACGGGGCCCCGGCCCAGACGCCGCGACGACTTGCGGACGTCGGGCATGGCGAAGCGCAGCTTCTGCCAGAAGAGACGGTCGCCCCACTCGATGCAGACGTTCGTCTTGAGGTACAGACGCAGGTCGGGGTCCAGATCCCGCCGTGGAATGTCGCCCAACACCACCACGACGAGGCGTCGGTGCCGCTCCTTCAGGACCTCGTGCAGCGCCGACTTGAACTCAAAGCGACACCACTCCGAGTGCAGGAAGTTCTCGGACAAAACCACTATGGTCCGCCTGGAGGACTCGACGGCCTCGACGATGGTGTCGGCCACGTACGCACTCACGTTGAAGTCCCGGTAGTGCAAGCAGAGGCGGTAGCCGGGGTCCGTCTGCTCGAGCCCCGGCGCCAGCACCTGGTTCACGAACGAGTCGTCCTTGACGCTGTAGCTGACGTAGGCGTCGAAGAGGCGGTCGCGGTCCTGCTCCTCCTCGAAGGCTGTGGTCTTGTAGCACATGCGGAGGCCGCAGCGGGAGTACACCCAGACGCGCAGCTCGCGACGGTAGTAGAAGGTGGCGCAGACGAAGGCGGCGGCGGCCAGGAAGACGCCGAGCGTCGCCAGCAGCAGCGGCAGGTAGTCGTGCAGGGCCTGTCTGCGCACGACGGCCGTGGCGCCGCCCACCATCAGCGCGCACGACGTGGCGTTGAGGTCGGCCACGACGAGGGCCAGCGCCGGCCTCGTCACGTTGTCCAGCGTGCAGGCCACGTGGCGCGCGTCCACAACCTTGGCCGCGTTCCTCTGCAGCCACGCGCGGAACTCGCGGACGTACTCGCAGTCGCACGACCAGTGGTTGTCGCCCAGGCCGATCTCCACCAGGTACGGGTTCAGAGCCAGCTGCCACACGGGGAACATGGTCAGCCGGTTGCCCTCCAGCCGCAGCACCTCCAGCTGTTGCAGGTGGCTGAAAGTCCTGTTGTCGATGCTGTGGATGCGGTTGCCCTGCAGATACAGTTCTCGCAGGCTTTCCAGGCTCTCCAGCTCGAAGCCCCGCAATTCTTTGATGTGGTTGTTTTCCAGGTGAAGGACGGCCAGACGTCGCAGTCCGCTGAACGTGTGGTTGTAGATAGCGGCGATGTTTGAGTTATTGGCGTAGAGGACACGAAGGTTCTTACGCCCTATGAAGGAATGGCTGGACAACTCGCCGAAGCTGTTACCGTCCAAGTATACTTCTGTGGCGTCCATGGGGATGCGACTGGGCATCTGGCTGTACTCGACGCCAGAACACTCGACGATGTTTGCGGACCACGACTGATCGTGGTAACACGTACAGTTGGACGGGCACGTCATCTCGCAGTCGCAGGCGTCAAAGTCACAGCAGTGGCAGAGCGCGAAACAGTGCGTCTTGTACGTGCAAAGGAACTGCGACGGCTCAGCCTCCACTAAGGGCACGAACGTCCTGTACCGGTTGTACATTAGCTTACAATAAATACTCTCTAGGTCTTTTACGTGCGGGTGTTGACGTAAGTGGTCGAGTTTGTTGATCCGTTGAAGCCATTCCATGGCACAATCGCACTGGAAAGGGTTCCCCGCGATGTAAAAGTTAGGCAACGGTCTGTCGGCGTCCACGGGCGTTAGTAGGAGCGCGTTCAGGTCCATGGTCACGATCTGGTTAGCGTAAAGATCCACCCGCGTTAGATTCGTCTTCTTGACGAACGTGTGAGGCTCCACCGTATCGATCAGATTATCATTGAGGAAGAGCAACTCGACGCTATTAGGAAACGACGACGCGGTCACGTGAGTTAGTCTGTTGTAACTGACGTCCAGCGTCTGTATCTTCATTTCAGCTTCTAAACCGTAATGATTCCCTAGCTCTTGGATCCCGTTCTTGTGCATGTCAAGCCATTGCAAGCCGGTAGGCAAGAAGGAGTAGTCGAACCATTCTATCTGGTTATCGGAAATATTGAGCCAGAGCATACTGTGTACGTTGGTAAAGATGCCGGTGATATCTGTCAAATAGTTAGCATCAAGTCTTATCGCCTGCAGATTCTTGCTATTATCAAAGGTTCCGGGCTCCACGACACGTATACGATTCCTAGCCAGGTTCAATATTTGAAGAGACGGGAGATCATCGAAAATTTTCCTGCTCAGGTTAGTCAGCTGATTGCCTATGAGGCGCAGGCCGTATAAGTTGTTCATTCCCGAGAAACCAGGTTCGTCGAGATCTGATATAGAGTTCTCTCCTAAGTCTACCGTCCTTAAAAGTCGCATATCTTTAAGCGCCAAGGGAATAGAAGTTAGGGCGTTTCCATTTAAGTTCAAGTCCTGCAAACTACTACAATTACGAAACGCGTCAGGATGAATGTGCTCTAGCAGGTTGTTGTCTAAAGACAATAAACTTAGAACGTAGAGGCCGTTTAAAGCGTACGCGTCTAGAATTCGTATCTTATTAAATGAAAGCACGAGAGTATGAAGGTTATTCATAGGTGCAAACGTGTCAGCGGGAATGGTTTCCAATTGGTTATGTTCCAAATTGAGAATTTGTAAGGTGTACAGGTCTCGGAAGAACGACGGGTCGAGCTTCGAAATTCTGTTGTGAGATAAGTTGAGAAGAACGAGTCGGATGAGACCGGAGAAAGTGTCACTGTTAATCCACGCACTGGTCAGCTGATTCCGCGACAGGTCGAGGAGGAGCAGGTGGCCGAGGTTGGAGAAAAGCTTAGGCGCGAGGACGCTCACGGAGTTATTCTGCAGGTGGATCTCCTTTATGACGGACGCACAGTCGCGGAACAGTTCAGGGGGAAGGGCCACTACTTTATTGTTAGAAAGGTCGAATACCTGGAGCGACTTGAGTCCCGACAGGGCGCGGTCCGCCACCATGGAGATCTCGTTATCGTGGACGTGCAGCTCTCGCAGACGACGCAACGTGCCGAAGCCGTTGCTCGGCATAAGGACGAAGTGGTTGAAAGAAGCGTCCAACACCTGCACGTCCAAGCTGCAAGGAGGTGTGGCCGGAGCTTCGTGAGCGACGTGCTCGTCGTGCGAACTGATGAGCGGCTGAGGGGGCGGCGCTTTCTCGCGGAAGCCGACCTCGCTGATGTCCTGCAGCCGGTTCCAGCTCATGTTGAGAGACACGAGGCTCGACAGCGGGCAGAAGATGCCCTCCGGGAAAGACCAAATGTTGTTGTAGCTGAGGTCGAGGCGCTCGAGCTGACGCACGGGTAAGAAGCTGTCCGGAGCCAATTCGAGGCTCATGGCCGCCCAGTCGGTGTTCCTAGTACGCACGGTGAGGTTACGCAGGTCACGCAATCCCGCCAGAGTCCCCGCGGGCCAGCGACCCAGCTTGCAGTTGTCCAGAACCAACTCCCGCAGTCTGGAGAGGTGCACGAAGCTGCGCTCGTCCAGAGAACTGCGCGACATGAGCACGTCGTTGCACTCGATCCGCAGAGAAGTCGTGTGCTCGGACGGGATCACGCTGAAGTTGGTGGTGTCAAACTCGCTGTTGATGGTGCGCAGCTTGCACGTGAGCGCCACCTCGTCGCCGGAGTCCCGGAGCCACCACTTGCAGTCGTCGGGAGCCTCGTAGCGCAGGGCCGGCTGCTGATCTGCTCGGGAGAGAGTGAGCAGCAGCAGCAGGAGCAGGGCTGCGCTGGCCGCCATCTTCAGCTAGCGCATGTCCGCAGCTGTCGTCGGCTCGGCTTCTAAGCCGCAACTGACGCTCCCGTCGCTCCGCCACTGCGAGGCGAGCCGAGCCGAGCCGCTGGGAGAGGACCCGCCCGAGCGCTGCCGGAACCTGCCGACCGGCCCCGAACGTCCATTCGTCTTTTGCGCTTCATAAAGTCAACAGTTGTTTCACTTAGAAAAGAAATGAAACCTCAATAGCGCGCCGAAGTGGCCGGTATTTTATGCCAATTTCTTTTCTAATAAATTCTCGCTCGACATTACTCTTTTCATACTCGTATAATAAGAAATTCAGCGCGAAAAGAATAACTAGCTACTTACAAAGTCGTTTATTAAAACCTGCATACCAAAGTAATTCACCGTACCGTTCAGTCGTGCTCAAGTGGAGATACAAAATACTATTCATTATTATGACATTTCCTTATGAGAATTCTAAGAAATTCATCTCTAACTACCCTCGGAAGCGTGAGCTTCGAAAAGGAAGTTATTTTATCAGTAAATATTCGTAAAGACGTGCTAATGAGAACAGTGTATATGTTAACGTTGAACCTTAGGTACGAAACGTAAGATTTAGGTTCTGGTGTCTTTCTAAACGAAATTTCCCATTAATTAAACGAGCAGGTGTACGCACTAACATGAATAAATTAATTACACCGAAACGTCAAAGAAAAACATTTTTAATGTTTATATTTATCAGCCTCCTCAAAAGTAACTGGTAAAAATTCTTGCGTAACAACTTGGTTAAAGTAAACATTTACTAGCGTAGACTTCGTAACAGATTTGTACTTATCGTCAGTATACAATTCGTAATAATTGTAAAGGTAATTTTCATTTACTAGAATTGCAGAATTATTTACAAAAACATTTAGCTAGAACTAAGCTTATTATTGAGACTTCAGATTATTTCGTTGACTATTAATTCTTTGTATTTAAATTTCATTAAGACAAATAATTAATTTATGTATTGCTCTGCAATATGGTTTATAATCATATATCCGTCCGACAAAAATTAATACATATATATATTTTTTTTAAGTAGTAAAACAACCTAAACGTCAGAAAAAAATTATATTAACTTTATTAACAGTAGTTCGTAACCGAAGTTTCGTTAACTTAACTAATTAATTTACTTTCAATTTGTAAATATTTCTAAAGGTGATTTTAGCAATAGAGCATATTAATTGTTTTTGCTGGGGACAGATGTTCAAAGAAGAAAAATTGCAGAGGGAACGTAAATATAGACTTCAATAAATTGCTGTGAGCTGAATTACGAAGAAATATCTGTATTAATATTTGAAGACTTTCTTATTTCTCAATTCTATAGTATATATGGATGACTCCGTATAGTATGTGGATCTGCAGTATAATGGTCTAAATACGATCTTCCGCCAACGTGTTATTACACATCTAAAATAGGAAACTCGCACTGTCTGATACATTTATACTTTAACTAGCTGAAACCCGGCGTTACCAGGGTATTTATTTGTATTATCCCGCTACATTATTTAATTCATGGTCAGCACATCGAAAACGTCACAATATGAACCTGAAAATACTCCCAGTATCTCAAGAGAGTCAAAAATACTCCCGGTACAATAGCAGGGCTAATAATATTTTCAGAATAAAAACTTTCCCCCACTTAAAGGATGAATTTTTACTTAAATGGCATATTAAATGCGATAGTGTAGCACAGCGACCCGCATTACACCGGTTTCGACACCAAACTGGATAGTTTACCTGTTATTTTCATATGATTTATTTCCACCCCCAACCCTTACATGCTGGATGGGGTTGAAATTATACACAAATATTGTAGGGGAAACATAATAAAAGTTAGTGACCTCAACAATTTTTTTTACTCACATATTAATCTTTATTCGTATTAAATTTCCGCTAATTCTACCCCCTCCGTCTAGGGGTGGTAGCCGTGTCTTATCTTCATCGCGAGGAATATGGAAAAAGATATTATCAAAATTGTTCTGTCCTTTAAATGTAATACGCAGACGTATGTTTTTTCCCGTCCCCCAGTTAGAGGATGGACTGCAATTTAAATCGCTTGCTAAATGCCAGAATCAAACTCAAAGACTCACATAGCACCGATAAACTTTACTGTTTTATTTTTATTTTGATATGATGTCCCCTACAACCCCACCCTTATGAATACTTCCCATAGCCTCTGAATGGGGTTGAAATTATAGGCAAACAATTTCTGAGAAAACGCTATCAAGTTAATTTACCTAAAAAAATATATTGTAAGGAAGTAACGGCAGTTTATGGATTTTAAAAAATTACCGCCCCTCCAACCCCGCCCAAGTATTACCGTGTATTACCCTAATTGAAGAGGAGTTTTTGGGTAATAGAACTCAACACAAAGTTTGGTCAAGATCGTTCTATTCGTTAAAGATTGAAGGGGGTAAAACAGACATTCGCATTCTAACTCTTCTTAACTGTAACTTAAATTGCATTTTTTTTATGTCTGAATTGAACTCAGCGGCTTGAATTACACCGATTCAGAGCCCAATCTCTGAACTTACTCCCCTTCGATTATGGATGAAATTGAAATTATACGCGAACATTATTAGAAGTCACACTGACAAATTAAATGATATAAGAATGTTTAAGTAACAAAAACGGTCAATACTTTTATAGTATTATTAATGTTCCACCTCCGCCACTCCCGCCCCTAGGGGTGAAAGCCAAGTCTTACCCCAACAGTGCTAACTTACGGGTCGCAAAAAAACACGTCAACTTAACTTGGTCGTTTAGATTTGTTTGCGGAAAATACAGACAAACACATACGGGTTATTTTATTATAGAGAAGATTAATCTTATGGTGCCTCACAATGGTTCCGAACATATTTTATGAATTTTTCTTTGATTTATTTTCGTTATTTGTACTTCAGGGATTTAAGTGGTTTTTCCTATTTTATCCTAGAATATATACAACGTTTGACTTCATTTTTCTTGCGTGTTTGTTTTCGGACACGTTAGCGCTTTTTACTCTACTGTGCGTTAACACAGATATCAGATTCTGCCCGTGTCCTAATTATCAGTTGACAGTACTTTACCGATAATTCTGTTTTATATCTGTATCTCTCTGCGTCAGCCGCCATTTTATTTTCTCGCAGTGCCGGCTGCCATTTCTGATTTCTTATTCGCTACACTCCGAACGGAACTCACGCCCGACTTATCAAATGGCTCAGTTCCATTTTTCTTTGAGGAACATAAAATCCTACGGTTGTTGTGAATTTTATGTGAAGTCTGCGTGTCAATACTTGCTAGGAGTATGCGTAGGTTAATGACTAGACAATTACAAAAAAACATTAAAAAAGATGTGGAATAAAATAATTAATTTTTTATCCAATAATACCTGAACGCCATAGTCGTTCTATTTATACATGAAATCCTCGTTATTGCTCTGTATAACAGCAAAAGAAAGTTTGTACGCATTCAGTCAGTCTTTTTCAACTATGAAAAGCGAAGAAAATCAATGCTTTTACCTCTAAGTGGCCGTTTTATATCGCTAAGATTGTTTTTCGAGGCTTTGTATACAACCAGAAGGTGTTTAATCGAAATCGGTTAGATCGTTTCCTTATGAAAAGCGATAAAAATCAGCGTTCCAGATTTATTTCACTTAAATATACACTTACTGTCGTCGTCAAAATAGTAGAGACCTGGGTTTGATGCATCACTGTGCCCATTTTTTAAGCAGAATTAAATTCCATTTTATGATAATAAAAACCTGCCTTTTTAAAATATTTCTTTCGCAAAACGTAAGTAAAATATTCTTTTAATTATTATTTACATGCCTTTCTTTTATATGGCTCAACTTTGACAACTCATACATTTCAAACTGTTACCTTAAATGGTCTGAAAAATTAGCAAAAGTCAGAGGAATACCTTCCAAACCTATCCCAAAAATTTGAATCATCTGTATATCTTACCTTGTTTTAAATTAATTAATTAGTGGACCTCTACTAAATCTTGGAGAGAGCGACACAGCATTTCTCGTAGCGGTTGAAAATCATAAATATATATGTTTCGTTAACGTAGCAACTCCACAGAATTTTGCACGATTTTTTAAAAAGTTTAAGGAGAAAGGAAAGGTTTATTGGAGCGGGAGGGTTAAATAGGGTGGGAACCCTGCCCGTTGCCCTGGCTCCCAACCATTCTCCGTCGCTTCTACAGGGTTTGTTTTCCTTTAAATGACATTAACGTAGACAACAGCAGTATGTGTAGTGCTCCCTTCTCCCTAAACTTTTTTTTAAAAAAATCGTATAACTATAAAATATAAACTTCGTTGATATAGCAACGCTACTGCGATGCGCTATCCAAGAGTTAGTAGAAATCCACTAAATAATTAATTTCTAAAAACGTATGAAACACAGACGATTAAAATATTGCGGATTAGTTTAGAAAGATTTGCGCTGACTTTTGCCAAGTTTTCAGACTATTTAAAAGCAGCAGTTTTAAATATATATGAGTTGTCAAAGTTGAGCTATTTGAAAGTAAGACAAAAAACCTGACTTTTTTCATTTATTTCGCAAAACGCAAGTAAAAAATTATTTTAAAAATGTCTATTTACAAAATCATAAAATGACATTAAATTTTGCAAAAAAAAATGTAGGTCAATCCGGCACATTGAAGCTTCAAAGTCAGGGGTTTAATATTTTTACGGCGACAGTAAGTCATTAAATTTCATACAATGTACTGTATGTTTTTGACACTTTAGTTTCACTTAGGCACAGTGTAAATTTCACTGGAAGTCTTATTGAATGGTAAATTGTCGCTAACTGATATCAGAGAGCTTTTATAGCCTACATTACCTGCAATTTAGTCAGCCGCTTTGTTTCATGGACAGAAATATTCTAAGCATTCTTTCTGGTTTCAATGTATGCTTTGCTTTCGTTCTCCTCAGCTGCTGTAATGTAACTGGATTAGCTACGTAAATAACTGGAATGTCTAACACAAACATGGGCATGTTGTAATGTGGCGAATCCTCGCACCGGTTCCGTGAGAAGCATTTAGGTGCTCCATTCCCCCCTTAAAAGTCCGTGACGGAGCCCGGGAACCTTCCCTGCAGCTGTCACGCTCTATCCCATGTCCGTCGCGAAATTTCTGCAGAAACTGTTTACATTACGTTGTTGTACACGTCCACGTCGGTGTAAAATGTTGTCGCACACGCAAACTCGATAAATATTATTCAAATGTCGGGATAATGAACAACAAGTAAACCAATATTGTGGACTATTTGAGACGAACGTCATTTACCGCAATAAACCAAAAGTAGTAGAGTAATAAAACCTAAAATTGGCACTAAATAGTAGATCTTTTATTGTTTATTATAGTTAAAACAATTTCATTTAAAATCCTGGCTGGGAATTCATTTATATTATCCCGCTACAGTACTAATTTGAAAAAAAAAATCTCTTTGATCCTCTCGCTGATGGTTTAATCACGTGCTGACACATTTTTCAAATTGTACCTTTTCACGCCACCCTTTTCGCGACAACTCAGATCACAATAGAGTCACGAAATCTCCTACTAATCTTTAAATAAGCACTGCAAAATATAAATCGATGTCCTTTAGTAATTTTTTTTTGATTTATCTAAAGCTTTTGAACACTGTAGGTAAATTAGATAAGTTGATCGACAGTTTTAATTTATTATAATTCAAAAATATTTAATTAAAGAATTATTAGAATTATAAAAAAGTGTGTTAAAGTAAGCGCCAAGCGTGTTGAATTCATAAGAAAACAGACGTAAAAATTAAATATTATTATAGATAAATGAACCGTTTTGCAGCAGCAGTCCGAATCATCATTATCGAAATTATTTTTGAACTTGGTCCAGTTAATTTCATATCATTTGCCAGAGAATGATGGGATTAAGTATTTGTAATCATTATTAGATTCTATAAACCGGACACCGTAAAAATGAATAAAATTCGAAACATGTATAATTTGTCTACAGTGGTTTTATTGGACATATGGAGGAGTTTAATCATGAATAATTATTTGTTTCATTTGATAGGAACCAGTGAATATTGTTTATTATTTAATTTGTCATGAAACTTAAGAAATGATGTTTTATCCAAATTGTAAGCGCGTATTATTAAAAAAAAATTTTGAAAAAAAATTAAAGGTATCACATTCCTTAATAAAAGAAAATATATTATCATAAGTAAAATAAATTAGTGGAACATCTAATTTAGATTACGAGTTATAGACCATCTAAACAATAATGTCACCGCTTAGAATTTCAAAAGGTTTATCTGAGCAAGCGGCGTTGCCACGAATGTCCCAAAAATAAAAAAATTGTTATAATTTTATCCACACTCCATTTGCTGCTCCTGGCAGAAAATAAACTGCTTCTCAAGCCACGCTCACAAATAACAACTAAGTTTGTTGAGAACTTTTACCAAGGCAGGTTGTCGTGTCGTTCTCTAGAGGTAATGTAAGGCATGATTTTTGAGTATGCGCCATGCGGATCCGCCGTAGCAGGGCGTGGCAAATATACACGCATTGATTTCGAAACGACAAAGAGATTGATGTGTCTATAAACGACATTAAGTGATAATGAGCCTCTGTGATTAAAATAGTCATTATGATTGTTTCAACGTGAACTGTGCATAAATAATTTTCAATTCCAAGTTTAAATTGGCATGTTCGTCTAATTAGGAGCAGCGTTAATTGGGTAGTTGGAAATTCCTAATCCACGTTTTCACTTTGGTCCCGTCTCTGCGAGCACAAAATAACCAATAACCAGAAAATTGGGAAACTGCCCACTTGCAGCACGGCTCCCGCCGCAATAATAGAAACTTAACGAGCTTTGTCCCGTGTTTGTATTCAGCTTAGATCGAGGCATAAAAGTCTAATTACGGTCACCGAAGGTTAAATATGAAACAACGGTACGGGGAAGGGGAGGGGGAGGGGGGAACCTCGTAATTGCAGGAAGCCTCCCTGGAAGTGGAATAGATTTTACAGAGTAATTATTATCGCTAAGTTCTCTCACATAACTTCTGTTTAAAATGTCAGGATGATTCGAGAGAGAAGTGAAAGCGACTCACCCCAGATGTCACCATTCTACAAGCGACAGATGCAGAGTTTCACTGAGATGCGTATTACATTCACGACAATAAATTCTTTTTTAAAAAAAATAACGCCGCCACAGTAGGCTATTTGACCACTTTTAAAAAATTGTCTTAGATTGTTTAAACGGCAAAAGAAATCGGATATAGTAAGTATAAATTGACGTAATACTGTCCTAATTCACCAAAATTTCGCGATAAAGTTTAAATTGAAAAAAAGACCGCCAAAACGCTGCCTTGGCTCTTACTCGTAGTCGTGACGTCACAAGATAGTACACAAGGAGTCCGTCCTTTGCCTAGTTCGTTGCGATTTCGAAGCAATGACTTATAAATGATGAGCAGTACCGCAATGTACAAATACTTCCATAAGAACATTAGAAACAATATTAGTAATGTTCCTAAAAAAGGAAAAATTAGAAGTGGATGCAACTCGGTCGTAGAAACCAGAAACGTGTGTATTTTTCTGTGAATATCACAGTAAACAACTTTTTATGTTACTTTGAAATAATACAATATTGTATATATATATTACATTTTTTCAACATTTTTTAACAATGGTTCATTATGAAATAATTTTATTGAGAACAGTGTCACATCATTATACTTAGTCATTTTAATATTTCAAAAGTTCACAATTTTCCATTTTTCTTCTTTTTGATTCCTCAAAAAACTCTGAGGAGTGCAGTGTTCCCGAAAGAGTTTGTTTTTTCCTTTTACATAACTCCTGCATAGTAATACACTTAAATTAAATTTGACCCAAGACAAGACAACAGATTTTTCAGGATATATAGATGTCTCATTTAATTAATGTCAATTTTTATTATTTAAATGTAGATTATACATATTTTATTATACGTGAATAGCACTTTTAATATTTTTAAGCTACGCAGCATGAAAGATTGGGTTGTTTCTGAAGAATAATCCAATCATAATTGTCATTTCGAGCAGGTTTCAGTTGTCTGTGCTTTCATTAAACCATTTCATAAAAATTAGAATTTGGAGAGAAATTTCGCGAAAGAAAACAACACCAGAAACGACGAGAAATAGCAAATTAACTGACACTTTATACACGAACGTTTATAACACAGCCAAGTACCAACTTGTGACGTCACTAGGCTTGCAGCCAATCATGTAACGTTTCCGATCACGTGGCCGAGCACCAAGAAAACTGCATTTTTTATTTATTGCAAATAATTAACGTTTTTTGGGAAAATAGTCATTCTTGAAGATTTTCTTACGCTGAATCCATATTTTTATCTGACAGTAAACATCGGTATATTTTGAATAAAAACAGCCTATTCGGTTCAGATTAATGATCAGGTTTTGTTAAATTGATCAATTGACTAAAATTTTTCCTATTCACTAATATTTTACTGTAATAATTCGTAACACGGAAAGTGATGAGTTTCAGATGTATCTGGTTTGGGCCAGAGAGATTAAATTTTTCTTAGCAGCTGGTGAAGTAAACAAAATATAACAGTGCCTCGTCTTGAAAAATATTATTACCATTTAGAGAACAAGTATTTTTAATAGGGTTCGTTTGCAAAATAGTTTGACTGAGTTGCTGCCCAACTCTCATGGAGGTTGGAATTTTTTCTTTTGCAGTTATCATATTCAAGATTTTCTATTTTCGGTAGCCTAATTTGCAGACAGCCAGACTGGGCACAGATCAACTTCCTTTTTTTGTGGTTGTTGTCTGCCATTTCTGGATTCCACCGACTGCCGAAGCTCACATCGTGATCCACAAGTTTTTTTTTATTTAAGTTATCTGCGATGTTACCGCAAAGTAGAAAAAAAACTACCCCGATATATATTACTTATTTTGTACAGTGGATATCGTTTTCACCTATACGCATGAGATTTATTTATTTTCGTTTTACTAGAACAGTGCCTTTATTAATGACTCTAAATCTTATTGTTTTTCCTTTCCTATATTCATGTTAAAACCGAAATCTATAGTTAATACATCCTTGTCGGAACACTGTAAGGCTTACAGCCATAATTTATAATTTAATGAAATTGCTATTTTTCATCCGAATGAGTTTAGAACCAAACTTTTCAGAATTGAGTTTACACTGCCAAGTTATTCAAACATTGCCGATAGGAAATATGTTGCTGTTAGTTCAGGATGTATTATCCGTCAAGAATCTCATCCGTAAAATTTAATAGATAATGAGTATAGGGTGTCTTGAAGAGACGTTTTTATGAATGCAATTAATGTGTTTAAGAATGCTAGCAGCGTTCAGGCAGTCCGTTGAAGGGGAAGTTTCTCCTCAAACGACAATTCTCCCCTTGCCTTTCTCCTTTCCCTACAGCGCATGTAAACATGCCATGTAGAATCTCACAAAAAAATACAGCAGTACTCAACAGCTAAATATTAATGTTTCTTATCTGAGCTTCCTGATGAATATGACGAGTTAGTCGAAAGCTTCAACGTTTTTTGTGTAAGAAACTTGATTTTGAAGACTGCATGTGGTTTTATTAAGTTGCCTTTATTTTACATATCCAAAGAAGAAGAACTAAAGAAATAAATATGAAAATGAAGTGTTGCTATCTGAGTTTTTTCGTGTGTTTCTAAGATCTGACCGAATGCCATGGTATGAGTTCGACGAGTCCAAGATGATACAACGTATCGTTTCCGGACATTAGTTGCAAACAACGCACGAGGAAGCTCCGCTGTTGCCGAAACTTGGAGTTATATCGGAAGCGACAACTTTCAGAAACTTTACTATCTTAACCTGGATGTTACCGGCAACACTGGAAAAAAGTCTCGTTCGAATTCAGAGACAGATTGTTGTTGAAAACGGCCTCGCGACTAGACCCTTTTTTTTACTTGTTTCTCGCTACAAGATTCTTCCAAATAACATGTGGCGGGTCTGATATTAATAATTCAGTAGGTTTCTAAACGCGCTACTGCACAGTGTTAACAAGGAATTTCCGGCACCCGTGGCAAGAAGCGCCCATATTTTTCACCCGTTAAGGGTTGACTTATTCTGCACTTAATTAGCTGATCTGAATGACGAATATGTGGTCTTCGGTTTCAGATATATCTGTACTTACTCGCTTTTCCTCTTTCATACTCGCCATTACTTTATATTTTCATCGTAGTGTCCTCAATATTTCGGTTCGCTACAACACTCCCCGAAACATTTCTTTATTTATATTACATGTTTAGAACTTCCTCGTTAGTGATTCTATCCACCCATCTCATTATCCTACAGCACCACATTTCAAAGGCTTCTATTCTTTTCCTTTCCGCAACTCCTATCGTCCACGTTTCGCACACATGTGTATATTATACCGCCATGCTCCATACGAGCATTTTTAGCAACGATTTCATATTTTTATTACCCCTAAATAAATTCTTATTTTTCGCGAAAGCCTGTGCTATCCTACTCTACTTATTACGCTTCCCAAGTAGCAGAATTCCATAACCTCCCTTCCCAATCTAACAGCCTTTGTTATTCCACTGTTTCCCATAGTACACTCCATTACCTTTGTTTTCCCTCTATTAATCCTCATATTGAACTCTTTCTCCAGGACCACGTTCATGCCATTTATTATGGTTTCCAAGACTTCTAACTTCTCCCATACTACAATTTCGTCAGCAAAGCGTAGGGTTTTTATTTCTTCTCCTTGCAGTATGATTCCTTTTCCATACTCCGTTTTAACTTTCTTCATCGCCTGTTCTCTATTTTAGTTAAACAGCATGAATGACAGACTACATCCTTGTCCTACTCCTTCCGTGATTACGGCGGTATCTTCTTGATCTTCTATTATAATTACTGTTGCCTGTCTTCTGTAGCTAGATAGAGCTAAATTGAATTTATTAATTTTATTATAGCTTTTATTAAAGTAGATTTCATTAATTATAAAGATGTTATTTAATTTAAACGATAATGTATAAGCCACCTTTTTAGATATTTTATTCCAGTGCTCTTCAAAGTCCTTAATAATGCGTCAATAAGAAAAAGTCAGTAAAATGCAAAACGAAGCTTAGATTAAATGCAGTTTTCGCACTTCACAGACAAAATATGAACATGAAAATAATAATAATTGTAATTACTTCCCAACGTGGAATAGTGTGTAATCGATTAATACTATTATTTCAAGTGATCAATTTTTGAGACCAGATGTTTTGTGATTTAAGTTGTTCCTATTATTTTTTTTCAGAAAAATAATTTAATATTTTACGTGAAGAAAATAATTACTTTTCGAGAAACATGATTGTATCTACAAAATTAATTGTTTAGATTGTAATGCAACGTATATCGGACAAACTAAAAGAGCTTTAAAGACGCGCATTCAAGAACATAAAACAACATCAAATTAGACACTCAAAAGTTTTAAACGGTATAAGGCCTTCACCCATTACTGAATATTATTTAATCATATAAATTGTCCAGTATTACTTTATTTTAACTTTATTTTATTAATTATGTATTAGTATTGAGTATTTCCAGAAGGTTTACCATTTTTATATATTCATATGTAGAAGGTATTCTACTGCTAAGCCTTGAATGATACGACTCTAATTTCCCACTGAAGTCAAAGAGCACAGTAATTCCGTTTTTAATATTTTTAACGAAATTTAACTTATTAATTGATTATACTTTTTTGACTGACATGATTCTATCTACAAAATTAATTGCTTAGATTGTTCAAGTTTACATTATCAAACGCTTTTTCTAAATCTACAAATACCATAAACGTACGCCGGTTTTTACTTGTCCTGTTTTCTAAAATTAGTCTCAAAGTCAAAATTGCTTCTCTTAACCCTACATTCTTCCTAAAACCAAATTTATCTTCTCCTAACTCGCATTCTATTTGACGTTCCATCCTCCTATATACTATTTTAGTTAATATTTAGCATGCATGAGATACTAAACTAATTGTCCTGTGGTATTCTGATCAACCCCAGTCTTCTTCGGTATGGGTATAATTTTGTTTTTACTAAAATCTTTTGGTATTCACTCCATATATGTATATATAACATTACATAACTCATTTCTGTTTCATTATTCATCACAATAAATTCTAAACTTTATTTACAGATTGAGTTTGCACTATTGGTTTCATTTAATTTCGTAATTACGTAATTAAAAGAATTCTCGTGAGACATGAATGAATCCAAAAGTAGCTGGCAATTGACATGACTTGCATCTCTCTTTGTCTTTGTCTGCGTTTGGCACCACTTTTTTTGTTGTAGACTGACGCAGGTAGTTGAGTCTCTCATTCAAGGTGAGTTTTTATACAGTATAACTGGAAGCTGCCAGTTACAGAGCAGGGGTGCCAAGGGCAATCGTCACTGCTGCATCCACAATCCACATACAGGTTTACAGTTTCGGTGGTCCAGAAGGCTATTTATACAAACTATCGTCTATTGTGTTTATTCTGCCCGTAATTAATTTCTTCTTCCAGTTTCAAGCAATAATATTACACAAGGACTTGAGTATTCATTTGAGTCAAGCTATCTATACCCAACTGAACATGCAAATTTGTATTCACAAATTTCAAAAATTTATTTTAAAAATATAGTTTTAAAATCCTTCACTAGATGTTCTAGAATTGACTTGACACATATTTTGGGACGACTCCTCAGCAAAAGAAAAAGTATTTATAATCCAAAAAATGATCTTTAGAATAATGAATCCATAAGACAGTACAGAATTAAAATATGCATTATATACTAATTATCGTGTTTGCATGTCCATATAATTAGATATAACTCTTACAGCTAAGAAGCTGTGGAAAGTTTCTTCAATAATTTATTAATATGCTCTTTCCAATTCTAGTACTTATTAAAATGCTTCTCTCATCTGCAAACAGTACAGATTTTGAAAACGTATATAATATTATGGGTAAATCATTTATTTATATTATAAATAATAGAGGACCCAACACTGAACCCTGTGGAGATCCCACACTTATTTCTGCCCTTTCAGAATGAAACTTTTCACCTGTTAATGGGTCTTGCAATATTGTTCTTTGTTTTATATTTACTAAACACGATTTAAACCAGAAAATGACATTCCTGTTATTCCATAGTATTTAATTTTTACTAACCGATCAAAAGATTTAGATAAATCACAAAAGAAGCGATATCCTTCAGCAATTTTCTATTTTAAAATATTAAATTAATTATTTTATGTTCCTATGCCAAGTATTAAATGTGGTTTCAGTATAATACCATGCTGTAATTGTAGTTTAATTATTACAATATCAAGCTCTACTCAGCTGTTTTCACTCTCACCGAACACGAACAGCTAATTTGTTAAAAATTGCTTGCATGTTAAAGAAAGTAAATAGTAGTTTGGAGAAACACAAGAATCAATAAAAAACAAATTTATTATCGCAATTCACATAAAGCAGAGTTATTTTAAAACGAGATCTAGTCTGCAATGAATTACAATTATAATAAAATTTCACCGGCACTTGTGTAATTACAATGAGAAATCTTTGTTGTTGGTTTGAGCAGGTCAAAATCTGAGCTATTTGATTTACTTTGATTAAATTAACGAACAAATTAAGGTGGCACAGTAGTATCTATTATGATGAATTTGTTTTTTACAGTATTTCACCGACAAGTCTCACCCAGCCAAAAGCACCAGTGGTGAGTTAACTGGATCAATCCAGGTCACAAATCTCCGAATATGCAGCAAAACAGTCAAAACAGAGGATTGTTTTCCTTGGAGGAGATTTGACGAGACACTCGGGTTGCAGTGACTTCGCTTTTGGCGCAATCTCCGCACGGCAGAAAATTTCTACGTCTTAAAAGCTGCTGTTACGAAATGTGTATCCCGTTTTTCAAAAATCCTGAATCCGTTCCAAATCTCTGAGACAATATTGATTAATGAGCAATCTGTTGGGGCATCCGCTTCGTTCCACCCGCAATCGCCGATTAACTTGAGACCGTAATCCTTCTTTCTGCTGAGGCATAGGAAATTTTATCCAATCACCGTGTCTCTGACAAGTAATTGAAGAACTTTTGTCCAAGTGCCTTGGAAATAATCACAAAATATCATTAAAAGCTGGATCAAGAGTGAAAAGAAATTGTTGTTCGCGGTCGCCCAACAATCCTCGACTACTGACTGTAAATAATGATAAAATATTACAATATAAAACAATTAAACATGTAATAAACTGAAATTAAATGAGTAATTATTTATATTGGTAGTACACGTGCATTACAATGCATTAGGAATACTGTGCGTTATGACAGAATATTTTTTGTGTCGTGCTGTGAGAAACGATTTGGCATGTTGTCGTTATGGATTTTGTAAGCCATTATTGCTACATAACACTTTACTGCAATTTTCCATGCGCAATCAACGGCAATGTGACTCCGCGTATCACTGGAAATATAGATGCATTTAACAATCAATGGCTCCCAACTCTACAAAAGCAACACAAGAGCTTTCGAAGTAGAAGATCGTCAGATATGGCGTTATTTTTGACCCCAGTTCCAGACACCTAGAAAAAATGCGAAATATAACACCATAGTTCATTGTTTTCTTGTGTCATGTCTACAAACCTTTAACTGCTTGCTGTCACTTTATCTAATCCAACAAATGTTGCACTTCGTTACAAATCGAGCGAATGCCTTTCTTCTCATTGTTTTCCAAGCTCATGACTCCCAGAGCATGTTTAATGCTTTGCAAAATTTGTTAGGGAGGAGAATGCATTGTCACACGACTGAGACTCCGGGATGGGAAATTGCAACAAATTTCTATCAGAAAAATTAACCGTCTAATACCGTACAATATGAAGAACGCTTCCTCCTTACACTGGACTCAGTATTTATTTTGATCCTTTGTGGTCTTAATTTTATTTCCTAGGTGAAGTAGAGTAAACAAGATTCTGGGACACCAAATATCAGAAACAATACATACTGTCTTACAATTTGTTAATTATTTCATAATTTTTTATTTATTTTAATAGATATTTTTTCATGGTTCGACATAGATACTATGTCTTAACATCAATTAAATGTAACACATCATTTTTAATAAATAAATAAATAATAGTTAGAATAATTTGTAGAATCTAGTAAATTATTGTTTACTAATATGTAAGTTCACATTTAATGGTCTCTTGTTGGGATTTGTTTTAACTTTTTTTATTTTTCCTATTGATCTGAATTTTTTTTACATGACAAGATTTTTTTGACGTGGTTTGAATAAGTCAAACGATGGCAGAAAAATAATCTTCACACTGGAAAGTTACTAGCTTCAAAACTATATTTCTATTATTTGGTACCATATTTTTACATCATGACCTATAGATGTTTTATTTTATTGATTTACCAATATAGTGCTCTTGCATAAAATATATATTTTACATCGTTTCTTCATTGATCGTCATGGTAGCTTTCGGCCTCATGGGTCATATTCATCCGTTTCTGGACAATACTACCAGATTTCACATTATATTGTTATTGATGGATTCGTACAGTATGTCATAATTTGTTTACGCCTTTAATGTACAATGTGAAAAAAATGGTAACCATATGTCATTGAATTTTTTATTAAATTTTAAATACATTTAATATCTCAGAAAAAAATTGATGTTAAATAAATAAATATTTAATGCTAGGCGACTATTTAGTTCCTTAATTTTCATATTAATGATTTGTTTGGAAGCAGTGAAGAATTGCTATAAAGCCTTTGAGTCGGTTGATGGATAGCATAATGCTTGAGAATGACCACTCCAAGGCACAATACTTGGCTTGAATAAGCTGTCCAGATATCGAGAGAAGCCTTCTATAGCAGCGTGGTTTATTTGAATAGTTTCCTACAAGCACTCTTAAACCAATAATGAGAAGGGGAGTTAATACTCGCAGAGTAAACCTTGGTTCAACTGCAATCTCAGCTATTTCACGGAACTGAAAACCGAATAAAGTTTACTAGGTCAAGTATCAACTATAACTTTCCATTTAGATTTCAATTCTTGGTATAGAAGTTACAAAGTGAATCACAACATTGTCTTAGACACGTTACAGAAGCGTTTGCGGTCTCGGAATTGGATCTTCGCTGAAATCCTCACACAAATATTCTCCCCCAACACTTCTACGATCAATTAGCTCCAAAATTTTATAACTTTCTATAGCCAAACAATGTCTTACACTCAGAATTTAATTTCACAGAAAATTGAAAAAAAAATGCAGTCTAATAAAATTTCTGAGCACATTCAAAAAAATCAATCTGCTAACTTTTTCTAAATATTATTCCTTTTGCAATTTCGTTTCGAATCACCATCACAGCATAAATGAAATGCGTATACCAACTGTTTAATTACTCAGAACAAATCTGCTACGGAAATGAACTGAACAATATTTTCGAAATCCTCAGCCATAATTTGTTGTCAAAGAGACGCGTAAATATTTTCTAAACTCCTAATATTTATATATGCTACACAAGAAAATTATCAGAATGTCAATAAATAATTTTCTCCTATAACCACACTACACTTAGTTTATCATAATGATGCATTAAGTCTCCTCAAAATTATATGATGTTACACACGTTCTGCTCTAGATTTTCTCCGAGGGACGGACAACATACACAGTGTAGATAGGTAGAAGAGGAAATTTCAGATAAAGGTAGCGTATTACTTAAATGTTGAATGAATGAAAAAATTCAAACTTAGAAAAACAGGCGTTGCAACAAAGAAAATGTCTCTGTGGTGAAAGTAATAAAATTAATAGAGAATTAAAGAAAGTGTGTATATAAAATTGTATTTTGTCAATTCTTTAGGTATTTGAGACAATTATCTTGATTTTTAAAACGGATTAGATCTTCTGAAAAATAAAATTCGGTGGGGGTAAATGTCATGACTGCCACCTTTAGGCCGGGCGTGGAAATGTTACAAATACCAGACGTTTCTTATTGTTTTGTCACTGAAATATATTTCAGCGTCAATGATTCAGATAGTGAGCCTCCCGAATTATTTGTAATTAATTTCAGGCCCTTTTGGCATGTTAGGAGAGAAGGGAAGGAGTGGAAGGACGTTACAGAAAAATAAATAACTTGAGAACAAACGAGATTGGGGCTATGGATGGCACTGGGTTTAATACTGCCATTCAGCATGCAGGTTAAGTTGTAGTTCATTCCTAGTAACATATATAAGAGCTGAATATCCTGACGACAGAAAAGATTAATTTCTTGTTGTAATCAGGAGAGCTCGCTCAATTTTTCTGAAAAGTCGTGTATATACTTGGACCGTGAATGATAGTTGAGACTGTAATTAATATTTGTAGCTGAACATTAGAGTCATAGGTTCAACTGCTAGATGGGGGAATTGTATTGCTATCGCTAACGTATGGTGTGGAACCCTATTGGGAATAGCGGTTTCGGTTCTGAAACCGCGAATACGGACGGGCACGTGGGTGTGCAGTCGTTATGCTAACGATCCAGCTAATACGCACAACTGGAGGCTGTGCAAGCAACTGGAAGCGTGCATATGTTTCACTAAATATTTATTGCTCTGGGTGAACTTTGCGGGATTGCTGATTCCTTTAAGCCTACGTTATAATACTGAAAAGAAACCATTCGTAAAACTTAATTGCTCCATAATGGTAATTATTATTTTTTTAATTTGGAAAGTCCTCCAAGAACGTAGACGTATTCACTTATTTATTTGATTATGAAGAAGAAACGATTTAACTACAAGAACAATGATGTATTTTTTAAGACTTGCATGTACTTTGATTTTTATGGAGAGAGATTCATTTTTAGTATGCCATTGTTCTCCAAATGATATCTGTTTAATTTCTTGCAAATAAAATTCGTGAACAACCAGGAAGAACGGCGGAGGCAGCGGGCAGGGGTGCCACCCTACTTTAGCCTCCCGGTCCAATAAACCTTTCCTTTCTCCCTACAATTTGTTGAAAATTCGTACAAAATTTTGGAGCTTGCTACATCAATGAAGCTTAGCTTTTCTTATACTGGTTAAAAGTCGTAAATATAAAATATATGTCCCAATCTTCTGCGATGCTGTGTCCAAGAGTTAGTAAAGGTCCACTAATAAATTAATTTAAAAAAACGTAAGAAATGCATATGATTCAAACTTTGTGGATCGGTTTGAAACGGTTTGCGCTGTGACTTTTGAAAATTTCAGACCGATTGAGGCAATAGTTTGAAATCTATGAGTAGTCAAAGTCGAACTATATGAAAGATGGACAAAAAGCCGTGCCTTTTTTCAGTTTCACGCCAAAAACATGTGTAGATGAAATTTTTTAAAATCATTTTATGTATCACATAATGGCATTCTGCGTAAAATGAGACCATTCACAATCACGCAGGTCATGCTCTACTATTTTGACGGCGACATTCCGCATTAAAATATTGTCCAATTAATTTTGAGAATTTAATTGAATAAAATAAAACAACTTCATTCCTGATGAATTATTTATCTTCTCATGCATAATTGGTTCTAAAAGTAAAACACCCTCTCCCGCAATTAATGATGGAATCGAGAAACAATTCCAAGTCATTTCATTTCATTTACTTCGTCGAATGTGACCCACAATAATGTTGTAGTCATTTGTTTACTACAAATTCATGGCATAACGTTACCATTCTAGAAGAATAGAGGGTAGTTGTAGCTTGTTTATAATAAGAAAACCCGTGACGGTTATTCGACACGACGTCAGTGGCCTTACACGAACCAATCACAACGCTTGTAATATTGGGTGGAGAGAACCGTCGCGGTTCACATTTTTGGTAACGCTGCTATGTGGCAACCAAGCCTCCCTCCACGCAAACACGCTAGTGACTTCTTATTTAAGACGGACTATAGTAATGAGGATGCTTTGACCCCAAAGGTAACGGTGAACAGTTATCAAATCTAATTTCAGTACAATGCTTGTAAATAAGTGATATCTAAATTATTTCATTTTATGAGCATTATTACTATAAAATCCAGAAACAATTATTCGTGAACGGAAAGACGTAGATACCAAGTACATAAGTTATACCAGGAAAACTTAACGTGGATTATCATAGAAACCTTTGTCACTCTCATTAATATTTTAAAATTATGTATTCCCCGACGCTGCGATTGCATTCTCCTGTAGAGGAGTGACGTTTCCAAATCGATCGCGGAGCAGTTTCGTGGAGATGACGGAATGATTAATGGGGCAAAGTCATTCCTTTTCGGCGCTTTTCCAGCGTCACAGATCCGGACGTGTAATAATATGTACACATTGCAGTGTTGTAATGAGTGACTACGGTTTCGACGTGACTTATGCGACGCAAACATATTTCCTTTGTCGCGTTCTTCTTACTATTTTTGATACGTCTTTGTTTAATGATTAATGTTAAAGATAGAATGTTTTTGGGATACCTTATTTTTCCTTCGTTTACAGCTGGATATAACATCAACATCCAACTACTCTGTGAGGAAAAAATTAGCCACACACTTCAGCGCCTACCAATTACCTGCTGAGGAATCGTTTTCTCGGAAGTAAAATCCTCGCGTCTCCTGAAAAGAATTTCGTCTATATCCTTGTTAAAGGAAACTGAGATGACAGGAAGACTCAGATGCGTTGAATTTCTCCAAATTCACCGAAAACCGTTGCATTGTTCACATAAGAAAATTATTTTTTCAATAATTCCATTTAATTTATTTTCTAAAATATACTCTTGCAATTCTTTATTTTACTATTCCTAATTGTCTACTATATATGTTATGTATTCATATTTGCAACTAAGCTTTATTCTTACATTAATTATCTGCCAAGGAAATGAGACATTTCAAATTATTTTAAATATAGTATAATGTTCACTTGTTAACGTATACGAATGTTCATCCACCAAATGAAAAAATTAAAACTTTAAATTTACTTTTCATTCTAGGGGAATGTTATTTCCTTTCAAAACAAATACATATAATTGATTTTCCAATATTTATATTAATTACATTAAATATTAATAAAGTGTTAATGAAGAAACGTTTTCTTAAACCATATTTTGTTAGTAGTGGATCAAGAATAGAAATTATTGAATAGTAGCTGGCCACTAAAACGTGCACGGTTATGTTAAAAATGTATATTGCGGATGAATGATTTCTAACTGTGAATCGTGCCATCAGTTTCGTTCCACCGTCCGTACATGTACTATTACCCGCAATGGGTTCGATGTTGAGGATGGTTTGAGGTGAGCAGCCTCTTGACCTTCGTGCCGACTGCCTTAGATCCAGGTTAACGGTTTGATCACAACTGCGCGATTGCGTAATGCGTGCGCCACGACTGTCAAACACGAAAGCCAGGGAAGATGTTTTAGGAACTTATGGCCTGGCCGAGGCATAAAACAGGGATAAGGAAGGCGTGCTGAGCTTATCTGACCAAGCGGCATGTGACGTCACGCCAACCCATATATCAAACACCTCCCCTCTCCGGGGTAACTTCCATAATTATTGCTTAAACCACCAATATAATTTCTTGCTCGGCCATTACTCTGGAAGCGAGAGTAATAGTTTATGCTATATAGGCTGCGGGGGCGTTTGCTTTCAGCTGGTCATCAATTAATTAAGTGAATAGGAACACGGCACCGAGCTCTCACTTCAATCAAGATAGTCCAGTTCAATCAAATACAGCTAACAATGCTTTCCTCCAGTCACGAAAGGGCCTTTATTTTCCCATATTTCGTTCTCGTTAACAAAAGCGGACCAAGCAATCTCCTGCGTTATCCACATTTCGTTTCTTCCATGACTCATAACCATTTGGCCCATATCTGCTTCTTATTCTCGAAAGCGTTTCCTTGTTGAGGAATGGTGGCTCCAGTTCTCTAAGCTACGATACGGGTATTACACACCGAAGATATCAATCTACCTCTGCCAATTATACTAAGAAATATCTTTATAACTTTGAGTTTCTCCAATTGAAAACAATAGTAACCTCCACTACAGCCAAACTCTTTCTGCAAATCAGACATTTTAACGGAACCCTTTGGTTGGGTTATTCCTACTTGTAAAAAATATTTAATAATTATTTATAAATATAAAACTTTCATATAATATAAATATGAAAAAATGCCGCACATCATGACTTTCATGATTTTGGATCCTTGAATTACAAATATTTTTTTAGGTATCAGCAAGGTATGTATGTTCAATTCCAATATCTGCCAGTTTCTACACTTTCACTTAGATTTAGATTTATTGTTGTTTCCATTAATCCTCGATTGAGGAAATAGGATACGTCATACATTAAAAATTATAAATGAGCAAAATAAAGTACATAATTAAAGACAAATAAACTTAAAATAAATTAGTAAAAGAAAGTGTATATAGACAAAAGTCAATATAAACACAACACGGACACACACTGGGAAACACAAACAAGCACACACTGAGGAACACGCAATGGAGTTTAAACTACTTGGACCAGGAAACTGTCCTTCCGTCGTAGCTCCAGGCAATACATGAAACAAACAAACAAAAGAGCAGAAAAAACTGAATAGAAATTTTAAGATATGTAATGTGCTATTTTAAAAGGCAGCTCATTCAACACTTTTTGTAGGAACCTTGATTTAAATACTAGAAGTACGATTAAGAAAATCCTGTACCGAGTAAAACACACCATTTAAAAGAATAGTTTTACTCTGCTTCACGAAGCTTTTGTAGGCAACCTCTGGCGGAAGGCTGTTGTATTCTTCATTGCAGCATAATAAGAATGTCCTGATTCGCATAAGTAGGTGATAGAAAAAAGAAGTAAAACAATAATAGCTGGTTTGATTTAATCGGTGACTCCAATATTTGCATTTTTGTTTGAAATATCGGGGAACTCATCTGACGAACTCGCACAGTAATTTGAATTAGATTTTCATAGTCTCTTGCATTAAAGACACTGGTTTAGCTTCACGCGGAAAATGGACTCTGAACCCCGGTATCGTCCTTACTGTTTTTCGGAAAATATTGCAAAAGAGTTGATTTCAAGCTATCTAGCTGTTATAAAAACATTTTGGAACTTCAACGTCTGCTATCAAATTTAATAGGTAGGTAGGTAGAAAAACAAAATCATTAGATTCAACTGATGAAATCAAAATTTGTATTTTTTATCAAAAGATGCAATGTTAACTCTAGTATTAGAAATTTTAATACTTGTTCCTTGTAATGATAAGTTAATTGCATATATGGCTGATATTTTTACAACCATTCAGGACAATATTTTGTTAAGGTTTTAACAAATCCCTAATTATTTTGTGCCTTCAGGAAGTTCAAAATGTTTTAATTGTGCTTTTCCTGCGGATAGCCATTTCACTTCAGTATGTAATAAACTATGTAAAATCTAAACTACTTAAATCCAGATTAAATAAACGTGCTTCGCGTTCACTACCCATTTCATCACACAAATTTTTTTCACTTTCATAACATTTTTTTCAGATTTGTGAAAATCTCTTGTCACAAGAATTTTTATAAAAACCATCTCACATCTTCATTCCCTCCACTTGCTTCGTGAGCTTACCTAACAAGACAAATATAAATAATACGTGTTTAAAAAACCTCTATAACACCTTAAATAGGGAGACAATTTTTAAATGTATGATTACGACTACATTTCAAAATATACGTAAATTACTAGCTACTTTACATTCCACAAACAAAGGTGTATCAGGTTGGTTCATTTGTTGACCATAGCTGCTCACTGTCGAGTTAAATAATATTGAAAATAAATAAAAAATTCACAAAATTATAACATATTATCTGCGTAACTCTGGGCTATGGCAATCTCAAATCTGACTCGTACAGGATTCAGGTTGACTGAACACGTCCCATGTTTCCAATTGTAGCGGGAAGGAACAGGGTTTCTTTATTTCGCAGCGTTGTTGAATCAGTTCCGAAACAAGCAAAGAAAGGCGTGAGAAATGATTCCAATTTCTCCCGTTAGATGCAAACTGAATTTTCGTCTTACGAACTGATTAAGTGGTATTAAAACAGGATATTATAATCCATCGTATAGATAGAATCACTCGGAACGCAGTTTGAGAAACCCGACACTACAGTAATGATAAGATATTAGCGACTTTTTCCTAGCAGGAACGTATTTAATAATATAGTATCAAATTTATTTAAGTGTAACGAGAAGAATAAGGGATGATTCGAGGTAAAGCCTTACAGAAAAACTCTTCGAGTCGTAATTTAAACGGCTATCATTTCACATAGTTATGCAGTTATTTATTTCTTCATTTTCTGAAGTATTTTTCTCAAATTTCAGGCATATAATTATAAATTTCGTAGCGTGATGAAAAAGTGGTCAGGCAATTGCGGAAATTAATGGCTTTACGATCCTGTATTAATATGATATAAAGACTAATTTTGGTAAATTGCAATTGTCACGAGGAAATGAAAAACTAAAATGTTCAACAACCAAAATTTGTACAAACTTCAAACACAGAGCTACGATAACAAAAACTGATACCACGTAAACTTTTTTTTGGAAACGTTTTTCGGGGTATTAGAATATAATCGTTCTTTTGAAGGTCTGTCTGTGAATAGGCGGCATTTATTAAATAATTCGTGTTGAGGATTTGAGCGGAAACGCAGCAGTCGCTTTTGAGATAACATCACAGGATATAAGACGCCTGACTCTCGGGGGCGGGGGCGGGGGCGGGGGGCGGGGGGATATTTCTCTAGAGACTCCCGATGTGTGACACTCCCATGGACACCAACAACTTCTACATCTGAATCACGCATGGGACACGTTCAGCTAAAAGAAAAGTTAATAACACTTGTCGACAGCGAGATTTCTCATGTTGGAATCAGGATCGGAAGAATCACTGTGTTGGAAAATTGCCGACGTTATGAGAAAAGAAAATGGTGAAACTTGTTTAATAAGCAAAACAATGGATTTCCCTTCATCTTACGCCAAATATATAAGCTGTTGATCCTTTTTATTTTAATGTTTTCATAAAAACGTGTCACTGTAAAAGACATATAAAGTGAAAAATTCACGAGTTCTGGAGTACAATTTAAAATAACGCAAGACGCAACCCGTTTGTCCCTGAGCCTACTGCGGCCTGGAGGTGAATTCAGAAACTTATTTACAGCAAAGTAGTTTAAACTTCTTTAAAACTGGGAGTAGAATATTCGCCTGCAGACATTTGCATTAATTCCACCTTTTATGAGAAGACAGTCGTATTTTCCAGTATAAAGGCTAAATCGATTAAAAGTTCTTCCCTGCCTTCAATCCTTTTATTAGGTTTCAATACTTTACGAGTTCAAAAACTATTTTATTTAAAATAGGACAAACAAAAAATACAGTAATTTATTTCATACTGTAAAAGAACGAAGAAACCCTAACAATAAATAAATCATAATCATGAAGATAAACAATTTCAACCTTGAGTTTTTATTCGCTAAAAGTATTGCGCCGTGGTCACGCAATTAATTAAATAGTTTGCTAATGAAAAAGAGGGGCGTTTACTTTGGTAGGAGGGATTACAATAGGACTGTAGTGGTATACTCTAAATTACATGAGAATGACTATGGAAATGCTGAAAGCTCCTGCTGAATAAATTTTAAATCAAAATTAAATTAGAGTTTTGGCTATTAAGGTTATTGATTTTTTACTTAGTATGATAATAATTTTCCCTTGATTAAAATTTTAGTTAAAAGATTGATTAACAAATTCCTTGAAGAAATTTATGAAAGACTAAAATCTAATCATAATTCAGGTATTGTATTCGTAATACATTTAAAATGCAAATATTCTAAATTTCACCAAAACTTCTATTACTGTGTATATTATTAACGTAAATTATAGAATGAATATTTATTTAAAGGTCTTTTACAAGTAAGACATCAAAAAATTAAAAGTGTGATATATAGCGATCAAATTCTAATAGAAGAATTGCTACTTTTTGAAAGATATTGAAAAAACGTCCTGCCACGTACATTTTTAAATAGTCTGTCACGTTGCTACAACTACATTGGAATCCAGATTAGGAAAAAAGATTGTACTCGGCCACTCATGAGTATTTGGGTGTGACAGAGTAACTAAAAGGCGTTTAAAGGGGATAATGTAACACTTAATATCTGTCTGCATCAAGTCCTAGAATTTAAGGAAATTCGTCTTCGTCTTTCTTGGCTTGCCAGCCCATTCAGGGCCTTGGCCTACCGGGTCGACTGTGGACTGTCATCTTACGTGACACATTCGGAAATCGATTCTCCAGCAGTCTTAATCCCAGTCTCCGTGAAACTAACGGCACAAACATCCAAGCCCCTGCCAGGATTTGAACCGCTAGCCACTACACACAGGATGTCGGCTATTCAGGAAGTTATTGTCTCTGGTTAACCGATTTGCTAATTGATGATTGTAATATTAGTTATAAAAACGATAAGATCCTTTTACCACCTACCGTTTTCGTTTTTCGTTCTTCTAGCTATTTAAAAATACCCATTTGGCAAAAGCAAATGTTATTCTAACGTATTCTCAAGACAAAATTAAATGTTCTTTGACCCAAATTTCCCATATATAATTAGGTTGGAATGTCAAATGAGCCCATACCCCACAATTTCTGACGGGAAAAAATTTATCTATTGAGAAAAGTAATTGCATGAGGCAGTGGAGTCACGAGGGACTTCACTTTCAGCGAAGGCCTCCTGCAAGACCGAAGTTCGGCCTCCACAATATTGATTATGACCATCGCCGTCTGTCTTCATTAGGCACTCCGTTAAATGGCCCGAAATTAACTGAAACCTATATCCAGTTTGGAAACTGCCCCAAGGGCCTCTCCTACGGTTCAATTCCGGAAACCAAACGTTTTATTCATCAGGGATTCGCTTCCATTTTCATTTTACAACATGCATATTAAATTGAATTTCAATTAACTGACAAGTGTTCAGACTATATCCATAATTTTCACATAAAGCCAATGCGAGTCTGTGTGACAAACAATACATTTAAAATAATTCACTGTGCGGTCAAACTAAAAAGGATGGGTATTTTCAGTGTTTCCACGCCATATAAAATAAATGAATATCTCTCTATTTCATACTACTGATAAATAACCCAAGTGTTTTAACATAATGCTGACATCTTCACCCTCCTTATATTTAATACTAGTCTTATGCCTCTACTATACGTTGCTTTTGCATGTGTTAATTCGATTTTGTTTACCATTGTTAGAACTATGGAACCGTATAATAAATTTATTTGTAATTCCTTTCTGGTTTGGTTATCATTCTTTCTCAATTTACCTATTAAATTTACTTTTGTAGCGATTTCAGTCTTAATGTATTCAGCTGTTAAAAAGTTAGTAGAGGTCCACTGATGAGTTAATTTAAAAAAAAACGTAAGACACACGGATGGCTAAAACTTTGCGGATAGGTTTGGAAAGTTTTGCACTGCCTTTTGCTAAATTTTCAGACCAATTTACTGCAACAGTTTGAGTTATCAAAATCGAGCTGTATGAAAGAAAGACAAAAAATCCCTGACTTTTTTCAGGTTTTTCGCGAAACCACAGCTGTAAAATGTCTTTTAAAAAAATCTACGTTTACATATCGTAAAATGGCATTAAATTATGCAAAAAGGAGACGTTTTACAATGACGTATGTCAATCGGAATGGGCACAGTGAAGCTTCAAACTCAGGACTCTTCTTATTGGACCGTACTTCTGTCGTCGTCAAAATAGTAAAGTCGTAACCAGTTAATAGACCAAAATTTTGTCCTTTTATCCGGTTTACAAGATCACTTAATTCCATATTTGAACTTAAAATATTGAACTGTAAGTGAACCAAAGGAAATAGGAAAATAATAGATCCTGGTCATGGATTCCACCGATATGGATTTAATTTAATTTATTTCAAAAGACGACGTATATGCCTTTTGTAAACGTAATTGAGGGAAGGTAAGGTATACAAATGTTTTGTCATAACTTTTAACTGAATTAATTAATCTCACTTCCATGTATTGATTCTAGTAGCACAGAAAGTGCTGCACACATGCGTAACTTTTGTGTTTAGAATGTATTCCCGTGACTGATGCGGTGTGTACTAACGCCAATAATTAAACAGCCTGTTATGTTGGTAATCGCATTTCTCGAATTCCTCGGCCGAAGAGAGCGAATGTTTCAGGTAGGAAACTCCTGGTGTACGACTCAAAAAAAAAACAGTAAAACTAAATGTGCGAGGTCTCTAGGTGCGTAGTGGCTCCTTTTACGGGACATGTTACGAAATAGCCAATGTGTTTCACGCCGTAGAGGACATCAAAGTGAATTGCGGGAAAAGCGGACACAGTTTGTAAAATTTAGCCTCACAACCTGACAAAGAACACACTTTTCAGATACCTTCTAGTGTTTTCGTGTCAGGAAATTTATAATTTCGGTTATATAGCTCACATTTAATACAATTCGCTCTTGAAAAATTTCTACTATTCTATAAAATTCAGATATCATACAAAAAAAAAGTTCAGTTAATTTATTGTAATTAAATATTATAACGTCTGTAAAATTGAAATTTGTTCCCCAATAATTTTATATTTTGAAACTAAAGACCAAGGATGTATTACTTTTTTATAGTATTCAAAGATATTTTGAAACCAAGCAATCTGAAATAATTTGGCCAAAAAAAAACAAGTTCAATTAGAAATAGTATATTCTTAATTGCTGTCGTTATTTATTAAACAATAAAATAAGTTATGACGTCTGTAAAATTGAAATTTGTTCCCCAATAATTTTATATTTTGAAACTAAAGACCAAATATATATTAGTTTGCTTTGTTTCAAAATATCTTTGAATACTATAAAATCTGAAATAATTTGGCCAAAAAAAAGTTCAATTAGAAATGGTATATTCTTAATTGCTGTCGTTATTTATTAAACAATAAAATAAATTATGACGTCTGTAAAATTGAAATTTGTTCCCCAATAATTTTATATTTTGAAACTAAAGACCAAGGATATATTACTTTTTTAGTATTCAAAGATATTTTAAAACCAAGCAATCTGAAATAATTTGGCCAAAAAAAAACAAGTTCAATTAGAAATAGTATATTCTTAATTGCTGTCGTTATTTATTAAACAATAAAATAAATTATGACGTCTGTAAAATTGAAATTTGTTCCCCAATAATTTTATATTTTGAAACTAAAGACCAAATATATATTAGTTTGCTTTGTTTCAAAATATCTTTGAATACTATAAAAATCTGAAATAATTTGGCCAAAAAAAAACAAGTTCAATTAGAAATAGTATATTCTTAATTGCTGTCGTTATTTATTAAACAATAAAATAAATTATGACGTCTGTAAAATTGAAATTTGTTCCTTAATAATTTTATATTTTGAAACTAAAGACCAAGGATATATTAGTTTTTTATAGTATTCAAAGATATTTTGAAACAAAGCAATCTGAAATAATTTGGCCAAAAAAAACAAGTTCAATTAGAAATGGTATATTCTTAATTGCTGTCGTTATTTATTAAACAATAAAATAAATTATGACGTCTGTAAAATTGAAATTTGTTCCCCAATAATTTTATATTTTGAAACTTAAGACCAAGGATATATTAGTTTGCTTTGTTTCAAAATATCTTTGAATACTATAAAAATCTGAAATAATTTGGCCAAAAAAAAACAAGTTCAATTAGAAATAGTATATTCTTAATTGCTGTCGTTATTTATTAAACAATAAAATAAATTATGACGTCTGTAAAATTGAAATTTGTTCCTTAATAATTTTATATTTTGAAACTAAAGACCAAGGATATATTAGTTTTTTATAGTATTCAAAGATATTTTGAAACAAAGCAATCTGAAATAATTTGGCCAAAAAAAACAAGTTCAATTAGAAATAGTATATTCTTAATTGCTGTCGTTATTTATTAAACAATAAAATAAATTATGACGTCTGTAAAATTGAAATTTGTTCCCCAATAATTTTATATTTTGAAACTTAAGACCAAGGATATATTAGTTTGCTTTGTTTCAAAATATCTTTGAATACTATAAAATCTGAAATAATTTGGCCAAAAAAAGCAAGTTCAATTAGAAATAGTATATTCTTAATTGCTGTCGATATTTATTAAACAATAAAATAAATTATGACGTCTGTAAAATTCAAAATATAAAATTATTAAGGAACAAATTTCAAACTAAAGACCAAGGATATATTAGTTTTTTTAGTATTCAAAGATATTTTGAAACGAAGCAATCTGAAATACTTTGGCCAAAAAAAACAAGTTCAATTAGAAATAGTATATTCTTATTGCTGTCGTTATTTATTAAACAATAAAATAATTATTTCCCGTACAATGTTTTAGTGCAGAAAAATTGTACTGTATACACACTATCTAAATAATTAAAGATGGGCTAAAGGACGTTCTTCTACTAGACTATGGGTCCATGATTTTGGTCCCACTCTTGTAAAAAAAAAATTGAATTTACCTGTTTCTATGATATGTTCAGATTATTGCTAATTCTTTCATGATTAACATATATAGAAATAAATTTTGACGTACATAAATGTTAAAGTTGCAGAACCATGGTATTATATCCTTTTCTTTATTATTACAGCAATAATTCGAAGTTAATTTATATTGAGTTTCGTAAAGGAGATGCTGAATGGAGGTAAATCATGCTAGCGATATTTCGGAGATGTTCTGCAAAGTCTTGCCTCTCGGTGCTGAATCGAAGGCGATTTAAAGGCAGGGCACCGCTGCGGGATCTGTCCATTTGCTACGCCGCAGGGGGCTAAGTGACTTTCCAATTCTAACCGGTCGTCCGGGTCACATGTCACTTACTGGATAAGTCGCTCCATCTATTGCTACACTCTCAACTGTACGAACTAACGTCATCTCTTATAGACGCAAAGTACACACTAAGCCAAGATGGTCAAGATTAATGCGGTCACAGACCGATGCTGGTCTTCATGCGCATACTCAGTATAAAACAATATATAATAAGTAATATTATGTAGAAAAAATTACTGTTGTACCTGACGAGAAATTCATGACGTAAATGAATGTTGAATGGTTAAAAATGTCGTTTAAAGAAACTGAATATGTAAAATCAAAGTATTTCACTCTTTATTCATCATTGAACTCCACGTTGGGCGCCAAGTAATGACATTGAGTTTCTGAGGAGTTAGGTCATAAAATGTTTTTATAGTGAGATTTTACATAATTGTAGTAATAAATTTCTCCAGCATGTTGGTGTTTGCAATAGTACAGATATCGCTAACCTGGGGTTGTTCAGGGCCTCTCGGGGCAGAGGAGAGATCAGCAAGGGCAATCTTGGAAAACAAATTGGGAACAGACGGACTAAATTTCAAAACAGAAGGTTAATTTCTAACCTAGATTCATGGAGATTCAGAAGGTTCTCGAAGGAGTTCTACTACCTGACGGTAACTTCAATCATCCCATCTAGCCAGCCATCGAGAAAAGAGGTTCTAACTACAAACCTCGTACAGGAAATCCGCATTTCACTTCCGACAAAATGTTCCTGAACTACACCACAGCTTCTACCACGCCCCAGGTAACATCCAAGAAGTACCTGGATGGGAAATGATATGTATTACCCAGTCTCTAACCCAGAGATAATATTATATCTTCTTCTTTTTAAAAAAAAAATCATCATTTAGTAACTTAACATAGAATCTCATTCCAGTTTTCTCTCCTAATATTTTATACATAGTATTTGTCGATCAAATTTCAACTTTTTCAACAATTGTAAAGAAATAGTTTTATGGGTTGGGTATAATGATAAAATAAATTTTCTAAGAGCAACAGCACAAGTAAAACACTTATGATTACTTTTGAGTAACTATGATGTTGATATTCAAATAAATGAATTTTAGTTTGCAAACAAAGGCAATATTTGGGAAGTCGAATTGTTGAGTGTTTTTGCCAATATATTCCTCCCAGAAAAAAAGCTTCCAACACATTCCTGAGATTATAAATAATTATAATTAATAATGTTTAATTCTGAAAATAAATTGCACATGAATTTTAATATAATTTCATTAAATCTAGGAATTTTTCACGTTTATGATTTATGGGCTTCCAAATTGTGAAGTTACTTCAGGGCTACCAACTAGACAGGATTTGAAGGAAGCCGTTAAATTTCAGGGTAAAGAACACGACGACAACCAACCTATGATATACTTGAGTGGGTGAATTTATTATTGCAAATAAATATTCAGATACTTGCAACAACAATTAAAAATAAAAAAAATAATTGGAAATTAAATTAAATTTTCTGAAAATTAACAACGGCTCTGATAATTAGGGTAATAAGAGCCTGGAACAAATATTTAATATTTTCCGTTTTTGCGTTTTATATTACACCAGGAAACGTGGACAAACAGGAGTGTGATACGATGGGCTATGAAATATAATTTTTCAGACAGACCCTGGCCAATATTTCCCACTTTGTCCTTATACCCAACGCATAAAAGTATTTCTTTACAAGAGCAAAAGCACAAGTAAAACACTTATGATTACTTTTGAGTAACTATGATGTTGATATTCAAATAAATGAATTTTAGTTTGCAAACAAACGCAATATTTGGGAAGTCGAATTGTTGAGTGTTTTTGCCAACATATACCTACCAGAAAAAATAGGTTCCAACAAATTATTAATTATAATTATTTATAATCTCAGGATTGTTTAATTCCTAAGAAAAATTGCTAGATTTAATGAAATTATATTAAAATTAATGTGCAATTTAATTACGTTTATGATTTCTGGGCTTCCAACTTGTGAAGTTACTTCAAGGCTACCAACCAGACAGGATTTGAAGGATGCCATTTAATTTCAGGGTAAAGAACACGAGAACAACCAACATATGGAATTTTTGAATGGGTGAATTTATTATTGCAAATAAATATTCAGGTACTAGCAACAGAAATTAATTTCCAATTAAATTTTTTATTTTTAAATTAAATTTTCTGAAAATTAACAACGGCTCTGATAATTTGGGTAATAAGAGCTTGGAACTAATATTTAATATTTTCCGTTTTTGCGTTTTATATTACACCTGAAAACGTGGACAAAGAGGAGTGTGATACGATGCGCTATGAAAAATAATTTTTCAGACCTACCCAGGCCAATATTTCCCACTTTGTCATTGTTTCGTACCTTGCCCGGACGAGAGGCACCATTACACAGGTCTTGACGTCGTGAATGTCTGGAAATGAAATACAATGATCGTCCTTAATGGCTGTGCAAGGTTTTGGTCGGTCGGGTTTACTGTCTGCGAGTGGCTGAAAACGACGTGGCATAGCTAGTTTCACGGCTTTCAGCCTTCAATTACTTGTTTAAATACCCCCTCGTGTAGAAAACCGGCTGCAAACATTTGAAGTGGGTATATAGCTAGTGGCTTGGATGGAAAAATAAAGCGTGATTACCTGGGCGGGTGTATGAGTTCGCCTACCATATTTCATGAATCCGTCCACGATAACAGCACCATGGAGCCATAAAGCTACCCTAATCTATTACCCAGCCCACGTAACGGCTGGCATAATAGTCTTCATTAATAATTAAGACTTGCCCCCAATACGGGGTAGGTGACAACAATTTCGCGGCGTCAGATTATTCCCCCCAAAGACAACGCGCTCAATACTGCATTTCAGAGCACGTAATATACCCGAAACAAAGCTTTGACGGTATCGACAAAATTAAAAATATGGAAAAGAAGTAGTCAATTTTAAACGGTTATTCCTGCTTATCTGTTCACTAAATAGTTTCATATTACTCTAAAATAATTCCAAAATCCACGAATGGGCAATTCTGTTGCTTAATGTGACGTGTCATGCTGAGGAATGGTTCATAAATCGAATCTCTGACAGGCAATGTGTACGCCGGAGATTTAGTACTAATAAATACCAGATATACCATTTCCGATTTATTAATAAGTCGATAACGACTTGTCATAACCGACCAGCAAACAAAATTGATCTATGTAACTATTCATGACATTTCCCGCGATTATGGTGAATATGGCTTGTATACATTACAGCCTCTTGGTTATCTCTACTCTATATACTTATTTATTATAAATATATTCTAACTTTCTGTGCCCCTACACTGAAAAATTTCTGTAGCAGGTTCAATATACTTTAGGGTTCGTTTTCAATAATCCTTACTAAACCAATGATGTATGAAAGTAAATTTATGGAGTAATTAATGATAATTAAAAGAATTTCTGAAAATTGACGGGTTTCTGATCATACCCCTTAAGTCTCGCGTCTGATATCTAGCTCAAGGCTCACACCCACTTCCCATGGCCCATAGAACCATGGCTGTTATTAATTTTATAGGAATTCGTTCTTGAAAACTATGACAAAAGTGATCAACGCGTTAGTAGTTATGAGAAATAAGAAGAAGCAAGGGGAAGATAGTTCTGAATTGAAAGTCACGGGATCTCAGTGGCGAACAGTTGATAGAGATTAAAAATATGACAGGGAGTAATCTAATATAAGATCCCCATGTACAGGGCACTTCAAAATGAATTAACCGAACTCAAACATTCAACACTATTCGGCTTTTAACCGGTTCTGATTGAATAACATACGTTTAAAATTTAGGAACTCTTGAGTTTCACATGTCTTATAATGATATGCTTCCTCGACGATGGAACGGCCGTACTGGACAAAATAATTCAGCTTTACGTCACTGGCGTCCAAGGTCACCGGACCTCACTGCATGTTACTACTTCTTTTGGAGGTATGTATATATCAGTTTATGTGTCTTCACCTCCAGCAACAATGGTCGAAGTGTGGACTGATTAAAACAACCATGGAAAATGTAACTCAAGACGTGTGGGAGGAATTGTAATATTGCATAGACTTTTGTCGTGAATCTCGAAAGATGGAGGGATGGCATTTTGAGCACATTTAAGATGCATAAAGTTTATCTTGGCTTAACATTTTCCTTTAACGGAAACTTTTAATTGATTTTATTTGTTCATTATCTTTAAAATACATGTCGTGAAATCGGAATGATTCTTCTTGAAACAACCACTATATTTGATTGAAGGGGAAAGAAGACGACAGTGGCTATAATAACGGATAGAAATGTGAAAAACATTTATGAGATGCAATAAACACATTCAAGAAGAGGAGAATTGCTTTCAATTAAGCTCAGCTCTAAAGGTTAAGAAACTGAATTAAAAGATTGGAATATAAAAATATCGACACAAGCCGATTCGTAGCTTATTTGTTAGAAAATTCACAAGTTCACTGCTTAGTAGGCGGGTGTTTTATCATAATCTGTTAATGCAACATTTTTGTATGAATTTTTCTTGAACATTAAATTGATATGTAAATTATTATTGCCGCACGGAATTTCTAAGTTTCCTAATGATGTTAAAATATGGATACTCTTGTGACATCAAGGTTATTCATGATGCTAGAGAAATTTTCGTGTCTTATATTCTGAAACGGAAAATGTGTTTTAATTGTCAATGTTTTTATTCCTCACATGGGAATAGGTTGCAAGTGATCGTGTTGAAAAACATCGTCTAAGTCTTTTTGAAACAAGCATTCACTATTCCGGTATAAATCTATACAATAGTCTCCCGGAAGAAATAAATGCTTTGAAGGTTCAAAAATCATTTATAAAGAGTTGTAAATCTTTGTTAATGAATGGAGCGTATTATTCACTCAAAGAGTTCGTAGATAGGAAGGACTAAAACAGTTTGCTGGTGTCCTATCAAATTCTTCTATTATTTTACAACTATACTCTATTAGAATTTAACTGCTGACTTATTTTCTTTTTCATGTTCGACGGGAACCTACGCACGGTCTTCTGCTGCCTTCTCCGTCGACTGAAAATTGAAGATTGAATTTTATCTTTCCTTTATTGTCAATTCTTAGTTGTAAAATTTGGTATATTTCTTGTAATATTATATTTGACGTATCCTATTTCCTCAACCGAGGACTAATAATAATAATAATAATAATAATAATATAAAACTAAAAAATTAAAAAAATAATAATATAAAACAAATCTCCTTTTTCAACTTTTGCTTTGCCGTCTTGAGTTACAGCTTATTAATTGCTTCTGAGTGAAAACATTAAGCTTTTCGTCTCATGGCAATTTATTTGGCTCATTGAAAAAAAAATGATCAAATTTGGGATATAGCACAAGGGCATGAAAAAAATTGTAGGTGATTTTGTGGAACGTTATCCCCAGTACTCGAGGGAATTGAAATAGTTAGCTATTATATGAGGAGGAACCAAGGTGGATATTATTTCGTTTGGCCGGTGTGCGCGCATTTGCGGTTGCCTTTCGTATCACAGAAGCCGCATTAGCATAAGACTATGCGTTACATTATGGGTAAGTGCGCCCGCTCCCTAAGCACACCTTTCACGGCAAAATGAGCTCTTAGATACATATCTAGAACCTACCGCCTTTGTGTACTCATACTTCCAGGAGGCTGTGCTTAGAAATTGCGACGGTCTCTTCTATAATAAATTCGATTCCTTGACTGATAAGTCCCGCTTGACATGTGGGGATAAGACTTTCTGTGAGGGCAAATAAAAGAGTGGGCTTCCCCTCTGTGCACAGGGAAGTGGCTCTGGAGAATAAGTTGGCTTTGTTATGCTGTGCAGATGGCGGCTCCACCTGCAACGGTGTTGTATTTCCACCAAACTCCAGCCTCTCATTATTAGCGCCCGGTCCAGTGTATCGAAAATATTTACCAAAACATGGCCAGTAGAAAATTGCTTGCTTAGAAATAGTCACTCTTATACTGACAATCTTTGCATCAAATGGACATTACCAGCAACTTATTTTGTAAATTCATAATTGTAAATAATATGTAAATAACTGTCACTGTGGTCACTAATGACCAGGCAGTCGAGAGAACTTTTATAAATAGAAATAAAATAAAATCTTTCCATCCACCGTTGAATACATATAATCCACGATGTAAAATGACTCACTCTCTGAATTACGAAAGTTAACAACAAAAATTTAACTTTTTTACAAGAAATATAAATTATGTTAAATTATAATCTGTAAAAAAAGCAATTTCAGAACTGATTAACGATTGACAACAATTTCTGACACATTTGGCTGACATTTTCATTCTTTTTATAATTTTATTAAAGTGTGATGGAAATATATAAACGACTTTATTTTTTTGTTATACTTGGCCGTAGTAAGTTTTTATATATCCAACTGTTTTCCGCCATTTTGAGACTAAATATCTTGCGTTACATACTTACACGGTCAGGGTTCTTTAAGCTTCAGTGGAAAACCGGCCAGACGTAAAGTGTCGTTCATAATTTGAAACAGTTAAAACGTAGTCCGCTCAATTTACTTTTTATCTTACGGGTAATGATTTGGTGAGGTTCAAGAAATATTTGATGACAAGAAAAGGCCTTAAGAAAACCGTATTGAAAAACGTTTTGAAAAAAAGAATAGACACGTTGAAACATGTTCAAAGCAGACGCCATATTTCTCCAGAACCTTACTGTAAGTTTCCATCGACGTAATGCATTACCAAACAACAGCAATTTATCCGTTAATAAACAAATCTTATATTAATTAAAATTAATGTGACATGCCTACTATTTTTATATATAAATTCAGTCTCTTACAGTAGTACTACATTGAAATTTTAAATTTAATAAATTATTTCATGAATTCGGTAAATGAGCTGAAGAACGGGTTTTGTAAAAGGTATTTAGTTCATGTTCATTATTTATTATTGTGGATTGTTAAAGTTCGTTACACTATAACAACTAAATCATTTCTGAATGATTTGATCTTTATTTACACCGTCATAGTCAGCTACAAATGACAGATGGATAAATTTGTATACGGTGTAAAAAGTACGACATATTTAATTTATTTATTTAAATATTAAATAAAATTCATACAATGTTGCTGAAAGTTTGTATAGCTAGACCAGAAGAGCATTAGATCCGTTTCGAATGATTATCAAAAAGAATTGCCGGATGTGTTAGTTTCTCTATACAAAATAATTATTATGGTACTCTTGATGAAGTAGAAACTACAGTGTCAGAATTTATGAGCCAGTGAATAAAATTGCTGCTTGAGTAATTCCCACTTCCAGTGACATTTCTTTTACTATTTTATATTTTTCAAACCTTTCCTCTATTTTCTTATTCGTATTGATACTGATTTCTGTCCGATTGTTTTTATTCGATTTATGTCAATGTTTCTTTGATTCAAGCATCGACGTTAAGCAAAGAAATATTTTACCGGTACTCGTTTTTTTTGCAGATGTGCTTTAAAATTTTATAAATGTGTTAGATATTAAGTATACTGTGTTTTACGTATATAGGGTTTTGATGTTATTGTTTTTATTCCGACGTACAATCAAAAGAGAGTTGTTCTTTTATTACAACCTCCACGAGCTTTCTGTTTCGCACTGTAGAGGTTTCCTGAGTTTCACAGAATAAATACTCTTGCGTCATTCGCTCCCAACTTGCTAAATTAAAAAGCAGCAACAGCTGCGCATAGCACTTTTCTTCAGAAGGCTGCTACTATTATAAATACAGTATTATGTCCTTGATGGGAAAAGTTTTTGAAAAAGCTTGTGTTTGTAAGATGTCTGACTCGCCTTCTTTCGCGGACGTAATAATCGATTTCGTGAATAGCTAGGGAAAAGTTGTTTCATTGTCCTTTCGACGAAACTTCGAATGACAACAATACTCGTGTTTTTTAGAGCAGTTATAACTCTGTATCATGTTACGGTTTCGACTTTCCGCTCTCTGTGTCTGCTAAGGTAGCATCTAAAAAATTCCTTTTGTGTATTGTTGAACTGCGCTTCTTCTGACATTAAGAGCTTTACCTGTATCTGTAACGCTGTATTTAGTAGAGGGGATCTTTATAAGTCAACTTTGTTACGGTGCATTCACATTCTATACCTGCAGAGTATATTAACATGCAAAATACCTCAAATAACTAATTTCACGCCAACAATTTTCATGTTACATTCTATGGGTAATGTTACGAATTATTTATTTACATATATTCATTAAAATACTTCAAAAATATTAAATTAAAATTTAATAAAGATTGCCGACGTTTAATCTCTTCACAAACATTGACCTTCTAAAAATCTTTTATTCATAATCATTGATAATAGATTAATTTATTAATCTGCTTGAAATTTATGCAACACGTTGAAAATTCTGAAAAAAAAATTAATTGAGGTAGTAACACTAAATGCAATAAAACGATAGTAATACTAAAGTGATTTTTTGCAACCTTGTAATTTTCTTATCGACACAATGTTTTTTTTAAAAAATTAGATGAGTGTATGTAAGTGGTGAATTGTTGTACAGGAAAGACGGAAAAATTAATTTGGCCACTGATCATTTTTTTAAATTTTGTTTTTGACGAAATTGTGGTAAGCATGCTAAATAAAAATTAGGTTTAGCATACAGGGTCTTAATAAGAGTCTTACTTTTGGCAACTTAGAAATACATATGTAAACAAGTAAGATTATGACGTTGTCCTCTCCTTTTTTCCTGAAGAAGAAGGCTGACGCCACCGAAAATTTGAGACATTTCAAGTGCCGGCGAGTGACATGAGATCCAAGTTTAAGAAATGAAGTTCTCGGGCAGATGGTGATTTCAATTATGTAATCCCGTTCATTTAAGCAGACATTTAAACGAAATTTACTAGAAGTTTGCAGTATTTAATGTACAAACTTAAGTGGCTTCCCTGAAATTAATGCAAATCGTCGACAATGAGGTAGGACCAGAAAGCTTCAAACATTTTATGTTGTTCAAATAATTTTGGAATAAGTAAATATGAAAACAATTCAGACGTATCCAAAAATTTACCTGGGTGTTTAAATATTATATTACATCAAATAAATCTCCAACTTATTTGTTAATAATCACTGAAAAAATGTTATTTCATGTAAATTTATTTAATGCGTAATTTTTATACAGAATTTGACGAGCTCGACAGAAATTTATTACAGGTGCACTTTGTTAAATAACTAAACCTTTCCGTGCGAAACAATTTTCAAAAGTTTCTCCCCACCGTCTAACTGGGCCAACATTGTAAATTCCCACAACTTTTTCCGGACGGTGCAAGCCATAGAATCGTTGCGGAAATCCAAACATGAAACTGCTTTAAAGTCCGAGAAAACAAGCAATAAATTACTCTCTGATGGAAAAGTTACTTCTTAAACCCAGTAAATACATGAAGCACGCAAGTAAGTCAAACCGCGGGTGATACGGTAAGGGGATGACGAAATTATTATTATTATGCTTATCGAAAAATAAAACTTTGAAACATAGGTTTCCTTTCAATGAACGTTGAATGAAAAAGACAATTAAAAATTATTTTGTACTTCTTCTGTTGCCGTTAGCCTTCAATGTGAATTTAAAAAATTGTAATGTGAATAATTATATTTAGTATAACATTGTGCTATATAGCATAAAATACCTGAATAAATTATTTATGAGAGCAGTGGTTAATAAAATACTCTAGATCTGACCGGGACCTTTGGAACCATTGAAGACATTAAGCAGACTTCAAAAGGCAGCCAATTCCAGAAGCTGCTACTTCAAAGCCTCGTCCCTGCAACGCCACTTGTTTTTCCGCCCTATTCAACAGCCACTCTCCTAGTCCCATTCAACGACCGCCCTATCACCCCATCACTTCCCAAATAACTGACTTCTTAATCTTTTACCAAGCACGAAACCTGTAAGAATGTTTCCAATTGGCCAAAATTAGAATCGGGAAGGGGAAATCACATCTTCTAGTTCGGAAATTTTGTTCTGCGGTGCAAACGGTCAGTGGACCAGCCACATTTACTTCACAACAGCGCAGAGAAAACTGAAACGATAACGCTGTAACCTAGCCCAAGCAAGTGCAATGTAGCCATCTATCGGCTTACGTTTAAACATACAGACGGTTACAGTAAATATTACCGATGTATGATCTTAAATGTTGGAATTAAAATAGCTTTTTTTGCAAAAAAATTTGCAAGGTTTCGTAATATGTGTGCGCTGAACTTCCGATTGAGAATTGAAAAGAAATTGTCTATATCGGATTTGTATTTGTAGAGGAAAGTCGGAAAAATTTTACCACTGATCAATTTTTTTAAATTTGTGTTAGAGGATATTGTGATGGGAATGATAAGTATAAAGACCGTCTATGGTAATACTAATTTTTAAGAATCTGACTTTGGGCATCTCACATTTTTAAAATTTCAATCGTAGCAGTATAAGGGCGATAGAAACAATTTTCAACGATAAATGTAGATATTACTTTGAAAAATTGTAACTTTTGCAACGTACGTAACGAAGAATTGTTACATATTAGTTTTGTGATCCTTTTAACATGCTGAGCGCGGACAAGAAACTCGCCGTGGAGAGCTTTAGAGACAGAAACACATTTCATAGAGAATCTTTCCCCTGCTTTAAGGAACGGAGCTGAACTATACAGTAGCGCCCAGCATCTCAAGAAGTTCGCTTTTGTCTTGACGTTGAGGTTTAGGGTGCCGTAATGTAGCTGGGATTTCGGGAGGCAGTTGCTGTCTGACACTGTTAATCAACTTTGACAGCTGCTAGATGAGAGCTGGAAATCCCCTTGCTCCTGCAGGCTTCCGTTTTACTTCCAAGAATGTTCTGTAACAGCCGGCTTCCCAACTCCTTCGTTTCAAAGCTGTCATAGTCGAAAACTAAATATCACAACAAGGCATTTACAAGCACTTGTTGCTAGCCGTGAATAAATACCTACGATTGAGCTCGAAGATACGGCGAATACGACTTAAAATTGACTTGATGAAAAAAAAAACTGGCGAGAAATGTGGGGGAATTGTAAAACAAAACAAATTATTATAATTCTAACAGCGGAGGCGTACGAACGTTACTCGTTTTCTCATATGTTATACGAAGGTTACAGGCACCAATACAGTCCATAAACATTTGTACTTTGAACACTGCTATTTTTTGGGCAAACCATATCCTCCAAATTTGGGAAGATATCGCATTTCCCCTAAGAAGTAGGGGAAACAATAAGTTGGAAAAGAGAACATAAAACGTAGAAGCAAACGGGTTGTAGTGATGAAGATTTGTTTTAACTGTTTACAATATTTCCATTAATTTCTGCAGACTTCAGTAAATCATTAAAACATAGACCACAGGTCGGGAACGTGCGGCCTTCATTAAAGCCTGTACAGCGAAACCTCAGTTTTCATCGATAACACGTCAGAAGGCGATCGGTGAAATCCCAAACCGAGGCAATTATTTTCCAATTAATTCGTTCTCGGTACTCAGAAACGAGAACAAATTTTATAGAAAATAGTAAAATTTTATTATTAAACTATGCATAACTTTAGACGAGGAAACGAAAGTGTTAATCAGAACCTGTCCAATGCATTTGGACGGTAGAACAAGTTTGAAGTTTACGAAAACCAATTTTAAACGTTTATCACAAACAAGGAAGAGTGTGTGTGATCTATCAGATGAATGATTTTGCAGAAACATTCAAATTTTGTATGATAACTAAAATATCTATATACGTACCTTTCCACTCTATAATGACATATGGTTTAATATTCTGGGGCAATGCATCAGGGAAAGATAAAATATTTACACTTCAAAAAAAGGCTGTTAGAATATTATGTCAGGTCTCACCAAAAACATCTTGTAGGGGACTTTTCAAGAAAACTGCCAGCATATTCAATCACTCATGTTATTTGTTATTAATAACAGTAACCTCTTCACACTAAACTCAGATATACATGACTTTGATACCAGAAGTAAAAACAATTTACACAAGGAAGGGAAGTCTCTAACCCTAATACATTACAATGCTATTAGCATATTTAATAAACTTCCCACCTCCATTAAACAATTAAAAATAAATCCAAACAAGTTCAAATATGAACTAACTAAGTTCTTACTAAGCCACTCCTTCTACTCTGTTGAAGAATTTATGGAGCTGAATGTATCATAGGGTAGATATTTATAATTATGAAAGATAATTATGAAAGAACATTATAAGAACACTAATTTTTTAGTATAGGATGTAAAAATATTTATCAATTTTATATATGAGGTACAAATTGTATGTCTTCTGTATAGAACTTGTGAAAGTCTTATTATAAGTTAAAAATTAATGAATAGTTACAGTATATTCTAATATTAATAAAGCAACCTATGTAAAATCTCTGATTCGTTCCCCATCCTTGAAGCTTGTGCTTCTCTATAGGATTTATGGAATATGATTTTATACTTATACTACTTACTTATACTTTCATCTTGAAAATTTCGTTTTATTTATATTTCGTAATGGATTCATGGCATTTGTAGAGTTAGAAAAAGCGTTTGATACACACTATTAAGGATTTTTAAGGTTTATTTGGAGGAAGTTAAAGAATTGTGCTCCTTGGGAAGCTTAATAACTGTAGTTGCATAGCACAGGCAAGGAAGGATATCGTAAAAAAGACGAATTTAGTTATGGTTACTATAATATGAATATTAGGAAATCATTATTTAAATTATTCGTAAGGAGTGTGGAGAATAGTTGCGAAACGTGGACCATAGGAGTTGCAGAGAGGAAAAGAATAGCAGCTAAAGGAGAATGAGATGGGTGGATAGGGTAACTAACCAGAAAGTTCTAAGATTAATAGGGAAAATAGAAAATTTTCATACATTTTATTAGCTTTTTTAACTGTAAATTGTTTGTATTGTCAATTTACTATTGAAAGTATTAAGAGAGAAATTAAAAAAATTAAAGAACACTGGGTTTTAAATCAGTCGCGCTTTTTAATGAAAAGAAAAATTTTATTGTATTAATTTGGATTGCAAAATATTAGAGAATTATATATTAAATATGTTTATATACATAAATTTATTTATTTAGATTTGTCACTATGAAAGTAAGTACAATAGATAAAGGTTTTTAAAACAAAGAATAACAAAAATTGCGTTTTTATAATAATTCTGAGAAACTTTTTAATCCAAATTAATAAAAAAAAGTTTGGTTTTCATTAAAATTTAGACTGTTCTAAGACCAAGGAGTATTTTTCGTTTATATAATACTGAAAGACCCACGTAATCAGTAGATAATCGACTCCCGTGTTTTCATCTGAATTGTTAAACTCGCTCGCAGTTGCTTTGGTTCGGTACGGGTATATATAATACCACTGAGAATTCGGTGAACATATATATTTTTGTCACAGTAATATATTAGATCGCATCTGATCTGGATAATAAACAAACATTTTTGAATTCAAGTAATAATGATAAACATAGAACTCTCAATGCGCCTTGCCCCAACTCCCCCTCTTCCCTAACTTCCATGTTCTCCCTTATTTGTCTTATTTTCCTAAGCTTTTAGCGATCGTGTCCGTTTTCGGAAGGTCGAGCAACAATCCGCGAAGCACTCCAGGAAGCTTCATTTGGTTTTGACACCTATCCTATCCTCTTTTACTTAAAAATTCTGGAGGTCCTCACCAGCGTCCAACGCTTTCTCCTTCCTCACAACTGGTTTCCACTACATTGCTTACCCATTGTACTTCCTCGGCGTGATAAATATATAAATGAAAAGGAACCATCCACCCTCCAAATCGCAATACGTTTTAAATGCAAAATATTTGTAGGGGTGAACTACACTGTACAGAGACAATTAAATGCTTCAGAAATGAAGTTTCTAAGATCCCGAGAGTCTGTGACGTTACTATACTTGCGATTGCGTGCGTATCCTGCGATGCAACTTTAATAGAATTCAAAAACACAAAACTAATCATGGTATCAATATACAGATCTCCTAAAGGAAACTATACTGTATTTATTAAACAGTTGGAGTCCTACAAGAACTACATAAAATAAAACATAAAATCATATTACGTGGAGACTTCAATGTAGACTTCTTAGTAGATGATCTCCAAAAATTACACTTACAAACACTAGCCACTTCCTTCAATCTAAATGCATTAGTAAACTTTCCTACCAGAATATCTGATTCCAAAGGTACAGCTATAGACAACATTTTTATGGACACTTCTTCCTTCTCTAATTTCAATGTTCAGTCAGTTGTTAATGCCCTATCAGACCATGATGCCCAACTACTGATGATAAATAACCTATACACCAAACACTCGCATCAAAAGAAAATAATCAGATTCAGGAAAATTGATGACTATTCGTTAAACAACTTTAAACACACACTAATGGAAGAATCTTGGCAAGATTTATACTGCATGTCCAATGTTAATGATAAGTTCAATTATTTCCTTAAAACTTTACATCTACACTATGAATCTTGCTTTCCTGAGAAACAAATTGTTTCTAAAAATAATGTCAGTACTCCTTGGATAACAAAGGGGATAAAAATATCTTGCAAACACAAACGAGAACTATATTTGGCAACTAAAAACAATAATTGTTTAAAAACTTACTACAAAAATTATTGTAGAGTATTAAACAAGGTCATAGCTGCAGCTAAAAATATGTATTTCAATAAGGTTATCAGCAATTCCAGTAACAAAATTAAAACAGTTTGGAAGATAATTAAAAATGAAACAAACAAAAATCACTTATGCTCAATGGAAAGTGAGATTAAATCAGAGTTAGTGACAAAATCTAATCAATTTAATAACTACTTTTTAACTGCATCCCAACAATTAGTCGGGTATAAGAGTAAATCAAATACAGAAGCAGAACACTTACTTCGAGGAACTATATCTAGCGACATAAGTGATCTCTATCTTACGATGACAACTGAATTTGAAATTAAAAAAATTATAAGATCATTAAAAAATAAACATTCCTCAGGTTATGATGGAATAACAAGTATTGTCTTAAAAAACATAGCTAACACCATCACCCCCATAGTAACTTACCTATGTAATCAGTCATTGTGCAGTGGAATTTTTCCTGATAGGCTAAAATATGCAACAGTTACTCCTATCTTTAAGAAAGGAAGTTTGGACGACTTTGGCAATTACAGACCAATATCCCTCCTGCCAGTATTCTCTAAAATATTTGAAAAAGTAGTTTATAATAGAGTAGTTGATCACTTAAATAAATATAATCTACTTACCACCTCACAATTTGGCTTCAGGAAAAAATGTTCAACAGACATTGCTATTTTCACTCTCACTCATGAAATCTTGGAACAACTAAACAAAAAAAGATACCCATTAGGAATTTTTTGTGACCTATCCAAAGCTTTTGATTGTGTAGACCATAATATCCTTCTAAACAAAATGAAGTTTTATGGAATAACAGGAATTTCCCATAATTGGCTCTCCTCTTACCTAACAAATAGGAAACAGAGGGTTACATTAAAAGACTCTAACTCTGGACAAATTATTAACTCAGACTGGGGACAAATAAAGACTGGGGTTCCACAGGGTTCCATTCTAGGTCCATTGCTCTTCTTAATATATATAAATGACTTACCTAGATCCATAAATTCTTCTTCTAAAACTATACTTTTTGCTGATGATACTAGTATTTTGGTTACAAATAAACAAAATAGTCTGGAAAATGCTGCCAGTGTTACATTAAGCCAGATGCTTCACTGGTTTTCAGCCAATGGCTTGTCAGTCAATTGTGATAAAACTCACTTCATGCAGTTTCAGACAAAGAATGCCAATTTGAACTCAATAAAAGTAGCAACAAATAATTGTGAAATAACTGAAGTTGAATGTACAAAATTTTTAGGTATATCCATGGACAATAAATTAAACTGGAAGGATCATATTAATATTCTCCTGCGAAAACTAGGCTCGGCAACCTTTGCTCTTAGAATTATGACAAGTTGTAGTGATCCTAACATAAGAAAATTAGTTTATTTTGCATATTTCCACTCTATAATGACATATGGTATAATATTCTGGGGCAATGCATCAGGGAAAGATAAAATATTTACACTTCAAAAAAAGGCTGTCAGAATATTATGTCAGGTCTCACCAAAAACATCTTGTAGGGGACTTTTCAAGAAAACTGCCAGCATATTCAATCACTCATGTTATTTGTTATTAATAACAGTAACCTCTTCACACTAAACTCAGATATACATGACTTTGATACCAGAAGTAAAAACAATTTACACAAGGAAGGGAAGTCTCTAACCGTAATACAAAAGGGTGTACATTACAATGCTATTAGCATATTTAATAAACTTCCCACCTCCATTAAACAATTAAAAATAAATCCAAACAAGTTCAAATATGAACTAACTAAGTTCTTACTAAGCCACTCCTTCTACTCTGTTGAAGAATTTATGGAGCTGAATGTATCATAGGGTAGATATTTATAATTATGAAAGAACATTATTAGAACACTGATAAATATTTTTACATCCTATACTAAAAAATTAATTTTATACATAAGGTACAAATTGTATGTCTTCTGTATAGAACTTAAGAAAATCTTATTATAAGTTAAAAATTAATGAATAGTTACAGTATATTTAATATTAATAAAGCAACCTATGTAAAATCTCTGACTCGTTCTACATCCTTGAAGCTTGTGCTTCTCTATAGGATTTATGGAATATGATTTTATACTTATACTTATACTTCAATTTAATGGTTCTTTTTAACAATGTAACGTCTAAATTTCTGAATTCTTTCAAACCAAAGAAATGCTTGTGTGTTATCTTGGATGATATCGAATGATGGTTGAGATAAATCCGCTTCCAACTACAGCTTGCAGGAAAGTCGTAATCAGTTTCTCATAAAAGAGGGAAGTTTACGTCCATAACAGACCGAAAGAATTCCGTTTACCTGCATACCGATGTTATTCTACCTCAGAGACCTGGCTTCAGAACTATGAGTAGAATTTTTTTTACACGTTTCGCTCTTGGAATGCGACAAGCTACGGGCACAAGCGCTGGAATGCGTTCCTTCCAAATGCTTCCATCACATTTCTTTTATATTGAAATAACATTCCAGTCTCTCTCGCTTCTTACATTCAGACCACAGTTTAAATTGTTTCAGATGTACGACTTCAAATAACACGATGTACGCTTACGGTTGGGGAAGTGACATCAATTTTTCAATTCTGCCGCTGACATTGCAACAACTTGTGTAGCCGCCGCCTGTCTCTTCGCATTACACATGTTTGCCAACATTCACGAAATCACACAGAATAAATCATGTCGAACATGTGTATCAGATACTAGTTTGGAATTGCATCAAAATTATATAGAAAATTATTCTGAAATTACGTTATTGGCTTAGAGAGAAAAAAAAACAGATGAAAAGGAAATTGCGTATCTGTAATTTGAAAAGTAAAGAGTCGGAGTGATTAAAAATATGTTAGTAGTTTAGCAATTTTCCATATTGTTGTGAAATATTTTTCTTTAATTTATTTATCTTAACCTCCTAAAATCTTATTTCTCTCCAACAATAAATAAATTACAAAGACTATGGTGGTGAACTGTGGCTTACAATTTTCAGAAATGACTAGTTATTACCGGTTTATGGTAGCTTTAATGAATTATGACAACTTTCATTTTCGGAAATATTAACCTGGATTTTTTTTTGCAATATAGACAGTTAAAGATTTAAATTAGGGGGATTTCTTAGGAACACAACTCAAAATTATTATATACTTCAACGATTGAAGTTCAATAGGAAGTATTCACCTTCAGCGTCTGATTGACACTGATATTTATTTATTTTCTGTTTCACTCGTCATTTTCCACCTTCCCTTGCTCGTGGCTTCGCAATGTGATGCAATCTTCTGTAAAAGAATGTCAATACATATAAAATATGTAATAATGAAACAATTCATTAGTTTTGTTTTCATCATAATTTTTTTATAAACTTCCTTCTGATATTAATACGCATATATTGATCCTATTTTCAGGGTTTGTACGTATTGTGTACAATATCTCTGTACTTAATCTGCACTGATCTTATACATTAAGAAATTCAATAAATTTGTCATGAATTTTGCGTATTTGGTTCAGGTAAGCGAAGCTCGCTATTTAATGGAAACACAGTCTTGTACATTTTATTGACTGTTCCTGTTTTTCATTACTACGGCGAAGTTTACAGAAAGATTTTTCCAAGCTAAATTTTTTACACAATTTTTTTACATCAGCAGAAACAAATATAAAACATATAAATCGCGTGTGTCATATGTTAAAAAATAACCAAAAATCACATATTCTATTGCGAATTGTATTGAAGACAATTTTACACGACTCAGACAAATAAACCTAATAAAACTGTTTTACTTGATACAAAGAATTGATATTTTTGCGAAAATCATTTGCCAATTAACAAAAATCAATCTACGTATTCCCCATTGTTGTCATATTATGGTGATTAACTTTAACTGGGGCAGTTCATCGTAGAATCATTCCACAGGTTAAGGTATACTATTTTAAAACCCGTAATTTGGACGCGTCTTTCCTTCAGGAATTCGCGAAGGAAACCTGTATTGATTGTAACGATGCGTTACTGCCAAGGAAAACTCAGTTGAGACAACTGATTTGGTAAATATGTATTAATTTTGCAGCCTACAATTACGAGCAATTTGTAAAGCTACTACACAAGAGAATCTGCCTGCTGTAACAGCGCAATTGCTACGTAAAATATGCATGTATAGCAAATACTAAATTTATGTTTCTATTAATCTGTGATTATCGTTTACATTGACACAATTTATAGTCTGGGTGGCTTTGATAAGTTAAGCACGGGCGTATTTCACTTGCACATACAGGCACCTGCTCCAATGTTATCAAAACTGGTTTCGTAGCGTTCACAATACTGTCAAAAGATGAACCAGGAGTTCGTATTTTACACGCGTTGGGAATTATTCGTATAGTTCTTTAGAGTAGATTGCAACCGTAACGAATTCATCTATGAAAAAAAAATTAAGTACCTTGTTTGGGGAACGTATTAACCTAAATTAGGACCCCCTGTTAGGGCTCTACTATTTTGACGACGACAGTAGTATCACGATCGGTTTGAATCCATTCAGATTCACCTACGTTATTGTATAATGTGGCTCACTAAGTAATTTTTCGCCAAACCGCATGTAAAAAATTTCTTTAGAAAATTTTTATTTACATATCATAAAAAATTTATTTTACGCAGAATTTAATGCCATTTTGTCTTTCTTTCATATAACTCTATTTTGACAACTCATAAATTTCAAACTGTTACTTTAAATGGTGTGCAAATTAAGTAATACACAGATGATTCAAACTTTGCGGATAGGTTTTGCACTGTCTGTCTTACGTTTTTTTTTAAATTAATTAATAAGTGCACCTCTACTAACTCTTGGGCAGCTTTGCAGTAGAATTTCGCTTTAGGGCACTTGGTAACTCGCATTCTGCGAACGATTGTTGGCAAAGTGGTTTTATATTAAAATAAAGACAAACGAGCCAACAAGTAGGTACGTGAAATTATTATAACTCAAGTGCATTTGCATTAAAATGAAATTTAGGTGAAAAAACGTTCATTTTAATAACTTGTTCTAGAAGAATGGCATGATTACTTTTCGGGCGTTTTCATCACGTCTCTTCGTGGAATTCTACTCTGTCGTCCAGAAAGAGAACATTTTATTTTTTTTAAAAAAAAAAGTAATATGGAACATTTGTTTTATTTGTCCTGGCAGTGAATTCTTGGGTGGACCCGTGCAAACAAAGACAGCAGACAAGCATATTGAATGCAAATCTCGTGTTTGCTACACTGCCAATCTCCATGTTTCAGCCGCGTTAGGCTGCCACTGCTTGCGTAAATTCCGCCATATAAACTGTAAAGGCAACAACAATAAAAGCACTAACCGTAAACTTTGCTATTTGGCTGCTAAATAATGTCTACTATATTCGACGTAACCGATATCTCGGTAATTACGCAGGTGACGTAAATTCATTCATTACAGCTATGTTTTATCTTGGAGACAGATTGGTTGTTCCCTTCTTTTGTAATTGTTTTTGCGTGTTTGATTAACCCAGATTGTTATTAATATTGTAGCCACTACAGTTGTAATTAAACTATTGGGCGATAAGTTGAATAAATAAACACAAAATATTTTCTTGTATCTACATCTCTTGAAAGCGTAAAAGAAATAATTACCTATTACTTAAAAGAAATAATTATCTATTTTTATTATATAAACTTTTATTATATGGTTTTAAGAGCTTAATTATACGTTTGTCAAGCACGCAAAACCAATTAAAAGAGAAGGAAACAACCAATCTGTTAGCATAATTACGTCAGTTATGAAACTTTTTCTTAAATTTGAAGACGATAAATAAAGATTGGTAAACCCTTATGAAGAAAATAATAAAAAGTAGCAGGTTCAGTTATGCGGGTTTAATATAAATTGACTTTATTGGAATAATTGCGGAGTTTCGTAAAACTACGTGTCATTGAGTAATTAGAAATATTATTATGTCATTCACAATAATTGTAAAATAATGGAATAAAATGAAAGAGTCTTCACTACAGAGTTTAAATTAGGTCTGGAGAACTTCTTCTCACGGAAAGAAAATTTAAACACTCCTGCAGGCAAGTTATTCAAGTCATTAATCGTCCTATTTAGGAATGAGTATTTTCCAACATCTTTTTTTTTTGGCTGCCTCACTAGTAAATTTAAATATTTCCAGTTTTTTCAGGGAAAAACAATTTTATTCCTTTTTCAAAATTTATCTTCTAATACTATCATTCTATATGTATTTATTTATTTCGTGTATATATTAACGTCTGATATTAAACCTATAATTAACAAAAACAATAATTATTAATCTGGTCGTAAGGCCAATATTATTTTTGAATTATAAAGTACTTTGTTTCATATATATTTGATCTACAGATACCTGATATATCATTGTCTCTGCAACCGGGCATATATGTAATTATCATCGTATATATTGTTTCTTGTGATTTTGGTTTGCAGTTGATGAATTGACATTGATTATTGGATACAGCTAAAATTTTTGGACAATTTTTTGGGTTTCAGACATTTTAAGCTTTTTATTGATTTTTTTTTTGAAAATCCGATTTCACTGTGAAACCTGTTAAAATTAGGATTCCAGTTTGATGCATCGTTGACATTTGCTGGAGAACTCACTGTGTTCTATACAAATAGTCAGTGTTTCATAGAGTATCGTTTATAAATAATAAAAATATATTGCGTTGTATTTTGCTCCGCAGAATCCGAGTTACTATCACGATTTTAAGTTCCCCAAAGCGAAATTCTACTGCAAACAATTGGCCTTCGTTGGAAAAGTGGTTTTATGTTAAAATAAACGAGCGTTTTCACCTGAACTTCATTTTAATGCAAATTCATTTGAATTATAATAATTTCACGTCCTTGTAACTTGTTGGCTCATTTTAATAACTTGTTCTTGAAGAAGGGCATGATTACTTTTCGGGCGTTTTCATCGAGGCATTTTACTCTGTCGTCCAGAAAATACTTTTAGTGAGGTCAACATCCTGAAGCAGCGGAAAATGAACCGTGATCTGAAATGGACGTGAGGTTCAGGTTCTCTTGAGAATGATCCGTGTATTCCGTTACCTCTGAGTAGGAAGCGCCACGAAGAAATGGAGAACTGGGTTCCAAAGGAAGAAGTAAAGGTTTTAACTTCACCAGCCTACAGTCTACAAGTTAAAACCTTTACGAAATCCACGCTTGGGTCAGGGCGACAGGCAACAGTTAATATAAAATTACATGTTCGCCAAAGTTTTGTGGTGGGTTAGAAAGCTGACATTAACGCGCACGGTTGTTTCTCCTCAACTTTGAGACTACACCAATTCTAAGCAGATGAGTATATCTGCTCAAACTTTACCCGAGAAAGTTTTCTTTCCAAAGTGTAATTACATTGCCAAACCGTAACTGTTCACATTACATACACTTATCCACCCATATAACATCATAGGACTCATTCTAATTAATGGCAAAATTTTGAATGCTTTATGAACATTGAATTATTTTTGATTTTATAATGCATCTGTCTAGGATTTAGCAAGTGGCCAATAATATTTTAGAATATAACTGCACTGTCCGAGATAGAAAGGTGGACGAATGGAAGTCAAGAATCCAAAGGCACTGTATTTGTAGAAGGTTCGACGTGTAGCCTTGTGACACAACGACATGGACTCCTCATACACTCGAGAACCTCCTCTCGATAAAGGACCATTTAAGTGGCAATGTTTAAGGGAGCATTTAGTCGTGCCGTAAAACGAGTTGCTAGGCGTGTTCATTGATTTCCTGCGATACGCCGCTAATGGCGCGTCATCGACGTGCCTGAATTAATATAAACAGCAGTGCCTTCGGAACCCCGCTGGGACCTGTGTCGGCGCCGTGTATTTATCCAAGTTCCACACTTTGATTGCCGCTTGGGCGACGCAAGAGCCACATAATTTATTTGAATACTGGAAGAGGAAGAGGACAAGGGGGAGGGGGAGGGGGGAGAGGCGTTATTATGGACAACAAACTAAGCAGGTAGTGAAAGGCCGTAGCCGCCGCAAACGAGACGTGCTGCCATTATTAAGCAGGCTAAGACAGTCAGCATCGCTCACGGTGGCTCCTCGTCGTCTTCTCGCCTGCCTCGGCTTCCACTCTTCCACTTCTCACCACACAAACAAATTTCTGCTTCACTGATATCTCAGCGAGATCAAGATTGGCCAATCCCGACTGTATTTTCCGTCCTCGCGACTATTTTCTTCCTCATAGTCTTGTTTCTCAGTGTTCATGATTCACTCGGTTCAATACACTTGCCAGATTTCCGAAAAATATAATTCAGAATTAAAGATACCGACAAAATTAATGATCCTAGCTTGTCCTTGAAGACACCGTTTGTGGTTGACCCGTTTCAACACATGTTATTTTTCTATATTCCGTGAAGGTTTTCAGCTTTATAATGTATGTTTGCTAATTTCACCAATACTAACATTGATTTAAAATAAATTTTATAATTATTAGTCAAAATTATGATCTTTGCTTTGTATACAAATGTATAACCCTGTTTAGAGTTAATTAAACAGAGCCCCAGTTTTATAAGCTCGAGATTTTATTTTATGCATCGCAATATTATTACTCATCGTGTAACGCAATGAAATATGCATGGGTGCTTTTGAGTACATTCCGTAATAAAAACTGTCATGGCCGAGTGATCGTCAATTTAATGCTAAGTACGTCAGATCCGTGTTGCCTTCTAACTCGTGAAATTTCCGAACTGCTTTAAAAATTCACGAGTTGCTTTGTTGTTCTTCTTGTTTTACAGGTAATCCTCATTCATATTTAAACAGCACTCCTTTCTTTAGATTGACTCCGGGATTTCGCTGGGAAAGAAATTTACCTTCCAACTCCTCCCGGGTCAAACCCTTGCTGATAGCTTACATCAACTCTAAACCCTTTCTTTCACTTTAATGTTATTACGTAATTTACTTGCAACTTGAACATTTTCCTTATATCCGTTTATTTTAACTATTTATTCTACTGGGACATGGAAACTGTCGCCTTACTAATACTTGTAACTGAATTCTTAGATATTGAGAAAATAATAATTAAGGATCTCTGTATACTAGAACAATTATAATAAATAAAAGCATTATGGCTTTATTTATATTATGTTCGCAAAATAGATTTTTCTACAGCTCTGAAGTTATGGTGGTGTTTTTAACTGAACAATTTTAATAAATTTAATTATTTACCTATGTTACATCCTTCGTAATTTCGGGTTAAATTTCAAGGAAATGCAAGCCTATTTCCCGTTATTTCACCGTACATAGGCCAATTATCAAGTGTAAAAATTTGTCGACGGCGAATATTATTATTACAGTTAACTTTTATTTTTAAATAAAGCGCTCTAAAATCATTATGACACACAGTGCAACTTTCATCTCAGTAAATTAAATGACAACGTTGTAAAAAAGAACTCCACCAAATTATTGACACTAGCTCAATATATTAGTCTACACTACGAAGGATTACATATGAGCTTCTCGTATATTCGTAAACCAATTTTTTAATATTTCACAAGGAAACATTAATATATACTAAACAAAGTTCTCCTAAAAGAATAATTTTCCACAATTTCGGCACATGATACGAATTTTAATAATTTTTAGTACTCCTGCTTGTAATGGAATAATATCTCCAAACATCTAACAACGTCAGAGAGCAAAGTAACTGTCATTTTTACAGTACGATGAAGATTATGGAAAATAAAGAGCTGACATCTGCTCAAAATATAGAATAATAAGCCAGGGGCAAGTGGATGTCAGGTTTAAGAATTTGAACCCATGAAATGTTTACCAATAACTATATATATAGTTATTGGTATATATTATTTGAGTGAGTCCACGTGTAATCAAGGAGAAATGCGGTTTATAAATATTCAGTGACAGCTGAGAGTGGGCTAAGGAAGTGCAGTGATCTCCAAAGAAGGTAGAGCAGAGATCCGTATGTACAGTGCACACATAGCAATTGGAGCACTTGGCAATTCCCAGAAGGGTCCTAGTCGTGCAGAACCACTTTCCGCAATTGCAACTTCCAACCTCCGCACTCATAGTGCGTCCCTTTTCGTGTTTTCCCAACTTTTGGAACTTGTGCATTAGTCTCCCGCTTTTCAACACACAGAGTAATTTTCATTTTAGTAAATTCAAGAGTATTTGGTAATTCTAAAATTAGTAGCATATGCTGAATGCAATTTAATATTCCTTAGAGTAACCCTAACGTTTATTGTCCCAACTACATACTGATCATTGCCCTAGCACCACATTTCTTGACGTCTGTCAACAAACTTCAGAATTCTCATCTACTGAAACTGATTGTAATCCTTTCAACGCGAAAAAGCCAAGGGGCATCTTACAAAAAGTAGGATAGAAATACCAACTGATAGGACTCGTTATTTAGCTTAATTTCCCAGTACATTGATTGCTTGCTCTATTACCAATATCTCGAGCCAGCAAGAGGTGAAACTCGTTAGCGTTGAACCGCAATAAGTCTCAATACCTGTTCGCTTATCTTGATTGGCCGCTACAGAACTTTATCACTTCCAGCGCGTAGATAATCAACAGAGACAACACTACTGCGAGATTAACATATTCCCCCAATTAAGAGCTAACGATTTCACTCCCTTACATTTTTTCCTCCAGGAACACAAAAAACTATTCAAATTCTAACACTTTCACCACATCCTGATATGGGCATGTCATATGCACCTCAAATATTCTGTTTTACACCACTTTATGCGTTATATCAAACAATTAAGCTGTAGGGTAATATTAAGTTACAAATTGCTACACGGCGAATATAAAAGAATTAGAGAAAGTAATATACTGATTATGCAATAAATAAATACTTAACTACTTGGAGGAATTCGAAATCACTTCGAAGGCTCCTGATTTCTGTGCTACGTATTGAAACATTAAGATTGTAAAACTTCAAAATAATTAAAAAAAATAGCGGAAAATCGAATAAAATGAGAAGTCACTCAGATACTTCGAATTGAAATTATGAGTTTCATGTTTTAACGAATTTTTACTTTAGTCCTTAACGTATTCTTTTTTAACAGGACTGTAAACTGTGCTGATAAATAACGGGAAAATATTTACTCAGGCCCGAATTTTATTTATACTATCCCGGAACTGAATTAATTTCACAATAATCTCTTGGTAAATTTGTAATTTAATCGGAAACGAAAAGATAAATGTTTAAAAAGTAACTCTCTCATGTCCTGTAGCATACCTAGATGAAATGTTAATATCATTACCTTTAGGAAATCTCGGAAATGTTACCTTAAGTGAGGTGAAAATGTTTCCGATAACCTAAGAGAGACAAATATACTTCCTGTATTTTAATCACTCAAAAATACACTTGATATCCTAGAAGTGTTAAAATAACTACACGTGCCTTTAGATGCTAAAAAAATACTCGTAGAACTTTAAGACATACAAAAATGCTCCCGGTACACGGACCTTTGTCTCACAACTTTCCACCCATATTTCCGCTTTCCCTGGTGGTTTTCCTTTAAATGACGTTACTCATACTGCTGTTATCTGCGTTAGTGCTCGCACATGCGAAGAATGGTCGGGGCCCGGCCAGCGGGCAGGAGTGCCACCCTACTTTACCCTCCCGCTCCAATAAATCTTTCCTTTCTCCCTACACTTTTTTTTAAAAAATCGTACAATATTTTGTAGCGTTGATCCATCAATGAAGTATAAATTTTATATTTATGACTTTAACCGCTACAAGAAGAGCTGTGTACCGCTGTCCAAGAGGTAGTAGAGGTTCACTAATTAATTTAAAAAAGGCAAGACACAGTGCAATCCCTTCAAAATCTATCCGTGAAGTTTGAATCATCTGTCGTGTGCTAAATTTTCAGACCATTTAAAGTAACAGTTTCAAATCTTTGATTTGTCAAAATCAAGCTATATGACAAAAAACCTTGCCTTTTTTCAGTTTTTTCGCCAAAACACGAGCATAAAATGCTTTAAAATCTTTTTATTTATATATATCATAAAATGGCATTAAATTTTTCAAAAAATGAGACCTTTTACAATAACGTAGATCAATCCGAATGGGCACAGAGAAGCTTCGAACTCAGGGCTCTACTATTTTGACAGTGAAGACAGTGGTCTATTCGCGTATAGGGGTGGGGAAACGGAATCTTATTTTAATTACAACTTGAATCAGAGGTTCAGAAATCAACGTATTATATTTTGTTTGTAGTATATACGACAAAACTTTGATAAACTATGATAGGTATGGATCGTAAATAAAGTTTCTCCTTCGTTAATCTCGTTTTTTACCAATCTTGCTAATTTATTTAAGGGTATTAACAGACGTATATATTTTAACCCCGATGTGAGAATTCAGCCTAGCTGCTCGAATCACGAGATGTGATTAACGAAACTCCTGCCGTGGTCAAACACCTGCCCGCCTACCGTTTATTTTGGCTCTTTGCCATATTACAGGGCAATCCTCTGAAATTATGGCACACTGCAACCTGTTACTGGTGTGGACAAGATTACCCACCAGCGTAGTAATTTACCTCTCGCGCCGATGCAGGGTACACTTCCACGTATGATAGTTTCATTACGCGGATCTACGCAACGACGAATGACATTATTTAAGATGAAAGCGTCATTTTTCGAGTCAATTACCGCTACAAAAAATTATAAAGCAAATTTTCATTTACAAACATGTCTAACATTAATTGTATATATATAATTACCATTGATGAAACAACTGCATATTATTTGTTCATAATTATTTTAAAACGGCGATTTTCGAAGGAGGTGTGTAGGAAAACGAAATAAGTGAAAACATCACAGGAAAGTCTGGTGATTTTTAAGAGCTGAGAGAATGGGACATCTGGCATGCAGACCATAGCCGTGGAGGCAATAAGGGACCGGGAATTGGATTGCAAGGGGCGACAATGGTGATGTGGGGGACTGCGAGCGAAAACCCAATACAGGAAATAGTTCTCAGTTACGCTCAGCTTCAATTACTGGCTCATGCTAATACGCAGCTCACCGCAAGGATCGAGAGGCAGACTGGTTCCTGGTTCACACACTATCGCACATAACCTACAGTATTCATACATTTACTTCTTAGTCAATAGAGCGGCCATAACTAAATATTATTGAAAATATTTGATTTTTTTTATTATCGTTCAATATTAACACTGCTTACAGTCTACGGTCACTAATAAACTGATTAAATCAGTCACACAATTAAAAGCAAATATACATTAGATATTAAATACTCTGATTTATATGAAAATTGACGTATCAATTTATTAAATTATTTAAAAATACAATATAAAATGTCTAATTAACGATATATTCATCAACATCGACCCGCTCTTATTGAATACCTGTATATAAAGTTTAAATGCTGTGATTTATATGAAAATTAATATATCTATTTAATTTTAATTTATTAAATTATTTAAAAAGCAATATAACCTGTCTATTTAACGATTTACACACACCTTTCTATTTGCATATTATTGTGTTCCTCGGTGTTGAAGGCCTTAGTTATCATTTACACAGTACTCCAGACAGAAGTATTTTAACCTGAATGGGAGTTCAAGATTATGATGATAGTATAATTTTTTTCAGAATTTTTCGTAATGATTCGGACTTGTTTATGACTATTGAACTGAAACGGCATTTCCCTGTTGAATTCAATGGCTCAAATATATTATGTTTCCTAAAACGTCATAGTTTATATCGATTTAAGTATAAGCATATGCAGGAGTCTATTAGTTTATTTATTTATCATTTTATTTATAGTCGCATCAACAAAGTAGATTAGCGACTTATCCCAATACATTTGATCTTTAAGTTAACAATTTTATACAATTCGACTTTATATTTGTGTTTTCAATGTAAAAATTTAAATATATATATAATAAAAGTTAAAAAACTGAATTGTACTGTAAGTTGTAAAGAACTTTACTTTTTCAAGAACTATGGTAAATTTTATTTATAAAAATTTATGAAATTTAGTGTCAATGAAATAATAGAAGAAATTCACAAGAAAATTTAATTTTTTTGCTTTGAGCAGAATAACGTGTTTCTATAAACAAAGTACTCAGTTTCGTCACACACTTCAAAAAACCCTCCGAAGAAATATCAAGGGCAGTTAGATATACTATTATTATCATTTCTTATAATTTATTATTGTAGAATAAGGGCTGTAGAAGTTCGTCAGTCCCCCTATTAAGCGAGAGTGTAGTTTCAATTGTCTGGTATCGAGTGGAGCAATTCTTGTTGGTTATCGAGGAGAGCAATAATTCAGAGCATTAACGGCTCCTGAGTGGCAGCCATCACGTGTAATTCAGGTCCCATAAACGCTTGTCACCTACAGGGTCGTACCCATAATTCATGCACTAAATGACCCTTCCCCCTCTGTATTGAAAAAAATCTGCCCGACTGCCCATTGTCGTTGATACAGTTCCCGGGATAAGTACGATTAAGGATGACCAACTATAAATATCCCACCTATTACAGATTCTAAGCAGAGTACTATTTATTTGCACAGTAAATTACAATCATCTTCCCCAGTAAATAGTGAAGTACTAATTAACAAACCTGTCAATTGAATTTGCAAATGATAATGTTCGTGCATAATTTGGATTATATTTAGTATGAAAAAATTATATTTCGTCACAGTACCTACGATGAACCAGCTTTTTTTTTGCTAAAAAGAAGCATTACATTCTATTACATTTTACTTGCAAAACACAAGTCCTAAAAAAATACCTTTTTTCACGAGAACTAGATAGCAGCAGTAAATTCAGACACTTGATTAAGATAAGGTAGGTCTACTGTAGAGTCTTGTCCATTTATAATACTCTCTTTATCTTTGATATTATTTGTGTAGTAACTGTTTAAAATATAAATATGTAGGGATATGATTAATAAAATTATTATACGTTCAGATGTTGAAATGTAGTAACTTTACACTTATTAATTGATATGATACAATAAATTATTAACCAAATTCTTTTTATGAAGGCTGCCAATAGTTAGGATTGACAATAGTGTAATTACAAAATTAAATTACTTACAAAATTAAATTACTTACAAAATTAAATTACTTACAAAAATAAATTACTTACAAAAATAAACTACTTACAAAAATAAATTACTTACAAAAATAAACTACTTACAAAAATAAATTACTTACAAACTAACATTTAGAAAAATTAGATCTATTCTCGGGTCGTATTTAAGGGCATTCTCATAGAAGCAGATTTAAGAACAGAAACGCAACTTGGAATTCGCGATACGAGGAAATCTGAAGGCAGTCTACATACAGAGTAATTACCGTGTCCTGCTTCGTCTGAAACTCTCCCCTGTCCTCGGATCTCGTGACGGTCACAACCGATCCATTTAAACTTCCGTGTTGGAAAATGAACAAATTGCTCATTTAATATTCTTACCCGCTGCCGCGATCAAGAGCATTCCGCCCTGGATCATCGACTTCACGGCTACTCAACAGATTGAAATAGTCCCTCAATCCTGCCCTTGGTTAGAACACACACTGCAAGTTTCATTCCATCAATCGTTGCTATCATGACGCAATCGCCAATATAAATTGCTCAAATTCAATTTGTTTCCCTTTTTAATACTTAACTCCATTATTTAATTTCCTTCGGTGGCGGGGACAAAATCCTCTCCAAATAAAAATATTTACTTCCCCTAACTCATGGACAGCGCATCGCATACGAGGCCTCGTTTTTTCCTCAAATATCGGTGGTAAGTGAGGTGAATTGCTCCTTTAAAATTATAGAGGTCCAATAATAAATTGTGTGATAAACAAATAACAGTGCAACCCCTTTCAAATCGATCCGCAAAAATTGAAGCATCTGTTAAATATTCAAACCATTTGAAGCAGTAGTTTGAAATGAACGAGTTGTCAAAGTCGATTTATATGAAACAAAGACGGAAAAACCGTGCCCATTTTCAGTTTTTTCACCAAAACGCATGTATATAATGCTTTTAAAAATCTTTTATTTACATATCGTTTAATGGCATTAGATTTTGGGTACAATGAGACCTTTCACAATAATTTTCATCATTCCGAATGGGCACAGTGAGGCTTCAAACTCAGGGCTCTACTATTTTGACGACGACAGTAGTTCGAAAATTCCTACGGTTCCAACTAAAGCAACTAAAACAGTTACAAATTGAACAATTAAGAAGAGACTAACACGGATGAAGTTTACACTGACTCCTTTACTACATATTTGATAAAAAAATATGAATGCTGTTTAAAGTTGCGTTTTCATAGATGCGGTTGAATTTAATGGTCTACAAGTAAGAAATAGAGAGAAAAGAATGAAATAGAAATGAAAGACTGCCAGGACATGAGGAAAATTAAAAAAAAATCTGTTGTAGAGAAATAGAAATAAGAAAAGTAATAAATATTGCAGAAGACTAATAATAATCATATTCCGTAGATCCTGTAAAGAAGCTAAGCTTCAAGGATGTGGAATGAGTCAGGGTGTACATTTATTACATTATTTTATTATATAAAAGATAAATATACTTATAACAAATTTTTGTAACCAAATAGAAAGGCGATTCCAACATTATAAACTAATTACTCGTCTCCGATTCTTCTATAAATTCCTTTACTGAATAGAAGGAGTGGCTAAGCAAAAATGAGGATAATTCAGCCTTAAATTTACCTTGGTTATCGGACAACTGTTTAATTCTATGCTGTCTGCAGTCTGTTGAAGATGGATAATGCACACCTTTCTGTGCAATTGACAATGTTTTACATTTTTTGTACAGATTATTTTTGTTCCTTGTATTGAAGGGATGAATATCAGAATTATTCAAAAATAAGTGCCTATTTGTGATTTAAAAAAAAGATCAATGAATAAATGTATTGGCACGTCAAAGTGAAATTTCCTAACTTTTTGAACAGAGCTGGTGAGTTTCCTCACATATTGCTCTAATAACACGTTTTTGACTAATAAAAATCTTATCTATGCCTGCTGAGTTGCCCCAAAACATAATACCATATGACAAAACAGAATGGAAATATGCAAAGTATACTAATTTTCTTGTTTTTAGATGACTGAAGGTGGACATTGCTCTTACAGCATATGTAGCCGAGCTGAGTTTCTTAAGTAATTGATTAATCTGATCAGTCCAATTTAATTTATTATTTCCTCAGAGACCTCAGAATTTAACAGAGGAAGTTTCATTTACATGTTTGTTATATTATGTGTTATAGATTGTAAAGTTGTGTCGTGTGTGTGAAATTGCATGAAATGTGTTTTGTCACAGTTATTTGTTAGTCCGTTCACATTAAATCATGTTAGCAGGTTAGTTAAATTATTGTTACTTGCCTCTTCTAGTGTGTCTTTGTTACTTTTTACTATTGCACTAGTATCATCTGCAAAGAGGATAGCTTTAGAAGTTGAATCTATGGTATTAGGAAGATCATTTATATATATATATATATATATAAGGAATAATAATGGCCCTAATACTGATCCCTGTGGGACCCCAGTTTTAATAATTCCCAAATCTGATTTATGTATTTCACCTGTGCACGAGTCTTTTAATACTACTCTACTGAAGAGGCAGATAATAATCCGGGTTGGTTCTCTACCGTGATTCGTTGAGAGTACTCTTGTAAGGTAAATGCTACCTGTCTGAAAGATATGTTGCGTTTAAGGATAGGACGAAGAGCCGTAGTCGTGTAGCTAACAAGGTTACGTGCAAGGGGACATTCTTGCCAGAGAGGAATTTCACGCCGCAGGCTCAGTTCTTGCTCCTCCAGAAGCCTGTTCGAAGGTGGATTTGTGCTCTGGAAGGATCATCAGTCCTTCGCCGTGTAGCCGTTGTTTTTACCTGAGCGGACATATTAGTCTCATTATTTCCAATTATGTGGCTCATTATCGAAAAAGTCAGAGCGGCCTATCCACATGTCATCAGCTACTCCCGTCGGGCGACGGAAGTCTGCGAGATCTCCTCTCGTGATAAACACACGGAAAAAGTATAGGGAGAGCCGAAATCTTTCCCAAACTTTTTAACGACATGCCGTATAACAAAACCGAGGCTAACAAAATAGACTAATTTACATTGACGCGGGAAAGTCGGAGAACTGTAAAGCACTATTGTGGACCCAACGTTTCGCCTCACAGTCCGTTTTCATATTTGTTGGAGTGTTGGGTTTGCGTGTTTAATTGATCTATAAAACTCAGCGATTGATTACCACGGAAAGCCAAGCACTGTTAAAGTCCGGGGAACTTTATTTGAAACCTATTCTCCGAGAACAACCTTTGTGGATTAATAAAAGCTCCAGCTGCATAACTTGAAGTTTCATTTACGTTTTATATGTATTCCTCAAACAAACAAATGTCCAGAAAAGTTTAATAAATATTGATTGTGATTCTATGAATTCATGCAAGAATTTTGTAGTTTTATACCTCATCAGGATGTGTTTTGCAACAAACGTTTCATGGCAAGACACGAGGAACAGAAGAACCTACCTTAAATTCGCTCAACGGAAATTTAGCACCGAGTTCTGATGCTTAATCAACCGTAGTGCTTCAACAATTATCATCCATTCTTCACTAAAATGTTTTTAAGACAAGATAAAAACATCAAAATAGTTCATATTCTTTGAATTCTCTCTCATCTCAATTCTGAAAGTACACACTTTTTTTATTACAAGTAACATTTGGCAAATCTGAAACACGTTGCCAATAACTGTTATTGAGAAAATTATATAAATAAATTTATTATCGGACCTAGTAGCTTTCATCGACAACTTTACATTAATTAAACCAGCGTTTACATTACTCACAAATACACAGTATAAGTATGAACGTTATCAACACGACTGGTTTATCAGGTAGATATTTAATTAATGGCTAATTCCATCAAAATACAAGTAATAAATCAAAACAAAACTAATTTACCCTCGATAAATATCTACGTGGTTACCCAATTTTATAACTGAAATAATAAATGTGCTTATTTCATTCCACTGTTGACATATAATAAACATTTATTTAATATGTTTTAGTTTTTGAGTAATATCATTATTGTTGTATTGTATAAAAACTCGCGAAATTTTTTATTTTTTTTCGTTTGGGTTAGCATTAATTTTAAGAACGAGCACAGTTACATTTAATTATTAATAATATTTTTCAGCAACATTTACCTGTACACTAAAGCCATAATCAAAAATTAATTTCTTAAATTCAATGTAAATATTTATATTCTCCCTGATCTCATTTCAAACGGTAAATAATTATATATACGTCAATTCTTTTTTCTTGAAATTGGGTATTTAAAAAAATTACTCATTGGGCTAAAAATTTATTTCCTCAACCCAGAGAAATATTTTTTCAAAAATTGAAGTCAGTCTTGCAGTCATTCATAAAAAAGTGAAAACTTTAGATGTTCTTTTATTTAATATTTCATCGTAAAGGATACAGCAGCCTAATTAGTCTTAAGTAAATTTATATGAGATAAAAAAATAGACCATTTTAATCAGAATAGCAGATAGTATCGATCTATTCTTTATTACAATTGAATCTGTTCCTGAAGATGTTTCAAATATAAAATCTCCAAATAATTCATAAAATGTTATACGTCAATTAATGGTGCAATACTTACAATTTATTTCATGAAATAAAGAAGAGAACACTTCTAAATGTGCTTGATGTCTACACATTGCAGTCGAAACGATTGTTAAAATTTTTCAAATTAAAAAATAAAATCTATTATTGTTTGGATTGATTTGCGTATATATTATTCCCTTCGCCTCTTGAGATTCTTATGAAATAAAATAACTCGTATAAATAAGTCTCATGCTATGAATGAGAAATTTGTAATGCGCTCTGTTACCATAGAAACATAAAGAAACTATTCGCAGCCAACCTGACGAGAAGAATAAATGCGCTGAAATGCTGTTGTTAATTTATATGCATAATATTTTTAAAATTATAATAAGGTTCTTGAAATGGTCCTTAAAATTTTGTTATGTGTGATTTGTAGGCTGGAACTATTCTTTCGTATCTAAGACTGATATAATAAAAAATTGATAATTTTTATATTTTGTTTATGATTATCTGTAATAGTTAATTTATTCTTTTTTAAAAAAATGAATTTTGTGTGGAGGAATGAGATGCAGCTCTGGAATGAACAGTATCTATTATTGTGTCAACTTTTAAATTTGAAGAATAATCACGAATAAATTTGTGACTGGTATGAGTAATATTAATTTGTGGAGTGAAAGCAAATAGTAATTAATATAACATAACAAGAAATGATGTATAACGAGATGATTATTAATGTGATATTTTATGACTTTTTTATAAAAAGTTAGTTGAAATAGTTTAGTGCCTCGGCCGGCCCACTAATTAGTAGCTTCAGCCGACCCTATCCTCGTCCAGCCGCAAAAAAAAAATTGATGAGGATATGATCATAAATAGGGCACTGTTGGGGGAAGCCACAACGCAAAAATATTTCTCCGGAAAACTTGCCGGACGTGTAGCTGCCTTTAAAAGTACGCTGGGAGGATTAGTATTAGTATTAAGGATTATAGCAGCTGCAGGACGAAGTTCTGGGAATTTCTACAAAAGCACGAAATTTAAGAAAAATAATAGCGTACACGTGTTTCAATCTGTCTGGAAGAAGAATTATTAAAACCTTGAACTGAGAATAAAACCTGTATTCGGTACTATTCAATCAAAATTGTAAAATAAATTGCACTTCTTCTATTGAATTGTCTACATTAACATATCAACCTTATTTTACTATACACAAGCTCAAACACGAATATTATTCGTCACAGGGAAAGCTAAAAAAACACTTAACGACGAGAATTCTATTCATGAATAACTAAACATTAACTAGTTAAATGACAAGCTACTTAACTGCGAAATTTGACTTGTTAATATAAAATGAATTGGGTGATAGAATTTCTCTCCAACCTGGCAATTACTATCTCCACATTGCCAATTTGCTGCATCCACTTAAAATCAATACTGAATGGCGTACGTTTAAATTGGACAATTAAAACTAGATTGTAACATTTCTCTTTGCAAGAAACATATCAGTATAGTAGGACAGCTGTACTATTGCCACAAACTCCAAATTGGAATATATTTTACCTATCGCAAACACCAATTAGTAAGTCAAGATAATTGCTTAAAGGTAGGCAAAAATCTCTGCCATTTCCATTCATACTTAATATGAGGAAATTCTGTAATACGACAATTATTTGCATTTTGTTTGAAAACACGTTAAATACAACTTCTGTACGGTTTCTTGATAACATTCTTGCTACAATGAAAGTTATTTTAATAAATATGTACATTATTAACGTCCAATGTCGCTTTGAAACGCAAATTAGGAATTTATATGTACTATAAAGCAACATACACTGTCTTCAGTTATGCTCCAGGAGAATTCTTACATTGAAAAACATTTTTAACGACCCCGATTCTTTGTCTGTGAAGAAGTTATTTTTTAAAAAAATATTTCGCTAAAACAGACAGAGAAACTTAATAGTAAGGAAAGAAATTTACGATTCAAACTGAAGACGACAAAGAGAAATAAAATATATACTCATGTCGTTTGGAATACTAGTATGAGCATCAACATTCATAGTTGATTATCTAAATGCACCTGGTGAACAAGTAATTATATATCCCAATATTAAAGACATTAATCAGTATGGGTACTAGCAGAAATTATAGTAGGCAATTCATTACGACAGAAAGGAGTTCGTATCGTCAACAAATGAGGCCAAATTAATTAATGACATGCTAAACGAGGACAAGTACAAACTGATAAAAATGGAGATTCTAAATTAAATTAGGGAGAAGCTACCTAATGAAGGTCTGTAATTAAGTAAGCGTAGATATTCCTGATTCTATGCCTCTAATTTCTAAGTTATCGGCTTCACTGAAAATCAACACTTTTGTAATCGAAGTGTTGATGGATAGACGCTTTAAGAAGTTAAGGAGTTCCTCTTAGCACTGACTGAAAGAAAGATAGCCGAGATCAATCAGCAGATGCCGGCCTTCCGCCGAGTCTCCGAATTTACATGTTCCTTCCCACTTTACCTTAAACAGTATAAGAACATTTCTTGCAGTCGACAGAGTTTCTGCGTTGATGCTGATCATCGTTTATTCATTGACCCTCTACGTTTATGGCGCTAGTAAAAAAACTGCTATTTCCATTCTGAATTTTGCTCTAAGGAGCGTCGTCAAATTGTTACACTGAAGTGCGTTATAAAAGAAGCCTCAAAAATGCATGGAAATACGTTTCCTCACTATTTACAACCTGTCCTGCCTTCAAGCAGGAAAAAAAACCGACACTGCCTTTAATTTGCTCTCTTCTTCCTTGAAACAGTAACGTATATATTTAATTCATAAAATAAAAGCACGATCGCTACTCCTCCAGTCCCATTATATTTTAATAGAGAAAATGATGCTCTAACTAAGACGTGAAAATATGAAAAACCGTATTTCCGACCAGAAGGCACATTTTTTTTGGAGGGGACATTGTTATATACTTTCAAAATTAAGCTAATATCACGGAAAGCAAAGGTGAGAATATTTAACACTGCAATAAGACCAATTGTCACGAAAAATTGCTGCTCAGATATTTAAAACGTACAAGTTTTTGAAAAGACAATTTTAAGGCTAATTTATGGACCAATAAAAGACACATATAGGGCATGGAGGATAAGGCGAAATGACGAATTGAATAAACTTATAAGAAAACAGAATATAATAAATTATATCGAAGCCCAACGTCTGAGGTGGTTCGGCCATGAATATAGGATGCCAGAGGAAAGATTTGTAAAGTGAATGGACAAGTGGACACCGACTGGATCAAGAAGTAGAAGACGTCCCAAAAACAGACGGGAAGACGACATAATGATAGAAAATGGAAGAGCGAACCGAATGGAAGGAAATTGTTGTGCAGGTCAAAACATTCAACATATAAAGGCTCTACAACTTCATAATAATAAATTGTTGGATACTATCATAGCTAACCATTTTCAGAAAGAAATGTCAAAGTTGTCACAAAGACCATAGCGAAGGAAAAGTTCACAAATTTCGGCCACTAAATTTACTATACAGTCTCTTTTTTCTAGTCTCAAAAATAGACTTTCTGGGAATAAAGTTTCTCAGAATGAAGTCTATACTACCTCAAAAGAAATATTTATCAAATTAAATTAAACAGTTAAATCCTGGTTGAAACTATTTTTTGATTTTGTTGTTTATATTTTATCAGACTTGGCAATTCTGCTAGGATAGTAATAAGAGAGAACGAAATAACGTAACTTGCTTTGTGCTGTGAGAAGTTCAATCATCCCGCGACCGAGATAATGGCCTCCAAATCACATCTTTGACTCGACGTATGCTGGATTTGTTTCCCACCAGAAAACTTGGCGATTGTCCAGGTCTGAAGGAAGAAATATCTTCTGCCATTAACCGAAGTCTTGGGGTCCCCCGCCTCTAACCACTGAATAGATTTCGTAATTGCCAGTAATATTAGTGACACTGCCCTCTCGAGCATATTGAGCTTTCATTTTAATGATGATCAACACGGAGGGACGAGATACTATCAGTCTCGGATCACTTATAAATTGCTTATGGTGGAATTACTGACATAAAAACTTTTATAGGCATTTTTCTGTGGATATATTCCGCAGAATGTTTTTGATTGTGGTCTAGGATAATAAGAGGCTGAGACCATTGCCCTTTCATCCTCGTGCTTGACATTTCAGATTTATTGATCAGCACGTATCGGTTGAATTTTGCTGAACTAGATTTGTCATGCTTGGGCACGAGATAATGGCGACTGAGACCGCTGACTTTCCATCAATGTTGTTGACGCATCTGATTTATGGACGGTCGTATATAGTCCGTGCGTAACGGTTCGCATTACCGAGTCTGTCTTGATACAGCTTCCTTCCATTTAACTCACACACGAACTAGTGACGTCGTCAAAATAATACCTTGTTTTAAATTAATAAATTAGTGGACCTCTTCTGTGATGCGCTGTCCAAGGGTTAGTGGAGTGGGACACACCTCTTCTTGTAGCGGTTGAAAGTCATAAATATAAAATGTATGTTTCGTTAATGTAGCAACGACACAGAATTTTGTACGATTTTTTAAAAAGTGTAGGGAGAAAGGAAAGGTTTTTTGGAACGGGAAGGTAAAGTAGAGTGGCAGCCCTGCCCGCTGGCCGCGTCCAGGACCCCGCCGGACCAGGTTAAAATTACTTCTCTGAATAAAATAATATTTTTGGGACTACACGAAGTGTGCAAAAACGTATCAGATTATTTAAGTAACACTAAAAAGTGAAAGTAGGGTAGTAAACTTATTCCGATGAAGTTTTTGAAATGTTTTTGATTTAGATATCCTCTTTAATTATTTCTTTATGAGTATTTTGTTACTTTTTTGAACTCAGTAATGAGTGTGGTAAATATACATTTATTCAAATCGTGCGTTGGAGAAACCGTACGACTTTATGAAAACATTAATTTCACCACAGAATGCTTGAAAGTATTCTAGAGACCATATTTAATTCCTGAAACGTTAAGAAATACAAAGACAAGCACTTTTCCTTCAAGTATCCTAAAAAAACGATTTTTCACCAAAGGTGCTTACTTGTCTAATGAGAAAAATCCATACGAAATTTTTAATCCCCATTGAAATGAATTAATCTATTCTGGCGTTGTAAGTACAACCCTGTCATAATAATTTTTGTAATACTCGTCAAATTAAATGTGTTTGGATATTCTGTAGTGGAATGCCTACACTATTGTCACTGGATTCATCGACATTTCTGTTTGTCGCGAAACAATGCTATGTCTAGGCTGTTCTCTATTCATGATTAAGTCACCTGACACCTATCAAATTAAATTTTGCCAACAACGTTAACATGCTAAGCTGCAGTGAGGTTTCTCTCAGACCGAACCGACTTAAGCTGCGTGTCTCATTACACCATTTCTGGCAATTTCTCTCTCATTCTGCTCCTATATCATCCTCATGTTACTCCATTTCTGCGGGAGACATTCCTTAATATTATCCAATTTCGGGAAGATGAAGCAATCACTATCTTATTGTGTGGCTAGTAACCACCAAACGGAAGCGACTGTGTACCGTTTCAGCATGTGGTTTGAAATGAAAATACTTAAATAATAGTGATACGTGTTTTCTTACGACACACCAAAACAAAATTTTTGACTTTTTATAAATTAATTATAATACGTTTATCCATTAAATATTTTCAAGACAAATTCATATTTCATGGTACGTAAAAAACGTCTTTAAAGAGATAAGTGATTTTACGTAAATGTCAAAGCCGAATAAAAATTTATTTCTCAAAAGCATACACTTACTAGCATACACTCATTTGGACGGCAGAATAATGTGATTTACTGCAGTTTTGAAAACTATTTTGTATGCATTAATGATTAAAGTGATTGTTGTATTCAGTTATTAAAATTCAAATTGGAATTAAAGCAAAATCTATATCATATATAGATTTAATTACTTCAAATATTTATGAATTTCCAGAGCTAATTACATAAAATTAAACCAATTATGTTACTAGTGGAACAAATTTAAAGTTGAGTATTTAGTAGCTCAGTGATGTTTTAACACACGTTAACGTTCACTTACTAACGCAGTGAAGCCTTTTTGTATAAAAGAGGGGAGGGGGTGGGGGAAGAAAATTTGAATGATACATGCAGATTTAATTTGCACGTCAGATAACCACGGCACCAATGCGAGAAATAAATAAGAAGAAGCAGCTATTGTTTGCGGCAGTCGTAGTAACAACTTAAATCATATGAGATGCAGTTAACTTAAGTATTTTCCGGTTGAAGTTGAGCATTTAATGAATGTAGGGAATAGAAGACTGTGGAGATGCTGAGGTGAATATGCATGACCGTAGGACTATCTGAGCTGGTTATCTGCTCACCTCGGCCTGTAAATCAAAAGTAGACGTGCCTGTTCCGTCCCGTGATTAACACGGCCGGCTTCCCAGAGAGCACCGCTCGCTTTAAATTCCGCCGATTGCGTCCCAATAATTTACGCCTAACATTTATTAACCGCCAGACCTACTTTCGATTTCAACGCAGAAAAAAAAAGAATGAAAAGAAAAAGAAACTGCTAACCCTTTCACGCCGAGGATAATTACAATATTTTGTTTCTTCCTTTTTCTTCACCGCAAGTCACCGGGGCTCACTTTAAACGAGATCTATAACTAATTATATTGAATAAGTTTTTATTCAGCAAAGACAATGACAATTCGTAACTCACAAATTAGCCTGGCCAGTTGTAGGACATAATTAAAAATTTAAGGTCGAGTTAATTTTTTTTTCCGTTGTGAAAAGACCTTCGATTAACAAAACAAACCGTCGTTTAAATAATCCGCCAACTTAAGTGTCCAAATGAATTAAATGGAACGAAGTCAAAAGTAGACTCAAATTGTTTCTTCTTCATTTACTGCCGATATGAGTTTCTGGAACATTTGCACTACAATCAGCGATTTGAATTATTTAAGGAAATTACTTGCTTTAAGATATAATATAATTTTATTTATAAAAAACAGTAATAGCGCACTGGACCCCATTATGTGACATCTAAAATAACCTCATTCAATTAATTTATTTATTAGTGTTAATGCGATTATAAATAATTTTTTAAAGAAGTTACAAGCTGTATGGAAGCTTTTTTATAAACTTCGACGTAATGTTACCGCTCCTTCTAAAATTTACTTCAAATTCATGTCTTTGCTATATCTATTTTGGTAAACTTTCTGAAAAATATTTTCCATGAATTACAGATAATTGTGAACCAGAGAACTCATATAATTTGCAAAGAATTGAAACTATTGATGGCCTACTTTTCATGTTTATGAAACTGTCCAGGATAACGATAGCAATAGTCAATTCGTATTGTAAATGTCGTGACGCAAAACACTTTTTTTAAAGACACTTTACCTTTCAGAAAAAGCGACAGCACTCTAATAGTTACCATGCTAACTTCATTGTTTGAAGAAGAAGCTTATGAATAACAGAAAGGAAACTCTGGTGCATTATCTACAGAAAGAATTTACGGGGCACCAAAAACTCACATTTTCCCAGTAAACAATAAATAACGCCACTAATAATTATTGTAAGAATTTTAGTGCGTTGAATGGAAAGTACACACGCGAATAAACCTCCATCATGGATTTGCTTTAAACGGAAAGAGGCTCTGCGTGTTTTTGGGCGTAAAGCTTTTATCGTTCGTTCTCCATAATTTATAAAGTTTTAGTTACGAGTTTTATAAGCGCATCTCCTGATAACGGCAGAAAGGGTAAGCAGGCAGTTTACAATTTCCAAATTTATCTTCAAACGTAGCATAAATCAGTGTTATTAATAGCGGAAAGTAGCTTTCTGTGCAATTACTCAAGCAATAGAAGAGAGATCCATCAACAAATCTCCGAGGCCAATACTAGCCACAAAAAAAATTCACTTCAATCCAATTCCATTTCAATTCCAAAAAATAATGGGAATCAAGTATAGTTAAGGCTCAGTTAGAAGAAAGGTTGATATTGATATTTGTTTTTGTACTGTTGTGATATGTCCGACTCTGATGCATGGTTGAACCGTAGTACATTGGTTGTCCTAATTATTGTACCTCGGGAAAAGGAGATTTTGTGGTTGGGTGAATTTTGACGAGAGCAAAGACAACGTAATTACTAACTCTTTGACAGTGCATCGCAGAAAAGTACGTTTCAGAGGTCCACTAATCAATTGTTTAGAAAAACGTAACACACACTGATGATTCAAACTTTTCGAGTAGGTTTTGGATGGGTTTGAGCTGTCTTTTACTTTACATGGTCTGAAAATTTAGAAACAGTTTGAAATCTATGAGTTGTCAAAGTCGAACTACATGAAATAAAGACAAGAAAAAAACCCTGATTTTTTTCAGTTTTTTCGCCAAACTGCGTGTCTTTAAAATTATTTTATTTACATATCATCAAATGGCATTAAAGTCTGCGTAAAATGAGACCTTTTACAATAACGTATGTAATTCCGAATGGGCACAGGGATCTACTATTGTATAACTGTAGGGTACGAGTTGCTCACTGATCCCATTGGATCAGTCGGTCAATTGCCTCCTAAAACTGTCGCAGGCATGGAGAAGGGAATGCTGCGACCCCACAGCGGAAGGCGTGAGAATAGCACCCAAAAGCCGTACTGATCTGATGTAGGTTTTCTATGGTTTTCCCTGCACCTCTTTAGGTGAAACACCGGGTAGGATCCTTAAACTATAGCCCTGGGCCCTATTCAGCCCTTCACAACCTTCAACATCACCTCCTTTTTAATTTCCTTCCTAAGGTACTAAAGGGGAGTTGCCTGTTTCAGGAACATCTTCATGTAGCCTGTTAAATAGTATAAAATATTTTCTTTTTTGTTATCAGAGAGATTTCTAAATAAACCACTCGTCTCTAATCTGCTCAAAATAAAAATTTATTTTTAGAAAGGAAATTAGTAAATCTGCATGATGGAAATTTTCATGTTGAGGTCTCCCGGATGCTCGGCTCAAGATTCCTTTCTTATTGAAACCCCCACCCTGCACGTATAGTTTCTCAAAATATCTGAGATATCCTAATTGTATATCTCAGCAGTAAATTTTAATGGATGAGTTCGTAAAGAGGAGTGGGCTGAAAGAAGTGAGAGAGAAATATGAAACGAGTGAAGGAGATGGGATGAAGTAGGAAGTAGGGAGAGAGAGAGCGAGAGTACGGATGTCTAACGATTTCAGAAGTTGTGCAGATAATAAAGCAGTTGATTGAAACTGTAGCGGTGATGAAAATTGCCTCGTCTGATGTATATCACGGCAAACAGAACGGTATTGGCTGTGGACCAACACTAGCACAAAGTCAGTGTGTTCGGTGGGGAAAAACTCCAGACAGATCACTCGATAAATATCTCATCAAACTCATTCTTGCGAAGCTAAAAAGTTACACAAATTTAAATGAATTATAAAGTGAGTACTTCAACGTATCACTTTCAATATTTACATTTATTTATACCATTAAGCTTCTACGAGGATGTCATGTAAATTTAAGAAAATAATATTAAGCAAGATAATGTGTCATTAATAAAACAAATAAAAAGTTATTTAGAAAATTGAATAGAAATTATATACATAAATTCAAGAATTTAATTTATTAATGGGTAATTTTAATACTTTACCAATACCTGCAAAAATTTTGAAAACTCTTTTCTCAGTTTGTCCCTGTTATTAATTTACATTACTTATTTAATATTTTTACGTTCTCTATAAAGGCGTACTTATGAGACGTGCATATTAAGAGTTAGATTCGCTAATTCAGCCAGGATTTTACTATTTTAATTTGAAAGTAATTAAATTTAAAATGGGGACTAAAATATTCGGCTTGACAATATGTAACGGTCAAACGCATCTGTTCGGACTTTTCCCCTCTCCTTCAAGACATTTGGGGGGGGGGAAACCACCCGATGCCGCCAAATCTCACCAAAATTGGGAAACACCCCACGCGCGCCGTGATGTCTGGTTTTTATTGTCCATTGGCGGTGTGGAGTCAAAAAAAAGGAGACAGTATTTGAGCCAAACTGTGACGCTCAGAAAAGAGTAACCATAAATGTTATTGGTTAATATCAATCCGTGCTACCTTTGTGGTATAAACTAAAGTGGGGAGTAGGTATTAGAAAGGCTTGCAGACAGATTTTTGAAGGAGATTTGGATTTCGAGACAGATTGCTGGTCAGATGATTGGAGTTTAGGCAAGGGAGATTGTGGAGACCAGCAGATGACCGGCATTATGGGACAGGCAGTCCAAGGTGACGAAGATAAACTGAAATTCTTCCTGAACCAGCTAGAATAGCGGCTGTGATCTGGATCGAGCACGATCCAAATAGAAGAAAGACGCTGGAAGGTCCATTATGATGACGATACGGCAATTACCCCTGTGACGTTTTGCTGTAGATTTTGTGTGGTGATATTCTGATCTAAACCATACGACCCTGAGTTTAGAGATAGAGAATTAATAGTTTTAAGGAATTTATTTGTAGTGTTAATTAAGAATTTCTGGCTTAATGGTTGAAAATATCAGCATTGCAATATTAATGTTAATTTGTTTCTTATTAAGTAAATTGTTTTCTTCTTTCTATAAAAGCTCATTATTAATGCATATTAAATTACATTAAAATAATTTATGTCCCCCTATTCTTTTCAATTTACGTAATGAAGTCGGCGTTTTACGAATACACTATAATTGTTGGTATTTCGTACATCTGGAGGATTAATACCTCAAAACGAAAAAAATACTGCGTATTACGCTTCGCTAATATTATGACGTTCTAATGGCTTTACTACTGTTAAGATTACAAGAATTCGGAATAGTGCTTTACTCCTATTCCATATTTTGAAGAAGTTGTGTTATAATTTTAATATAACAGTCAATTATTTTTCAAATTCCAAAATCAACTGATTAGGAAAAATAATATATGTTTGGGTTTCTCAACGTAAATTCTTGCTATTCTGGTCTCGAGTATTCAGTGTATTGCAAATTGTTGACATTGTCGAGATTGACGTGTTGTTTTGTAGTTTTGTTATAACATGGTTCCTCCAATGTATTCCCCACACAAAGACGTTGTGGGTTTACGGCTACTAAGCCCATCCAAAGTCGAGCTCACGTTCAAGAATTGCGGATGCTTTGTGTGGACTTACGGATCTGTGTGTGATGTGATGTGATGTAAGGAACGCACGGCACACAAGCCCTGCGAATAGGCGAAATTGCGAGCGGCTGAAGGATGAGTAGGCTGTTTCTATGAGACACATAGTCACCAACATACATAAGTTGTCAATATTTCTTGGCAGTGCAATTTTTTTATCAAATAATGGCGTTTACGTGCCCAGCGTGGCCGTCTCGGCGAGGCGAAATGAGGTTCTTCCGAGTTGAATGAGCTTTCGGGACTGAGATTGAACAAAGTAAAGCTGAGAAACGCGCGACCACCTATAAAAACCAACACTGTTCCCAGCTACCAATTATTTGCTGAATTTCACACGAAGAAAACGAAGAATCTGAAACGACTGGCAATTCCCTAGTTCGTTAACTTTTGCATTAATTCTAAAATCTCTAGAAGTCGCAACTAAGAAACATAACGAATTACTATTTTTGAAATATTAGTATACTCATCCATTAAACGAAAATAATCTTGGAAACTTCGCATTGTAAATTCAATGCATACTTTAACAGGTACGTTACTTTGTTTACAAAACGTTTCTTTATTAATATTTCTACGGTACTTATTTAATGTTCATGAATAAATTTCAATTTACACTTAAAAATTTTGTATTTTTAATTCTTGGGAAAACAATTCATCCCATCAAAACTACATTGTAGTTCCTCTTATACAATTCATCCCATCAAAACTACATTTTCGTTCCTCTTATTCAGTTGGTAAACTCTCAGAGATGGCGAAGAAGTATAAAACGTAAAGCACTCAATAGTTTGTTCTACTCAATAAATTTTAATGTCAACGAATCAGGTAATATTTATGAAATATATATGAGTTAAATTAATTAATTAACGACCACATACAGACCAAGTCTTTATTTCATTTAATTTAAAAGTTAGAAAATCATTTAACATCTGTTTTTTTATTGTTGGTATAAAGGTGTTCAAATAACATCATCCAAAAATCAGAAAAGCTATTAATATTTATCCAGATGTGATTGAACACAATAACCACGTGACACTCCAAATAAGTGAAAGGGTCCCTGGTGTAACAATAAAGGAGGAATAGAAATTAGAATTTGGGAGAAATTATTACGCCTGCCGCTGAGAAAAACGCTGACCCCGATTGTTATCCAACACTGCGTAAGTCTTCTTATTTGTAGGTTAAGAGCCGATATAAAACGTTGGTAAAAAAATGAGCCCATAGGGCCTTTTGACATCAGGCTGATCTATTCATTTACTCAATCTTTGTTCTTCTATTATGGTTATTGTAAGACTGAACAGTAATAAGAAATTTTCTTTTCTACTACATTCAGTCCCAACACTCCTTGCTGTTCTGAAGATTGGGCTTAGCTCCAATCCCAACTCAATTCACGAAGAAATCTATCCTATTTCCTATCCTATCGTCAATCCTAGACAACTCTTATTTCCGGAAGTGGATCTTGATTCACTCTCCCACTTTCTCATAATTTGCGCCATCACCACAAGCTACCAAATCTCTACAGAGTGACTACACAAAGACTATCATCACGACAACGGTAACCGAGTTATTATTTCGTGGTAGCTTGGGTGAAAAACTCTACTACAACGACGGAGATAACATTATATGGGTGTTCTCTCCGAAAGTAACCCCCAGTTTCTATATTTTTTCGGACACATTAATTGAATATTGGATATTAAAGGGAATGTCTAGGAGATTTACTTTGGTGATGATAGGCTGAGAGTTGAGTTCAACCAAATTCAACTGCGTTGTCCTGTGAAGCTTGGGGTAGAAGAATCTTGTAAGCGGCAATTTACGACGAGAAGAACAACGGCGTCGGGCAGGAGCAGCATCATTGCACGAACCACCCCAACTACTATTGGACAATAAATAAGCTGCTCCAGCAATAGCGAGCATTTATTTTGTTACTATTTCCTCTCCAGGGGATTAAGTGAGCTGAACTGGAACCTACGTTAGACGGCGAGTATCGAACATCGGACCTTGAATTAATTCATTAACTGTAGTATTCGTTACAGTTCACTTAACTGAGAAAGAGATTAATGTTTAAATTTAATAAGGTATATTGAGGTTAAATTAAAAGGACGCATACTTTATAAAATAAATTGTCCGAGAGGATTTCTAACTGAATTGCAGGCACATCGTAATTTGACCTAACGTTTGAGTGTCACCACATAATAAATATCTTGTACTACATTTTTATTTTACCGTTCGATTGGTTGACTGGTAATATTGACGGTTATTGACAGAAGAATAATGGAGTCAATAATATTTGTTATAATAAAATAAATTAGCAATGGAAATAAAAAATGATTAAGTCACTAAATTTAGTTGAAGATATTTTTCTAACACCTCTGTGCGTTGTACAAATTTAGCTATCAAATGTGACGTATATTTTGTTTAGCTTATAGAAGAAATATATTTATTTTGCATACGGTTTTGACAATAGTTAAATTTTTCATCATCTCCGAGGACCGTCTGAAATGGGAATAACATGAGGGTAATATGACTAGAGATAATCTGAGCGGTTCTGCTGGGGAAGGGTCGAGAGCGCAGGAATCTGGAGTGATCGGTTAAACACTCAAGCCCAGGGTCCTCCAGAGTAATTACGCTCATCCCTCTAAAAAGGGAAGACAGCCTGACGACTTCTCAAGAATTATGTTAGCAGGAATTGCACGCCGAAACAACTATAATGCATCGGTGATATAAATGTAAGGAAAAAAAATCCTGAGAGATAAGAACACTTGTCAATTGTTAGTTTGCAGTTATATCAACTTCTCAAGAACACTTTCCGAAATTTGGCGTTGGTTTTATGAGTTTCATCTACCTTCCCAGCTTATGTAGGTAATAAGATTATAAAACATAGATTTGGAGTCAATATTGACAAATAAGTATTTTTCCCTCGATTAATATTCTACGCACTGCAAAATTTCACACAGCCTAAATGATAATATTGTCCGCTAAAATTAATGCATATACGACACTAAGGTTTTTAAATCCACACATGACTTAAATTTTATAAAATTATGTAAAGTACGAAAATAGGGAATAATATGGAAAAAAAGGTTAAAAATCTCAAATTTACATGATTTGATTAGAGAATTACGTCTATTAACTATTTTCTTAGGCATTTATTGACAAATATCTGTCTATATTATAATCACAACTAGTAAATTCAATAAATTAGAAATTACTGTTATTAAATAATGCTTCAAGAGTGACAAACACGCCAAGGATTAAACATTCGAATAGTGGTATTATTTGCACACTGAAAAAGCAAATTGCCATCAGTTTAATGTATCTAAATTTTATTCAGAATAAGATTGTATTAAAAAGTGCGGCATACAGAGAAGTAAAAATATTTTAATTTCAATTGCATCATTTTTTAACTAACCATTTAATTAAGTCGAATTTTTATCAGTTATTAAGGCTCTACTTCATACAGACGAAATCAAAAAACAATTTACACTCAGGTGGCATTTTGGTTTTCTAACTTGTAGCATTATCTAATTACTCCATATATGTACTGCAACTATTGCAATAATTAAACATATAATAAATAAAATTGATCCTTGGGGTTTTATATTTTTAAAATCCTCATTACATGAAAATGTAGCCAATCAATAGTGTTACCCGAATTGTGTATTTTTCTGTTTCCAATATATACTGATTTTAAATGCAGATAGCAATCAACTTCATCCAATATACGACCAGGATTAGTTAATTTTCCTCCATTACATAGATCGGAACAGTATTTAATTGCAACTCATGATAATCTTGTTAATCTGATTTTAGCAGTCGTAGTTGTAGTTTAATGCGATTGAATATTTTTTTCAACACAACGAAGCGACATTTTCAGAGCTCTTTGCTCAACATTCGCGATTAAGAATTATGCATGTACAAGTGAAGTAATTAATTTTCCTCTTGATCGTTGCTGTTCCTGTGTGGACGATAAGAGGCAATGAATCAATTTCATTAGATTTAAATACATCTAATTTAGGATATGATTATTGTTTGAGCAAAAATATAAATGTAATAGATTGATGGAACGAACCTTCAATTTATAGGCACTAACAGTTTCACCTTCAACCTTCTCGGCCAAGTTTCCGCAAACATTTTAAATGGCATTTCTCATATACCATACTTTTTACGTAAAACATAATATGCTTAAAACTTCTAATTCGCTCCCTTGTTAGAGACGCTACGAGGTAATTAATGCCACGGGGGAATGTAGTAACTCAAGTACATAGTAATACAGTATAAGAAATATCGAGCCAGCTGCTCCGTACAAGAGTTGAGCTATAATTGAAGAACATACACGTACAAGTATCGTAGTTTCACGGAGAAGAACGCAATATCAGGACCAGTATATCGAAGCAGTAGCCTGCAGTCTTATTAAAAACGTGTGCCAAGCTTTAATGGACTGAGATGTCTGCTTTCAAGCTTGCTTTTTTCCCCTTTTACAGTTGATACTGTATTAATAAAATGAAGGACTCGGTTGTAGACAAATGGCAACAAACTTTAACGATCGAGACATTTGGAATTCCAGAAACTACCAGTTTTAAAAAGACACACACGAATTAAAGAACGAATATGGACGCTTCTTTTCTTTGCAATGTTCATTTATATTCAAATTCTAAGCAGTAGCAGGAGGCTGCTCGAGAGACGTTCTTCCCAACAGTCTGCAAATCGCACAGAAATTGAAGTCCACAATTCCCCGGGAAAGAGAGTTTCTCTAAAATATTTTAAATGGTTTACTCTAACTTTATACGTTTCAATTACAACTAAGATTTCAATAATTTGATTGTCAGTAAATTAAATCATTGTGATTTTAATAATTCATACTTAATTAAATACAATAATTGAATGAGCGTAAATTAATTAGAAGCATTTTATTTAGAATTATAATAATCATTAAACGGTTGAAAGAATAATTAACTCGCTAGCATTAATGTAATATTCCAATACGTAGAAGTGTTTTAAATATGTTATTATCGGTGTTTAAAATTTGTCTTTTAATTAATATGAAATTACTCAAAATTTGGAACTCGTCCAGAAATGGTTATGGCTAAATTGTCTGTATAACAGTACTGAGATGGCCAGAGGCAGAAAATAATATACTTAAATTTCGTCAACCGGTAATCTAATTATTTATTTCTCAATTTTTGTGGACCTCAACTAATCGTATGTAACTCTCTTGAAGGGAACCCAAAAATTGTGGAAGTATAAAATAATTTCAGTACATTGTTGTCTGTCTGTGACCATACTTTATCTCTTAGTTTTAATTTATTATTTTCACTTACTATTTATTACTGAAGTTGGTTTTAACTTCAATTTAACCTAAATGACATTATTTTATCCACAGATTAATTTTTAAATCAAATCAGGTGAACTGATTGATTATTAAAGCTAAGTGATTGGGAATCAGATAATACTCATACGAAAATGGTTGTTTCACGATAACTGTCGAATAAAGCTTCATCTACAAGCTATAACCCTTTCCAATGATCAGTATATTAGCATTATTTGTCGTAGCGTTATTAAAAGAAGAGCATTACTGCGAGGGATACTGAGAATATCTTCCCTAAGGCAGGTTGAGAGACGATTACTTCGAAACTTTCTCCATTTTATTTTGATTTCTGGCGTCTCTTAGCCGCATACGCTTTAAAGTCTCATTTTCTCAGTTCGTGACTAATCTTCAGGCAAACTCCTAAAGCGTCTTTCTCCGTCGAATGACATTGCTGAAGAGATTGTTAGCACCCCATAATTTCCATTCCGTTTCCAACGTCAGCTGCAACTTTAAGTTGTGCCAAAGTTTCCTACGGCGTAGGGCTTATCTTTCATAGCCCATCCTCCAGAAACAATAGTGGCTTTGCTCACCAATGTTTATTTTATCCGACTCACAAAAATCTCAAAAATATCACGGCTTAAGACCGTTTTATGAAGCAACAAACTGAAGTTGCTCATTCCTGAAAAACAAGCTCAAGCTCCTCAAACGTAAAAAAGAAAATACACCGCTCAAAATTCATTTGTTCACCATAGAAGGACATTTCCTTCAGATTTACCACCTGACTTCCAAAAACACATAATACTCATCGCTTGTGTAATATATAAGAATTTTTTTCCCCCAAATACGTGATTTTATGATTTTTTATTATAAACATAATTCAGTTTGAAAATTTTGGAATTTTAAGTAGAGCTCAATACAGGTCGTCTTGCATTAGACAAATATAATTCTAACTGTAATATCGTTTTGTAAGCATAAGGTAATAAGAAAAAACAAAACTGTGTCGGTTTTAATAAACGTTCAAACGTATTCTCATTAGCGAGGTGAAAATAATTAATGGTGGTAATATCAATCACACATTTAAATTCTTTGTAAAAACGATGTAAACCAATTGCTTCGTCAATGCAAGATTGTTGACCTGAAAACAAGTTAAAGTGATAAAAGAGCGTTTATTTTAATTCTATTTAAACAATTAAGCCGATAGTTTAAAGGAAATTTCTAATGAGTTTAAAAAATAATTTTTCTTATTTTAGCTTTAGAAAAAGAGTCTTAGATGCCTTACATATAAAGTGGACAAAAAATTCCTGGAACTGTAGATTATTAACATTTCTAATCACGGAACCTTTCAAGTACAAAGAAAGCGAAATATTCATTGCGTTATATATATTAGATTAAATATTCGTTTATGATTATAAATACGCCATTATAGAAATATTATTATATAATACTGTATAAATTACTGATGTTACCTATGAGAAACAAAACTGTGTACATTAGGAGACAATTATTTTTGCATTAAAAAAAATATTATTGCTTCACATGGCTAAACACTAGGTTTCAATTTGCGTTACTGAAAATAAATAATTAATTAATTCAACTGTTTCCCGAATTGTGCCCTGCTATTTGAAACAACATAATCATAAATGGTATTGTGATACTCAACAATGAAACGTTCAACTCATCGGGATATTCCGCGAACTATATCTGAAAAATTCTCAATACTAATACTCGAGATCTACCGTTTTGACATACAACTATATATTCCCGGTGACCTTAATGTCACCAAAAAATTTTGCGTAAAAGTTTTACAGTTATTGCAATTTTGTAGGACATTAAATCTTAATTTAAAATAAATCCGTGTTGTGTTTATATTGACTTTTGTCTATATACACTTTCTTTTACTAATTTATTTTAAGTTTATTTGTCTTTAATTATGTACTTTATTTTGATCATTTTTAATTTTTAATGTATGACAGATCCTATTTCCTCAATCGAGGATTAATGGAAACAACAATAAATCTAAAATCTAAATCTACTAATATGTAAATAATGTTTTTAAAAGCTATTTTATACTGTAGTTTTGTCGAAAAAACTTTTTAAAATACTTTGAAAAAAGACATATAAATAATTTTTTTCTTATCATAAAATGTCATTAAATTCTGCGGAAAATGAGACTTTTCACAATAACGTAGGTCAATCCGAATGGGCACAGTGAGGCTTCAAACTCAGGGCTCTATTATTTTAACGACGACAGTAAGCCTGGTAGTTCAGATTAGAATCTTAGGAGTGAAAGTAGATGCAACAATCTTTAGCCACGTAGAAAAATATTTACATTTATATGTCGAAAACTGACGAATTCAAGGTAATGGCGTTAGGAGAGAAATTAATGAGTGGACTAACTGATATTTAATTTTATGTACGAAGAGAAAATAGTTTTTTTTTGTTGGAAATGACTCTCGATAAGTCACATTTTTAATTTCGTCTTCATAGTTTCCAGTAGTATCATATTACGCATTGGGCCATTTTCCTCACAATATTCGTAACAGTGTTGGAGTATTACTAATATTGTACACGGCTATCTTCGTAAATATTGGTGATGTAGAACATAACTTATATTAAGCTGGTAGCTCGCGATTTTCTGAGTTGATCATAGTAACATCGGTGGTAAATATTTCTCACTGTTTAGATAGAAATTTTCAATAATTCTCGTCATATTAATTGCGATTGAAAGCAAGGTTGACGAGATTCTCAACTCTTGCAACTGTTGATAGCCAACATCCCTCCAAGAAGCCTTCGTTTATTACTTTGTCTATTATCCGGACCTGATCCATTATCGTGACCGATCGCCACCAGAACAAGTATCCAACCAACCCTGACATCGATCAATCATGTATTGAATCCCCGACCATCATTTCATATTACATATCTAGTGAGGGATTCCATGGCATTCCCTTTACCAGTTGGCGTGATCAATCAGATAAACCTTAATTAATGATATTTTAATTCACCGAAGGCTCATTTACCCTGACAGGCCCACGCGAAAAAGACAGGCAATTCATCAATGAGCGTTGTTGGGTAGCCATTCATCATGATGCAATTACTCCATGCGGCTCCATTACGTTGCTCTACATATAAAGGGCGCTGTTCACCTTCCCTGGCCTGTAACGAACACGAGATGGGAAGCCGAGCACTCGAGGATCGTCAAGTCTTAACGGTTCAGGTAGCTATAAATGCAGATTTATTACTATTTAATGAGCTTGTTAACGAGGCAGAGACTAATAATCTCGTGGTAAAGGAGCCGTCTTACAGCATGAAGTCACGGGATCGTGACTCTTATACGTCACTGTTATTTTGACAAAAGAACAACTTATAAAAATTTTATCGTAAATAAATATCACAGTTCCTATGAAGTAACAAAGAAAATATGTCGATTCGGGATTTAAAATATTCGTTATACCGCTATTTTATCTCTTCTCTTTTTCTTTATCATAAAATCTAGAAGAAATGGATCCAGAGTAATTAATAGAAAGATCAAAATATTTCCTACAGCTTGAAAATTGGAAAGTATATATCATAGTAAGACAGTAATGTACTGTGCTACGAAATTTAATTGACAGTGTATCGATGATGGATTTAGACACGTTTTAAAATGTGTCTAAATCCATTACCTTTTGTTCACAATTTTTAAGTACTAAAAATTCTAAATTGGTTCCCTTTGGAGAATGACCGTAGTAACTATTTAGTTTATTGGTCAATAACATGCTTAATGACTGCCTGAAGTGAAATTCAGTTTGATAGGAATATTGAAAACATTAATGTTAAGGTCAAAGACTATCCCAATATATATCACTTTCAGCAAATATGTGTCGATTTCAGCGGAATTGGAAATGCCTGAAAAGAAAATGCGAAATTTTTCAATACAAAACGATAAAATAAAATATTCTCCCCGTTTATCAAGCGCCCTTACTTACTCTAACGACAATTCGTGGCGATTAAGTTTCCAGAAGTGGCAAATTACTGTATTCTCCCAGCTTTTAAGTCGTATAAATTTTTGTCATCACAATTCTTCCCTTCAGATAAATCTCCTTCAAAAGAACTTTCAAATGAATGACTGATAAATTGTTAATTTTTAATCTATTGATTTTACTCACTTTACATCTAAAGAAAGGAAACCACTTTGAATATTCAACTGTGTAAAATTATTTTATTTAAAAAGAGGCCTAAGATGAATACACACGCATGAATGCAGAAAATATAATTATTATAATATGGTTTATTTTGTGGATATTTCTAAGCGGCATAATATTCCGCGAATAATATTTAATACGCCCATAAAATACTGGATATTAACATGATAATAATAATTAACTTGTTTCTTTTTTGTAATATCGGGAGATGTTTACCGCAACTACATTCATCTTTAATCATACAACTTACTGTCGTCAAAATAGGAGAGCCCTGAGTTTGAATCCTCAATGTGCTCATTTGGATTGACCTACGTTATTGGAAAATGTCTCTCATTTTTAGCAGAATTTAATGCCATTTTATGATATGTAAATAATATTATTTAAAAGAATTTTATACTTGCGTTTTGGCGAAAAAACTGAAATAAGTCAGGGTTTTTTTTGTATTTCTTTCATATATCTGGACTAAATCAACAGTTTGAAAACTTTGTGGGTATGTTTGACTTGTCAATGGTCTGAAAGTTTAGCGAACGACAGTAAAAACCCTTCCAAAGTTTGAATCGTCTGTGTGTCTTATGATTTTTTAAATAAATTAATTACTGTTGTGACTGTAGTTACTGAAACCCACAGAGAATTTATAATAGAAGTTTATTGTTAATATAAATCAAATACCTTATTTATACCTGAATAACAAGAAAAAGTATAGTGAATAATAAAACTTCGACGCTGGGAAGTTTCTGATTTTAAATTATTCAAGTGACGTCGATTGAAAACTTACCACAGCTAAGAATAGTGGAGTGTTTGATCGTCCCGCGGACAGTAACTGGTCGAGGTGAATCCACTGATGCGTTGAAGCGTTGAAGCGTTTATTCAGCGCTACTCGAGTGACCGCATCTTGTGGGAGATGTGTGCCTGTCTGAATTGAGTAAACAACGCACACCGCCCTTCAAGACGGAGTGTAATGTTCCAGATTTAATTAATTTGTACGCCTGATGTTTGCTCAATAGCTCTCACTTTATCTGCTTCTACAAACTCGAAGCTCGTGATATTCTACATCTCGCCGAGAGGCCTTCGTTCTTTATTTTTCCTCATTACTAAATATATTTGAAATGGTGGCAGACGTGAAATTATGTGTCACTATATTTACATAAATAATTTATCGTCTAATAGACTCAGTTAAAGGAATCACTGGCAGAATCGTCCCTTTAACACAACAGCGAACAGAAACAAGGAAATCATTAAATTTCAGGTTGATGATAACTTTCTGTAATAACTTAAAAGAAAATAGCAGTGACAATTAAAATAAGATTAACAATAAAAATTATAGCCACACTGATAATGAAATTGTGTTATGTTTGAAACATCATGAATTGAACGGCCGACATTTTACACGTCGTTTTCATATCCGAGACTCCAATCAATATTAAAAACTGTCAAAAAATTTAATTTCTCTCTTACTGTTAATATTATGATCTGAATTTTGTTTTTTTTTTCACCTAAATTGCGCTCTGTTGTTAATGGATATCTTACTTTTACGAAAGGAACGTGTTTCAATTCTACATTTTACACGTCGTTTTCATATCCGAGACTCCAAACAATATTAAAAACTGTCAAAAATTTTAATTTCTCTCTTACTGTTAATATTATGATCTGAAATTTGTTTTTTTTTTCACCTAAATTGCGCTCTGATTTTAATGGATACCTTACTTTTACGAAAGGAACGTGTTTCAATTCTTTCGAAGTATAAGATACTTAAAAGCCGTAATTCAGTTGTGTGGATGATATTTGTTGTTTACAAGCTAAAATTTTTGATTTTTTCCTAATCTCCACACTTCGAGAAAGGTTTTTAGACATTTTATAACGCGGTCCATGAAAATAGACGTTATATTACCCGAAGAGTTATTTGACGTCATTATTCTTAAAATAAATCTATCAATTCTACCCATAATTTAAAATATTAAATCTGAGATTGGCCTACAGTAAGTGTTACGTGAATACAGCTGGTACCTGTGTTTAGAACAGTCCAGCTGCAATATCTAGTTGATAGTACTGTAGAAGTCAGGCAGAGAGGCAATCAGTTGCTCCTCGGTTTCAGTATTGCTCAAAGTAGCATTCTATTGTTAATCTTAAAATTATTTTAAATAAATTGGATCTCATTTTAATTCTGAAGTCGTTGAAATATACTAACTGTGTGATATTTCTGTGATGGCTCAGTCCTACCATGTGTATTTTCAGGACATTATTCAAGGGAAGGTTTTGGAATTATATTTTACGTTACCAATACTGATGGCAACAAATACCTTAAACCACTTATACAGGAACAGGGAACGATATTGGGAAATGTGGAAAAGTAAATATAGAAGTTGTAAAGAAGAGTTGAGCGGCAGAGCGAGTCGTTTAATGAATTTCCATTGGGAAGTTTCGTTGTGCTCTAATCCGAATGGCGTCCACCATCCGCCGGAGAACTATATCCGAATACTTCCCATTCAGTTCCTCTTTCAAACGTGGACAGTTTGTTTATATTCAACAATGGAGAAGTTGTCAATTGCTTTATTTTAAGTTTTAAATAGCATTATAAAGCCTCGGCAGAAAGGGACTGCTGGAAAATTCCATTCACATTGAAATCCACGGCTTAGCGAAGTTAAAACCTGAATGAAAGGAGTTTCTGTAAGAGGATTATTGTGATATCTGTGTAGTGGCAGTAATTTTTACATTCCTTCTCGATTAATTCTGCGTATGTAATGTAGAAAGCTTTGCGGACATGGTTTCTGCATCCGTGGATTCGTGGCCACAGCGGAAATATCCAATTAAAGACGAGAGGTAGCTGACAAAAGCTGATGGAATTAAGTTTCCTGCCTTAAAAAGGGGTACAAATAGAATTTTAGCGTTGCGTAATGTTGCCTGAGAGTTACTGAACATGCACGAAACCAACTGAGCGAAATGAGGAAACGTTTCCGCATAATTTATTTTCATATAATAAAGACTTCAACTCGAAAAGCTTTATTAAAATCTGTAACTACGCGGATATAAAATAATGGCATTTCAGTCCATAATGCGCCTCAACAAGTTGTAAGTTTATTATTAATTTAATTAATACAAGAAACTAATCTCCGAGAATATATGACACTAAAATTTTACTCATTAATGTACTCTAAGTTCATGCGCTAAATTTTTGAATCCACCTACTCTCAATAACAGGATTTTAAGAGGTCAGTATTTATCTTACAAAACTTTTACTTTCCCAGTGTATTGATTTTCATTCACATGTTGATTCCACAGGTGAAATTTGCTGAAACGTTGACTTATAATAAATAATTTACGGTTTATGAACTGCGTAAATTGTTTATTACATTATTATTTGTTATTCTTTGAAACCTAATGGTTCTGCAATAGTAATTAGTTGCCTCTCTGTTTTCAGGAATAGTATGAGGTATTTTTTTTTCTTTCGTTAAAGCCAACCTAATTAATTTAAAAATGGCTAAATTTTTTAAATTGAAGTTACCATGAATTTATAATGAAATGTATGCTCCCAAAACATTTCCAAATAAAAATATTCATTATTTAGAATGGAAAACAAACTAGTAGTGCCACCGTCATGAACAACTCAACGAAGTCATAGAATCTCATAAGTACAAACAAACATCATTTATTAATTAAAAGATTTTTATGATTACTGAACATGTAAAATTAATTGTTAAATTACGTTACCCAAGCAAAAAGTAATTATAAAAGTAATGTAACTGTAACTATTTTAAATTTTTGTTAATTTATACCCTGTATATAACCCATAAATTATGTAAATAATTTGTAATATATGTAAAGACCTAGACGTTCATGCGAATCGAATTAAAATAGATTCCTAAATTATTAAGTTGAAATATTTATTAAAATTACGAAAGTTGACTGATATTTTACAGTTACATCGTCATTACGTTTTATTTTTTTGGAAATGTATGTAATATGGTGCTGTAATTTAAACTGGAAAGAACAGATTCTTTTCATTTAATTCATTACAATCTTTCCTCTAAGGACTTCGGGAAGTCAAACGGAGTAGTATGAAATTGTTTCTGAGAAATTGTTTCCAAACAAGTGATAGAAATAAAATGTTTATTTTCCAAAACATAGAGCTGAGAATAAGTTTGTAATTATTGGATTTTGTGGAACTATGTATTTATCGCGTTCAACAGCTTCTAGCATTGCGTTGCGTGTTGCCGAACTCTTCACGCACTTTTTATTTAAAAATTGAAACATGAAAGAGACTTGTGTTTTCTTTAAGAGTGTTTATTCGGTTCAGGAAGCTGTGAAGCTGAAAATCACTTAATTGACATAATTTATTGAGTAAGCGATTGACCTCGGCCAATGTGTCTATGTTTCTATCATCATATTGAACAAAAGACATTCAGTTGAGTTTTATTTTCGTTGATGAGTCAGGCATAGAAGGATTTTACTAGTGTTGGATCACATTTTTGCTCAGATCGTTGTGACGAGATTGACAAAGCTTGGAACTAGGCGCTGCAAATTTTCTCAGGTAGAATCGATGACGGGTTGGCTGAGAGTTTATAGTGCTGTGACAGTGTTGCGTTATAGAGAATTGTGGTGAACGTCTGTGGTGGTAGCCCTGCTGCTGGGTTCTCCCTGAGGCCGATCGGCAGCGATGTGTTTCACCCGTAATCGCTTTCCGCTCTACCGCTTTGCGCTATTCGTCAATGCATCAGTAATTGATTGCCTTTTATCCGCGCTGTTTGAATATGCAATAGCTAGTGTGTACGGGAAAATGAGTTACCGTATTGTGGTGTGTACAGATGGGCCATGTTACAACTCGGGGAATTTATTCTACGACGAGGTGATACTCTAAGACCGCAACGTACAATGGACATTTGCATTTGGTGCTGGCGGAAAACGAGTCCACACTTTCCCCGTGTACCTCGTGTCGTGTCACATCGCACAACACTTCAAAGCAAGCTCCGTTGCTTATGGAAAACTAGCCATACGCCCATCACACGCATCTTCCTGTGGGGAATCTCATGTAAGCTGATGATTCTCAAAATAATAAAGAATAACACACAAAGGTTAAAACCTATTTTAAAACTGTTACCTGCCCATGACCACATTAACATTTAGTAACTGTCATTTTCCAATATTTTTGCTGACCGAATCAAATCATTCCCTGTTCTCTTAACCCTTGTGTAGTCGCGTGGGGCCTGGGAGGCCTGAATATTACAATAAAATAGAAATAACATATCTTCAATAAAATGTACTTTACATTTTAAATAAAACATAGCAGAAAAGTTAAACTAAAATTAATACTGATGTTTCACATAAGTTTTTTAATGATGAAAAAAAATTCTCTTGCTCGTCGACACAGAAGTCAACGTTTTCTTATTCCAATTTTTGACATGACTAACTAGACGTTTCAATCAGGATAGTAATCCCAAATACAGTACAGACAAATTATTAAATGTGAAGTAATTTTCCATATTTGCCTATCATGATTCCAATTACTCAAATTGCTCCATATTTATATATGTAGTGCTTTGCTTGTTTGGTCCAGCTCAACGTTCAATCCAATAAATTTATGAAGTAGAAAATCCTTATAGAGCCATTGTACTTTGTCCAAATATGGTAGTCAAATGGATTACTAATGTGGGGAAATTTAAAAATAATATAATACCGTGTTTGCTTCTCATAAAGGTAATGCACGCACATTTGTACATGAAAATGAGTAATCATGATAATGGAAAATTGTTATTTTGGAGGGATTGGATTCGGGGAAAATGTGCTGCGATAGCTTCGCCATCCCCCTCTTTGGAATTGTTGATTACAAACAGTTAATTAAGTGGCTCTTTTGTCCTCGAATTGAAACTATCTTCTCCCACAGATTTGGGGACGTGTTTACCAAACGAACTGCTATGAGCCATCGTGTGGTTTCGGGCAATATAGACTGAGCTATGACAGAAAATATCAAATCGGTCGAAAACGGTAAAAAAATATTCATAGGAATAGAACGGCTTGGATACGAAACTCCCTCAAAATATGGCCAAGTTAAATATACTCAAAACCTGGAGAAATTCACAATTACATACCAAATAAACTTAAATTTAATATTTCAAGAATGTTTGTGTAAGGAATTAATTTCATAGTGTTGGTATTAACTAGATTTCCTGAAACTTTACTTTTATTGTGGACCTCTCTATGTGCAAATTAACAAATTTCCTTATTTATAATCTCTTTAAAGAAGGTTTTCGTATGTGAAGTTCGTTCAGTTCTGCTAAAATGCGACTATATTTCTTCTGTAGCTTCAACTGTAAGCAACTTGTATCACAGCATCCGAAAAAAAAATTAAGATTATTAATTGATATTCAGATGATACCAATATAACGTTAAGATTTAAAATAATCTCGTTTCCTCATGCAGGGTGAACGAAAACAAATGGTAATATATGACTTTTATAAGTTGTTACTCGAATTACTCTTAATTAACTAAGCGTGAAGTAATGGTAAATAATTTCTTGAATTAAGAGTTGAATTAATAGATTTTTCAGTTACAAATAAAAGCTAAAAAGACATTAATTATTTAAGACTAAAACAACACTTTATTGAATAATTTTACATGTTTAGTGATAAATTCCAACGTCTAAACATTTCTGGCCGGTTATTAAGAATATATGAGTAAAGTACAGTGTAATATTGGCTTTCAATGGTTTTTTTATGACTCGAAAAGCAAATGTTTCCGTTATACTCTAAATTAACATTCACAAAGCGATTTATTCATCCAGCACAAACATGGTGGCTTTCCACTAACAGCGTTAGTTGCGGGAAGATTATTCTACATTGTCGTTTGTTACAATCAACGTCCATTAACGAAATAACATACGCCATCTACCTTGACCGTTTGTGTTTGAGCGATCCGATTTCAAATTTCAACGATTATCAACCGAACGACATGGAAAAACATTTTTCAATTTACTTTATTTTCGTCATAAAAGTCTTATAATCGGCAATTAAGATACTCGTGGAAGTCGCGATGGCTAAAACCAATCATCGTGGCACACAACCAACAAACCTCGGCAATAGAAACACCGGTAATTTATTCAGATTCCCTACTCTATCATGAGCTATTTTAATTTGTGTTTCGGTCTGTTTATCAACTCCTGTACGCCAGCCATACATAATTAATTATAATTTCCGAAAAATAAAAAAATATTATTTAATTATTTATTGTTTTTGCGGATTAGGGCGAAAATTTACGTAAAGAATAATTCACCAACGAATGGTGTTTATCAATACGACACAAGATAATGTTTGTAATTGAGTAATATTAAATTCATTTCATGTACAAGGGATTTTTGTAAGAAACTATATGCTGCAGTTTGTGTGGGAATGGATTTTGAAATATTTTGAAATCCCTTCGCGTTCTCAGGCATAATTTAAAGGTTGGCCAGATGGCGACTTTACTACCCTATTGAAAATCAAAGAATTGACTTTGCGGAGCATCTGCCTTTTTTTAAAATTGTACGAACAGATCCGCGCTGGTTAGTCCTAAGAAGTTAGTTTGAGAAGGTTAGCAATATTGAGACAGCAACAAGAACGTCGTCAACTGGTCTGGATCAGCCGAGCTAGTAGCTGAGACGTCCTTACCGCCAAGCTAGCAGACGCCACGACACAGTAGCAAGATAAAAATTCATAAATAGTAAACCAATGGTCCATTTCATGAATTTAAAATAAAACATGCTTTATTGTAAAAAAAAATTATACAAATAAATTTGTAGTAAAAGTCGTTTTGCTCTATGCATTAAACTAAAATCCACTGAAGAAACCCACGTGATCAGCAGAAAAAGAAAATTAATATAAAACTGTATTAAATCAAAGTTCACTTGAAGGAAGCAAAGTGGCACGGTGAATAAATGTTCTCGAAACTTCCCTTGTATTATATTTTCACAGTTGAATTTTGTAAGAACAGGTCCTACGGAGATTATTCCCATAGATTGAGAGAAATAGAGAATTGGGAACGAGCAGTCGTGAAACTCAGCACATCTTGGCAGACACCATTCCACAAATTAATTACCCCGCGCAGCTGCTATCGGAGCTCCTATTATTTCTCCATTCCCGTTTTTGCGGAACTACCACCATATGCACTAATCCACTTCTGATGTCGACAATGAAATGCAAATGCAGTCAAGGGAAGGAGAACCAGATGCTACGCAGAAGGCTTCCTCCAGAAAATTAATAAACATTGAAATCGGGGCCACTCGGGCTACGAACAAGATATGCCAGCAAGTCAATTGAACAGAGAGTAAATTCCGGGTCTGTCACCTCAGATTCATCTATTCCAAGCTATTACTTTTATGCTCGCTTCCTGAAGTTTGGAACTACTGTCGTAGTCAAAATAGTAGAGCCCCGAGCTTGAAGCCTCACTGGGTCCATTCGGATTAACCTACGTTATTGAAAAAGTTCTCATTGTACGCAGAATTTAACGCAATTATGTGATAAGCAAATGAAAAATTTATTAAAGTATTTTATGCATGCGTTTTGGCGAAACAACTAATATAGGTCACGTTTTTCTTCTTCTTCTTTTGTTAATGCTCGGTTTTGACAACTCTCATATTTCAAACTATTGCTTCAAAAGGTCTGAAAATTTAATAAATGACAGTGCAAACCCTTTCATACCCATCCGCAGAGTTTTAATCATCTGTGTTTCTTACTTTATTCAAAATTAATTAGTGGAACTACTAACTCTAGGACAGCGCATCACAGAAGAGTGGTACAAAGCTTTTCTTACAGTAGTTGAAAGTCGTAAATTTAAAAGATAAGGTCAAAAATATGGTACGAAATTTTTTAAAAAAGTGTACGGAGAAAGGAAAAGTTTATTGCATCGGGAGGCTACAGTAGGGTGGCGCCCCTGCCGTTGGCCTGGCCCCGACCTTCTTCCGCGCTTTCTAGTTGTTCACGAATTTTATTTGGAGAAAACTTTGCCAACAGTGTTAGAACCTGATATTGTTTAAAAGCCTCCTTTTCATCCGTTTTCTTCGTCAAAACGCACGTATAATATGATTTTAAAAATCTCTCATTAATGTATTATTCCCAGAATTTAATGCCATTATACCATGAGACCTTTCACATTAACGTTGGTCATTCCGAATAGGCTCTACTATTCTGATGACAGTAAATTTATTATGAATAAATTAAAAATTAACTTTTTGAGAATTACGATTTTGCCGAGTCGTATCAAGTATATGAATTTTTTGAAACGAAAAATTTATCATTATACGTAAATCAATATAATTAATGTTTTTAAAAAATAAAAGAAAATTTAATTTAATATCAGTGACATTTTCTCAGAGACATTATGCATCATTTTCATTTAATTAAATCGTACAAAAATAGTGTTTTTGGACTTGAATAACAAAACTATCAATACGTATAATGAATGTATTATTCCAAGGAAATGCGTATACGTCTCATACCTGCGAAACTGCCAATTAGTCTTCCTTCTTTTGGAGAAGACGCTTTGAATTTCATCAGGCCTAGAGTAATATACACGCCACTGTTGAAGACCTACTCAAGGTTTCATTTGGAAAGAGAATAAGTCTCGACTAAGGCCATTTAATCCCAGAGAGCCGCAAGCTTGATGTACAAACGAGACAAATTCCAACAGAGGGGAGATCTATGGCTTCCTATTATAGTTACCAAGAGGCTCTAAAGGATCCCAGAAGTCCACTACAAAGCAGGTTTTAACGCTGACAAGATTGAACAATACCAATGCACATAATTTCTGGTTCCATCAAATTATAGCATAGTGTTACGTAAATTTAAATCATTAAAAATTTAAAGGGAATTTTCTTTTAAATGTACTGAGAAAAAATTATGTATTCCGATTTCAAAAACAATTTTCCGAAAATAAATTATTCTAGTTTGTTGGATTTCCTGTTCGCTTCTATCTATTCTACTTCTCATTAACCTCCGCAAGTTAACAATCTATTATTTGACGTCTGTATCTGGAGAACAAAACTAAAACATTAATTGAGATACTCCCATTTTATTCATCCGTACCTTAGTCTACCCTCTCTTTTAAATGAGTCATTGCAGTAAGTTTATGAATATTAGGAATGCAAAGCGAAACAAAATTGTTTGACATCAAAGGTAAAAAAATATTTTACAGAGAAATTTAAATTGGAGTAACATTCGCCGTGGTGTTTCTCTGATCTTAGAGCTTTGATTCTGTTTTTATGTTATATTGTAATTACAACAAAAGTTCTGCCTACATTACTAGTTAATTAAATTTTTTCGAGTTCTCTATTTCCGCGTCAGTAACTTACAACCCTCTGAATCAAGGAGAATTAAAAATTGAATAAAATAATTCAACAGTGTGAGTACATATAATTTTCAGGTGTACGACATATTTCTCACTTATTAAATGACTCCAAAAAAACCGGTCTCAAGTTGATGAAAAACGAGTAAGCAAACGCATACATTTATATGTTATGGAACGTCGGCTCCAAATTGAGAAGGCGGAGACTGCCTTTTTAAGGCGCGAGACGCGATCCGCGCGTGAAGAAGTACGTCTGAAAATATCAGTCAAAATGGCTTGAGTCTGGAGAAATACAAAGAGACAAGCGACAACATCGTCCAGCTGGTCCTGTACTGGCACCGTCCATCCTTACCGCCAAACTAGTAGGCGCCACGATGCGGTAACAAAGTTACTAATCATAAATATTGTATCCCGGTACAGATCGGTGATTTTGGGAGTTCTTATAATGGTTCACCACCCGTTTTTCTCAGGCACTGAGTAAAGATTTGTAAATAATTATTGAAAAAGTGGTTCTCAAGTTATTTTATTTTAGAGACAAATTCGTTTGTTAATCAATGTGTAATAAAATACCAATTACACTATTTTGAATTCAACACAAATAAATTAATTCTTCAACTTACCAAGCTCTAGTCCCTAAGTTTTCGGCATGCTTTAACCAAACTGTCTCAATTAGGATTTTTCAGTCTATTTCCTATGCTAAGAGATTCAATTTAAGGAACATTTCGTAGGTTGTGGTAGAGGTTTTTAATATTTATGTAGGTTGCAGAAATGAATTTAGTTATGACGATTACTATTATCCTGACTGTTTTTGAATGTTTCTTCTCTCCAACAACCCACTGGTTTTCCTCTGCAAGCCACGCCCTGTCGTAATAAATTCTCATCATGGGCGTGTGATTTCTAGGCCCCCTTTATGAAGGGTTACCTTGCAATATGTTTTTTTTTACAGTGGGTGTCCTTAGGGCAAATTTATTGTGTCTCGACACATCATCAGTCGAAGAAGAAAAAAAGCGTCCCAAATTACTAACTCTTCTTTTGACATATCTTGGCTGTATTATTAGAGTTTCGGGCCTCTAGGGCCAAAATGTTCTGTTGTTTTGCCGTTAACAATATAAAAGGGTGGAAAGACGAAAACCAGGTCACATACCCCTTTCTTACCCGGGTTGACACAAATAGATCAGTGGTGATTTCTATGTGTCACCCCCATTGCTGCCTCAATCTGGCCTTCGAGTCCCATCATCCGATCAGCTTTCCTAACCTTAATGTTTCCGTTTTCTGGCCGATAAGATAAATAAATTTCTTGGAATAGTTTATTATAATTACTTAGCTGCTATTCACATTAAGGAGGAATTTTGAAGTGTAATTTTTGATCTGAAAAAGAAAAGATGACTGTAATTCGTCATTTCAATAACCAATCGTGTTCATTTATGGTCCTGACTTCGTATAGCTCAGGTCTAAATTGTTACATATAAAATAATATTAATAATAATGAGGGAAAAAAAGAATTAAATTAATTTGATGTGATACGCAACAATCGCGTACCACAAGGTCAAATCAGAATCATTTTTTCCAATTTTCAATCGAAATTCAGCATAAGATTCATCAATTTGCGGTTGGCAATGTCGCATCTTTAAGAGTAAGGTCTCAATTAAAATGCAGTAATTAAATTTGAAACGTAATGCTGTCCTGTGTGGTTCCATGGCAACGGCTGCTGTAAGTAATAGGACACAACCAATAGCAACAGCCCATGGAGATCTTGACTGAAGTGATGCTCACTTCAACTGACGTAACAACCACACGCCCGGAAAGCGCTCTCGGTGAGAGAGCAGAGAACAAACCTCTTGCTGGGCTATTGGCAGAGTGATATCTCATTTACCGGAGTAACATCCAAGCATCATAATAACCCGTACTTTTTAATCACAGTAAAAATGTGACAACGTTCTAACACAGATACAGTGAAGCAGTGTGCTCTACTTTACAATGAATAACGAGAACTGTAAAATATGTCACCGGAATAAAGTATTAAACGAGTCAAAATAATACATTGTAATACTTTAAATAATGTAAGAGGGAACCCATGAAGTTCCTTTTCCCAGAAAAAATTTTAACACTAAAATTTCTCTTCCTAATACTAAGAAAATCTGTTTTACAAACTCAAATTTACCAAAGATGTCACCCAAAGAGTTCGTAGATAGGAACGACTAAAACAGTTTTCTGGTGTCCTATCAAATTCTCCTATTATTTTAGAACTATACTCTACTAGAATTTAACTGCTGACTTATTTTCTTTTTCATGTTCGACGGCAACATACGCACGATCTTTCTGCTGCCTTCTCCGTCGACTGAAAATTGAAGATTGAATTTTATTTTTCCTCTCTTGTCATTCAGTTCTTAGTTGTAAAAATTTGTATATTTCTTGTAATATTATATTTGACGTATCCTATTTCCTCAACCGTGGACTAATGGATTGAATAATAATAATATAATAATAATAATAATAATAAGAAATACAGTTATTCCACCGCATTACCGTACAATTAAACCTACGTAAAATGGATATCAAAGAAGAAGTTCGTGAAAATTAACTTTTCTAAATTAAAAATGGCATTTTCAGGAGGGCGACCAATACTGGGATGAAAGGAAGTTTGAAATAGTTGGATTTATTGTTTCATTACGTAGGCGGTTTAATCTATATAAATAAAGAAATAGGTTAAATGTTAACAATTCCGTGATTGCAGTCCAAAATTTCACCGATGTAGTTTAAATTCACTTCTGTCACGTTCAATTTGTTGGCTTTCCGCAAGAAAACGGCTGGACCGATATCGGTGAAACTTTCTATAGCTTTTTAGTAGGGCTGTAACACAACCTTAAATAATATTAAACTGTGATCAGCCATATTTAGACCAAAGGGCTTGGACAGACTACTTTTACGTGATATTGGTCGACAATTTAAGAAAGCCTCAAAATTATTTGCAACTTCTGAGAAAAATCGTTCAGGCGTTACTCTGTAGAGCGATCAAATATAATTATTTTATTTATTCAATTAGCAATCAGAACTTAAAAAACAATTCAGCTTAATCAACATTTTGTTGTTTTTTAGGGAGTGGGGGGAATGTTTTATAGACCAAATTGTGTGTCGATTTCTCACTCTAACAATAATAATAGCCATGCATGAAAAACTATAGCCTAAATAAACCGCCATTCAGCTTAAATTATATTAATTATTATTAAATCAAAATGGAATATTAGGCGCATTAAAACGTCTTAAATGTGTATGACAAACACTTTGACTGTATAAATCCAATTAAAAGTAACGTCATTCAACATATTTTTTGCCTCCGGTTTTCTTCAATTGATTTCAGTTCTCAGGCGGAACGCGGAAAGTATCGACTGCATTCTTAATTCAGACATGTCAAATGACATTTCAACTTATCCTTCAGTGACAGCTTTGAAATGAACGAATTTGATGAGATCACATATTTCCAACCTAGTTGACAGTCACAATATTGCTCTGCGAATTATGGAAGTGGGGGCGGGGGCAGGATTATAATTAACATTAATAAGTAAACTAATATTAGACAGGAATAATATAAATTACGAAAAAACTTGATAATTACATTATTCTTAATGACACTAATATATTGTACAAAAATAGTTACTTCATCGCCAAATTTACGGGGGAAAATTGCGTTATATTTGTAAGTTACCGATATTACGTAGGTGGTTATCTTTAAATTTTCTTAAAATCATGCTATATTTAAAAAAATGTATCACAATTAAAAAAACATGAAATCACGTGTTTAAAACTTTAAGTAATGAAATTATTTATAACGTTGTTTTCATTATTTAACATTAATAATTATTTTGAGAGGAAAAAGCTACCACGCTAATGTTACCTAATTATAATTTTAATCTATGGGATGTATTTAAATTCAGGAAAAAAAAGCTTTCTAAGAGGTTTCTATTTACCTTCCTTTCCCACGATATTATTCCTTTTAGAATTTGATTTACTCGATGCATGTATCTGAATTAAGCGTGTCATACATTACTAATTATATATCATCCAATAACGTAGCGTCACAATAAATCAAGTAGTGTAATGCTGGTCGTATACAAAGTTGCATCCAAACTATTGAAAAGTTTTTGTTTTCCGGACAAAATAAATATACTTATAATATAATAATAATTTGGCCTTTGGGTTTATTCCGTGCATATATTTTAATTCATCCTCTGCCATCCATATACTTATACTATTACACCTTATGAAATAAGGAAATATATTGCGGGTCATAAACCAAGAAATATTGTAACAACGTAAGTATTATATTTAAACTAATTTATTCCTTTAAACTTCTTAATTTAGTGCCAATCAAAATATTCCTTCTCAGTTGCTGTCATTTGATGCAACATGATTAAGATTATTACTAAAGGTAATATAATGAACAACTACTATAAAATACGTAAAATAATATTAGATTTAGCAATTTAATTACTTTGACGTCATTTATCATTTAAAATACCAGACTATATCAAATGAAACAATTATAGTAATTTGACACAAGTGTCTCTTTTTTTGAATGTATGAACAACCCTTCTAGTTATAAATATCCAAAGGTTAAACCTGCTCATATTTGACATTTCTCCCCCGTATCTTTGCTTCAGCGAAGTTCCCAAGCAACAACTGTTTCTTAGCTGCGAATGATTAATTCGGTATACATGCTCATTAATTAGTGAGCTCTCAGTGAGAAGGACATTAATAACGCCCTCTGGAGATATCATTAACAGATCCTGTCTTAGATGGAGCTGGCCGAACGAAATGATTAAAGGCACGGTGTTGAGACTCTCTGTATACTTAATTATTTTGAAGAATCAAATTCGTAATGATGTCTCTGAATAAATAAATTTTTATCGTTGTGGTCGAAGCTTTCCGTCGTTTCAATCTTAACAATTTTATATAGGTGCAATGCTTTCATGAAACGTTTAAGTATACGTGCATAAAATTCACAAACAATATAAGTGTTTTTGCCATGCAATAGCATTAATGTTGAATTAATCAACAAAGCGTCAGAAATTTACTATATAGATCAAAAAACATATAAGCAGAAAATAATTACCTCTCTTTCATTTCATTAAAATGTTATATTAAATTTATGAAACAGAACTTAAATGGAGACGCTTAATACAGGAATTATTTCATTTCAATAAAATTATTTTATTTAAAACACATTAGAATTCATGAAATTACATTCAAAAATAATTTTGACAATATTTCATAATTTTTGAGGAGTCACTGTTTTCTTTAGAAAGAATGTAAAATTTAGGAGAAAAAATGGAAGTCCAGACAGGTATACGCTAAACACAAAACTATTGCTTTTAGTAGAATTTTGAAATGTGATTTAACTAAAACACATCTGTAATTTTTCAAAAGCTAGTACATTTTTCTCGGTAGGGAAATGAAACCGAGAAGAGGAAAAACCGCCTCGTCACCACCGGAGAGAAAGACCCTGAATTAAGTTAAAAGGAAGGCAAACTACGGTTTCCTATGTCAGCGGTGCCACCAGTTCGCCGGAGGGAGACACTTAAGCACGACAACACTCGATCCTCAACGTCAAAATCCAGATTTTCGTAAAAAAAAAAATCACAATTTTTTTCACACGTGTTGCTGCTATATCAGTTTGGCGTCCACAGGTACAACGTTGATAGGGTTTAAAATTGTTATCTGCCACCTAAAGAGATTTGAATAATAAATGTAATTTAAAACGAGTAAATCATTTTTAGTGTCATGATCAGCGCATTTTTTCCGTGTCACTAATTTTTATGTGACTAAGGAAACTAAAAAATTAACTTTACATTTTACAGTTTACATTAACATATATTGCCATTAAATTACCTTTTAATTATCTTAAGAGTTTTATTAATGGTAAAATAGGAAACTTCAAAGTATTTATAGTTTTACATAAGTACTAGCATTGGTTTCATGACAAAAGGCATTTTAAATACCAATAAGGATATTATATATAGTGATGCTGTAAGTTTTCAAGTACAAATACTTATCCAGCTGTTAATGAATGAGACTTTAATTGAAAGCCTAGAAATGAGAGAAAAAAATGGTTTGCTTTTTAATTAGATATATTCTTGTTCCTGATTAGTTTTTATATCGACTGCTTCATGGTGTTTGTATTTTAATTTTTGCCTGCACGATGATCTCTGAACAATATAAAAATGTGGAAGAGCTTAGGGATAGTTATTTCTATTTACATTCAATACAGAAGTATTATTGTGAACTTTTTTAAATTAAAGTTAATTTCAACGATTCAGAAATTAAATTTGTATGAAAAATATTACAGCCTAAGATCGTTTGCTCTAACGGATTTTATTCTAGAATCTAGTTTTGATTCGAATTTCGCAATAATTCTTTTTAAACGTTATTGCCTATCAAAGTTGCTTGTAAAGATTTTTAGGCGTCTTGTCTATTGTAGTGCTGGGATCTAGCACACAGTTTTATGTTCCGTTTCACGGTTGTTCCGAGCCATCTCTCTCATTTTAAAGACCGAGTTTAAAAGGACGTTCTTTCGTCCCCCATTCGTGTGCCACTTTCAATGGCTGTGAATTGTTTATCACCAGGCAATCTCAAAAGTTTCCTAGAACTTGATTTCTTTGTTTCCGCTTTTCTTATAAATTATTCTCCATATAATGTCCATTTACACGTTTGAGCTGCGCGGTGCTTAATACAACTCCATGAAGAATAATGAGAATGGCTACATTTGTCATTTTCCTCAACACGAAATCAATCATATTTAAGGTAGTTAAAATAGTTTCGTTGAAGCGCTAAGGATGAGGAAAAATATTTCTAATTAAAAATCAAAATGTTAAACGTATACACTGAACCAGGATATTCTTAATAAAACACTTAACCAAAATTACTGGACCACAAACACATTTATTTCCTCACTTGAAAAACGTCAACATGTTATACAGTAGCTTTGGGCCATATTCAGCTGAAGGATAATTCAGAAAACACATGTTACATCAATATGCACAAGCAGCAAAGGCAAAGAAACGAAGCTTGAACGACAGAAGTCCACCCTTAGTAAGTAATGAGGATTTGAAGAATTGAACGGTGTAACTAATTCCAATAGGTAACCTTACAATTTTTTTTCAGATCTCTGGGATAGTCTTATACTTGGTATTTTTTCCCCGCCTCGATTTATATAATTGATGATTCCTCCATTCTTCAAGACTCATCTCTTTTTCTAACAATACTAAATTTTCGATAATGTTTCCCTAGTATGAAGTGAACTGAACTATGTAAATAAAATGGAAAATATTTTTTGTAAAAGCTAAAACTTACGTTAATAATGTAAATAATTTTAGAAGTTTAGAAAAATATATAATATTTGCATTTAAGAATATTTTCACATAATATATCAAATTATGCATGAAATATAGCTGTCAAATAGCTTACCGACGGCAATATTTATTATTAATTGCAGTGTTGCTTAGGACGCTCCTACAGATTATTTTATGTTCCGTATTCACAGGCTAAAGAGCATCGACGTTTGGGAAGTTGCCAAAATGTTTCCAATTTCCATGAGAATCTCTGAGAAGTTTGCGAGAGTGGAGGAAAGGTGAGCAACACAATCGCTGACCGAATGAGCTACTGACGGGCGGGGGTGGAAATCTGTGTTGCGGAATTGCTCTCTCATCGCACGGAATAAGAAAGTGCATCCATTCTCGAATTCTTGGAAACTCGACTGGGGGAGGGGCTGGGGAATGATATTCATTGCAAAGTGAATTGAATGAAACAGGTGAGGCGAGTTCGTTCGCGAAGCAGGGGTTGTTACAACTGCGTCAGCTTAAAATTCTGTGTAAATACCGACCGAGAGTTCTTCTGTAATTAAGAACGCCTGAAAGAGATAAAATATTGAGAGTAATTGAGTGATTATTTTCTAAACTCGTGTATCAGTTTGCAGTTAGCTTTTAGTTGAATCACTGAACGGACGATCAGTTCAGGCTGGAAAGCTGACATAAGTGGGAAATTCAAAAGAGATTCCTTTTTATAAAATAATCCTTATATTTCCTTGAATAAGTTCCTGTCAGACGGAAGGGGAAGAAAATGTACTTTTGGCAAAATCTTACCAAGGTTTAAGAAAATAAATAACTTATCATGACATAATGGCGTCAATCGTGACTGGCCAACAGTGCCGAAGTTCTAGTAGGCGTGAAACCATAATAAAACATTATACAATTAGTTGAAGGTTTTATTTTTGACTTTTAAAATATCAAATTTCGTCAACTAGCCACATCACGAATCCAAAGCAAGTGATTCTCTGTGTTAAAATATCGGTATGTGTTTAACAAAAATTGGGAACGATAAATTGATAATAAATGTCATTCGAACTACACATGATTTTATTGGTCCACTGTCGTTTCCATATTCAGTGATCTGGACAGCCTGGAAGACGGTGTAGAGCATACATAAGGTATAATTTATGATAATAAAACAATATTTATATCTTTCTAGACTATTACTCAATTTTATATTCCCATTGGCTGAGATTGGAGCTTATAATGTTCTGTGCAAAGAAGATGAATTCAAGAACCAGAGTTTCAATTTTTTTTTAATAATTACTTTCTTTATTGAAATTGTGACTAAAAAATCATTGTGGATAAAATAAAACTCTCCGCATATTTATGTTTTTTTATATTGTTGATTAACGAAACAGCACCCACAAATGACAAAAGATTGACACAATGAGAGTTTAATTTTATCCGTACAGACAGTACAGACGGTGTGCACTACACTAGACAGATTTAATCGTGTTCGAAATTAAATGAGCAGCTGCCTGAAACCAGTCAAAATAAGGTCACTTTGAACATTTTATCTGATATGTGAATATAAAGCGCCAACTAGTCAGTTGACCTTCATACAAAACGATCAGATACAGAAGATCAGATAATCCTGTAATAATGCTTTTTCCCTCAATATAAGAGGAATCTATTACCAAAATTTTGCCGTCGAGTTTTGTTACACGCTGCAAAAATCAGTCATATTAAATTTAAATTTCTTACAATTTTGTTTGTAATTTTGGAAACCGGAGAAAATAATGAATTTACAAAAAAAAATATGAAACACATTTATAGTTCCACAATAGCTGACAAGATTGTAAAAACATTTAGGGACATGATTTGACTTAATATAGTTTAGTATAAAATAGTGTTAACGTATTTGTATATTCGGTATTAATAGTAGTATTAATTTTTTTAAACTTTTATTCCTTTATGGGAATATTAACTGTATGTTGCCACCGGGATCAGTCTATTGTGACGAAATAAATATGTCTATCTATAATAATGATATTGTAAATGTCTTTTATAAAATATGTGTAATATTTTTATGTAAAATGATTATGGAAACATTTCCGAAATTTCCGGTCTATAAATGATAATAATAATAATAATAATAATCATCATATTCCGTAGATCCTGTAAAGAAGCTAAGCTTCAAGGATGTGGAATGGGTCAGGGTGTACATTTATTACATTATTTTATTGTATAAAAGAAAATATACTTATAACAAAGTTTTGTATTATAAACTATAATAAATTACTCTTCTCCGATTCTTCTATAAATTCCTTTATTGAATAGAAGGAGTGGCTAAGCAAAATTGAGCGTAATTCAGTGTTAAATTTACCTTGATTATCGGACAACTGTTTAATTCTGTGCGGCAGTCTGTTGAAGATGGATATCCCTGAATAATGCACACCTTTCTGTGCAATTGACAATGTTTTACATTTGTTATACAGATTATTTTTGTTCCTTGTATTGAAGGGATGAATATCAGAATTATTCAAAAATAAGTGCCTATTTGTGATTAAAAATAACATCAATGAATAAATGTATTGGCACGTCAAAGTGAAAATACCTAACTTTTTGAACAGATTTCTGCAAGAAGTTCGTGAGGAAACCTGACATATTGCTCTAATAACACGTTTTTGACTAATAAAAATCTTATCTGTGCCTACTGAGTTGCCCCAAAATATAATACCATATGATAAAATAGAATGAAAATATGCAAAGTATACTAATTTTCTTGTTTTTAAACCACTAAAGGTGGACATTGCTCTGACAGCATATGTAGCTGAGCTGAGTTTCTTAAGTAATTGATTAATCTGATCAGTCCAATTTAATTTATTATTTACTAAAAAACCTGAATTAGTTTCATTGCTTAAATAAATTATGATTGACGAAAATAACATTCGTGATATAATAGAAAACATATATTTAAAAATATATAAGACAACTTCTATTTGATAAGTTTATTTTTATGTGTTGCTTTTAAGGATGCAGCGATTTCATTGGGATATTGAATATGCGCTAGTGATTACAAAAGAACCAGGAAAGGTATTTTCTGCCGCAAAAAAAATGAAGAAATGACAACAGCTTATGAACCCAAGGCAGCAGAAATGCGCATCTCTTCGCTGAAAAATTATCATTGAGGCCCCGAGTCGCCATACTTCTGTCCCGTTGTCTCGCCGAGCACCGTAAATGTTGGCTTGCTACTTGAATTATTATTTTTAATTATATGGGGAAGCTGCGCAATATGGCGAGAGTGCCGACGTCACGGAATAGTCTAAAGTTTGTGAGTTTGAACTGCATGGTAGAACGCGCTGACGTAGGCGGCTCCGATTTACCGCAATAGTACATTCGGGCGCCGTAATTTATAAGCCGGCTGCAAACTTCGCCCTATAAATCTAATTCCACCCTCTTCGCCCGCGACGCCCTAATGCTAAACACGATTTTATTTCTTTAATTTTGAGACCACTTTATAGCAGCCTTAACTTCTTATTTAATAGAGTATAAACCTGCGAGGGAAAAGAATGGCGATATCCGAGATAGTGGATGTAACGACTTAAATTTACTACTCTACCGCACATTCGAAGCAGTGTTTGTATGTAGTCCAGCAGGGCGTATGGCCTAAGAGTCACATAAAAATAAAAGGCCTGCCTAACATCTTATGTATACCAGGAAGAATCTTTCCACCCAGATGAAAATAAACATCTGACTTTATTACGCGGCTCGCCTTATTCTGTTACTTCGGGAGACGAAATGGCGGAGAAAGTAGTGGACCGATCCACACGAGTAAAAACGAATTCCTTCAACTCTGTGACAACATTTTCCTATTAATAAAAATCTTTTTCAGGAATGTCGCTAAATAAATTATCGACCTTGCATTAATTTTCCATACATTCCGGGCGGTTTTTATGTACGTATAACTTTCATAGTTCGCTTAAATCATACTAATTAAATGTGGATCATTTCTAGCCTGTCAAGGTCAGGATAACACACAAATCATTAGTTTATTACAACAATTGATTATGATGGATGGAAAACTTTACCAATTCGGGCTGTAGTACTTTGATCATGCGATGAACGGATATTTCGTAAATTACTTTGTTGATGCTGTCTGTTTACTTAAATTAAAAAGCAGATATTAATTAAAATAACTCCACGGCTACGCAATTAAAATTTCCTACGCCTTTCTCCTGATTCTTGGAAATTGGAATTATAATTATAATGAATTCATTTTGCATGTACTCAGACTTATGTTCTCTAGTTCTGGATAAAATATTTTTTTTTTAATATTTCGTAGGGATGACAAACAAATGATTTTATAAGAAGCAAATTACATAAAGCCTTTTATGACAGGAATTTGTTTGTCTTTTTCATAAATTTGTTTTGCAAATTATGCAGTAGCTTCGCTGATTGTGCGAAATTTTTAGTATTATTAACCCATTACTATACTTATTCTCGCTTTTAGCAGTAAAGTACATTAATTATGATGTAAAACCAGTTCTGTTTATATATTGCATGGTTATCCACACTGTCAGTCCTATCCTTTTGCCTAAGACCTTTGTAAAACAAAAAAAATTATTTATGATTAATTTTTCTCACGCCTTCACATTTTCCACGCTCGCCTTAAATATTTTCAATAGAACTAAAATTAACCAACATGATTTTACTTTGAAGGAAAAAGCAATTTCGAATTTTATTCTTAATTACTTTCGCTCGTAGTTCCGTACACAACTTTAATTTTTACTAAATCTCCCATAGCTTTTGAGGTGTTTCACTGATTTCGTGAATATTGTAGAATTTAATGACGATAAATTCCTGAGTAATATAGATATTTATTTATAACTTACAAGTATATACGCTCAGTAATTTTTTCCCCACATTTGATTAATGTTAAACAAAGTAATCGAGATTTCCTTGACCTACAAGTCGAACCCAATTATTATATTTTCTATTGGTAGATATGCGAATATTTTTGTTAAAGCTCCCATCATGAATATATATTTCAAAAAATTGGTACGTTGTTTAGTGGCTGTTATAGCATTTGTAAGAAACTATGACGAATGGAATCGGAACTCGCAGTGAAGTGATTGTTTTCTCGTATTTATACGTAACGTTATACTGAAATGAACTGATCAGAAACTTAATTCTCAGTGTAATCCATTACAGTCCTTTATTTCGTTTGGTCCTGGGTCGTGACACGAATATTTACAGCCTTCTCAATAATCAGTAAGTGATCTATTGTTGGAGAGAGAGAGAGAGATTACCGTAGATATTGTTAAACCAATAGTAACGAAAGGTTATATTAATTTACTGAACAGTGTTGAGACCAATAGGAAAACGCTAAGTGTGTAACAGTATTTTTTTTAAAAAAAAAACGACATGGTAGAAGATAAATTATTGGTTTTTCCACTGATGGCCATGCAAGTGGAACAGAAGAGACTGGAAGTAGAATTACCTAATTATTAGCTAGAATGTATTGTTATTTAGGTGTAGCCTCGTGCCGGAGGTTGCCCATAAATCTGCTGTTAATCCTGAAAGGTGTGGCAATTTATCACATATCGCCTGCATCCTCAAGCAATTTATCACCATTTGTAGTAGAACGACAGCAGTTGGGTTGTGCTCTTACCATTAGATTCTCTCTAACTTTAGTATGATAGAACACCTAGAACGCCATTGGGGAGAAATTGACGAAAATAAGTGTGATGGTTAACCTGAATGGAATGCTCAGGACAAAACGGTGCCTTAAAATACACTACGTATGGCTCAGTTGGAGAGACCAAGGACAGGTTCCGGTCAAGATTTATCCATTCTGATCTCTTAAAAACTTTCAATTAAAAAATAAATCTCCGTTATCAGAAAGACCTGAGTAATATATAGTACAAAGTTGATTTTTTTGAACGATTCTATATCTAAAAGATTACACAGGTCATTTTGTAAATTGAAAAAAAAAATCAAATATTTTCAGGTATGTATTTAATGATGAATAGAAAATGTGTTTAAAAATTTTACAATTATTTTCTGTACTGATTATTATGACAATATTGCTGAAAGCTTCAGATTTTAAAAAGTAAATATTTTAGCAAATTATTAATCAGTTTTCTTATTACAGTGGCGACTGCTAAAGCCATTGGGAATGGAAACCAAAAGCATCTCAAATACTTAATTTGTTTATTCTCTTCTCAACATGAATGTTTTAATTTTTTAAACACTAAATGTGTTCTACTTTCATGCATGAATTAAAATTAGTTTCTTCGAAACATTTATTCAAATTAATGGTCGAAGAAGCCTTCGGAATATTCGTCTTCACATGTCAATATAGAAAATGAAATTTAAGTTGAAATCTAAAAAATCTAAAATTTAAATATGCAATACCAAGTTACAATATTTAATACAAATTAGAACAATCAATTACATCTCTGTAATTATTAAGATTCCAACATAACATATTCGTTCATTTAAAATTAATTGCGCTTTTTGTTAACAAAGGTTATAAACTCTATATTATACTGTAAATCAATCAAATTAATTCTTTTGTTTTGTACCAACCCACTCAATGTTAAAACGGTAAGCGGTGTATATGTATACTGATGTTGGATTCTGCAAAGATATTTTATTCGAGAGTGTTACGATTGAGCAGTTGCAGTTGCAGATTTATACATTATTAATAGTATAGACAATCAATTAATAATCAATCTAGAAATACATTTTTAACCAGTACATTGGACAATGTATTGGCAGCAATTCCTTAATTTCGAATCAATTCTTAAAATACTAATTTGTTTATTGTTTATTAAAAATTAAAGTTATTAATTCAGATCCTTCTGATATTTTATTTGAAAATGCATATTATATGATATTATAGCCTCGTATTTGTAAGGAGACGTAATTACATATTAAGTGTTTCAAATCTTAAACAAAATAAAATTGACTTGAGCGGTCCAACGCGCAACGTGTGTGCCGTTAGGATTACCATAGGAGATCTTTTGTTTAATTCTAAAGAAAAGTGTGGAAAGTAAGTAGAAAATATTTTCATTTTTAAATATATTTCAATAGTATGTCTGATAATTTAAGTATACATTCGGATTATACCTGATGATAATAATTGACAATCATTTTTATTCAAATTTTTCCCTAGGTAGTCTCTCCAGAGCAAGCAGATTTACCTAAAACATGCACGTGATGTTGCACAATACGCGAAAGATTTGTTTTTTTTATGACGTGAAAGACCGACGGAGAAGTTTGCTGACCACCACTTCGCTCATTTAAATGTGAACCTTGATTGCGTTCATTTCGCGTGCGCTCTGTCTGCAATTAGAAATAACGCAATCAGTGTTATTCAACAGGTCAAACGAATAATTAGATTTTAGGAGAACTCGGAGCAGCGGTTGAGTTTTAATGTTGAACACTAATCGTTGCTTCCACTGGCTCCAACTGTTGCCGCGGTATTAAACTCCGCCAAGGTAAAGTTCCACAAACAAGGTCTCCGTCAGTTTAATCACCTTTATTTTAATAATGCCGCTGGCGCTTAATTTAGAATCATTGCGTTGTTGGTACTGTAATTGGCAGTATTCCAACCCGAAAACTTTTTATGAGCTGTATACAAGGAAAGGGCGATTCCAAGGTATGCGTTTAAAACATTAATACGAGACAGGCAAAAATTCTTGTAATAAGAGAAAAGACCATCTGTTGAAACCAAAACGAAAACAATAGCGGGTCCAAAATGTGTTTAAGTACTGTTAAGTATTTATAGACGTTCGGCAATGTATGTGTAACACGAGATATACTCGCCGAATATTTCCTGTTACGTCCCTTCAAAGTGATAAAGCAAAATACCTCAGTTAAAAGACGAATAATGTGCAGAAACATGTTAAAAATATAAATACTTTTTTGTAACCCCGAAAAATCTGTATGAGAAAATGAATGATCAGCTTCAACGCCTGAAAAATTCTGCCCTGAACCCATTTCTCAAATTATGTTCATTCTTCGTGTCCTAAAACTTAGAAAGTGAACGAATGGTATTACCAAATTGAGGATAGATAAATAAGATATAAAAATAAATTAAACATATTCGTTCTGAGTCGTAAATTGAATATATGAGACTCATTAACCCTCGAGTAGTCGCGTGGGGCCCGACAGGCTCCACTCAACATTCAAAGCAGCATAATTCATAATATAACCTTTACATGGTTCTCTCATTCTATCAATCCCCCCATCAATATGTTTTTAGAGCTTCTGATGAAAGAAGATGGTTTTACTTTCTTTGGTAAAATAGAAAACAGCCTTTAAACTCCTCCCAAGAAATTCTACCTATGTAAGCAGCACGTGGGGCCTAGTCAGCCTTGCAAGGCATAGGAAAATTTAATTTTATATTACCCTGTTTCCTTATACGTTGTTTGCCACTGTAGGATTCCTTTTCTTCGTTCAGAATATTTTAGTTTGAATCCATATCTGAAATAGAAGGCGAGGAATGGAGAGATCATTAAAGTGAAAGTGACCATGATTGCCCCTTACTCTTGTAGGAACACTACGTAAAAACAAAAGGGAGATACCAGAAGAAATTTTGCCAAAAAAAGAACGACGGCCGCAGACAATACTAACAAAGAGATCGATTTTTTGAAACTAATAATACTTATCAACAAACACTACGATAATTTCATTGGCACTGCTTTATTTACGGTGAATACGATAACAACGTTTCAGGTGAGAAAATGAAACCTGAAATATTGACATTTTATAACTTGACGAAAGGTGGCGTAGATACAAATGACGAACAAGGCGGTGGCCACTAGCACTGTTTTAACATTTATCTGCACAATTAATGCCTTTTTTTATTTGTAAAACTCGAGAACAGACAAATTTTCTAAAATAACTTGCAACAGAACTTGCTAAACCTCCTCTTCGCGAACGAATGAGCAGCAATTATGTTCCAAGAACAATAGGAGCTAAATCAAGTAAGTAATCCCTAAATTAATAGGACAAGTTATACATGCCCAAAATTGGAATAAGAAAACGCTGTTTTTGTGTGTCAACGAGCTAGAGATCGACATTACAAACAACTTCATTACCATTTTTTTAAGCATGGAGAACAAACATTTGAAAAACGTATGTGAAACATAGTATAATGTAAACTAAAATTAGTACCGATATCTTTAATAAAGTGTACTTTAACTTTTACGGTTGTGTTAATTCGATTTTATTGTAATATTCAGTACGTTAAAAAAAACTGCTTTGGGGTCTCACAGGCCCCACGCGACTACTCAAGGGTTAATTAAACATATGATGAAAGACGAATGTAATTGAAAATTGTCACCTTACTTCACAGCCGAGGTTCAGGATAAAGGTTTCAAATATTGAAGTTTTTGATTTTTAAGTGATATAATATTTCTATATAATTAAAATATGACTTTTCATTTTGGTAAAAGGTGTTTTATGTTATTTGAACGGATTAATAATTCTGGATTTAAATGGATGTTGAGACGATACTGTGCTGTTATACAAGTGATTATAGGTGATTAATTCCTGTAAGACGTATATGTGTGTGACATATCAGTGCCGCAGGACAAAGTAATTCGTATGCGCCCCACTGCGTGTTGCTAAACGAAGACGGCTAGACGGCTAGCCATTGTGATATTTGCAACACGAGAAACGCTGCCCGAGGCTGAGAAAGATGTATAATTAAATTGTACGGGAGTGACGGGAAAATAAGCTGTGACAACAGCCACGACAAAAAGCGCGCACACATGTTATAACCATTTGCGGATCAAAGGGATTATTTGGCCCAAGTTCCCCGTATCACGACTTCATTAACAGAGTGAGCTTGTATCCTGCTTATTTACCCACAATGGCCGTAAAATTCACACATATTCTTTCATTATCCTGGTAAATCCTCAATCGTGTATTGTTCCCGGCAGCCGATAGCATTATGCAACATTAACAATACATTTCATAGAGCATAAACAGCGAACATCCTTGTTGCAAAAATAAAACTAGGCACCGACAAAACAACACAATTAAAAAAAATTAATAAATATTCCCTGTCGTCATTCCAGATACCCAGAAATTTAAGAAGAAGGTTGGTGATATTAACACGCTAATTTGTACATATTTTGCATTAGTTAACTATAAGATACCTTTTGTTATGCCATCCTGGGTTTATACCACAGTCAAAAGAAGGTGATATTATTAACGGAATATCCATGTGGTTATCGACTAATCCAATATTCTTCTAATTTATAATTTTACCAGTTTTATATGTACTATGCTGTCTACTTTCAGAAAGAGTTGCATTGGAAGTATATTGTACAATAAAATATCCACAGTATAAAAATGACTCCAATTGACTTTAGAACCAATGTAAAAGGAACTACTTAAAAGTTTGCTTCTACTCAATAGAAAAGTTTTTAAATGCGAAATTACATCAGTCCATTTTGAAATGTATTTTTTCATATTCTAATTTATTTTGGGTCGTGAAAAATGAAATTAAATAAATTTTTAGCTATCCCTCTCTACTTTCCACTTTTCTATCAAAAGTTTAACCATTTTCCCTCTGATTATTTTTCGATTTTGGATTACAATGATTGTAATAAGGCAACGCTATCAGAGAAATAATAATCCCGCAATAGACCTTGAACATTTTCTGAAGTTCACGAATTTCATTACGTTAATAAATGTTATTAGCAGTAAAGTGCCATTATCTTTATTAGAAATGTCATTAGAACATTAAAGTTGCCACTTTCGGGGGGAATGAAATAGAGCGCTAAGTGAACATACGCCTGCAAGGACTGGGAATGATTAGAATCATATATAAGGCACACGAACGTTATGAAATTAGTAGGTTGTGGAGTTCCATATGGTAATGGCCAGGGGGCGATGAAATATAGGCAATCGCGCACGCCCACCAGTCATAGCACCACATCAGCATCAGCCCTTACGACTAGCTCCCCCATTACTTAGTATTTGTATTTTACTTCGGCGCGCTCTGCAGAGTTTGCATAAAACCCATAGTAATATCCGAAGGCTATGACTTAACATCGCAATGCAAACAAAGGACGTTCTTCTCTTTGTTTTAGAATCAAACATACAGCAAAAATTCTATATTCTCATTCTAAGTCATTATTAATAATTTAAAAAGTTATTTTTAGTTCTTAAAATTTCTCATTGGCATATTATAAATTAATTAAAAAGAATAATAATCGAAAATATTCAAAATGCAATATATACTGATATATATGCATAATATTCAATTTAAGGACCTGTATTTCGCAGACATTTTTATTTTTTGCCTTGTAGAAAATTGTTAAGATACGAATTAAATTCAGTCCCTGTGAAAATTATACTTTCGTATAATCAGTTTACAAAAGGGTGTACATTACAATGCTATTAGCATATTTAATAAACTTCCCACCTCCATTAAAAAATTAAAAATAAATCAAAACAAGTTCAAATACGAACTAACTAAGTTCTTACTAAGCCACTCCTTCTACTCTGTTGAAGAATTTATGGAGCTGAATGTATCATAGGGTAGATATTTATAATTATGAAAGATAATTATGAAAGAACATTATTAGAACACTCATTTTTTAGTATAGGATGTAAAAATATTTATCAATTTTGTATATAAGGTACAAATTGTATGTCTTCTGTATTGAACTTAAGAAAATCTTATTATAAGTTAAAAATTAATGAATAGTTACAGTATATTTTTATATTAATAAAGCAATCTATGTAAAAATCTCTGACTCGTTCCACATCCTTGAAGCTTGTGCTTCTCTATAGGATTTATGGAATATGATTTTATACTTATACTCTCTCTTATATCTGGCGTATCTAAGGCTGATTTTACAGCTGCAATAAATTGCGGTAATTCATTACTACGTACTTATTTAAATATAATTGAAATATAAAAATATACTTTATTTTATGCATTTGCCGTGGGCTGCATCCGAGTCGTGATACATAACCACTTGTCTTATTAATAAATAAAACCACCAAATTTGCCAGAAATATACATTAATAAAATGAAGACGAAAAATTAATTTCTGACCAATTTTGGCAGTTAAGTTATTTATTTATTAAATTATAACACGACGTTTCGTTCCTTTGTTTTTAACCTCCTCAGGTGTGAAAACAATTACAAAAATAATAATAATTTATTTATTTATTTCATTTACTTCAAATATGCCTTTATATCACTAAGGAACGAAACGTCGTGTTGAAAATTAATAAATAAATAACTTTAATTTCATACCAATTTTGGGCGTAATTTTTTGGCTTACGTTATTATACAAGAATATGCCAATTTTTTATTTGAATATGTTCTAATTTTTATTTTATTAAAACAAATTTTATATTTATTTTACCCCAATAAAAAGTTTATTTAACTTATCCATGTCATGAATTATGAGTGAAAAGCATATTTAAATGTAAGCGCTTGCACAACGACTTATTAGAATTTTTTTATATTGTAATAAGTGAATTGCAGAAATTTCTAGCAATATTAACTCACTTCCATCTGGAAATATTTATTTTTCGCTAGTATCTGTTTCAACTCGACGAACTAACTGTATTTGACTTGCTGCAAGGTGTTTCAAGACTCTTTCCCCCTTTGTCAGCTCAAATATAATTTAGTGGGGACCCAACAAACTTTTGTTAATTAGAACGTATTTACATTCCCCTAGATACAAACCTGGAAAACTCAAATGCCCTCGGCCAGTTTGTTAGACCAGACGGTATTTTTTTGGTTTACCTCTGAAAATATTCATAACTGTCCTCAAAAGCATCAAATAAAAATTTTTGTGAACAAAAGTTGCAATTCTAGTGCCTTTACTTTTCAATTAACTTCATATATACATGATCTTCGGGCAAATACATTCAGTAACTTAGTTATTGTAATGTATAATTTCTTTAGTATCGTCCTTATGCCTTAATGTATGTTAAAGTTTTTAATAGGGGTTTTCTTGCAAGTCCAATAATATTCTGCAACTATGTGAATTTTGTCAAGAATTTAGATTTAGATTTATTGTTGTTTCCATTAATCCTCGATTGAGGAAATAGGATACGTCATACATTAAAAATTAAAAATGAACAAAATAAAGAAAATAATTAAAGACAAATAAACTTAAAAAATAAATTAGTAAAAGAAAAGTGTATATAGACAAAAGTCAATATAAACACAACACGGACACACACTGGGAAACACAAACAAGCACACACTGAGGAACACGCAATGGAGTTTTAACTACTTGGACCAGGAAACTGTCTTTCCGTCGTAGCTCCAGGCAATACATGAAACAAACAAACCAAAGAGCAGAAAAAACTGAATAGAAATTTTAAGATATGTAATGTGCTATTTTACAAGACAGCTCATTCAACACTTTTTGCAGGAACCTTGATTTAAATACTAGAAGGACGATTAAGAAAATCCTGTACGCCATTTAAAAGAATAGTTTTACTCTGCTTCACGAAGCTTTTGTAGGTACTATTTTTAACCTCTGGCGGAAGGCTGTTGTATAAAATTATCCCGGTAGGTGTAGAGCAAGGCGATGCTTGTCCGACCTTAGAGCTGAACGATTTCTAGTCGCATATTCATGAAACTTGCCATTTGTTTGAAACAAATTAGTGTTTTGCTTTACAAACTTTAATATTTCGTGAATATATACGCTCGGTAAAGTAAGTATTTGCAAACTTTTGAAGAAAGGTTTGCAACTCGATCTAGAATTCGTGCTAGAAAGTATTCTAATTGCACGCTTTTGCGGATGATGATATTTTGAATAGACTCGGAAAGAGAAAATCGTGTATGGACTCGCCTCTGACGTCATCGTGGCTCTAACACGCGCCTCGCCGTAGCAACAGCACGAACAACTCTTTAAGACATTTTTCATCGTATCTTAGAAAAGTTTATTAATTGGAAAACAAATGGTTACTTATATTATTCCCCCGGGGTAAACTTATCAGGGAACGCAGCTGTCGGCAAGGAGGAAGTGGGGAGTCCCGTGGGATTAAAGTAGACGACCGTTATAGTGCGAAATGAAATGAACTTCAATTAAGCATATAGCTCCTATAGGAATAATTAAAAATTCTTTCCGCACATAGTGAGTGCGATCACGGGTCTTGTTTTTATGCGAATCACTTTATTATCTTGTTTAATCTAACTTACTTCAGTATACGAAAATTAATGCCTTCAACAACAATCTTCACTGCATATATAATGTTAATTGTCCTATTCAATGTTCAATAAATTTCAGTAATAATTAAATATGTAGAAAACATATTTCCATAATTTTAATAAACTACGATTTTTTTATTAACTATTAAAAACCCCTAATCTCGGTTAATGAATAATTTATTATTATCAGAGTGTTAAATAGCACATCTTAATGAAGAGTTCAGATAGAATTTGTAAGGTTAGCAATTTGGGCGTGTAAGCATGGAAAAATACGTGTGAACATTAGTTCACATAACAAAGTGCAGTCATTCATTTCAATAAAGCGTAAATCGTTTTAATTCCAGTTCATTTCTTCCGCTGTTTAGTGGAAATTTTCGCGAAATAAAAGCCATTAGTTTTGAAATTGCTGGTTTCCATCAACGGGAAATTCCCTCTCACCACCACCACTGTATGTAATGTTTGAGATATGCTAAGTAAATTAACTCTAATTTGCAACAAATTGTAGGTAGGGTGGGAATCAAGCTGCAAGTAATGTACACAACTGTGAATGTGTTCTGATTCCTGTTCCTGTATTAGCATATATGACCAGACACATATGATCATGCTGCGTTCATTTCCTCGTATTACGTCGACATGACTTTAATTTGTCTAGCCACTCAACCAGTTTCAACCCAAATCATTGAATAAATTGCAAAATCTTTTTGTTAAATATACAAGTAACGGCTGTTCTCAATCCGTAGACTATAAAATTTGGTCATTCCTATTTTGGTACATATTAATTAGAAACAAAAATTTTCTTATTTTTAAAGCTTACTTTCAAATTATAAATATAATATTTACATATTCCCATATTGTCTATCTATTTTTATGCAAGTTCATTTCTTATAATACTTTAACAACTCAAAATTTTATTAGTAATTTCAATTATATATGTATAAAAAACAAGAACAAAGCACATCAGCTTATTATATATTAAAGGTTAAGATTGACTATTATTTTAACCTTTACCTTTAATTAGTGGAAAAGTTAATTAATTATGTCATTCGGGTATATTTATAACTAATACACTAAATCTTTGCAGAAGCTCAGGAACATTCGCTTCGGAAGTCTGGAGTGGCTATATTTTTTGAATAACTGCCATTAAATTTAATTAATTATACTATAAAAATTTGTAAGTAAATTTTGATGGTTATTATTGTACAATCATGTTTCTCAAACGTCCACAACATTCAGTAAATACGTTTCCAATTCCTGACGTACTTCGATTAAGTTTTTATTTTATAATTCTGTGAAATTTGCAATTTCGATCAACCTTTTGATGTGACGTGTTACCGTATATACTTAGTTGTACTTTTAATAACTGTTCGCCCCTTTATATAAGTCAATTTACAGAAATTCATTTGAATCTCCTCGATATTGGTTCAAATTTTCCGCGCTCAGTTTCCTACTTTATCCACTTGGCATCAGTTTTAATTACATCCAACTCCCTGTTTCCAATACTAACTTGATACTCGCTTAAATTTTTTTCTTCATCTCCATTACGCAGTTGATAATTCACATAATATACACTCACCCGAACAGAGTCGTTTTTCGGAATGATTTTTCAGCTATGTACAATATTTTTACTTATACAAATTCGTCATGCATTAACTGTTATAATTATTTTTCTTATATGGATCACTTTTATATTGTTCGTCGTGATAATTCACTCACCAATATGTGGCGATTTGTCTTTTGTGTTTCGTGAGAGTTAATATACTATTTATATCCCTATTTCATCGCTTTCGTGGAAACGATTAGCGTAATCAGGCAACAGAGGGAAAGCTGAATAGATAATTCGTACTCAGCCAAACTCCTGAGGACAACGACCCTTGGTCGGTGATATTATTAAGTTAAACTAAAAGGTATAAGTATTTTACCCTCCGGTTCTCATTCCGGTCATTCTTTATTCACATCCACACCGGAAACGTTATCGACAAAGACTGCATCCTCCGAGGGAACAGAAGTTTTTCTTCAGCGACGAAGACTCGCATTTGATTAATAAAAAATTAGTTTAAAATATGGGCAGTTATGCATCATTCTTCAGCACAGACATTACTTTTCTCAAGTTAATATTTAGCCTCAAAACCCGTTGTCAAGACTTGAATTTTGATATATTGCAGAATAGATCAAAGTTTTAATTGGGCAGTTACGATTTATTTAGTGGCTTGATTGTTCCTGTTACACTTCAGCAAATTCTATTGCGTGGTAATTACTAATTTGATATCAAGCGAAAGTTGGTTTCCATGGGAATTTGGCCGATGTAAGGAACAATACTCCTAAGTTACACTTAGGTAATTTGTAATGGACACAGTGAAGCTTCAAACTCAGTGGGCACTACTGTAGACTTCAAAATTGTAGATCCCTAAGTTATTGACAAAGATCGCTTTTTACGCATAATTTAATGCCATTTTATGATATTTAAAAGAAAAATCATTTTATACATTCGTTTCGGCGAGAAAACTGAAAAACGTCAGTTTTTCTTTGCCTTTCTTTTATATAGCTCCACTTTGACAACTTATGGATTTCAAACTATTGCTTCAAATCGTCAGAAAATTTAACGTAAGACAATTTAAACTTTTGGGATAGGTTTGGAAGATTTTTCACTGTCTGCGTTTCTTAATATTTTTACATTAATTAATTAGGGAACCTCGACTTGGTCTTGGACAGCGCATCGCAGAAGAGTGGAACAAAGATTTTCTAATAGTGGTTGAAAGTCATAAATATTCATTGATGAAGCTTCCCTCCCGCTCCAATAAACCTTTCCTTTCTCCCTACACTTTTTAAAAAGTCGTACAAAATGTTGGAGCGTTAAGTAGTTTATTCCGATTGAACAAGGTGATGCTTCAAAGTCAGGGACCTACTATTTTGACGACTACAGTAAATACAGATGCCGACTGCCACTTGTGGAAAAAAATGTGATTAAAAAAAGTCTCCTTACAAGCAATCATACCGTGTAATGCTTTCTGATCTCCGTTCTGTGCAGTCCGATATGTTTTCCATGACCGGAGCTCCAGTTACGAGATTACGCGGGCTCGGCTATGCATAAATTCTGTTGGGAGTGGGATTAAAAGCGTGCGAGCCCTTGAAATATCAGTATGGAGGTCGCGTGTAAGGTGTGTTGTGTTGAGTATTGACACGGAGGAGAACACCATCCATCACCGTGACGTCACCTTTTCGCCTTCTGTTGCGTCAAGCGTGACAAGGCTCGCTCAATTTAAGACTGCCGCTTCTGCTCGATCCTTTTGTTCCTTCCGCGACGCGTTTCTCACTTATGCCCAAACAAACTACCCTTTGTTCTTATCATCCTGCCGCTCAAGCAGAAGAAAATATTACGGTTAGAACAGAAAACTACTATTTCGTATCGGGTTTCTGTGATGCTGTTTTGTATCGAATTAATTGCACTTAAATCTATTATTCTCTTCCCTTGTCTGAAAAACACAGAGGTAGCGGTGAAGTCTAATTTTATTTAATCCTTAGTGGAATATATTGAATGCCTTCTTTGAAACAATAATCCTTTTAAGTCGTTTAACTGTAAGATATACGTATGTAAATTTAGTCTAGCAGCACACATAGGGTTAAAGAAAAAATTTATAAAAAAACTTTTGTAATAGTAGTAAGTTTTATTGAACTGTTTTAATGAATTATGTAAACTTAGAAAAGTAAAAAATTTCAACTACTTAGGTCCTATACTCAGCAATCATAACAAAAACTCCACAGAACTTAAACGCATAAGTCAAGCACTCTATTCCTATGCAATTAAAAGGGAGTTGCCTGTTTCAGGATCACCCTCATGTAGCCTCTTGCCCCAAAAACAGCAACAAATGTGGTATTATAAGGTTAATAATTTTAAAAAAGTATGAAGATGGACTAAAATAGAAATATATGCGACATTAGTAAGGTGGACACTGACTAAGAATGACGAAAAAAAGAGAATACTTGAAAGGGACATTCTGTGGAAGAATTATGGCTCATGCTGTGTGCTGACCTATAAACGGTGTAAAAAGACTAGCAAATTACATACTACAAAAATTATGTAAACTCACAGTGTTGAGACACTGGAGAAGAATGGAAGACATTACCCATGAAAGAAATTAACCTTAAGGTAGTAAAAGAAATGGAAGACACAAGCTATGATTAGTACATGAAATTTTGAAGGATTCACAAAAAAAACTCAAAATAAAACTGTGTGGATACAAGCCCAACAAAAGAATAGATGAGAGGCTATCACACAGACACAGGGACTGAAATTTGAAATTCCTGTAAATGAATTGCTACTGAGCTGGACTTTTAACTGTGTGTTAACAACACTCATGTGTAGCAATGTACAAAATTTTTATTTTTGTAAACTTGTTTTTTGTTGAGTCATTTTCAAAATTATTTTCAAAAATTGGCACTTAAATATATTTGAGCTTTCCTTAGTTAATATGTAGGGCTGACCATTGTTATCAATTGTCAGAATTATTTTTAAAATTAATTAAAATTGTGAGAAGTAAATAATTTTTTACTAAGAATTTAAAAATTTTAATTGCTGAAAAGCGCCAATTTTTTTTCACCGTTAGTACTTGAACAATTTGAAAAATAATACTTGTGTTTAAAGATATTAGCATTTAGAATATGTAAAAAAAATAATTAAGAGAGTATCTTAATAGTTGTGATTTTTTGGTACAAGAAATCATGAAGCTGAGAAAAACATAAATTACTTTTTTTCAGAAAAATGTTTGATTTGAAATTAATAAATTATTAATTAAAATTATTCTGCAGCATATTTTACACCTTCCTTGTTTTGTTTGGCAGCTTAATTTTTCCGTTTATTGATTTTATAAGTATATTAATCGATTTTCTAATTTTTTCATATTTTGGCCGAAATTTCAGTCCCCGTGCCCCTCAAAGTGGCTACAAGACTGGTTAATTACTCTTTTGCGGTATTTTGCTTTTACAACTAAAAATCATTTATTAATAAAAAATGATAGAAATGAATGAAATATAAGAAACACAATGATTATCACATTAAAAATAAACAGTAAACAGGCATGCAACAAACTGAAATTTCAATTATAATAAAAATATTTTTATTATATTACAAGAAACGTTATGTGACGTAGGGAATTTCCGTATCAAAACTTGGGAGTTGCAGAGTGTCACAGAACACGGTATAAGAAATTCAGAGCTCTTTGTCCCCTTTTTCATATTTCACGAGCAACGAAACAACGAGGGTCGCTGTCTCCAAGTACACAAGGCTCCACAAATTTGTCTCTCAAATGTTGCTTGTAAATGATTTAAATCCAGGTAAGCTTTCCAAAAAAAATAATCTCGAATGTGAAAGCAAGACAGAATATCCAAAACATAGATAAAACTTAACACATTGAGTTGAAAGCACAAAAATTTTAAAATGAGGTCCCAGGCAACACATTACAGAAATTGTGTTCGAAAGCTTGGATATTACAATAACTTCAAAGAAAAATCCTGAAGAAGGTGTGAATATGAAAAGAAACGTGTTTATCTTCAATTTTAATAAATAAGTCTGTCAGTAAAAAAAGTCAAGAATTACTGTTATGAAAATTCTAGTTTAACGTCTGTTGTAAATTAATAATTATTTTCATCAACAGTAGTAGTACGAAACGAAGAATTTTGTGAGGACAGTCTGGCTGAGAAATGAACTTTCTGTTATGAATTGTATACATTAAGTTAAAAATTCAGCCTCTGCCCCGTGTATCGTTGTATATAGGTTTACAATTCCGAAATTTCTGCATGAAAGCTATTTTATATCAGCTGGAGTACAACATGAGCAGTGACCCGCGTCTGCGTATCTCGTACTCAGTTGATGGATTCGTTAGCTGATTGTTGGTTGTGACAGGTCTATTTGGCTATGTAGAGGTCTCGCCGACGGTACAAGGTTTTAATGACAAAGGAAGGGTCCATTTCATGATTTTAAGCGAAACTGAAATTATATTTTGGCTTTATCAGTTCCGAAACCTCTGCGCTAATGACAAGGAAATTTTAACTATCTGAATGATTACTGTTTTGACGACAGTAGTGTAGCCTATAGGCAATATATCAATGAGAGGAAATAACGTAGGTCAATCCAAATAGGCACAGTGAGGCTTCAAAAAATCAGGGCGCTACTATTTTGACGACGACAGTAGAGGATATTGATGATTAATTGACGGTCATATTAATTAGTTTCGCAGTTCTGAGTGTGGTTGATAAGTGCCGCTGGTTTTTCGCGTCGTGCTTTTATGCGAAAGTTTGCGGGTTAGGCGTAGAGGCCAAGTAACACAGATTCCAACGTGGAGGAACCGGTCCTGAGACTTTGTGTCGGGTGCCTGGGGTTGGAGAAGGTGACTGCGGAGCAACGGAAACATGATACCGGGGCTCAGGTTTAGGATAACAAAGTGCCAGGTCTATTAACTGCTGGTAAAGTGTTAGGTGTTCCGGACACTCTCACGTATCTTGAAAATGAATATGCGATCGTGGCAAGTCACCATAAAATCCAAATACAAAGGCCTATATTTATATTGCTCTGGTGTGTATCGGTGAGGATCGTCGAAGGTGTCCAACGCCCTTACACTCAGTTCTGATAAAGATCGAAGTTTCGTTCCTGCAGCCGACATCACTCACTTGAGCAACAACAAATCTGGAGCGGTTGAAAGAAACAAACCAATCTAATAAATTAAATCAATCCAAATTAAACTGCCTTCTTACTCATTTATCCTCCAAGAAATCAGATCAAAGCAAGTACATCACGACGTTGCGTTCCTTCCAATGGAACATTTCAGGTGCAATAAAAAACTACAATATATGTAACAAAAGCAAAGATAGCCACAATTATAAACATGACTTGCACACCATTAAGAAACATTACTTAACAATCCAAGAGAAAGAAACTGAAAAATTTTTGATTAGTGTTGAATATTCAGAAAGTCATCAAGCGGAGTTCCCATGGGGGTGAAAGTGGAGGAGAAATACATAGAAAGAAAGCGAAAACAGCCATAATTGGAGTCGAATCAGGAGTAATCGAAGTCGCACTTCTTATTTTATGTCAGAAATAAATTCAGCAAGTCGCCAAGATTTTAGGAATCAGGGAACGCCAGTGATGATAATTTTTGTCAGAACGTAAATATAATCTATTTATTGAACTTCTACTCTCCATTCACATTTTTCGTCCACCATTAACCTGTAAATATTCAAACGTTAAATTTACACGAATCAATTTTCAAAGGTGAAATAATTTTATTTACAATTTTCTAATTTACGGAATCAGTTTTTTTAAAAATTTATTTATAAAGGTCACATCGACAGAATCACATATCTTTCGACAGCTCAAGACTCTAATACACTGCAAACGAAATACCTTAATACGCACAGAAGTGATTGTCATTATTTTCATGTGTAACTTGAACTTCCTAATTGACAATACGGAGCAAAGTAAGGAAAGCACTCAAAGGAAATTATTAATTGACCCTGTGAGCCGTAAGCTTTCCAAATGTTACAATAACATGTTTCCGCTAAACTCTGTTAAAGGGTATCCTAAAAAAAAATAAACGCGAGAAAGGTTGAAAATTCTCATTATCCTCGCTTTACGTGCGACTAACGAGGCTCACAGACAAAGTAATGCGACTTGGAATGTTACCTATTATTAGAATCTGCGACGGGGGGGAAAAATGGCCACGGTGAAAACTATTCTCCGAGATAATGGGAAATAACGTTCATGATGAGACGCGGAACCTTAGGAGATAAGACCACCTCAAAATAATAAAACGTCAAGTTATGAAACATCATACAAGTATGAACGAACGTCCAAAAAATACAGTTTGTGAAGGTAAAAATTTTTCATCCACAAATTTTATGTGGTATAATATCAGCAGAATTACCATGACTGAAAAAGCTTATTTGCAAAACTGTTACTAAGTTTGCTATTCAGGTTGAAATTTTCTAAAAGTTTTAATACGTACTAACCACATTCACAGTACATTCACTTTTTTCAATTTCAATTACGTAAAAATTATTCCACTATAAACAACGTTTTACACTACTCATGAAGTTTTGAATCACGTCAAAGTTGAACACCTATGTTTTCAATTGGCAATTTAAGAACAACCAAACAGTATAATTATAAATGAAAACTACCAATTTTTTAAAAAGAATTTTATAACATTATAGAAATCTAATTTTTATTTGGGGTTTTTAGATTTAAAATACTCTAAATCCATTGTATATTTACTTAATGTTAAATCAAAAATATTTTATGAACACACATGAAAATTGTAAGATAAATCTGTTATCAATATTTTGTTGATATTAATTGAATAATTTTGAAATATTTGCTTTATATACGTCAAATTTGTATCAAATTTCCAAGGCTGTTTTGAAATGCCAGGCGTAACCAAAATCAACATAATATTGTCTTTCAGGATATATATATATATATACATATATAGTGGATTCATAAAATATTAAGAGAACAAAAATTTAAAATTTTTGGAAGTAAATGTATTTTACATACACAATACTGTTAATGTTAAAATTAACCACAAAATATTTATTTTAGAATTAAACGATAAAATTAATTACTGTAATAAAGTATAATAAATTCTAGTTAAATTACACTTTGTACACCTAAAGAAGTTCTAGATAGGAAGACGTTGAGTTAATTTTTATGTTATTAAATAATTTTTGATCAATTAATTGCTTTATTCATTAATAACAATCAAAAATTTGCTAAACTACGGTTCAAAATTTGACTTTAACTTCCAAATATAGCACCAGTTATAGTTTTCTATTCAGCTGTAAGTGTAAAACTATATTTTTAACTATTTTTTAATCAATTAAACTCCAAAGTATTGATTTAAAAAATCCGATGTCATGAAATGAATAAAATTATGAGTTCAGATACTGATGAGGATCCCAGTGCGTGTTTTGGGTCAAATATGCAGTAAAATGGAAGCCAAAATGTATTCTGTCCTTAATATGGTTTTATTCCTAATAGAAATTTATTTTACAAAATTATATTTACACGAAATTGATTTCTATGATTTTTATATTGCAATAAAACGCCTCTAGCTTGTCGGCTTTATTAAATAAGTTCCGAGAGTGTTTTTGCCGGATTTCACGCAGGAGAAGTTGTTCTAATATTTATGGGAAAGATTGCAAACTGCTAGGGAGACGTTTCAGACCATGAAGATACCGGAATCGAATTTTCCGATGCACGGGGGATATCCAGATAAGATATATTGGGGGAGACTCGGTCTGTAAATTATAGAATAATGTGAGATGAGGGACCGATGTAATGGGTCCAATATTAATGACATCATTAGATGGGAGTGTGATCCCGGGGGATGTCATTGACTTTGTCATGATTTATAAGTCATTATGGACACTCGGAAAATCAAAATCTCAGGGTTATAGTCTGCCCACTTATCTGCGAGAGGAATCTGCTTGTGAGAATGTCTCAACGGGACTACAAAGAGATTATTTTCGTAACCGGCGTTTGCTTGGAATCTATTATGAAATCTACTCTAGAGTAACTTTCATTTTTGTATCACGTCAACTTGGTCTTCTTGAGTGTTTCTCTATAAAAATTTTACACAAACTGAAAATCTTATATTCCATCAAAGCTTTCTCATAACCGAGTCCTAAACTTATCATTTCATCTTCATCCCTTTACATTGATCAGAACGAGATTTATATATTGAAGAAATAAATTCTTAGAGGTTAGGATATTATAATTAACATAAAATCATTCTTAAAAATAAATATTTGAGTCAATTTTGAACTTGAAAATGTGACGATCTACTTGTTCTGTCTCCATTCGAAAAATATACCAAAATCACAAATCGAATTTGCATAATGTTATCTCAGCGAATTGGAAGTATCACTATTAATTTTAACCCATACACCTAAGATGATGAATAAACAATTCTTCCCGTGTTAAATGGAGTTTAAGCCACGACGTTTCGATGGCGTACTCTGCCATCGTTCTCAAGTGAAAGGATAATTTTTCCAGTTTTGAAATCACGCACTTGTTAAATAATGGTGTTTTCTCTTATACGCACACAAAAAATCATTTTTGAAACAATTCTCAGCAGTAAACTGACCTACTAAATTATTTATTGTCAAGGCAATATCATTTCGCATTCTTAAACTTTATTTACAAGATGAAAGGAAGGTTAGGATGTTTAAGGGTATCTAATATGTCAAAAGTCTTATTTAGCTTTCTATTTGTTACTTTGTTTTTGGTTAATCAGTAGTCAAAGAGGACGATGTCGAGAACTGATATCATTTAAATTGAATTAAATTCCGGGATCTAGGGAGTGTGGGTAGGCACTCTGAATACACCGTTCCATGAATGAGGAAGATGAATTTGTAAGTCTAGCTACCCAAACGTTCCCGGAATACATTAATAATATAAAAACATATTGCACCATTCTTGGATCTCATTGACCATCTAAGCTGCGAGGGTAACAGACAGCTCCTAGAACTGAAAGCTCCCTGGAAGTTCTTGAATAAGAACAGTGAATGGAGAAAAGTCAACCAGTTATTCTCCTAAGATATTTTCACCCAACATCACTCATTTATTTTGTTTTCCATCAGAATGTCTTGGCTGATGAAAACAGTATGTATCTCGAGTTGTCAGAAGAACCAATCTCGACGTATATCAATCATCTATCCTATTTTTTTCCTCACATTTTCCCACAACGGCTCGGAACATCACGATGTAACGCTACAGTTAAGATGACTCCTTCAACGTCGAATTAAAAGAGAAACCATGGACTTTACAAGTGTGTGGCTGTTTTGGGACGAGTTGTTGAAGGATGACTGTTGCTTGATCGACCTTCTGGGTGACTTTCAATCATTTTATGAAGTTCTCTGATGACTTCTCGATGACTAGAAGGAACAGTATCGTGTAGAAGTCGCGGCACAATCCGTCTCACATTCAGTTTGTCGCACAAAATCCTGGCACGTTCGTTATACAACTCAAGAATATTTCAGATGATCTTCTAGGATCACTTTCCGAAAAACAGCGACGTGGCTTTACACGAATTGACAGACTCACTCTGATAGTTCTGAAAACGTTCAAACCAATCGTAACTGTCTGCAGCCTAAGGAATCGCCCTCAGATACAGAGAAAGATCACAGCTGAAACACTTCAACCCAATCAAGGGTCTCATAAATTTTCTTACCGGTCATGGACAATATCTGGGAAGAATAAGTAGCAGACCAGACAATCTATGTGCTTGTGGAGAGATAGGAACACCGTCTACCTCATTGTCTTGCCGTACTGGAATGCACCAATTATAAGAGAAACCTTAAGAAAAGAAAGACTATGGGAAATAATAAGAAACCCACCACTCACCGCGGCTCTAGAAAATTTGACAAATCAGATATGCGCCATAGAACTGACAAAATACAGGACTCTAAAAACACAGACTCTTAAATACAATAGTCTAAAGCAATTAATACGAATAATAAATAAAAACAATTATGGATAAATAACTACATCATTAGACTCAATCGGACTCTCAAATCCTGGAATCGGATGAGTATAAAGACCAAAATACAGACATCATAACATGAAATAGAATATAAATTATGTAATTTGTTTAAGATAATTATTCAATTAATCTTACTAATGCTATAACTCTGCTAATACAAATTATGCAAAAGCCATGGTGTCAGAAATAAAATTAACATTTGCTAACAGTGGCAATAATAATAAAGTCATAAATAATTAGACAGTAAAACTCAGTATGGATTTGAAGCTGCAACCACTGGAGTAACGCTTCATGGAGATCCAGAAACTTGTGTCGTAACCGGAATTGTTTCGACAGATAAAATGTATACAAGTGGAAAGGTAGGAAGGTTGGAATGTACTTAGGACGGTTTTGGCTCCCAACCTTCGTAAGAAGGATGATGAGACAAGGAAATTAAGAACGCTTTCCTTCAGTCTCTACACGAAAATAATAAAATAACAAATAATAATAAAAAATAGTAAAACAGATGACTCATGCACATTGTGATTAAAAATCACTAAACTATCTTATATGGTGAAACCTATTTTAAATATACATTTATATTTTTTATACTTATGTAAAAAAATGTAATGTATCAAGAAAAAACGACCGTGTTTTCTAGATTCAATAAGTTATTATCAATAAAAATAAAAAAAGTCGCTCTCATAAGTCTCTTCATCTTTGTGTGTTACGTGACTTACGTTTATGACGATGACAAAGTGTTTAAACAATCCTAAAGGCTACCACATATCACAAAGGACTATGAAGTACCAGAACCGAGTTGCCACGAGCTTAAAAATTTCCGGAAACCTCTGAGCAGTAATCTGAGCTACGTTGAAATGACAGCGTATCTTACAATATATAATTAAACTTTTCGGTTGCAATGTGCAATTAAACGGTCCTTTGCGCTTCGAATCGAGATCAGTATAATTTCTGCTCGACTTTTCCGTGGCATCCTCCGAATTCACAGAAGCCACACAAACAGTGTTCTGTTACGATTCAATAAACAAGAACTTACATTGTAATCTATGAATATTTAAATTGACTTTATTCTTTGAAGTTAACCCAGATAAATATATAGATTAATCGTTTGGAAGAGGACTGTGAAGTGTTATAAATGAATAATAATGATCGGGAAAAATCTACATGTTTTGATTGGAGTTCAGTTCCACGAAAAGAATAATAGTTCACAAAATTGACTTCTTCGAGCATTTACGAATTAATTTCCCTGCGAGTGGGAATATTCCCTAAAATGGGGCGACGGAACAAAATTGTGAGGCGAAAATACTTAGATTATTTTTAATAAATAAGAATGCATGAGCTTTTTTCCTGATTCAGACCGTATAGTGCATTGCTTTTTTTTCTCATAGGAGGGTTGGGGGCTGGGGGTGGGTGTTGGGGGGGGGGACACTAACGAATTCGTATAAGCTGATAGTAGAGAGGGAGCCAGATGGGCAGATGTGCGGGGGTCCAGCAGTAAAAGAAAGCGAAGGCATTTGTCATTCGTGAACTGAATGTTTGGTGTCTGTGTGGCAGTCCCTATTCACTTCCTACCATGCACAATAACGACGAGTCTCCACTCAGCTATGACGCCATTACAATGCTGTTCCGGCAAAAAAATCTAGTAACGTAATACTAGGAAATATCAACCGTGTAACAACCATATGACGCATATGAAGCTAGTGAAATTTTTTCTATCAAGAAACAAGATTTACATATCAAATATGTAAAATGATAATAATTTACAGAGAAAGAGTGACATAATTATGCCATGCGATTTATTTTAGCTAAATGGTTCCTAATGTATTGGCTTGTGCTGGAAAGCCGCAACACTTTACACATGTACAGGAAATTTTCAAAAAAGACATCCGTTGATAAAAACAACCGTGAGGTTTTGAATTAGAGAAGTATCGTCTAGCAAGATGACAGGGATTTTCTATACATATCTGAAAACTTCACAGAAGGCATATAGAAATAAATTATCCTCATTTGCAAGTAACATGAATGATCGCATTATTGAACTTGATAAATGTTGATTAAAATAAAAAGATAAATCGTACAGAACAAATTTAATTAAAAACTGCTAATATATCCAAGAAAATTTTTAATTTTATTCATATTTAAAGTAACATGAATTTCATTATGTTTATACAGTTTACAATTTATTGTATACCCTCCGTAATGAATCACAAAAGAAATGAAAAATGTCTGCCTAGGTTGTCTTTAGAAAATAAATTTCATTATATATGTATGGACGGTCTTTCCATCTTAATTTAAATGAAATTAGTGATAAAATTCTGAATACGTAGCATGTATAATTTAATTATTTCATATGCTTCTGCTTCCTATATTTTCTCTTTCAGCAATATTCTAAATCCTAAATAAAAAAACAGTCACTCTTAATTTATTCCTCTTTTCATTGCGCCTTTTTTCTGAATAAATTACTTAATACGAGGAATGGATATTGTTGTACGGTAAAGTATGTTTCTAAGCAAATATTAAGTCTATCATATACTTTGTAACATGAAAATAAGATTTTATTTAAATGTCTGCTTTTATAATTCAACGATATTTAACGACCGTTAAATTTTTCTTTGAAAATATCTTAATTTAACAGCAAAACGACGTTTATTTCATATTTGTATCCTCTTCAATCAAACTGACTGAGAAAATATTTCAGTCAAACAACGTCAATAAACTGTTGAAGGGGCATTAATTATCGTTAAATATATTTGACTTCGTATGACTTCTAAATTTTAGTTATCCATGGAAGAAAATTATTTCCAGGTGTCGGTGTGCATAATAGGATAATTTTACATGGTACTATGGACTTGAAATTAAGTTTTAAAAATGTAGTTTAGTAATTTTAAATACATATTATGTATTTTAATTATAGCTATAATGCTTTTAATTTCATGAAGTAACTGGTTGCAGCTCTAGCTCATAACTCTTTCAATTTATTTATTTTCTAACTAGATACGCTGAACAAATCGCTCTTTTTATTTTGACCTAAAAAACGAAACAACTGGTACAGAATTTTGATAAAGTTTAATTCATTGAATATATAAAAAGTACGGTATTATTTATGTATCTATTTTATTTTTAGTATCTAACCCTATAACTCGCAGTTGGTTTTCAACACGTCCCGCTTTCACATGTTTCGGAGCCTATTCGAGATAAACTTCCAGATAGACAGAAACTGGGATAGATTGTATTTACTTTTTAAGTTTAAAAATGAGCAATTATAAAATACTGAAATTCACCTGACGCGAAAAATAAGGCCAATTTACGTATACATCGTATCGACGTTACAAAGAAGTTTATCATTTCTCAGGGAGTTAGCTCTATACCAACGATAGGTTAATTACGGCGCGAAATTTTTATAGTTTAAAAACATATAATGTTATAGATCGAAAATATAAGCAACCCGTATTCACTTCTTAAGATTTTGATGAGCGTATGGGCCGTGAAACCTCTCCCATAGAATGCTTTTCACTTTTTTATGTTAATATAAATAGAACCTACTATCGTAGGTTAGATATATTTCGCCAGAAAATATTCAACAACTTGAATATTTTCTGGAACAACTTCCAAATTTTCATCGCGATCCTATATAAGGTGTGGTAAGACATAAAGGACAAATAGTCAAACATTCATTTGCTTTTATATATAGATAAATACCTGTGGAACATTTTCTATTGTTAAACCATGGGTGATAGAACTACAGTAAATTTAAAATATAAAATCATCAGTCCTATGTAAAAAAAAATTCGAAAACATAAAATACTTTTTTCGTTAATGTATTATTATTGTAAGGGAATGGTGACTTACTTACAATAATATTTAAATTATAAGCTTCTAAACAATCATATTTTTGGAAACCCTAAATCATAAGATGTTTCCTCATTTGATGACTCCCTGAAAACTAAATCTAAGTAAAAATACTTAATAAAAATTAATGCATTGTTGTAGGATTATTTCGGGGTAGGCTGTTTTATTTTTACACTAAAACTACTATACTGCCTAAAATTTGATTATTTTACAACTTGCAGCAATCTAATCAAAGAAAAATTGTTTAAGAGGCAAGAAGCTAACCGAAGAAGTGGCCACATGTCGCACATGGGAGAGGCTTTGTGAATAATGCCGCGACTATAGAAGCATCCGGTGCCTCACTCAGCTTCTAAGGCGAAAAGCTTTGAATATTTATGTTAAAAGCAGCGAAGAAAGCATCTCAAGATAAAGTTACGAGCTTTTCTGCCTTAATGTAATTTTTGTATGTCAATATTGTAACAGAACTACATTGGCGAAAGGGGACAAAAAAAAATCTCCAGGTACTTCGACTAATACCTGCCAGGTTCGTTAAAAATGCACCACCTCGCGACTCGTGCACTTCTCTGTCCTGGCACGCCACCGAAAACCAATAAGCATATTATCGCATCATTAAGCAGTTCATTACCGTCGTAAAATAAACTCTTTAGGCTCCTTCAAGCCGTATCCACTGAACCGCAGAGCTGTATAACGCAAATCCGTCACGGGACAGTTTTTTATTAATGTAGATATCGCAGTTCATACGACCAGCCAATTTTGTCAGGCCTCCTACTGATAACCAATTAAAACTAATGCTTAATAAATCATTAAATAGCCAACTACATTTAGAACGAAGTAAATGACAATTACAATAAACAATGTAAATGAGCCATAAACGCCTTTTCAGGAATTAAAATTATCCGAACCAGCATAACGTTGCACACTTAGATATGTCTTATTTTTTCAAACACCACTCATTACTCTGTTTGTCAGACTATTTGTATTTAAGGATAAGGTGCATTCATTTTATAAGAAACCAAAATCGAAGGGAACAGCCACTTGTTGGCTTGACCGACTTCAATTCAAAGAATTGTAAATGAAGTCAGTGATCGTTTAAAATATTTTTTAATTATTGGTTAAACCAAAGGCTGTGTATAATAATCTATTTTTTGTAATTCTGTAAGCAACTGACTATTTTCTGGTTTTTATAAATAAGAATTAATATCTTGACTTGAATCTATAGCATTTAAATTATCCAGAAAAACTTCAGTTCACAATCAAATTCGAGGAGAATTAAAGAATTAAATTTCTGGATGTTTCTACTACTAAAGCTCTTGGAAAATCATCAACTAAACGTTTTCCTAAATTTTCAGCTATAAATGGACGTTTGCAAAGTGGGAAATAATTTAATCATCAGCTTCGGAATATTAGAATAAATTTTATACCCTTAAATAGCCATTACTATAGGTCAGTATAATGAAAATTTCAGCCAAGTATTAGTTTACAGTACAGCAGGAGATAATACACAAAAAATGGGGTAATTTTCACCCAGCACCATTTCTCTGTCTAAAAATTTTCAAAATTCATAAATCCCATGACGATCAAAATTTATGTTTCTTAGAACTTAATTTAATATGAAGCCCATTTTTAAAAGTGCATAATACCTTAAGAGACTTTCAGGATAATAATTAATATTAATGCAACTGTTGCAACTTTCCTGAGGGCATAATTAGAACTCGGAACGAAATTGCAATTCTTGTTGTGTTTTCTATTCTCCACCTGTCATTCATGGCTTCTATGCTAAGAATATCGGGAAATTAACTCTAGCGAGCCGCAGTGTAGGAAAACCTGCGGGAAATCTCAATTAGGAGACGTGATCGAAACACATCCACGAGTGCACAGGAGCGGTTACTTCATTTCCGGGCGCAATCGATCACATTTACTCTCATTAACTCATTGAGCCCAGCCCTCCGGATCTAGAGCCGCACGCACGCACAAAACCAAGACCATTATACATCTCAAGAAATTAACTATCACCATAGAAACAAACAACCCCTTTAAAAAGAGTAGGGAATGATTTTTTTGGAAACTGTAATTTGCTTCAATCAAATTCTACACGAAGGATTTTTCTAAACGATTAAATTTTTATCTGGAGATTTGTTGATTCAATCATGTGTGTTAAACAATTGTATAGATGTACAGGTGTTTAAAAAAATATTATCGACTGTTTACCATTACCTAATCGAAATTAGATGTCCTCTGTACAGAACTAACTTAAAACCCTGTCCCACATGAAACAGGAATTTATTTTTAAAATGTTTAAACTGTTAAGTAATTATTATATGAAAAACACGAGTAAATTATTTCAGTAGAGGGGATCATCATTGTAAAATTGGGCAGCGTAGCTTTAAAACTGGCGTTGAGAAATTTTCATTTTTAAATCGGACTGTAAGGAATTGGAACAATTTACCTGCAGAAGTTTTCGTAACATTCCCTGCCGATATTAACGTGTTTCAGGGAAGAATTAGGAAGTGTAGTGAAGTGTAGTGTAGTGCGACGAATCAATATATGAATAATGGGTACTTTTTTATCTTTTTTTGTTAGAATTTAATTTAATTTATATTATATTATTTGTAACATATTTTATTTTTTAAGTTTATTTTTTGTAACTGTAACCAAGTGCTACTCAATTGCAGTATTAATAAATTCCAATTCAATTCAAAAAAACAATTCTGAGTAATAGAACATTTCTTTCTGTGTAGTCTGTTTCCTGTATATTAGATTTTCTTCGTAGTAACTGAAACGTAGTAATTTGATTAATGCATTTAAAAGGAAAATTTATAATTCATGCTAACTGGAAGTTTAAAAATTATTAAAATATATTATCCAACATACATGGCTACTAGAGCAACATGAAATAATTGCATAAAAGCTATATCATAACCTTAAACGTAACTAAAATATATTAACACAGGTAAAGAGATTATATTTTGAAATTTGATATTAGTTTTAATAATATAATCTCATTCTCAGTGCTCGTAACAGTCAGTATGCAACTGTGGAACATCTGTCCGTTTCCTATGATATTTTAAAAAATAATTTCTGTAAGGAAAGAGTCCGGTGCGTGGGCGTGCGGATATGGTAATGAGGGTAACTCGGGCAGGCAGGCAGGCAGGCACCCCTGGAACAGGAATCTGAAGCGTGTGGACCAGTGTCATCTGGGCAGCAGGCAGATGCTGCCCCTGGCCATCTGGAACGAGTGCGCCTCTCATTATGACCTGCCATGTGGCTGCGGGGAACGGCCTGATCAATTGCCCACCACCAGGACAACCATTGTTCGCCCACCACGTTACCAACGGACAATAGGCGTGCTAATTGCGAGTGCCCCCTGTGCCACCGATACGCATCTAACACTTTATTTTAGTGACTGCAGTTTCCTAACACAGTGTCACCACACGAACCCTGTTAGCCTGACTGGACTCAGCTGGACACAACTCAAAGATTGCTTCCGGACAGGTCTAACAGCTTCAGGCAACTAAACTGAATCACCACAAAATGCTCAATGTGATATATCAATTGATTTTCGTTTATATAGAATTATAAACCTGTTTTGAGACGTTAAACATTTCAAAGAATCTGATCCTTGTCTTATTTTTGGCGCTACGCCTATCATTCGATATTATTTGATGTAAATCACTGATACTGACCACGTTGGCTCAAACCTCCCCTCATTATAATGTGCTTTTTGTTTGTCAATTCTGAGATTTCTTTCATAGATTCTTAATCAAAATATTCTAGAAAGGAAGACACTCAAAAACGTGGAAGTTTTGTATAGAATTTCAGGATATGACCGACTTAAGTGCAAGCCTAGTTAAGTTTTCTCGACTGTATCATAACAATACCGGGTATGAAATTAGTACCGAATGAGAAAATTGGATTGTTATTAGATTAAAAATATTCTACTGGGTTGTCAGACAGGATTGACGTAAACATGGACTGCAGGATTTTCCGTAGGACGTAATCCAGCTCTAACCGAAAATTGTCAGAAAAATATTTCCTCTTTCTCCACGAGGAAATAATCAAATTGAAGATGAATTTGTCAATATTTGTCTGAAAGCTATTGGCTTCATAGTATTAATAAATATATTTATACAGAGTTTTTGAATTATGTTAGAGTGACTGATTGGACACACAATGTTGAGCACTCATGGTATATAATTTGGAAATACAGGGTCAAAAAAAACCTGAAACAAATAACATGTTAACCAGAGTATCCAAATGGGTTGCAATCAGAAATGTGGTTCAATATACTGTATATGGTAGTATCAGCACCCATGAAAATCGCGATCAACGCCTTACTGTCGTCGTCAAAATAGTAGAGCCCTGAGTTTGAAGCTTCACTGTGTCCATTCGGATTGACTTAGGTTATTGTAAAATGTATCCTTTTACACAGAATTTAATACCATTGTACGGTATATAAATGAAAGATTTTTAAAAGCATTTTATACATGCGTTTTGGTGAAAAAACTGAAAAAAGTCATGGTTTTTCTGTCATTATTTTATATAGCTCGACTTTGACAACATATAGATTTCAAATTATTATTTTAAATGGTTTGAAAATTTAGCACAAGTCAGTGTAAACACTTCCAACCCTATACGCAACGTTTTAATAATCTGTGTCTCTTACATTTTTTTAAATTTATTAATTAATGGACCTCTACAAACTCTTGGACATCGCATAATAGAGAATGGTCGGGGTCCAACCAGCGGGCAGGGGTACCACAACACTACTTTACCTTCCCACTCCCATAAATCTTTCCTTTCTCCCAGCACTTTTCAAAAAGCCGTACAAAATTTTGTAGCGTTGCTATAAAATATAAGCTTATGACTTTCTACCGCTACAAGAAAAAAATTTGTCCATCTCTTCTGCGATGCTCTGGCCAAGAGTAAGTAGCGGTCCACTAATTAATTAATTAAAAAATATATAAGACACACCGATAAATAAAACTTTGCGGATATGTTTGGTAGGACTTGCACTGTCTTTCACTAAATTTTCAGACCACTTAAAGCAACAGTTGTAATCTATGAGTTATCAAAGTCGAGCTATATGAAAGAAAGACTAAAAACCAGAACTTCTTCGGTTTCTTCGCCAAAACGCACGTATAAAATGCTTTAAAAATGTTTATTTACATATCATAAAATTGCATAAAATGAGGCGTTTCGCAATAATGTAGATCAATCAGAATGGGCAGGCACAGCGAGGATTCAAACTCGGGGATCTACTATTTTGACGACGACAGTAGCACCGCAAGATCTTTGCGTCAATAGGCAACAGTGACAGGTTAATTTATTTATTTTTGTTAATTTACAAGCTTCTGGAAATTTATTGTGCGGAATGTCAAGGTGAAAGTTCGCCAAGATAGGATATAATTTGTATCCAACCACTTAAACGATTAGCCACGAATACGCGCGTATTAGTGAATTCCTGACTCAGGTGCTTTTAGGAGTTATACGCAATGAAGTTAGATAACCATGGTTAAAGCTGTTATCTCGAGTATTATTATTCTGTAACCGTAAAGTTGACTGTAAAAAGAATTTTATGTTGACGATAACCTCATTTTGAAACTGCTTCCTTAGTAAAATTATTGCTCACTGAACGCATTTAATTCCACGAAATTAGGCAATTTAACTATCTCGTCAAATCTTCAGCGGAACTGAGCGTAATCTTTGGAGCTTGTGTGCGTCTGTTTCGTATTCTTGGATGAAGAGCGATGCGGCAGCACAAGAAGTGTTGGGGGAAATTATTGAAGCGAACGCGTCTGTTGCATGGATCCCATCAGGATGAGATGTCGAGGATAATACACGAACTATGTGCAGGAATGTTCGCAGTTAGATGTTGTGAAGCGGACCATTTCACCCCGGGGATTCAGCGCTATAGAATAGGTTTGCATTGTTTTGCCAATCTCGCTCCAGTCAAACGTCATCGTTATTAACAATTTCAAGAGCTGCGCGGATTAATGCACGTCCTTAGCCTTACTTGTCGTGTGTTAGTGCAAATACAAATTAGTTCTCTGCCACATGCTCATACGTTATTATTGTAGTGTGGTCTAATTGAAATACGATTATCCTTACTTAAGAACAATAGTATATATTCAATTATATTAGGCGTAAATAGTGGTGTTGATTCTGAACAAAATAACACTTTCAATCATTTAATATTTGCTTTTAAATAAATTAACTTTTCCTAATTTTTATGTTACTCGTATTACTGTTACACTGCCATTAAAGGAGAGCGACATATGAAAAGGACTAGCTTATAACGAGTAAGGTGAATGTCGCTGGGATCCTTACAGAAAACACCAGGTAGAGGGTCCACAACAGCTTCAGAGGAGAGAATTAAATTTGTAATACGGAAACCAGATCACGGGCGTGATAAGGTAAAGAAATTAGGATGGAAACGGTTGGCAAATGGAAGGAAGAAAAATATGATTTGCGTACAATTTAAACCATACACGAGAAACCAAATGGGAAAATTCGTGAGGGATAAACTTGAAAAGCAAATTTATAGTGAGTAAAGGGACCACAAATTGATAAAGAAAAACAAGACCACAAGAAACGCACGAAGGAAATTTTCCATTATTAAGCAGAACGGTAATCAATTGGAAAAAGTTTCCCTGCAGCATTGTTTGACGAGAATTTACCTTCAACAAGCAGATTTTCAAAAAAATCTGAGTATACTCCTAAGGTGAATAAGGTGGAATATTTTTTACTCATTACTAATTTCCTTGATAGTTTTATTTCAAAATTGTATTATTTATTAGTCCACATATGTTTTTTAGTTACTGTAAGTACCAATATATTTTCATATCCTCGTTTTAAATCCTGAAAAGTGAAACTATTAATTATTCGATCAGAATTTTGTTTTTAAAAAGAGTTACTCTTGAATTCACCCTCTTCTAGTTATAGATATTTTAATCTTACGAAAGGATTTTAAAATAAATAAAAGGATTGCTGAAGTGAAGTGAGTAAGACTACAACTAGTTTAACTGTCCATAAAATGATCACTTAATTTTTCTTTAAAAATTTTATTGAACTACAATGACGTTTCGTTTACGAATTACGTACTTCATCAGGTAAGAAGGGGACTATAACACATTTCATCTGAATTTTAACTACAGACGAAGAATTATTTAAAGTGACTATGTGGTTAAAATATAAATTATTCAAAACTTCAGTCTTCAGTTAATCACATTATTTTATTTTAAATACATTATATTGTATTTTTAATTGTATGCAATGATATGTACCTTTCGGTAAAAGGTATTTATAAAAGTTCTGGTCACAATTCAACATAATTTAAGAACCACGAGTGGTAGGAACTATACAAAAAATTTAAACAATTGTTCTAATGATCTAAGACCATATTTATTAATATTTTAAATCACTTTCACAATTTAACAACGGTTGTATCCAATTTCTTTGTGTGTTTGAATTTATATGTTGGCATGTATGTATACAATTTTTCTATGAATGAATAATTCCTACGGCTGTTCTAGGACAAATACAAAAATAATTTGTATTCTTGAAATGTAATAAAATAATTTAATATTTATATCGCTTATTGAAGTGAGAAAGTTTCGAAATATATTAAAGGGGTTAAATTGAATAAAAGATAGTAATTTTTCAGTAATTGAATTCATAGCCTTATTGTACCTGTATTAACAAAACATAATTAATATTTATTCTTGAAATAAATAATAAATCCTTTCTAATGTTAGCTAGACAAGAAGAGAGTAATGTTTGATCAAAAAACAAGATTGTCAGTGAATAATTGCTGTATTTTGCCTTCGAAGGGCTTCATCAGTTCAGTGGGACTCCATCAAGTAAAATAAGTGAGGAAATATTTGAGAAGCAAGTTTGCTGTAAAATGAAGCAACGCGCTGGCGGAGAATTAACAACAGAGAGCAGAGCAGAGCAGAGCAGGTCCAGCCAGCATTGTATTTGTGGACAGGCATTGCATCACTGACCACAATGGCCGGCCCTAATATCGTCCTGCATTAAATGTCAATTTGTTTCCTCCAAATGAAGAGGCAAACCGTCCAACATATTTCAACAACAATCTGATTCAATATTGCAGAATGCACTATTTACGAGCACACGTCGTGATTGTGGTTTGATCAGGTTACGGGACTGGAAAACTATGAAATCTTAAGCCAGCCAGAAAATATAATTATTAAAGCTAAAAAAAATTTACTATTGCTATACTTCACGAGAGAGGTGGGTCAGAAGATTCTAATTAATTTTCAGACCAACAAAGATTACGATAATGCTACAATGTAATTTGATGCTGAGGGATAACAAAAAAGCTCACAGATTAGAAACATTAAAAGAAAATAATGGAATAGTATTGGAGCCTGTTACAATTAAGCGTCATGATTCACTCATATATTTTAATGTATAAATCTTCCTTGTTGAATGAGTACAATTAACGTCTGTGAAGAACATATATATAGGGCGTTAATTTTTAATTATAAAACAGATAATTAAATTCCTGTTCAATATTTTTTGTTAGCTTCACCTTTTGGCTATTATTTGATTTGTATTACCTTTGTCAATATTTATAACAAAGACATTTTAATAATTCCTCATATAATTGCCATGTTTTATATTCACAAAAAATTAATTGGTTTTAATATATATGTGTTCATATTTAAGATTTAATGTTGTAGTGAGAAACCTTATAAAGATTATTAGGAATGGTAAATTTGGAAGCTTTCGGCCTTCAGTTCGCGATATTTATCCATATTGCTAGAAAAACTTTTAACAAAAATTGTTCAGTTATATTTACACCGTAAAGCTTAAATTGTGAACAATAAAATTTTTAATTAGGTGAGTGTAATAAAAATTAAGATTTAATTGTCATAGAAAGTTTATTAATTTTACTTCCTTATTAGTTTAGTTGAATCGAAAAAAGATCATGTACTTGGTACGAATGAAAATCCTGTTTTATTAAATACATATGTGTAAAAGGAATGAGTGAATAATTATTTTTAAAAATAATTTATTTTATGTAGCTGCGTAAGATTTGTATAATTATGGTCAGGAAGCTTCCAAATTAATTAAGTTATTTAACAATTTTAACTACAATATTTATTCACCGATTAAAATCCTTGATATTGTAGCATCCTTTGTTAAATACCGTAACGCTTTAATTTCTAGAATATATGTGATCAAGTCTTAAATAAGGTTTTCCCACTATTCCTTGGAAATGAAAACAGAATATATATATAAAATCATTCATACTTTTTGTTATTATTGGGGGCTTGATGCGAAGTAACAGGACAATGAATGAGTATCCCAAAAGCAAACACTAATTTAGATCAAAAGTATTTTAGTGAACAAACACTGAACAGAATAACTAGAAGCGTAATTGAGGTTGAAATAAATTTAAAATGATCCCTAGCTCGAATAATGAGTGATTTCATATTCGTTATAGATCCACTCGTTAACAGTACGAAAATGCCAGATGATATTGGACGCACGGTATTGTAAACATAGATCTGCACTGCAAGATATCATCTAATACATATACTTGGAAAAGTTTTGTGACAGTTTGAAAATAATTAAAATACTGTAATTAAGATTATAATGCCTATGAGAAACGCAAACAAGAAAACTACAACTAATTTACTGCTGCCGCGGTTGTTGTTATGCGGTTCCGCAGTTTGATCGTTGTTGTTGGAACTGGAGGCCCATAAATTCAGGAGAAGTAATAAAACCCCTAAGGTTTTCTGATGATATTGTGGTATGGGAAACAGCGGGACAAAGTGTTTTAGATTGGGAAGGGATATTTAGCACTCTGAATGAGTGACAAATAGAAGATGTCACGTAATATACCCGCTGAGTGATTCGTGTTTCACCAATAATCGTTTGATCTCAGCCTCCATGGATGAGTCGAAGTTTCATGCAGTTTCTGAAGTCGCTGAATGTCGACTGCACAAGACGTATTACAAACTGTCAGGTGGTAATTCCTGAGCCACGCTATTCACCTTCCACATCCATATCCGTTCTCTTCTTCCACGTGACTTGTTTTCGCGGCTCCAACACGGTTTTATCTCCGTATTTTCTGGTAAGGTCTGCTCTATATTCTGTTCCGCCAAATGCACGGCAATCCTCCTCCCAATGCAGCCGCATTGGAGTTCCATTATTTCCCATCGCTACATTTCCTCGTCCCACATTAGCTGGCCGTGTACGATTCTGTCACACAGGTATAGAGTTCACAAATCATTGTTCGTATCGTTTTAAATAAAATTAAAATCCAGGTAAAGGGGCGATTTTTCAATTCTCTTTGTGTACTGCAAAACAAATAAATGGAAATTTCAATAATAAATGCTTTCAAGTTGGAAGAACGATTCACGCCCGTGGGCTCTACTCTAAAATATTAATAACCGGAATGTGAAGGTATTCCGTTGTAAATTATCGATACGTACGGTACAAACGTATTTAATTTCCCTTCAGTTTGCAATACGAGTTTTATTAAAAGTAATTAATATTTATTTAGTAATTCGTCCAAATGGATCTGAAAATATAATGAACGCTTAAGTAAATTCGTGTATAATTTATACTACACTTAGAGCTTTATTTCGGAAGTTCCGCTAGAGGACAGCGTAGGCTAAGAGCTAAATAAAGAAGGCAGGCAGCTTCCTCATTACAATACAAGCACTCACCTGCATATGGATTGCATAAACAGCTCCAGGGCAGTACGCTTAACAATAGCAAGGAATATTGCTCAAGTAACAACGTCTGGAGCATTGCAGTTGTTGCATACAATGGCTTCATTTAAATAAACCGCTTGCGCATGTATCCACTCTAAAACCATCTCTCTTAACTATTCATTTGTTTCATAGCCAAGTAATTATCCCCAAGTAAATTACACTCCAAGCATCATATATTCAAGAATACGTTCGGCAATATCTCACGCAAAACGTTATTTTGATTGAAAATTTTAGTGAAGCCTTTTCATTTCTACATAGCTACCACATCTCACTTCCTACCTAATCTCTTATTCCACCCTTGGCATCCCTCTTCTGTTCTTACCCCACAAACTTCCTTCTAATGCTAATTTTCTAAGAGCCTCGTCTCAAAACGTGGCATATTAATCTATCCCTTCTCTTCATCAAAGTCCTCCAAATTGCTTTTCTTCCTTTATTCTGCTTACAACTTCCTGGTTACTTACCCTACCCACCCATCCTATTGCATCACTTTTCTAAATCTTCTATTCTTCTTCCGTCTGAAACTCCTATCGTCCACGTTTCGCGCCCATATAACGCCGCAGTCCATACCAACATTTTTAATAATGATTTCCTAATACACATTTAAATTAGCCTTAAGTAAATTCCTATTTTTTGCTAAACCTTTCCTTACCTGTGCTATCCTACTCTTTAGGTCTACTATAATTTTACCATCCCTAGGTATTATGTTGCCCAAGTAGCAGAATTCCTTAACGTCCTTCAAAATATCCCCAATTTAACTGCTTCTGTTATTCCGCTGTTTCCCATACTACACTCCATCAATTTGGTTTTCCATCTATTAATCTTCATGTTGTATTCTTCCTCCAGGATCACGTTCATGCCATTTACGGTTTTCCAAGTATTCTTGTGACTCCCATTATACCACATTATCGTCAGCAAAACTTTGGGGTATTATTACTTCTCCTGAAAATTATGGGCCTCCAGTTCCAGCAAAAGCGGTCGAACTGCGGAACCGCATAACAACAACCGTCGCAGCAGTAAATTCGTTGTAGTTTTCTTGTTTGCTTTTCTCGTAGTCATTATAATCTTTAATTACAGCATTTTCAACTTTCAAAAAACTTTTACGAGTATATGCATTCGATGATGTCATCTATCGTTTTCAATGTTGTACTTAAAAATAACAAAATATTAAAAATATTTCCGGGCATTAAATTTTAAAGAGAGAAATATGCTAGATATAAATAAAATTATAAAGGAGGAAATAACAAAAAACTGCGACAGACTATCTGCAGTTTAGAATTAATAAAATATTTTTTTAAAAGCATAATAATATCACACAGAAAAAAGTCATTGAACCGTGCCCTGTAAATATTTTACGTTAAATCTCTTCTCGGATGGAGAGTATGTTCTGGCAATTGATTCATATATATATATATATATAATGGATACGGAGATATGGATACATTTTTGCATCCAAATATGCATCCGTATATGAATCCATATCTGTATCATTCTGTCAATGTCAATACAGGAAGTAGTAGTCCGGCTGTTTTTCATTTCCTTAGCCTAGCGCACGCAGTTAAGGCTCTGAGGCTTTCCCCCGAGACAGCTGCAACCAGCTAGCTCTTGGAATTCGACAACTTTTATTTTGATGCTATAAGCCCTTGAGGTCTTGCCTGTGTAAAGTTTTATCGTAAGACTGGCTGGCTGTGTGCAAAGCACAACTGAACGACACAAGTTTAGAGATCCATGGGGCGTTATATCCGTCAAGAGAAGAGGGAGGAGCTTGCTTGGCACAGCCTCAGGCCACGACAAATATGCATGTGCGCAGTCTACTCTACTCTAGTCCTCTCTGCTCTGCTCTGCTTTGCTCTATCATCCCCAACTGCCTACAGTTTAGAGAATTTCAAAAATAAACAGATACAGAAAAAAAGATTTTGACACGTGGTCACTGGTACGAGATCACCCTGGATCGATCATGAACGTATTGTTCCTAAAAATAGATGATATATTTTAAAATCACTGTACACTAATTTCATTGCAAAAAAATTTACTTCCCATTAAAGCATAGCAACTTTTTTTATTTGTATACATGTGTGAAATAAATATATGATATTTTCAGGTAACTTGGAATGAATACGCAATTAAACAATTAGATTACACTCAAAATTAGTTAAAGAATTAAATGAAATATTTCATGTTGTAGTGGAAGATGTTGCGGTAAAACTGACAACACTACTAGAATTAATTGGATCGGCTGGAACTTTTCCAGCGTTAACTTTAAAAGATTCATTTAACAATTTGCTAGCCATTTTCCAAATCGATTGTAGAATTTAATCCGACATTCAAAATTATGTTAAACTTTGGAAATAATATTTCCTACATAGTGGCCCTCGCCTTTCGCTAAGCCTTACTAAATTACACCCCGCCTCTTCTCCTGAAAGTGTACTTTCGTTCCATGTCGAACGGAATCTTTTTTCTTTTGCTATAGCAAATTTAGGGGCTGATTCACGAGCCAGTTTCCTGGCTAGACCATTATTGCAATATTTACAATCAACTAAGTTTAGTTCCTCTTGACCTGTGAATACCTTATTGACAACTGAGCAAGCATAATATTCCAAGTTATTGCACCAGACGGTCCAATAGAATTAAGATGCCATGCAAGTGTAGCAAATTTAGCATTGAAAACCTAGCAAGCTTCTTGTATGGATATCCTCATCTCTAGGGTTTCTAGAAAAGATTTGTTGCTTTCTTAAATAATTCAGGATCAACGAAAATGGATTAAAATATTCTATGTTGTGAAATACAGAACTATAACACAACTACTGTAATGAAAATAACTTTAACTGGACAAAATTTTGTAAAACTAATCAGAAGCCGCTGAACATTTGAGGATTGTGAATCCATGGAGGGCATAACTTCAATCTCAACATTTTGAAGCGTCTGAACTTTTCCACAAGAAAAGTTCAATAACCTGGTGCACGAGGTTTCGCAACTTTGAAGGAAGACGTGTGAACCCCGTATTTGGAACTCTGGGAAGTGGAAGATGAATTTCTATTGGCTATATTAGTGGGTAATTCGAATATAGAGGCAAGATCCCAGGTTTTGAGCAACGATTCGTAGACTGCAGGTATCTATCTAAGGGCACGGCCCGACATCAAGTTACCAGATGCCGAGACCACGAGTCCGCATCAATGACATCAAAAGGTTCATGAGCGTCGGTGATAATTTATTCCTGAGCATTCCTGTTAATGGACCCATCTAACAATAAACCCATAAATGCCACAGCGGTCAACGCTAACAATTGTGTTTGTAATTAATCACCAGGTATTTGAGCCCTCCATACCCCGAAGAAAATGAATCAATTTGTTTTATTTTAATTTATAAAATGTAAATAAAATGTAGACACTGCATACCCTTAGAGAGAGCAGGAAGGTAAGGTTTCTATTTATTGGTTTAAATTTTAATATTATATTTAACAGACTTGTTCAATATATTAAAGTAAATATAATTTCCCCCTACCTAACTATCATAAACATTATAGTATTTATGATCAGTGCCAATTAGCGTTTTTTTATTTCAAGGTACAGTTTTACAAACATAACCTAGTGAAGATTAAAAAAGGAATACAGCATATTAAATTACTCTTCAATAACGAGGCATTCAAGTAGAATTATTAAAAACACATTAGTAAAGTTGTAAAATAAAGACAGTAAACCAAAAGTAGATACTTAATGAACAACTAAAAAAATTAGTTTTATTTTACTTAAAAACAATAGCACATAGAAAGCCACTCTCTTGTATAATTGTACGACACTGAATAAAGATTATCTTAGATCACGTAAAATTGTCTTTACGAGGATTATAGTTATGTGAAATGGTCTTCTCTCCTTTCAGGTCATGATCAAAATTCTCAAACAAGTCTTCTAAAAATGAAATATTCATGCAATATATGCCGTTACATCTGATTCCCGCATCTCATTGCCATATAGAATATATAGAGCACGCAGATATAGAATGAATTCTGGCATATATACAAACACGTGTGTGCTCGTGCGTGTTTATATGTGTAATTCCGTTTAATAAAATTTATAAAATTCAACTGCGGTTATCCCTTTCTCTCGTTTCCGGGCTTATTGTGCGAGGTTATTGGCAATGCCAAGCGCCGGACTTTTATTAGTACCAAATTTTGCTGCGTATTAACCTTCATATTCAAGTCAAACTCAAATGCGCTGAAATAATTGATATCTTGCCAAGCTTGGAGGCTCAATTCAATTTAGAATATAAGGGCTGCGTTTCCGTGTGCGATTCAGCTACATTTTCTACTCAAAATATCAATAGAAACATATAATTATTATATCAGGAATACTGGGACATTATGAATTATCTGCTTTTTTAAAATGGCGGAACCCCGCCTGTTTGAAAAATTTAATGAATTAGGCAATAAATTTAATTAACAATTACACGATGGCAGTTTTTCTACAAAGATGAGTTCTGAGTGTTAATGAACATAATTCTTAGGATTTACTGAGAAATTATTTATTTGGTTCCTTTTAGGCATTCCTTATCATCATCGTTTCCTGCACTATTTGTGACGACCATGGATGAGGCCAATTAATTTATTTAATGCAGGCAAGGCGAGTAATGATTAATAACTATAAGAAGAGTATTGTCATGGGATCTTGATTGAACGAAAAAGTTTTCTTTAGAATAATAAGCAATAGAGTCATTAGCAAATCTGTTTAGAGTATTCGTTTCGATGTTACAACCTGAAAAGGGATCCCTTACTTTCAATCCCATTTGTTCCCCCTCAGCTGTCGACGTAGATGGTCAATGGCAAGCCAAAGAGAAGTTCGCTCGTGCGTCGGACTTTGTGAATTCTGAAAGAAGACAGCAGCAGCAGCAGCACTTTCACTTCCTTAACAAGCCTTAAAATCGGATGCACTTAATGTGAAGATCCAGACACGAGTTTTGGATACAGAACAGGAGTGGAAATGTATCTGAAGCAGATGATGGATTTCTTTTAAAATAATTGCTAATCGGGAAAAGTAGCAGGGCTTGTATGTTACAGAGTCGCTGGCTGGCCTTCGACATTGCGTTTTTAAACTGTGTCTTGATATAACACCCACATCTCTTTCCAAAAATTAAAACCCTTAGAGATTAATAGTTTTATTGGTCAATTTAGTGTGTGCATATATTTCACTTGTTGGAGATTTGGAGAAGATGTACTTAGTCCATGTTCTCTGAGTTCAAGGTTTATAAAATAATTTTCACTGCCCGGAAAGCGTGGATTTCCTTGCGTTTAATAATGAGGAACTTGAAAAAAGGACGTTCAAAATCAAATGATGTGGCATATTTATCCTTAGTTAGACCCAATTTTGGAATACGGTGCGACTTGTTGGGATCCCTAGAGAAAAAATCAAATAGCCCTTTTCTCAACTTTCTCTAATGATTCTGTAGGGCCACAGGGTCATAGGAACGAAAAAGTAGAACTAGGTTAGGAGATATCGTCACAAAGGGGGGAGAAATCAAGGCTGCATTAGATATTCAAACCTTATACAGGGCAAAAACCATGGATTGGAATTAGCTCCAGTTATATAGGTAGATGGGATCATCAATTCAGAGTAAATTGTACAAAGCAAAAACTGATGTTAGCAAATTCTCAATCCTAAATAGGACCATCGACGAATGGAATAATTTACCTGTGCGAGTGTTTGGAGGAAATCCTATTCAGGAAAATAAATTCCGAACAAATTTCACAAACCGTGTTAAGTGGTTAGTTTGAATAACGTAAATGCATATTCGAATTAAAATGTTAAAGTCTGAGTGAAGTTAATATAATTCTTTCAGGAGTACAGAAATTTTGAAGTCTATGATTACTTTTTTTAGATTAGGAGCATTTATGTTTAAGTAATTTCAATTTTTATCTGCCACCAGGCTTGCGCCCAATTGTAGACCAACAATAAATACAAATTTATAAACGAAAGTTAAGTTACAGACAGTAAAAATAACTTGATACATTTCTGCCATCACGAAGACCAAAATTTCACATCTGAAAGTTTTTCTGAAAACACTAGCACTTCAAAACGGTGCTATATTAAATACTTTGAGAACAAATTATTATAATAAGCGATTGAGTCAGGCCAGCGGGCAGGGGTGCCACCCTACTTTACCCTCCCGCTCTAATAAACCTTCCTTTCTCCCTACACTTTTTTTTTAAAAAAAATCGTACAAAGTTTTGTAGCTTTGCTACATCAACGAAACATATTTTATATTGACGACTTTCAACCACTACAAGGAAAAAACACTTCTGCGATGTGTTTTGTGGTCAAGCTGACAGAACAGTAGATGTTTTCTACCTAGATCGAACCAAGTCAATGGTGTTTTAATTATCCAGGCGTCCCACATGGCAGACTAAACAGGCGAGCGGGAAATATTTCAATAAGCTTCACACAGATTTTTTTTAAAACTTTGTAACGACACAGAAGTTGATTAAGAGTGATTCGTCGCAGTCTTTTATTATAATGTAAATTTTAAATACTGGAAGGCCCCACAGCTATTTAGCCTCATCATCAGGAAGCCATAAGTACCATATTTAGACCCCACTTTTAGCCGCCAGCCCAGAGTCAGAACAAAACAAAAAGTTTCCTTAAACGTTCGCGTGACGCGGACATTCCCGGTATCGAAAAGAGACACGACAGAGTTTTCACGGCGTGGAGACCTATCTTATTTGGGAACAAAAATGGCCTCGCGTGTTCACGTGTCCGGAGAGACATGGAACAGTTTTTATCAGCGCATTTATCAGTTAGAAGACTATCGACCCTCAAGAAGCATGTGCCGCTCTCCGCGAATTTACAACAGCTCCAAATAAACGGCTATCATACACGAATTCAGAAACGTGTTAACAGTCCGCAAACAAAGATCGTTTCAATTTGTGGATAATTTTAATTTTCAATCAGGACGGAAATACCAGAAAGAGTCTAAGTTTTTAAAATAAATATTTTTCTCTGCAGGAGTTATTAATTAAAAAGAGGGGAAAAACAATGGTCTGATATATTGTGAATAAAAACCACAGAAGAGTTGTCTGATATTGTGAATAAAAACCACAGAAGAGTTGTCTGAAATAACATTAATTATATATAGTTGTTTTTTACATTAAATATTACAATGGTTTGATTGTAGGATACTTTATTCTGGTCATGTTTAGAAAAACAGTAAATATTTTTTTTTAATATCCGTTTCACTTGTTTGATATTAAATTTAATAGTCGAGTTTCCCGTGGCATTAATATGGCTCTATTTTAAAGAAATTTATTCAAAGCATCCCACATGTACTTCGGCTAATGTGAATGGTTGTCAGACGGCTAATGGTATAATGGGCGTTGTTGAGCCGTGATTGAAGAGCTACCGCAATCAGCTAATTGATCCGTGAAGTGACGCTGAAGACGGACATTGGAGCACGCGCTGCACTTCCGGCAGAGCGACGCACTTCCGGTGCGATGTGTGTGGCGAAGCGGATACTCGATACCCTCAGATAAGACGAGCCACTCTCAGTTAACCCGGCAACGTGAGCCAAAAACAGATACGACATATTCAATCCATTTCAGCGGAAGGACTGTCGGTTACACTTGACAAATAAGCAAAACTCCTGCTCTTCAATGAGGTGCTAAAGTCCAAATTATCTCTCACCTGGAACATCCCTATACTTATTAAGTATTTATTGCTCAGAAATAACACTATTACTAGCAAGAATATTAAATCATATTCCATTGATCCCATAGACAGAGATGTGAAAGAGTAATAGATATTGAACATAAATTACTGTTAACTCTATGGCTATTTACATTCATATGATTATGTTTAAGTTAAATAAGATATGCTTCAGGAACACGGGGACTAAAATTTGAAATTCCTGTAAATGAATTGTTACTGACATAAAATTTTAACAGTGTGTTAACAACACACATAAGTAGCAATGTACAAAATTTTGTTTTGTAAATTTGTTTTGTGTTGAAATATTTTAAAAATTTGGCAGCATTGAAAATTTTCCTTACGTACTTGTAAAAAAACATAAAATATATTCATTAATATCTAGGGATGACCATTGTTATCAATTTTCAGTATTATTTTTTAAATAGATTAAAATTTTTGGGGTGTAAATAATTTTTTACGAAGAGCTTCATACTGTTACTTAGAAAAGTATTTGAAAATTAAAAATTGGCACTTTACAATAGTTTAGGTGAATAAATATTAGTTTGAAAATTCTGAAGGTACTTGCACGTAGAGTATGTAAAAAGAGAATGAAGATAATATCTTAATATTTATGACGCACAAAGGCTTTTCGTACCAGAAATCATGAGGCTGAGAACAACAAATTTTTCTGAAAAAAGTAATAGTTTATTAATTTAGAATCAAACATGTTAATTAAAATTTTCCTGCAGCAAATATTACACGTTGCTTATTTTGTTTGGCAGCTTCTTTTTTCAGTAATTTATAGGCTTACTAATGTGAAAAAAAAATAGATAAGTAAATTTCTGCCAAAATCTGCAAAAAAAGATTAAGTACTACAGAGAAGAATAAATATATAATTTTTTCTCGCTATATAATATTGATAAATATGGATAATATGTCTTTTACTAGACTCTTAACGTAAATTACTGAAATTTGAAATTCCTGTAAATAAATTGCTAGTGACAACTTTTTTCTGTAAATTATAAACTGTCTTTCCCTGACGCTTTACCCCAGAATATTATACGGTAAGTCAGTAAAGAGTGAAAGTGTGCAGAATAAACTAATATTCTGATGTTTGGGTCACTACAACTTGACATAATTCTAACAGCAAAGGTTGCCTAGCCTAGTTTTCTCAGGAGAATATTAAATTAAATTGGAAGGATCACTTAAATGTCTACAGATAAACCTAAACATTTTGTGCATTCAGCTTCACATACTTCACAGTTGTTTATCGTTAGTGTTACATTGTTTGTCTGAAAGTGCTCGAAATGAGTTATCACAATTGACTGAGAACCAGTGAAGCACCTGCGTTAGTGTATCATTGGTAAAAAGTAAGCTAAATAGTCTGGAAATAGCTGCCAAATTCCTAGTCTCCAAAGAATATCGTTTCCGAGGGATATTTTATGGCTTTACGTAAGTCGTTTATATAGATTAAGAATAGCAACGGACCCAAAATTGAACCCTGAGGAACCCCAGTCTTCGTTTCCTAAGAGGAGAAACACTTTCTGGACATATGTTTCAGTCTGACTAGGGACAAATAAATATTACGGAACAATTGGAATTTTCCATACTTGTGTCTTTTAAAGTGACCCTTTGTTTTTATTTAAAATTCACCAAAGTAAGCTTTTAAAAAAATATTTTTACGGTGCATCAATTAATTACGGAGAAGGTTGTTAAAACAATCTGCTCAAAATGGTTCACAATTGCTTTTAATTTGCTGCACCTTTGTAAAGATTGTTACATGTCTAAGTTGCATGTCAAAATGGAGTGTGCTGTGACTGTTGGATTCCTTAATCCCACACGTACACTATGATACGGCTGCAGTTTGCAAACTGCTACATTCCGTATGCACAGTCTTCGCCTCGCTGGCTATTCACATGTAAACTTTGATTGCAGTTATCATTACAATTATTTTGTGCCACTATCTAAGCCCTTTGGAGTAGTTGAAAGCTTCATAAAGACGCGATACTGTAAGCTCTGCACGTAATATTTTTATGACGCGTTGGAGAGATAATTGTTTACTGCGTTTTATTTTCCTCAGAGTGGCAGGAATTATTTTTATTGCTATCCTTGGTAACGCGGATGCCTAACAAAACTGAATTTTATACATGGAAAATGTCACTGCACTGGAAACATTTATTTTAGATTTTTTTCATAAATATTCTGACTGAGGAAATATTATTATCATTGAAATAATTTCAGAAATAATATTATTTATCTTACAATACAATTATCCAATTCCTTCACATTAGTTTCTAAACTTTTTTTTACTTTAAAAATAAAGTCAAACTACGTCATAACAATTTAACTGTTTCATTTTAAATCAGTATTTTTGTGTATAAATGGACCTCAGTAATACTTAGTAAATCCTATGAGCTCGTTTATATAGATTAAGAATAGCAACGGACCTAAAATTGAACCCTGAGGAACCCCAGTCTTTGTTTCCTAAGAGGAGAAACATTTTCTGGACAAATGACTTAACAATTATGTGTAGTCTTGGTCTTATTGAGTTAAAATTCTATGAATAAGGTGTACATAGGGCTTAAACGTTTCGATCAGCAAAAAAGTTGAAGCTATGAGAGAAATCGACCGCTACCTTAAAAAGGAGAAATTTTCATCTCATAACAATGAGTAGATTCTCGCACTTCCAGGAAGTGAATTTTATATTATTTCTTACTAGGGTTAGTGAGTGGCTCTTTTAAGGAGTCTGTTTCCGTCAAGGTTTGTGATATAGGATAAATGTCTACCTTTATTTGTCAGAAAAAATAGCTTATCTAAATAGAGAAATGCGGAACAAAAAAGGAATTACCAATAAAGGTATATTGAACATAGTCTAACAAACAACATTTGTAAACACAAAAAGGACAGTCTACGTAAAGTATTCACTGTACTTAATAGTTTAACCTAATATTAGTGAGGGTCACTTTCATTAGCAAACAAGAAATGGCCATACAGAATTAATTTTGTCGTGGTTTCAGTGAAGGCTGTTTTTGAAGGTACGCTTTGCAAGTGAACCTGAATCGTTGTAGCGTCCCCTGAGGTCCGATATCGTCCACTTTGGGAAAAGAGGTGCGAGGAACTTCTCATTCCACAAATTCCCCTCGATGTCTCTCATAGGTAAAATGTTCGCCACTTCATCTGCAGCGTAATGTGCTCAATGCCCGGGAGAAATTATTTCTGGGTAGATTCTTAATCGCTATAAACGGAGCGAGGAAAATAGAAATCTAAGCAGTTAAACGGCCTCCAGTTTTCATACATTTTACATTAAAAATTTGTTTAGAGAAGGGCTTTGGAGAGAACCTGCGGAAAAGCCTCTTTAAGTACAACTTTAATTTTGAGCCATTCGCTTAAAACAGGCGTTTCGCCGTAGTGTCCGAGACTTTTTAATGTGTTACGTGTCATTGCGGGGACTTTGAGGAGCGCTGCGTCGAAATTAATTTGTCAACGGAGGGAAGAATCCCCGGTTGGAAGGAAATACGAGCTTGCGCGAGCGCCATTGTCCCTGCGTCTATTGCTATTGAGGCAGGAAGAGTGCTCGGGCTTTGTGCTTATTAAGTTTACCAGCGGTCAACACATATATTGAGTCCAGACATTGTCTTGGAAGACATCGTCACAGTCACCAAAGTGTCAAACCTTCCTTAACACTGACAGACTCTATTAAGCCGCAGTTCCTGGAAGTTTTATGAAATGGTAAAGAGTTACATACTTATTATTAATTTAATTTTATGAATAATTAAATGTAAAACCATACATTTCCTGGGAAGAATATATATCTATACCACGAATGCTATACTTATTTCAGAAATTATGACTCCCTATTTTCCATAACACGCTTCTAGTAATACCAGTACGTAAACTTAAGGGAAAAAACACCATCCGCGTGAATAAGATCAAAATTAATACATCTATAATGGTAAAACACAACTACATGTGGATGGCGATACGGAATCAGAGACAATCGGCGTGAGGGAAGCTGGGGGCCGCAATTTGGTTTTTTCTCAAGTCTTTGAAATTAGGTGGCATGAGTTGTTACGGGACATGGTGTTTTTCCCAAAGACATAGGTGGGGTGGGGTTGAATGGCTTCTCCCAGAGACGATAGGAAACTAATTTTTATTGGACGGGATCTAAGACCGGCCACCGATGGAAACAATATAGTGAAGTGGGGACAAGACGTTAAAAACCCAAGAAACTGAAGTTTTGATCTTTATGGTGCGGACTTTAAGAATGGAGATAAGACTGAACATCTAGAGAGAACAATAAGAAATTGGAGGTTGACCTGGCCGTGGACATTTAAATAACGGGAGGATGCCGTGCAAAAGGTCGGGGCACCAACGTGCTCATTATTCTTCAACGCAGAAGTTGGGATGGGTCCAGCGGCAAGTTCCAGGCAAAGCTGAGAAGAGAGGGTAATTGTACTGGTTGTAGCCTTCTGCATTATCCGAATAGGATTTGTGTTTGTATTTTTGACAAACATTGTGTTCTGCTTCATGAGAAGGCCCGTTTAGACGACCCTTTGGATAGTACTCGTGTTTAAGTTGGTAGAAATTCAGTGTTAATCGTTAAAAATTCCAGTTTCGTAAACCGAAACTGAATCTAAAATTTTTAAATAATTCTGCGCCATTCATAAGTACATAAGTAATATACTTAAAATAATGTATTAATTTGTTAATGACGGGGTATATAAGTTCCGAATTTAAATTAAATTCGTTGGTTCAATATATAATTTTTAACAGTAACCTGTTAAATAGTGTCTTGATTTTCGGGCTCACGCATGGTAATTTCCGGAGGCTTTGATTTTTTCCACCGTTCGGTGGGCAAATACCGGTGCTCGAAGAATTATTAATGAGTTTATTGGGAAAAGGGGTTTTCACCAAGCACCGGAAGGACGAACGCGTTTCAATGGCCTTTTAGAAGTCTTTTGCCTCATCAGGCCCGCGAACCTATTCATACATTAAAAAGTGGTTCTAATCTATAACCGACGAAAATAAACTAATCATCAGGTTAAACTTAATCACTGGTAGAAGCTTTATTTCAGTATCATAAAATCAATTGAGACACAAATATACACTGCGTATTAGCGAAAGGAATGGAAACTTTGAAGAACGGAAAGGAAATTGATTTTGATGGTATCATATTTAACTGATATTTTTAAATATTTCCAAACTGACAATGTGACACTAAATGATGCACATATATAAAATGTTTATTGATTATGTTTACAGTCTTCAAGAACAATATATGTTGACGCGACGTAAAAAAATATCCTGTTAGTCTCTAGACTTCACTAGATTTATTATTTTTTTCCCACCCTAAATTTTCAAAATACATGTGTCAAATAATAGTGAAAAACTATACAGATTTTGTTAAATTGACACAATAATTGTATTTGTATTGAATAAGTTTTCATTTCAAATTAATGTATCGGTTTTCGTCGCTAAAATACCGAAAGAAATTTATCATCAAGGGTAATTAACGTTATTCGTATTCCAGTTGGTAATCGTGTATGAATACTAAGCCGTCGGGCAACACTGCGTCAGCTGAATTTTTAGTAAATTATATAATTTTGAATTCAATGGTGCATACGTGTTTTTGTACCTTAACTAATTAGCAATGTTTGAAAATATCAAATGTTACATCTGAAATTCTCATTATTCGATAATTGATGGAGGAGCGAAACATATTTGCCTGTCTCTGCAGCAACATTACTCGAGATAAACCAGCCTGGGTTCGTGGAGGATCCGCATGGGCGCAAATCTGTATTAATGAATGTCTGCCATTATTCTCATGTAACAGGCCGTCATCTCTGCTTAATATTGCGAGGCTGAGTGCTTTGACAGGTAAATGTGATGACCGTTCCAGTTCGTAGCTCACACATCCGTCCGGATCACAGAGTGGCCTCAGCGAAAATCATATTCTAAGTTGCATGGGGAACATTGCCTCCCATGTAATTGTGCTTTGTGCTTCATGTTGTGTTCCCCGTGTTCCACTCAAATTTATGGAACAGAGAATTAAAATCAATTTTGTTTAAAATTTAAGAGTACATTATAAATTTACAGTTTTGCCTTCCTCATATTAATCAAGTGCCCAAATGTTTAAAAACAGTTTGAATCCATTAATAATTATTAATATTTGTACATTTTATATTCTAAAATATTATTTATAGTAAATCTCGTATATAGGTTACACTCATCAAGACAAAAAACAAAATAAAATTTATTTGAACATTAATTATTGTTATTTATTATTATTTTTGATAAACATAAAAAATGCAATTACTCACGAAATTATATTTCAAAAGTGACGCCTAGTACACATTTCCTCCATTTAGATTATGAAAATATTGTCTAAATTTTTTTTTTCACGTGGACTCTTGATTCTCAAGTTTTGTTTACACCGAAACTCAGTCTCTGCGTTTCCTAACTTCACTTCAAAAATTTTACAGTACGCAAGATAGATTTCCCAAATCAATTCAGATAGTTGAAAATGTAATCCAATCTTTTTAATTTACACGTCAAAAAATTATTTCGCAATACGTTAATCGACGTTTAAGTCACGAATGTTACTAATTTCGATACTATCGACATTTAGAAGTGATATTTAGACAGTTCCTGGTTTTTATTATCATGCCTGATTTTTAAAAATATTTCCATGCATTTTGGTTCTTGTTTTAGCATAAATTAAAAATGTATAGGTATTAATTTTTTTAAAAAAAATTGAGTAGAGTGAGGCTGATTTCAAACAAAATTAATTTATAATCCTATCAGAACTCATAATTTTTAAAATTCAGGCGAAATTTTTATTAAATTGAAAATTTGTGATTTTAAATATATTATTTTTTACACTTTATTGTTTCTTGCATTTATGGTATAAGAATATTGTTATTCCTTTTGGATAATTTTTTAAGAAAAGAAAAACTTATATTACTTCAATTCACAAATATAGTTTGATCTTTGCATTACGTACAACAAAAGTTGTTGATTTCCTTGTAGATATATTATTTTATTTTTACATACATTTGTAAGTAGAAATGTTGTTCTTTGACCTGATTTTTATTATCGTTTGAGCTAAATAATTCTGTTATAATACAGTAAGTAAACAGCACCTAGCCAACAAACAACCTGATTACAGTACACAAATTAAATGTCTCTGATAATAAATTTTTAATATTTTGAAATTTAATTGATGTTTAAACATATATTTAAGAAAAAGTGAATTTTTTTAGTAATATAAATTATTGATAATGTTTCTAATGATTTTTTCCGCTTTCAGGTATCAAGATAATTGTTACTTGTTACTGCGTCCATATCTGTTCCCCATAATTCTCTGTGCTGAGAATTTTTATTTTGTTGTGAACAACAACTTGATTATGAAAAAGCTATTTTGAAAACATAGACGCAAGGAAATATATTGTGTTCAATTCAGGAAATTTATTACGCCTAAAAAGTCAACGGTAAAAATTCAGGACCACTCCCTGGGAATATTATTGATTTGATTATGGCATTTGTATAGTAGATTCCATTTTATACACGAAGCTAGTGATTTTTTTAAATTTTAGCGTGTGGGGTTTATTTCTAAATTATATTCAAATAAAATAACTGTTATGCAGCTGAAATATTTAAACTAATGTTAAAGTCGATTTACGAACACAAGCTTGCAAATTAAAGTTTTGTTTTTCAACTAATTATTATCAACTATTCTCCTGACAAAAACAAAACGCGATTGTACGTTAACCCTGGGGAGTTTTTCCTTGAAGCAAAGTTTTAGACGCTACCGATTAATCCACAAAATATATTTTTAACGACGAATTATTGAAACGCATGGCGCTAAATGGCAATCAGTGGTCCGGAAGAAAGGTTCATTACACATCGGCGATCACATCTGTTGTTGTTTGTTGTCCCGTGCAGCAGCTGTTGACCTTTCTATACCCTCTTCACTAATAAATATCTCGAATTTAGCAGAAGTAAAATAAAGGTAAATACAACCTGAAATTTTAACAAATTCAATTCATCCTAAAACGACCATTGGCACGACTGAAAATAATATTTGTTTGAGAAACACTTTTCTCCAAATTAAGGGATGCATTATTGTGGTAGGAAATTATATTTCACTTTAATGAATCCAAGTCAGAAAACCAAATTTTCCCCCATAAAATAAATGGCGATCACTAGTCAGGTTCTCAGTTCTCTTCTGTTTACAGAATTATTTTCTTAGCCCCCCAACATCACTTTTGGTGCTAACGTCTTCTGTATAACTAGCCATTATCTTAGGCTCAACATTTTTTTTATCAGTTGGAAGATTCAGCACAAATGTATTTGTCAAAAAAACAGTGAATGAACAGCAGACCTCAAGTAGTACAATTTAATAAAATTGTACTCGACTAATTTAATTTGGTTTTGAATAAGTTTCAAATTAAATAAATAGCCAAGGATTTTATTTCAGTTAATTAAATTACAGTCATTTATTACATTATTATATTTATGAAATATTAAAGTTTGTAAAGCGAAACACTAATTTGTTTCAAACAAATGGCGAGTTTCATGAATACGCGACTAGAAATCGTTCAGCTCTAAGGTCGGACAAGCATCGCCTTGCTCTACACCAGAAAAGTATTCACAATACCGGGATAATTTTATACAACAGCCTTCCGCCAGAGGTTAAAAATAGTACCTACAAAAGCTTCGTGAAGCAGAGTAAAACTATTCTTTTAAATGGCGTACAGGATTTTCTTAATCGTCCTTCTAGTATTTAAAATCAAGGTTCCTGCAAAAAGTGTTGAATGAGCTGTCTTGTAAAATAGCACATCACATATCTTAAAATTTCTATTCAGTTTTTTCTGCTCTTTTGTTTGTTTGTTTCATGTATTTCCTGGAGCTACGACAGAGGGAAGGACAGTTTCCTGGTCCAAGTAGTTAAAACTCCATTGCGTGTTCCTCAGCGTGTGCTTGTTTGTGTTTCCCAGTGTTTCCCAACAATAAATCTAAATCTACAAAAATTCATTCAATATACTAATTTAAATTTTATTTCTTAAATAATTTGAATAAAATATTATAATTATAATTAATCACAATTTTATGAGAAATTTTAATTTAAATTCGCCTTTGTCGTGTGAAATCTTGGGCGGAAAAATTATCAATTTGATTAAGGTCAAAATTATTTCAAAACTGCATAGTTCGTTTTATTTGAATCTCAGTGACTTGTAATAGCTGATGCTTTAATTTCCGAGAAGAAAAAGCTCATTTAGAAGTTGTGTATTTTAATGAGAAGTAAATTAATTAATATTGACAGAAAACAAAGCACACAAAATGCAATGTTGAACGTGCCCTGAACTGAGCACACATCCATCTTTGTAGACACGTGCAGTTCAAACTTCCACTCCACCTGCGCCAGACATCGGCAAAGTTTGGATCATATACATCGATTATCCACGTGACCTTACCGCACAATTATAGGGCCTGCATATATTTAATTAATTCCTTGCTCGGCTAGAGAGCGCCTTCCTGTTAAATATTGACTCTGCCCAAGATTCGGGCAAGCTGTCCGTGAGGCACGAGCACTACACACTTGTCTGCATTGATAAACTAAGTCATAAAATACCGGACTTATTAACTTTGTCACCTTAGCGGGAACGTGGGACATTTTTTATCGACATTCACTAGTTACGGACGTTTTTCATGCAAGTCTGATCTGTCGCTATTGAATTGAAGATCATCAGACACTACTAAAATTTCCTAATTCTGCATTATATTTCCCTTGGATCTGCTGATAATATCACTGCAATATATTCGTTGGAAGTAGAATAACATCACATATGAAGCCACAAAAGAATAACCTTTGGTACAGTAAAAACTGAGTTTCAATAACTATTTCAACTAGTGTGAATTAATTTTCAATCAAAGCAAAAGTATTTATTCAATTTACGATTTCTGTTTATCAACCTGCTCAATTGTTTATTAAAATAGACCGTTTATGTGACACAGTGACGTCATCAAGCCAAGATAATCTCACTCTATAAAAAGAGCACAGGAATAAAATATTTTTTAAAAAATGTCTGCATTAATTAGAATTGAAGAATTGATAACGTTGTGTTTTAATGACAATTGTCCCCGTTAATAAAGCGAGAACCATACATTAAATTAACACCCCTGTAAAGGGTACGCCTTTTTTCTAAAATAAAATTACTCCTTTTGAAATTTTAAGTTGTCCCGTTTGGACCTATATGTGTATGGCAAAGACAATCAGGTCGAATCGTTAAAACTTTTAATTTCAGGTCAAATTTGACTGGAAAGAAATGGAAGGAGACGATACAAAGTTACACGAGTCAAATGAACACATTAAAAAGTATAATTTCAGTTTTAGAGAATGTAATTATAATGGGTTACCCTTATTGCAAATAATTTCTATTAAAAAAATAGTATAGCTGAACGTTCTGGTTATATTAAACATTAAACGCAACAAATCGTAATTGGGATTTCTCCGAGTCCTCCAAATTATTTATCAAAATTTTTGGAAATAATTAATTTTTTACGTTAGAAGCAAGGAAATATAATAACTACGGTATTGAAGTCCTAATAATACAAATAATTACGTTGTATAGCAATGTATTTAAAATCAACAAACTAAATGAATTAATGAAGAACCTTGAAGAACTACTAATTAACCCCTTTTTTTCATTAACTAATTGGTTGTTCTGTTGGAAGATTGAATTGTTGCATTGAAGAGGGTACAAAGTTTTTTTTTATTACGTAAGCCGACGTTTCTGACTGTTAAAGGTCGTCTCATTATTTCCTTTAATGAAGAATTTGTAAGTAGTACGATACGAATGTGTTTTTGCTCCCACTAGAGCAATATGTAGAAATGAGAAACTAATCGAGCTTTTTGTGACGTTGAAAAAAAAACTTCGATAACGATTAAACATACAAAAGTCAACCTACATCTGATAATAAAAAAATGGGACGTCAGTAGGTAAAGACTACGGTACAGACTTTCATCACGAATATTTTCTGTTTTTTTATTACCGTTCGCTATTTATGTTTTTCTACCTTATACATGTATTAGTTTTAGTATTCGTCCATAAATTCTCTCCTTGACATTGTTATAAAGTCAAGCTGCGATTGACGAGTTCCAGATTTGGATTGGAACTTCTTCTGACGTGTTTAGAATTATTCTGTTCCCTATAATATTTTTCCAATGATAGGTTTCAGATTCGATATTTTTCTTTTAATTTCCACCGATGTATGATTGAAATAAATCTTGGGCGGCTTCAGTGTACATCCCACAGTACACTGTAAGGACCTCCCTTCCAGTGTCAACTTCGGGGAAAGGCGAGCCAATATTTTCCCCTCCCCGATAACTCACTTTCGTCTCAACTAAACCGTATTACGTCTTGCATCTCGTGAGTAAAATACAAAATGAGCCTCGATTACATCGTATCACAAATTTCGAGCTCTGCCTTAGCACACGAGATTCTATTTGCAGCGTCCCTTAAGTAACTTTGTTAGACCTGTCAGACACATCAGGGTACGTAGCATGAGTTTTGGCGCCCTCGACAAAACCTATAGGCTCCTGTCGCCCAATTAACCATTAACCACATTAAACAATTAAAAATTAAATAAACTTTTGCAACATGCCCATTACATACACTTTAAAACAAATTTTGAAAATATTAAACTGAGAGCTTAACTACTTAAAACAGCTTAGGTGAGGAATACAACATGCAATTAACTTAACAAAAATAATTTTGAAAATTACCAATTTCAACAAGATACACGCAAATATTCACTGGAATTATTCCAGGACTGAAAGTAGATGTCCGAAAGCTGGTCAAAAATATTTCTCTTTGTACTGATTAATTCTAATATACGGCTGTCAACGGTCCAGTGTTTGAACAAGGGATTACCAACCCGATTAGCTTTAAATCTCTCTTTTTTTAAGTCCCCTAAATTTTTATTTGATACAAAAAAGCACCATGGATAAAATTGTTGTTATAAGGACAATCCAGTAACTAAGATATAATCTAACCAGAACCCGGATTTTCCAAATGAAATCCTTGTCTTTGTTTATAAATTGAGCCTTAAATGTTCAGGCAAATGCGGCTTATAACCTGCAAATCTCGGAATCTTTAGAAACCTCCTGATGATGGCTACAGCCAGACAGAAATCACTACCATGACTCATTTTTTACGGGAAATTCCAATCCACACATTTTGAGGTGTTAATGAGCGCTTAACATTTTTTGTATAACCTGAAAACAGTTTATATCCAAGTATTTTACCGAGCCACGATTCTCGCTCACATTTATAAGAATGAGACAGCAGTAGTTTTCCAGGACTTCCAGTTAATATAGCGCAAGTGTTTTTCGATCAGCGGAGAAGTTGGAATCATGGGAAAAATCGACCACGGCGTCTAAATTTTTGACGTGTGCAAAAAATATTGATTCTCATCTTCAACAGTCTCAACGTTACTGCAGAATCGCTACAGTTCGTCCATGGAAAATAACGCCATAAGCGCGAAGAAAATTGTAAGTTATCAATTTATAAATTTAGGCAGTTCAGTGATTCCGTTCTTATAAATTCAAGTAGTTCCAGCCTACCAATTCTAACTTGAAAGTGTAAGCAATGTGATCAAAAAGGAAATTTTTATACTACAGGTTAGGCTAATTATGCAAAGTATAAAAATAAGAAAATAGCATATTGTGTTATATTTTTAATTTTTTTTAATAAAATAACCTGGATAAACGAAGCAGTCTACTGTCTTAGTAATTTATAATTTTTAATTAACTATCATAGAGACTTACTTGGTTGAGGTTATAATTTATTAACGAATCCAAACATTCTTTTAATATTAATAACACGTAAGCATTAGGAAACGCTAAAAAATGTTTCGCTACATGAGATATTTTTTTACATATTTTTTTCGTTTGTTTTTACATGTCCATAATTTGACTTCACCACTCGTTTAAAAATTATTTTCTTTAATAATTCTATTTCAGTTAAATCCATTCTTTTTGTTGGGAAAAGTCAGTATTGTCTATGAATGGATTTGTAATCCACAACGGGATATCTAAATTTACCAAATCTATAACAGACATTTTCCTGTAATTGTTCGAAGTGGTCGTTAAGGATTTGAATGGCATCCACAGTAATACTTTTTTCAACAACAGAAAGTTTCAGCAATCGTTGAAATCATCTCAAATTTATTTTCGTTTAAAGTAGAAAAAAATCAATTCAGGACTGAAAACGAACGTAAAATTTTTGCTTCGACTGAGATTCACGTTTTTTCATTGTAATTTAATTTTCAGTGTAACGAAAAAGTGTCAGATATATAAACATTATCTAATAAGAAAATTTATGTAAATTTAAATGATAATTTAAAAAATATATATTTAACGATCTACTATAGAATCCTTGAATACTATATGGCCCTTTCCTACTTTTTATATGAAACGTGCTATCCATGTGGACTGAACATTTCCATTACAATCTGGCAAACTATCTGAAAGAAATAAAATGTATAAACTTTTAAACACGCTTATTTTATACGCTCTTCAGTAAACTACTTTTTGTAATGTTCATTTTACTATGGGTCAAATAAGAAGTGAAATGTAAATTTATTGTCAGTAATAATGAAAAGAGACTAAGGGCAATAATTTTTTATCGGCTATTTTGCGTACGTAATATTCTGGAAAACGTCAAATAAACCAAATTTGTGAGGATCTGAGACAAACCCGATTTTTTTAGGACTGGTCGATCGAACCCATAAGACAGGGTAAATAAGTTACACCCTATGCGACTAGAACTTGACTCAAACACAGCATAGTTATTGAAAAAATTCTGATGACTTTGAAAATCAATTCTCGTCTTGTCACTATTATAATTATCGGGTTTTAAAGACGGTAAAGATGAAATTTTCAGGAAGTTGATGAAATTTTTGTGGGATTATAGGGAATTTAAAATCCGTACAACCTGGGGGGGATCTAAGAAAATAAATACAGTGTAAACACTTAAGCGCCAGAGGTGGTCCCATTAGCTTATCTTAACCCAAGGATTTAATTAAGAACTAATTAGGCTGATCGGGTCGTATCACTCTGGTGCAGTTTCGCTGGAAACACACGAGCTTTTCGGTCTTTACATTTGGCTGCAGAAGTTGCGGCGGGCGAACTTTTAATTAAGGACGAATTTCAGGTTTATGAGTTTGTAAAGTTTCTGAGCTGCCATAGTAAGTTCTATATAATTAAGTTACATTTAAATTACATTTTCTTTTCTTTCGGAGTAATTCCGACCTATTTAGAAATTCGATGCCGTTAATTTATAACAAATAATCTAATCAAGAAACAAAGAATAAATTTATATAAGTAGCATTTTCTGGAAAATATATTTATAATTTATAATATTTGATATCAGAAAAAAAATATAACAGTTGAAAATTGATTATATTATTCCAGGCTTTACAGATGTGAAATATAACTGAATATTCAAAAGAAATAAAATCAATTCTGCAGAATATTTTTAAGATTTATATTAATAAACCGTAAAATATTTGTTTATTAAAAATTAAATAATTTTATGCAACAGGTTAAATTAGATGATAAAGCTTTTCAATGGTGTGTATAATTTATTTTTAAGACGCGTAAGGTACTTCATCATAACTTTATATACATAATGCTTTATTGGTCTACTGAAACGAACATCGCTGGAAACGATATAAATACTGATATAATGATGCTCAGCAATAATAGTAATAATAAATTCAAAAACTCCAACTAATCTCAAGTCAATACATGGAAGAAGCAAAAATTGCTGTCTGTTCTTGAATACGTCAGTATTTAATTTTTATTATTAATACTGTATAAAATTTACCGCTGTGAGAAACTAATAAACAAGATTTATGCCCATAGTAGATATAAATATTTATAAACACTAAATATGCATTCTTAAGTAAATGGGTCACAGAAAAAATACAATAAAACAATTTCGTACATTATACCTGATAATGCACGAATTCTAGATCGAGTTGCAAACCTTTCTTCAAAAGTTTGCAAATACCTTCCCAAGCGTATATATTTATGAAATATTAAAGTTTGTAAAGCAGAACACTAATTTGTTTCAAACAAATGGCGAGTTTCATGAATACGCGACCAGAAATCGTTCAGCTCTAAGGTTGGACAAGCATCGCCTTGCTCTACACCAGAAAAGTATTCACAATACCGGGATAATTTTATACAACAGCCTTCCGCCAGAGGTTAAAATAGTAGCTACAAAAGCTTCGTGAAGCAGAGTAAAAATATTCTTTTAAATGGCACGTTTTACTCGGTACAGGATTTTCTTAATCGTCCTTCTAGCATTTAAAATCAAGGTTCCTGCAAAAAGTGTTGAATGAGCTGCCTTGTAAAATAGCACATTACATATCTTTAAAATTTCTATTCAGTTTTTTCTGCTCTTTTGTTTGTTTGTTTCATGTATTGCCTGGAGCTACGACAGAGGGAAGGACAGTTTCCTGGTCCAAGTAGTTAAACAAGCACAAACTGAGAAACACGCAATGGAGTTTTATTTTTCCCAGTGTGTGTGTGTGACATCGTGCGTCCGTGTTGTGTTTATATTGACTTTTGTCTATATACATTTGTTTTATTAATTTATTTTTAAGATTATTTGTCTTTAATTGTGTACCTTATTTGATTCATTTTTAATGTATGACGTATCCTATTTCCTAATTCGAGGACTAATGGAAACAATAAATCTAAATCTAATAATTCACGTAAAAGTTTTTTAGTGTTATTACTTAAAATCAACGTTTGTATCTTCTCGATTTCTAGGGATCTTCCTGTTTTTATGGAATATATAAATTATTCCAAATATTAAAAATAATTTTAGCTTGTATTAAAAAATATATATCCTGTTTGTTGTATCCACGTCTTGTTACGTCGGAATTTACCAGACTGATCGTAACACATCACAAATAGTAATAATAATAAGGAATCAGTATGATGACCCAAAAGAAAACACTAAAAAGCATCTCTGATGTGCTCAAGTAAGTGTTACTACACAAAATTTAAAGATTTTGCTGTGTATCATTTGTTATAAAAATACAAAGTAGTGGTAATAAGTCCAATGACTAATGATGATAAGACCCCAGGCAAGCTTAGCAATAGAGCTAGAGCATCGGCTTTTGGCCGCTCATCGTTAGTCCCTGCGCAGCGCTGGTAGCGGCGACTCCAGGAACTATAAATGGGTGTGTATGGGTGACCGACCTACAGAGTTACAGTGTTACAGTTGAGCGAAAGACTTCAATTTTCGCCCAAAAATAAATTAGCAGTTGACACTTGTTTTTGCGAAGCAATTGTAATAAAATGCTTACAATTTAATTTCTCCCAAAGTAAAACAGTTTTCACAATATAAATACAGCTTAATTTCTACAAAACGACTAAGTATAAGCACTCCTTCTCGGCTGTAACGAGCTCTGTTACAACGAGAACCGGGATATAACTTCTGGCTATTAAAGCACAAAAGCAATTATTTTAAATTTAAGGTTATAAACCCGGTTGTGGCAAGTCAAATTTCTGGAGATTCGGAAAAGTCTTGTTCTATCTTGAAAGTGAAGGCAGATCGTTTCATCTGGAAATGTACTGAATCTGGAGGCAAAGAAAAATTTCAATTTCAGGTTTGGCGATGTAGACGGCCGTGTGAGAAGATTGTTGGATGGTGCCACATTCTTGATTTGAAGTGATCAATCCTTCTGCCATTCTCAATGTTTTCAATGTCGACAATACGATGGGAAGTGATCCGTCTCTGCAAGAAACTTTCTGCAATGCCGCCTATGCAAGCATTTACAGCTAAACTCTTGTGTGACTTGAAAATTCGTAAACAATACTAACAAGAAAGGTGACATTGATGCACCACATAATTACTAATCATTATAAAAGAATTATTAAGACTTATTCGTAAACGTAAAAAATAAATAAAATATATGTCGTGCCCCTAGGTTGAATCATCGATTATTCCGCGACACAAAAGTAATTTCATGACAAACATCTTTTTCAATAAATGAATTAAACTTCGATGTCACACTCCTGAATTTTAGCAAACGAGACTGAAAATACTCAAGTAAACTACGGTTTGAAAGCTTTTGCAATTTTTTTAAACTAAGAAACATAACTATTATTCCTTATAGATTAAATAATTAAGTTTGAAATTCAGCAGTGTGTTTATTTTTAATTACTAACTCAAAAGCTACCAAACCCTCTTTGATTGGTAATGTACTCCATACATTTATATAACCACACTCAATTTACATATTCGTCAAAAAATTTATTTTATGCATGAGATGGAAAAAAAAAATAACATCATGCATTGAAATATAAATTCTTCAATTCCCGTAAAGTTAATAAATTAGTTGATTAATTCAAAGGATCAAATGGTATTTAATTTGTATGAATTGTACTGCCCGATGTCATAAAATTAAATTAATAATAAAAGACATAAGGACATGATATATTAAAATGAATTTTGCACTGTTTTCTTTGTTATTTAAGAAGCTTTAAGATAAAATAATTCAGATTACTGGTAATAAATTTAGGAATGAGGAACTCGTCATTATTTAGACCTTCGTTTTACTTTACTTCATAATAGACTTTACAGAATTCTGTTAAACTGGAAAAAGAAACTTTAATAGTCTTATCCATGTGTTCGATATATTAACAAAATGTTTTCCATGACGCCGAAATAAACTAAAGTTTTGGGAAATTAAACAATTCCTTGTATACACAGGCCATATCAAAACTAATTGTGAGGACATCAGGTTCTAAATCACAATATAATGAGAATTAATTTTCATTTTAGACAGATGTCTATTCAACTTCAAATATTATTTTATTATTCATTAACATTATTTTCTTGTTAAGTATACTGGTTAACACGCGACTTGAAACATTTTACAATATAAATACGATAATAAGTCATACAAATTTTACGTCTTCTATTCAGGATACTCAACAGCTGAAGTTTGGTAATCAAATGGACAAGAATATTTGAACTCAAACTTTTGTTTCTTTGCAGCTGTGACCTGGGATGTGTACAGAGTATATTTGACACTCATAAAACGACTCTAGAGTTGAAATATTTGTTAAAACTCCTCAAGGTCAAAGTAGAGTACGAGTGGACAGTTCAGGGATGGAGTCAATTAGTGGAGAGAGTTGGGAAAAGAAGGTAGATGGAGAGATTGAGAGATTGAGAGAGAATGAGATGTAGAGAGTTGGTTTGGATATTCCAAAGTATGAGTAGCAACTGAAAGCTGATGGAGAACTCGGGAGTTCCGACCAAGTTACATCCAGAGGAAGCCCAGGCAGGAACTTTGGCCAAGCCTTACTCTACTCTTGCCACCAGCTGCAATAAACGAATAAGGTCTGCCCCTTCCCACAATTCTGCTAATCTACGGAAACGCCAGCAGATTAACTTTATACTCTAATTTAATAAAATGGCCACTGTAATCATCCTCCAAAAGAGAGTTTATATACTTAAATCAAATTTCGTAGGTTTGTGTTATTATTTAATTTTTTAGTATTCTGGTCATTAGTAATGTTCAAATAAAGTGTTTTATTTAATTAGTTAAAGCATACAAACTTTTAATATATTTAAAACTGAATTATCAGACAAAATGCTTTAAGGGCTTACAAAATTTAGTCCATAAGGGATTGACAATATGGAAAATAGTATGACGAGAAATTCTAATATGGAAAATAGTATGACGAGAAATTCTAATATGTAAAACGATGATATGTGTCTCTATTATACACATAATGCACACACACACACACATATATATATATATATATATATACATTGTAACGAAACTATTTTAGTCGTCGTCGTAATTTAGTTTAGACCTATCGGATTGCGAAAACTAAAACTACAATACAAAAATTAACTACGGTTTATTCACGTGAATAAAAGAAAAAAAGAACCTTTTAAAAGTTCATAGCACTGGGTTCAGTTTCTGTTCTCGACTGTTCAAGCTGACGTCAAAATCCACAAGGAAGGGTCCTCGTGGCTGTGCTTTCGCCACACGCTCGGCCCCCCTCCACCTTTCCCCCTACATTAAGGATGATTCCTCGGCTTTCGGCCGCCAGAGCGCTACCACCTATGTAATATGTGGTGACGAACTAGATGATCCGAGGTTTGTAGGAAGGAATAAAACGACGGACAACGAGGGCTAGGCGGACGAGTGACGCGTCTATATATACGTGCGTGTGTGTGCTTGTGTAAAATCACTGTAATTTGTGTTCGGAGAAAAAAATATTTTCGTCTCTCGTGATCGGAATAATGTTGCATAAAGGAATAAAATATTTTTTCTAGTATTTATAAATGTCTTCCCAATTTTTTCAATAATAGCATCAGCGTGCCTATCACTAAAACTAGTCTTTTAATACTAACCATTAATTTTTTGACAAATCTTACACTATATGCTTATTGACTAGAGTCAATCCAATGTTGTCTTCTAGTTTTTTCTTGTCTCTGTACACTTCACTCACGCACTGTACTCTGCTTTCTCTTCACAATGATGAATTTAATAAACGTATAATTGCTTCATAATCAGTGACGATAAAATAAAATCATGTAAAAATGACCGTGAAGTCTAGTTATAAATAAATTTTGACGCGTTTCTTTATATGTAGGGGTTTAAGCATGCTCCGAAAAGAAATTTAAACGTGTGGAGTAATGTTGACGAAACGTTGCATACAGGTTCCTTACGACCCAGGACGAAACACTGTGGTGGTAACACACAACTGATCGTAAGGGGAGAGCAGGGAAAGGCTGGAGTTTTGAAACCATGCAACTACAAAATCGAATCAGTTGAAAAAAATGGAAATGCTAACCTAACAGTTTGTCTCGCTATAAATCTATGAATCATATTTAATATTTTGGACGAACGTATCAAGTAAAGATGAATTTTTTTGACTAAGCTGAACAGCATGAATGTTTTACTGAAATTCTGGAAAATAAGAAATATTTTAAACACAGATGAGTATTTCAATGTCTACAAATAAAATTTTCCCCCAAGTTATTTGGATTTCTGCATGTAGCAGGCTAAATAACTTAGCGTTCCAAGGCACGGGAAGACGGATATTTAAGATGGCGTTATTACAAGTCCGAGAATTCTCTGGGGCGGTAGTTGTTGGTCGTGTTGCTCTAACCGGAATTTATGGCTGCAGTTATATAAAACACGTCACGGACTCCTACAGATTTCAATTATTTTGTTGAGTGAAAACTGAATGCTCAGTCTTAATTAGAATCACAATACAACTAGAGGTCCTTCGATAAGTAGTTTGAGTGATATAATTTTACTTTGGGAGATAATCAAGTAGATTGTTCGTTTCAGTTCAATAAATAATGCTCATATGCATAAACCAGGCTTGAAAAAATAGGTGATTCTTTATAGAACCATCTGAGCTGTGTAGGGAATTAAAATTTAACGTAATAAGTAACAGGGTGACGATTCAGTGGAAAACTAAAACTTTTTGGCGTAAGGGTGGTTGGGGAATTAACATTCTGAATAAAAATCTGCAAAAGTTATTCGTGAATGAAATCAAGTTTTTGTTGCTACAGTTTTTTTCCACGCTCTAAAATAATTTATGGTTAAATACACAATCCCTAGTGAAAAGTTAAAACAGAAGAGAAATTTTTAAGAAAAATATTCCCTGTATTCATATTCATTAATTTCGTGGATTCTGTTAAAAAAAACCTGCGTTTTAAAATAATTTCAAATTATCATAAAACACCTCTAGAATTTTTTTTTGTACTTTCCTTGGAGTTTGATTTCAAATAATTCCTATTTGGCAAGTATCTCTCTTTCCTCTGTGAAATGTTGCCTAGCTGCATAGAAATTTATATTGCGAAGTATTGGAGTTAAACCAATATTGATTATAGATTGTTCCAACACGACGTTTATAAACAGCTTCGGATTTAACACAAGTTATTAGCGACTGGTTGTTTTAGGAGCAGTAAGCAATTAAGTATCCAGGAGTATTTATAGCGCACCGTCGTTAGAGTTTATTTATCCCCTGGTTCACAGTGTAAGAAAGTAGTTGTCGGTTTTAAAGCTTAATTATGTGTAGAAATTGCAGCAGATTCCCTCGGCTGCCTTAAGGTTTCCGATGTAAACCTGAGAGGGCAGTTTGCCGTCAATTAGTTGCGTGTCTGAGCAACTATACTCTGCTCGGAAGACATTACTTACGGTTAAGTCCAACTTAGAATCACCCCTGCTGCCTTTGGGAGATCATTCGAACGCTTAATTCAACAGTTGGCGAAATTTCACAGGTTCTCATCTCACAGAAAGTGTAATGATACAATTCGTTAATAGCAAGCAAGAATAAATTTTCAGAATACAGTAAATATACAAATTTTATAATTATTCTGACTTTTCGCCTACATTATTCGAGGTATAATTACGGCTAAAACTGGTCAGAACTAAACATTTTTCATTTATTAAATTATAACACGACGTTTCGCTCCTTGTTTGGACACTCCTCAGGTTGTGAAAGCAAAATTTTCAGCAATTTCATAAAAATTCCAATTGGAGTCTGACTTTCATTAATTTGTATGATAGAAGTCCAAATGCGTTTTTGTCCTTGCGTAATATATTCTTATTTATCAAAGTCCTGTAATAATTATTAATAACTTAAAAAGACACCCAACACAACGATCTCAATTATTTCATAGCTTATCAAAAATTGAAGTTCAAATGAGATTTTCCCCGTCTTTTTCTGGCTAAATCTTTTGTTCCTTAATCTGCTCTTTCAATTATAAATTTTCACTAATTCCAAAATAAAGTCCTGTGGAAAATTCTTTCTTTTTGATTTCAGTACAATTATAGAATCCAAAATAAATCACTAACACTATACATCCCGGATATGTTGGTAAATGTAAGTGGTATCTCCCATGCGGTAAAATGGTTAGAATACTTGTCATTGACGCAGCAAGCCTGGGAATGCCTCTGACCACAGAGGTCACGCGTTCAATTCCTGGCAAGGGCTTGGATGTTGTAGAAATCCCCGAAACGGTAGATAAGTCGATAAAAACAAGTACCTGTTAAAGCGACTCCAACAAAAAAAAATTATATTTATTTTGCTGTTGTTCAGGAAACTGCAGACAAGCCTCTAAAACCCATGTGGTTTAGTTAATAGGTTTTCACAGCGGAGCCTTGAGTTCTTACCTTCCCTTTGGTCTTTATGTAATAAATTTATATTGCAAAGAAAATATTGTTTCAATTTCAGCTCATTTTGTATGGGGATATTAAAATTTTCTAGATTGTAACTTAGACCAGCATTTTATTACCTTGCTTATTATGTTTAGTTTTACAGATTCTCAGCTAAGAAATCTTCATGGTACTCCATTTATAAAAAAAATAATAGACATTATTTAATTGTGTGATATGTTATCTGCACCTTTCAAACCGAGTAACATGTTCTACCTCATATTAAACTCAATAACATTTAAGCCCTTTTTCTTGACTTTGGAGAGGTAGATAATTACGATTTTTTTTAAAAAAATTGTAATTATAATCGCGTTAACAGTGGACGTTCTTGGCGACTTACAGAAAGAAATAATAAAATTACATATAAATTGTAAGGTATGTGAAAATAAATCAGACACTCTTAGAACAAAGAAGAAACGATCGCAATGGCACATATAAATTGCTTGGGTTTCTTTCGATAATCCAATTTCTACAATAAAATTAAGAAGATTCCTTAATAGAAGTGCCATAAATATTGTATAGATGGTGAATTGAAGGATTTATTAGGCACTTATTGAAATGCGCAGAGATTTTCCCTTATTTGATGTTTTTGGGGAAGGTGGATTGGGTGGAATGGGTGGAATGGGCGAAATGGGCGTGATATGGCGAGGTTCTTCTGCGAGGAAAGTAAATTGCAGTGTCGCACAGTTTTCTACCTCGACGCGGTGGCTGGCGGTCTAAGATAGATGATATTTGGGACCTGGGATTGAATAGAAGAGGTTTTACGTCGGGGACAGCTGGCGACGATGCGCTCGCTTTTATTTATCTCTCCCTCCTGCCGAATGTCCGACTGCTTACTGGATTTCACCCTCTCCAAGTACAAATTGAGGACGCGGGGGAGTGAGGCCATTCAGGGGCAAACTGCAAAATGTCGGCCCGCCTCAAATATTCGACTGACGTGGGCTTAAGTGCGCCAGGAAGGTGCACAAAGGACGTTGCATTCCTGGCCTAATTCGCCTTAAAATCCGGACTCCTGTTTCCGATACGCTCGGACCGTGACTAATGTCACTGGCATTTTCAATAAAGCATTTATGGGGCGCTCCTCTTGGAATGCTGACACGTGCTAGTTTGGATTTCGCTGTGATTCGTTCCCCTTCTGTGTGATAAGCAGGTCTGTCTTTCTGGTGGTCTCGGTTCAGTTATAAGACACCGCCATTCTGCAATTCAACCGAATGTAATTGCACTACATTCTACATTAGAGTTGTTAATACTTACAAGGTAGCCATCGAAACAACTAAGGCTGACACGAAGACCAACTGCAAGCTGTCCATCTTTCATGAGGGAAGAAAAACATTGACTTACGAATAAATTCTTCAAAACCTTTCAAAAACGCTATGTCCGAGTTTCAATTTACTGTGAAAAAATTACGATACTTATTTTCCCCTTCTATACCCAACTGGCCTCTCAACAGCAACTATATTGACCAGTGGCGGCTCCTGAACCGAATTTTAGGAGGATAAAGATATTAATAACAGTACAACAACTACAGTGTTGTTAATACTCCACGACCCGTAATGTGCTATATTTCAAATTTCATCTCCATCACGTGTAATAGAAACGAAATTTTAATTTGTCTAGTAAGTCAACATCAGTGGCGGCTGGAGCTACAGCACATGAATTAATTTAGGAGGAATTGTTTTGTAATTTTAAGAAACTCTAAAATAATATTATTTTAAGAGTGTAAATTTCTGCTACGATTTCGAAGAATTTAAACTGTCCGCTTTACAGCGCGCTCCCTTCCGTATATATCTTGGCTGCATTCTTTGCAGCACGAGAATCTTGTCTGAGAAAGGCGCATGCGCAATATTACCGTTTCAGCCCCCTGCTCGTCTAAGATCCAGCAAAAATATGAGCTACCAAAGGCACAGCACGTGTTAGGGCGATCTTGTAGGCAACCTCTTCAGGGTACAGTTTTAAATGTTCTGGACGAATTAATAAAAATATTACTGTTTATGCACTTGTTGTGGTTTATTTGGTTTATTAAAAATTATCTTTTAACATGCAGCATTTCGAAGACTTTCATAATTCTGAGAAAATTACCCTACGATTCCCATAATGTTGGACTTTTTCCAAAAATTTACTTTCCTTATTTAAAATATGTAATCCTCCGAAAATTCAAGAACCTCCAACCCTAAATGGTACCTACTATCTGTGAGATCATCGTAGAGAGAACTCAGTTACTCTGCTTTCTTTATGAAATTTTAAATTTAATGTACGAATTATCATTTTAATTCTACATTTCAATTAAGGTAGGAGTCTTTTCTTAATACGATATGCAAGAACATACAAATATTAATACAGTTGTTAATAATTTATCCGTATATCATCCCTTAAGTTATTTGCAGGTTTGTATTCCCTTCATCTAGATTTACAATCATCGGAATTAAGAAGGAAGAATGAATAGGAATAATGCTCGTTGGCTCTCTTTATTAGATTTTGTTCAATACCCACCCAATCCCGATAACGCCGGAAAAGAAAGATAAAATCACAGACGAAAATTCTCGTTGAGGAACGCATAATTTCTTTTAAGGGAAGGAAGATAAGACAACAATAACCGCAAACCCCTGGTGTCCCGCCGCGGCGTGTTTACCCTCCCGTGAATTCCACATAATGATTTGTGGGTGCTTTTGTTGTCCCTGATGTTTTAAAATACGCTGTCTGGAGACACGAATGACAAGACATTTCGAGAGGGTCTCCTAACATTGTGGGCAAAGCCAGGGACACAGGTAGACGCAGGGGTGGACAAACACAGGGGGGACGTACCTGGACCACACCAGAATCTCCCCTAATGGCCTCTTATTGCACGTAACACATCTAGATTCCGTTCCAGACGTTATCTGATGAAACCCTAGTCCGAGACGAAGGTCTTTTAAAATACTTAATGTAAACATTCGACAAAATGTTCTAGACGTGCGCATGCATTCCCTACCTGCTCTGAGAAATTACTTGCAGGTAAAAATATCAAGAGAATGAGAGCTGTGGCGGCGACATTTCCGCGGAAAACTGGTACCTGAATCTATGTCAGTTATTTAAAATTGCACCTTGCATATTCACCTGATATCGTCAAATATATCTTTATTTTATTTTAAATTTCGTTCCACAGTTATTTTATGATTGGTAACAAACAAATTGGAACAATGTTGAAAAATTGTGGTTTGATTTTACGTACCATATTGTTTTCTATTCCATTTTACCTTCCAACATTTACCTTTTAAAAACCATTGCTTATAATCTTCTGTGGTCATTAGCGACTGATAAATGTAGACATTAATGGACCATTGTACCTTATCTTGGCAGTACAAGGTATTTCGCTCTCTGCGATTATTTTCAGGTTGGTTACTTTGGGCAAAAATTTGTGATGACTTTAATTATGAATCCAAGTTTTAACTTTTTACATTTTTCGTTCCAGTGTTTTTCAAATTTCTTTTCAATTAGGTTCCAGATTTCTTAGAAAGTGTTGGCTAAGTATGGGGGAGGGAAAGGATTTATTTGGCTGTTCAATTCACTGTTGTACGAATTTTTATATTAATTCTGCATGGTTTCTTGTTGGTTATTTTTTTGATAACTGTAAAAGCCTGTTTCGTATTTGGTAATGTGTTCCAATGCTATCACATTTCTGTGGTCTTAACGGACGAGTGTGGGCTTAAATTTTGCGTTGTATTTATGTTATTTGCAGAATATATGGCATTGCCCGAACCGTTGCGGTGGTATATATATATATATATATATATATATATATATATATTGTTGACATTACAGAATTTCCCTCTCATTATATAGAAAGTTTTCCTTCCTTCCTGTGAAGATAAAGAATACTGTTGTTTTTCCTTTTACCAAAATTTTTCAGACAATGAAAAAACTGTTAAATTAATCGTTTATTTGATATACTACATTATTTGTCCTGTATACGGCTTAAGACCAAAAAAAATATTGTTTCTTTCCTTAATCGAAAACCATGTAGAGATTCCATGAGACGAACAAATTTATTAAGCTAAACAAAATCATGTGTGTAGTAACTAACCATATAATAAGGAAAAGAGCTGATATCGATGAGATTAATGTTACAGAAGAATTTTTAATACGTTCTGTTACCGTATAAACCTAACAGAAAATATTAATAAATAAAATGATAAATAATCAACAACGTTATCGTGAATAATCGTACGTTTATTAACAAAATATTTTTGTCTTTGAATTTGTTCTTTATTAATTCTTTATTTCATTTGATTCAATTTGCATTTACCCCTCTTTTAATTTTATATCTGGTTGATAAAAGCAGATACCTCACATTTAACATTTTAATTTGTTGTATTCATTGAAACTTTTATACATAGTATACACGACGTATAAGGTTTTAGAACAGAAAAATTCGTTTGAAGCCAAATGTGAAACTCGTCGATGTCTGAACATGTTAAAAATACCCTACACTAATTTTATTTCAATAAATCGTCACGTTTATTCACATTAGTCATCCTAAATAATATTAAAAATATGGAAGCCTATTCTATTCAAGTATTTACTTTACTATCTCTCATTTAATTAATATAAGTAATAGAGCTAGTTAAACAGTACTCGGAGATTTTAAATTAAATGAAAAATATGTCAACTGTATAAATTTTAAAAAGAAAATTTTAGTAATGAATTATGCTCCAAACAGTACGTAGTGTGATCAGTGTAGTATAAACTTCGCCAACTTGAATTTATGACGAGTTTTTAAAGGACTAATGTTTTTAGAGATACTTTTGTATTTATAGATTATACTTCTAGTGTTTTTAGTACTAAATTGAATTTGACCGATTTTTAATTGTGATACTTAAATTTAAAAGAACCATTTGGGATGTAATACATGTCTGAATGATAATTAAAAACTGTTAATAAATCCATATATTACTTTTATTGAAAAGTACATATTTGCCAGAACCATCTGTACATAATAATAATTTATTTTAAAAACATTTCAAATAAAAAATCCAGTGTATCGGTTCCAATATGAAACCACGTTACCTGGCATGAAACCCATATTCTAATTGAAAGTATGTGCAATAAAATACAGGTTACTGTTATTGAATTTTAATTTCGTAAGTTTTAATGTTGACAAATTATATATTTGGGATATTGTGATTGAAATTTTTTAAAAAATCAAATATTATTTTGTACGGATAATAATAGAGAAATATTGGCCGAATGTTCCCTTCTGAAAAATTTTATAAAATTAATAATTAAATATGTATTGGAGTTTTGAATATTATTCAGACTGATTGAAAACCCATGGTTCTGAAATTAAACAGATTTAAGATGAAGGTATGTATGAAATATATATTCTATAATTATAATAAGGATATATAATTGATTAATTTCTCTGGTGTATTGTAGATATATGATTGACACTGTGGTGTCGAAAATGTTATGTAAATAAAAAGATTTAATTAATTGAGACTGACCTAAGGGTTATTTATTATAAATATTAATTAAATAAATATACTGCATTCAACAGTTTGACTCCTATACGGAATAGTGCTACTTTATTTAGTATTTTCGTTGCCGTCGTTCGTATTTTGATGTTGACCGAAGGCCGATAAGTCAGGTTTTTTCAGTGTAACATAGAAGGTCCTGCCCGCGTACCAAGTGCGAGGGAATTTACTCTCTGATTGAGACTACGAACTAACACGGACTGATCCAATCATATCGTATCCAATCCGGTGGAGTGCCTGGAATACTCCGTTCTTCATGGCCAGCCAGTGCGGCGCCAATCCACCCGCTTCCCTGGGAATAAATTAAAAGTGTGGCAGCCCTTTGAAGTTGTGGATTCGCGAAACAAATTTTCTGTTGACAATCGCCCACAGGAGGAAAAGTTCTTTGTCCGCCATAATTCCACAAACAGGGATTTTATGTGCGGAGAAGTGAGTAGACAGCGCAGTGGTGGCTTTGTAGTTTGTTGGCAGGACTGCAACGAAACACGCTCTGACTCCGGAAAATCCCACAAACTAGCGACTTTACACAGAATGAGAGACACGCCACACATCCTTAATAAATTAAATTATGCTACACGTGCTTTTGCCGATACCAACTTTTGATAATTCAATTTAACTCTTAACGGTCGTGTACGTCTATCACGCATGGAGTGACTACTCATTAACAAATGCATTTAAATACGAAATTGACGTAAAATGTGAAAATCCAAGTAGTAAATATACTTGGGCAATATTTTAAGTCCATTAAATTACTTTCTATGTCATACTATTAATAACAACCAGACTTTAATATTATTAGTCAAATTTTACATATTCGCGACGCAAACACAATAAGGTACAGAGATTTTCACTTAAAATTGGCAGGATTTTGCAAAGATTTCTATCAGCTGGTTCACCATTTCGTAAATTATTAATAAATTTTATCGACAGTAAAATTTTCGTTACTCCATAATTTTTCCTAATGACAGTTTATTCCACGAGTCTATAATAAGTAAAAAAATTATTTTACTTTTAATAATAGATGTTTTGCGTCTGTTTTAAATTAAAGGAAATGAGAAGGCCTTTAACAGAAAACGTTTTTATTACGTAAACCGACGTTTCGGTACACATTTGTACCCTCTTCAAGGTTAACAATGCTTGTTCTGTTAAGAGATTATTAATTATTTTAGTGCAATATTAATATATAAGCTTTTATAATAAAAAAGAATAATATTACAATTTTGATATTTTCAATCTTCAAGCCGGAAATTTATTCTTAATTAACACTGCATATATATTTACATGAAAAATTATACAAATAAATTCCTTGAAACTAACAATTCTCTATCTTAGAGTCAGGGTCATGTTATAGGCCTTTGCATAAATCAGAATATTTTACACAAAATCTTCTCGGACCTGGCAGTATAGAAAATCAGCAAAAAGTTACAGTAGTAATTACAGAGCCGTCGTAATTGATCTTCCAACGTCTTCTTGGTTGCAAATCCCACTTAATTTGGGTCGTGCTCGATACAAGTCAGAGCCGCCACCGCTATTTTTCCTGGTTCAGGAAGAATTTTCGATTATCCTCGTCTCCTTGGACTACTTGTCCGATAATGCCGATTATCTGCTTGTCTCCACAATCTCCCTCGCCTAAACTCCAATCATCTGTCGAGCAATCTATCTCGAAATCTGTGTCCAAAAAAATCTCTCTGCTAGCCTTTTTAAATATTAATTTCCCCACTTCTTTAGTTCATATCACCAAGGTTACTGTTCTCTGGGAGTCACAGTATGCCACCAAATCTCACTGTCGTTGGGGAACATTTCAGCCGCGCCGTGATGTCTGGGTTTTATTGCCCCTGGCTCATATACTGTCTCCTTTCTTTTGACTCCGCACCGCCAAATCCGAGCAGATGTTTGACCTTTACAACTTTTACTGCAATCATAGTCTTCGTAAAAGTAGATAGAATTGTTTTCTATATTACAATAATATTTTGATGTATTTCCGAGCTTTTTCAGCCGGAATTGCCCCTTATTGTTGTTTGTGTAATTCAGTGTAATTCTACAACTATGGTCAGAATAATTTCGTTTATTTTGTATTGTTTTGTGGAAAAACGTCTTGATAAACTTTCCGTCTGCAAAATCGTAGCTTTGTTGGAACGTATTATATTTTCAGGTGTTGCTCAATTTCTAATTTTTCAATGCATACAATATTTCGACTTTATAGAATGTCTGTATGTTCTAGACTTCTTGATGTAACAAAAATTCATAGACTGTCTTCCGATAGGTTAAACAAATATCGATAGAAGTGTGCAGGTATATAGGGTATGGTGGTTTAATTTAGAAATTCCGTTTGTCGCGCCGCTCTGCGCCGCGCCCTTGTGAGAGCGAGGTGAGGTGAGGTGAGGTGAGGATGGTGAAGGTGGGATCTGGATCTTGAACGCGCCGCTGCTCACGGATTGGCTTGGGACGCATCCGTGCACCATAATGAACGCCCTCTTCGGGGAATATGGGCTCGATTACAAGCTAACAGTGCCCCTACACGCAGCTCCATCACCGCCATAATAGCGTAATATCGTCCTTTATCATTCGAATAAAAAAACACTTTCTCTAAAGCACACTTCGGCTCTCGCCTTCTTAAAAACCATGCTTGCAGAAAATGACCAGTGGGTTACAACACCTAAACTGTAAACACTTAACAAAATGGTAAGACCAAATTACCAATAATCGAAAGTAATCTCTCAAAATTCAGTAGAAGTATGAACTATATTATGCGTCCCATTAAGAAAAATTTCAACAGAAATTTCACGTGCAATTTTTCCAAATTAAGCCGAGATGAAAAAATTATTTATTATCATTGTCTTGAAGCTTGTGTTGCTGTTTTCCAGTCTGCTCATGTCCGCAGTCCACATCAATTTTTTTTCTTCAAAGATGCAACCACCCTTAAAACCAATAATATAACCCTTATATTATTGATGTTTTCTTATTCCACTCCCCCCCATCTTTCTTATCATCGTTATTTTAATACGGAATAATTAATAATTTTCTAAAATACTACATTTTAAATTTATGGAACTTTTGGCAACGTTGCCACAAACCTCTTCAACATGCTCAAATCATTTTACAAGTTTCATTTCGGACAACGGGAATTTTTTAATAAATTATATGATTGCACACATTGACGGTTATTATAGTAATATTGCCGAAAACTCCAGATTTTCAAATTAAATATTTAAGACAGCATTAATTAGATCTATTATTAGATTTTCGAGGGATAAAAACGTTGGGGATAGAAGACAAAAACAATAATTTTAATTTATCTGTTATAACTTAAATTTAATCAGTAAATTAAGAAAATACACAGTGTTATTTAATTAAGATCTACTTAATTATTTATTGTTTTGATAACGTTTTTCACATTACCTGTTTGTAATGGATTTGTCTACAGACAGAATTTAGTTTAATAAATAAATCTAAATAATACTGATGTGATATTCTGGTTTTAGAATTTTTTTCTACACATTTTAATTATAGCTCATGTTAAGCTCTGACCTTCCCATGGTAAACAGGCGATGAAAACGTATGTGGTGCTATTTAATTATTTTATATAGAACAGATATTTTATAGTCGATGTTGATGTTAGTTTCATTTCACATATTTTTTTTATTAAAATATAGGAAGTACGTGTTCGTATTTAAAACTAAATGAATGGAAGTTGGATGGTTAAGCACAACGAAACTGTGTTTACAGATTTGATTGCTTGGTGTTAAGACTGCTCCTTGATGTGAAGTGTAAACTCTACGTTTCTGGCCCCGGAAGATGTCGATATTTACTTGAGTTTGGGAGCTTTGCCGAATTACTGTTGATGAGTGTTCTCCTACTAATGACTATCGAATTCGGACAAGCGCTAACGAGCATTTAATGCAACGGATTAGCCCTAACGCTTTCACCAACTTCCACCTCAACTCAAAGTAAACACCACTCGGGTCCCCAAAGCTGCGAAACATGGCACTTTGCTTCTTATAGCTCGCCCACTTCATTTCCTGGTCTTCTCATCAAGGCAAAACAAATAAAACTGCCGTTTTGCGTTCATTAGTTATGTTCTGAGAATCGTTGCTACTCATTTCCCATTTAAAAATAACATTTAATTGATAATCTGAATTGCGTAAAACTTGTTTTTTTACTTAATACAACTAAAATATATTCCTCTATTTTTTCCTGATACTTAATTGAGATGCAAATCTTTTTTTAAAATTCGCAACATTATGTTAATTATAAGGAATAAATTTTAAATGTAGCAGTACAAATAAGCAGAGAAAAGATGTTCTGCTAAATGAATAAATAGAATTATAATTACGAGAGTTGTACGGTTATACTACATTTGATGATAATGCAGCTGCTCGCGGGTCATGGTTCGACCCCCCTGGCTGGCAATTCTGATTTAGGTATGCACGGACCCTGGGGACAAGCGAACCATGCCAAATGTGCACGTCCGGACTGTAGCTATGAGCGATGACAACAGAGTCCACACTCACTGATATTGCATCACAAATGTACGGCCGCGTGAGAGTAAAGCTGATGATACTGTCAGAGGTTCCTCCGCGTCTCAAATTATTGTTTAAGAATTATTCAACATACGTCACATATTAAACATTTAAATTTCTTTTGAATTCTAAGAAATTGCCTTCATTTTATGAGAAAAATATCTGAATGGTGTGGGTGTCAGCAGATTAACTCGTGTACAGTCAGAGTCCGGGAAGAAAACGTACAGAAACACTCGAGATTGCGAACAAATATCAAAAGCAGAATTGAGTTTGAACGTCAGAAACACGCTTTTTGGGACAAACAGAAGGTCATTTAAGCCTCTACTTGTTGAGTTGTAGAGATAAACGTCTGGAATAAGAAGTGCGCATGCGCAGTACTTCCTTTTCTACACCTGCCAGTCCAAGATTTACCAACCATACTACAAAAAGCGCTGCTGAAAGAGGCTTCCTCATCAGGATGCAGTTTTAAATGTTTTTTTGACGAATTAATAAAACTAATTCAAATAAACCCTAAAAAGTCCATAGACAGTTATAAAGATTATTTACAATAAAAAAGTTTAACGGGTGGCATTTTGAAGACATTCCTATTGCTGAGAAAATTACCGAACGGTCATGCATACAATATTCCCATTATAAGTGGATTCTGCATAAAATTAGCTCCTTTAATTTAAAATATGTAATAAATAAAAATATTTGCGGCAGTTTAATTTTTAAAAATATAAAATAGTTTATATTACAGGTTATGCAGACGAAATTATAAATGTAGCATATTATTGGTCTTTGAGAATTATCAACACAGTAGCTGTTGCAGTATTATTAATATCTTAAGTAAGTGAAATTATTATCATAAACTTTGTTTCTTGGCGTGATGTAGCCATAACTTTAAAGACTTTCGAACCCAAATATTTTACCTGCGGCTCGTATTTAATCATTTTAATTGATTTCTCTTTTAATTTTTTAATTAATGTTTTGTTAAAATTGTAGCCGTTTCTTACTGACAACAAGTCTAATTTAATCCTAAGCAAATAGTATTTGAAACAATATCACCGCATTGCATACATGAAATACCTGCATAAGGACGACTTCCCGGAAAGAAAAAATTAGCAATTAGTCGGGTCAAATGTGAAGGACTGAACGCGGGATACTAAATGCGTGTTGCTGTGAAGTAGTTAGCCTTTATGGGGGATCGAGAGTGATATGTAATGAAAAGGGAGGTTTCAAGGCGAGAAGCGTCTCAAAGGCTACAGCCACGCTTCCAGCGGTCTGCAGGTGTTGCTTTCACATCAAAGTCAGCGCCATGTAACCTCTTCTCCGCTCAAAATTTATACACAGATTTCTGCCGCACTTAAAATTTCATTAAATGCCGACGTCCACCACCGAGCAATTAGCAAATTTTCAAAAATCGCACTTTAAATGCTTTATTGCTTCTTAACTGTATACGCTACATTGGTATGAACTACTGTCGTCGTCAAAATACTAGAGCCCTGAGTTTGAAGCCTCACTGTGCCCATTTGGATTAACCTATGTTGTTGAACAATCTCTCATTTTACGCAGAATTGAATGTTATTATATGATATCTAAATAAAAAAAATAGGCATTTTATACTTGCGTTTTGGTGAAAAAACTGAGAAAAGTCAGGTTTTTGTCTTTCTTTCATATAGCTTGACTTTGACAACTCATAAATTTCAAACTGTTGCTTTACAAGGTTTTAAAATTTGGCAAAATACAGTGCAAATAATTCCAAACCTATCATCAAAGTTTGAATCATCTGTGTTTCTTACGATGTTATAAATTAATTAATTTATGAACCTCTGCCCCACTCTTCTGCAATGCACTGTCCAATAGTTAGTAAAGGTTTTTTTTGTAACGGTTGAAAGTCATACATATAAAATATAAGCTTTACTGATATAGCAACGCTACCAAAATTTGTACGATTTTTTAAAACGTTTAGGGAGAAAGGAGAGGCTTATGGAGCGGAAAGGTGAAGTAGGGTGACACCCCTTCCCGCTGGCCTGGCATTAAATTATACGTAAAATGAGACCTTTTACAATAGCGTAGGTCATTCCGAATGGGCACAGTGATGCTTCAAACACAGGGCTCTACTATTTTGACGACGACAGTACGTAAGTCATCGTCAGCCAAATAGTGCGCATTCTTTCATAGCTAATAAAAGTAGAATCTACTCTCAATACCAAAGGTTTATGGCATTTTGAATTGTAGATATCACGTCCAGTCTTCCAATTCTAATACCGAGCAGTCATTCTTCCCCACGTATTTTCCCAAAAAATGATCAATTCTACTTTCAAAATTTATTTTGAGTCTCTAATTGAAGAATTTATGAAGTGCTAACAATTTAACTCACGCAGCTAGTACATATACAAGGTGTGCTGCTATTGGAGGGCGAATAAAAATTTTAATTTCTAAAACAGGTCAGAAAAAAAAAGTTGTTGCTGAAGTTTCTCTTACTTGCTCTGTCGCACGTCAAAGGAAAATACAGGCGCATGCGTACAGCAGCGTAAGATACATAATAAATGAAAAAATTTCTTCAATTAAAATTGTATAGAAATGGAGTATAGAAATGGAAAGAGCCTTTAGGTCAGTGAAAGAAAAATTTCAAGGAATATTCGAGGTTTTCAATTAAGCAATTTAGACGGTGCAAATCATTGAGTGTTTTAAAATTGAACGTCGTTACTGTCTACTTTCAATGGTCGTATAAACAAAGAATTCTCACGAAATATGTCGATCAACATTTTATATCTCATAAATAATATTTAACTTTACGTCGTTTCTAAAAAAAAAGAAATGAGATGACCACTTTTTCAGACAATTTAGAAATTTTATTCAATTACGACCTAAGCATAGATTTAACACGAAACTTGCTTTTACCTAAACAAAGAGTATCCAAAATATAATATACCTTTGTTGTAACTGAAATCGACAGAGGAAGTTCTTGAATTTACTCATGATATGTCAATATATAAACGAATTATAAATTGTTTTGCATAATAAGGATTTTTCTTCTTTTTGTCGATACATGTATTAAACTACTCGAGTGGCTAGAGGCAAACATCAAATTCTGTTTTAATCATACAAATTATTAAATTTCGAAAGCATAAGCAGCCCGCAGAATGGCATTTAAATTACGTAGGTGCGTGAATACGAGAACGTCTGTATTTCTCCTCCCTATTTATTGAACTGCGAGAGCGAAGTGAGGGTTTAGAAGCAGCTGAGCGTGAAGCACGATATTTCAGTCGGATGCTTTTGAGGTGACCAGGTTCTCGAAACCTCAGTTTTACAATCGCAACGATTGCCAAACCCGGTTAAACACTTTCGTTCTACATTTCCAGTTTGTTGGGTCTTTTATAGCTCTTGGTAGACTCCATACCGTTGAAAAACAATTTATATTAAAACCAGTCTCGATTCCCCAGGACGATTTATGGTATTATTTCCAAATATTGATAACTGGATCTTTGATATAAACTGAAAAATGTCTTTTGCTGAGGCCACTCGTGTAGCAACGCTAACAAATTTTTACGATTTTTTAAAAAGTATTGGGAGAAATGAAAGTTTTATTGGAGCGGGAGGGTAAAGTAGGGTGGCACCCCTGCCCGCTGGCCTGGCACAGACTATTCTCCGCCGGTTTTTCTGGTTCTTTTCCGGGAAATGACACATTTCTCACACTGCAAGAAAAAGTTCCAGTTGCTGACCTCTTTTGGCAGCTTTAAAAATGTATGTGTATTTCTTTAGTCATAGAATCGTCAGTAAAAACGTAAATAAACTACTTCTAAAGCCTACACGTATGCTTATTATACCTATACTTTACTGACGTTTTGCTATTTTTATGTTATGTGAAAGTTGATAAACATATTTCTGGAACATTCGTTGGAAAAGTTTTCTCCAAAAAAAATTCTTGAACTTTTCTTCGCAAAACTCCAGCTGTAAAATCGTCTATTTCAATATTTTGACGTCCTCTGAACTCACTATTTGTCCGTCTTCTTTTTCCGGGCGGTAATGTAGAATTGACATTTTTCTTATTCTCGGCCACAAGAGGTGTGTGGCCGAAATCTAAAAACCGAACCTTAAATTGTACACCCAAAACGAACTGTTTAGAATAGAAAATGAGTAGTGATTTCTTTAAAAGCAAAAAGTATAAGAATTGAGTCTTAGAATTATAAAGACTTGCACTTAACATTGAAAATCCCAGAGTTTTTGTTATATTTTCTTTATTCCTGTTAAAATCCTAAATTTGACAAGCGTCTTACTTAAATAAAACATCTTAGTTGTCTGTAAAAGTGGTCAAAATATATATTTCAGTGTAATTTAGTTATGTTGCTGTTCTAAAGAATAAATATTATTTTGCATGTTTTCTTAATTTTTGCATGGAAGCTAATAAACGAAAAACTGAATGAACTGCTAGAAACATGAAAATACTAACAGCTGAATATTAAACTCTTTCCGAGAAATGAGTAAAAGGCCTTTGTTATCCTCGAGAGCAACGCCGTACACACAGACACAGCAAAGAATAAACCGTATACGGCATAAAAAATACACAATATCATAATTCAGCATATCGCGAGAGGAATGTGAACGGAGTTCGTAATATTCGGTGCTCAGCATTGAACACAAGTCATGCATTCAGGCTTGATGAAGGCCGAGAAAGATTGCTACAGGCTTTTGAAAAAAAATGATGCTAGGGAATATTGTTTAAAACAAGTGGGAGACTTTTCAAACAGAATGCAAGGAAACGGCAGGAAGTTGACAAAAGATGAGAAGTCAGTCGGGAACACTTTTCAGCAACTATAGTATCAAATATTGTAGATATGAGAAGGAAAGTTAATCATAATGAATACTGTTGACTGGAAGATGTTACAGAAGTTAATGATTATCATAAAAAATTTGGATGAATTCTTTGGGAAAGTTGGGAATTATTCTGTTCAGTAAAAATAAAATTACTTAAAAAAGTCAGGAAATTAGATTTCAAGGTAAATGAAAAAAATATTGTGTATTGAGTGATTGATCAAATTTTTTATAATCTCTATTTGTGGCTTATTTTCGTCCGTAGCCTGAGCATACTGACTAGTGTTCTATAATTTCACGGTTCTATTGGTCTCAAACTGGTATTGATTGGAAACCAATGACAATCATATGGCACACAGACAGAGAGCTACAGTGAACTACAAAGCCAAGTGTTCATTCATTAAATTGTTTACTAGTTGGCAAAGCGGCGGTGGCACTAGTTTTGTTTGGTTAAAAACAGAAGCTCTTTGATAAATGTTGCAGCATGGAGAGTTCTTGAGCGGGTTCGGTCATTTCCCCGTGGTATAGTTCCACGTCGTAAATAGTTCAGTCTGAAAGCTGAGTCAGACAACAAACATTCAACTTTCAGCGACACAATTCCTCTCAAATTCTCTCTCTGTCTGTTCACTAAACGTATTATGATAACATTTAAAACGGAAATTCGACGAAATAACTATTATTCATTCAGATTCTGAATCTGATTTCGTTACCCGTTGTTTGTATCAGTTTGTAGAAAATTTGCCGGAACATTTTTTTTTGAGTTCAGACTAAATATCGTTTCAAATAAAAAAATACTAGTTTTCCCAGGAAATTCACTCATTGAAATTTATTGCAGACAGAAGAACATAGATATGAGATATATTTTTCATTTCTCTTAGTAAATATTATATTCATTTGGAAATTGCGATAGAATAAAAGTGAAGCGTGTACTGCAGTGTAGCAGATACGCAGTAAACGATGGCTACAGAGAACAATTATTATTCCATAAAAAGCACGTTTATGAGGATTAGTTCTGTTGTGGGTTTAACTTCGTTTCCACCATAAAAATTGTGTTTATTTATAGAGCAATTAAATACATCAAAATTTGTATTACGTCTTCCAATCCCCTGATTTTTTATGACAAAATTTACATTATAATACCGAGAAGAGCCTCAAAACCCTTTACTGTAAAAAAAAGCATGAACGTTTTTCAGTTTGTAGAGCAACACGAGATATTTTGTCGCGTTTTTAATGGATTTTCACTGGCGTGTTGTAATATACTTAACTAATTCTATTAGATTTATAAAAAAGGTACAGAAACATGTTATTTCTCGTGTAACCAGTTTTTCATCCATATGTTGTAATTGTTTTGTTTATCTTATTCGTGATAAAAAGTTAGTCTTCTTCCATTACCATGAAACCTTAAATGACTGTAAAATTACCGGTTACCTATAAATTTTATTAAAAAGTAATAAAAAGCTACCGTTTGAAGTTCTGTAATTCGGTTATTATCTATACCAATAAATAAAATTGATGTGTCTGTCTATCTGTCTGACTGTCCGTTTTTTTCCCTCAAATAGGCTCCGAAAATGCTCATCGGATTCCAACGAAAATTTGAGGGTTTAAAAACAGGAAACGTATGCACGAATATTAAAGTTATTTCATTTCGATACTAATATAAATATAAACTCTACGGGAAGGTTTCTTGGCTGGCATACGTTTGAATCTCCAAAAACTGAATGCGGATTGCCCATATACTTTTCATCTGTTTATGCTCCAAAACGGCGTAACGGCTTTCCATGAAAATTTCAGGGATTGAAGCTCGAATTATAACTTAAATTTTCGTGTATTTTTCAATTCGATATCTTGCAGAGGTCAGAAGATATTTATGAAAATATTTATAATTATATTGAATTGGCGTGAAAGCGGAACTTGTTCAAAACCAACTGCGAGTTATAAGACTTGACATGAAGCGATTATAAATAAATGATACCGTACTTTCGTTTTTAGGACAAAATAAAAGGTGCTAATTCCTCGCAATCGCGGTCGCAGGCATAGCTAGTGTACTAATATAAAAAATTTAATTTATCAAACTACTTACAAGAGTAAATAAAAACATTAAAATCTGTAAGAATTAAACCATCTCGGTTTTATAATTTTATGAAGTGTTAAACTAATGATTTTTGGTTGTATTACAAATAAATAATTAGCAGAAGAAATTTTTAAAAAATCAGTTTTTTTGGAATTATATTTGATTATGCTTCGTTGTAACATTTTATGTAACAACCAAAACGCTTTAAATTAGTTTTTTTACTACATCATAAAATGGGACTCGTTTAATTTTATCTAATTATTAGCAAAGATCGCAGGTTTTCCCGGTGTATTTGTTGCATTAGGAGCTCTTGGGCTTCCGACAAGGTGAAAGTAGGCATTGGCCACGACGTTTCGAAGACGTTCACTGTCATCGTTATCAAGTGATATAATGTATCTAATTATTATGTATTTATACTTTTATTTGTACATAATAAGCGAATTAGAAATGGAATAAACGTAATTTTTTATCGTTTAATAAAATTGATTGATAATGGGAAATAGAATAGTCATTCATTGTTTCATAGGAATGGAGGAATACAGTTTTGTTTTTCTTGGACGTGATAAAATTATAGTTACAAAGATATGAATGAAATTTATTGGTTACAAGACGTATAACGATTTTCCTGTACCTTTGATAGTGGGCTAGGGAACATGTAAAAGAAGAAGTGGAAATATTGCAATACGCCACAATCGCCATTTATTGTAAAAATTTGAGGCTGACGATCTTCAATTTTTCACCAATAGATGGTGAATTCCGTGGCTTCAGCTGACCAGTCTGGACTCTTAATGAGGCGTCATTTATTAAAGGACAATCGTCTACAAGCTCAGGATATTTTCTTTAGACACCATTAGAAATAAAAAGTATTATTCGATATATTTTAGTGGCGACATGTTTGATCGCAGCGCCGAGGCTTGTTAGCGACTCTTGCCACGCGTCGTGGAATACCTGGCTGGTTTATTGTAGTCCCTAACCGATGAACGGAGCGTTAATGGCGAGGGGGCAGTTCTAATTGGCACTCAGGACTGCGTTTGTTGCAATTAGAGGAGCACATACATGAGCATTAGCCTCCGTTTCTTGCTTGTTAGAGCTCCACCGACATCGCCCCGTTTGCAGCGGCTGATATCAATTCCTCAGGAATTCCTTTGCTTAGCGATGGATAGAATCGACTGAACCATCAGACAACGACAAAGGGTTCATGCAGAATCTGCACAACAGAAGCGGTTGAATCTACTGTTGAATCTGGCTGAAATTACTCATTTGTCACTGGCACACGAATTATTGACAAAAGCTTCAAATTATCAAAACCCATATTTTTTAACGCTTCTAACGCACAGGACTTAATAGATTAATTGCGTATATGCTATCAAACATAGTGTGAATATGGCGTATGGTTAGGTAAAGTGAAGCCACTGACGAGGGAAGGAAATGTGTGAACACCAACTGTGGTCCTGCCAAAATATTTTCCATTCCCCTATGGGAATTCAGCCCATGGTGGAAAAAAGATAGGTGCCACATTAAACCTGTTGCGCAGTGGCAAGCCAATCACAGCTTCAGCCATACTGAAAAGCGGCAATTCAAACGTTCCTTGCTCAATGCTCAATGATTCAATGATTCAGCCGACCTGCTGTGGTGTACGATCAGCGTCATTGCATCACTTAACAGAGGTCCCAAGTTCCAATGTCTTTTTCACCATAATCACCAGACTCGCTACAGAAATCCCGCTGCCATGATCGCACGATTCACGATGTCTTAGCCCTTAAGTATTCGCGTGGGGCCTGTGCGGCCCCAAAGCAGTATATTTATTTTAACGGACTGAATACTACAATAAAATAGAATGAACCTAACGAAAAAAGTTAAAGTACATTTTATTGAAGATATCAGTAGTAGTTATAGTTTTTTTTGGGGGGGCGGGGGGCGGTTAACAGGCTACATGAGGGTCTGAAACAGGCAACTCCCCTTTAATAGCATAGGGAGGGAATTGAAAAGGGGGGATGAGCAGGGTAGCCAAGGGTTGACTAGGGTCTCCGGGCTATGGTTCAAGGATCCTACCCGGTGTTTCAACTAAAGAGATGCAGGGAAAACCCTCATCAGGTAGGTCGGGCTTTGGGTACTATTCTCACGCCCTTCCGAATGACGGGAGACAAATTCAGTATTAAACTTAATTTGCATTACAATTAAAACATGTTTCACAAACGAGAGTCTTACTAAATGCAATTGAGCTAGCCGTGGTAAATTAAAAAAAATTGGACCCTAAAATTTAATAATTATTGTTTTCTTTTGTTTTCCGTAAATAAATTTTGTTTTTATTTAATATAATCCCAAAATTAATTTTTATTTAAATTAAAATCCAATCCAAAAGTTCATTATATTACGAATAGTCGCTTTTCACAAACCAGTCTGTTTACCGGTAACCTTAAAAAAAGCAATTTTCTATCCCTACCAGTTTGGTAAACTTTTAAAAGTGAGGAACCAGCAGTTAGAAAGCAGAATTCTAGGCAGGTGAAATAAATAGGCAATATATCTCCCGACACTCCCATAGTTTTGAAATTTATCAAGATCAACTATCGGAAAGAGGTGAAACAAATTTATTTTTAAAAACGTACCTATATATAGTGATAGGATGGTTATGGAATTAAGTTAGTGGAGTTTAGATAGAGTTAATTAATGGTGGGAGGGGAAGCCAAACATAATTGAGATTAATCAGACATAAAATGGGAAATAAAATACAAAGAAAACTGAAAAGGTTCCCGAATTAGGGGCGAAACGTTTTATTTAGAATTAAAACTGGTCTAATTCAGACTTTTGGCCGTTCATAGTATGTTATTTATAAATGAGTAGTTCTAACAACAAGATATTGAAATAAAGCTTAATTTATTTTTTCTTAAGAGAATATTAACGAAGCCTTGGTAACTTTTTTTAAATGGAATTTGGGATTACCATTTTAAGAATTGTACGTGGAATAATGAAAATTATAAACATTTTTGTCTTTTTGGCCTTATTTAAACTTGCAGACATTAAAATTGGTGAAACATAACAATATAATTAAAAAAACGACAACGGGAAAACATTGTCGCCGAGTAAATTGTTGAACGGAGCTATTATTAAATGCAGATGCAGATATATAGATATTGTCACAATCCTGAAAAGATAAGTTCCAAAAACTGGCCAGATGTATTTGATAAAACACTTGACAAAGTTAAGATCTGGAAGATAACACAGAGCAGTGTTTCTATAGTAAAATTCAGAAACAGTTATTAAGAGGAGATCTCGCTAATATTGAAGATAAATTCCGTAATTTCTAATAAAGAACACTAATAATTAACAAGATGTCTCGAAGGAAAGAACACCGTAATTTTGAACACACTTCAAAGTATCGTATTCCAGAAGAACAAAGTCTGTAGTAAATAGTTAATTGCAGCTGTTCCACACTGGAACTGCTTTTAGTAAATTGTGGTGTCGAAGTGATGAACGAAAACTTCCAATTTCTCCTAAGGTAAATCAAATGTTTTGGATTTTTATCATAATGTCAATTTGAATTATATGGTCAACTTAATATAATATAATAGTTATTAATGTCTGTAAGTATAAGTTTAAATAACGCCAAAAGGAGACAAAAAATTAAATAAGGCCAAAATTATATTTCGTTGTGTTTTACTAAACTTATAGTAATTTAAAAGTTTGTGGGTTGTCTATTTCTAAAAAAAAATGGGAATGGAATAAGATACAATTTCAGTATGAGATTATATTACGATTTCTGCCAAAGTAATTAGACAAACAGTTGAAATAGAGTTGTAACGTTTCCACTTATTAATGGTACTCTGGCAAATTTAGAAACACGGATATAATTTAATCATCAACACATTATTAAAACTTAGGGGGTCTTTCGCTCGGAAATCTTGCTTCATAAATCATTCTTTCATTTTTAATTTGAACGCATGGTGTAACAAGCGCTTCTTGTCCAAGGAGAATGAAATTGTTGCTGTTCAACTGACGAAACGTGGCAGCTACGAAAAGTAATTAAGAAAAAAGGGAAGTTTTATAGGGAGGTTTTTCTGTTGTTTCCGGCAGATATTAGTACTTTTTTGCTCGTTTATGTTGACGGGAAGAGCTAACTTTCATTTCAGCTGACAACACAATTCGCTTCCTCGGACGATCCCGTTCGATCCCAGGAAGCGAATCTTTCAGTTAAAGTCTTCAATGAAAAATTCATCCCATAAGAAAATATAACACTGACACTAAGTCTGAGAACAGGTGCAAAAAAGAAACTTTAAGATTAGAAATATTGGACACGAGTTTAGTAAAATATTCTTAAAGCATTCCCAGAGGGATGAACATTGAGTAACAACTAGGTGTATTTAGAGATCTTTGATGAAAGATAATCATGTTTAAATAAATAGGTTATGATTTCTTATTTCAAAACAACGAGAAGATAAACTGTCGATTAAGCATAGAAACAATGTAAAGTTTCAAGTTCTAAACTTCCTTACCCACCACCTACTGAAGACTTTTCAAATTATAATCTGACTCGGTTCTCTGTTTGCAGGTCTTTGAGCCGCTAAGCATCCCCACTTTATCCATGAAACTAAAAGACTGCCGAAAATTTTATTATCTGCACGTCACTCAGATTTATGGCTAATCACAATTTCGCACACCCCTGGCTTTGTTTGACAATTTTAGACGAGGCTTAATTTATAAGATCTGGACTCATTTTCAATATCAATTTTCGACAATTCGTGGTTTTATGTTGCTGATTGTGCTTGGTTAGCACATGAGCAAAATAATTATTGATCTTCTGGAACTCCGAAGTTCGATAAATGCTCTGTGTAGGCCAGCACAGTCTGGAATCACGTACAATCCATAAGAAAGCTATATAAATATATACTGAATTAAAAAAGGGTATGTACAATAAAATTATGGCCATATAAAACGAATTTCGTCTTTTCAATCTAAAAATAAATAAATTCTATAAAAAGAAATTGCATTTAATTTTTGTAGATCACTATGGCAATGCCGAAAGCTCAAGCTATAATTTAATTTTGATTTCAAATTTATTTTGTTTTGGTTATTAATGTGACTGATTAAGATAGGGTAAAATTATTATCAAAATATACTACCAGGTATCTACCGCAAATGAGTAGTGCCGCGTCTGAGACGACAACCTCTAATATTTGTTCTAACAAGAAACGTGAATAGTTTGTCCATTATCTAGGGTAGGAAGTGATTGAAGGAGTGCGAAATTGCCTTTCAAGTCTGTTTCTTATTCATCGATGAAATTAAAGTAAGACATATTTCATCATGCACAAACATTTAAAAATACACTATTGCAGAATTTTTTTCAAGAAACTGAAACGCAATGTGTTCACAAATACGATACGTAATCCGTAAACGTTATTGCTGTTGTAACGAAAAAACACATCTACTCGGAATTTGGCGGTGCGAAATCAAAGGCAAGCTACGCGAGGGTTACAGACAAGGGTAATAAAAGTCAGACAAATCGGCGCTTTGTCGTCAAATTTCAGGAGTCGTGGGAAGAGTATGGCAAGGAGGATGGTTTTTCCCTAAGTTCCTCGGTGAGGGGGGGCAAACGACTTCTCCTGGAGAGGACAGACAATAAATGTGATTGGAGAATATCGAGCCCAGTCACCGACGGCATATGAACTAAGAAAGTGGGGAAGTGGGGAAAAATTATTAAAAACCCCTTAAGAAACTGATTTTGACACAGATTGGAGAAAGGAGATCAGCACTGAGGATTAAGGACTTGCAGGTTACGATCTGAGGCTAAGATTGGAAATTATCCTGACCACGGACAACAACGGCAGTAAAGCGTGATCCAGACCGGAGCATCGATGAAGCGGCAACTGGAAGTTCCAAATAAGAATACCTCTGCTTGTAACCTTTTGCCGATTTACATTTTGCCAGTTCCGAGTAGGAATAGTGTTAAGTATATTTGTGCCATGAGAAGGCCCATTTAAAGCGACCTTTAGATTTAGTCGTTTTACAATCGCTAAAGAGCGGCATCACTTTCCTAGGTTAAAGCAAATTAAGTCAGACTTATATTTTTAAAAAATACTTCGAAATTAAAATTTTTCTAGCCTTCAGTTACGAAATGAAAGAAAACGGGAGTTTGTCAGCAATCTAGCAACGGAATAAACGTGAAAGCAACAAAACACAGCCTTGAAAGGTAACATCCAATAAAGGAGACCATTTGAATATGCATTGCTTAGGTCTCAAGCTAAATTACAGTGCTTTTACAATTCCATCAGCCACCATAAACGCACTATAACATGGCAATCACGGCCATCCATCAGCTATATATATACGGGAAAGGAATCGGGACAACGTGAAACGGCTAAATCGACGTTAATTCTGTAAATGAACGATAAGGATCAATAGGTGAGTAGAGTCGGCGGTGCTAAGGGGTGACGCTTGTGAACGCGATAGAGCAGCACAACAAACATAAACACATTGATTTAATAATGTTGTACGTTGTCGATAGAGTGGAGCTGAACGGAAGGGCCCGGGGCGCAGGCCGCTGAGACGCTTAATGAGCGAGCGCAAACATGGCATCAAAGGCGACGGGGTGTGGCTGCTCTTCCTCCATTATTCGACTTAAAGGTGACCCACTAGCGTATTTGTTACTCAATAGTCTCTTCAGATTTCAAGCACGTTTAAACGATCACTTTGATGACCGGTCATAGTCTGCAGATACTCAACTACTATTAGCGACAGCAACAAAATTTCACCAGCTTGCCGTAACTCTGTGTACCCAGCAGCTCATCATACAGAAACGTGGAATATTATTATTCAAAACTAAGCAGTTTAATTTATTAGTACATAACCACAAAAATAATGCAAACCTTATGTTAATGCACAAGCTCCCGGGACTCGCAACAAAAAATGAGCGCCACTTCCATAATGCAACACGGAAATTTCTTGTGAATTAAAGGCGTTTTTCAACTCTTATTGATGATGTTCTCCATAATAATCGAAATATTTTGTTTTTATTTACTTAAAAAAGGCGTAACGAAAACTGACAGAAGTAGTTTATTAAATAAATTTTGTTTTCTTTAAAAAAACGCCAATCATTCAAAAACGAGCACCCTGAGTTGGTTTGATATGTTTCTCTTGAATAAAATAATGTATATACACGGGAAATTATAATGTTGTCGCCGTCGTAGTAGTAGAGTTTCACCCACAGCTACCATGAAATGATGACTTGGTTACCGTTGCTGTGATGATGGTCTTTGTGTAGTCACTCTAGAGATTTGGTAGCTTGAGGGGACGGCGTACATTGTTATTTCCGGAAGTGAATCTTGATTCACTCTCCTCCTTTCTTATAGTTGTCTAGAATTTACGATAGGATAGGGGCTAGGATTGATTTCTTCGTGGATTGAGTTCGGATTGGAGCCAAGTCCGATCTTCAGAACAGCGAGGAGTTTTGACTGCAGGGAGAAGGACTTGACTTCCAATTCAGTAGAAAGTAAGGTTTTTATTATTATTATTATTATTATTGTTCATCCTTATAATAAAAATAATATAAAACGTCGGTATTGAGCCCATAGAAGCAGTTCTTGAATTGCACTCAGCCTTTGAGTAAATGCAAAGATCAGCCTCATGTCCAATCTTTTTTTTCACACTGCCAATTCTGAGTTAGGTTTTCCATTTCACTTTAAGTCCTTTTCACGAGAAGGCCCTAAGTATACGACACTGCGATGATCTATCATAACTCTTGTTTTAACCATAAAATTCCTCAGAGTAGAGATGAGTTATCTTATCGTCAATCTTAAAATGATTAATAATGACTACTAAGTAAATGAATTTTAAGTTGATGCTTGTCTGTTCTAAAACTCAAGCAACTCCCGGTTTCTTATTCGGATAAAGCACAATTATGGTGGACCCACAAAGTAAAACACGTCAAATGTCAATTATTTATGAAGCAACCCAATAAATAAAACATTATTTATATTTCATACCGGTTTAAATCTTAGGTCGTTAACAATAATTAAATTAGAGTAAACCGACAGGAACGCAAATCAATTTTGCAAACAATAGTTAATATTGTAGTAATGAAAATTGCAATTAAAATTTAAGCAACAAATTCAATTACAACCCTTTAAATAATAAAATATTATAGAAAGTTTAAGAGTGCTGCAATCAACATAGCTTAATATTAATAACAGTGCATTCGTATTGAGGTACCAAGACTGAAAACAAAACTATTTACATCAGTGCATACGTCACCTTCGGATGTGAATTACTTTTGCTCACTGAATCATTATATTTATAATAATAATAGAAATTCCATCGCGTTTAATTAAATACATAAATGTACAATTTTTTATCTTCTTTCGTTAATATATTTTCCCGTTCATCTATTAATCCTCTTTGCTAATATATTTTAATATTTTACATATTTTTTCTTTGTGTGTTTCTCTTTTTTCTATATCTACCAACTTCACTCGTAATGACCAGTTTGCGTTATCATAATTTTAATTTTTTTCTGATACTACATAAAAAATCATTGATACGTTATTGTTATATATAATGCATGTTGATAACATATAGCCTAGACAGAAAAAATTTCTAACATGCATATTTCAGACAAATAGTTCTGCTCGCTCTTTGAAGATGAGACTAAAATTCTATGTAGTTCATGGTCTTCATTGAACCACTCAATTAATGCACTGTTTAAATTTCTCCTTTGACAACTGAAATTTTTCTTTGCAAATGAGCTTTTCTTCTCAAAGGGAGAAATTTAGATCTGTTTATTTCTACAATAAGCTTGAGACTGAGAATCTTTTGTACAGTTGTCAACATTTTTAACTCTGCGGTCTATTTCTAAAGACATATAGCCACACAACTTTAACTGAAAAAAGTTGCATTATTACAAGGTAATAAATAAAAGTATAAAGAAAAAAGTGTCAATAGAAGTCGCCCAGGCCAGTGCAAAGAGTGGGAAAGAAAATAGGATTGAAGTTACAGATTAGAAGAAAGTGAAAACGATAATAACCCGTAAACACTGTAACGTGATAGATCCTAAGCCAGAGGACTGACAGTGTAACGAATTAAGATAGTATGTTTTAAATGTAATAACGTAGGAGGTAAACCCTCAGGTACGTCGTACAAGGAAAATAAACATCATTGTAATCTATATCTTAGAAATGTTTCCTTGTATGCAAATATAGATCCTGTTTTTTTATAATACTGCTGATGAATGTGGCTTATTGAGCTGAAAGCTCATGAGAGAAATATATGACTGACATTGAATTGTATAACATTATGTCAATAAACGAAGACTGACATTGGGTAACCATTCTTTAATATCAACTTTTAAATTAACAGTCGTTACAACATCAATACGAAGTAGAAAAGCTTCAACCGAAGCACACGCAGGAGCTTCTTAAATTGTCTAATTTTAATATGTTTATTTTTATGGTGAAGTGTTATCAAGAATCAAATAGATAGTTTATCACCCTTTGTTATCATTACACTTTTTATTGATAAGTATTGCAATAATTATGTACGTTGGTTCGGAGGCAGTGAGTGTATTATCGTGGATAGAGATGATCTCTCTCTATCTGCGAGTTGTACATCGTCAGTCATTCTTGTACGGCTACATTATAAGCGCCATGTTGAATAAACCCATTTGAATTATGGCTTGCACAAAAGGACTTCCGCAAGCCAAGCAAGCTAAGCAAGCCAGCCAGCAAGCCAAGCAAGCTAAGCAAGCCAGCCAGCAAGCCAGCAAGCAAGCCGTATGAGCCAGTGCACTGCTCTCCAATAAGCCGGGCTCGTAAAGCACTGTGCGATTGCCACCCTTACTCAATTTTTCCCCCCCAACACTGCTCTCACGCTCCTTTCAAAATGGTGCAAAGCAGGAAGGGACCGGCAATATGGCGTCGATCCAGGTTTTCCATAGATAAATGCTAATTTAATATTCTGTCAGAAAAGCTCTACAAACCTGAGGCGGGCAATTTAAGAGAAATCGTTACGTTCGCGACGGTCTTATTCGGTGTCCGATTCTTATTTCACAGTCATTACCTGCGAAGGCAATTCTGTGACTTAACTGCAGACGATTCCATTGTTTCCCAATACAAGAGCAGGCAGGCCATAGCCATAGCCATCAAGACATCTGCTTGCGAACTCATTCCGTAATGATTCGACAAAATGTCCATACCGACGCTCTCTACATGCAAATATACGGCTAATCAGACTTTTGATTGCTTTTAGATCCTCTTCAGGGAAATTAAATAACTCTATTCTCTCCAGCGGAAGCCTCGAAACTGTTGTGGAAAAGAGGTGAATGTAAAAGTCGAAATTATACATTTGAAATCTAACGGCCAATTGCTGATAACAAATCATTAATTGTATGAAAAAAACGAGGAAATTTCATTCTTAAGGCCTCGACGAATAATTTGTGATTCATATTACTCATATCGTCTACTGTAGTGAAATGGCTAATTATGATATTAGCTCCCATATCCTAAGACTTGGAGATAAACATGTGAATGAGTTACAAAATTTATTGTTGAGGAAGCCGTGAAGTAAACGGAAAGTGAGAGCAATCTTAATGTCAAAAGAAATGAGACAGATTTTGAGCCAGGGGCAATATATCCAAAAAATCCAGACATTACGATGCGCCTGGGGTGTTTCCCAAATTATAGTAAGATTTGGTGGCATCGGGTGTTGTTTTCTCCCAAAATGTCTGGAAGGAGAAGGGCAAACAGTGACTCCCAGAGAAGAGTAACCATAAATGTTATTGATTAATATCGATCCCTGCCCCACCTTGGGGATATGAACTGACGACGTGGCGAGTAGGTATTGAAAACGCTTGCAGAGAGATTGCTGGACAGATTATTGGAATTTAGGCAAGCAGATTTCCAGGCAAATGATTGGAGTTTAGGCAAGGGAGATTGTGGAGATGATCGGCATTATCGGACAGGTAGTCCAAGGAGACGAGAACAAACAGAAATTCTTCCTGGACCAGGAAGAATAGCGGCGGCCGATCGAGCACGACCCAAATTAGGTGGGAACTAGAACGTGGAAGACGCTGGAAGTTCCATTATGACGACACGGTAATTTCTACTGTAACTTTTTCCTGATTTCCATTACTGCCAGGTCCGAGTAGATTTTGTGTGAAATATTCTGATCTAGAATAGGCCCAGAACATACGACTCGGAGTTTAGAGATAGAGAATTGTTAGCTTTAATTAATTTATTTGTATCATTTTTATGTAAATATATATATGTAGTAGTAATTAAGAAACAATTGCCGGCTTAAAGGTTGAAAATATCAAAATTTTATTATTTATGTAAATTTATTTAGGTTAAAGTAAATTATTTTATTTTTTATTATAAAAGCTTATTAATTATTTAAGGGCAATTTTAATATATTAATATCTCCCCTTATTCACTTCATTGTAAATAATGTAGATTGAAATTCTAAAACTCACTGATAAGCCATTACAATGCTCCAGAACCATTATACAATAACAATAAATTACCTTCAAAATTTACATGTGTTGAATCCTGTTCAAAATAGCAAAATTTTCACGTCAATCAGCCTAAGATGTGATTTTCGTATCACAAATGACAAAGATGAATGTGTATCTGCTCGGCGTCGTTAGCAGCGTCTCTATTTATTAATATATTATTTTCCTCGTCTACGTGCGAGAAGTCTGTTTCTACAGGATGTTCCAAAAAAATGCACGGCATAATTTCAGGTATGTATTCCCCATAAGCAGACAATAAAATGTTCAATACAACCGTTGTCCCGAAATCTCTGCCAAATTTTATTACTTTTAGACTTTTGAAAAAGGTGTTTCTGAAATAATGTTAATGATGTAAGAAAGAAGGAAGCCTTCCTTTAAACAGTCGCCAAAATATAGTTTTATTTCAATAATATTGCATTGAGCGTTGTCAGTTGTTTAACAGACTGGAATTTTCGATATATTAAATGTTAAATTCATCTGTGATTTGAATTTTAAAATATGATTAATCAATAATTTTTTATTATGGTCTGTTAATATTAGCTTTCATTTTCATATTATTAATAATTGTTAATTTATCAAATCATTATTTATGAAAATTATATCATTTGTGTTCCGTACTGTTTTTTTTTATTTTAAATGAAATAATTAATTATTTTTAAAAGTGGCCAATTCTGTAGTGGCTTCCTCGTGGCAATCTTTGTTGCAAAGAGGGAAATGTATAAAATTTGTGCCAAGTAGCATTTACAAACAATTCCGTACGTGATCTGCGAAATGGCTTTTGGGGAAACCAAAGCATCAACGAAGCGAATAGCCCCGCCGCATATCTGCCCGTCTTTACTTTTATTTTTACTTGGTAAGTTGGTATATGTGGAATAACAATCCCATTGTCTTCTCTCAGCAATTTCTTTTTATCTCTGTAGCGAGAATTCTGGAGAGGATTCAGGCACAAAGGGGACTATCGTTATTCTGTATTCGCCTTCTTCAATAACATTTCTCGGGTTCTTCGCGTGACCCTGGGCCTTCACCGCCTTTCGTTTGCAATAACGAACGTGACACCCACGCGAATCACTGAAACGCGACACCCCTGACAGATATAGCTCATTGGCGGAAAGGTTAAACTCAATCTCACAGCTACTACATTATTGACATTTTATCAATGGTTTTTATTATCGAAATAACGTCCAATTTATGACTACTGAAAAAACATAAAATTAACATCTAAAAAAGTCTTTATCGCTGGAGCTTGCAGCTTTCCGATTTAGAAAGATTTATTTGGCCATTCTCTTGTCGTTTCGAAACAAACACATTTTATTACCTCGCCTTAGTCTGAAAAATTTTCATCGATATATGCCTCTGTCCTTTTCTGGATCAAAATATTAATTCAGTCAAAATGTTTGATCCCATATTCATAAAGCTAAATTTTTTTCCTTCTGTCGTCGTCTAAATAGTAGAACCCTGAGTCTGAAGCCTCACTGTGCCCATTCGGAATGGCGTTATTGTGAAAGGTCTCCTTTTATGTAGAATTTAATGCCATTTTATGTGATATGTAAACGAAAAGTTTTTTAAAGCATTTTATCCATGCGTTTTGGTGAAAAAAAAGGAAAGGTTTTTTGTCCTTTTTTCATATAGCTCGAATTTGACAACTCATATATTTCAAACTATTGCTTCAAATTGACTCAAAGTTTTACGATGGGTTTGCTCTATGATTTGTTAAATTTTCAATCATCTGAGTTTATTGTTTTATTTAAAATTAATTTATTTTTGGACCTCTACTAGCTCTTGGACAGCGCATCGCAGAAGAGTGGGACAAAGCTTGCCTTATATTTTATATGTACCGCTTACAACCATTATAAGCTTCATTCATGAAGAAGTGCTCCAAAATTTTGTACGATCTTAGTTCTGCTGAAGAAAGTAAGATTAAGTCGTTTTCTAATTATCCTCATCCAAAACTCTTGTATTATTTCTATAGACGATACAATAATCAGAAAAAAAACTCATTTCTAACAGAGTTTAGTTGGTAGGAACAATAAAAGCACGTATACTGATTCTTGTGGAACGGCCGATGATACATTTTGTTCTGCTGTTAGTTAATTACCGTTTGAGTCCACCCATTGAGAAATTTCCAGACCCCAAGCACAACCTTCAATGATGATGATAGCTTCCATTACCCCAACTAGTTCCTGGAATGAAGTGACCACTTGGGTTAGGCAAGGTTTCTCTTCTGAGAGCCGTGTTAATCAGCGAAGAACCGATCGTTAAATTCCACTCGGGATTTGAAACTACTAGCCCGTACTTCCAGTCATTTGGAAGTACAGGATTATTTAATACGAAACTATTCTCATCTGTTTTCTTTTCACGATGAACGAAAAATTTGTGGAGTCCTTACATTCAAAATGGTTTATTTCGCGTATTTCATTCAATTATGAGCTATGGCATCTCCAATTGGGGAAACTGCTCCAGGAGTAATGAAATATTTAAGTTGTAAAAGCGTGCAATTTGAATACTTTCTAGCACGAATTCTAGATCGAGTTGCAAACCTTTCTTCAAAAGTTTGCAAATACTTACTTTACCAAGCGTATATATTTATGAAATATTGAAGTTTGTAAAGCGAAACACTAATATTTTTCAAACAAATGGCGAGTTTCATGAATACGCGACTAGAAATCGTTCAGCTCTAAGGTCGGACAAGCATCGCCTTGCTCTACACCAGAAAAGTATTCACAATACCGGGATAATTTTAAACAACAGCCTTCCGCCAGAGGTTAAAAATAGTACCTACAAAAGCTTCGTGAAGCAGAGTAAAACTATTCTTTTAAATGGAGCGTTTTACTCGATACAGGATTTTCTTAATCGTCCTTCTAGTATTTAAAATCAAGTTCCCTGCAAAAAGTGTTGAATGAGCTGCCTTGTAAAATAGCACATCACATATCTTTAAAATATCTATTCAGTTTTTTCTGCTCTTTTGTTTATTTGTTTCATGTATTGCCTGGAGCTACGACAGAGGGAAGGACAGTTTCCTGGTCCAAGTAGTTAAAACTCCATTGCGTGTTCCTCAGTGTGTGCTTGTTTGTGTTTCCTAGTGTGTGTCCGTGTTGTGTTTATATTGACTTTTGTCTATATACACTTTCTTTTACTAATTTATTTTAATTTTATTTGTCTTTAATTACTTACTTTATTTTGTTCATTTTTAATTTTTTAATGTATGACGTATCCTATTTCCTCAATCGAGGATTAATGGAAACAACAATAAATCTAAATATAAAACTAGATTGTTGAAATAACACAGAAATTTATAAATGCAAATTACGGAAGTTATTAATATATAATTAACGTCTCAATATTAATTTTCTCAATTTATCTAAATTAGAGACGACATCTTTGAAAATTAATATTTACAGCTGTGACCAATGATTTGGTTCTCATTGATTTCTATCGTCAATTTTTATACCATGTCGGAACTGGAACGTTTAAAGTTGCCATAATGATTGTTCTGTTACTGCTATGCTGTACAGGGCTGCCAACGTACGCATTCAAATTTAGCCGCCGTAAAGTCGTGAAAATGTGTGTGACTCTTTTAAATAAATGGTAATTACCATAATCGTGATGCCGCATTTATAAACACGATAACTTGACATTTCCTCTTGCGTCTGTTACGTCTTCAGAGTAGACACTAAAATCCCCTTTTTTGTTGATAGGATGGTAATATCAGCGCTATTCAGAAGAGATTTAAAGCAGCTCTAATCTGAACTGGAATCGCTTTTCAAACCGTTCTCACCGCGTGTCCTGACTTATACTAGAGAATGAGAGACGCGATAAAGCACATGGCGATTTATTTATGGTTTCATTTATCCTGTTTGGGAGCTAAGTCAGCTTTATGAGTGAGATTTTAATCTTCTTAGAATCATTAAGGCACTGGAGGGAGTCAATAGTAGCTATGCTGGCGACTGACAAATTATGTCTCTGTGACTTTTCAAAGCAACATTTATTGTTATCCCGCTGTCCCCCCCTAAGTCTGTAGTATATTTCTCTCTATTCACGGGACCGGGAATATCTGCGGGAGGCCGCCTAACTTCACACTAAAATCTACCTGAAAAACGTCCGGAGCGCTGTAGGAATCCTGTATCGGCCTCACATCTACGAATCAAACTACATTATTGAATAAACAAGCCTCTCCCCTTAACAGAACTTAATGACTTACTGCATGCTGAGTTAGCAACAAAGCACACACCTGAATTCCTGTGAGGCATAAACAGGTTCTAACAAATTTCGTTTCATTCAGAGAGTCAATGGATTTTCTCATGTCATATGAAAAAAAAAATGTCGCACCACGAGACCCAACGACTTTCTGAAAACGAAAGCTATTTATTGTTAATTTTATATTTTAATGTAGAACAAGACTGCTCTTCACCCTCCAAAATGAACCACATAATCCTCTCAGACCCACTCTCAGTTCTTGGGAGTTGTCTTCGTTGACTATGGTTCTTAGAGCTATCTTCGATTATCACTGAAGCTCCATACAAGAGGAAAGAAGGTTGCACCAGGGTAGAAAAGGAACCATCTTCGTCGACCAGATAGCAAAAACCGCCACCCATATTCCCTCCTCATCTCTTCCTAATTTCGTCAACACGTTCTCGGATGTGCAATAAATAAATGCAGTGGGAAAACCAGTAAATAAATATTTGAACTTCGCAATTATATATAGTAGCGAAGATGAATCCTCCCCTATTTAATTCGTATTATAGGAACTTATTCGGAGACTGGCAGAGAAGATGCGGAAAGTTCAGGGCTGTAAGGCGCCAGTCTGTCACGAAGATTGGTGGACAAACATCTTTAATCCCCTGCATCTGAGGATGATTACCAAGGCTTTCACCTTCCTACGTAAATACGGATCCCGCAGACGGCGAAAATTAATGACGAATGGTGAAGACACGTTAGGTGGGGTGGCATTTTTCCATAGAGAAGGGGAAATAAGGAGTTGGCTGGGAGATGACAAGGTTAGTGTTGATTGAAAGTTGAAAGGAACGAGGAGAGGAGGCTGCTAAGAAAGTGGAAGGAAGAGAGGAAATGCAGTCAGTGTACGTTTGAAGTGGGACAATTAGTGGACAGATTATTTAAGAAGAGAAAAGAAGAATCTTAGAATAATTGGTATAAAGGAAATGAATGGTCACTGTTTGTATTTTTCATTTAAATTGCGTGCGTACTCGTACACCCTCTTGTTAAATCTGCTAGCCTTTCCACTTAGACGACGGTGATAGAGCTTATTGGAAAACTTCGTGTGAATTACGTGGCATCTTTTAACGCCTTTTTGAAACAGCCTTGATGGGACCTTTTCGCTAATCTTTGAAGGATCAACAGAAACATGTCCTTCCAAAACTAGACCATCTCTGGTCGCATCAGTTAATAATTTCATCTCCATCCACCTCCCGAAAAGGCATCCAGAAGAAATCAAGTGGTCCTCTGGCCACTCTAAATTTTATATATATATTATATTTATTTATATACGTAATTTCAGTGTACAATCTGTGTCACTGCCTAATAGTTACATAAAGAAGAGTAAATAATTCTTAATATTTAAATTTCATACATAGTAGGCTTTTACAAAAATTTAAGCTATAAGTTAAAATCTCATATTTATTGCACTATAATAGGACTTTAATTTGGCTTAAATTTAAAGTACGCCAAGGAATTATATAGTAGGTTTTAACTGAAAACAAAGCTATATATTAAAATCTCCTATTTATAGCCCTATCGTAAGGATCTTAATTTATGCTTTACTATCAAATATAATAAGTAAATACATAAAAGGGTATTATGAAAAATTTAGCTTTACTCCTACTGATCTATTTTAAATTATTACAGAATAATTAAAATAACACTTCCATTTTTATTCAACTGAGAAATAATGGAAGTGAAGTTGGGGGTGTTAATTAAATACATAGAAAGACCTTAAAAACTAAGTTATAAGTTTAAAATCTCCTATTTATTGCCCCATAATAGGATTTTAATTTAGCTTACATTATGGAGTAGAGATGGGTTTGAGTAATGTAGGAAGCCTAGATGGCGCTGCGATGATTTGTTTGATCAATATGACACAGTCTAAGATGTTAACATTCCACAGACAGAAAATTATTAAAAATTGGGACAAATTAATGTATAACACTGGGATATCGAAGGATTCCATAAAAAAATATACTAGGGTTGTTAACAGATAACCGTAACTGTAAAGCACGGAATTGTGGAATACAACAGAGAGATATCGTATTCGGTCGAAAATTTTTGGGATAATATTCAGAGGGGGATAACTTAAACACTGAAATTTGAACGATGAAGAGGGTATTAAAACAAATAGTATGGATGACGACCGACAACGTGATAATAAAACTGAATTATTCATTAAAATAAAAAAGAAGAATTGGAAAACGATTAACCGAATGGCACCGTAGCTAACCTACAAGGACTCTCAATTAAATGAAGCTAGAATTCGATTGCTATGCAAATGATCCCTATGGAATTCTGATGAAAGTCTTCGCGAATTACAGAGCACGTTACGCCCTGCAAAACGACTAGTGGCGCCAACGTATTCACGTGTCGGGATCCGAAAATTTCCTAATTTTTGGAGACAAAGAGAACTCTTCATGAAGCAAACGGGACAAGAAAAAAATAATTAGTAGTGAATATTACGAGGAATTCACGACGTTGCGTATAAGTAAGAGAAATAGTGAAAGCATAGTAAATGAATGACAGTAATAATCTATTCACAACAAACTTAAACTGGTCGAAATAATTTTTTTAACTGATTCAAGCCTTCAAACAGTGTTTTATCAAAGTTCCTTCGGAAAGTAGTGACGGGATACTTTTATTCTTACAGGAATTTAGTTAGTGAGAAACTAATGGTGCATTGAGAGACAATCTAAGCTACACGTAAGAACAATTAAGGAAAATGTTTCAAAGATTTTAAAATGGAATTAGAGATATTGAGTTTTCATTAAAAAGACTTTATTGTATACAAATATGTAAAACGTTTCACAAAATAATATGGGATATCGTAGTTGAAAATGTTTTCTTAATAAAATCTTTTATACAGTTGATTATGGCACAGTTTAGTTAACATTTTCCCGGAGTTTTCACCAAATATTTAAATATTAATTGAAGTTGTAAAATTTTGAGATATTTAAAATCCCTCGCTGGGATTGTGCTATTAAAATTCCTAAAATAGTTTAAACTAATCTAACTCTGAAGAAAGTAACAACGTTGGCTGAAACCTGATTTATTTATATTTAACAGTTGGCTACATAATTTTCTTTTCTTATGCTCAAAATGTTAAGTGGAACAGGTGAAAATTATTTTATTTATTTGGATGAATTAAAAATCGCTGTTCACTAGATTTTTCTTCAATATTTAACTGTAAGAAGCCGCTGAAGCATTATACATTTCTGGATCCATTTCAATTTCATCCGGAAGTCGGAACACGCCGATCAGATTTCCTCTCACAGGAATAGTCTTGAGGCGGCCAAAAAGGCGCTCAAAGAAAGAAGAATAAGAGAAGTAAGCGTTAACTACACGTGAGTTCACGAAATTTATTACGTATCGCCGGCAAATCTTTTCATTCCACCGAATTGTATGTGGGGTTTTAAATCTCAAAGGGTTCCGCGTCCATTGTCCCTGGAAAATCGGCGGAAGGCTTCGTAAAAAATTGCGCGGCGTTACTTAAGTTTCAAAGCGGAATGAATATCTTAGAAGCGGAGGTGTGGATGGAGTCTGAATGGGCAGCGTGGTGTCGTGTAGCGGCTTCCGGCGGCTTCTTTGAGGCTCCGCTTTCAGAGTTCCACACCTCGTCGTCCAAAACGATCGCAGATCACCAAGAGTAACCTGCACGACAACAGAACACACTTCAAAGTTTCGCTTTCCTTAAACTCTCAATGCGTCAATGGAGCGCCAAGAATTCACAATATAAAGACGTATGAATAGAGTCTGCATCACTTCATCCCGAGGTGATACAGTCCAAACATAAAAACAAGAATGTTCCACCCATGTTGCCAGGCAATTACGTGGAACCAACGTCAATTCCTATATTAGCATCGTCATTGCTCGTCCGCTTCATTTTCTTTGTTTGCTAGTGATGGACTATCTACATCATCATCTTCTCTCCTACTCTTAACACAAAACATTTTTTCTTAACAACTAGTAGCATGCCCCAGAAAATGGAAAAGATGGCAAAACTCGTTCAAATTTGAAGCAGCCATTTTTATGCCAAACAAGCTGAATATTTGTCAGGAAGGTTTCATAGAAATTTGGTAATGCGTTGTTTTAGAACTTGAGCTATCGAGTCTCCAATTGTGGACGACACGCCAAAAATGTCTTACTGTCAATTGAAAAACAAAAGGCACTCAGCTCGTCGGTTTCTTCGTGAAAGAAGGAATCGTTCATGTGGACATCGCTACATTCTAAATGCAGCAGCATCTAAATCTACTACAAGTTTGGACTGATAAATGAATCCAAATCCACTTTTATAACCTACACTGAAAGGAATACTCACATTAATAAAATACAAAAAAGCCAGTCCTGTAGCTGAATCTGTTGTGGCGCAGTAGGACCCCTCCCTAATTTTAATTCATTTTTTTATGTCAGCGATCGATATTCAGTAAGAAGATTCAGAGACAGACACGATTTCTACACGACACCTTGGCGCCTGGGATTTTCAGTTCATGCTTGCCTATCTGCATGTCCATGGGACTAGGGTTGTTTTCGAAGCACGGACATCAAAAATCTCGCATTTGGCAAAAGATGAAAAAGATTGGTGGAGACACGTCTCGTGGGGTGGCGTTTTACATTGGAGAAGAGGAAGCGAAAAGTTTGGCTGAGAGATTAAAAGGCAAAAAAAATCTATCAGTGTGGATCGGACGTTGAAAAGACGAGGAAGCAGAGAGGCGAGCAGTGTTGCTTGGAAGTTGAAGGGAACAGGAAACACAGGAAGTAAAAATGAGCAATTAAATAAACATTGGACCTGGTACTGCCCGGCTATTAAGGAAAACCAGTTTTCCTCTTTTACAGAGCCTTTTCCGTCAACAGAGGGCAAATCTACAAACCGAAAAAGGAAGCGTGAGAGTGAAGGAGGAAAATTCTACTACGCGGAAGTTCCGGAATCGCTTAGAAGATGAAACATGTTCCTAACGAAAGAACGTAAAATCTCTACTAAATCCCCATTAATTATCCCTGAGAACCCCTAAATAGTAATTCCTCTTAATATGTATAATTGTAAGAAATTATTATATTTTAAAGCTCAAGTAAATTTTGTCTAATCAATTTTAAATAATTAAACCACTATTAATCATTTACATTGACTTTTAGATCAATTTGTTTACTTTTCCTGATAATATCTGTACTCCATGTAAGCCTTTTGCCGAAGCGAATTTCTAAAGAGCTTACAAACATCTTTACTGGCCTTTAGGAAGAAAATCTAAACTCGCCATAAAAAACCGTCATCAGACCCATCAAAGCATTTTGACACGAGAAAACAGTTGGAGGTTTGATTCGTAGTTTGGTCGAGATTTTTAAATCCTGATCCTTTACTTTAAAATAGATTTCACGTCATTTAAAGGTTTTGTAAAAATCTGAACGAAAACGTTAAATATAGAGGAAAGTTCCTTTAGTGAGTATATTATATATCAAGTGTTTTTTTATTCAAGTATCTCTGATTACACTTTTATTTATGAAATGATTATATATTTAAAAAATCATTTGCAGGTGTTTTAAATAAAATTTTTGCGGACACCAATCACTTGGTGATTCTTTACCCTTCCGCATCCCCCCTTTCAAATTCCCTACTGTGCTACTAAAGGGCAGTTGCAATTAATAGGATCACCCTCTCGTAGCCTGACACCCTAAAATGAAAAATTCTCTTATTAATTATAATACGATAGATTTGTTTATTGACTAGAGACAAAACTTTAAACAGTCATACACTTTAAATTGTTTTGGAACTATAATGAAAAATTTGATTTACATTATGCTCGTTTGTAATAAATATTTTCTCTTTTAAAATGATTAAAATTTTGGTTATTAAATCAACAAAGAAGCCCAAAGGGTCACAGAAAACTGTTGATTGAACAATTAAATATAAAATTTTTAATGCATTTATATTTTAAATGTTTCATAGCTTAAGAGAGTTCACAAAATGGGTAAAGAATTATAATTTTATTGCCTGCTAGTCGTTAGGCAAACATTTCTAATTCTATTTTTACATATTTTGCAAACAAAAAATACTAATTTTAGGTTTCTAAACGTTTACTATGGGCCCTTGTGTCTGTCTTTCAAGTCATTATATTTAAATATTATTTGAAGTGAAGTAGTGTTCAAATTTTGTGTGTTTTTACGCCAAGTTTCGTAATAAGAAAAAATAGTATTCACTGAATTCGTGATGTCGGTAGCTGTAAGATTTTTGTAGCTCCCGGCGCGCCTCTTCGGGATCCCCTATTTTTCATCCAGGTAGAAGGATTATTTCTCGCCCATTTAAGCCACAACAGTTACCCCCTAAACCTCAAAAGGGTCAGAGATCTGATGGCGCCAACCTGCTAGATCGCATCTTATCTCTGTATTGGATCGTCAGTAGGCGGCTGCTCCATTGTCCCGTTGTCCGCTGCCATTGTTGCCTTAGTGTTCGGATTTCAACTTCAAAATTGTTTTATTCGTGAGCCAATTTACTTTTTAACGTGTATGAATGCCTTTTAATGCTGTGAAAGGAAGCTTTCATGCATTTATTATATAGTCATTTACAATTAATCTCGTTAGGAGGGGTTACGTATATAAATACTTCATTAGCATTCGACTCACCTTAAAATGCCAATATTTGTCTTATATTTCTTACAGTACTACACTTAGAATGAACTTGATATTTGTATAGATGAATTAATAAATTATAAGTAAAAAATTTCAGACCTCTATTTTTTAACAATTTCCAAAGAGGAAAAAACAACCTTCAATAGAACAATAGCATTAACTATTTAAGTCTATTTTTAATTTTTTACTGTCTATCAATTTATTAAATTCATAGGTACATGGTGAATTGTTAGAAAATTATTGTTATTCTTTATAATGGGGATAGTTACTATGTCATCTGTATTGTACACATGTTTTCTAAATTATTAAAGGAGTTATTTTCATTTAGATTAAATAAATTTTCAGAGCTGTGAATGGTCGAGGGTCCTTTATTTTCACAATATCCGGTCGGACCTCACATCATCGAAACATCTATTGAAGAGAAGGCCTCGGAGTAAAAAAGCCGCTGGCCAGAAATGTCATAAATATGACAAAATCTTAGGTCTCAATATTTTGTAACGTCTCAAACTTTCCCAGAGACGTGTGAACTCAATTTGCAAACTCGAAAATGTAAGAATATTTCCTATTCGCCAAAATCTGAATCGGTAAGGGTAAATAACAGGTTTCGTTAAATTTAAAGTAAATCCAAATCCCACTGAAACGTTACACATAATTATAATTGGATAGCTTAAACGACGGAATGCTCATAGTTTTCAGTTTAGTTACAAAACCGAAAAATTTTGTCCAGAAGACGGAAATTTGGAATTTTGGGGAAATTATTAACTGCCTAAATATGCACGAATAGACAATACCACAGACCGGACAAAATTGATTCAAAGCTACTTCGTTAGCTATTACCTCGTATTTTATTTATACGCTGGAAACACATTTGAGTACGCTGTTTGTTTATGGCAGCATGTCACGCTGCAGTGTAAACATACTGTCATTTTAAAGCTGGAATAGCAAAAACCGGCGGACTTGCAGCAAGCACCAAGCGAGCGCTTCCACCATGATCAAAGGCCAACAATAACCGGACCGGCCAGTGGCACTTCTCGCCTCACTGAGCAACGCTCAAAGAAATGCACAAACACAAGATCCTATTAAAGGATTCCGACACAAACTCACTTCCATTCTCATTAAAATAATGCAAGTTTTGTTCGAGATGTTTTGGAACACACGTCATTGGTATTTTCGAAAAGATAATTGATTGAATTGTTAGCAAAATCATATTCCAGCCAATTTTTGCTTCATTACTGCACAAGTGCCGAAATATGGTGAACGAACAATCTGAAATGAATGAAAATGACTTTGTAGCTGCTAGTTACTCAGCATTACCTGGTCCATAGTTTGTTAGTTATATGCCACATATCGGGAAAGTCGCGAATGCCAGCGGGCAGGGGTACCACCCTACTTTAGCCTCCTGCTCCAATAAACCTTTGCCTTGAAGCGATTCCTATTAACCATTTACTATGGACTTATATATTCCCATTTAAGTTACTGCATTGAGGTATGGGGGTAAATAGACTAATGGTGATTCAAAAAAAACATTAAGATTTATCTTTGGCTTGAAGAAGTCAGATTCTTGCAAGCCAATATTTCTAAAACAAAAAATCCTTAGTTTATTCTCTGTATATATATATGACTATTCAATTTGTACTGAAATATAAAGTCCCTCAAATAGACAACCTGCCAAGATCATATTTGACAAGAGGAAGTTGTGGCTATTTCAGAGCCAGAACAAATTTAAAAAATAAAGACAATGACCCTTTCATAAAAGGTTCCATGTTTATTAATAAATTACCTGTAAATATTAAGAAACTGAAAGGAAAAAAAATTCTTCTCTATTAAATTTTTTTTTGGCGGTAAAGTAATTTATAAATTAAGTGAATTTTGATTAATTTTTATTCTGTATTTTATTTTATTATTTCCTTTGCTATGTTATTTAATATTTAACTTTTAATCTTTTGACTATTTCCCATGTTTGTATATACAACTTATGGAAATAAAAAATACCAAAAACACCTTTCATAAAATTTACGAATTTTTTTAAGCGTTGCTACATCAATGAAGCTTATATTTTATATTTATGACTTCAAACCCCTACAAGAGAAACTTTGAGATACTTTTCTGCGATGCGCTGTCCAAGAGTTAGTAGAGGTCAAATAATAAATTAATTAAAAAAAACATAAGAGACACAGATGATTCTAACTTTGTGGATAGGTCTTGAAAGGGTTTGCACTGTCTTTTGCTAAATTTTCAGAGCATCTACAGCAACAGTTTGAAAACTCGTACATTTCAAAGTCGATCTATATGAAAGAATGAAAACAGTTAGGTTTTTTTGTCTGTTTCTTCGTCAAAACGCACTATAAATTGCTTTTAAAAAATTTTATTTACGTATCATAAAATAGCATTAAATTTTGGGTAAAATGAGACGTTTCACAATAACTAGGTCATTCCAAATGGGCACAGTAAGGCTTCAAACTCAGGGCTCTACTATGTTGACAACGGCAGTAGGGGTTATTTTACCCATTAAGTGTTAAAAGTGGACCTAAGTGACAAACTAAGTCAGATTGAAATAGCTCCAATTGTTACAGAAATTAATTTTGTCCCCCTAATAATCACTAAAACTGAAGTTACGCAGAAATGTGTTTTACCCACCATCCAGCCGCTCTTTCGGGATGAACTATAACTTGAATGGTATTTTTTATGTCAGTATTATTCTCAGCAGCTCACACTACACGGAATGTCGATTGTTTCCCGGTTGTTATGATTTTTCCCTCCACTCCCACGTCTAAGCACACTTCCCCTTCTATTATGGATGGGGTTAAAATATTTGCCGTTTTGGCTTTTTAAAAAATTTCTACCCCCTCCACCCACTCCCCTAGGGGCGACAGATCAGTCTTTCCACAACATTGGTGATTTCCGGGTCGCAAAGAAGCCGTGTACGAAATTGGTCCACTCGTTTAGATTTGTTTGTGGAGCATACACACAGACACACAACTACATAACCACATTCAGGGAATTTTATTGTAGAGATAATAATTGTACCATAAATGGTCTTCGTCACTCTCGATGGTTTTCCATTTGATCTTATCTTTAAGTTAGGATTTGATAGATTATTTCCATTGAATGTAAAGTAACGTTTCCTGATATCAAACACTAAAATAATTAACTTGAATAAACTCCGTCGCAATTTTGAAAGAAATACGTCTCTCGTGTCGTCATTTATCTGAATATTTGTTTAGTCGGTCGTGTTGTTACACCTGAAGGGTTATTGTACATGCGAGTTTTACCTTCGGGTGTCTAGTTGAGTAAAACAACTTGGTGGTGACACGTGAAAGTCGTGGTTGGATTTAATTTTTCCGTCGCACAGCAGCACTTCAAAAGGCTCTCTACTTCACGGTATACTTTATTAATTAATAAATGAAACGCTAGGAGGAAACTGCGTGTCCCTGATTCCGAGGCAAAATACGTGCCACATAGAGTTTAATTGAAATGTTAAATATTCATAAAAAGCTAGGTGGCGTGTCTCCAGGATTGCTGATGTATATTACTCATGAATGCGCCGCGGTATATCTCCAGGTTTTTTTTTTGTAATTAACGGTCCGGTCGCCGAATTACACGACACGATGGGGTGGCTATTACGTGTTGAGAATAATGACAGATGGCTGGCTGAGTGCTTTGCATACACCGATGTAATGGTGCCGGCCGGAGGTAGTAATTGCAATGCTAATGGCCGGCAGACTTGCACTGAGCCATTTTATGCGTGAGATTGCCTAAGGCCTTATGCTTTATTCTCGCCTTACTATCTATAGCCGGCATAAAATTTAGTAATTCACGCCGGTCTATGATTCTATGAAGTGCGGGGGCTGAATCGTAACGCTGTCAGAGAGTTATAGCCACTCACACCAACGACTAACACAAATATATTTAGTAGTCTTATGTAAATGGGCGTTTGCCTGCTACGAGCTCCGTTCACAGAGGGTATTTCCAACCAGAGTGTCACTTAAATACAGCTGTAAGTCGTTAAGAACATAATTACGTGTACTTTCATATTCACGCATATACGTGAAATACTTTAAGTCTACTTTAAATTTAAATAACTCCGTTTTTCTACTTACTAAATTTACTACCTTCAATGAATAATTATTTTTATTAATAGTCGTAATTATCATGAATATTTCTTTGTTTCCCTCTCAGCTTTCTACTGAAATTTGAACATTCCATTTATTTATCGCGACACATCAAGCAGAAGAATTTTTTTTTTCTAGAAAAATTCATGTCATTCAACTTCAAATTTGAAGAATCCTTGTGCACTTCTTAGGTTTGTATTGACACTTTTTTAAAAAAATTTCCTGTTTATTGTCACACCAACAACAAGGTCATTAGCGACTGGGTAAAATTGCTTTCAAAGTGTACGTAACTGCAACGTTTCTTAGTATTCCGTATCAGTCAGAGGAGTTGCCTGTTAGATTTGTCACGTCTGGTGAGGAGTCACGGCAAGAAACCACGCTCTGTTAAGTCGGCGATCCAAATCCTCCCGATTCTAGGTACCTCTTAAATAAAAAGCTACTCTCGTTGCCAGGCCACCTGTCAAAACACATTTACCCTCACTGTTAACGAACTCGTGAAACGAAAATTTCCTCTCGCTATACTGCGAAGCGGTTTATGTGCTTCGTCTGGACTTACTTCCAAAAGAGGTGAAAAAATTCCTCACAAAATTCTAATTTTATATCCAGTCACGTTTTTATGACCTTAAAGTAGGGGTTATCGGTTTCTTGACCTCATAATGTCCCTGCCAAATCCTGTATCGAGTAAAACGCGCCATTTAAAAGAATAGTTTTACTCTGCTTGACGAAGCTTTTGTAGCTACTGTTTTTAACCTCTGGCGGAAGGCTGTTGTATAAAATTATCCCGGTATTGTGAATATTTTTCTGGTGTAGAGCAATGCGATGCTTGTCCGACCTTAGAGCTGAACGATTTCTGGTCGCGTATTCATGAAACACGCCATTTGTTTGAAACAAATTAGTCTTCCGCTTTACAAACTTTAATATTTCATAAATATATACGCTAGGTAAAGTAAGTATTTGCAAAGTTTTGACAGGACTCTAACAACAGACTCTTAAATACAGTACATTAAAGCAATGAATATGAATAATAATAAAAACAATTATGCATTAGACTCAATCGGACCGGACTCTCAAATCATGGAACCGGATGACTATAAAGACCAAATTATAGACATCACAACATAAAATAGTATATAAATTATAGGAATAGTAAGATTAATCAAATAATTATCTAAAACAAATTACACAGTTCTGCTAATACCAATAGTAACAGAAATAAAATTAACGTTTGCTAACAATGACAATAATAATAAAGTCATAATTAATTAGACTCTAAAATAAGTAAAATTTTGAACCTACAACTACTCGAGCAACGCTTCATGGAGATCCGGAAATGTGGGTCGTAACCGGAATATCGGAGTTGTTTCGACAAATAAAATGTATACAAGTGGACAGGTAGGAAGGATAGAATAAAATTAGGGCGGTTTTGGCTCCAACCTTCGTAAGAAGGATAAGCAGACAAGGAAATGAAGAACGCTTTCTTTCAGTCTCTTCACGAAAATAATAAAATAATAAATATAAATAATAAAACAGATAACTCTTACACAATGTGAATATAAATCACTAAAATATCTTACAGGTTAAACCCAATTTTAAAGATACATATATGCTTTTATTATTGTAATCATATATATATATATGATTACATGTAAAAAATGTGTCAACAAAAGAAAAATATTTTTAAAAAAGACCAGTTATTGAATCTAGAAAACAGGTCAACTAAGTTACTATCAATAAAAAAATCCCATTAAATGAAATATACTTCTAATAAAATATTTATGTGATAGTTACAGGTCCCATATTGGTTTGTACATTTAATGGCACTTTTGAAAATTTCACAACAATATAAAATAAGTATCAATTACTCTCATTTCTTAAGAAAAAGACTTCATTTGCGTAACGACGCAAACTATTATTCTCCCGAATCTCTGTTTGAAAAAATCTATTGTTTCACCAGTTCGTTAGCAGTGAGAGTAATTTTTTTTACAGGTGACCTAGCAACGAGGGTAGATTTTGATTTAAGAGACGATTTGGATCTACTAACTAGTAGAGCGCTTTTCAGCTGCATCTCTGCGCAGTGCGTTATTTTTATTTCTCGTCTAATGGGAAACCGAGCATTATTATTCTTTATTCCCCTATCTCTTTACCACCTTGTAGTGGGTGAAACGATACAGGAGTAATCTGTTTCCTGACGTTATAATACCCCTGCCAATCCTGCTTTCCCCATCGTGATTTCAAACCAAGCGAGGCAGGAGACAGCCTAATAGGGATCCCTGCATTCAATTTCAACTAATTACAAATGTAAACGAAGTGCAGTTATAAGTAACTTTATACACACGTGTAGTACAGGCAACACAAAATATTTGTGTGACAATGAAAAGCCCCGTGTAACAACGTACTTCATTTTCCTGACCACGGAAACTGAATGACATTACTTTTCCGCTTCGCAATCAATCAAAAATATGGATATCATTTCACCTAAATAAAAACTTATTTCTACTTACACGGCACGGATTGAATATTACTAATTTCAATGCCTACAGCACTTGTAGAAGGGTAACAATTTGGTTGGTTTGGTCCACGGCGAATTACTTAGTCATGCTCTACTGAATATTCCACTCTACGTACACGATATCAGATGTTCGTAAAGAAAGAAACCCTCCTTTTAAATAAGTGGAACCTGCAGTGGAATATATGTGCCCTTTGAATCCCTCCCTCTTAATCTCATAACTCATCAAAGAAAACCCCTAAGTGGACCCGCGGAAATCAGAGCATCTTGGAAGTGCGTAAAGGCCCGGCAAAGGGGAAGACTTCCGCCCATGAGACTTATAACATTTACATAAAGATTGGAACAGAACTAGATTCTCGCTCATTACGTTGGAGAGAAAAGCCAGATGGGATTAGATAAAATCGGCAATAAGAGAAACAACAAGAGCGTCAGTTTTTTTTATCACTTACAAGTAACGAGACCTTGCTTTCTCTTATATAGGGGGAAAAATTCAATCGGTGAAACGCTATTACTGGAAATAAATTTATGTACTCTTTGGATATACTCATAAATAAATCCCTGAGAATTGAATCAAACAGAAGATAGACTTATTAAATTCAAGGCGATAGTTGCTGCCCACTATCTCTTTCTCTTTATCTCTCTCTGACTGATAAACTGTACAAATACGGAATAAGAAAAAAATTTATTAAAATGGTTTCAATTGTACCTAACAAATGTCACAAAAGGTGAAATTTAACAATAAATTATCCAAAAATGCTAATACCGAATATGGAGTACCACAAGGTTCTCTCTTCGGGCCATTATTAATTATATATATATAAATGACCGTGATTTACTGTTCAAATGAATGTACAGTTAAAATGTCTGCTTAACACTGAATTTAGTTTGTCTTGAATTTCTAGACCTCCACAGCCCTTCACATTTATAACATCTGCGGAGTTGAAAAATGGATGGCAATTAATAAACTAAAAGTGAATACTGATGAAACAAAATATATGATTTCCAGGGGTATAAGAAAAAAAAGTGCCGACGAATCAATAAGAGAGAGTGGACGAAATTAAATATTCAGGAATAATAATAGACAATAAGTTGCAATTTGGTAAACACTGATTATATGATCAAAAAAATAAGAAGAAAGATAAGTTGTTTAAGAATGTTGTCAAGCTCATACACAAAGCATAGCTTGAAATAAATATACAAAACAACCATAACACCTCCTATCGAATATTGTGCAACGTTGCTGTTAGCAATGGGTGAGACTCATAATCGAGCAATGAGAGTCGTACACTAACACAGAAGAATTTTATGCCCATCAGACAAAGTATACATTTCTTAGTTTGTATTTTCATTTCCAAAATTATTAATGCAGTGTTACCCCCAATATTGTCTCACCATGTACAACAAGTTGGAGGTAGAACGAGACAAGCCCACAATATTGATATATTACTAAGAAAAAGCAAAAATTTCTCGGCAAACTATATTTTACGTCGGACTCAAAATGTACAATAACGTGCTTAAAACATAAACATTCAAAAGAAAATTGATGAACTACATCATTGAAAATATTAAACCAATGTAAAAAGTGTGAATAGATTTAATTATTAGCATTTTCTAAGAATTATGAAATATATGATAATAAATTTAATTTATATGTCAATTAACAAACATTAGTTATATAACAAATTAGTAGATAATAATAATAATTACATTAAAAATACTTTTATTATTATTGGTGCCTACTTATTTATACTTTCTTTTAAAGAATGTAAATACTGTGTTTATGTGAAATAGAAAAGTATTATCATTTATCCAATAGGCTAATAAATATTAATCAATCTCTCTCTCTCTCTCACACACAATAAATAAATATATATGGGTAATGAAAAGAAATGCCTTAGTGCGGTTGTCCAGTAAATTGTCTTTAAGGTATAAACGTTCTACTGTTTCGTCATATTTGTAAATTTTTGAGTGGATAAAATTGTGACCTCCTGACTAAGTAAAGAAATTGCCAGGTTTCTAGAAGACTTTCCAAATGGCGATGATGAAGTTTGTCAAGTGTGAAGTCACCCTATACCTGGAGATAAAATCTCTTGAAACGTACTGCTGAAGAACACTCCAGTTGGTCGGGGGTTGGTAAGTGCCTTGAAAGGCAAGATGAACCAGCAGATTTGCTCCGCTAAATGGCATGGGATACAGTTTCATCTTTGATGGAACAGTACATTTCTCCATTCCATATTAGGCCTAGTTACACACACGAAGACTTTGTTTTTCATTTCCAAATTCGAGTTCACGTAGATGAATAATTTTTACTGCTTAGCAACGCTGGGAAACAAAATAAATTTTCTGTAAAATGTTTTATTTTTAATCATTTGTTTTTCATTTCCAAATTCGAGTTCACGTAGATGAATAATTTTTACTGCTTAGCAACGCTGGGAAATAAAAAATCGAAAATTTTTTTATCTGCCCCAGTTACTAGAAATTTACTGCTTAGCAACGCTGGGAAATAAAATAAATTTTCTGTAAAATGTTTTATTTTTAATCATTTGTTTTTCATTTCCAAATTCGAGTTCACGTAGATGAATAATTTTTACTGCTTAGCAACGCTGGGAAATAAAATAAATTTTCTGTAAAATGTTTTAGTTTTAATCATTTGTTTTTCATTTCCAAATTCGAGTTCACGTAGATGAATAATTTTCTGTAAAATGTTTTATTTTTAATCAGTTACTATCAAGATATGTTGAGTGACTTTGGCTAATCTCAAAGCAAAAAAAAGACAATTAATTAGTCTTTAAGCAACCCGATTTATTTTTCAGTCCAATTCACATATCCTCCTCAGTAGCTTTCAACTAGAACAGTAACCAACAGGAAGCCCGTTTTTCACCTGTAACTACATTAAACTACAGTGTTGAAAATGACAATATAGTCGAAAGCTACTGAGGAGGATATGTGAATTGCACTGAAAAATAAATCGGGTTGTTTAAAGACTAATTAATTGATTGATTGAACCAGTCCTTTTAAATTAATTTAATTGACTACAGAAGAGCAAAAGAAAGTGTTATTAGTAATGAAAGAACGGAATTTTGCTGTTCGCGACGACCCAGCTGAGTCAGCACTCCAAAATAAAAGTCTCAGGTAATGGCGAGGTGATAAGTATATTTAGATTAAATGTATTAATGCATATACTTTTCTGGTCATTGTTGTTATTATAGGAAATTGGTTCTAGGCTTGGAAATTTTGTTGAGTAACTGTGACCCGGAAGGATATTTACTGTCGGTAGCGTTGGCAGAAGGAAGGAAGGAGGGAAGGAAGGGAGGGATATTCCCCTGTTAAATGTTTGATATCACGCAGAGGCGAACAGAACAGAGCAGAGCAGAGCAGTGCAGTGCAGAGCAGAGCTGAGCAGAGCCAGGCTGTACCACGCCGCGCCGTGTCATGACGAGCGAGCCAAATTGCCCCACGGCATCTTCCCTATCCAACACTCTAGCCTCGCAACTTCAATTAACCGCCCTCCCCCTCTACACCCCCATGCATTTAATAGACGTATCACGAACTCGACTAACATCTGAGCTGCTTCACAATATCAATTTCTTCTCATTCAAATTATTACTCATTTAAGTTATAAGAGAAACATTTATCAAATAAAGTTCTTGAGCAGTTTCATATTTAATAAAATCAACAAAAAAAATGTCTCGGTACCGATTTTTACCTTTTCATCTTCTTTCTACTGAGAAATAGTATTAGACAAAATGTTAATCATAAAAACATAATTTTACAAGAAGTTTCAAACTAATGTTATACAACTGAAAACATTTACCTAATTGTGATAACACATAAAACATATTAATAATTATTACACAACCCTTAAAAAAATCATATACTAATAAAATACACTGTGCCTGGTAGTGCAAACATGAGGCGACAGTTTGGAGTTTCTCTGTTGTTTAAATAAGATCAAAAAACATGGCGGACTATAGTATAAAAACAACTACGTCTTTCGGTTCTGATCTGAACCCTCTTCAGGTTGAACTGAATAACAATGCACAAAAATTATAACACTCCAAAGAGCCGAAGGGTACAGTAATTAAAGAACCAAAGAATTTTTTTTCAAAAAAGCAAAAATAATAATTCATGAAATTTAATGTGTCAAATGTATAAAGATATTATATATACTACTGAGAAAATCAGTGTCAGTTTTTACATTCAGAGTGAAGCATTTCTGAAACTAATCGGGATTTTTAGTTACTGTCATTGTCTAAAATTTGGAAATAACATTAAAGGTTGTTGGAATGGCATAGTACACAATTCTCTGAAAAATCTATTCCACTCCGACATCATAACTAAATCATCCAATAATTTATGCACTATTGTAAAACATTTGGACGACTACAAAAACAATATTCACATTGTAGTAAATAAATTATATTGTAATGACTGTCCTTGTGTATACATAGGTCAAATTAAACGAGCCATCAGGAACACAAATCAAATGTTAAGCTTTCACAAGACAAATTATTCGTTATTTCAAAACATATTTTAGATTCTAACCACACTATTCTCTGGCATACTATCTGTATGCTTTGGCTCTAGTGTAATATCTTTGGAATGTTATAATTTTTGTGCATTGCTATCAAGTTGAACCTGATCAGGACCGAAACCTGTAGTTATTTTCAAATAATAGTTAGTTATGTTTCACTAATTTGTTGTCTGTTTTGTCCTTATTTAAACTTCAATTAATCTTATACATATAATAGTTATTAATGTCTGTAACATTAGTCTGATACTATTCCGGTTCTAGGTACACAGTAGTATAATAACGATTTTATGACTAACACTTTGACTATCACCATTTTTCTTCATAAAAAAACTGAAGAACATACGAATACGTACCGAAACGTTGCTTTTTATGTATAATTAAATATAAAGTGTCAAATTGGCTTGGAATTTTATATAAATTTTCATATAATTCAGACGTAGAACTAAACCTTCAAATAACCAATACATATCAATGTTCACTTTTATTTTGTTGAGTGAAAAATAATGATGATAATGACAATTAGTGCATAACTTATAAGTATCGGAAATTTAAAATATAAACAAATTTGTTCAGTACAAAGGTTATAAACTCTATATATTCTACTGAAATCAATCGAATTAATTTTTTAATTCTTTTGTTTTGTACCAAACCGCTCAATGTTTAAACGGTAAGCGGTGTTTATGTATTCTACGGAAATAAAGGAGAGTAAACCTTCGAATTCTGTACTAATAACAGGAGTTCGTTACACCAGGGTTTTGTTTTTATTTTCAGAGTCTCAAAAATTCCTTATTTTTTTTAAATTATTATTGTAAATAATCATAATTCATTCACATAACAATTGTAATAAAATTCATGCTTGCACTTTCAAGTTATGACCGTCAATACGTAGGATTGAATTACGTCGAATTAATGCACTGTTGACAACTTAAACATTTCCTTGAATTTATATTGGATCTGTAAGCAGTATTTCGCTCATCAGACGACGATAATAAATAAGTTTAGCAACTAAATTTCTTTTATTTTCCAACTGATCCTGTGATTACTCAGGTATTCACGTTTTGTTAAAAATATTATATAAATATTTTAAATATCTTGCTTTAGATCCGCATGAAATCGGAATACCGTCATATAACGAAACGTATTCCAGTACTATAGAATATTTTTAAAATGAATTACGTTTGCATAAAAAATTGTTCCAATTAAAAAAATTATTTATTTATTTAAATTATTAGTGGTAAATCATTATTGATATTCCACAAGGTTCCCGACGATTCAGCTCGAAATATGTTTTACTTGTACTATAAAATTACACGTCATATCATTTCGAATGAACTAATAATAAATTGAATGATTGCTTGTGTATGTTACTATAATAGTGGTGTGCGGGCCACCACCCCCGCGTTTCACACGTGCACGTGCAAGTCACGTAGTTTCGCGGTTTAGTCGTCTCTTCGGTTCCAGATCTTATCCGGCGCGACGTTTAGAAACCATACTCTGTCAACGAACACACGGAATTATAAAGTTCCGTGTCAAAGTTTCGTAAGAGCTGTCGTGAGGCAATAACTCTCTGGAACTCCATCGCACAAGACTTATCGCGCGTATATTTCGGAATGAACTAACTCGATTCCGACATAGTCTGAATGGACCAATTTTCATTCTGTACGTATTCCCAAGAAAACTTTATATAAAATTTTCACATTCCGCAGCGAGTGCGCTCAAATAGTTCCATCGCTTTTACACATTAGCGCTCCATTCATTAAAAGTTAAACATCTCCGTCAAGAAACACCCTTCAATAATTATTACAATTTTCCCTTTGTTTATAATACTATTTATTTGTTCATTTCAACGAATTTATAAAATTACCACACTGCTAAACGTGCTCCTGTCCCATGCTGATAATGGGGTGAAAAACATCACAGCGCAAACGACTGCCAATCGCGTTTGGATGACAGAGGTGTCACTTACCCCCACAGAGTTTGTTTTCGGGCTCTACGCGATTAAATTTTTAATGTCTAAAATACAAAAATTTTTAAATAATCCATTTCGTTTAACATTATATTTTCTAGATTACACAGATGATTTTGTTACTCTATTGTAAGGGGATTTAACTTGTCTCGTCGGCATTATGATTATAAATAAATTTATCTGTCAATAATATATAATTAACGACTCATTGACAGACCTCGTATAATTCCAAAATGTATTTTCTTTTATAATACTATTCATTTGTTCATTTCAACGAATATATAAAATTACCACACCGCTAAACGTGCTCCTGTCCCATGCTGACAATGGGGTGAAAATCATCACAGCGCAAATGACTGTCACTTACCCCCACAGAGTTTGTTTCCGGGCATATGGACAAAATTTGATCTAATTAGCTCTACGCGATTAAATTTTTATGTCTAAAATACATACCCACTTTCAACCTTTCAAACAAATTTTATTTGTTAACCAGTTATTCAAAACATAAAACCCTTCCTTTCAGTCTAATTTGAAATTTTAATTAAAAAATTTATTTGGTCAATGGTCATTAAATATACATTTTTAAATAATCCATTTCGTTTAACATTATATTGTCTAGATTACACAGATGATTTTGTAACTATATTATAACGGGATTTTACTTGTCTCATCGGCATTATGATTATACATAAATGTATCTGTTAATAATATATAATTAACGACCCATTAACAGACCTCGTATAATTCCAAAATGTATTTTCTTAATTTTTTTATTCCACTGCTCAACGTTGCAGGACATAATTGTACAAAGTCACACAAATGCCTTTATTTTTTGTTAGATAATTTTCTATATCAATTTGTAATTATTTATTTTCTCTCTTTAACCCACAAAAAATTGTCATTCTTTTTTTTGATGTATTTAATTTTTATATATATTTACTTATAAATAATATATATTTAATGACTCATTATCAGACATTTTTTAATTAATACTAACGAATAATATTCTGAAGAATGCCTGAAGACGACAAAACTATGAATAAAAACATGGAATTTGTTTAAGAAAAATATTTTTTTTCAATTATAAAAAATGTAAAAATAGAATATTATTTACCTGTTAATATTTGTTATTAAATAATTTTTAATTGATTTTCTTGCAAAAGGTTGAAATTGATCATCCATCTAGGTAAGTAGACCGTAATGAAAATAGCAGCAGAACTTTTGGATTAGGTCGTAGATAATTGCATATTGATTTCGTAAATAATTAAAAACTCCTCCTCCTCCTCCTTCCTGGATAATGACGTATGCATTGCTAAACGGCTAATAAGATACTCAGATTGCGAAAACCTGTAATAAATTTCTAGCATTTGTATTCAGTGTCCAAATTGAAGAGCGGAAAATTGCTTGAGAGTTGTTGCAGCGTATTAATCTTTATCGATAACTGCAGGACGCTTAATGGATACTATTAATTTCTCAAACGGCAATTTGTTTCTGAAAATCAATATCCATTTACTTTAATTTAGTTCTCATAACAGTAACAATAAGAATATTAATGGTTTCCAGCGTTGGCACTCAGGTCGATTGCAAGCTCAAGTTTCGAACATCCGCCGCGCATAAAGGATATTTGCTAAATAAATATTAGTGTCTGTCACGACGATTTAAAATAATTTACTGATTTCAATTTTCGAAAACAAAACGTAGAAACGCGCATTAATATTTGATTTTTTACTTGAGATATTAGTTGCTTCCCCAATAAATTTATGAATAAAATTTTCTCAATCTCTGGTCTTTTCCTAAAAACTAGATTTGTTGCCCGAAATTTGAACAAAATTATTTACATAATAAGCCGATTCGTTCGATTTTTATTTCAGCCCGATGCTCTTTCCAAGAAAGTAATGTCATCACTTACAATTTACCCTTCGGAGCTTTAAGGAGAACATTTTCTGTGGTTGGCTACGATCTTAAGACTTGGCTTAAAATCCTACTCTCACTGCTTTCTGATACAATAAAGTGGTTCGGAAGACAAAATGTCCTCAACGCCCTCAAGTGAGAGTTCAGTTCATATATACGAGAGTAAGTACCTTAAGAAGTTCGATGAAACATGCCCTCGAAGAATAAGAAGCGAGGACAAAAAATTAAAGAAGAATTAGCGAATAGGCCCCAGTTAATAAAATCATGAAATTAATATCAAAACGAAAAATTGGATCAGGAAACATGGCGGAGGCAAGTGGGCAGGGCTGCCACCCTACTTTAGCCTCCCGGTCCAATAAAACTTTCCTTTTAACAATTCACATTTTTAAAAAATCTTACAAAATTTTGGAGCCTTGCTACATCAATATTTTTATATTTACGAATTTCAACCACTATAAGAAAAGCTTTGCCTCGCTCTTCTGCGCTGCGCTGTCCAAGAGTTAGTAGAGGTCCACTAATAAATTAATTTAAAATAAAGTAAGAAACACAGACGATTCAAACTTTGCGAATAGGTTTGTAAGAATTTTCACTGTCTTTCTTTAAATTTTCAGACCATTTGAAGCAATAGTTGGAAATCTATAAGTTGTCAAAGTCGAGCTATATGAAAGACAAAAAAACAGTGCCCCGTTTAAGTTTTTTCGTCAAAACTGATGTATAAAATGCTTTTAAAAAAATCTTTCATAGCGTTGGCCATTCCGAATGGGCACAGTGAGAACTCTTACATGTACACTGCGGCCAACAAAAGTGAAGCTTCATAGATGAAGAGAGAGATTAAACGGGAATCTGGATTTTTTTTACAACTGTACGTTGAAAGAATTATGACATTATTGCACTGTCCCACTTTCAATCTTCACAGCTACGGAAATGAACGATTGTTTAAACCTACGTTGATAAATGAACACGCCCTTGCAAAATTTGGAATTCGACCGGGAATCAGCTGAAACTCTACAGTCTGCAAAGCACGAAATATTGCACGCTTTTGTATTGAATAACAGTCCCATTTATGTGGACACGTGTTGAAATATTGGCATTGGAGTTACTGTCGCTTTAAGGAAGAGCTAACTGTCCAATTACGGGATTACAGGAGTGCTGTGTGTCCGTATGTGGAGCTTAGCGGCCGGGACAATAGCAGTCTGTTGTGTTGGATCAATTAGTGTGATGCAAGTGGACGACAGAATCTCCTTTCGCACGTACAACACCAAAAAAATATTCTCATAATAAAAAGTGCATTTCATATAGTTAACGTTTAATGTCATGAATTTGACTCGGAACCTAGTATATTTCTAAAGCAGAGGATTTAAATTATTTAGAAAAACCACAATACTTGTACTGATGCATAAAATAATGTATGCTTAATAATAATTAATACTCGTAATAATTTATGCATAAATGTATATAATAAATATAAAATAAAAGTGACAAAAATAGAATTTAATGAATTATAACACTTATTTTTTTAATATATTACACTAAAAATTATCAATACTGTATCCATTTAGAATAAATCCCGTTTTAGTATATATATATATATATATATAATTCTAAAAATCTAACAATGTTGCACAAAAACGTATGAGCAACTGAAACGATTTCTCTCAAATGTTACACAAACACTTAATAGCTGCCTGATAATTACAGCTTTCATGTTTCTTTAAATTAGTTTAAATGACAGCATTTCCAGATACAGACAATCGCAAAAAGCAAATTGTTTGACTACTCAAATTGGACTTTATTTAGAAATTAACAAAATGCCAAGCATCTCGGTATTCTTCATACTTATAAAACCTATTTACCTTACACTAAAAATGAGGAAGATATTAAAATACTACACTCTGAGAAGCATACTTTCTGGTGTTCAGATGTCCTGAAAGCTCTGCATTCTTTTTTGTGTGTAATTTTACGTAAACTGTTTTTATGGTAATACAACCTTTTACGTACATTACTAGGGTGTCATACATAAAATAATTCACAATCTATACTTTTACTTTATATATATGATACATTTACTATCTTATATTTTTGTCTTTCACGTATTCTAAAAGCATCCTAATTTTATTTACTGGTTTTCGAGGTTAATTTTATCTCACTAATAAGATTCACAGAAAAAATTCTATTTTATACTTCCGGTAGACCCTTAACATGTGATACTACTGTAATCATAACTAGTTCTCAAATTGTCATTAACATTATTATTGTCTTTCTGCAATATTACACCTTTCATAGCATGAAAGTTTTTTTAAAAAAAACTTTATACAGTGCCACTAATTTTATATTTATATTTGTCGAGTTTTTTACGATTTTTCAACTTTTCCTTCTTTATATTAATATCTCTGACTTCATCCACACGTTTCTGCTATATTTAGCCAAACAATTTTAATATCATAATTTACAAATCTTTACTTTGTAATAGAGTAAAATTTGTTAATCAGTCAATGTAATGAATTTTCTCACCAAAAATCAACAACATCGTCCTTATATCAATTCGAATAATACTTTAAAATAATGTCAGCTGAATCCGTTATACCACAAAGTTCTCATCTATATCTAGTTCTTTCAATTGTAACAGCTAAAAAGTGTTGCTTTCATTATTTAATTGGAGTTGGACACTTCTTGTAAAAATTAAATGGAGAGCATCACAAGTCAGTCTTTTTAAAACTAAAAATATGTCAATTACATGTTTTACTAAAATAATTGGTTTAATGTTTGATTATTCTAGCACTTTTTCAACCACAAAATAATTTCAAAACGGAGCTTTCAATCAGATCACAGCCTGAAGGGGGTACAAAAAATTCTGAATCGTAACGTTCTTAATAAAAAAAAGTTTGATTATTCAAATATTTTTTAATAATAACTCTGTTAAGTGTTAGTCAAATATATCATATTAAATGTTGAATAATTCTGATATTATAGAAATACTCTGAAACGTAGTGCTGCAAGATTTCAGTCGTAACCGTCTCTGGAAACGCCTCATAAGCCAAAATTCTACTCTATTTATGTATTTATATCAATTCATAATATACTATTTTTATGAGTTAATTCAAATTCTGTATAGTTTATATTATAACGAATTTTAAAATTCATAAAATTAACGTACAAAAGTCATGTACAACAACAAAAAGTAGTACATAATTTATTTATCAGTTTTAGAGGTATTGTGGCAGTATGTTTTTCTACTCTCTGTCTGTTATTTTTTACTTTTTCATATCGTATTATTAAAACGAACGTTAAAATAAAATACTATTATTGGCTGTTCTTGATATCTTGTGAAAGTTTGTAGTTTTGGATCATAGTGCGACTATTTCAGAATGGGATTTAGCACAAGTGTGTAGCCCATTGCCGAAGTTGGACGTCCATGAATAAAGAGGCTCTCGTTAACTCAGTAGATTAAGAATGAAACCGCTACCGGAGAAATACACAGTTAATTGAAGCTTTCCCCGTTCCATCCAATCTGAATCTGCAATGTAAAACACGCCAATCCTCATGTTTAACAAGTAACCCATTCCCTTTCGTGGGAGAAGACCCTCGTTATTGGGTATTTACTGCATTAAAAATGTTTGGTCCCACTGTAAATATACTGTCCGTGAAACACCCCCGAACCAAATTGACTTTGTCGATCGGGGAATTATCTGATAGAGGGAGGCAGGACCGGGAAACAAGCTGAATTCGAATCACCCTACACAAACGGCAAAGGAAATTGCTGGAGTGTTGCGCAAAACGCAAGTAGTTTTCCTTAGGGCTGGTAAAGTGACCACCGGTTATGTTGCGTGCCCTTTCAGACCCTAGTCAGTCAGCCAGTCAGCCAGCCAGTAGCTCTCATAATGCACGGTGAAGCACGGTGAAGCACGGCCCTTGAGCGCCCCAACCCGACCGTTCACCGTGTGTGTTGGCTTTCCACTCATAAGGGCACCACTCACCCGAGTCTTCATCAAAATAAAAATAAAACTTTTCAAGTGTGTTGGAATATTGCCCTCCCCCCTGCTCTCGACCAAAACGGCAAACAAACACGCGCATATTTAAGCAACAAACACTCGAGGGGACGAGACCAACTTCCTCCATTCATTGCGGTGAACGCTCCTAGGAGGGCGAAAACAATGAGTATGCTTTACGACGACGTTGACATTGGGCCAATGAAACGGACAGCCTCGGGGGAATACCAGTTACAGAGCCACCTCCGCGCTTTTACATCTCCAACAGACATCAACGCAAACAAAACAATCCTACAAACCTTAGTTTTCTTTCGCCGAAGGATTACACTACTATGGTAATGTTTCCTTTCTCCCTACACTTTTTTAAAAAATTGTTCAAAATTTTGGAGCGTTGCAACATCAATGAAGGTTATATTTTATAATTTCGACTTTCAACCACTACAAGAAAAGCTTTGTGTCCAGCGATGCGCTGTCCAAGAGTTAGTAGAGGTCCATTAATTAATTAAAACAAAATAATACAAATACATGATTCAAACTTTGCGGATAGGTTTGGAAGGGTTTACACTGTGATTTTTTAAATTTTCAGACCATTTAAGCAATAGTTTGAAATATACGAGTTGCCAAAATCGAGATATATATGTAAGAAGGACAAAAGACAGTGCCTTTCTCAATTTTTCATGGTCAAAATATTTTTAAAAAATTTTCATTTACATATCAAATAATGGAATTAATTTCTGCGTAAAATGAGACCTTTCACAATAACGTAGGTCATTCCGAATGGTCACAGCGAGGCCTCAAACTCAGGACTCTACATAAAGATCTACTGTCGTCGTCAAAATAGTATTGTTTTGTTGCTCACAAACCAGGATGCGTTTAAGATGATATGAAGGATTTTTAACTGAAGACGTTGAATAATTTTTTAATTCTAAGGCTTGGTGCACCCCCATAGTTGGATCCAATATGGATTTAATAATGCATTTATATACGAGTACTTTGTTTTGTTTTCAATTTGGCATTTCTGCAAAGTAGCCAATTCACTTGGCGAAGCTTATTCTTGACATTATCCCTTTTGGATTTTAAATGCGGTTTCTATGTAAGTAAAAATATTTGACTTTTGAAAATATTAAATGTGAATTTGCCTTTATCAATTAATTACTTTGTACGGATAAAACCATTTTCAAAGAGATAACGATTTTTTCGAGCTTCGATATTTATATAAACCACTTATCACTTGATTTTTCAAAAGTGTTTTTTTAGACTTACTGCCTTTCTCCTTTGGTCTACTATTCTACCGTCCAAAGTCTTTGACTTTTTTGGTGATAGGTAACGGTGTATTGTTTATTGAGACATTTGGAAAGTTTGTTTTCCTGGTGGTAAAATTTACTTGCACTGATTTATTAAGATTTTTAGTTTTAAGACAAAAGTCTAGCTCTCTTCAAGGCTATTTAAATTATTTTGTAGGAGAGCAGCAGCTGTAGGAGGGTCATTAGCTGTGGTGTAATCAGCGTAAGTTGTGAGAATTGTGGTAATTGAGGTACGTCCGCTGTAAATATAAGGTCCCAGGATACTACCCTGTGGTACTCCACAGGCAATTGGATGCATTGTGGAAATGTTACACTTAGTTTGAAAAAAATCGGTCACTTAGGATTTTAGGTTGAGGTAATAATCAGTGGGAACGGCTAGTCTAAGTTTTAAGCAATAATCTGTTTACTATACAAAGACTAGAGACTATCATCCTAGTTGAGATACAACCGACACCTCAATCTTTATAATATATATGACGACCTACTCCTCACCTTCTCATTTATTAATGCTCAGTGAACAGTCCTCTCGGAGATTTCTTTTATGACAAGGTCCAACATGAAAATGAAAAAGGAGGATACTAGAGCTCGGTTATAAGGATCGCGATGGAACCGTCTCAAGGTTCATTATATCCGGCTTTTCCTCTTACTGTCCAGCCCGAGATTTCAGACAAAAATAACAACGCTATTTTCTTCCTATTGTGAATAACCCGAATTATATTCCAAAAATAAACTGAAGTAAAATATAAAATGCTGTTAAAGAAATACACCTGACAAATCGTTCTGCTTGCACCATCAAAAAAGATCGTTAAATTTATGCCGGAACCACGTTGAATGTTGAACGACTTAATTGACGCACCATCGATTGACTAATTTTCTTGTTGTGTTAAATTAAAAAGAGGAAATGTACAGCTGTTTGGAATTTCTCGATAGTGATGAATAAATTTTCAAACATGGCAATACTTTTTAAGCCGTGGCCAATTTCTCCTTTGATTTCAACCTTTTTCCTGATCAAAAAACACCACGCACTTTACTGTTTCCATGCCCCAAAATTTTAACTGAATATATTTTTGGATTCTCGGGAAATTCAACGAGTCACTCTGCCCTTCATAATACTATACTGGGTGTGGAAATAATGTTCAAGACCTGTAAATCTATGGTCTGGAATTACTTGCAATTAATCAGTTATTGCAAACAGCTAATAGCAGGTCTGAGGTCTTGTTCATACTTCAGTCTGATTGCAGCCCGCCTAAGGAATTTTGCGGAGAGACATGGAGAAGGGAATGCTGCTATCCCTCGGAAACTATTCTCCCGTAATTCGGAAGGGTGTGAGAATAGTACTCAAATACCCAACCAACCTGATGCATTTTTCTAGGGTTTTCTCTGCATCCCTTAATCTACAATCCCGTGGGCCCTAGTCAACCCTTGGCTACCTTCCACATCCTCCTTTTAAATTCCCTTCCTATACTATTAAAGCGATGTTGTCTGCTTCAGGATTATCCCAGCCTGTTACTAAAAAAATAGTAGTTGTCAACCAGCGATACACCACAGGTTTTCGTGCAGCCCGACTGACCTAACGAATTAAATTGTCAGTTCATGGAACAAAAATATTACACCAACTAGAAAGACATGCAACTTCATTTAGGCTAATACTTGCAACTATTATGGTACGAAACTCCAAGTTAATTTATTAAGCACAAAAACTGATCATGCAACAGTTTAAAATGGGACAGTGTAATACTCCTACAGTATTACCAAATATATCACCATTATTGCATCCCACAAACCCGTAATTAAATAGAGAAGCTTATTGGCAGCCAAAAAAGTACATTGACAAAGCAATTTAATATCAGTATCTAAATATAATGCCTTTATATTCTATGATAAACAAAATTCTAGAGAAATAAAGGAAACCTACTATAAGGCAATACTGGAATATTAAGGCCAAGTAATGAATGCCCGTGTTTAGTGAATTGTTCCATGTCTACGAGAAAATACGTTTTCGTATTTTTAAGAACTTGCAACGACTTTCATTTCATGCAGCACTTAATAAAAATTTTCAACAAGTCAAAGGACACGTTTCAACGATGTCACTTTAAAATTCTATGCGTTGTGTATTTTTTCATTAGGTATTCAATTTAAGAAACACAGATGTTTATAATGATTTTTAATGTTTACTTTTGTCATTGTTAATGTAATTTAATTCTAAGTTGATTTCGGTGACATTGTGGTTGAAAAGCACACGGTTTAATAATTAAACCGATAGCTTTTATATTTATTGAAATTTCAGGATTTTATTTGATATTCATCTATATCTAATTTAGTATCTTATGCTTTATCGCCCTGAGAAGTTCCAAAATTGGATCGAAACATTGTGGTACGTCGTCATATTTTTATAAAGTGTTTCATTAAATTGACGTGAGGTAAAGGTAACTAGTTTTTATAAATACAATATTTGTGTAATTATATATGCTATTGTGTGTGCAAAGCGTTGCGAAACAATAGATCAAAATTTTCGTACAAAGGCACAACTGTAATTAATTGTAATTGGTTCGATTAACGTACCGTTTTATCAAATTAAAATGGAGAGCCACAGAGTCTCATCTTGCTGTAGACGAAGCAGAGTGCTCATCAGGATCAGGGAAGTAAATATGCCAAAGTGTAATGAGCTTCAACACCGTTCGATAGAGAGAAGTTAAACTCGGCGACAGTTTAACGGGGTGAATCAGAAGACACGGACTGGCACAATGCGAGAGGTGAGAGGTGAGAGGTGAGAGAGGCATTTCGGTCGCTAAACTTTAAATAAGTTAATTGTATAGACTGCAGGACGAGACCTTCACGAGAAAGGCGAGAGTCGCTAACTAGCTCAAGCACGTCTATAGACGAGTCAGAAGGATATGAATAAGCAAAGAGGAGGCTTAGAAGACCCTCCCCAAGATTAAGATGGGATGCAGGCAAATTGCGAAAATTAAGCAATTACTTGGCTAATGCGTTTTCCTCGCGCGATAAGCAGGTCTCTTCTCTCCCTCGCCTTACCGCCTCACGCATGCTCCGTTATCTTCCTTCTCCGACGCTAATGACTCCATTCAAACGGAAACTTTTTCTGCAGGTCTTCGGGGGAAACGTATTATCGCAAAGCATAACTGCACACGCGATTAAGGAACTACACTTTTATTTGATTCGTCGTGCATTTTACTCAAAAGACAACAGCATTTCGACTGCAACTCGCTTACCGCTTATGAGAAACTACATTAAATTTTCACGGTCTGATAAATTCAATACAAAAAAAATTGACAGCTTCATACTCTGTTCCTCGTATGGTGTATCTTTATTTTCTCGCCATCATAGATATTTCTACTGTTATTATTTTCTAAAATGTCTCACTCAATTACTCTTAATAGCTTAATGCCCTCAAAAAAACCAGTTTTTCTACATTTTATTTCCATTGCATCATATTTTTCATGTTACACCACTGATTTTACATTTTTTTTTCACTCAAAGTGTTGTTAAAGCAACAATCCGATTTCTAAAATTGATAGCTATATAGCTTTTAACACTGTGTGGTTTAATCTCTCAAGTTTCACTGTGTTTCCAAGTTGCTAGGATCCTCGATTCTGAATCGACCATACAGGACGAAACGATTCAGCCTTACATCACTGCTCTTCATTAGGTCAAAGGCATAACAACAGCTATGAAAATCGTATAATAATTATGTATAATCCATAAAATTAACATTAATTTAATATGTTCCTTATTTTTAAAAATATATACGTGTAAAATCTGACGACTCTTTCGTTAACCCTGCGTAATACCGACGTTTTTCCAGTTTCCTCTGTATTATTATTTTTACTATGCAGAAATTTTAGAACGCCGTATAGCTCATTTCAATTTTTCATTTTCGTCATCATCTTATGAAAATTAATAAAATTTCTCATTAAATTTTCTTTGACCGTGCCTCTAGAAGATATTTCTTTTGGATGTGACCAAACCGCTAGCTAATCGTTGGATTTGTGGATTGATCCCGTATCTTTGTAATTATTTGTACGTAAAATCAAACGTATTAATATTGCACTACAGTTTAATTAAGGTGCGTTAAGATAAAAAAAAATTGTACAAGGTAAAGCTTATGAAACTTTACAAGTAAAAGGTGTTATACTTTAACACCTTACAGTAACGCAACTTCCTACTCAATTTGAGATTTTCTTTACTTCAGAATTCACGAAGATATAATTAATGTACTGTAAATTATTCAACTTCATTTCTTAATAAAGTGTTTTTATTAAATGTAATTAAATATTTTATGTATATAATGTGCCACAAATCCTATAACACAAAATTTTGCTGGGATAGTTGAAAACAACAGTTTGATCATGATTCAACTGCTTGATTTATTGAAGTTCAGGTAATTTTAGAAGAAGGACAAGAATGGAAAAATGCCACTGGACCAGGGACTCGAATCCAGGATCTCCCGATATCCAGCCAGGGGCTCTACCAACTGAGCTAATTCGAATCGACGTCCAAGGACCGATTCAACATCTGTCTATACCCGTAAACCTATGGCAGGTCTCAACTACCACTTCAATAATCACACACATCACATCCTAATATAGGAAATACCTTGGATTATGTTCAGGTTTGACATTGGGATATTGCTCATCAAGATGTGTGGCTGATCTGATCATGGTCATTGTCTACAGCAAAATGTTAGGTCCGCTGTGTTTCATATCACTATGAAACTGAATGCGTCGACTACTCTGATGAAGAAATAAAAATGGTTCAATTGAAATTTAACAATTACAATTGAGATCATAGTAGACTGAATGGTTCCATGGATCTTGTCCAGTTGGAAACTGCTCAACGCCAATAAGAAGTCCTAAAATATCTGAACTTTCAGCTGTCGTCGATTCCTCGTCGTAACCAGGATCAGCCATGTCTGCTCTCGTTCCACATATTTTGTTACGATACACAAGAGTAGAACAGTTCCCACAATAGTCGATCGTGCAGCGACATTCTTGAGGGATAAGCCACTCTCACATAAACCAATTATGTGACCCCTCTCAAACTCCGAGGGTCTCTCAGACCGTATTCTTCTATGTATTCTGGGCATGTTTCCAATGGTACCATTTCCCATCACTCACTGAAGTCGATAAGAGCGTTTCCAACAATTCGCCTTAAGACAGGCGGTCTAGTTGGACCGCACTATAAAGTTTTCCTAATGGATTTACTAGATGCTGCTTTGTTCTGGAAAATCTGTTCCAACCATGAAGACAGTGCAAGTGAAGCGACGAATTTCCAAACTAAGATCGCATTCCGAACAGAACGCACAACGAAACGACCGATTACTAGAGAAACATGAGTATAGAACGCACTAGATTTCATTTCAAATTCTTATCTAGTCGAGGTTGACAAAAACACCACTAAAAACTGATGGCTACTTACTAAAAGCAATAATAGACAAAGTAAATAACATTTAAATTATTATTATAAATAGAAAGTATAAATATGAAAATTATATATTTGAGTATATCTAAACGTGACACTTCCATAAGCTAAGAATTTATAAACGGACAAAGCAATTAAAAATATTGAAATAATAAGTGTAAAACATTTAGAAACTTAAAATATCAATTAAATATATAAATACAGAAATGTAAAATTTACATACGAAAAATTAAAAGATTAAATTTTGGTGTAAAACAGATGTTAACAAACACAGTCCATTTAAGTGTAAGCATAAATGTTTCCAGATGGAAAAAAAATTAATCTGAAGCATTCCACATTTTTTTTCAGATTCACCTTAAAAATATAATTAAGACTTTAGAGAATGATAAAAATACAATAAAATTTAAATGTTCATATAAAACAACTATTCTTAAAAACAGTATGAAGATTAAATTATGTAATAGATAATAATTATATTACAGCAGCCATTACTTAAGTATTTTACTTTCAATTCATTACAGAGTCTCGAGGACAAATAGATAATTGAGCTGTAATATTTGTTTAATATGTTTACTTGCTTGAAAATTCAAAAAGAAGAACAATGTACATAAGAAATGTAAATATATACATAGATAAGTCGTGAATATTAAATACTAGAATTTAACACACAACTGAATTTCTCTCTTATTCTGCGATTATGCTCTAATGAGACTATTAAAGTCTGATAAGAGAAGAAACTGTTACCTCTTGTACCAAAGTTCTTTAAAATGGATTATTTTATATTAAACTTAGTATCAGATAAAAACGAAAAAAAATTCTAGCATGATATACATGTTTTGGGGACAGTGGCCTTTGATATCTACGAACGAAATTAATTAATAGAAAACAGAAAATTAAGTTAATTAAATTGGCTACGTGAGTAGAGTTGTATAAGACTATTTTGTGTGTTCGTCTGAGTGACCGGACTACAAAATGACGTTTGTGCATTTTAAAAGATACAATTTGCCTATTGAATGGGGAATCGCATCGTGAAACATAAATGATCCTTTCTGTGGTTAAATTGCGAGTTACAGTTTAGCAATGTCAACGTAGGGAGCTGGAATTGATCGCATGCCAACTGGAAATTAATCAAAAGGAATGCTAATGTGCTCTGAATGAATGTTTGCAATGTCTTTTTGAAGTCGGCAACTGTAAATCAGCGACAAATAAACAGTCTGTAAATGAAATTGTTTGCCGTTCAGTGTCCGCGTAAAAGCGAGTATTTATTACCGTTCTATCATGAAAACGTAAGTGACGTCGAAAACGTTGCCACTGAGCTAGGAGCTAGAAGCTAGAAGCTGGAAGCTTGTGAAACTGGTTTCCAATTCCACTCATGCCGCCGCTTACAAATTGAAACAGTTCACATCACGGCCAAATATTCGCAAATGGTCATTTGTATTTTACGTAGTCCCGTCTGCAATTTCACTCTGCCATATAAACAATCCCGATCCGCCGTTAATCAACCTCAGATAAAGAGAAACAAGCCTCATAATTAAGTTGATTATATTTCAATCCATGCTTTCCCCTTACGTACATTTACTTCTACATGATCCAAAATATTAAATTGGTGAATAACGTGCATTTCCATTATCCTTTATGAACAGGATATTTTAATATTTAAGTGATTAAATTAAGCTGCCTGACAAATAAATATTTTAGTTGATAGTATACTTAATATGTCGTGAATCCTGATTCTAAAGTATCGTCTATAACACTTGGTTCCATATCCTCTCTACTGCGTACCAGAAAAAAATTACTTTTATATACGCGTATACCTTAAATTTTAATATTACCTGTTATTTCATATTTTGCCAATGTGCTGTGAGTGCGTATCACTGCGATTTATGTTTATTTTTTACTTATATTTTATTTTTGAGTGTCTCAGTATGTTTGATTTTGTGTGATCTATCCAAAGCTTTCGATTGTGTAGACCGTAATATCCTATTAAACAATATGAAGTATTACGAAATAACTGTAATTTATCATACTTAGTCCACCTCTTACCTAGCCAACGGGTTACTTTAAGAGAGACGTTTTATTGACAAAGGTTTCATTCACATTGCAAACAAATGAAGACTTTGGTTCCTCAGGGTTCAATTTTGGGTCCGTTGCACTTATTTATATATATTAATAACCTAAAGCCATAAATTCTCCCACTAGAATTACACTCTTTTGCTAGTATCTTCTGCAAATAGTCTGGATAATTCTGCCAATGATACACAAACGCAGGTTTGTCAGTCGATTGTGATAGGACTCATTTCGTGCAATTTCAGACAAACAATGCCACAATGAACTCTGCAACACTAACAACAAACAATTGTGAAATAAGTGAAGTTGAATGCACAGAATTTTAGGTATATCTGTAGACAATAAGATCACATTAATATTCTCCTAAGAAAACTAGGCTCAGCAACCTTTGCTGTTAGAATTATATCAAGTTTTAGTGACCCAAACATAATAAAATTAGTTTATTCTGCATACTTTCACTCTTAAACGACATGTGGTATAATATTCTGCGGTAATTCATCAGGGAAAGACAAAAGTTTTTCGTCTAAGTCAGAATATTGTGTCTGTTTTCTTTAAAAAACTTCATGCTCTTCAATAAAATGGGAATAGTTACTCTTACTTGCCAGTATATTCAATTACTGATTCGATTTGTGATAAACAACAGCCGCCAGTTCACAACAAACCCAGATGTGCATAGTTTTGACACCAGAAATAAATATAATTTACACAAGGTAAAGTAGTCTCTTACGATAGCACAAAAGGGTGTTATTTTAATGCTATTAGTATATTAAGTAAACTTCCAGCCTCAATAAAACAGTTGAAAATAAAAACCAAACTAACTTTGTTATTAACTCCATGAATTCTTCAACAGAATATGAGTGGATGAGAATCTTATACTAGTGTCTCAAAAATACTATACTAAGAATATTTATCAATATTATGTATCGAAAATAAATTATATATTTTGTCTTCTCTGTAGTACTTAAGCATGTCTTATTGTAACATAATCATATGAATGTAAATAGTAAAAGAGTTAATAGTAATTTATGTACAATCTCTGACTCGTTCCACATCCCCGAAGTTCTAATTTTATAAGGGACCTATGGAATGTGATTTATTATTACTACTACTACTAATAATAATAAATATTCATGACGAAATATGAACCTCTCTGATCAATCAAGAGTATTAGAATTGAGGTTATCTTTCTTCCTGAATATAATCACAATATGTCTCCATATATTATTAATAATTTCAGTGGCGTCTTTGCACCTTCTAGGTCATTTCAAATCCTCACAAAATGGTAAATGTGTCGAAAATACTTTAATATACAAAGCCGTAATGTCAAACGAAAAATATAAACAATTCTGAATATAAATTTGTTTCCCTAACAACCTGATAAAAAAAATTATGGCTGCATAATTATCCTTAAATATATTTCTGGTTATTTGGAAAATTATAAAATCTCGTTTAGCTGCAAAAGTCGATTAAAATAAATCCTAATATTAACTTTACAATAATAATAATACAACATAATAACGACAATATATTTTTAATCAATCGAAAATATAACCAATTCTAAATTGGAGTGTGTTTCCCTGATATAGAAATTATGACTTCATAATTATCGTGAAATATATTGCTGAATTATTTGAAAACTTATAAAATTTCTCTGGAACAGTCAAATTAATCCTAATATTAACTTAAATTATATTATGATGTTCTATTATAATTCTTAAATATGACTATAATAAAACAATTATCTATCCCTAATATATTACAAAAATTTTGGAAAATAATTTTATTGACAAAGGCACAATTTTTAATTGTAAAAATATACCTTTTAAGTTTCAAACAAAATATAAACCATTCTAAACATGGGTGATCCTTTCCTTACTGCCTTATAATGAAGTTATAGCTTCACAATTTAAATAAACGTAATGGTGTAATCACAAATAACAGACATACTAAAGGAATGTGTATGGAGTAAATGCTAAGTGATAAAACACATAATATGATACACTGATAATGATGGTACATAAATATAACTTTTAAAATTTTTATGACGTAATACATGACACGACTGTGATAAATAAATAAAGTGTAAATCACGAGGGGAAAATAGTAATGTAAATAGGCATTGAAATGGAACCACTAAGGAAATAATTCATACATAAATGACATCATATATGTGGATGTCGCTCCAAAGAAAATTGACAACACACATGCATGATAAATGTTTTGCGGACAGAAAACAACAGCCAACATGTTCCATCCCACAATAGATCTATGCAGTTTATTGGATTTAAATTTGTATGAAATACGGCATAGACATAATGAGAATTGTGTAACCTGTCAGCTCAGCAGCCTCGATCATGGTTGTTAATCTTCCAATAGTGTAAACACTCATTGCTAGATAAGCTGGCAGAAATTTTTCCACAAAATGAGCCACTCTTTTTTTTTCACTCAAATTACCATCGCTTCTGTCGGATACAATGCATTTTCACCGGTGCATGCTTTTCAAAATAATGTGAAAAGTAATGCTTTTTCGATGCATCAAATACATAATTATTTTTGAATAATTTCATTCACTGTCCAGGTAACTGATTTCCGATTAGCAACTAAGCTTTCAGTCTGAACGAAGTAGCTGTTCCTCACCTCCTCCTGTTTGCCCTGTTGATTACCGAAGTTCAGAGATCTCAGAAGAAGTAAACTTTCTTCCACAAAAAATCCAATCGCCCTACGAAAACCTTCCAAGTTCTTTTCATGATTATTTAAGCCAAATTCCGTAACAAATGCTTAAGCAACATTAAGGATTTTTACGAAGTATTGTCTGTTTTGTTTCAGGAAAAATTAAATATGAAATTCCTAAACACGCCTCCAGGCTTAACTAGCTTTACCTAAAACGAACTACTAGTACATTTTACTATCTTTAAATTGAACTTTACCAGAAAATTCTGAAAATCCATATTATTACTTTTCGTATTTATTACTTAAAATATTTATAATTTAGCATACGATTACCCTTCATTTAAAAAGAACGAGAACATTTTTGTTTCTACATTGAATATTTACTTTATGACGTCACTATGAAAGTCAAAATGATGATCGTACAGTCACTCAACCGTCTTTGTCGCTGTACTTATTAGATAGTGATAAAAATTTAGTTATGAAATAAAAGTTATTACGATAAATTATGTTGATGTACTTCCTACACTGTATTGTATTGTTATTTTTTACTTTCGTAAAATTTGCGTCGTAATAGGAACAACGTAGAGCAAATCTATTCATCTATTAATTTGTTTTCTAGATAAATATTAGAGGCGATTACGAAACATTAAATATTAACTGCTTGTTCATACTACTTTTGAATTTTTTTATTGGATTTAATATGAACTAACTTAAACGAGATTGCTTAAGGATAAATGTAGTCTGTAGTTTAATTTGTTAGTCAGCATACTCTGCAGGACATTTTGCTTTACGCGTCACTACTTTAAAGTGATGAATTCGACTGATGTTAACATGACGTCACAGTCCAAATTTTTATTACCCAATAACCTTAAAAAAATGAGATCTTTCGATTTCTCAGTCAGAAGAACGTAGTGAAGTTAATAATCTTATTTATTTTTTAAAAATTTGATTTCACTATAACAAGTTACAACATATGCATTAGAAACGCAGCCATCTCCCTGATTGTATGTCTACTTCAATTTTAATAAAAAGGACAGGTGTACGCAATTTAAATTTTACTGCTTGTAAAGAGGAAAAAATTATAATTAAAATTTTTAAGCAACTATAATTTAACATTCTCGTACTTTATACGAGTAACATAAAATAATGGAGAATATTAAAAACAAAATATAGCTGTAAAAGCCTAAGAACTTGAGGCTTTAAAGTAGCGACGCGTAAAACAAAATGTCCTGCAGAGTATGCTGACACACAAATTAAACTACAGACTACATTTATCCTTAAGCAATCTCATTTAAGTTAGTTCATATTAAATGCAATAAAAAAATTCAAAAATAGTATGACCAAGCTGTTAAATATTACAGGCGATTACGAAACATAAAATATTATCTAGAAAACAAATTAATAGATGAATAGATTTGCTCTACGTTGTTCCTCTTACGACGCAAATTTTACGAAAGTAAAAAATAATAATACATTACAGTGTAGGAAGTACAACAACATAATTTATCGTAATAACTTATATTTCATAACTAAATTTTTAGCACTATCTAATAAGTACAGCCACAAAGATGGTTCAGTGACTGTTCGATCATCATTTTGACTTTCATAGTGACGTCATAATGCGTTAAGTTAAATATTCAGTGTAGAAACAAAAATTTTCTAGTTCTTTTTTTTAAAAATGAAGGGTAATCGTATGCTAAATTATAAATATTTTAAGTAATAAATACGAAAAATGGACATTCTCGATTTAAATTGTGCATCTGTCAACTTTAATTGCAAGTATCTCCATAATTAAAAGCCGCCGCCAAAAAAAAGGATTTTTAAAGGGTTTCAGAATCATTACGGTTATTCAAAAATTACAAAAGGATATTTTTTCCCAATTTATTCTCGCTAACAGAAAAAAAATACAATTTTTATGCCACATCACGCACACTAAATTAGTCCCTGGATGTCGATTTTTTTTGGGGGGTTAACAGTCTACATGAGGGTGATCCTGAAACAGGCAACTCTCCTTTAATAGAATAGGAAGGGAATTGAAAAGGGGGGATGCGAAGGGATTTCAACTAAGAATATATATAATTAACTGCACCTGAATTTCCAATTCTAGTAATAAACAACCATTTTGTAAATAATAGTATTTGAACAGGGATTATTGCTGTTAAGAATAATCCTGCCAGCATTTTATTTAAAAATTGTATTATTTTTCACTTAAAAAGTGAATTTTATTTTTCTTCAAGAATTGTAAATTTAATAAAACTGACATACGATTTAATGAATTGGGCTTATTGAAAGTTTGTAAATTTGAAAAATTACACATGTGATTTTAGTGTCAGTGTTAAATGAAGTTTTTTGGTTTATTACTTCACGCTGGTTTTTTACGTTCTTGCCTTGAAAATGCTCGGCGCTATGGAGCGAAACGTTGGCGGGAACGTAAAAAAAATGAAAACATGACTTAAAAACCAAAAAGAGTCATAACACTGATATAAAAACATTAGACAACAATAATCCTGAATTACTAAAACCACATTTATATGTGGATTTAAAATGTGTTTTCAAAATTATATTACCTTTTCCCGTTGAGATAATTGTAACAATGCTTCAAATAATTTTCAAAATTATTTAAAAGGTTTTTTATTAAAATAGGGGCTGACAAAAATATTGGGAATAGAATAACAAAAGCATCAGTGAATTTTTATTTTCAAAACAAATACGTATTTCAGTTAAAAATAATTCCATAGTTCAGCATCACCTATAATTATTTTTATTTCGTTTGCAGTTTTTGATATTATCGTCTTACAAATCTGTAATAAATACGCGAAGCGTTGATGAAATAGAGAAAATCTGTCGCTTTGGAGAATAGGCGACTTTAATCGCGTAATATTTGTTGAATAGGCAATAACCCGTGGATATGGCTTCAAACTAATCCACTAATATATAGTGACAACAGTTGTGAGTTTCATGCATCAATAACGTGGCTGTATAAATTATTAATGAAGACTGTTGTGTTATGATGATGAGGTTTTGAATTAGTACTCGTAGAAAGAGGCAACAGTGGGTGACTGGGAAGGTGATTTTTTTTTCCTAGAGCATTAGTAAGTTGATGTTAATGTAAAATACGGTGAAATGTGAAATGAAGTAAATCACGGGGGAAAATGGGCAAGGCGAAATGGGGAAAGAGAGTCTGGCGTCGCTGGTATTGATTCGTGGCGGCAGAGCAGAGCAGAGCAGAGCAGTGTAGAGCAGTGTAGAGCAGAGGGGTTCTCGCACCATTGCTCTCTCGCCAACACGGGTCCTCAGAGTCTGTGAAGAGAATCCACCACTCCACTTCACAGGCAGGAGATCATGTATCCGTCTGTTACTAGACACGTCGCGGCGTCGTCGACGTCGTCATCGTCGTCTGCGTCCGTTCACGCGGCAAAACAGCGTTTCAGCGCATTCGGCGATGGACTCACATCATCGAGTAACGAGAGCCACATTTGTTTATTTATTTACTGGGATTCGCCTACTGAGGAAACTAAACCCCAGTGTCCCAAATTCATCTCTATCTAAACAATTCATTAATCCCTACAAAAACGGAAACCATCTACCTCTGAATCATGTTTGACTCAAAACTATCCTGGAAACCTCACATTAATTTTCTCCTCTCCAAAATAAACCAAAAATTCAGAATCTATATCCCCTCCTAAACAGAAAATTCCCTGTCTCCACTAGCACAAAACGCCTCATATACCTTTCCATTATACAACCCGCCTGGTCCTATGCCTCCTCCATATGGGGAACAACAGCCAAAACCCATTCAACCAAAATTCAAACCAAACAAAACACAATACTACGCACCATCACAAACTCTCCCTGGTACCTAAGAAATTCCGTCATCCATAAAAACATCAAAATTCCCAATGTAAACTCAGTATTCTCCAAATCCTCAAACAAACCTAATCAAAAGCGCACTCAAACCCCACGATCCAGCAATTTCACAACAATCCTCCTCCACATACTCCACGCTCCCCTAGCCTCAAAAGAAAACTTCCGATTGACCTCATCCTTCCCCCTGATCATTCAGGCACACCGTAACCCACTCTACCATCATGTCCGCAGACCACATCCTCATTAATCCTCTACCTGTCAATCCTCACCCACCTAAGTCGTATTCCCCTCAGGTACTCGCAAAAATAAATAAACATAACCAATTCTCCTAAAGTAGGTTAATTAAATGAATTAACCTATCTTCACGTTATCATGTTAATTATATACCTTTTTAATATTGTATATACTGTATCGTTATCGTCCTAACTGATAATCTGTACGATAAAAGTTTTTAAAATAATAAAAAAAACAGTGGAGAATAGCGTTCATCTTATAAGTCTGAAAAGGCAATCAATTGCTGCATAATAAATCACATACGACCCAGTGGTAGGTCTACACATAAATTTAACCGCTACGGAAAAGAAAAGCCAAATTATTAAATTCCTCAACTGCTCCAAAAAGGCACGAATGTTCCTAACGGATCTTCTTCGTTGGCGAACGTCGATCCACCAGACTAACGAAAGTCTTATTAACTATGTGGTTAGAGCTTAAATGATGTTATGAATACTATGACATCCAGCGTAATCTAAAGTATTTACAGTCCATCAATTTTGATAAAAACCGCACATTGACAGCACTTGTATTACTACTTTCGAAACTAACGTGTTGCAGTTAGCGAGCCTTGGTAAAGCGCGCTACATTCAGCACACCTCTACAATATCTGCAATCTGGAATTGCTACAATACCGAATTCAGTAACTAGGAGCCGGTGAGTTGATGAGTTTCAGTGTAACAAGCTGGTGCTCAAGTTGAGTATACTCTCAGAAACTCAATCCCTTTCAGGTGATGCATGAATGTGTTTCTTTAGTCAACCGTTACTGATAATTTGCTCTTTTACAATAAACAAATTTAAGTGTACAAAGGATAACACGGCATTATTTACCACGGATGGTATAATGCATAAGGACAGAAAAAAATTTCAGTCTCATCATGCATGGAGGTTTGCATCAGACCAGTCTTAGGACCGAATACCACAACAACAACATAAGCAGTACTGAAATCGATATTTTGGAACCTCACTTTATTGTTATCAGTCCGTTTCTATCATTAAGGGACACGGGGACTGAAATTTCAGCAAAAATGTGGAAAAAATATATTTTCTAATTTTTTTTTTCAAATTAATATGCCCATTAGCCTTACAGATCATATAGAAAAACTTTTCATTCTATTTCGTCAATTTTAGAGGCTCAGGAGCAATTTAAAAGGATTTGATTCTGAATTAAAATTGTTATTTTCTTAGGAAAAATGTGTTTTTCTCAGCTTCAAGATTTCTGCTACCTAAAACCTTCTCAGCGTCACAAATATTAAGATATTGTATTCATTCTTTTTGTACATAATTTACATGTTAATACCTTTATAAACGACTATTAGTTTTTGAATTTTTCAAGTAGTTTAGATGAAACAAATTTTCAAAGTGATGAAAATTGCCAATTTTTAAGTAACCATATATTAGTAAAAAAATTATTTTCTCCACAATTTTATTCAATTTCAAAAATACTGAAAATTCCTAACAGTGGTCAGTCCTACATATTAATTTAATATAACCTAAAATATTTTTAAGTATCTAAAGCAAGAAACATTTTCAAAACTGCCAAATTTGGAAAATAATTTTTAAATTGCCAAATTTTGAAAATAATTTTCAAAATATCAACAAAAAAACAAGTTTACAGAAACGAAATTTTGTAAATTGTTACGTGTGTGCGTTAAAATTTAAGCTCAGTAGTTTTTCATTTACAGGAATTTCAAATTTCAGTCCCCGTATCCCTTAAATAATTCTGCACACATTTACCCTCAAAATACAGTAATTTTCATTTTATTTTGTTCGTATTCTATAGAAAAAATCACCAGTACATTTACAATTGAACAATTTCAATCCATATAATTACGGAAAGTTTTAAATTTCCCGAATTTCCGTCCGTTGTCAAAAATTTTACGAACTAGTATGACGACAAAATTAATTATCTATTATTAATTATTAACTATTATCGCTGTTATTGTTAAAAAGAATTAAAATAGCATTACTTTAATTTTATGTCTATAGAATTTTAACTGAGAATACAATTTTTTTAAGAACAGCATGAAATGTGACAAATGTTCTCCGGGTGTTCAAGGAATTTTAAACGACCATTGTTTACATATCCTTTTGGAAGTAGGTTATTTCGAGTGAAATATGTAATGTTTAGGAAATAATGCCAACTTATATAGTAGCAATAATTGTGTGTGTGTGTGTGTGAGCGTAGTTTCACATTATCTTACTTGTTTTTAATTATTTATTTCTTCATATGAATTATAAGAATAGTATAAATAGTAAGCTGTACTCTTAGTAATGTTCGGTCTGCTTTCTCTGTTCTATTCTTATTTCAGGCTATTAATTAATTTGTAATTATTTAACTGATTTCTTTTCAGGAAATTTCTTTCTACATCAACATACTATTTCATTTCAATTATTACGTACCCTATTTCCTGAACCGAGGAGTAATGGGATTCTCTTACTTAACTCTTGAAGATTCATGTAGTAGATTTAGTGCCTCGATGGTTTCGCTTATTTTCTTATTTCAAAATTTCTTTGGTGGAAAAGAAATATCAATATCGATTAGTTATTAATACATCTCAATGTTTCTATTATCAGTTTTAATTTCTCTGAAGTCATTTATTAACTTAAAGCATATATTTGGCCACCGTTGCTTTCCGAAATTCAAGAGAAATCATCTTGTTCCCAAGTTAGTTCTTTGTATAAGCCTTTATGTCTTCATCTTAGATATTATCGCGGAATTCACGGTCCAAGTATCTGCTCCGTAAGCTATAACTGCGATAACGCATTGAGCAAAGTTTTCCTCTTTATCAATTACCCTCCTCTTCCTTGTTGAGCTACATAATACTTTGTTTGGCTCAGCCAAGGAAATGCGAGATCCAATATGTAAGATTTATAGGAGCCAGTGTTAGGCTATTAGATAATAGCGCAGACGTAAACAAATGTAGTGCTAGCAGCTGAGCGCGGCAGCACGTGCAATAAGGATGCAAATAGCAGATGCCCCAGATGTACGGAATTCCTTCGGGAGGAGTAATTCGGGGCTGAAAGCTCTGCGTTCCTGCCTGGCTTGATGTACCGCCAACTTGACATTCATGCACGCAGACATGCCACTACTTTACGGACCACAACGCACAAATTGCATATTTATAATATCTCGTCATCACAATTCCGTCAAATTTATTCTACTTGCTTGTTGTAATATGCTCAAATTTTTACTTCTCATTTCGTAGTTTTTATTCCATTTACAACATCTGCAAAACGACATTTCCGATAAGAACATCGGTTAATACAACACAACTACAAACTTCATAAATTCAACTTTTAACTTAGTGGATTTACACATAAAATTATTCAGAATTTAATTAAATTTACTTGAGTTTGCAAATACTTACTTTACCAAGCGTATATATTTATGAAATATTAAAGTATGGAAAGCGGAACACTAATTTGTTTCAAACAAATGGCGAGTTTCATGATTACGCGACCAGAAATCGTTCAGCTCTGAGGTCGGACAAGCATCGCCTTGCTCTACACCAGAAAAGTATTCACACTACCGGGATAATGTTATACAACAGCCTTCCGCCAGAGGTTAAAAATAGTACCTATAAAAGCTTCGTGAAGCAGAGTAAAACTATTCTTTTAAATGGCGCGTTTTACTCGGTACAGGATTTTCTTAATAGTCCTTCTAGCATTTAAAATCAAGGTTCCTGCAAAAAGTGTTGAATGAGCTGCCTTGTAAAATAGCACATCACATATCTTTAAAATTTCTATTCAGTTTTTTCTGCTCTTTTGTTTGTTTGTTTCATATATTGCCTGGATCAAGGACAGTTTCCTGGTCCAAATAGTTAAAACTCCATTGCGTGTTTCTCAGTGCGTGCTTGTTTGTGTTTCCCAGTGTGTGTGTGACATCCTGTGTCCGTGTTATGTTTACATTGACTTTTGTCTACATACATTTTCTTTTATTAATTTATTTTAAGATTATTTGTCTTTAATTATGTACCTTATTTTGTTAATTTTTTATGTATGACGTATCCTATTTCCTCATTCGAGGACTAATGGAAACAACAATAAATCTAAATCTTGACGGTCAACAAACTAGAAATTTTTTATTGTACGAATAATACTTAACAATATTATTAGTATGACACGTCCTCAACCAGCGAATCTTACAACAACCAACAGTAAACTTAGAATATTTGTAATAAGTGATAAAAAAATATTCCTTTTGCGAGGTGCGTATTATCGAATCCTCCAGAAAAGTATTAACACTGAAAAATCATAAAGACTCAAATAACGTAGTAATTAATAATGACGTTACCACACGATTACTCAAATGATTACGCCCAAGTAGCAGTCGTTAAATAAGTGAAAACATGAAAATTATAGACAGTATTAATTTCTATTGATTTAATTTTTATTTAACAACCCATCTTAAATGATTCTTATATTAATAATAAAAAACATGAAAAATTCAGTTGACTAAAGAAAAGAAACGAATCGTTGCAAAAAAAAATACATAGTGTTACCTTAAAGTATTAATCATTATTCACTTATGTATTTCAGTAAGATAATTTATTCCTCATAAAAACTATATATATTCATGAGGTCTTTTTATTCTATTGTATAGTAATTTGTGAATTGTTCATATTTGTGCATGTATTTCCCCTCTAATTCCTGTATTTTGTTGCATTTTAGCATCACGAACATGGATTTGTAAAGTCCGTACGGTGCAACGCTATAATTTGTAATGATAAAATATTGTGGAATTTTGTATTACACAAAAAATAAAGATTTTTTTCATAGCAATACGATAAATGCTCATTTCATAACACAAATTATTAGTTTGCAGAAATTTATTTACAGTTCAGTATTTTGTTGTGAATAAATGAAGAAGCAATGCGTACCATTAATTCGGCGGAAACGTCGGCCTTTTTTATCTCTAAAAGTAGTCTCATTCAGGCTTTTAATTTTTTGTTATCCGTCATTGATCTGAGCTAGTCAACAACACTTTCACTTTAAACACTATCCGATATCAGCTCATCCTTGATATGTGCCTTATATAACTCAGGAAAAGTATTTTCCAAATAAAAGTATCGTTCAGTTCATAATTTTGCAAATCGTGCTTACTTTACTCCTCATGGAATGTTATGATAATTAATGAAGATATCGGACATAAAATCGAGTGTAACAATTTACAGAAAGGAGAATATGGGAGGACATGTTTTTTGCTAATTTTAGTACCGTTATTAACGAGCTGAATTTCAGCAGTTACAGTCACCTTCTAATTTTGATTCAAAATATTAATATTTTCTAGCTATCATAGTTATTAGTTGACCATAAATTTACAATTTATAATTTTGTTTTTAATCGTAACTTTAGAGTTAGTTTGTTGTTTTCATTAGTTCTCGGTTGAGGAAATGGGACACGTCATACATTACAAATAAATACTAATAAGAACAAAATAAAGTACACAGTTAACTACAATAAATCATTAAATAGTTAACTCAAATGAAGAATATAGTTTAAAATCATAGAAAAGCGTACAAGAACACGAATAGGCAATGGAGAATTCACTTCTTGGAGCTGAAAGAAGAAGAATCTAATCCTCTAAAGCAGATGATTCTAATGCAATAGTAAAAAGTAACAAAGACACACTAGAAGAGGGAAGTAAAAAATAATTTAACTAAGCTGCTAACATGGTTTAATGTGAACGGACTAACAAATAACTGTGACAAAACACATTTCATGCAATTTCACACACACAACACAACTTTACAATCTATAACACTTAAATACGACAGCAAAAATGTAAATGAAACTTCCTCTGTTAAATTCTTAGGTCTCTTAGTAAATAATAAATTAAATTGGACTGATCAGATTAATCAATTACTTAAGAAACTCAGCTCAGCTACATATGCTGTAAGAGCAATGTCCACCTTCAGTCATCTAAAAACAAGAAAATTAGTATACTTTGCATATTTCCATTCTGTTTTATCATATGGTATTATATTTTGGGGCAACTCAGCAGGCATAGATAAGATTTTTATTAGTCAAAAACGTGTTATTAGAGCAATATGTGAGGCAGGTTACCTCAACAACTCTGTTCAAAAAGTTAGGTATTTTCACTTTGACGTGCCAATACATTCATACATTGATGTTAATTTTAATCACAAATAGGCACTTATTTTTTAATAATTCTGATATTCATCCCTTCAATACAAGGAACAAAAATAATCTGTACAAAAAAATGTAAAACATTGTCAATTGCACAGAAAGGTGTGCATTATCCATCTTCAACAGACTGCAGACAGCATAGAATTAAACAGTTGTCCGATAACCAAGGTAAATTTAAGTCTGAATTATCCTCATTTTTGCTTAGCCACTCCTCCTATTCAGTAAAGGAATTTATAGAAGAATCGGAGTCGAGTAATTAGTTTATAATGTTGGAATCGCCTTTCTATTTGGTTACAAAAATTTGTTATAAATATATTTATCTTTTATATAATAAAATAATGTAATAAATGTACACCCTGACTCATTCCACATCCTTGAAGCTTAGCTTCTTTACAGGATCTACCGAATGTGATTATTATTTCGTAGTAGCTCAAGGCAATATGTGAAGAAAAATAAATCACTAAACAGACCACAAATTTAATTCATTATGAGCATACTTTAATCCCTGTTCCTTGTGTGTTTAAATGAAAGGAACAAATCCATTTCGTGTTCCTTAAAAAGATAACATTCTATGAAGACCAATAAGTTAGTTACTTTGGTTTAACGCAGAGAAATGGAAACAAATTTTCCAACTGCAGGCATCCTTTGTCGACCGCAAATTATTTGTGATGAAATAAATTTCCCTTCGGCCGCTAATACACAATCTCACAGGAGCCACACACAACTATTTGCAGATCAAAGTAGAGTTGAGCACATCGAGGCTTATCACTGACCGAGCATGTCAAAGTGAAAATATCTCTCATTGCACTCGGGATAGTTAATGGCTCTTCTCTTTGAAAAGGGATTAAAAACCACGTCGTTCTAATTAACCGTAGCCCGAGACGCCTCAGCAGTCGAACTCTTTGACCAGTGAACCTCACACGACCGCAGGAAACGCTCTGAAATATCAAACCTGCAGCCTGAAAATAAAAAAAGGAGAGAGAGGGGAGCGGGGGATGACATTTTTACAAATATTAGTAGTTTGCTTGGAAATATAAATCTTTGAAAATTTCATTTTCGCTTGTAATTGCCGCATCCGACGACGCTAACGGATTAGACGGTAAATCATCCTAGTTGGGAACTGTATGCAACCTCATTTCAATAACAATAAAGAAACAGCGCCGTTGGCATCAGAGACACTTAAACTGCGAGGGTGGAGCAGGATTTAGCTGCAAACGAGTGGCTCGAACCGCAAACTGCAGCTCCGAAATTGATTAACCAACCAGAATTTACCAGTTCCGTGGCAATTTCACCCGCAGCTTCACACATTACACCTGGAATACGTGATTTATCCGGCGCATTGCACTCGAAATTTCGAATTATTTGCATCTTATTGAATTCCACCTCTGGGCTTTTTTTTTCTCTCTCCCAGAAGGCATTTCGTCGATAACCGCCAAAGCCGACGTCACGTTTTTAGTGTTCGAGTGTCTCGTTGTAATCAATATCAAATAGTTTAATCATATACTTCCCACAGAGAATTATGAACTGCATCGAAGGAAGGAAAAGGTTTTATTTAGTTATTAAAGGACCTGAATCGGCTACCATTAATTTCAAGTACCAGGTGATGAGAGAGCATTTTTTAATCTCCAAAAATACTCATTGCTAACCCAAAGTAGAAATGAATTACCCAGACCAATACCGTTTATGGCCAAAGAAGAGCAACCGGTTGTCGCCGTATTCCAATGGAAAACAACAAGGAGACATTTCCTCGTTCCCCTTCCATGTGTGGGCTTTATTTTCTTCAATAGATACTTTATTTCCCTATTTGCAAAGTCATTAAACGCAGTTGCATTCCTTGAAATATTCTTCTCGCCGATTTCTAGCTAGGAAATAATTAAATAGCACTAAATTTCCCTTAAAAGCTATTACATATCCATCACCACACGGGCCAAAAAGATGGTTCTTTTCATATTAATATACCTATAATCCTTACAGATCATATAGCAAAACATTTAATTCGATTTCGTCATTTTTAAAGGCTCAGGAGAAATTTAAATGGATTTGATTCTAAATTAAGAAATTACTTTTTTCAGATTTTTTTTAGCTTCATGATTTCTGTGTCAAAAAACCTTCTATGCGTCACAAATATTAAGATATTGTCTTGATTTTACTTTACATAATCAACATGCTAATACCTTCAAATACAAGTATTAGTTTTCCAATTTTTCAGGTAGTTTAGGTGAAACAAATTTTCAAAATGGTGAAAAGTGTCCAATTTTTAAGTTACCGTATGAAGCTCTCGGTAAAAAAAAATTACTTTCATCCCACAGTTTCATTCAATTTCAAAAATAATACTGAGAGTTGATTAGAATGGTCAGTCCTACACCTTAATGTAAAAAAGATAAAAATATATTCAAGTAACCCAAGTAACTTTTTCAAAACTGCCAAATTTTGAAAATAATTTTCAAAATATCTTAACAAACATCATGTTTACAGAAACAAAATTTTGCACAGTGCTACACGTGTGTGTGTTGTTAACACACAGTTAAAATTTCAGCTCAGTAGTTTACAGGAATGTGAAATTTTTAGTCACCGTATCCCTTAAATCCAATTTCAGGTTTTTAATGGCTGAACTTTTGCTAATCGATCCGGATGGAGAAATCTTTGCCGGACCGTGAATCAAACGTAGGCCTCCGCTTTGATTCCTTCATACCGTTTCATATCTGAGCTTCATTGAGATAATTTATTCTGCTTTATTAAAAACTTTCAACCAAAGATGAACTGCAGTTATGATGTTGCTCAACTTAGCAGCCCATGCCATGAATAACCTAAGAGGTTTCGCTTTATGTAGTAACATAGATTGGATTGTGAATTCTCGGGATTCCAAACGAGTTCGTTTGCCAAAACGTTGATACCGTTGAGAGACCGAGAAAATTTCGTCAAGCAACTGCATTGGAAAATTCTACGTTCATTATTGTAAAATAGGTTGTTCTTTGTGAACTATGTTGTAAATAAGTTCTGAGGTGGTTACTGGCTTTAATTATATTGAACTGTTCAAAGCGGGGAGATGTGAACGGTATCAGGAATTATGACTGCGATTATAACAATAAATGTTACTTTATCAAATTATCATCTACCTTTCCTGGATAAGGAATAAGTTAATATTAAAATGTCTTAGGTGGCAGAAAATTAGGCGATTGTCTGTTACAGTAAATTTCTCCGGCTTGTTGAGATCTGTTCTCGGTGGAAAGATTTTCGTAGCGTTTATTTGTGCTGACGAAGAAGCGCCGCAGCCCTCCACACACACACACGCACACCCTCTGTTTTAATTGATTAAAACTCGGCGGGAAGCCATCAAAGAGCGCACAAAGCTGAGGTTGCGGGTGACAGTATTGTGTTATTCCGCGTGTGTAATGTTGACCACAAGCCCATTAACAATATTGTGGACATGACGCATCTGCTTTATTGCCGCGCGTACCGCTGTAGGGGCGCCCAAATAGATGCGATGCGCCTTCACTAATTCATCTTCAGGGCAGACCAACGGCGCCTCCGCTATTAATTATATCTTACACAAAATGGTGAGTCGAGTCACGGTTGATGTAAAACTATCACCGAGTGCAGAATTTCACTTTAGATTTTATCTCGCTGAATGCGTTTCCCTACGACTGAATCTACGCATTCATTAAGCAGTTCCTGAGATATTCCCCTACAATTATTCATCCATCCCCAATAGTCGGCAATTGAATCGTGTTTTGCCTGGCCTCGAATCCTCCAGCTCTTGACTATACTATATGGTCCCGGGTTTCCCAAAAATTAGTACCGAGTCTATTCTACACAGTGAACACACGTTTGAATCCTCCAGCTCTTGACTATACCATATGGTCCCGAATTTCCCAAAAATTCTATTCTACACAGTGAACAAACGTTTGAATCCTCCAGCTCTTGACTATACTATATGGTCCCAGGTTTCCCAAAAATTAGTACCGAGTCTATTCTACACAGTGAACAAACGTTTACGAATATTGTTTCTGAACAATGATCTCTACGTTTCTCATCGTTTCCAATTTGTTTCCTACTGTAGAGGGAAGCAAGAAACACGGCTTCTTTGTTTCGCAACGTTGTTGAATTGGTTCCGAAACCTGAGTAACTATAAAGGAGTGTGGACGTATTCAGTCAAGCAGAATTCTTTACGAGTGACAGATTGTTTTGTTTTTTTTGGTTAACAGCTGCAAGAGGATGAATCCTGAAACAGGATAGGAAGGGAATTGAAAAGGAGGGATGTGAAAGGTAGAGCAAGGTAGGCAAGGGTTGACTAAGGTCCCCGGGCTGTGGTTTAAGGATCCTACCCGGTGTTTCACCTAAAGAGATGCAGGGAAAACCCTAGAAAACCTGCATCAGGTAAGTCGGGCATTGGGTGCTATTCTCACGCTCTTCCGAATGACGGGAGACGAGTTTGCTGTGCGGTCGCAGCATTCCCTTCTCCGTGTCTCCACCAGTTTTAGGAGGCAGTTGGCCGACTGATCCAATGGGATCAACGGACAACTCTTGCCTTATGCCCAAGGTCTTCGACCCCAGTACATATACCTCCTAAAATAGATGAAGGTGTCTCGGCATGTGAGAACTTTGAAGGAAAGGGTGCAGAGGGGATGTCCTGGTCACGGAAACGAGAAGGTTCGTCAATTAGAGCGGGATATGTTAAGAAAAAGACGACAAAATTTACGTCTCGGGGCTCTTTTTAAAGCGTACGAAGGGCAACAACCCTGGGAAGATATTGCATCAAAGTTTTTAGAAGTAAATTATTTCAGTAGAGGGGATCATCATTGTAAAATTGGGCAGTGTAGCTTTAAAACTGGCGTTGGGAAATTTTCATTTTTAAATCGGACTGCAAGGGATTGGAACAATTTACCTGTAGAAGTCTTCGAAACATTCCCTGCCAATAGCAACGTGTTTCAGGGAAGAATTAGGAAGTGTAGTGAAGTGCGACGAAACAATATACGAATAATGGGTACTTTTTATCTTTTTTTGTTAGGATTTAATTTAATTTATATTATACTATTGTAATTATTATTTGTAACATTTTATTTTTAAGTTTAATTTTTGTAACTGCCACCGAGTGCTACTCAATTGCAGTATTAATAAATTTTAAAAAATACTGAGAGTACGAGGCATTCCCGACATAATCCGACGAGCCCCGATTGTCATAGCTCAGAATTATGTAGACAATATTTTATTTAAGTTGACTATGAGCAGCTATGGCCAACAAATAAACCACCTTTGTAATTCAACAGCGCACAATTGCAAAACAATGCCAATCAAACAACACAAATGTTTAAAATATAGTATGTATAATATAATTACTCAAAATTAAATCAGAAGAAATTTTGGCGTGCATGTCGCACGTGACTAAACAAAACAACTAGAAAACGTATTATCGTATTTTATTTTATCAATTAGTTCGCTACAGGTGTACGTAGTGCCTGTGTCTTGCACCATAAGAGTATTAGAAATCTAAAGAAAATTCTGCTGCTCAACGTTGCGATTGAAAAGTGTATTTTATTAGCAATGTAAATAACGACTTACGCAGCCGAAAGAATATACAAACATTTGAGAGAAGCTGTTTCAGAAGAATCTCGAAACAAACTGTAGTACGGCTCTTTCCGGGAAAGTAAATGCCGTTCGTTTACCTCTGAATATACATAAGTAACATTTTGACTGAACTTGTACGTCAGGTAAACTTTGCTTTCACATGATTTATGAAACCCATAAAGGCATTGAGAAAGAGGTTGAAGTTTCACTCCCTACGGACGAAAAAAAAAGAGGGACATTTTAACTAGTAAATCGAAGTAGACACTTTTATGGTTCCTTTCGCCATCCTTTATTAGAGACAGGTTGTCATAAACGATTTATTTTACACCTACACAAGATATCAAGAGATTTAGATACATTTTTTTTAAAATCTCCTTTTGTAAAACTTATCACGTATTTATTTTTAAAAAATCACTCAAACCCGCACAGAGCCCCAAGAGTCAATTAATAGTTACATATTAATGTATACTCAAGTTTCTTTAATTTTTGTATTTTTTTGTTTCGTACAAGGAACAACTGTCTTACGTAACAGATTAAAATTGTTACAATTTCTGTGATTTACCTAAAACCTGCTTATCAATCCTCTTGAAGTATACTGAAAGGTCAAAAAAGTTGCATTCTTCTGCCAATGTTTTTAATCAGTCGCAATTTCTATAAGAAAACTGAATAACAGTTCTCTAAAATATTTAAATTAAAAAAACTAGAGCTTTAGGAAATAATATCATAATCAAAAATATATACAATATTTCGATGATTGACAATTAATGCCATTAAAATAATTTTATACTGGATTCTTTTTGATTTTGAAATTTGTTATAAAAATTTTATAGTATTGTCGAAAGCGGATTTTCAGAATTTAATATTGTAGAAAAAAAAAGTAAGTTTTCCTACTTAAGTGGTGTCGGATAAAAATAATTGAGAATGTATTATGTTAATAAAGGAGATATCAGTTATATTAAATTTAAATTTACAGAAGAGAAGATCAAAAATTTATTTCTTTTCATGTTTACTGATTGAGCTATTATACGATCTGTAAATCTGTTACTGAGCCTTTACGAAGTTCCGCTTTTTTTTTTGCATCGTAAACATAATTCGTTTTAAGGATTTCACCTTCCACTTTGATGAGTTATCAATTTCCTCGCCCTATCTGCAGCAAAATAAGGCTTTGATAAATCTTAAAAAAATTTTGCCAGGGAATTTACTTGCGAGTAATATTCGATGAGAATCTCTTCTTATTTTTTTTTTCAAGCAGGTGATTACCACGATGTTTATACTAAGCCTGCCAATTTAGTTGTTTTGCCAAGGCCTCGCCCTCCACCTGATCCAGGATACGCCTGACACTCGAGATGCGCTTTGTTCAGACTATTTCGCGTTTGACAATCGCCATTATTACACCGATTTGTTTACAGCGAAGTGGAATCCGATCCTGGGAGAACGTTTGCTTGCTTTAAAGACCCGTGCCTCAGGCAAATTGATGTTAAGTGTTGCGTAACGTGAAACCTGCAGGGCTTTTCCTACCAGAAAAATAATGTCAACACGGGGAAAATTCTCAGCTTTCAGGACTTTTTTCATAGTTAGGAGAGCTGTAAAGAGGAGCTGCCTTCGACGGTGATTAAAAGAACCCAGCCAGGACATTACAACCTATGCTTATGACAAACAATAGTTTGGGTTCCTCTACGTGCAAAGAAGAAATATAATGTGGAAGTCTTTTTACGCGTATTGACTGGAGTTAATTACAAATAGGATATAAATCATTAAGGAAATCATATGTTCACGACAAATGCATCCGAACCTGATAATATAGTATTTATTTTATTCAAAAATTTAGTATAATAATAAGAAAGACGGACAAGTACCGACTTCAGAGGACGTTCCAATATTGAAATATTGCAGTTAGAATTTTGCGAAGCAAAGTTCATGGATTTTATTTGCAGAAAACTTTTCCAACAATGTTAAAATTGGAAGAGAGATACTCCAATGTTCCAGAAATGAGTTTATCAAGTTTGTAAAGATACAGGAGAAAAAGCAAATTTTCAGTAATTATAGATATAATAAGCATACGTGTATGATGTAGAAGTAGGGTATTTAGTTTTTTCTGACTAGTCTGTGACTAAAGAAACATAACTGCTTAATACTGACAAATTCCAGTGGCTTAAAAATGAGTTCTCATTTCCAGGAAAACAACCAGGAAATGTGGCGGAGAAAGGGCGGAGACAGGCCAATGGGAAGGAGTGCCACCCTACTTTACCCTCCCGCTCCAATAAAACTTTCCTTTTTCTTTACACATTTTAAAAAATCGTACAAAATTTCGTAGCGTTGCTACATCAATGAAGCTTATATTTATAACTTTCAAACGCTACAAGAAAAGGTTTGCCCCACTCTTCTGCGATGCGCAGTCCAAGAGTTAGTAGAGGTCCACTAATTAATTAATTAATTATAAACACAATAAGACAGATTATTCAAACTTTGCGGAAAGGTTTGGAAGGGTTTTCACTGACTTCTGCTAAATTTTCAGACCATTGAAAGCAACAGTTTTAAACCTATAAGTTGTCAAAGTCGAACTATATTTATTGAAGGATAAAAAACAAAGCCTGTCTTCAGTTTTTTCTCCAAACCGTATGTATAAAATGTTTTTTAAATAATTTAATTTACATATCGTATAATGACATTAAATTCTGCATAAAACGAGACCCTTAGGTTCATCCGAATGGGCACAGCGAAGGCTTCGAACTCGGGGCTCTACTATTTTGACGACGACAGTAGTGGCTAACGTTAAAGCCTAACATCGCAGAGATCCCGGGTTCGATTACAGGCAAGGGTCTGGGTGTTTTCGAGTTTTTTCAATTACCCGGACTGAATATACTCAACAGAGAAAAGAAAAATTAGCTACTTAAATACTGAGTCGCTAATGACCTTTTTGTTGGTGCGACTACAAAAGAAAATAAAAACAAACTATCTAAATGGAAACTAGAAAATAGAAATTAATTTTAATTTAGACGAAATACTAAAATGCTCTAAACGCACACGTTTACAACAATCAACATGGGGTTGTAAAACATACCTCGACAAACTTCAGAAGAAAAATCATAGAAAAGATACTTCTAAATATCTTAAATCAAATAAAACAAATTTTATTGCAAAATTAAATTTGTTTCGATCCAAACGGATTTTTGTCAATTAACGACAAATGGGAAAAATTTAAAGCGAAAAAAAATTTAATATACTATATATAAAGTGGTAAAAGATATATTTCTCCAAATACGCATGACAGGAATTTTTATTCCGGCAACTTGGCCCCACGAAAACTATTCTGAAGAGAGTGACGCTAGGAAACAAATTTTGCTTTTGTTCATGAGATAGACGCCATAAAAAATGTATAATTTATGGAATAATATGTATGAGACATTGATACTTCCCGTTACTAAGAATTCAATAAATATTTTTAAAACAGTATAAGCTTTTCTCCAACGGTAAAAATACTCCTACTTCTTCTACTGTGCGCCTCACATTCCATAAAATTTCTCGTGACCTTTATCGCGTTTTCTATAGCTTATTAATGCTATTGAGATTTCTCAGCAGGTATACTAAAAAGTTTTCAGGTGTGAATAAATTTTGTTTTACAGGAAAATATTCTCTTTATTTAATTTTTCAATACCGTTATACATGAAATGTAAACGCAATCAGAAATTTTTCTTCTTCACATTACTTTCTTTTATATCCAATGGCTTAAATCAGTCAAAGAAAAGCTTTCAAATATTTTCAAATTTATTTAAATATAATTTTTCGAAGTCTCGAGAAAATTGCCATAGTCCTGTATACATAATACATATAAAGACTATAAAATAAAATATCCTGAATAAAAAAATTTAATTTATTATGAACATATTAGGATAAAAGGTTGATGAATGTTTCATAGTGTATCATGTTGATTGTAATATTATTCTTACAGTAAAAGGTATAAATATCATGATCTGAGATTTTTTAGTATCGAACAAATAGATAATTCGGTTCAACGCTTACTATTGCAAAGTTTCATGTCATTTTCCGGGAAATTACTGGTACTTAAAGGTCGTGATCTCTTTCTGAGATATAGATTAAAAATTCCACAGCAAAATCCGTGCCCCTTGTGGCTACCCACATGCATTAAAACACGGATAGTACTTCATTGTTTTTGATTTGAAACAGAAGAGGAAAGAATTCGAGAGTGTCGAATTTTCCAATACAAAGGCAACTAAAATCCAGTTCGTTTCCTGGGAAATCGGAATGCTATTCATCAATTTGACGCTTGTAGGAAAGGTTTTAGTCGTAATGTAAAATCGGAAATGCTAGTCTGTGAAAGGGATTTAATTGTCGCTCTGAAATTCACATCGGGAATAGATTTTAAAGACTGCGTAGGTGTCGCATGGTAAGTTTCCATTTACACGCGAGAATTACAAGTTGGATTTGTTAAGTCATTAACATAAGTGTTCGTGAAAACTGGGGATAATTTACCTGCTTTGGCTCCTGAATTATGGAACACACCCTCTCACCCTCTCCCCCCCTCTTTTACACTGCACGGGAGGACCGGGGAAGGGGTAAGTGCAATAAATCCTCAGAGGGCGGAGTGCAAAAATTTAATTTTGTTTACTACGATAAAGCATTCTTCTCAATGACTGTCATACGGACTGCATAAATCTTTTCAATCTAGCGCTGATGTAACGTTGATTAGGTGGCACACATTACAGGGCCTGCGATCCTTAGCCAGAGGTAATAATACAGTTTACGGTGTAATATATTGTGCTTGAAATGCCGAGAATACTTGGACTGTGTTAGACGAACACAAACCATTACATGTACACTCACGTGACGCACTGTTTAATACTGCGCTTATGATTTACATACTTAACCTTTTTCCTATCGATCAATGCGGCAAAACTTTCTGCGATTATTATGCCTTATGTTGTCAGCAGAGATCTATTTTATTATTCATATGGTGAATGTTTTGGCCTGCACAACAATTTTCTTCCATTCGGTTCGCTCTTCTACTTTCTTTTTCCAGTTGAGAATTTTTATCTTCTCTAAGTCTTTTTTTTTTTACATCGTCTTCCCATCTGTTTTTGGGGCGTCATCTACTTCTTGATACATTTGGTGTCCACTTCTGAAATCGCTTTTCAAATCCTACATGATCGAACCACCTCAGACGTTGGACTTGGATATAATTTATTATATTGTATTTTGTTACGAGATCATTTCTCCTTATCCTCCATGTCCCATCTGCGTCTTTTATCGGTCCACAGATTTGCCTTAATATTGATATTTTCTGCGCTGTTTTGGATTTTCGCGCATATTAGATTTTTTGTTTTACCCATGTTTATAACGACTCATTTCGGAGTTGTTGGAAAGTTTCGGTCATTGGTTTTTGCGTTGTTGCTGTTATTAGGATGTCGTCTGCACTGTTGGGAGTCTTTTAGAGATATTAATCCTGTCGATTACAGGGCTAATGAGTGTAGCTGAGAGTGGATCACCTTGCAGATTCTGTTTAGAACTTCTCGCTAAGTTTATTATTAATTTTGACTTTAGCTTGTGTTGTTTTGTAGCGTTAAAGCTATCAATCTTACTAGTTTTGTTGTAATACCGCAAGCATTCTATTACCTTATAGTTACAGATTATTCACAAGCCTTTGATTCAGTCAATAGAAATATTATGTAAATTTATATTGTATTCATGGAATTTTTTCGAAAATTTGTCTGCCAATGAATATACTATCAATTGTAGACCTATTTGAACGAAAACTCATTTGAAAATCTCTCAATTTATGGTCTATATATTCTCTGAGCCGGTTATTCAGTACAATAGCAAGTATTTTGTAAGCTAAGCAGTGTGATTGGTCTACAATTGATGCAGTTCAGATGAGACAAAAGATTCCTTCTTCACTCTTTATCCCAGATTTTCAAGAATAGTCTATTTAGTTTCTCCTTCAGGATGCGTCTTTCGTATGTGAATTATTCGGGTGAAATATTGTCAGGCTCTGCTGCTTTGTTGCATTTTGATGTTTTTTAATTATATAGCCGAGTTCATTGTATGATGGTGGTAATAATTCTTGGTTCTGATCACTCAACTCCCGCAGTTCATTCCTGAGTATTCTCCATTTGTATTGGTTCACATATTGTGAGCGTACTACTCAATATAATTTTCAAAATTCTCTCTCAATCTTTCAAGAACTTGTGTTTGTTGTGTAATGTTGTCGTCATCTTCATCTTTACAGATCATGAATATCGTGTAGTTTTGATATTTTTAATATCTCCCGCAGTTCATTCCTGAGTATTCTCCATTTTCAATGGTTCACATATTCTTGGTTACCTTGCTCTATCTTCCGCATCCCCCCTTTTCAATTCCCTTCCTATGATATTAAAGGGGAGTTGCCTGTTTCAGGATCACCCTCATGTAGCCTGTTAACCAAAAAAAAAAGTGTGTGCGTACTATTAAATATTTTTTCAAAATTCTCTCTCAATCTTTCAAGAACCTGTGTTTGTTGTGTAATGTTGTCGTCATCTTCATCTTTACAGATCATGGGTGTTGTGTAGTTTTGATATTTTTAATCCTTAATATCTTTAAAAAAATTTCTTGCTTCGTTTCTGTAGATGCTTTTTGCTTCTCTCCTTTTTATGTTGTATAGATCACTGGTCGCTGCATTTTTTTGCCTTTAGCGTAGATAACTAATGAAATCAATGTATCTATTTGTCACAAAGATTCTTTATTTAAAACCCAAATTTTCATATTCAGTCCATATTCCAATTTACAATTACCGGAGCTTTCGACCGTATGGTCATTCTCAACTAAAAATGAAACATAAAATTCGCACTCATTGCAGAAATTAACAGTACATCACCATCAATACAAGATTAATACAATAAGACCTTAATCTTGTATTGATGGTGATGTGCTGTTAATTTCTGTAATGAGTGTGAATTTTATGTTTCATTTTTAGTTGAGAATGACCATACGGTCGAAAGCTCCGGTAATTGTAAATTGGAATATGTACTGAATATGATAATTTGGGTTTTAAATGAAGAATCTTCGAGACATATCACAATGTCGGTCCTTGTTAAACTCTCGGAAGAATAAAATATTATTTAACCGCACTTCTCTTTTCCGAAAGTATCATAGTCAGCATTATATTTAAATATCCAAGTCAAGCAGGAACTTTCGGCGAATCAGCTTCTGCATCACTTCCTGTCGTGAATTGCCGTACAATAAAATTAAAATAAATAGTTACCCTTTCAGACAACGTGTCATTAGTTCAATATTTCAACTCAGGATTGCTGCCTTTCTAGGTGAAAGTTTTCTAAATGTAATACGAATGATGCTGCCGCACAAGAATCTTCATTTTCATAAAAAATGGACGTGAAAAAATAATGAAGCATTCAAGAATTTCTGGAATAAATAATTTTGGTTTAAAAATAAGGACTACTGGTAACCGTTTTTGTATAAAATATCAAAACTCTCGGAAGAAGTATCTATTTGTGTTTCTTAAACTGCAATTTGGCGTCGAGAATTTCTTCAGTGTAATGACTCTGTAAATACTGAAAATTGTCTGTCGGTATTCATAGAAAGTTTGGAACACTTTTCGTCATAATACAAAGAAAAAATATTTTTGTGCCTTACTAAATCTTATAAAACAAACACTTAGGGTGTCAAATGTGATTTTAGAAGAGTTCCATTCAAATCATAGTCAATTTGCTTTGCCATCTCACGGAATGAAACATTATTAGCTTCGGTATTGCCACAGAATTGTCTTGAGTTAAGTTCTTTGTCTGGAACCCTCCTCGTCTCCGAGGGGTGCAGTAGATTTATGACTAGACACTCCTCGCAGAACCGCACTGATAGCAACATCTCGAGACGTTCAGCTTCGATGCCACAAACTCTACCAGCAGATTCATGCGTACTTTCCCCAACAAAACTAAATTATAAAACAGTCCTAAAATATATAAACTAATATTTATTTGTTTTAAAATACAAGAGCTTTCAAACTGCTTGTCCATAATCATATGTAATAAAAATAACTTTGAAAGAAATACAATTTTTTTGGTAATTTATACACTGTATTTGGTAAAGTGCACATTGGCCATAACTCAATGTTACTTAAAAACAATACATCAGCACAAGGATAAAATCTAAGACAAGTACAGCCCTGGCAAAACATGTGGCTCAAGCGAAGCTTCAGATAGACTGGGAGGAAGTTACTATTTTGCAATTCGAGGACAATTTAATAAAAAGAAAAAGACTTTAAGGAGTGTTTATTTTTATGAACCAAAATATAGCCATGAATGATAAACAAGAGGCTCGTTGTGTATCTAAAATGTATGCTAATATTTTGGGAAAACTTTGCGAATAACGTTGATATAATGTGAATTTATCTCTCTAAATTATTTCGCTGATAAGAAATGTTTTGTAGTAAAAATGATTTTTTTTGGTAAAAGGAATGTTATGTCCATAAAAAAAGATTTTTCTGGTAAAAGGAATGTTATGTCCATAAAAATAAAAATGATTTTTCTGGTAAACTAAATGTTATGTCCATCCAAAAAAAAGATTTTTCTGGTAAAAAGAATGTTATGTCCATCCAAAAAAAAGATTTTTCTGGTAAAAAGAATGTTATGTCCATCAAAAAAAAAGATTTTTCTGGTAAAAGGAATGTTATGTCCATAAAAATAAAAAAGATTTTTCTGGTAAAAGGAATGTTATGTCCATAAAAATAAAAATGATTTTTCTGGTAAAAGGAATGTTATGTCCATAAAAATAAAAATGATTTTTCTGGTAAAAGGAATGTTATGTCCATAAAAATAAAAATGATTTTTCTGGTAAAAGGAATGTTATGTCCATAAAAATAAAAATGATTTTTCTGGTAAAAGCAATGTTATGTCCATAAAAATAAAAATGATCTTGTTGATAAAGAAAAGTAATGTGTTGCTGATAAGTAAGGCTGCGCCCTTAAAAATATAAGGTTATATTTTTAAAATGAATTACTAATTAATTAAATAGCTGAATAAGAAGAACGCTATGTCTAAAATAAAAATTTCTAATAATGTATTGTTATGTTTATGAAGTTAAATAGTTTGTTATGTCTAAAGTAAATTTTGGGGAAAAAAACGGGATGCTGTGTGTGTAAAAATGACATTTCTAATAATGAAATGTTATGTATTTAAAATCATTTTGCTAATAACAGGAAGCTATGTTCTTGCTTTTCCAATAAAAATTCAGCAATTGGCACATTTCAACATCAAACAGTGTTTTCTATTATTTATTCAAAATGGTTTTCTCTTACAGAAAACGAGTGAATTTTTTGTCGATATTATTGTACCATTATTTTTTATGAAACTCGTGATTTTCCTGACAAATCATAAGTTATTCTTATGATTCAGTCTGTAGACGTTTCTACACAACTGTATTAGAAAATATTTCTTTTAGAAGGCAACGCGGAAAGACACTTGTGATTGATGCATTTCATAAACACAGGCAATGAAGTAGGGCTAAATAAGTTTATTACCTTCTTGCGGTGAAATTTGAAACTATACGAACACAATTTTGTTTTCAAAATTTATTGCTTTTCTAATTACATTGCAGAAAACTGTTGTTTTTTTTCTTATACCGTGCGTTCGTTATTAACATTAAAAATGGGTTAGTTATTCAGTGGGCAAAAACTAATTACAGTGAACAGATATTTCTTTGAATTTTATCTGTATCAAAGAAAATATTCTGCGTTAAGTAGTTGCGTAATATCTATCGCTATTATTTTACTTGCTTTTCTACGTATCAGACCTCTTGTTACGAATGAGCGTTTTCATTGTCGTAACTGTGTTACCCTGTAAATAGAGGCTGAACAATGGAAACCCTAAGCCTGTCGCTAATCGATAGGTAACATGAGACGTCAGATTCCAGGAAACAAACATTGTTAACAACTGACGTAGGTTGAAACAATGCTGTAGCTTAGGTAGTAAGAAACCCGCAACATTTACCTAGAATTCCCTATCTCTAGGGTGCCTGTTATTACATGATAATTTAAGAAATTCATACACTTGAATTTTATTTATTAATTTATCAAACAAATAAAATAGCCATTATTAATTACAATCAATATTACAACATTTCATCCTGCTCGAGACTTAAGGTGATAAATTGACGAATTAAAAAAAATTCTGTTATTAATATCAAATGTGGATATCAAACACTACAAAAAAAACAAAAGCGATGTAATGTAGAACATTTTGAAATTTAGTAATAAATATAGCCTACATAATAAAGTGGAATTTATATTTATACTATAATAAGAGATGTCGATGTTTCAAAATTAGTTTTTAATATTACTAACATAAAACAACCGGTAACTGAATCAAAATATTTAGAGAAAAAAATGTGAAGTTCGCGTTAGCCCTCAAGAAAAAAAAACAACAAATTTGATAGACGAAACCGGTAGCCATATGAACTAAATTCGTGAGTCACATTTTATTAATAATAGGTCCCGGGAGTAGACGTATTAAAATTTTCGAGCAGTTGTATAAGATTTTTTATTTCTTAAGGAATCTACGAACAGCAAGAAAACAATACGCGGTATTGTTTAAGATATTGGTTTGAATGAGCAGTGCAAAGATGTTCTGTGAGCACAAAGGAAATCTTTTGAGGCTATCCGGCTCTGTCAATACTGCACCCACTGATTCACAAAGCTTGATCAATGGCGTGTCGGAATTGGAGCCTTACATCATGAGAAAGGGCCAGTAAAGTAGCTCGAGAAAGGATACAAGAAGAAGAAGAAGAAGAAGAGGAAAAAGGGAACTTCGTCCTGAGAATATTTAGTGACCAAGCATCTGCATATATAAGATTATTACACAATTCTGTTGGATATCCTAATGAAGTATGCAAATAATTCGAACCGAACAAGCGTTTGGGGCATATTCAATAATTAATTGCAAAAAAATATATAATTTGACAGAAAGTTTTCAATTTATTATTATTGTTATTTCATAAATGAGTTCTTCTCTGAAGGTTGTGGTGGCTGCTGAGAAACAGTGACAATTATCTATCAAAGGAAATTTTCACCACAGACGTTCCTTGAGCTATTATTCGTGAAAATGGAGACACAAAGTTCCTGAATGTTGTCTCTGCTACTTGGCCAAAAATCCTCTAAAAGAAATAGTTTCATAAATTTTAAAACCCTAGTTCATGAAGTGAAATAATAAACATTTGTATACATAAATATATTATATTCTAATAAATATTGTTATTCCATAATTTATTTTTACACGTTAAATAGTAACATTACCAAAAATTTATTTGAAGCAGTTTAGGGATACAAATATTTACGATTATCTTTTGAGGCATTTAAAAAAATAAAGTTATAGTATTCTAGTAAATTTTCACCACAGAAGTTCGTTGAGCTATTATTTATTTCAAGTCTATAAAATCACCACCTGCAGTTCCTTGGTAGACTATTGAAAATCTCACTATCCTGTTACCTCAGTTTACTGGCATTGGTTTTAGGACGTATTTTGAATTAAAAATTCTACTCTCTGCACTGTTAATATTTTCCTCTTATATTATTTACCGTGCTTACTAATTATGTGTTCGGTTTTTAAAAATAATTCTGTCATGCCGTTTCGTAGTTCTGTAATTTAGCGTATAGGTTCTAACTTTCTGGTTAATACATGTAGTATGTATAACCATCAACAATCAATAATTTTGGAAATCCGAGAAGTTTCTTGTTCTGAAGTTGTCGGATTTTCGATAGGATAGAAATTTACAGCTTATAAATATCCACGAAAATATTTCTCTATGATGTGCAATGAAATTCTAATATCTCATAAAACCTTTCTCAGCTAAATAAAACACAAAGATAGGTTATATTTACATTCTGAATCGTTTAGAAAATTAAAAAATTGTAAGTTTTTGGGTATAAAATAGCTTTGGACGTGCACCAATCAATGTTGCTTTCAACAGTGCCAAGAGAACTTTGACATTTAAATGAATCTGTTCATGTTTAAAATGTGCTTTGGTATCATTAGTATGATAATGTCTAAGTATATATTACAGCTTCCATTCATTTACTCGGCGACACAAAAAGCTTTCGTGCGTTGTAGTGGTGTTTCCCATTCAGGAAGAATGAAAAATACAAGAGATCTTATTTTAATTTGGGGCAAGGGACGGAAGCTGAAGTTGGTTAACGAACTCTGTAAGGTTGGAGGCAAATTGGATGCGTGTGAGCTGAGGCGTTGGCAGCCCTGTTTCGCAAACTCCGAGCCTGCCTTTTACTTATACACAACTATTGAGTCATCTTCGTTTCCACTGATACATGAAAAAAATAGTATAAAAAATGTTATTTCTGCTTCTAGTGCCGTTATTTGCTGTTTATTGATGCATAATAAGTGAAGCCGGACAATATATATATAACCCAACTAATTCTGATGTCATCGATTCCGTATAACAGAAGAATAATTTTTGAAGGTTCTAATTCAATCTCGAATAATTTCCTGGCGTGTTTTTTGACTGTTTCTGTGTCACTAGTATTTTTTTACGATAATAATGAAAGGTGTCTAACATAGGTTCATATGGAAGAAGTATAGTAAACACAATTTCCAGGATAGGAAATACGTAAAAAAAATTACCAGATACATGTGGTTAGATGAATAAATTCCAACGGAGGAGAATCCCTAAATTTATTAATGATGTCTAAGAATGTTACAAATGAGGAATAAGTTCTGTTAGGAAATGTGAATTAAAGGAGTGGATTGTATTTCACTTACCACGAGTCTTCACAAGACGCAATCCTTCTAACAACCCCTATTCAAAAAATATAAAACGGAACGTGCTTAGTTGGCTGTAAAATAATAACAAATTAACATAAAAACCGCAACGTGGATAAAACTTGTACGGATTTATCTGCGCATTCCAAAGGTTCATTGTAAAATTTGTTACAGCTACGACAACCCTTCTTTTGAATTTAAGCATATTGGAGGTTTTATAACGTTAATTGTTCGTTGTAGTGGTGAAAAATAAGCCAGAATAGGTTGTTCTTACCAAATTACCAAATATAATATAGCTTGACGTCAACAACAAAATGTAAAATGCTATTATTTAAGCTATTCGCTTGAATCGTTAAAAAAATAGATTCTTAATATTATTGTTAGTAATTTGATTATAGTAATAATAATAAAGTAGTCCTTTGACTTTATTTCGTAATTAGAGATAATTAGGTTAGATAGTAAAGAGATATCCCCTTGGTGCTCGTCCAAAGCTATTTTATATCCAAAAAGTTACAATTTTTTAATTTTCTAAACGATTCAGAATGTAAATATAACCTATCTTTGTGTTTTATTTAGCTGAGAAAGGTTTTATGAGATATTAGAATTTCAATGCACATCATAGAGAAATATTTTCGTGGATATTTATAAGCTGTAAATTTCTATCCTATCGAAAATCCGACAACTTCAGAACATGAAACTTCTCGGATTTCCAAAATTATTGATTGTTGATGGTTATACATACTACATGTATTAACCAGAAAGTTAGAACCTATACGCTAAATTACAGAACTACGAAACGGCATGACAGAATTATTTTAAAAAACCGAAACATAATTAGTAAGCAAGGTAAATAATATAAGAGGAAAATATAAACAGTGTAGAGGGTAGAATTTTTCATTCAAAATACGTCCTAAAACCAATGCCAGTAAACTAAGGCAACAGGATTATCGATAGTGAGATTTTCAATAGTCTACCAAGGAACTGCAGGTGGTGATTTTATAAACTTGAAATAAGGAACTTCTGTGGTGAAAATTTACTAGAATACTATAACTAGATTTTTTTTAAATGCCTCAAAAGACTCAGGAACTGTGTGTCTCCATTTTCACGAAAATTACTGGTGTTGGACAATATATACGATATACTTTCCTCCGCTGTGACTGTCGTCATTGCGTTGGGCTGAACTGATGACTTCCAAGTCGGAGAAATCATTATGACCGAAGTGAAACTCTGAGCAATAGTAGGCTGCTGCTGCTGTTGCTCATTCACTAATAATCTCTCTCAAAAATCAGGATGAATATTTTAGCTCCTCAAAGTTTATAACCATTTTTAACAGTTGAGTGACTATTTGTTTTTCATTTTTCGTTGTGAAATACGTCAATTAATGCACACAAAATTATTTAAATTAAATTACGTTCCTTATAGTATTTAACAGGCCTATTGATTAGCTATAAAATTAAACCCTTATTATTATTAAGTTCACATTATGACAAAATCGTTTCCCTGGCAACTTAGTTTCAGACCACAATCATGTGTATAGATTTACAATTAACAATTTTTTAATTAATTATCGTTTGAGAATCTGTAAAAAGAGTGCTTTAGAAAAGAAAGCTGCAATGATTTGAGCATTTCTTTTAACAGAGTGTACTTGCGAACCTGGAAATCTTCCCCCGTACTAGTAAGAGCTTCGTATTCGCTACATTCCTTGACGAGAAATCTGTTGTAAAAAGCAGTTGATGGAATCCAGGGAAATGAAATGACTTTAGGGACCTTATTACGCAGTTGCTGGAGTACCGTGCAATATGTTGAGATTACTGCAGGAAATATCATATTGAATTCTGAAGAAAGGTAAAGACAGCACCAGCAAAATTGATGACTGGAATTAGAATGATGGGAACGGAAACGTTTACGTAAATGAGAGTATTTTCAGTTTAGACATTTGATGATTAACTTTTTTTTTGTGCTTCGGAAATAATAACACGAAGCACAGGAAAATTATCTTCTCTTCGACGTAGAAAATTAGTTCTCAAAAATTTTGGCCATGTTCCGTCAGCCGCAGCAACAAAATTAATAATTTTAGCACTGAGATCAGGCTGAAATTAAAGACTTTGGAACGATTTGTAATGCCTTCAAGATATCTTTGATACACTGTTAAATAGAATCTTCCCCCGGCTTCGTATCTCACGTTTCGTCTGCCGTAGTTCTTCAATACTGAGAACTGTTTGCGTCAATTCTCAGTCAAAAACTACTAAAGTCGACATAGTTCAAAAGTACGCTCACTTTTATTTCCCTTTGGCTGGCTATAAGTGCTACAGACGTATGTTTTAAATAAGAAACCGGATAACGGTTTGTTTGAGCGAGGAGTGGAACCTTAAATTTACCTATCACAGTTCATCCCATCTTTCAGAAAAACTGCAGCAATTACAGACCAATCACACTGTTTAACTTAGCTTAGTACAATAGCAAGTATTTTGTGAGTAACCGGCACACAGAATATATACAAGACAAATTGGGACACTTTCAAATCGGCTTTCGTCCAAATAAGTCTACAATCGAATGTATATTCATGGTCAGACAAATATTCGAAAAAATTCCATGAATATAAATTTAAATAACATAGTTACAGATTATTCACAAGCCTTTGATTCAGTCAATAGAAATAAGGTAATAGAATGCTTACAGCAGTGCGGTATTACAACAAAACTAGTAGGATTGATAGCTTTAAGGCTACAAAACAACACAGCCGAAGTCAAAATTAATAATAAACTTAGCGAGAAGTTCTAAACAGAATCTGCAAGGGGATCCACTCTCAGCTACACTCTTCAGCCATGTAATCGACAGGATTAATATCTCTAAAAGACTAACAGTGCAGACGACATCCTAATAACAGCAACAACGCAAAAATCAGTGACCGAAACTTTCAAACAACTCCGAAATGAGTCATTATAAACATGGGTAAAACAAAATATCTAATATGCGCGAGAAACCAAAACAGCGCAGAAAAGAAAATAAACAATGACCCCCATAGAACAGCTAATATTTAAATACTTCGGAACTACAGTAAATAGTGATAATTCACTTGAAGAGGAATCATGTTATAAACAAAGCTTATTATGTGAATAAAAAACTATTTAACAGTAAGTTAATATCATGGAAAGCAAAGGTGAGAAAATTAAACACTACAAGAAGACCAATTGTCTGCTCAAACAATCAGATATTCAAAAACTAATTTACGATGAAAAATTGCTGATTTACGATGCAAAAATTAGCTTTAGCAAAATTCTCTCACAGAAAAATCCAAGCGGTTTATACTCTGAAATTTAACTATCACAATGTAAAATAAAAATATTTTTATTGATTTAAATTTTGATTATAATAAAAATACCGTACTTTGTTTTCTTGTGTGTGTGTCTATATCAGCTGATCAGCCAGTGAATATATGTAGACACTCAGCAAGGTGTAACAGCTGTTGTACTGTAACGGCAACACAATTAGTTTATTACACCCTGTCGTTCAACTTCCATAACGCAACCACGAGTAAAATCTTTTCATTCAAAATTTTACATCTTCAACTTGCAGAGAGGTAACCGAAAAAAAAGATCTGAGCGTTGAAATTTACGTTTGGTTACCGTATTTGAACGTTTTAATGAAAGAAAAACTTGTTTGTTACTCCCCTGTGTATTGTAGCAGAAGCAGAATCGGAGTGAAACCAAACACAAAAAATAAACTGCGAGTTTAATTTGCAAAACAAGCAAACTACGAGGAAGATATATCTCATGCGTGGTGCAAATGCCGGACGGAGAATTGGCTTTAGTCGACAGAGCTAGAAACAACAATATTCGTAATCCGACAAAGTGGTGCTGAGCCACCCGTACAGAATATGTGGCAACGTGCACGTTACAACAACACTAGCAAATCCCTGGCTCCTTGATAGACCGAGTTTTACGCTCCCTTGCCTTGTCGAAACGGGGCTACGCGTAGCTTCATCCAGATGAAAATATATTTTTAAACAGGTTAGCCGGACTTCGGGAAAGGATTGAACGTTAACGAACGGGAAACTTCCCAAGTGCTGAAAGCCTCCATAGACGAGCTAAAAAAATAAATTTATGATCAAAAGTGTTACCAATATCTGCTTACTTATTATTTTATGAATATTCAGATCTTGTGAGAGCCTTGCCCTGTCAAATATAAACTGGATTATTTTTAAATAATTTTCCTGAGAACGATAGAATTTAAAAACATTTTTTTTCTTTTTGTACAGTATCCTTATACTGAAACACATTTCCCCGGCGTTTTGGAAGCTTCCCGATTCCGTCGTCCTAAACATCTGAAGTTTGTTGAGTCTTCAACCAATTGAGCACAGAGTTCACCTCTTCATCGCAATTGAACCTTTAGGAGGTCAAACCGATGGTAGTCACACGGTGACAAATCTGGGGTTGTATGGTGGATGTTCTAGCTGATCCCAGCGAGTTTCCTCCAGTTTGGTCCGACTTATTCAGGCCGTGTGAGACCTTGCATTGTCGTGAATGTGGATGACGCTTCTGGTTGGGAAACTCCGTCTTTTGCTTTGATTTGCAGGTTTTGGTTTGTCCAGCAGTTGACCGTAGTATTAGGAGTTCACTTTTCGGCGACCGTGGAGGAACTACAACCAAAAGAATGGCTTTGAAATCCCAAAACACGGTGGCAAGAAATTTCCCTGCAGACAATCGCGTTTTATATTTTATTGGTGCAGGCTCGTGTAATGTAGCAATTATTGTTATGACTGTAATACGGGGACACGGAAAAGAGCACACTTACGTCAGTTAAAACGCGACTATTACGTCTGCAGCTGAGTAGAACGCTGACGCGATTGTTATCTAACACTGCATAACTCTTTTCCGTATCCTTCTCATTTGTAGGTTAAGAGCCGATATAAAACGTTGGTAAAAAATGAGCCCATAGAGACAGTTCTTGAATTGGACTCAGAAGGACAAATATTGAGGAAATGAATAGATCAGCCTATTATTGTTATTGTAAGACTGAACAATAATAAACCTCCTTTTCTACTACATTGGAAGTCAAGTCCGTCTCCCTGAACCCAACACTCCTCGCTGTTCTGAAGATTGGACTTGCCTCCAATCCTAACTCAATCCACGAAGAAATCCATCTTATTTCCTATCCTATCGTCAATCCTAGACACCTTATTACCGGAAGTGAATCTTAATTCATTCTCCTCCTTTCTTATAATGTACGCCTTCCCCACAAGCTACCAAATCTCTACAGAGTGACTGCACAACGACTATCATCACGACAACGGTAACCAAGTCATCATTTCTGGTAGCTTTGGGTGAAACTCTACCACTACCTACATTATAGTCGCCACTCTATACGCCTCAATCGAAACAGGCGAGCAAAGTGATGAACCCATGTCTCATCACTAACTGAGAAAGCCTTCACCTTCGTCAGCATAACGGGCCATACACATGTGACAAATCTCCAAACGGGCGTTTTTGTGATCAGGAGGAAGAAACCGACTGATACCTCGCAGAGATCTTTATGAATCAAAGTTCTTTTCTGATACTCGAATGTGCACTTCCTTGACTTAGACCAGCTGAACAAGCAATGTCGTCACATGCTCCCTTACGGCACGGATGTTGTTTTCTGTGATGAAAGTTCAAGGACGCCGATCGTCATTCTGATTTTCCACCTATTCCCGGCCTTCAAAAAAACTGTTATTCCACTCGTACACACGAATTGTGCCCCAATCGAGTTCAAATTTCTGAAAACTAACATTGGCATTGAGTGCAGGAGTGGAGTGGAGAGACCCGGACGGAATTCCTGGTAAAGCGGCCTCCTACTCTCCTACTAGGCTTGATAAAAACATTACCGTTTATATTTGACTGGCCCTCGTATATCGTATTTAAGAAACCAACTATTTTTGTAACGTTCCACACGAATCCCTGTCTAGATAAGAATTGTTCTGGTGAGACGCGGAAGGCTGAGCTCACCGACCGTTGTGGTCTATCTGGTCTCATTTTGAGCACGAGAAAGAAATACATAAATTTTATCCTCTACGGCCAAGCACTGCATTAGTATTTCTGTAAATTACTCATTGCGGTGCACTGATTTAAAATAAATCACCCAAGTTCCTTACTCAGAAGACTATTGTCATTCAGCATATGGTAGCAATATTTGTCTATTTCTACATCACTTTAATATTCTGCAAGGATTAACCAGTTTCATTCCATCGAAGGCGTAAACTTCTTTTATGTGGATTGGAACACTTAATTAAGCATTTCTAAATTATATTTTACAATGTAAGGTAGCGAAGCTGACTCTATTGTAGTTTAGCGTCTGTTAATCTTAACTGACGCAGCTCTATTAACGCTGGCCTCGCAATATTATCCCATTGTCACGCAGAATGGACCTGCTTTCCCAAGCAGAGGCACGATGTCACTGCAAGCCCCTGCTTGGTCAGACTGAATAATTTCTTCGATGAGTCAATAAGGCACGAACCTTCACGGTTAACGCTTTCCCAAACCCGTGATAATCAACTGCAAGAAATAAATTAGCGGGCGCACTTTCCCTGTAGCATACTTATTTCTACCCATTAGTGTTTTGTTTGCTCTACAATCCATTTTAATCCCTGCATGTTGCTTTCTAGTGTGTGAAAATGTACCGTTAATTTCCATTAGTAGTTAATGCAATACAGTAAACGTAGCGTTATCATGGAATGGAATGGATTGTACATTATTTTTTGCCTCACTTCGTATCGAAATATCTGCCACTTCTGTTGTCCATTTAAATTGAATTTCAGTGTTTATAACAAAAAAAATTGCATTCTTTTTCCACGTGGAAATGTAGTTGAATTAACTTAATGAATTGTGACGTTGTTAACCTTTTAACGAAACAAACAGACTAGAGTAATATTAAAACGGATAAGTAATAACAAAATTAAAATGAAGCACGTATTTTTAACAGTGGCATTATGAATTCCAGAATCATATGGGAAGTGTATGTTTGTTCTTATAATCATCATAAAAGGGTTTCCAATTAAATTAAATATTTTCCATTAAATATACATATATATATATATTATAAAAGTAAGCCGACATGGCTGATACTGAAATACTCATACAATCCTCCGTGGTAACCAAACCTTGAGGCATTTTTTACGATTGTGGTTATAAAAATATTCAACGGAAAACAACTTGAAATTTAAAATAATTAATTACTTTCCGTTACGTATCATTCATTATATATTAAATGAACCCTGTAAAAACATAACGAATGCATAAGCGACCAGAAAAATAAATATTTAAAAGCAAGAACCACGTTGGACGCCAAAATGTAATTATTATAAAAACCATTCGCATAAAGATGTTAAAGATTGAAAAAACATCGTAAAATAATGATCACCACACATATAGGACTTTACGTTACCCTTTTACTTAAATTATAATTCTGAAATTCCAATATGTTGAAAATACTTTCAAGTTATCACGAATCAGAATATTAATAAAAGAAGTGTCAAAATCGGAAGAGGACTGATAAATAATATTTATAATTTATATTTCAAAGTTGTACGTCCACTACTGACGCGACTATAAATTCAATAAAATTCAAATTGTGCTCATAAAGTTGCAGGTAAACAACTGCGCCTCACTCCGAGGAAAAGTTTTTGACGATCACACAGGCGTTTGGTCAAAATTTACAGTGACGAATTGTTTGCTCGCTCTGTGCGTGATTGCCTACTTCAGAGTTGAAAAATACCCGCAAGAACAACTGTGACAGCTTTTATAAATGACACAGGAGACGTATTTTGTATCTGTCGCCATCATCATGACGTAAGAAGATTTTATACTACGAATAATCAATCTTAAATTGACTCGTGTTACCAAAAGTTTAAACTATTATGAATAATAAAAGGATATCTTATTAATGCACAAAAAAATAGGAATGTAGTCGATACAAATCTAGCCGATTGATGCCAAACCTCACATTTATTTACAAGTAGGTGGGGCCTGGGCATTTATTTATATTATCCCGGTACATTATTTAATCCTTTGTCAACTCATCAGCATCGAAAACATCATAATATTAACCTAAAATAAGGTACAATAGCAGCTGGACTAAAAATATTTTCAGTACTAACAGAACAAAAATTCTTCCAAATTAAGGGATGAAGGTTTGCTTAAACCACATATTAAAGGTCAAAGTAACACAGCGACTCGCATTACACCGGTTTAGACAACAAACTCGATAGATCCTTATTATTTTCATATGACTCATTTCCACTCCCACCCCTCACATGCTATAAGGGGTTGAAATTACACACAAATATTGTCGGGGAAACACTATAAAGTTATTGACCTCAATAATTCTTTTTCCGACTCACATGTGAGCCTTCATTACATACAAAAATTCTGCTAATTCCATTCCCTTCCCTTAGGGATGGTAACCGTGTCTTATCTCCAAAGTGTTTGGTTTAGGGTCGCGAGGAATATGGAAACAAAATTTTATCAAAATTGTTCTGTCCTTTAAATGATTACGCAGAAGTGTGTTTTACCCCTTGGACGATGAATGAGGTTGAAATTTTTGGCAAAAAAATCTGCAATAAAAACACAATCAAATTAATTGTCCCAAAATATGTAAATTAGAAGGAAATAACTGCAGTTTATGGATTTTTAAAAATTACCGCCCGTCGCCCAAGTGGTGGTAGCCGTGTATTACACTCATATTCTTCAAGAACACCTGTTCAAAATTTGGTCGAAATTGTTCCATCCGTTAAAGGTAGTTTGCTGAAGTCTACTTTACCCCCTTCTAACCCCTCTTAGGGGTTGAACTGTATATTAAATTGCTTCGCAGTCGCAAAGAACACGTGTACCAAATTTGGTCCACTCATTTAGTTTTGTATGTGGAAACAGATAGACACATACACAATCAATTTCATTAAAATAGTTGACTCATCTACTCGGTCTGTTTAGCGCGAAATAAATTATGAATTTAATGAACGTTTTGTTTAAGTAACAATCACCTTTATGAACTTTTTCTCTCTTAGAAAACAAATCACCTCGTTTCTGAGAGTAAAACAAGAAACAATGAATTGCTTTTCGATTTGCATTTAATGGGATGGCAGGTATTTGAGACCATAAGACATTGCCATTAGAGGTGCGACTGTTCCCCGCGTGACTATTACGAAGCCTTGTATACGGTTATGGACACAGGTGATCAGTTGATTTGTGACTCACGTGGGGTTTGCAGTGATGATCTGCGAGACATGTTGCGAGCATAACTCGTCTCCAAGCCACGTTAAAGCTATTAAAGCTCCATTACCGCCCACCGTTAACATAGTCGCAATTCGTCCCCGTATATCTATACTACGGACATTCCAACGCCTCATTTAAAAATTAGCCACTTTCATTCTGAATAAGGGTCATATGGGTTCGAAGCAAGCAATATTTGGCATGTTAAAATGTTAAGAAAAATATATTTAATAACTTAGAAATGCCGACTGTATATTTTAATATATGTTTAACCTGCAAAAACCTAAAGCTGCTTAAAATTATAAGCTAAAAATGTTCTGTTAACTTAATGTGACTAAAGTATTAAATTTTGAAAATCTGCATCTTTAGGTAATATTAGGACTATTGAAGGTTACAATAGTTACATAATTACACAGCTCATATTTATAATTGAGAAAAGTAAAAAAAAATGTCTAGAAAATATTTTCAGTTATTAAATGTCTTTCATAAGATTATTTAATTTTGTCTGCACACACGATTATGCGTTTCATATATTAAATATTTTTCAAAGCTATTAATTAGTTTTCTCATTAAATTGGGGATTGATAACAATAAGGGTAGAACACAAAAAGTTGAATATATATATTAATGCGTTACTATACTCAAGGTTCCTGTACAAAAATTTACTTTATATATTAAAAATAATTGCTTTGCATTTTCAAGAAATTTTATTTTTTTAAATAATATATTTTGTACTTGTCATTATATCTTGGTAATTTTGGACTGTAAAAAACGAGAAGCTGTTTCAAATCAGAATCTAAACATGCTGCGATAATTTAATGAAATTGAAGTTTTAAATTCAAGGCCGGTTTACTTTAATAATTAAATTTATGCCATTATAAATTATGGAAACTTGTTCTGGGCTATGTGATTGACAAAGTCTCGAAGCTAGTTAAAGTCTGAGTTATGGAATGTTAGTATACTGAATATGAGTGAGGCAAAGTTTTTCTTGTAGCGGTTTAAAGTCATGAATATAAAATATAAAGTTCGATGATGTGTTGGGAGAAAAAAGTTTATTGGAGCAGGAGGCTAAAGTAGGGTGGCACCCCTGCCCGCTGGCCTGGTCCCGACCATTCTTCACCGCTTTTCGTTGTAATGTGACGACCTTTAATAATTGAAAATACTTTACAATGATTCGGTCTGTGAAGTTTAATTTTGTATTCCCACCTTTGTTTCGAATTGGAAACTAATTATTTTTAAAATATTAAAAATGTGTTTAAATACAAAGAAAGCATAGGGATGAAGTAATTCGATTGCTTTTTCAATATGTTCATATTTTGAAATAATATGTCATATTAAAATAATAATAGTTTTCAAATCAAGTGAAAGGAAGTGGAATACTTCAATTGAATTAATTGCCAACAACTGCCATAGAAGGAAAAAAAGTATTGAAAAATGTCTTCCGAACCAGGGACTCGAGCCCCGACCTCCCGCTTTCCGGGCGGGCACTCTACCACTGAGCTAATCTAAGTCAACGTCCAAGAACATATTCCACAGCCCTCCATTCCTGTAACCTAAGCCAGGCTTACTGATCCTTTCTTCTAAATTATCTGTAAGCAATTAATAAGCTTCAATTGAAGCATTCCACTTCCTTTCACTTGAATTCCAGGCACCTTTGATCAGTTTACATTTTTTCACAGTGTTCCTAACATTAGGTTGCGAAGATTGTGATGAATTCGAGTCCCTGGTCCGGTCGAAATTTATCCAGTTGTGAAACACCCTGTAGCTGTTTATAATTATAAAGGAAGCACTCTATTTATTTTATTTAATTAAGCATTTTAACGTAGCTAAATTTCAGGGTTCGTATTATTTTTCAATTAATTATGACCCAATGTAAAAAGGTCATAAAAATCAAGTAAGATATTTACAGTACCGGTTTTTTTATGTCCTGTGTACTCAAAGTATAGTTACAATAATAAATTTAATATTTACTACCCTACGATGCTAGAGGAAAAATTTCTTTCTTCATACAGGGATAGTATATTTTCTCGTGGTTTTCCGTCATGTTCTAAACCACGTATTAAATCCCACTTTCTTCTCGGGGAAAAATTTGTTGTCTGTCAGCATTTTCCGCACCCTCACGATCGCGATAAGGGAAATGCGTGGAGTCCCCGTCATTTGCGGGAGAACGAATCGGACTCGACGTAAATCTGGACTAAGTGAGTCAATGGGCACAATTGGAAAGTAGGGTGGTGTGTGCAGATACCGAAGTCCTGATACGCCACCAACAAACGAAGCGGATCCGGGGTGACGTCACTTGGTTATTGTCCCTGGACCACTCAAACTAATACTTTCAAAAATTACTCGCGTAAGACATATCCCAGGTCCTTTTTGTACGAATTTTGCACCCTTTCTAAGGATTCTATTTGACGTATCCTGTACGGATCCCAGCATAAGTGGGCGTACTAATGACAAATATGCAATTTCGCATTTCCCTTGTTGAGTGTCCTCATGACAAAGTGCAAGGTGTTCCACGCTTTTCTTGTAGCATAGTTTACCTGCTCCATGCTTACTGTTGAAATAAATGCCTAGGTATTTACAGTTTGCCTCCTGGATCACTTTCCCCATCTATTTTACATTGCAAGGCATATTGAACGCACATTTTAGTAAAAAGTATCGCCTTTTACTATTGTTGATTTTGAGTTTATTTCCCTTAGTCCATGTCCTTAGAGCATCTAAGTCAGCTGCGTCTTGTTCCCCAGTTATTTCCCTGTAAATCACAGTCGTCTGCAAAAAGTCAGACCTTTAAATTTAAAATTGACAAATCTTTAATAAATATGAGAAACAATAATGGGGCAATAACCGTGCCCTGAGGGACTCCCGATGTTACAACGAGTTATGAAGTTTCTTCCACAACTTTGACTTTTTATAGCCTATTTTTTAAGAATTCGTGTACTCAGAGAACTACTATTGTCCGATCTAACTTTCGGATCAAGATGTCACGAGGAACTACATCGAAAGCATTTGCAAAATCAATAACAATGGCGTCTATTCTGCCACCACGGTCGACTTCGTCTGCTAGATCTTGAAACAAATTCATAATCTGTCTTACACACGAAAAACCCCGATCGAATTCCATGTTGGTTTTTTTAAAAAAAACCTTTAGATTCAAGTGCATCCGGAATGTACGTAGTGCTCCATGATTTTGCAGACTAATAGGTCTATTATTTCATAAGTCCGTTTTATTACCAGGTTTAAATACAGGTAAAATCATTCCCGTTTTCCAGTCTGTTGGCTGAGTTGAGTTTTTTATGTATATCTTAAATAGCCTTATTAAATACGGAATAATTGCCTCCATACCCAGTTTAATTATTTATGTGGAGATTTCATCTGGACCGCGCGATTTTTTGTTATTTAATTTACTAATTGACCTCCTTACTGTCTTTACCGTGATTCGGACGTTTCCGGTTTCCGAGTCACGGCTTGTTATCGTGTATGTACCGTTACACAGAAACGAAAGTACTCGTTCAATACATTTAACTTTTCTTTATCTGAAGTTAAGTCGTTGCGGTCAGTTTTAAACTTGTCTAATTTTTCACAATTCACTCTGCGAATTGCCTTTATTGACATAGACAATATCTATTAATATTTACGATTATTGATAAACACTTGAGTGTATGAGACTAGATAAAGATGTAGCAGTCGGTAATTTGGATCGAAGTCTGGAAGGCGTCGTTTGTCTTTGATGTAGCGTGTCTTTTTACTGGATAATACGAGGCTTCACTTCATAAAGACGGCGAAACGGCTGAAACAGCCTCGGAACAAAGCTGCGGATGGTACGAGTGTTACGAGCAACGAAGGAAGACTATCTTGGAGAGGTTTAATAAGAGCTGAGTGCTCTGCGGGCGATTGGGCGCTAAATAACGTTTTTACGTGTATTTTTTTGAGAGCCCGAGAAGGGAACGGACCTGCGTGTCGGCGAATTTCCATGTAGACGAGTTTTCCTCTCCTGTGTTTATGATCCCTCTAGCGGAAATACGCTGGCTAATCTTACAGACACTACCTCACAAAGACAGCGTCAGCGCACAATGTTCGACATTTTATAAAGTCGCAACGCTGACAGAATTTCTCTTCCCAGGGTTCAGCGCCCGGGAAGTTGACTTGTTTGTTCGCCTCCATTGTGTCGAAACGGGTAAGAAATATGGTTGCCTACAGAAATTATCCCACGGTGTTTATACCACTTCCCTTGCTGACAGCGCCGAACTGACAATGCTTCCCGATAAACGCGCAGGGCATTATGAGGTCGGTGCCCCGCGATCGTCGCGTCTCGCCGCAGCGCAGCGCCAGGGTGGCTTTATGGCCCGCAACTAAAGGGACAATAACAGGGCAAAAACTAGCCGCATAGCCAATCGCGTATTCCTCGGACATCCATCACTCGTCCCATCCCGTCCCGTCCCATCCAGTCCCGTCCACACAGACCGTTCCACGAAGATCAACACTGAAAGCGGCTGCCTTTCGTTCCGCATTTCATGTCAACAATAAATACTCGCAAAGTACTCATCCCCAGACAGTCTAACCAACTTAAGCGTCAGACAATGACATCATCATTCACCAGCTAAGCAAACAAAATCAACACACAATATTTGACTAATCAAACAGTAAAACACTCTATAAGTCAGAAATTAATATAAACTTCAACAACAGTACACTACTTTTGTTTCCTGAATTTGGAACATCATCTAGTGTAATCTCATCTCTCAGAAATACAAAATAAATATTTACAACACAATATAAATAATACGATTATCTTATGAAATTAAAAAATTAGTATCAGAAAATTAAGTAGGATGAAAATTTATATGCAAAGATGCTGAAATAACAGTGTTAAAAATAACTGGAAAAATTTAACAATGAATGAAACACAAAGTGGAGAATCATAAGCTTTGTTTCAATTACTTGTCTTTTTTTAAAGATTAATAACCGAATTGTTAGAAGTAATGTGAAACATCTCACTCATCAGGCTAGAATCACGATTACAGTCAACAAAATTTTTTAATATTTTCTCAATTAATTTAATGGTTGTTTAAATGTTAATTCTTCGACATGATTGGGCAATTTTTTTACATTTAAGTTTGACTTATTTTTATGGTCTTTAACTTGATTTATTTATTTCATTGCAATGGCCCAGAGGCAATTCTTAAAATACATAAAATTAATAAACACACAAACTAAAGCATAAAAGGTATATAAGAAAATAGAGGAAAAATAAAATAAAATCAGAAAAATAAACAAGAAGCATTACCCTAATTAATCTACATATTTTTTAATTGTAGTAAAGGTGTCCTACTGTCCTCTGCACCTTTTCCCTTGCACACTGCAATTACTATATTATATTATATTTAATATATAAAATTACTTCATTTTCAACTTCTCTCGTTTCTTCATACTAATGCTATTACTATTCTTATATTAATCTCCATTATGAATAATTTATCTTTTTTTAATTGTTTCAAAGTCTTCGGGCATGTAGCTGGCATGTTAGCAGGTAGACTATTCCAGTCCCGAATGGTCCTATTTTGAAATGAAAATTTTCCTATATCAGTTCTGTTTCCTTTGTCTAATCTTGCACGAGTGATCACTTTTGGAAAAGTATATGGGGCATCAACGAACCGGACTGCTCTGAATAACGCACAAAGTCGAGCCCGTTTCCTTCTACGTGACCAAGTTCCTACCTCATTACCTCCAAGTCTACCAAATAATTTTAATGCATTTTTCTCAATTTTGCCCAGTGTTTGAGTCCTGTAAATTAATACATCTGCCTTTGTACTTTGCTCATCAGGACCGAACGATGTTACTGCTTTAGTTGGAGTTTATTTGTTTCCCTTATTTTTGACTGTACATTTCTCCAACGTAACTTCATTTCTTAACTATTTGAATAATACAGTTTAGGTAGATAAATGTAAAATTAATACATTACATCGTCCAAGGTCCTCGGACCACATCACGCTTTATGTAAACATTAGCCTACAAAGAAATCCGCGGAAATGGCACATTTTGTAACGTATTCATTTAAATTTTAACTGCCTATACAGTTTGCATTAAGTCATTAATGTAGCTCGAATGATGTAAATTTATAAAATGAAAAGAATTCAAGCACTGAATAAGTCAAGTCAATAAAAGTATTGCAGCCTGAAAACGTTAATGTTAAAACTGAATGATAAGACAGCCTAAAATAAAAATATGAATAGAATTAATATTGCATGGATGTGAGAATTGGACATTTTCACGAATGAAAAAAAATTGTGAATATTTGGCATTAAATTTCCTGGGAAAAATTGATGGCACAAGCTGTGGAGGATAAAATTCAATGATGAAGCCACAAACTGTATTAAGAGGCTGGCATAGTACATAAAAAAATATTCTGTTGGCACGTAAGAAGGTAGTGGAAAGAAAGGAAGACCGAAAATAAAATAGCTAGATGGAGCTACCAACACTAAAAATAAAAGTATGGTGGATAGAGCCTCAAGATGGGAATAGACGTAGTAAGTCTGTCATTAGGGAGGCTAAGGCTCACAAAGGGCTGTAACGCCAGTTAAAAAGGAGCATCCCACAGGAAAGAGCTAACGAGGTGAGGTGCTCCTATAAAAATATGATTTATGTCAAAAAACTTCTGATTCAAAATAATTTCGACAGCAAGTGTAAAAATAAAAATGATATTGTATTTCATATTGCTTGTGCAAATAAAATGTCAGTACATTGTTCAGAAAAAATCCAGTATATAGAAGTGCCAGTGTCCTGTAGATATTCTAAGTCAAGAGAAAATTCATTTAACAAGATTGATGTAAAATCATAATGACTTCCTTCAAGAATTATAAATTTTGTATGATTAACATGTGATTAATTGAAGGATTTTTAATTCTATCCCCATAAATTTTTATCATTCGCCATTCCAGTAAGAGAATTAATCAATTTTTACAATATAGTTTAAATTTCGATACATGTCGAGATTTGATATGAATTTAGTTGTAATAATTTTATAAAACTGAATTATAAAATTGACGTTCACATCAATTAAAACGTATATCCATAATAATGGCAATTCTACGATCTGGATTATTTTCGTTAAAATTGAGAATGTTCTGACGACGGATCCTTTCACGTAAAAGATACTCAAGATTTGAGTAATTTATGAAAGAACAAATTAACTGATAATTAAGGTATAATCTGTAATATTTTATGTGATATACTTTTTAAAGCACATTTTCAATTAAAAAATAACCATTTTCTGTACAGTGGATATTGTCGAAGGCTTCAGATTTACACAATAAAATATTTTATAAAGTTATTAATTAGTTTTATCATTAAAAGGGCGACTGAGAAAAAGCAGATTGGTAAACCGTATCAAGTTTTCCTACTCAATTTCACACGTTATTACATTTCTGTTCAGAGATCAAATAAAGGAGAAAAGTACTTTCAAGTAAAATATTCTGATTCTAACCTTGAGAAGCAATTATTCAGTAATTAGTGAATGAAGTGAAATATTTTGCGAAAATTAATTCTTTAGATTTTTCTGAAACCTGACTAACGCAAACTAATCTTTAATTATGGCGACGGGATTTCGACACATCAAAAATTATTGATATGAATTCCCGAAGCTACCTGGCATAGCACATTTTTGATCAGTGGTGGCACATGGCCTCAATGATTCATCTTCCACGGAATAACATGGCTGACAGCCGGATGTCATGCTCAGTTTCAGGGGCAGAGGGGGTTGGGGAGGTTGACGGGGGTTGCTGACGAGGTTGACTTACCTGACCTCATTTTCGTAAATTTAATTTTATTTCCTTATAATAGCTTCAATTAAAAACTAGTTTTTAACACTAACAATTAATTCTTATCTTACAAAATTTAAACTATGTATAATTTAAAGGTTATTTTTGGTTTCCCTGATTTAAGTGATTGCAGAGGAAGTTTAGATTGAGAGCGAGGAAAATAATTCTCTCTTGTTTTCAGAGTTGCCGTTCTCTAACATTTTATATTATATGAAATGACGTCATAAATAAAATGGTATCTTTGGCGTAATATACCACCCGAGAAGCAGGGTTGAGGGAACGTTCCCACAAGTAGAAAAAATTAGAACACTAAACCGTTTATGGGTTCACAAACTAAACATTATTTCTAGCCATTTGGTAGAACGTTACTACTTAATCAGTCCTATATTTTTTATCAGTAACAAATAAATAAACCGCTTATTTTAAGGTTGAAAAACCATTGTCTATTGCCATCATTAGTGTTATATTCTAAATCATTTTTGCAAGAAATGTTATAATTTGTACAGTCAGAACTTCGAACTAATCAATATCAGATACTTTCCGTGCAATAATTTCCGGAATTCCTGAACAGTTGCCAATTATAATGTATATCGTACGAGATAATCATGGAACATGGTCCATGTACTTTTTTCCCCCAAATATAAAATTTATTAAACTGAAAGCTGTTTTACACGTTTTATTTAATCAGATTGTGATACAGTCTCTGTATATACCGCGTATATAGCAGGCTGCGTATAGTTGACGCCAGTTAGAATACGTAAAACAGTTAGTTTAGACTAATCCTAGGATCTGAAATCATCGTTAATCAATACTTTATCGTTTTGTGGAAGCTAATTCATGGGGAGAAACACGCCAAAGCGAAACGACAGTAAAAGACGAAACAGCAGGAAGGAAAACGTAAGCATGATCCGCCTCATAAGTAAAACTTTTGCCCATTCAATTCTTTCATTTAAAACAAAATGCATTTCATTAACATTAAAAATTTTAGTGTGCTAAATAAATGCTTAAATGTTTGTTCGATTCGCGGTTCATTGAAATAATATTCGTCTGTTGACTTTGTCTGGAAAAAAAAGAGACATTGAAACTTGATTGAATTTGTAACGCATGTATCTATACGAGCTGTGAGTTCGTTTGTGAAAGGGTGAAGCCATGTCCGTTATATAGATTGACAAACAGATTGCGTAATAAATTAATGTAGCTTTCATCAGTTGACGAATGCCTAGTTGGCAAATTCAGTTTTCTATTTTAATAGTAATATTGTTAGTAATCCAATTCCAAGTTGTCAAATATTTTTGTTTAGTCTAAACTACAGATATAGGGAAATTAAATAATGAACCATCAAACTTTTGTACGTAGATAATTATATCTGAATTGTTTCTGTAAATGTAACTGCGCATATATCGTACTATAGAGTTGCGAATTTGATAAAATGGGGGGTTGAAGTTTAGTAGAAGCAATAATGCCTAATAAGAAAAAACGTTAATATTAGAAGACTGAAGAAGAAGTCAGTGTAATTTTATACCCGAGATAACTGCTAATTATCTTCATAAATTTAAAGGAGCAGAAAAAATTAAAGATATCTTTTTTGGCAGGTTACGTACAGTTTTTTTTTTTTTGCTTCAATTTCTACAACTTGGTAAATGAAATATTGTAAAGATATAGCAAAGTCCACGTTGAGGAGAAGAAAATTTTGTTTCGCAGCACAATCAAGCCTACAGGAGTTAAATATTGGTCTAAGAAAGTAATGAAGTCAGCAGTATTACCAGGCAGCAGGGTACACAATTCTCCATCCCCCTTCCCCCTCCCCCGCCCCCACCCCATAGCTCAGACTGCAAACGAATATGCTGGAAATTCGGAGGTACGATTATTGCTAACGCCAGCATTGCGAAATTAACATCACACGAATAGGTTTCTAATGAACCACGTAACGAACACACATTTTAAAATTTATTCAGCGCATTACAAATAGTTATATTTATAAAATCTGTAATATTATCGAAATTGAAGTTTTTTGCACCTAATTGAACTTGTGATAAATGTCATTTAAAATTAACGAGTCCTGTAGTCCGTCGATCCATTTAAATATTTTGCAAGTACCACGCAATACAGTGACAAATGTCAAAAACAAAGTGAGATATTAAAAAAAATATCTGAGCGAAAATCTACATTATTATTATTATTATATTAAACAGCAGTACTTTAGACGTGTAAAATGCATCTTATAGGGAGAAAAAAAACGAAAGAATGACTCCACAGTTTCATTGATTCCACAGTCACTTCGACGATACAACTTTATCATCACTACTCTGATGACGACAAAGTCAATTATTACGAGTATTTAATATATGTTACAATCAGCAAGGTCTCCTTAATAAGTTTTGTTTGTTTTAAACAATAGAATCAGAATTCGTATTATTAAAACTAGTCTTTATAGTCCTAATTAATTTTCTTCTAAGAAATTTTACATTTTATTTAAAAGACAAAATTCGATTCATTCTAGTCGATAGTTTCTTCTCGACTGTGAACGCTTCAGTCACGCACCGTTCTCTGCTTTTATACAATGCACATTACTCAAGATCAGTTGGCTTTCTTAGTTTGAGTCTTCTGGTAAGGTGCTGATTCGCCAAAAGTTGTTCGAATTAGAAGATCCCTATGGAGCTCGGCATTTCTCATATACCATAGAGTATTCAGTAAGTTTCTTAGCACTATTTTGAAATGTTTGGACACAATGTTTGTGTCACTGGTACAGTCCCATAGATGGATGGCATAAAGCCATATTGGTTTCAATATTTGATTGTAAATCCGTAGTTTTTTGGAATTGAATGCTTGGAATTTCAAGGGGTGCCACCCTACTTTAGCCTCCCGTTCCAATAAACCTTTCCTTTCTCCCTGCACTTTTTAAAAAAAAATTGTACCAAATTTTGTGTTGCTAGATCAATTACGCTTACATTTTATATTTATTACTTTCAACAGATGCGCTGTCCAAGAGTTAGTAGAGGTCCACTAATAAATTATTTTTTAAAAACGTAAGAAACACAGACGATTTAAACTTTGCGGATGGATTTGGAACGGTTTAACTGCTACAGTTCCAGACTGCACGTTTTCATTTATTTAGTTCTGCGTAAAAGGAGACTTTTTAGAATGACGTAGGTCAATCCGAATGGGCACAGTGAGGCTTCAAACTCAGGGCTCTACTATTTTGACGACGACAGTAAAAGTGATGTACGGATGGTACAATGGTTTTGCAATGGCTTATACATTGATTATTAAGTTTTCTTTCGCCGTGGAGGTGATATCGACCTTATCGCTGTGTACGTATCAAAGAGTCAAACAGAAACAATATGCACGTTAGCGGAGGAGTTTAGTCGGAGTCAGTACATCCATGTGAAAACACGCACGTGGTACCAAAGCAACACCTAATTTAAATGAGAATATTATTATTTCTCTCAGCAGTAAGTATGGTATTCAAATTAGCTATTTTATCATGAATAGATACACGCCATTACGCATGCATGCCTGCAATTGTGTGCAGAGGCATGCAATTTGCCGACCCCCCGTAAGTAATGAAATTGGAAACACATGAATATGCGCGAGAACGGACTGGAACAAAGCGTGTGCGGAGAAAGCTGCTGGAGCTGGAAAACATGAACCCCTCTCCAGACACAATAACTCATGATTACACGTGTGCGGGGGCCCGGCGTTCGACAGTAATGATGGCTAAGCAGAAACAATGTGTTTAATATCGGAGTTTGACTAACAATAGCCCCAGGAGCGTGACTTATGAGAGGGAGCAGGCGTCACCTTTGTTCCGCTTCTTTTCTTTTTTACACTTGCTTTTCAAGTCAAACTGTTTCCCCAATATTTCACTAACCTGCTGGTGTGAATATACGTTCGCAAGCAATTGCTAAAATTTTTCAGCGTGACGTCCAGGTTCGACAAAAGCCTAAATCCTGAATGTGTGACAAAATATCACCATGGAGATCTTTATTTGATGGAAGGCTAACACCTTTATTAATTATATTGTTTTCTCAGGTATACCTAAAAATAAAATTCGCAAAAATGTGTAACAACAAACCACAATGAACCTGGTTCATATTACATTGCTCTATTAATGGAAAAAAAAATACGGAAAATTATTAACTGAGATATGCACATACGCTTTAATATAAATTAAGCGAATGTGAAAAGTGGTTTCCTTAACTCTTATTTCATAAAAGATTCTCATTTTCATACCCCAATTTTGGTATTGCTTCTCGACGCCAGTTATGTATAAAAATTTCTTGGCGACGTCCCAAATCAAAACATCAATCAAAATATCTAAGATGGGGGAAAATCCAAAACAGTGCAGAAAATATCAACAAAAAAAAAGCAATGACCACATAGAACAGCTAAAATCATTTAAATACTTGGGAACTATAGTAAATAGTGATAACTCACTTGAAGAGGTTAAACATGTTAGGAAACAAAGCTTATTACGCTAATAAAAAACTCTTCAAACGTAAGATAATTTCACGGAAAGGAGAGGTGAAAATATTAAACACTACAATGTCACGTATGTAAGCGAAACATAGCTGCCCAAAGCATCAGATATTCAAAAACTGCTAGTTTTTGAAACGAAAATTTTAAGGCAAATCTATGGACTAATAAAAGACACAGGTGGGACATGGAGGATAAGGAGAAATGGCGAATTGAATAATCTAATTAGAAAATACAATAAAAAAATTATATGAAAGCCCAACCTCTGAGGTGGTTCGGTCATGTATGTAGGATGCCAGAGGAAAGATTTATAAAGTGAATTCCACCAACTGGATAAAGTAGTATAGGACGTCCCAAAAAAGACGGGAAGACGACATAATGAAAGACTTAGAAAAGATGAAAATACATAACTGGAAAAAGAAAATAGAAGAGCGAACCGAATGGAAGAAAATTGTTGTGCAGGCCAAAGCATTCAACATATGAAGTTGTAGAGCCTTTATAATAATAATAATAATATATTTGAATGGTACAGTTCACACAGGCCGATAACGTCACGGAACGTCGAAGAGAATACCTTGACTTCTTTGAACAGGTCCGTTCCTGAACCACTGGAATACTGTGAATGTAGGACAGGAACGTTCCCGTCAATTTAAGCAATGTATACTCATTCCTGGACTTCATCTCCAATATCAGCAGCTTCGTCGACACAGAGCTTTTATCAAAATTTCAACACAAATATAAATTTTGAACTAAAATAATTTGTTGTTCAATTTTTGGTCTGTCTATTTCTCTCGCACTCGTCTTGTATTTTAATATATAGTTTAGAAACGGTGCTTTGACTTTCCCTTCGTCCTCACTAAATCATAATTTATAATAAGTAAATTTAAACACAATATGACATAAATTGCGATTCCGCGTAATTTACGAAACCCAATTCCGTCGTACAGTTGCAGATGGTATTGATAGCATGAATAATTTTGATTAAATGTGTCTTTTCAACATTGCGTCGCTGCCACAAAGGCAACACTCCTTTTGAGAACTATAAACAGCACGTCTTTGATCACCGAAGAGCAAAGTCGTAAGTGAATGGAAGTTGCGAAAGCCTTGCGAAGTCGATTCGCCAAATCGCTAGTGGCATCCCGGTTGACCTTACGACTTCAAAGTGTGTAAGCAGATATAGGAACGAGATATGAAATTGGGTATCAATAGTTGCAGCATCTGCAGCATGTGAAGCAACAGAAGAGGAAATGGAACAGAATAAAGACCGAAGAAATAGACGATCGACTCATAATTGCGGCACGCTGGTAACTGATATTGAAGTATTAATCGTCACGCATTTTGAAAGTTGAATACTATTAAAAACTCAACGATTACAATATTTCATCTAATATACAACATAAAATATTCTTCATTAGCGGCCATAGCTACAAATCTAATGAAGGAAGGTGCCACATTAAAAATATAAAATATTAATTTAATTCGCTAAATATAAATTAATAAAAATGATCGACTTTATATAAAATATGTACAATTATTGAAGGAGTATGAAAATCAGGAAATTATATGTAAAAAAAGCAAATTACACCATGGGATCATACAAGTTTTTGAAAACAGACTTGTTTCATTAACAATTTTTAAAGGTTCATAAATTTGTGTCCCTTCAATCATCAATATCCAAATAGTATCTAATACAAGACTTTCTCAAAAATAATTTTGTAATAAAAATATGTATTTTGTAATATAAACACTCAAACATTATATTTTCTTCATAAACTTTCACTACTTTATCTGTAATTTGGAGCACTTAAACTTTTAAAAATATTCAAATGATCAAATTTTAGATATGTATCGTGTCACAATGAGAAAATATATGTCAACTCAATCTAATTCCAATTTTGGACGTCGAATCATAAAGTTTCAAGACAGAATGATTTATTTTATTTTATTTGGAGACTGGCTTTCAGCACTCGCCTCTAATAGCATAGGAAGGAGACTTTAAATGGGGGATGCGGAAGGGCACAATCCTCCTTGAGGTAAAAAAAAAGATAGCACAGAACGCTTTTACAATGTAAAATTTACGTAAAAAGGACAAAGTATATCCTTCTTAAAATTCATCAAAAAAGTACTTAATTTGGGTCTCCATACAACCTTAAAGATTATTCACTGCGAACACAAATTGTGATTTATAAATATCAAAGTTCCACTAATGTTAACTGATTTTATCAACCTGTAAGAATGTCTGCTTTACTTTCTTAATATATTCTATAAAAACGAGGTTTCGTTCCCCATTGTCGAATTCTAGAGTATAATTCCCCACAAATCCACAATTTCAATTATTTCTTCGAATAAAATACTATACATTATATATTTCCTAATTTAGATTGCTTTCTGTGAAACATAATAATCCACGAGTGGTAATGTCTATATATCTCCAATGATTGTGTAGATCGACGACGAAATTAAAAATAAATAATTTTCGAATAGCAGACCGTTATAGAGTCAATATTAGTAGTCTCTCCGCCGCTATTCTTTGCAGCTTCAGCGTGGGAATGATCTGTGATGCAATTCGTGTCACTCTGATTGCAAAAAAGTGCACCACTCGGAACATGGCGCATTAATTTCTTATTCGCATTCGCCACGGCACACGCTTGTTGGAAAACTAACTGCCGCCATCTGTACGCTGCTGTTTTATAGAGAAGCCGTGTTTTGTTCGATAATGGGTGTCGTCAAATCACTGATTGCTTCCATTATAACATGTCTGCATTCTCCATGCACTTCCTGCTTTATAAATGTTCATTACGCTCTCGACGCCATTTTTCCAAAAGCAATCTCTGTCTCTCCCCCCCCCCCAACCCTACTCTCTTTCTCTCTCTCTCTGTCCATCTCTCTCTCTCTCTCTCTCACAAACAAACACATTATGTTATATTCATTGTTAAACCATTCAATACGTTGTTAGAGAATCGTTTACATTAGCTCCGATCGTTTGCGTTCTATAGAAAAGTGATTAATTTTTATTTTAGTTTTCGATAGTGACGTATTCTCCGGACATGCTCAATCTATGTATACATGTCATCTGATCACCTATCAATAATTTGGTTGAAGCCACACGAATTTTTTTAATTACGTTTAAGTGACGACTTTTAAGAACAAAGAAAAACGCACTAAGACGTCATAACTTACAAAACAGTCACTCTGTAACAGAAAATAGTAATCCCATTGTTTGTGAAATATTTGTAAATTTTTTAATTAGTCAAAGTCAAGTTGTAATGATCAGGCAGTTTCAATTCCAGACTTTCACATATTGCAGATGAACTACATTTCTTTTGTATAATATTTATTTGACTAGAAGCTAATCATTAGCGCAACGGTATTTTTGAAAACTTTACTTGTAAACAATCAGCCTTGTGTGATCCTGTGAGTTAACAGTAGTAGCGGAGGGATTTCTATTACTGCTTATATTTTCGTAGAAGCGATACCTGCGTGTGGTCAGTAGTTTTTATGAGTCAATAGCTGAGGGGCGTCGTACTGAGAACAGTGTTCCTTGACATCCACAGCTCAAAATTGTGTGACGAGGAACGAGGCTCAACACAAATCATATTTTTAGAATGTATATAAGGTGTGTAACAAAAGAAAATGTTGGTCAACTAATAAAAAATGTTGGTCAACTAATAAAAAATGTTGGTCAACTAATAAAAAATGTTGGTCAACTAATAAAAAATGTTGGTCAACTAATAAAAAATGTTGGTCAACTAATAAAAAATGTTGGTCAACTAATAAAAAATGTTGGTCAACTAATAAAAAATGTTGGTCAACTAATAAAAAATGTTGGTCAACTATAAAAAATGTTGGTCAACTAATAAAAAATGTTGGTCAACTAATAAAAAATGTTGGTCAACTAATAAAAAATGTTGGTCAACTAATAAAAAATGTTGGTCAACTAATAAAAAATGTTGGTCAACTAATAAAAAATGTTGGTCAACTAATAAAAAATGTTGGTCAACTAATAAAAAATGTTGGTCAACTAATAAAAAATGTTGGTCAACTAATAAAAAATGTTGGTCAACTAATAAAAAATGTTGGTCAACTAATAAAAAATGTTGGTCAACTAATAAAAAATGTTGGTCAACTAATAAAAAATGTTGGTCAACTAATAAAAAATGTTGGTCAACTAATAAAAAATGTTGGTCAACTAATAAAAAATGTTGGTCAACTAATAAAAAATGTTGGTCAACTAATAAAAAATGTTGGTCAACTAATAAAAAATGTTGGTCAACTAATAAAAAATGTTGGTCAACTAATAAAAAATGTTGGTCAACTAATAAAAATGTTGGTCAACTAATAAAAAATGTTGGTCAACTAATAAAAAATGTTGGTCAACTAATAAAAAATGTTGGTCAATAAAAAAATGTGTCAACTAATAAAAAATGTTGGTCAACTAATAAAAAATGTTGGTCAACTAATAAAAAATGTTGGTCAACTAATAAAAAATGTTGGTCAACTAATAAAAAATGTTGGTCAACTAATAAAAAATGTTGGTCAACTAATAAAAAATGTTGGTCAACTAATAGAAAATGTTGGTCAACTAATAGAAAATGTTGGTCAACTAATAGAAAATGTTGGTAAACAAATAGAAAATAAGAGTATAACAACCAGTCTAGTCTAAGCTAGACTGTTATAGAGTCGATTTCCGAGGCAGTCATTTAATTTTCCCCTAAGTAATTGTTGCGCCGAGGGGCGCCGTACTGATGACTGTAGTGAGGAACGATACTAAATGATATAAACAAAGAGTATTTTGTAAGTATATAATAGGCGTGATAAACGAATCAAATTTGAATTATCATTACAACAAAAGAACGCAATTCAACCACAAATTACTGTAGCCAATGTAGTGTTAAGGAACATGAAGTCTGAGAAATTAATTAATTTTCACGAAAACCGGATGCTTTCGTTTCAGTCACCGCACTGACCGCAAGAAGGTCATGGTTACCAGAGAGTAATTAGCAATAACACAAATCCACATCATATTTAATTAACCACTGTATACGTTTCATGCTTGACAAACATTATGGTTAACTCGCCTAAAACAAGACTAGTCATCACTATGCTCTGTTATGCTGTAATATTTTAAAAAAAACTTTAGTCCTTATTTCAGTGCAGTGAATTTGACCTTTAACCTATTTTACATAAATTTGATAGCTTGTTCCATTAATCTTCGAAAATCCAAGCTTCCGTAACCAATTATATTTTACCTGATAATGCAATAATATATTTCCACAGTTTTCTAATTATATGCCAAATCTACAAAAAAACACTTCAACTAATTACTGAAAAGCTAAAAAATGTCAAGCCTGATTCTCAATAAAAAATCATACTTGGCAGGTAGTCCGTTCCCTAAACTAACCCTCTTCACACCTTCGCCCAAAGCCAGTAGTGTCCTCTCAGTATCCTCCAAAACTCTCAATCAAGATAAACTCCCTCTGCTCGAGAAGGGTCTCTCCTTCTCACCCACTCCACTTAGAATATCTTCAGGCTTGCAAGCGACACCTTCAAGTTCTGTCAGTGTCCAGAGGAAGCCGAATTAGATGTAGCATTCACCTGAAGCCTGCATCCAACAGCGGTGAAAACTGTTAATCCCTCTTCTCACTGACGATCTAAAATAATCAACGGCATTAAGGATAATTTTTTTAGCGATCACTAAGAGCTTTATTTGAAGACATGTGCGAGCACTAACGTAGACAACAGCAGTATGAGTAGTCATTAAAAAAACGACCAGGAAAATGGCGGAGAATGGCCAGCGGGCAGGGGTGCCACCCTACTTTATTGGAGAGAGTCTAAACTCTTCTTTCTCCCTACACTTTTTTAAAAATCGTACAAAATTTTTAAGCGTTGCTACATCAATGAAGCTTATATTTTATATTGATGATTTTCAACAGCTACAAGAAAAACACTGCCCCACTCTTCTGCGATGCGCTGTCCACTAATTAATTAATTTATAAAAACGTAAGAGACACAGATGATTCAAACTTTGCGGATAGGTCTGGAAGGGTTTGCACTGACGTTTGCTGGATTTTCAGACAATTTAAAAAAACTTGTTGAAATCTATGAGTTGTCAAAGTCAAGCTATATGAAAGAAAGAAAGAAAAAAACCTGAATTTGAGTTTTTTCGCCTGAATGAAAGTATAAAATGCTTAAACAAAACTTTTATTTACATATCATAAAATGGCATTAAATCCTGCAAAAAATGAGATATTTTACAATAATTTAGGTCAATCTGAATGGGCACAGTGAGGCTTCAAACTCGGGACTCTATTATTTTGACGACGACAGAAGTAGCTTGCTCCTGTATTCCCTGAAAAACGAGTCTTTTCGTTTTCTAAGACACCAGAAAATTCTTAGACTCCACGTTTTTCTGTTTGGGTGTTCTTAAAAATTAAGTTTTAAATATATAGTTTACTTTACAGTTCTTTCAGAATAATTCTGTGAAGGAGTATAACGATTATACAATGGAAGATCATCAATCAGCCAAAATGAGTGATCGTAGGTTCATTTAATTAAAAAAGTAAACGCAGTATTTAAAATAATATTTTTAATAATCATATTCTGCACTTGGGCATCATGGAAACAATTATGAGATATCACTTGATAACGATGACAGTGAACGTCATCGAAACGTCGTGGCTCCTAATGCAACAAATACACCGGGAAAACCTGTGATCTTTGCTAATTATGAGAAACGTGAACAGGAACGTAATTTAACGTCCATACTATGATTATGCTACCTTCCCAATGTCAGACTGTCGCGTGTGAGCTAGAAGTAGACGTCGTTGACAATATTACATTCCCCAATTTTTTTTGGTTTCACAAGTCTCCCAACTTCAACTTTTTATTTCAGTCAGCGGTGTGTGTGAGAAACGCTGAATTTTCTGTGAATTCCATTTCTGTAAACTTTGCGAATTAGGCTGTTACGAATAAAAAATGCAGTTACTTAGAAGAACCTTTATAAATAACTAATCGTTGGTGTGAATTAGGGCATTTACCTCAGCACTTTTAGAAAAAGCAAAACTGATACAAAAATGTAAACTCCGGTCCCTGGCCGTTAAGGATCTGGAAATTTTTTTTATCGTGTCACGCAAAGGGTTGTTACACGCAAGAAAACAGTACTTAGGAACTCACTATCTTACCGAGTCACGATCTTTGAAAAGCGACCACAGCAGTGTTCTTCTAATTCTGCATCCTTAGTAAGTAAACGAATCGAGTCCATTCTAATTACACCATTTAATTAGTTATTCACAGACACACACGTGTTACACGTGTCATAGGAATTAATTTTTATAAAACTAGTGCAGATTTAAACAGCGATAAGAGATTCCTGAAACCTATGAATTTTAGTTTAATATTACTTGTACAACAATAAATAAGAAAAGAGTTACAGGGCGAGGTTCGTTTCTTTCATCTCTAAATCGATTACGTCTCCTGTTTCATTAATTTCAAAATCACAAAACGTAGATTAAAAAACAACAATAAATTTTATGAGCAAAACTGCTCAAAAAGAAAATCTTCATTTTTTTCGTAAATACAGAAGCAAATATATTCTAAATTTTGTTGATTTTGTATTTGGAATCGAGTATATTCCAGAGATTTTTTTTCTCGATATTATCAATTCTGCATTAAGTTATTTTATTTAACGGAATCTTCCGCTGTACTTTAAGATATGAATAAGCGTTACCACATTACCTTAAACAGTTAATTTTCTAGTTTATAGTGTTATCTGATTTTAATCAGGTTACTTACGTAAAACCAGAATCCTGTTCTGTATTGTAAATGTAAAAGAATTCCATTCAGATCCATTAGAAATATTTTAAGCCATGATGCGTCTGTTGGGTAGTTGCAAAATATGGAAACTATATTATTTTTACGTTGAGTAATGGTATTTGTAAGGAAATAGACGAGGCCTGGCATCGGGCATCGGGCAGTGCGAAGTCTCCAGGTGGGAGCTTGACACTCGGACTCGAAATTGATTACATCGCCGCCTGATGCATTTATCATCGGGTGGATTTGCGTGACGCACACGATTATATCCTAGCTGCACGTGAATCAAAAGCTAAAATTTTGTGCAGGCTAGCAGTGACCGGCCTGGTAATATATCCACGCAGATTATTGCAATGAATAATGCTCCTGTTAGAGAATTGCGGGGAGAGTCAACGACTCCAGCGGGATATTTAAATCGCTTCAACGAGCTTTAAGGCGTTAATCAGTTTATTCTAAAGACAATCATAATAATAAAATGATAAATTATTATAAAGATGAATTATTGGAGCACCCTCAAACGATAGATGATTTTAAGTCCGGGTCGGTCCATCTATAAGAATTTTTATAAATAATATTTAGCCGTGCTAAATGTCATATATTATCCCTCTGATATCTTTGATTGAACTTTAATTAAATGTATAGATAATATTTTTGTAGAAGAGCACGATGACTGTGACCTCTATCGAAATGTAGTGACCAGTTGGAAGTTCCAAATGAGCTCATTCATCCAAAAATATATGATGATGTATTAGACAATATATAAATTTAGTAAATATGGTGTTCAGTTATAAAGCATAACTTCATTCAAAAATAAGTTTTTAGATCCACCGTCCTCCGGATGTAAGAAATTGCATTAAGCAATATTTCTCAGACATTGGTTGACAGAAAGTTTAAATTGGTCGTGATCAAACAAGTACAGAATTGGCTAAACGTTCACGTTGTTTCCGTTTCTATTCCTGAAAAGCACAGAGCAGCCTTTGACTCCCTGAAGAGAGTAAAGGTGTGATGTGATTATCTAACAAAGCTGTAATTCACAACATATTACTGAATAAACTCAAATACTACGGTATCAGAGGAATCCCATTTCCACTTATCTACTCGTACTTAATTAATAGTGAGCAAGTAGTGGCTTTTGAGAATCAGAACGGAGAAATTTCACTTTCAGACTGGCAGGTTGCAGTGCCACAGGGATCAATTCTAGGACTTTGAACGTGTTTTAGTTTATTGACTTATGTACATGTCGTTAACGAGTGAAAACATGTATACTGTCAATTTCCGCTGTATATGGTAAACGGATTTGAAATTCAGGTGTAAAAATACCCCTATTATTCATTTTATACATACTTATTAAATTGGGAGAAAAGAAAATGCCAAACTATTCTTTAGGCATATGTTGCAGTAACATTTTAATTCCAAACAGATATGATTGCTTTAAATAAAAGATATCGAAAAGTGAAATAAATAAGCATTATAGTTTCACTAGTTGATTACCCGGCGTTGCTATACAATTAATTTATCCGAATCATATTAAAGTGCTGAATTAGTTAACTTTATCCAATGTGTAACTTAAACAGCATTTTTAGTTTCGATTTCTTTTACAAGAATAAATTTGTTGGGTGAATACATAACATTAACGAAAGGGGTGAGGTTTGAGAGTTGAAATCATCTCCGGAATATCTATAAAACCATCCCTGTGACTTGCTGACTTATCGTTAAATAAAATTAAAAGGAAGACCAATAAGAACGAGTGGTAGCCGATGAATAGTCAAGTCAGTGATCCCCCAAAAAATTGGGTGCGACACCTATCTAAATTTCTTTAGTATTATTTTTAAATCTCACCCTCCCACCGCCCTTTCTCGTAAATTTAGCCCCATAGTGACAAGTCCCAGATTTAAATTAAATGTGTACAAATTTCAGTTAAAAAAATTCCAAGCAATAAAAGATTTATGGGGATTAAACTTATACACACATCCAATTTTATATATGTATGAATATAGTTTCTGCTAATGGCATAGATCCCACTGGCAGTAAGAGAGAAAATACATCAAAAATGTTGAACAAATGAATGATCAACGATTTCGAAATACAGAAATAATGTCGAAGATATTTGTTCTAAGATTTTCCAGAATTACAACAATTCACTAAACAAATTAAGCAAAAATAGAAGAGCAAATCCTCACTTCAATCAAGTATGTGCTTCATTTTTAAACCTGCTTGTTTCTGTACGATTAAATGGACCTGCAATTAGCCATTTCACTCATTAGGACATAGCAAATATTTAACTTAGAAGGAAATCTAACTCCGGCGGGATTGTTACTCACTTCATTCCACCACATTTGCACGAAGTTAAATATTATATGGTATTTTACTGCATTAAATTCTCTTAAGTGTATTAAACTATTGAGAATATCGAAATTTTTAGTTGCATATGAATTTAACTAATCAAATATAAGGGGCATATTGTTACAAATATAGTCTCTACATACATTCAGTGTAAATAACAGAAAAATTAATTAAATACCTTTAACGTTTAAATAATGCCTATCAATTTTTATCTAATTGTTTTTTTAAAAAATAAAAAACGACCATGCTGTAATCAATAAATACACGTTCATATAATCCTCTGAAATTCAGTGAGGTGAATTATTTACCATTCACGAACCATCTATTCATTTCGCTAAGTTATCACAATCTTGTTTGTTTTGTTTAAAATACAAAGCTCTCTCGTGCCTCGATTATCGGATTTAATTAAATAAAAGCAATCCCATCGCAAAGTGTTATTGGTACAATTGAAAAAAACGGTTAAATAAAGAGTGTGTCTGAAATTGGGAATAATTTATTAGTCTCTTGCAAGCGCCGGGATGCAGTGCTAGTCCTTCAATTAGCAATTTGTAATTGTCCTGTGGGAGAGCACGAGCACGTGGCTTTGCAGTTTTTGCAAAGTTCTCGCGGAATTTGCTCAGTCACGCGCAAGAAACGCCGTCAAGCTTCGGCAATTTTATGAATCATTTTGAGACCGTAAAGACGTGCGAGCTGGAATTTCCATGCGAATAAACAGGCTTCTCCCTTCTGGCATCTTCACTTTTATCAAATTTCCACCGAAAGGCACTGTTCTGCGAGAGTGATGTTAATAAAACGCCATCACTACTCATACAGGTCTGCGAGAAATTGAAATTCTAATACGAATTCTTGTTTGATGGCGTAATGTGACTGAAGACTCGCTTCCCAAAGCGTTCCCTATATGAAGAATTTGGAATTCTGGTAATTAAGTGCCCGGGAAAACTTCTCAGGACGCTGATATGAGAGACGGCTGAAATTCAGACAATATTAAGGAGTTGAACAGGAGGAAAAGTTGTTTTTTCTGAAATAGGCCAAGTCTATTTACAGCATGATATATTTAGGTTTCAAATACTGAGGCACGATCCCACAGACGTTTTCTTAGATTTGGATTTACATCAATTAGTCCTCTTCCGACGCAGCTGAAAAAATAAAAAATACCAATATAATACAAATATTTGCCGACTCTCTGAAAATTCCATCAACAAGGCAGCGGAGATTAATTTTGTTCCTTCTTTTATTATCTTTATTATTATACAGGGTGATTCTAAACCTCTAAGAAACTGAGGGGTGATAGAGAACATATATTGTTATACATCCGATATCTTCTGACGTTCCGAAGTTACCGTTTAAAACTTTTACGTAAGATACAACAGGAAACACAGTTGCTCTTTTATAACTACATGGTTAGTAAAATAAAATATTTAAAACCTGTATCAGAACATCAAGAAAGCTAAGAGTTATTTTGTTCTATTCCGTATGTAAAATTTAAATTTTGATGGTAACTATTGGAAATTTGGATTAAATTATCTAATTCAGATTTTTAAATTATGCAAAAATATCATCAACGTATGTGAAGTATGTTAATGGTTTAAAATCTAATAATGAGAAACAAGGTTTTCAAATTTCTCATCACAATATCTGCAAAAGAAAGGGGGCAAAGGATGAGATCCACTTATTTGGTGATAATGAGAAATTAACAAATTAAAACTTTTGGTTGGTCTCTACAGGACAGTTTTAGTTAGTGAGGTTGTTTTTCGTGGGTAAAAATCGCATACAGTACAAGTACAGGCTTCACGGCGTGTTTTATGAAGGTTTTCCTCCTGCCAACATATTGTAATGTAAAAATGCAGATTTTGGTTATATAGTGGCATTGTGAGGCGCAGTTCGGCCCACAACGAAAGAAGTTTTGTGCGCAACAAGCGAGGCCAACAGCAACGTCGAATTGGTTGAAAGCGGGTGAACCCCCGATGGGGATCCCCACGGGAAACTCCCTCGAAGCGTGTGTAAAAAAATGGTGGTTTGTGAAATAAACCAATGGCGGGGAACTCCGGAATTTTGTGAAATAAACCAATGAAGGAGAACTCCGGAATTTTGTGAAGAACCGATGGCGGGGAACTCCCGAGGCGAGAACTTAAAAGGGAGCCGTTGGGAGGCTCGAGAAGCAGATGAATTGGGGAGAGGACGGACGACGGATTGTTCAGATGAGTCAAAGGAGAGAGAGGAGACGGATCAGACAGTGAAGCGAGCAGTTGCGGAGAGACAGGAGCGAGAAAATGATGAGTTGGATCTGGTTCATACTACCTTCATCGGTGTAAAAAACATGCAAGACGCCAACAGAGACGCGGAAACATTCGTGAGAAGTTGAATGTTTGTAGGCCCAGTAATTGTGGGTAAGTTCTTAAAAGCTGTGAAACTCGCTCATTGTGCTGATTGAATAAATTTAAATGATTTATTTTCTATTTTCAGTAACTGCACACTCCACTTCTCAAGAGACCCAAAATACCTGAGATATTGTTTCATGTAATCACTGTAAATTGATAAATATTAATTTATTAATTGAACAAATTTTAATCAATTTGAAATTTTTTATGTCTTATCCCATGAAAAGGATATTACAATATATATATATATATATATATACCAATCACCAATGTTCATAACCCTCTTATTTTTTTGATGACAGTGTTATCTGTCTATAATCGAAAATAGTGTGTCCGCAAATCGTATTCACACTTTGATGCAAAGTCCTAACGTGTAATAAGAAAAATGCGTCAAGATTTCGGAATTGTCCCTCATCTCCAGTATTATTACTGTTCAAATTAGCTCTCCACTAAATTTAAAATTTTTTATATAAATTAAAAGAGACAGAATGTAGCGTCTCTGAAGTGTTAGCCCTGGTAGGCAGATATCAACAACGACTACACAATGTAATGTATTAAAATATTAGCTTTAAGTAAATTTCATACTCGTTTCATAACTTTGTTTACTTTTTAAAGCTTAACTTCTTATACAGACCTCATCCGTTAATTTCTGATAATATGTGAGTAAAGTATATTGAAGTAAGTTTGCCGGAAGGCATCGTATAACGGGGAAAATCCCGGGCCGGAAATTGACTCAGGCCTTATCCATACAAGAATAACAATAGCTTATTAAAGCCGGTGGCCAGAGAGGATTTTGTGATTCCCTTCTTGCGGCTAACACACGTCTTTAATTAAAACTAAACTCTGTGGCACAGAGGAAGAGTACACGTGCGTGATTCGTAATGGGGTTTTGATTTACCAAGCGCAAAAGCAGTTATACGTGTTAGTGTGTGGACAGACACGTTGGACTACAGTAGCTACAGTAGACCTACCACATTCATTACTTCTTTAACCAAAATTCATAGTTCTTTTCCAATAGCAACGATATATAAATTACAGTATCTGGTTTTCATATAGAGTAGGAAAATTTTTAACCAACGAATCTATAACTGTATTATACTTCCACTCTTTAATTATTATTGTACTGTGTTGTTAAGCCTGTCCATACATTTATTAAATGTCCCATACATATGGCAAAATATGGCATTAAGAATATCTTATGAAAGAATAAAAATTTAGTGTCTCATGATATTTTTGTCCAAATGTATGAATAACTTGTTACCGTCCTATTTTAATAATTATCTAGCTTATAAGTATGATAGAAACCCATACAATTTTAGAAGTAGAATTAGACATAACTAGAGCTACGTTAGATTTGAAACAAAACAGTATTTATTACAGGCGTAAAAGAATTAAGGAGTTGGCAGTAGAAATTAGAGAATGTAAGACTAAGTAAATTTAAGAATTGTTTGTTTAAACACTTGACTAAATGAAATGTAAACTATAGTAGTTAGTAGCATTTATTTGTTAAATAAATTCATTATTATTATTAGTCTTGTCCATTCATAAAACCATCCAACACTAAATCATTGTACTCTGAACGAGCTCAGTTAATAAAATTTCAATATGCCAGTTATTAATAAATAACTAATAATATACGACTGCTTAAAAAATGAAACATTCGAACTACAGGTGGTGAAATGAGTGAAACGAGTGGAATTCTGCAAATGTAAAACAATTTTCAACAGTGTGACTAGTAAAAACTGACAATTTAAAAGACTGTGTCCTAACTGATAAATTAAAAGTTGAAACCTATACATTAATTTAAAATACAACCTACTAGGTATGAAATATAAATTTATTCAGTGATAAGAATAATTAAAGGAAAAATAAGTCGAGTTCAAAATAAAATTAAGTAAAACAAGAATGCTAGTAGGACCTGAAAATTTTCAATAATTAATTCTTTTAGGTAGTGAGTTGAACAGGGAAACAACATCTAAATAAACTAAAATACGGTCATTAGGTACATTTAAATTTTGTAAGTTCTCTACTAATTGTAATGAATTTTTAACAGAATAATGTACTTCAAAAAATTTCATCTGTTTTGTATGACTTGTTATAAAAAGGCTCAAATTGTGGAGGCCACTATTTTTGGCGTCATTCCAAAAACTAAAATAGATAATTTAATCCAAGTTTTCAACAGTTATCATAAAAAATTAAATTTTTTATGAATTTTATAAAGCTGGGTTTTCATTTCAATAACTTTGATCATTCTGCTCCATACACGATAAAGAATATACGAGAGAAAGAATGTCGTAATGAAAATAATTTTTTCGAGAGATCTGATAACCGAAGCTTTCTATGAATTTTCACGAGTTCTGTGCAACTTTCATTTATTAAAAGTCAAACAAGTTTGAGTGGAGTTGATTCTTATAAATAAATTAAATCACTAATGTACATGCCATTTCTAAACCAAATGTAACAGATTTGTCGTAAATTTTGTTAATCGAGGATGTTTTCTTAGATCACTGTACACCTTTAAGCATCAAATATGTACGGGAAATTAATGAACATTACTGTTATTTCATTGCCTACTTATTTAGTTGCTGTGTCTATAATAAAGAAGGTTTTAATAAAAAGAATTTCCCGACTGTGCTCTAGGTTCTGGTAAGAACTTCACCTTTCCTTTCATCCCCCTCCATTTTTCACCATCTATCCACTTCATTACCCTTGGGACGTAGCAATGTCCACCCTACTTCCATTTCACCCCGATAAGGATAAAAGGGAACGCGACGAATTAGGTACAAACGATGTGCTACTCAAACAAGAAAATAAAACTCTGCAAATAGAGGGAGAATCGCTGAATGAAACTTTTGCTTCTGGAAATAATCTGAATGTGTGGTCTTGATTTCCAATCTTTCGTTGTATGGCGAGTTGCCCCGTCATGTGCGCACTCTGTTCATTCTTGTCAGAGCTTCCAAGCATGTTTTTGAACAATTAATAGTTGGCAGTGGTTCTATAATCTGTTATATGCACTTGTTGAACCACTATTGGGACTCGGCCACTGTATGACATGCAGTGGTACAACAAAATCCTTCGCTATTGCCATATTGCTGTACAATTGTCTTATTCAATGACAAAAGATACCTGGTTTAAATTATGGAAGTATCCACAGCAAGGAACACAATCTTAATTCAACAGAAACTTTTTCATTGTAAATGGTTAGGTTTTTTTATTTAAATTATTTAATGAAACCACTTTAAGGGTATGATAATTTTATTAATATTAAAAAAATCACTTTAAAAGGGGTTCTGCGCGCTATTACAAATAAATTAATGCATGGGGATTATTTTAAATATCATGGTTAATTACTCATTGAGGTAACCACGTGCAGTAGAGTTTTTGTCTACTTGACGAACCTGTTTAGTTTTCATTCTTGTCTTGATGCAGGTTACTAGGTGACTGAAACTTCCTTCTTTCGGGTTGAATTGTAGATTTTCCCCCTGCCGGCGGAAAATGGGATGAACCTAGTGCTGCCGGTGATTGAGGAAAACACAGATATTTTCTCACTAAAGAGCAACAATTCATACCTCCTCTGCCTCCTCGCCTTCTCAACGTCTTGCACCTCACTGAATATTTTACGGCTCCTCACCTCCCAGCTCAACTGGTGTATCCCTTCTCCAAAGGAAAATGCTATCCCGCGTGATGTTTGTTCCGCCAATCCTCACGAGACCTTCGTCGGGCGCGGAAAATTTTCCATGACGCAAGGAACAGTTCCCTTCGGAAATTTTGAAGGGAGAATGCTCCTTCAACAAAGCAAGCATAGCATACAGACACGTCCCACGTCCACCAGCCTGGCGCCGGGAAAAACCATTCTTACCCGACTGTCGCCGGTTAGAATGTTCTTGCTGAATTTTATATCGTTTAAAAAACCAAAAATACGAATACAATTGAGGAGAGATCAAACATTTGACATAGACGTGGAATAAATATGCTTTGAAAAAAATGACTGGTGTTTCATTCTTAAAATTAAGGAATTTGTGTACAAAATTATGTAGAGACTGCTCCACGCGTTATAATTTATACGCGCAACACTCAAACAAGCTTAAGATCTTTCTGTGATCCATGACACCTTTGAAAGGTGTACATGAAGTATAATCTACGTTATTTTCAATTTTTGTTTTCATTAAAATATTTATTATGATTCTTACCGACACAAAAACCTAAACTCTGGAGAAGAACTCAAGACCGCTGTTTTATGAACATTGAACCACCGGGTTGTTCTTTTCCCAGAGGTTTTTCTTCTCCGAAATACGCGTCGGTTTCTGTCCGTACTAATTGCAAACTAATCGTACGTTTATCGATACAAGTCGAGAACCGAGCTGTCTTACTTTACATTAAAACAAAAATTATCTTCACCGTTCACTAGTTGTAGCGTAACTGGACAATGAGAAAATGGCGTAAGGCAATTGTTATAGAGCGCAGATTAACTTAAGACCTAGCTGATAAGCCTTCTAGAACTGGTGATTCAGTGTCTAGAAGTAATTGCAAATTATTAATACAATACTCTAACTTATTACTCAAATAATTCCATTATAATGTTTACAAGAATTCCTGAAAAAATGAGTATAATACAACACGAAGTCAAAACATTTTTTATAATAACTAGACGAAAATTACGCAGAACTCTACATTTATATTTTAAAAAGTTTTTTTCAATTTTAAATTATAATTTTCACCAGAATTCTGACTAAACTATAATTCATCAACTATTCTTTATTTTTAGAAAATTTATTTTTATTGAGGCCCGGTTGCCGTTGCTTTAGAAAATTCAATACTACTGACAGATCGTTTTGAGCTTCATCAATTTTATTCTATGCACAATATTATTTTATGAATACAAATTTTAGATTCAGTGTTTATATTGTAAACGCAGTGATTCATGTGTTCCTTATAAATCCTCCTCCGATTTTCATGCAGCAATTGCCTGCCCCTAAAGCTCACAAACAGACATTTTAATTTTTACATCATTTAAACAATTTTCATTTTTTACATCATTTAAACAATTTTAATTTCACAGATGACCAATCGGAGATATTATCTTGCAAAATATTTAACCTGTTTCTATTAAATTCATTGACTAGTTTTAAATTACATGAAGCTGTGAATATGCCGGAAAAATTTTATCGTTACAGCTTACAACAGCTAGTTTACGAATATGTACCATTAACGAGTTAAAAGCGAGGAGTTTCGTGAATTACCTTCTGTCGAAATGTTGCAAAAATTATTTTCAATAGTATAATAATTTCAAATGCCCAAATAAATTATGCAGATTGAATATTTGTATAGTTAAATAATTACACTGGGCAATTCGATAATTGAGCATGTTAAAATATTGCTGTTAATGTGCTTTATAAAAATAATAAAAATTTTACCGTCGATATATAATATTTAATTTCGAAAATCTGTAGTTGTCGTCTATTACTATATTTTATATTCCATCTCCTATGTTTTGAATCGGTTGCCATTTTAATAAGAACATCAATATTATTAATCATTGTATGAGTGATATTTAAAATTCTTGAAGAATATTGGAGCTTTAAAGGGATTAGTGTCCAATAAATGTTTTGGAAAGCTGTCACAGGAAATGCGACCTAGATGAGATGTTATTTACATGCATGGAATCGAGCCTCGATGTTATTACCGGAGAGCTGCGTTGTTTCTTTGCGAAGACAGGAGTTGGGCGTGCTTTCGAGCAAATATTGTTAAGGTCTGCGCAGTGAATGGTGCCTACAGAATACGAATGTGACTTATCCCCCTCAGGCTGGAGAATTGTATTTAGTAGCCGATGGGTTGGAAGTTAAGTCCGTCTCCTCCGCAAAACACGCACTGCTCTCTATCCCAGCAACACGCACGTTTTAATTATTCTGCCGCCAGCAATTACTTTCGTCGGGGTAACGAATTTACGCTTCGCCGAAAATTAGATAATTACGGCGTCCACTCAAATTTAAATACGATACAAATACTACCTTCCTATCCTACTTATTATTAATAAACACATCGGAAATATTCTTAAGATATAATACACGATTCCCCCGATTCATTTCAAGTTGTTCACCAACAATTTTCTATTCACTTTATTCATATTTTCGTCACATTTATTTTTCCGTTTAAATATCCAATTGCACTGTCTTATTAATTTATTATGTTACGACGTCCGCTATATAATTCAACTGCCACCAACAACCGGAGTATAAATTAAATTCATCACTGGAAATTGGAAAGGTTAACCGGTTTTCTCATCCATTGACATTCTCTTATTTATCGGCAAGCTTCAAATTCTTCCCCGGAGATATAAGTGAATTTCATATTTGGGAATCAGAATTTCTTAGTCCTATAGATTTGTTTTGCAGACGCTGTGAATAAAAGTTTCCCCATCACGCCATCAGCTTTTATGGATATACAAGGATAAGCGCTGCGAGGCGACTGCCAAATTGAAAACCTCCTACGCATATTCTGTAATCAGGGAAGACTTTGCCTTTAGACGATTCCGCGCAAAGTTTTATTTGATATAAAAGGTCAATTTTTCAAACAAGTCAGGAGTTCATCGTCCTCCCCTCCCTTGAGTCGGTAATCCGAGACGTTTCGGTGACTTCACAGAGCGCGGAGGAATCTGCTCCAATTGTTTTCCAGGGAAACGTCTGAGCAAAGAATTGTTCGAAATTTCTAGGTTCTAAATAGCGAATATTTCACAACACGCAAAATTAATTACTGGGACTTCATTCGAAACACAATGGCATTTTCGTAATTAAAACGTTATCGGTGGCCAGAACCGCGTTTATGGATATAAAGCGAAGCCGCCATTGTATTTATTTAAATGGCCCAATAATTATTCTTTATGTCGGAAACCGTTCAATTGACCTCTTCAGTGCGGGCAGTGAAATTTAATTATAAAGTTTTTTTTTATAACTGTGGCTGAGCGACTCTTCCGCACAAAGCCGATCCCGCAGTGCTCGTAATTGGGACCTATCACAGACAGTCGTTTGATTAGTTAATTTTTATAAAGTTTTTTTTTTGTTTTGTTTTTCAACAACAAACTAAGTGCAACGAATCGCCTTCTCGCAATTAACAGGCTCGTGCGACATGTCGCAATTGTGAAATTCTAATTTTCAGTGAGACCGTATGTATGTAAACCTAAGCTTAGCTTGCGAATGGAGGGGTTTACCATTAAATCCATCATCAAAGGATGCAATCAGCGCTCTCTGTCTCCTAATTAGGCAATTACAATGACGAGGTGTAATGGCCCTGGGGACAGCGTCACTGGAGCTTCCTCAACAGCACCATTGTTACAGTTTAACCCTGGCACTGTCGTAATCCTCGCCAGTTGTAAATGTCTACACAGATCTACAAAGGCTAGCGAATATTTGCTGTGCGATTGCGCACAATAGTGCAGTCGGCGGCTCCATTCTCTGAATGAACCATCAATAATAAATTTCAGTATTACGTACGGACAGTTTCGAACCGTCTTACACAAGTGTACAAAGCGGATGCAATTCATGTTACAAATAACAATGGTGTATGGAGATTAACACAATCCTCCTCCAGTGAGCCAGTTACATCCTAAGACGATACCTTTAATACATTATTTACGAAATTGAGCGAAATTTAAAACCTCCAAGCAATAAAATGAATATTGGGTCAAAGGTCCTGCTTTGAGGAACGATTACCCCGCGACCATTTTCGATTTTGATGAAATTTGGACAGCTGTTAGTATGAATTAGAAAAATTTCAGTTCGAAATATGCATTTCTGGCCGGAATACGGGCTTTTTCGTCGAAGACTGCAGCACTTCGTCGGTGACGGACGTCGATTCATACGTGCCACTTTTGAGCTTCAATATTGTGGCACTTGTTAAAGAATAGACCCTGAAAAATTGTTTCCGAGATAAATCACATGCGCAGATTACGAAATTAATAAATAAACAAAATTTCATCCCTGGCAGCAATTAGCTCACAAAGTTGTCACAAAAAATTGTGCCTATTTTTTTCGTACTTTCCTAGAATCCTGTAGAGATAAGAAAAGTTATGTACGATATTCATATTTTTTTAGTTTGCATGTCTACACAAGTGTCTACAATTCAGACAATATACAGCTTTGTAAATAATACTTTTTGGTAAATTTGGTGCATCAAACCTAGGGCCAAAGTGAAAAACGCGAAAAATGAGCTTTTTCTGAAGTATAAATCGTTCAAAAGGACACCGGAAATTGTTTTCCCTGTATTTTTTTTAAAACACCGTACAAAATTTTGTTGCGTTGCTACATCAGTGAAGTTTATATTTTATATTTATTACTTTCAACCACCACAAGAAAAGCTTTGTCGCACTCTTCTGCGATGCAGTGTTCAAGAGTTAGTAGAGGTCCAGTAAATAATTTTTAAAAAGTAAGAAAAATAATTTTAACTATGCAAATGGATCTGAAAGGATTTTAACGGTCTTTTGCTACAGTTTCAGACCATTTGAAGCAACAGTTTCAAATCTATGAGTTGTCGAAGTCGAGCTATATGAAAGGAAGGCAAAAATCCGTCTTTTTTCAGTTTTTTCGCTAAAATGCATGTATAAAACGATTTTAAAAAAAATTCATTTAAGATCGTAAAATGGCATTAAATTCTGCGTAAAATGAGACCTTTTACAATAAGGTAGGTGAATCCTAATGGGCACAGTGAGGCTTCAAAATCAGGGCTCTACTATTTTGACGAAGATAGTAGTTTATACAATATTCTCTGGTTTCCTACAATGATAATAACAAAAATGGTCACTATTAAAAAGTAAAATGTGGTACACATAACAGACCTTTTTTTGGGGGGGAGGGGGGTTAAGAGACTACATGAGGGTGATCCTGAAACAGGCAACTCCCCTTTAATAGCATAGGAAGGGAATTGAAAAGGGGGATGCGAAAGGTAGACAAGGGTTGTCTAGAACCCCCGGGCTATAGTTGAAGGATCCTACCCGGTGTTTCACCTAAAGAGATGCAGAGAAAACCCTAGAAAACCTGCATCAGGTAGGTCGGGCATTGGGTACTATTCTCACGCCCTTCCTAATGACGGGAGACGAGTTTGCTGTAATCCACCTCACTTAGTAATTTAAATAAAGGATTCTGACTGGAAGAAAGGCACGAAGAACTCGTTAAATTGTGGGACGTGGGAGTAGAAGAGGAAGTCCAATACTAGAATATTGTAGACCATTCAGATTATATGTAACCTGATATAGTTATGATAGGATAAAAATATTATCGCAATATAGATTAGCAACGAGTGCTGCATCAAATCAATCTGTGAACTGATGACCATAAAAAAGAACTATCTCAGGAACTTACCACCATTAAAATATGATTACATCAGGTTGTTGAAGTAATGAGAGTCCCTTAAATTAACTTGAGCATAATTAGGCCAGTCTTCTTATGGCAGAGAATAATGTCAGCCAATATCTGAATTTGCTGGAAGCTATTACAACTGCGATACTTTCAGAAGGTTGTAAAGAATTTCCTGAGAAATCATGAGCCAGGAAACTACGTAGAACTTGTAAGTGAACTTCTTGCAAACTGCTAGTAAGTTCGACGTAACGTGTCATGAATTCCTCAACATTGTTAGGGATGTACATGGAGAATGTACAAAAATTTTTCTAAAAAATAATGCAGCTAAGAATATTAACTGGCTGGTACTTAATCGTCTTTTTAAACTATACATCTCATACATTCCTCAAAATGAGGATGTCACGTAAGGAATATAATCATAAAGTTCGTAAATTCAAATATATACGTTCAATGCAAATTAGCGTACTTCTAAATATAGTGTTTCCTTCTTATTAAATTATCAAGGCATGCATATTAACCTGCCTCATCTGCTAGCTACCAATTTCTTTGAAAATGCTTCAGTGGCTAAAGTGTTCATGTATAATGTAAAAGGAGTTCTACCAACGTTGGCACTGTAACTTAAAATCTGAAGGTTTGGTATTAAAATTGTTCTATGAACAAATACCATCACTAAATTCATCAATATCATACTTAATTATACACACCTTTGACTTTTTTTAAGGGAGTTCAGTTGAATTACGTAGTAGCGGGGGATTTCTCATACGAAGGAAACCTCGTAGAATGGATAAGGAATTTCGTGATGAGTGTGCAGCGTCTGGATTTTCCGAGGCAAGATGAGATTTGAGCGCGAAATAACACAGCTCTGACTAGCCGCCTTTCTAAATCTACCGAGATGAGCGCCCTCTTTAGACGTCTTAAGGGTAGCTGAGCATGCTATACCAAGATGCTTGCGACAGCTCCATAAAGGCTAGCAATTAGCATAATGCTAATACCCCAAACACAAAAAAGTCACGAAGTCACGGCTCTCTCCAGCTGCGAAAACAGTGCTTTACATAACACCGATATGGATTCTGAGAACAGAAGGTTGTACGAAAATAATTAAACTAACTAAGGCTGCTTTTATACTGGGTATTCTCAATGGTGTTTTAAATTAATTTTATTAAATTTCCAATTGAAGATAATGATTTTAATTCGACATTTCACGTGTCTACGAGAAAAAGAACGACATTACAAACAACTTTGTTGTCCATGCATAAAAAAAACGTTTCTAACGGACATTTAGAAAACCTATGCGAAATATTTTTCATTATAATTTAACTAAATATAATACTGATATGTTCAATAAAATGTACTTCAACTTTTCTGTTGTCTTAATTCGATTTTATTGTCATATTCAGTTCTTTAAAATAAAAATGCAACTTTGGCCTCACAGCCCCATGCGACTGCTTGGGGGTTAATTTATTTAATATTATTTGCACGTCTGAAACCTGTGGCAATAAAACACAGGTTCGCATGAAATTTGGTGGTGCACGAGGAAAGGGTTCAGCTTGAACGGAATTGAAACATATTTAGGCGCCTAGGCGGGAAATATGAGCCGCTGGAATTGGACAACCCTACAATAGGTCAGAAATTCCCATTTTTCGGTACTAAGTTGGGCGAAATTCCCATTTTTCGGTGCTAAGTTGGGCGAAATTCCCTTTTTCGGTGCTAAGTTGGGCGAAATTCCCTTTTTCGGTGCTAAGTTGGGCGAAATTCCCTTTTTCGGTGCTAAGTTGGGCGAAATTCCCTTTTTTCGGTACTAAGTTGGGCGAAATTCCCTTTTTTCGGTACTAAGTTGGGCGAAATTCCCTTTTTTCGGTACTAAGTTGGGCGAAATTCCCTTTTTTCGGTACTAAGTTGGGCGAAATTCCCTTTTTTCGGTGCCTAAGTTGGGCGAAATTCCCTTTTTTTCGGTGCTAAGTTGGGCGAAATTCCCTTTTTTCGGTGCTCAAGTTGGGCGAAATTCCCTTTTTTCGGTGCTAAGTTGGGCGAAATTCCCTTTTTTCGGTGCTAAGTTGGGCGAAATTCCCTTTTTCGGTGCTAAGTTGGGCGAAATTCCCTTTTTTCGGTACTAAGTTGGGCGAAATTCCCTTTTTTCGGTGCTAAGTTGGGCGAAATTCCCTTTTTTCGGTGCTAAGTTGGGCGAAATTCCCTTTTTTCGGTGCTAAGTTGGGCGAAATTCCCTTTTTTCGGTACTAAGTTGGGCGAAATTCCCTTTTTCGGTGCTAAGTTGGGCGAAATTCCCTTTTTTCGGTGCTAAGTTGGGCGAAATTCCCTTTTTTCGGTACTAAGTTGGGCGAAATTCCCTTTTTTCGGTACTAAGTTGGGCGAAATTCCCTTTTTTCGGTACTAAGTTGGGCGAAATTCCCTTTTTTCGGTACTAAGTTGGGCGAAATTCCCTTTTTTCGGTACTAAGTTGGGCGAAATTCCCTTTTTTCGGTACTAAGTTGGGCGAAATTCCCTTTTTTCGGTACTAAGTTGGGCGAAATTCCCATTTTTCGGTACTAAGTTGGGCGAAATTCCCATTTTTCGGTACTAAGTTGGGCGAAATTCCCATTTTTCGGTACTAAGTTGGGCGAAATTCCCATTTTTCGGTACTAAGTTGGGCGAAATTCCCATTTTCGGTACCAAGTTGGGCGAAATTCCCATTTTCGGTACCAAGTTGGGCGAAATTCCCATTTTTCGGTACTAAGTTGGGTGAAATTCCCATTTCCCGGTACTAAGTTGGGCGAAATTCCAATTTTTCGCACAAAATGAATATAAATGTACTGGAGAGTGGACAATTCATTAAAAGGGCATGCTTTTGGAAATTAGAGAAGAGTCCCGAGAATAGGGATATGAAATTATTTTTGATATCACTGTAGTGCATTTTAGGTTGTTCCTGACCCGGACGTGTAGGAAGGAGATACTGAATCTCGGAGTAACTCTAGAATGAGCAAATTGCTCGTTTGCAACACGGAAGCTGGAGAAGCCTTTGAAGGTGTCCTACCTGGAACAGAGACTCGACACTGTAGTCAGGAAATGGCGGCACATCATAACAGACTAGAAAATTAAAGCAGTATCGTAAGAGAATGAAAATTCCTTAATATAAACCTTTTTCAATTTCGTCGCATACTGCCAATTCTGAGGCAATTAAAGGCTGTTTGATGAGAAGGTCCTAATTAAGCAAAACCTTGTGGGTGAATTCTCTCCATTCTATATACCAGATTGAAATAAATACATATCTACATATTATATTTTCTTTCCAAGTTTAATATATTGTAAAATAATATTGCTATTAAAACCTACATACTTCTTCATAAATTGTTGATAATTGTAATATTAACAATTATCTAATTTAAAACTAAGTTACTTATTCCACTCTGAAAATACATCCCCGTAAAAATTAATCATCCCACAACTTGTAATTTCAAACGAATTTATAAAAATTAGCCTTATTTTTTTCCTTCCTTTTGAGCAACAAGATGAATTCTTCTGCTAACGCAGCGATGAAAATTTCAAAGTTTAAAAATTTCTTTCTGTGGTCGTGCCTAGACGTGGAGTATTTCAGGAGACATGTGTATGTTGTTTTTTTTAGGGTGGTTCCTTCCGCTGTAATAAACATCCCCCGTTCTGGACAGTTGACACATTCAACTCCAGACCGCACTTGAGGAAAGAATTCCCTACAGCAAACATTCCCGGGATGAATCGCTAAGGGAAATTCAGAAAGGCTTCCAGAATTTTTTCTTTTCGCAACCGCTCGGGAAGACTATCACAGCTCGAGTTAAAACACTTAGATAAAAACGTACAATTATCTACGGAAGCAAACAAGGGACACGAAATATCTGCAACGTCTACAACGTTTCCTCCTCCAACAGTTAAAATATGTAGACATTTTTTATGTTGACAATCAGAACAGGATTTTATTTAAATATTTCTTATTTGGTGGAAAATATACTAAATTAAAAGAATACAATATTTTTCATAGATAATTCGTGTAAGTCATCACAATTGATTTATTACCATTGTGAAAAATTCATTAAAATTGAAATAGTATGTCTCCAATTTTTTAATTGTGTATTAGGGCAAATAATTTTTTTATATTTTTGGACTGTTTATGCTTCAAATGTTTTAAATTTCTTTTAAGCAAGTCTTGATTGAGAGTGTCATTACGTGACATTAAGTACAGTATTGGATAGGGATCATTTATGTATTCTCCAAAATAAACCTAATGTCTTAATATTGAGGTTATAAGGAATGCTGATTAAAATTTAAAAAATCCAATATACATCAAATTCTATTGATAAACTCGTGAAGGTAAAGATGTGATGAAATGTGTTAAATTAATATACATTTCCTTTGTGTGTTGCGGACATTAGTTTTTGTTTTGCAGTCACAATTCTTAAGCTTTGTTGTGGTGTAAAGGGACAAACAAATTTTTTACTAAAAGCCTTCAAGATTTATAATAAACTAAGGGTATTCATTCGCTTTGTGACGTACTTGGTGCTGTTTATGTTTCTGTCTTTATTACAGCGGCAGCAGCCTCAGACGAAGAAGCAATTACAGGATGGTCGGGTTGCATGTAGTTAGTGCACATAATAGCACGGCCTGCATTGTTTGCAATTATGGAAGGACACAGGGAGCCTTTCCAAATTTATTCATAGCTAATAGCGTGGTGCTGCTGACGTGTAATGGACGTTTATGATAATTACGGCTCCAAGGCGGTCACCGCTAATTGGCGTAATTGCGCGCTCTGTTTCTGTGGCTGTCAAATACTGAGTCACTCTCGGAGGGAATTTTGAAAGCCTGTCACGACTGCAGTCGGTGACTGAATAAAATCCATACTTGTGAAATGGATGACGTAAAATATTTTTATGGCCCATTCCCCAAATCGACCTTACCATTCTAACCGTTATTAATGAAAAAGGAGCCAGAATACTACTTTCATTCACTGAAATTTTATTTTCCATTCCATTAAATAAATCAAAACAATTGCTAACTTATTGCAAAGGGTCTACCACACACACATTCAGCACACGTAAAACTTACTACCGTTTTTTCTCATGTAATAGGATTGTCTGTTCTTATACCAACGGTTTTTTAACATGTAGCCAACATAGACTAATAAATTAATGAGGGGTTTTAATTGATTATAATTGAATAAAATTTTGAGAAAATAAATTTTCCAAGATCCGGAGTCCGTGGGGTCAACGCACTTAGGAACGAGGGTCCTGGCAGAACAACTTTTAAAGCGGCAGTCTGTGAAAGGGATTAGAAGTAGAGGATTCAATCTCATTTTGATACACCTGACCTCTCCCACAGGAAAAGTTCAATATCCTGGTGCGTGAGGTTTCACGATTTTAAAGAAAGACATGTGAACCCAGTATTTGGAACTTCGAGACGTGGAAGATGAATTTCTATAGGCTTAAGTCGTGGGTGGGTAGATCAGAGGTATCGAGGTGAGTGAAAAAGACTGAGAAAGTCAGTTAACGGAAATCCAGAAAGCGGACAAGACGACTTCAGAGACGATCCGTGGACTGCAGGTATCAAACGGCACACCCAGTCCTCAAAGTTTCCAGAGGTCATAACCGCAGGGTCCGCATCAATTACTTCAAAGGGTTCCTGAGCCTTGGTAATAACTACTCCATGAGCACCGTTGGGAATGTACTCATTTAAACAATGAACCCACCAAAGACGTCCATAAACCAATCCTGTCGCAATTAATCACTCATATTTAATTTCTCTGACAATATGATTATATACTTTTTGACATGCCTACCTTGGCTTAGTTCGCGGAATTTAACTTGACGGACATCCAATATCTTTTTGCTGAGTTTAGTCAAAATTTATTGAACGATTATTTCATTCTGTTCGCCACCAAGACGTTGAGCATAGCATCATTTAAACTTTGGACCAAATATTTTACTGTCGTAAACGAAGGAGCGGATTGGTCAACATTAGTACCTAGCTAGTCTTCGATACTATTTTGATACAGATCTTCCAAGAAGATAAACAGATCTATTTTGTCTCAACGGTGGAAACAATACACCTAATTCTATCTCTAAATAAATTCTCTCTCTTCCGAAAATTCGCTAATTTTGTTTCCGGAAATTCATTCCGGTCTCTTACGAAAATATTTACGAAAGTATTTACCCACGTCAGTTCTTTAGCTTCTCTGTTTAACTTTGAATTATTTTTGGCTTCATACGATGAAGAATTGTAAAACGACGATTATAAATTTTTTTCCATGTTTAAAAATTCACTAAGAGGTATATATGTCTGTCAAACTCTAACCAATGGAATTTCTTCAAACTTAAGCTTTATACAGTAGATACTTATCCATTTCTGTTGTTCAAAGAAAAACAAATAGACATTGTAGACATGATAAATGATTGTCAATTGTGATACAGATACAATTAAATTAAAACTATCAATATTTAGAACGACTCCTATTTTTTTAACAGTATCATAATATTTAACCTTCCCTTACACTTTCTAAACATATTCAACAAGATTAACTTTAGTTAGTTGATACTGACTGCTATAAAGTCTGAAGAAACCTTGTGTAATTTTACGGAAAGTAATTCTCTATTCTGTCTGTATATGTCCTGTACGTCAGATCCCCAGCAACCGACGTGGAGACTGTTCTCTAGAAGGGAGACAAAGCCAAGCAACTCAAAAGAATAAACAATTGGCAGCGGACATCGCAACATTGTAATGAAAACGAAACCCAAACTAATACTAAGTGAACTAGAAGCAGTATACGGCGACTGCCAGCGACTGAACTAAAATAAGTAGTGTAACAACTAAACTACGGGACTTCGAAGTGCCCACACGGGTTTCGACAGTCAAGTACTTAAAAACTAATCCGAGATAAAGCAGAGCTCACATGAGATGCAAAAATCCGGAAATTAACTTCAATAAACACAATGGCTCTTCGCCTTGTAAATTAATAAGTGCTCAGCAAGCGTGATACAATCTAAAAACGGAGCTAAATTTCTAAGAGGTAAACTCAACCAAGCTGATCGAACAGCATAAGATTCGAAAAAAGGGAACTAAACTTATATCTAATAGGTAAAGTGAACCAAGCTGCTCGAACCGAAAGCTGTGGGATGCAGCTACGAACGCATCAAACCACACTACCGGACTGAGAAACGCCCAACACGGCTTTCGACAGTCAAATACTTAAAAACTAATCCGAGATAAAGCAGAGCTCGCATGAGTTGCAATGTCTGGATAATGACTCAAGTCCGCCGCGTATTTTAATACATACTCACTAAAGCGTGGGACGCTTGAACTAAAAATAGAACAAATTAAAGTAGGCTGGCAGAACAACCAATGTAACAGAACTGTGGCGAATGCAACTGCAACGCGAGACTCGCTGCTAAACTACAAGCCCGATTAGCCTCGATCTGACTTGAGTGACCTCCAAAGCAATACTGCCTCCTTGAACTGTTCAATTCCCCCTTCTACCCTCCGGCGTCGAGCTTTCCTTCTTTCCGTCAACTCGGTGCTATTTGTCCGCAGCAGTGTAAACAGCATAGTTTGCGAAATCTACGAAACAGGAAGAATATCAGAAGATTTTAGTAAAAACATAATTATAACCATACCGGAGAAGACTGGGGCTGATAGATGCAAAAAAAACACAGGCCCTTTAGTTTAGTATCCCATGCATGCAAAATATGAACGAAAGTAGTAATTATGACAATGGAACGTCTAGTAGAATGCGAGTTAGGAGAAGGTCAGTATGGTTTTAGGAAGAATTTAGGGACAAGAGAAGCAATATTGACTTTGCGACTGATTACAGAAGACAGGATAAGAAAAAACCGGCCTACGTTCATGGCATTTGTAGATTTAGAGAAAAAGGTATATATGACTATGGAACGTCTAGTAGAATGCGAGTTAGGAGAAGGTCAGTATGGTTTTAGGAAGAATTTAGGGACAAGAGAAGCAATATTGACTTTGCGACTGATTACAGAAGACAGGATAAGAAAAAACCGGCCTACGTTCATGGCATTTGTAGATTCAGAGAAAAAGGGTTTGATAACGAGAAGTGGGACACACTATTAAGGATTTTGAAGAGCACTGGAATAAAGTATCGAGAAAGGAGGATTATACATAACCTTTACAGAAGACAAGTTATTAGAATAAAAGGTCAAGAAAATAAAGCAGAAATCAAGAAAGGAGTAAGACGAGGATGCAGTCTGTTGCCCATGCTGTTTAACTTATATATAGAACAGGCGATGAAGAAAGTAAAAACTGAATATGTAAAAAGAACCATACTGCGTCCTACGTATGGTTTTCGTGTGAATTCGAAGTTCATTCATACAGCCTGTTAGGCCAGTGTCAGACTCTGTATTAGGTTTTGCCAATTTAATTTAGCGTGAATAGAGGAGAAAATGTAAAGTACTTTTCTGAACGTCGATTCAATACATTTGTGTTTAAATGTAAGCGTGCATAGCAGTAACGGGAACGGGAAGCCACAGCAGCGTGACAGCGTGACAGCGTGACAGTGTGACACGCGTCGGCTCGGATATGTATGTTGATTTTAGTTCACTCACAACACGGCTGAGTGCGTACACAAACTTAGCAGTCTCGGAGCAGACGAATTAGGATTCTTTGAGCCGACCTAGTCGCATTAGCAGCTTGGTTAATTTGTGAGACCACAGCGCTTTTTGCGCCAAAAGCAGCGCTTTCCACTTATCACGCAATCTATTACTGCTAATTAAGAGTCATCTTCCTCTCCGTGTCAGTGTCTGATACTGCGAGGCCGCGACACGGACATGCGACAAATTAATTCAAATTAGACGCAACATCCCAATACGTCCACAATGCGGTGTCACGTAACAATAGGAACAAGACCATTTTCTTCCGCATGCATTAAATGTTTATAATCGTGTTACAACCTGTTACAAAAACAAATTTAGGTTTATTTCATTACTTAAAATTGCAACAGGTAGAGTAATTAAAATGTACAGAAATTTTACAATTATTCCCAATTAGAAAAGCTGAGTGGTTCTTTTGTGTTACATTCCCATAAATTTTAAATCAGTCTCAATAATATTCAAAACTCCATTAATAAATGTTTATTGAATTAAAATTTAATAAATGCGAAGTTTTAGTGTTGACTAATTATATATAACATATATGTAATAATTAAAAATATTTTTATATAAAAATATTGGCATGTTACAAGAACCTCTCGTCAGAAATTTTAACAAAATTAATATTCATTAATGGATTTTTGGATATTATTCAGACAGATTGAAAACCTAATGGCGCTTCTATAATTATCGAAATTAAAAAATCATTAATATTAATGTTATAACCTTAGCCGAACAGTTGACTGTCTCATATTATGATAGTATAATTCCTCCCACTAAATTTAATTTTCTTATTTTCAATCCAATACTGAGCAACACTGTACAAGGTCTTGGCCGACAGGGATGACTGTCTGACTGTCATCATTCGTGACACATTCCGGATTGGCACTTGGTCAGAATCCCCCAGGTCTCATTCTGTGACGTCATCAGTACACAACAGAATGTCAGCCAAATAACACTATCAAGATGATAATAAAATTAATTGTTCTGATTGTGGCTTTTGTTACATCGGCCAAACAAAAAGGACTAAGAATACAAACATTAAATAACATAAATCTGATTGTAATTTGTCAACCTGTAAACCCAAACTTGTCTCTAATAATTTTATTAAAATTAATCACAGTTAAGATTTTGATAACACGGAAAGATTAATTTCTGAAATGTTGCAAATTAATCAACCAAATGTTGTTAATATTAAGATTTATATTTAAAAATCTTAACACGTTAAACAATATCTTTTGTTATTTTGTGCATTTAACTGTGGTTCTTAATTTCCAGTCCACTTGTAAACGTCATAGAATAGAGACGATAATCCGCGTCGATTCGTTCCAATATTTTTAATTTTTTTTTTGTAATTATTGCTCGTCTTAAGATTTTCCGATTATAATAGGCGTTTTATTGTTTTTTAACAGGTTAATTTCTATGTTATACATTCACCATAATAAAGTTCACATACAAGTTAACATTTTTATGTTGTAACGAAACAGCAGATAAAATACTTTTCTCTATCCTAAATCAAGTTTTTTGTTTCCTAAAGACGCACGATAATGGTGGAATTTCCAATACAAATAATCAGAAAAGAAGCAACAACTGGAAAACTTTTCCTATTCCAAGCTGTCACCGTAATTGATTCATGAATGTGTAACAACTCACTTTGACACAGTTGGAGCTTTAGGCACAAATCACACGTGTCGCTCCATCCGACGAGTTTAATTAATTGATGTATCAAATTTTATGCAATCACCCTGTCTGTTACAAGTAATTCAAAGAACTTCTGCCGTAGCGCCGAGACAACAACCACAAAATATCGTTAATGACGGGTTCAACAATGGAAAAAAAAAGTTATTAAACGATTTTTTAGCTGTCAGCACAAACTGGCTACTGAATGTACGAAATTCTAAAGCGTTACAAAAACACACTCGATTAATGAATTGCATGAGTAATTACTTACATCGACGATACCTCATAACTGTTAATCAAACAAGTGTACCCTGAAATACGTTCTTGTTAACAGATTATAGATTGTTGTTTCCATTAGTCCTCGATTGAGGAAATAGGATACGTCATACATTAAAAATGAACAAAATAAGATCCATAATTAAAGACAAATAATCTTAAAGTAAATTAATAAAAGAAAATGTATATAGACAAAAGTCAATATAAACACAACACGGACACACACTGGGAAACACAAACAAGCACACACTGAGGAACACGCAATGGAGTTTTAACTACTTGGACCAGGAAACTGTCCTTCCCTCTGTCGTAGCTCCAGGCAATACATGAAACAAACAAAAGAGTAGAAAAAACTGAATAGAAATTTTAAAGATATGTGATGTGCTATTTTACAAGGCAGCTCATTCAACACCTTTTGCAGGAACCTTGATTTTAAATGCTAGAAGGACGATTAAGAAAATCCTGTACCGAGTACAACGCGCCATTTAAAAGAATAGTTTTACTCTGCTTCACGAAGCTTTTGTAGGTACTATTTTTAACCTGTGGCGGAAGGCTGTTGTATAAAATTATCCCGGTACTGTGAATACTTTTGTGGTGTAGAGCAGGGCGATGCTTGTCCGACCTTAGAGCTGAACGATTTCTAGTCGCGTATTCATGAAACTCGCCATTTGTTTGAAACAAATTAGTGTTCCGCTAGAATTCGTGCTAGAAAGTATTCTAATTGCACGCTTTTGCAACTTAAATATTTCATTACTCCTGGAGCAGTTTCCCCAATTAGAGATGCCATAGCTCATAATTGAATGAAAATACGCGAAGTAAACGATTTTGACATACTTTTTGTCAACGTGTTGCATTAGTGTTCTCAGAGAATAACAAGCTGAGCTTAGTTTTCCGGTAATCAGATCTATATGGTCATTCCACTTTAATTTATCGTCAATCCGAAGGCCGAGGAAAGGTGCATTTGCTGAGAAGTTGTCTACGGGTCTATTACTAGCATCAGCACTAAACTGAACTAACTTAGTCTTATCTAGGTATTAATATAATTCTTCATAATAAAATAAGATATTTTATTAATTTCAGTGTAATGCGCGTATGAAAGTAATTGTTATATGAAGGGAGGAAAACAGTGGACATCACCAACCTTCCTGGGGTCGAAGCTAAATCCCCTCAAGCTTTGCGGAGAGGCATAAGCTTAAGGCGTAGGACTTCTCGCTGAAATTCTTGAACGGTAATGAACCCTTTTCATGCTCAAGTAATTAGGCGGCTGTAATTAAAGCACTGGATCTTGCTGCTTGTCACCGTCTACCCAGGACAAGTCAAACGTGATTGCAACCGATGCAAAATTAATAACTGTTAAAGAAGTATTGAACAACCGTCTTTTGTTTTGGTAATTAACCTCCGGAAAAGGTTTATAAGAGCCGTGATAAACATTTTTAATAGGTATCTGTCGGCCATAGGGCGTAATCCTTAAGGAAGACACAGTAGCACTGTAATTTACGAACAGTAAAGACTATAGTACAGCGTAAAACTCTGTACGTAATAGGGAATAAGATGAATGTCTGATTTCAGACAGGGAACTAATCAGACAAAATATTTGTATTGCAATGGGATGGTTTTTTTGTAGTGAGAAATAAGGCTAAATCAAACCATTTAAACGTATTTATTTATAAAATGCATGGTGACTGGAATTAATACTTTTTTGGCTCCATTTTAATCCGCATGACCCTGTATGTGCTCTGAAGAAAATAAAACCCAGAGAGGTTCCCAGGATTGCCACTCCTCCCCCCCCCCTAACGGATGTGTCCAGTATAGACAACCTTTTCATTATATTGGTTCTTATTAATGAATCTATATGCCCTAAAAAAACCTTCAGTTAATTTGAGTAAGATCTGGTTCTTGTCTGGTCTTCGATTATTTCTTTTTGAAATTTAAATTGTTTCAAGGCAAGGATAAATGACTGATAAATTTCCTCACGTCCTAAAATTTTTGAAGGCTCCAATTTTCAGTAGTGCTGAAAGGTGTCAAGTCAAAAATCACATACCCATACCATATGATAAGGTTTCTCGTCTTTCTGTTTGCAGAAAGAACATGTAGAAGATTCTATTGAGGTTAACTGTTTTAATTTCGAATTATATGGTCCGTGTCAAGAGACTGGTTGGAGGTATGAAGTTACTGTTTAATCGTGGTTTTCCATTCTTTCAACAGCCAATCTCTACGTGTATCGTCGGATTCTCCAGATTTGTTTTTAATTTGGTCGACTATGTTTGGATTATTATTCTTTTAGTGGTGCAGTGCTGCCCGCTGGTGAGCAGTGGAATGGCAATAATGATCTGTGTAGGGTTAACCGGAGTCATTGGACTAAGACTGGTGGGTAATCGGTACGCTGACAACGTATCACTCCAAATTTGGAATTTTTCAGTCAGCAATCGACCTGAATGGGCTGCAGAGCCACGGCCTGTCACAGCGAATACACTCTTCGATAATTATATTTAATTATTTTTAACCATTGTTGAATCAAATCATGTGTCTGAGCGATGGAAACAGTGAGACTATTGTTTTAAGCTGTGAAATCTTGAGAGCTGACGCAACCAGGGCCCTGTAGAAGACGACCTGAAAATATCTCTACTCCGTTGTTTTACATTAGTTCATGAACTAAAATTCTCACAGCGTAACAAAGCGACGTTATCCACTTAAGCGGCGACGTAATGAGCCTACGTGCCTGAGTACGTTCCAGGTTTATTTGAAAGCCACGTGTGTAAGTGTCCAGAGACTGGGATGCTTATGCCGCTACGGAGGTGCGTTATCCCAGGAGGCGACAGAGAAAGAGATACAAAGCTTCGGAGTGAAGAGAAACATAAATAAAGCCCCTTGGAGACTGAAACACTTCCGACAAGATTTTACTCTTTGTGAGATTGCTCATCCTTCCACAAAGTTTCCACTGCGCTAACCTGCAAGCTGAGATTCCAGAGTCCCTTTCTTTCTTAGCAGTCACCAACATAAGGACCACCTACACATTTCACTATTCGCATAATTGCTTAATAAGCTGCCAGCGCGAGGCGTCATTTACCCGCATTTACATTATAGCCACCGTAATAGAATTTCTTGAAATACGCACTTCTGTAACAGGTGTAGATTTTTAATTTGTTGGACCGATTTACAGATAGATTCAACGTTCTGAATTCATAACTACTGTTACAAATTACACGCCTTCGTTTATAGGTTACACGCATCGAGTATCCTGGATCGTGTAACAATCTAAGAAGTCAAGACGACTTCCAAATTTATTGTGCGCCTTCAGAGAATCAATCATTCACGGACGTTACATTGAGACTTAAGGACACAAAGGACACCTTTATCTAAAGACAGAAGAAAAAAAACTAATTTTTATGTCACAATTTTTTTAATTTTCCGATACCGGGATAAAGATGACAATACACTATGTTTATAGCGTCTATATAGCGTATATATTTATGAAATATTAAAGTTTGTAAAGCGAAACACTAATTTGTTTGAAACAAATGGCGAGTTTCATGAATACGCGACTAGAAATCGTTCAGCTCTAAGGTCGGACAAGCATCGCCTTGCTCTACACCAGAAAAGTATTCACAATACCGAGATAATTTTATACAACAGCCTTCCGCGAGAGGTTAAAAATAGTACCTACAAAAGCTTCGTGAAGCAGAGTAAAACTATTCTTTTAAGTGGCGCGTTTTACTCGGTACAGGATTTTCTTAATCGTCCTTCTAGTATTTAAATCAAGGTTCCTGCTGCAAGTGTTGAATAAGCTGCCTTATAAAACAGCACATCACATATCTTAAAATTTCTATGCAGTTTTTTCTGCTCTTTTGTTTGTTTGTTTCATGTATTGCCTGGAGCTACGACAGAGGGAAGGACAGTTTCCTGGTCCAAGTAGTTAAAACTCCATTGCGTGTTCCTCAGTGTGTGCTTGTTTGTGTTTCCCAGTGTGTGTCCGTGTTGTGTTTATATTGACTTTTGTCTATATACACTTTCTTTTACTAATTTATTTTAACTTTATTTGTCTTTAATTATGTACTTTATTTTGTTCATTTTTAATTTTTAATGTATGACGTATCCTATTTCCTCAATCGAGGATTAATGGAAAAACAATAAATCTAAATCTATAATAATTTCCATCGTCATATTTAATTATTAATAAATTCTGACGCACTTAATGAGGCTACACTTGGGATATACAATGATCAATAATTATACGAAAATTGGATAGTATTATAAAGGGAGTTTTAAAAAGTATCAGCCGATATGACGTGTAAATATTTTGAAAAATAAGGAATATATTAAAGAGTGCCCGTTGGCCTGGCTCCGAGACCTTTCTCTTCCGCTCTTCCTCGTTGTTTTCCTTTAAAGGGGTGCCACCCTAGTTTATCCTCCCGCTCCAATAAACCTTTCCTTTCTCCCTACACTTTTTTAAAAATCGTTGGAGCGTTTCTTCATCAATGAAGCTTATATTTCATAGTTATAACTTTCAACCACTGCAAGAAAAGCTTTGTCCCACTCTTCTACGATGAGCTGCCCAAGAGTTAGTAGAGGTCCACTAATTAATTAAATTAAAAAAAAAAAGAAAACATACAGATGATACAAACATTGCGGATAGGTTAGGAAGGATTTGCACTGTCTTTTCTAAATTTTCAGACCATTTACAGCAACAGTTTGAAATTTATGAGTTATCAAAGTCGAGCTAACACGAAAACCCTGACTTTTTTCAGTTTTATCGCCAAAACGCTTGTATAAAATTATTTTTTAAAAATTCATTTTGAATATCATAAAATGGCATTACATTCTGCTCATTTCTCACTAACGTAGGTCATTTCGGTTTGGCACAGTGATGCTTCAAACTCAGGAATCTACTATTTAATGACACAAAACACAAACCTCGTAAAATAGGACAGTTTCCTCTTTATATTATAAATCGGCTGATTCTTTTTTAAACACCTTATATTACATAAAATAATTTTCTTAATATTTTATCAAGTTTGAAGATTGAAGAAAAACTAATTTAAATGAGGCTCAGCTGCAGAAAATTGAAGCAAGGATAGAAGAAAACACTGATATATTCATCAAAGAATTGAGAATAAAATTCCAGGAATAAATATCAGCAAATATACAGTACACCGCCATATGCAAAAATGAAATTCTCATATACCAGTACACAGTGTACAAGATAAAAGTAAACAGGGGGAATTCAAAAGAAAATCTCAGTGAAGGTATTGGCCAGTGTCCTGAAAAGGAGATATTTTTCTTTGATGGATCAAGGTTTGAGCAATGACGTCAGTCACAAAAAGATCAGAAGATCAGAAGCTTCAATCTTCGCAATGCCAACCCGCGGATCACAGATTTTGAATTACATTGGCCCTGAAATAAAAACCTTTCACCTTTCTCTCCCCGTGAATAATGGTGCTTATTTTAAACGGAAGATCCCATAAGGTTGACTGGTCGTCGCTGATCAGCAATTCGTCAGCTTGGCACGCACAGTCCAGCAGTTTCAAAGCCAGAGCGTTTACTGTGGTATTGGAATTGGAGATGGAAGACATAAAACGCGGAGAAAAAAAATAAAGCCACTTTCTACGTCTTCGGAGATATCACGGCGGTCCCCTGATGGATCATACGTATAAACGACTACAGGATTGGAAAACGACCAACCATTTACGTCTGTGCCTAAGCCGTGTATTTCTGAAACTGAGCGCAGCGCCTGAATCAGCTAATACCAAATATTTTGTCAGAATTTTCACCTTTCTCTTCTGGAAAGTAACCATAAACATTTTGGACAAAAAAGTTAAAAACTAAGGCATCAAGTTTTTCGACACTGTTGTGTGTCGCTGAGCCACATTTTCTTTGTTCTTAAATTTTGTTTTCTCGCTGGAATGTGGGACGAATGGGAATAACGCCTGGACATACGCCGTGCATCTCAAAACAACTTTACGTATTTTCCTTTATTACAAAATTAACAAGGAATTTATTAAATTTTGTTAATAGACTGATTTTTATTTAGTATGATGATAATTTTTTCCATTTTAATCAGTCACTTTAATAATAAAAAACTATAATTTAATTTTGATTTCAAATTTATTTAGCAGCAGCTTTCGACATTGCCATAGTCATCTACAATATCAAATACAATTTTTTTTAAACATTACAAAAATTATTTTATAGAATGTAATTTGTTTAAAATTATGACAATATAAAAACAATTTGTTTTTCTTTTTCAATGATTTAATGTTAAAAATATTGTACATACCCTCATGTAATTTAGTAAATATATATAATTTATAACTTTCTTCATGGATTGTACGTGATTCTAGTAATATATAGAAAAAGTTTACTGATTGTGAAAAATTGGATATAAATCAAATTGAATTGAAAGTGTTACTACATACCTTCATGAATTTATTTTTAAAAACAATTAATTGATAAATCAAAATTTATTACCTGAAACTTTGTAAATTCTGTGGAAACATAGCATTACATTTACTTCCCAAACTCATCCACTTAGGAAATAACTTCAACAAATACTTCTTAAATTATCATAAAGCCAATAATATAATTAAAATAATTATTTTAGAACCTATATACATTTTTAAAAGCAATAATGGTGTGAATTACAGAAAGGAAAGTGAAGATGTATCTAAACGCTACGCAAAAGTTTTAGTGTGAGATAAAAATTGGAGTTATAATTAAAAAATTTGTTGAATTGGACTTAAACTTATCAACAATCTTCTAGATTCGTTAAGTCGATTTTAATATTACGATTATTATCGACACTTTCTACATTTAAAAAATTTGACGTGGCTACATTTACAATATCAGGACTCATTGGAAAAAGGTTTCCAGTGTAAATTTTCGACACTTCGTGGTTGTATGTTGCCGATTGTGCTTGGTAAGCACATGAGAAAAATAATTATTAAACTTCTGGAACTCGGGAAGTTCGATAAAAGCTCTGGGTAGGCCAGCACAGTCTGGAATCACGTGCAGTCCACAAAGAAATATATACTGAATTTCATGAGGGTATTTACAATATTTTTAACACTAAAACATTGAACAAACAAATTTGTTTTATTTATAAACGCGGGGCTGAGTCACGGGACCCCAGATGCAGCGGAGACGGGCCGCGTGACCGCAGCCACGGGAGACTAGAGCATGACTAAGCAAGTGGACCAATGGGAGACGCCCTCGCTCCCGCGTCCACATCTAGCCAATCATAGGCGGTTTGTGCTTGCACAGACTTGCCTCAGACTATATAAATGCTTACACTCACAGAATTTGACACTTCAGTCTGAAGATGATGGCAGAGCAAGCCATCGAAAGGTCACTGTTTAAATCTTTGACCCGGTTGGAAACTCGAGAGGAATTTATGCATGCCATTCACCGGGAAAGACCTCGTACTTTAATAAATTTATTTTATATTGTCATAATTTTAAACAAATTCCATTCTATAAAATAATTTTTGTAATGTTTCAAAAATATTGTATTTGATTTTGTAGATGACTATGGCAATGCCCAAAGCCCCAATAAAATTAATAGTTTTGGTTATTGATGTGACTGATTAACATAGGGAAAAATTATTATCAATTAACATTAATTTTGTGTGCTCCGTATTTTTTTCAAAATGAATACATGTCAATTCGGATGATTCTTTTTTCAACAGTTCGTAGTGTGTGTAGCTTTCAAATCATTTATCAAAACCGTCAACGTCTAAATTTCAGAAGTGAAAGCTTCTCGTATCTAGATTCAGACACAAACTACAATAAATAATTCTTTCAGGGTTAGGAAAAAGGATTTCAGATTTTCCCTGCGGTTAACAGGACATTCTGAAAGGTCTACTGCATGTAAGTATCTAGTTATTTTTTAGTCCAACTGCATTAAAGGACAATTTATTAAGGAAATTTTATTAAAACTGCTTGTAAGGAATTGTTTTCAATTTTAGTAGATTTTTTATTAAATAAATCGGTTTGCTTAAAGCTTATTTCGCCGCTTCTCTTAGCAGAAATAAAAATCGTAAAAGGCATAAAATTGAAGCAAACTAGCTGTCAATTGAATTTCCTCGTCCTTCCTTCCGTTGAATACAGCAGGAAATCTCGTCGAGACACTCAAGCGAATATTTGAGGCAGCTTTATTAGCATTGTGATTGTCAAGCGAAGAATCCCAAGGGTCTGGAAATGCATTCGGCCTGTATGTGGCAAAAGCCCTAACTCCAATGAAAAACTGGGGCGCTTTCCTTATAAATGTTTTAATGGATTGCGGTGTGTATTGTTAGTTGGCAACAAGCTTTCCCGATCCCCAGGGACTCAGGGTTTCGCTTTCGCTTTCGCTGGCCACCTCTGGCATTAGCTTCTATTGTTTGTTCCCAAGGGGCACTACAAATGAAGACATTCATTAGGCGAGGCACAAACTTTTGCTCCAGATATGAAGACTATATCTAAGACTGCTGCAAGGAGGAGGAAAAATGCTAAATTATTTGTCCCTCGGTTGCTGTGCAGTAGCGTTAATTTTGCTTGAAGCTTGGTAATTATGAGAACAGTTTGCTTCAAATTCTTCCGTGCGTTGGTGCTGTAACAAATACGGATTAGTGGACACGCTTTCATCCCAGTGTAACTTCATATTCAAAATAACCTTCATTTGCATTCACCATTTTTTAGAATACAAAGGTTGCGTGACTTGCATATAGAATCAAGTTAATGACGCGGTCAAAAACTTAGTAGCAATGTAAAATCTTGGGAATCTAAATATATATATAAAATTATCAATACACTGTTTGTCTTCCAGCGATTCTAATAAATTAAGTTCAGGAATGGCGTTGTATTCTAAAAGATAATCAGAAAACGAGAAGCAAAACTAAACACCCGAGTGGAATAATATAAGAGTGGAAAAATCACAGAATTAACTAGATTGTTTCTACTAATAAACAAATAAACATGAAATGTAATACCAAATCATAACCATTTCAAAATAATCAATCCTTTGCTTTCATTGTACAGATTGCACAGATTGAATTAATAATTTAGGTAAACCGAAGGTAATTTCACGTAAAGACAGAAATGCTTCTTAGATAGGAAAAAAAAGAGAGTATTGCAAATTCACTTGAGAAACGTATTTCAACCTCGCATTAAGCACGTCAATTATAGTTTTTATTGTAATAATGAAACAATATTAGATTCTGAAAGAATTATGCGAAATTAATATCAGGAATGTTAAGCATTAAATCCTATTGTTCATCCATTAATGTTAAAACCAATACAAATAAACTGAGCAACATGTATGAGACTATTCTCAAGTAACCTCTCTGTTCTCCTCTTTTTTAATATCCTGGTTATAAATTCTTTGGTAATATAATATTGTGCTAATTATTTAATACCTATAATTTATTCTATACACGAATATTGCGTATAGTAACTAAAATGATTGTATTATTATTTGAGTAATCGTGAGAACGATCCAAAACCTAATTTTTTTAATGGCACTAAAAGTTTTTCATTGCCAAAAACACGTCATTTTTATTCAGTGATTTGTTTAGAATTTTTTTTCTAAATGTGTATAATTTCTTGCATCTTTCCTGTTGATCATTGAAGAATGTTCAGAGTTTCCAATGTTTAATTTTTTTATTCAAATGACTCCACTATTCTAGATCTAAATTTATTGAACCACATTTTCATAGTTAATAGATTTAGATTTCCATTAGTCCTCGATTGAGGAAATAGGATACGTCGTACATTACAAATATTTTAAGAACAAAATAAGGTACATAAATTATCTTCAAATAAATAATAATAAAAGTATATAGTCTTAAGTCAGTTGGTAGAAAGGAAGGGATTCCAGTCTAATCTAAATTTATCATCCCGATCCTATTATTCATAACTTTAAGAATATCAGCGATAGTAAACATAAATTTATGTATATTTAATGTCAAATTATTTGATTTTTTACCAGATGGCTATTTAATACCAGTATAGGTTATAAATGTAAATCTATAATGATTTTCGTTTTAAGGCTTGTCAGTGCATTGCTATAACTCTATAGGGAAGCAGAAGATACTAACAGATGGCTTACATACTTTGAAAATTAATTTATTGAAATCGATCATTTCCTCTGTAATAAAGAAAAAAACACAATTGTTTAGAATTTTTTTTTCTAAATGTGTATAATTTCTTACATCTTTCCAGTTGATCAGTGAAGAATGTTCAGAATTTCCTATGTTTAATTTTTTTATTCAAATGACTCCACTATTCTAGATTGCTGTCATCATCTAAATTTATTGAACCACATTTTCACAGTTAATAGATTTAGATTCAGGATACGTCATACATTACAAATATTTTAAGAACAAAATAAGGTACATAAATAATCTTCAAATAAATAATAATAAAAAGTATATATTCTAAAGTCATTAAAAACACTATACGCACACAAGAGAGCACAAACACACACTAGGAAACACACGCAATGGATTTGTCACTACTTGGAGCTGCACGATCAGAAATCTGTACCTTCCCTCAGTAGTAGCCCCAGGCAATACATGAAACAAAAAAACGAAAGAACAGGAAAAAACTACTGAAAGTTTAAACGCATTTAACAATTTGGCATCTTTTCTAAAAGAAATAGCCAATCCGGAGGAATAATTAAAATATCACCACTTTCATATACCTGTATATTTCCAAATCTCAGTTGTCGTTCAGATCTGATCAAATCTACTCCCAAACAATTTTCTGTATTCAGAGGGGCAGTGAACTCCGTATTCATAGAGAAAGTTACCCATCAGTAAATTACGGCGGAAATTAAATAATGTCATTAGCCATAGATAACATAATCAATCTCAATATTTATTCTCTTCCGTAATCCCGCGTGTTAATCCAACCGCAATACACAAAGCACAAAAACTTTCACATTTTTAGTATTTTAAAATATCTGATTAAGTTCCTTGTTCAAAGCTACACGAGCAACATACTCGGATCTGTAAAGCTTAGACAGGAATAATGTACGTATTTCAAAGTGGCGGCCCCGAAATGGAAACAAAAAAAAATGAGTCTGTGTAATAACGGCAGCTGACGGGGGCTGCTAAAATATGTATCCCACATCAGATTGCACTGCACTTATAACGTCAAGTCCAGTTTGCCTTCCATTGTTACTGCCTCTTTCAAATATTTAGATTGTTGCGACTGCTGTCACGAAAGATTTTTTTTCATTAAGGAAGAGCACTGCAGTGGTTTACGTTACAGCCTCTAAAAAAAACTTTACCTAAGGACGAAATGCAAATTTTGGAGGTAAATATTCTCGCCAAAAATATTCACTTTGCTATTTGGCTACTAAATTATATACTTTCGCTAAAGTCAAAACATTCATTGACGATCAAATAATTTTGATAAGAACACAAATATATAACTGATTGAAAAAAAAAATAAAAGAAGTCGTATCGACTGTATTTGGTAATAATTGGCAGAATAATTGTACTCTCTCCCTTCATTCCAAAACGAAACAAACATTTCCTTGTGCGATTTAGATATAAAAATCCCATTACTCCAACAGTCCTAAGCATTATTACATACATAGCTAATAAAATACAACTGTATAAAATTTACCGAACGTTTGCTCCTACCAACAGTACTTTTATTCGACTACGACGTTTAGTCCTTAAGTTTGAAACTTCGTCAGGTTCAAAGAAAATATAAATAAATTTCTTTAGATTTTTAGATTTTATTAGTGTATTTGTACATAAATATTGATAGACAGTAGTGGTCAAAATATAAAAGAGTATATTTTAATTTGTCTCTCTACTTTTATCAAGTTTTGTGTATGGACTACGTACATTCAAAAATTTAAGAAACTAATTTACATCGCCCTTGTACCAAATTTAAGGACAAAACGCCGTAGTTGAATAAAACTTCTAAATTGTCTGTAAAACTGGTCAGTTGATTTAACAACTAAATGTACGCAACCTTGAAACTACTTCAAATAAAAAGAAAGACAAATGCAAATACAAAAAATAAATAAATCCAGGAATTACTAATATAATAAATACAGAAATGAGGCAATAAAAATTGTAAATGAGCAAACAGTACGGTATAAAATACATAAGTGAAAAATTATTAATACATAAAGAAGAATAAATAACGTAAATGTTAAAAACAGCCACGTCGAAGTGAGATTAAAAATTATACAGTATAAGAAATTTCAGTGTGTTAATTAGCTAGTATTATTAACATATTTATCGTTTTATTACAATATAATCAGAATCATCTCATAATAATAGCAGCAATTGGGAGATTTGGACAATATTTAACTTTGTAAATTAAATAATTTTTTTGTTTCAATTTCCATAATGACGATTAATTAATACAAACTATTTTTTCAGTTAATGTTGCAATAGACCGTGTCAGTTTTTAGAAAACAGCGATTCCCAGTCGAATAAACAAATGAAATAATTAATTAATGGTTAACGGACAGAAAAATGGACATTACCAGAATCTTATTTTGTAAATTCATAATTGTAAATAATATGTAAATAAATAATTGTATAATTATATGTAAATAATTGTCACTGTGGTCGCTAATGACTAGGCAGTCGATGCGAGCTTTATAAATAAATTTTTTTAAAAATTAATTCATGTGTGTGTTGCGTGTTTCATTCGGTGACGGACATTAAATATGTTTGAGGGCGTGTACAGAATGCATAGGAAGGATATGGGCTATATTTATATTTGCAGATGAATTTGCATCACAGTTCAACTAATAAATATCCCGTGCTTATCTACAGTTTTAATTCTCTCTTCGCTTCTTCGGATGTTCCACTGAATCGTTATACATGTTTCCTAACTTCTCATGCTTCTTTTTTTACTACGTTACTTGTAATTTTCCATATCTTCACAACTCAACTTTTTTACAAAGTATTAGTGGTTCGGAAGTATGTTAATTTTCATCTGCTCATAATTTTGCAATATCTATTGCTACATGAAATAGGGTATATATGATTTTAATAACAAAAGAAGGTGTGATTAAGATATATTACGGTTCTGGTTCTTCATTACGAGAGTAGGAGAAAAATAGGTGAACTCTAGGTTAGAGAGAGAATTTAGGCCAAGTGATGTTAAGCGCAGCTATATATTAATTGATTGACGAGCTAGACCAAAGAGAGTGTAACACCTAAAAATAATAACTCTTGTAATGCAAACCCATTCGTGTTTGACTTGAAAATGTATTTCTATTATTTACCCTCTTCAGATAAATGACAGGTGTCTGAAAATATATTGCACATTCGTGATGTGCGAACTCGTGGCGCGGATTAACCGTTCGCTCTATGATGCGATATCACCAAATATTCCTTCTTTTTTTTTGAACACGAGAGAAACGTAAGTTCTTTTTTGTCAATTGTGTTCGGAAAAGAATGACGCCCTTCCGCAAACTGGAGCTTTCCTGTTTCTTTACAGGACTATCACTGATCCGTGCCATGGAGTATTGCTTATCGGGCTCTTGCAAAGGCAAGGTCACAACCGGCTTGCTTGCGTCTTTGAAGCGGGATTTCAGGCTCTATCTGAGGCTTTCTGATAGAAAGAAGGGTTTGTGTCGGCAAAGAAGCCCTCAAGATGCACGCAAAGTAATATATGAACTAAAGGCGTTGAGGAACGCAACCGAAGTTGATGGCAATAATCATCCAAATACATCCTGCGTATGTTAACAAAAGAGTTGTTTCGAAGTATTAATAACCCATATAATGAAGAAGGATGTATGTTTGTGTGTAATTATTTATTGAAAGAAATTAAAAGGCGTAAGTCGGAGTGAGCCCATCAAGGGGTTAATGGTCCGAAAGAAGTGCTGGTTTCGATACCAGTTGGATCACGCGTGGACCAATAGATTATTATCGAATTCATCCATTTCCCGTGAAAATATCCGGGACACATACCTTTGAAGGAAAACAAGGGAAGCTGTAAAGAGAATCTCCATGACAACGGGAATGTAAGTAATGGCTCCTTCAATAGCCTTGTTGACCACCAACATTTTTGATTCCACCTTAAGATTGGCTCCTTGACAGTCCCACTTTCCACGAATCGCTCCTGAACTTGAACTTTGGTCAGATGCATGAAGAATAAAGTACAATAATGTAATATGCATTCAGGTTGCAAACAAATACACTGGAACCTGCCTTGGAAATCGACGTCCAATAATTAGACTATAATGACCAAGGTAGAAGAATTGCTTCAATGAAGCTCAGTGAAGCATATAGATACTTTTAGAAGGAAGAAAAGACTGGAAAAATGTCAACCGGACCAGGAACTCGAACCCAGGACCTCCCGGATTACCTCAGTTGGTAGAGCATCCGGCTGGATATCGGGAGGTCCTGAATTCGAGTCCCTGGTCCGGATGATAATTTTCCATTCGTCTTTCTACTATAATGACCGTTGTGTAATTATCATTGAAACTCTCCAATATCGTGTCAGAATCTAAATCGATTAATTTTTACAACAAGGAATTTGAGTTTAAATTATTTAACGAAGATACGTTTTTCTCGTCACTATTGATACATTCTTTTGTTCTTATTTGATCATGTTTGAAATGAATAACCTGGTTGCATGCTTCACTCATTTAATTAAAGATCTGGGATTTTGTGGGGAATATTTTGTTTTAACTTGTCATTTTTTTAAAACCTAACCTTTCATAAATATTATTTTTAATTGCTTCCGTAGGCTAAATATTTCTACTATTAAAGTTTAAATTAACATATAGACATTACATCAGCTCTTTAGTAAAACCATTAACTAATTTATTGCGTCTTAAGCTTCAGATAATTAATTTTAAAAAACCAATTTGGGAACTATTCAATAAAAATTTTAATGTAGTTCGGGGAAATATTGCATGAACTCCCAACAAAAGGCCATGAGAGCAAATGGTAATATCATAAATGATTTAGCTTAACGGCTTTTGTCGAAGGCTAATTTGGGACATTGAATGGGCATTAATGGTCGTTCCGAACGCCTCTCCGGGTCCACCACCACCCCTCAGCCCCTTCCATCCCTCTACAATTCTCATCCATTCCGCCATCGCCACTTTCATTCCACAGAATTTTAGGTGGCAATCAGTTCGTCAACAACTTTCAAGAGTAACAGCAACAATTTTCAGCGCATTTTTACGACCTGTGACCCACAAAAATCAGCAATAGTATTTAAATATTCAGCTCGTGTGAAAACAATCTTGGGCCATTGTCGTGAATTTTTGAGTGATAACTCTGGCGTATAAAATTCCACGCTCATTAAGGGAAGTCCGTTCCTGCGATTACTATAAAATTAGACGTGAGGGATGAATGCTATAAGTTTTTTAACGCAGTCTAGCCTCCATTGTCTTCATTGCGGTAAGGAGTTACGCCAGCGTATGACACCATGGAGTCTGAAAAGGTCGCTTCTTTTGCCTTTATTTTAGAAATATTTAATCCGAGATAAATCTTGGAACGTTATAGAGCATATAAAATTATCGCTACACATTTGGTATCGGAGTTTATAACTACAGGACATCTTTTATTATTTGGCACCGTTCGTTCAAAAATTCGTAAGCTGAGGCAAGCACGCGCTAATCTAGTCTAATACAAGAGAAGGAAGCTAACTTTGCCCATGTTGATACGAACTTAAGCCGTAACGAAGCTTATCCCTCCTGCTGAATGAGTTAGCCGATAAGCCCGTGGCTTTGCGTCACATACGCGTCCCCACACGCACAATCTAAAACTTCCCTCACGCCATTTTAAAGAACAAGTAATAATTTCAAAAAATTGGACTATTTGGAGAAGTTCAACGATAACCTATTCGTTGACGCCTCATCATAATGCATAAAATTTATTACGATGGTGGTAAAGTTCCTCGATAAAAAATATCGAACACATGTTTACCGCACCTAGTTCGTCTGTTTGAACCGTCTATAGGGAGGACAAACTTGTTACAAGGATCTTGCTGTTTAATTAGAAAGTTTATTTTAGTAGAAGGACTTATTTTAAAATATTTTGAGCGTTCGCGTAGTATTTATTCGCAAGGGTTACGCAAGATAAATAGAAAGGGAACCCAAACCGAGAAGTCTCGACGAACACCCAAAGTCTTGCAATTTTCAAGAAACGCAAAATTTCGCTTCTATGGGGTAAAGAGACAGAAAAGGAAATTTTAGCGCACAGCGGTAACACCACATCAGAGTGAATAATACTGTCTGAAAAGCTGACCGGGTTGGTGAAGTTAATATCCATTGGACTGGAGAGAGGATGAAAGAGTGAACTGAATCCAAGGCCACCGCCAGGAGCTTTAGGAAGACAACGCTCGATCCTCCAAGACGAAATCCAGATTAGTAAGGACAAAACTTATTTATACATATATATTTCCAAAATGTTAATTGAATTTGTCAGGTTCGTTTACTTAAACAATCATCTCTTCATATATGAGCCCAATTTTTAGCAATCACTACATAAATTTGCCACGTAGTGTGTTTACAAAAGAAAGTATTTTATTTATAATTAATTTAAGGCGACAAGTAAATAACAACAATTATTGTGCTGACCTGATAAACACAATATAAAAATTATAACAGCTACAATATACAATTGTAAGAACCTTCAAAAAAGTCCCAGGCGTTTGAGATGAATGTAAGTAAAATGAGCAAAGTGGTAATCAATAACGTTCAATATAATTCGTGTTGAAATTTCAAATCTTAATTGACTCGGAATTGGTAAAATAAACGAATTTCACGTGTTTGTTCAGCAGTAACTGAGACTTAAATAATTTCCTAGATACTTGCTCAGTTATCTTTCAATTCCATTTGATGTCTGCTGCAGAATTGAAAAGGAAAAGTCAATGTACCATTACATACAATTTCATACTTTGCGTATGAAAATGACAAAATGAGAAAGAAAAGGCAGAGGAAAATAAGAAAATGAAAATATACGTATATGATACATATAAAAGGATATACAAAATTAATAAATAATTAAATGTGAAATTATAAAAAGCAGTCAATATGCTAAATAAGAAAGTGGTAAAATGCATAAATAAAAATGAAAATTTAATTATCAGCATTCCGTGAATCAATTTGAAAATTAGGCTGCTAGAATACGAATTTGTTAAATATTACAATAATTTTTTTTCTGAAAATAGCATGAATGGTTTTCATATTGATTTTTGTTGTAAATTAAAAAATTCCTATCTATCACAGTTGTTTCGTTTATGGCTGAAATAGTATATAAATAGACAGATAAATAAAATTAATTATAGTTGTGACCAAGTACGGCTTCTGAATCCGCCGTTGAACGTTCTTCCATCAAGCTTTGCAATTTAGACGAGTTTCATCATTCTAACCAACAGTTTCGTCCATATACGAAGTTAGCGCTGATTGCATCTCGGCTAGGGACTGAGCAGATAGAATGCGCTCAGATTTAATTAGTGATTCATCAGTGTGGCCGGTTCGTTCTCGGAAAGGATAGCAGCTGATCGAGAGTCCGTTGGAACACGCCATAAAAATACCAAACTCACGGACTCGTCGAGTCGTTTGTGTGGGACTCACACATTCGTTTGCTCAGCGATAAGCTCAAAGGATGAATTTATTGAGCCCGTAGTCAACCAAGAATTCGTTAATAAGGAAACTATACGATTAGGATTTATAGGCCCCTAAATATGGTAACGAAATTGGCAGTCCTTAGAAAATTCAAACCGAAATCGTAAATTGAGTGTTGTTAGGCTAATAGCAGGACTTTCCTCTCAACATTTTCATGAATTGTAAAAAAAAAAAATTACGCACGACTTTAATAAAATATTAATAGAAAGGTACCGCGTATGTTTTTGAACAGAACTGTGATAAATATATTCATAGACTTATTCATCAACAAATGAGTAATTAAATACGCCCAGTTTATTATAAAACTTTCTTCAAAACTATTTGATTTTGAAAATATATGGTTTTTATAACTGATTATTCCTATTTAAACACCTACACTTGTTTTCAGCTCAGATTCCTCGTGACGGAAAACACATTTGACTTCGTTATAAGGTTTAAAATTACGATTACTCTTCATCTTATACGTAGAACGATCTTATATGGTATATGTTGTATGACATACGTACCACAATATGCATATAATCTCATCGGCCTTTCATGATTATAAAGAATTAGAACGTGGTAGGATACTAAATAAAAGATTAATCACTCATCAAAATTACTTGTCAAAATTTATCTAAGTAAACAAACACGAAACGTAATTTGACCACTTTACGTACGACAGCAAGTGTATAGATCGCTATAGATCACACTAGTGTCATATTGGAATCAAGTGAAGCCTGCCTAATACTGTTGACTACATACACTGTAATGTAATGCATGGTATTAATTACTGCCAGATATTGACAGCAGAATGCATTGTACCTCTTGTCTACAGTAACTTCTAGAGATAATTTTTTTATAAGAAACTTCAAGCAGAATCCCAAGCAGGCATAGGCTGGGCGCCGAAGTGTTGAGCCAAATTTGGCAAGTAAGTGATATGAAACAAGGTTAATTTGAGACGTTCGTTTACTAAAAATAAAAAAGTCTTGAATTCTTATAAAGGTATAGGAACCAATTATTTTCGCGTAATACAGGCAGTCGTATGCTTAATTTTTATAAGTGCATTATTAATCGAGACAGTGAGTATGAAGCTTAAAGGGAATAAGTATGGCTGGTGTTTCTTCGACTAGTGAACAAAAATAATTTTTTTATTCGAGCCTGGAAGTCGGACGGCAATTACGGCTATAGTCCTGAGACGTTATTCGCAACGCTCGACGTCAAGCAGAGGTCCAGTTTCGAAAGGACTAAGAACAAATTATACAAATATATGTTTATATATACATTGTTTCTAAATTTATTTATACCCCCAATACCATTGAATAAAATCTATGTAGCATTTCTTTCATAATCACTGTATTTATTTTTTCTGTGCTTGTATGTCATTAATTTTAGTGTTTCAAAAAGAATTAACATTAAATATTTTCAATTAGCTTTGAAAAAAATTAAATAAGTGTATAAAATGGCCTCATTAGTCATAAATAATATTAAATTTAATGAGAAAAATTTAGTTTAAATAAATTACAATATCACGACATGTTGTTCCTTTCATTTCAGCTACTTCCGGTGCAGCAATAAATTATTAAAAAATGTAAGAAACAAATCAGACTTTATAAACATGAGACTTATAATAAAATTGAATTATAATTTATGGAACATTGCTTACAATTTACTTCCTGAGTTACAAATGGAGAAATTTTTTAATCTGCTCAAGTTCATTAGATTGAATGATAAAAAAGTTCATAATAACAGGAAATCTAAAGATTTATTCAAATTTTTGGTATCATACTTCAAAGTAAAGGAAGATCTGATGTGTATCATTTCACACATCAGTCTAGAATAATAATTAAGTTTTCTTGACATCTAAAATTTTAATTTTCTGCCGATCAAATTTATGACTATTTATGTAAATACGTTTGGATAGTTGCGATAATTTTTAAAGCTGAAACTAAAATTATTTTTGTGGTCACTGAAGCGAATATTCAAAGACAGTTTTTTATTTTTGTGATCAGTTGTGCGAACAGAGTTTTGTTTGTCCAATGTAACAAGATTTATAATTCAAACCGATTACTTTTTCTTAATTAATTCTTAATTTATCGCATTTCGTGTTTATGTATAGTGTAATGAGCGCATTATGGATGTGAATGGATTAAAAAAATTGTCATTCTTAGTCATTTAGACGCGGCAGCTTAATTTCTTTGATAATCAGCTCCAGATTTAGTTATTCTTTTAAATAATCTTACAGAGTTGTAATATCCATGAGACATATTACTACCTCAGACTAATTACTGAATACGGTTAACTTTTTCAGAGCTACGAAAAGTTTTTAGTGCATTCAAATGATATTTACTTAATAATCCATAACAAAATATATCACGTTTCTCTCTTTTCTGAAAACGATGTGAATTCTTTATTTTTTAAAGCGAAGCTAAATCCTTTTCTTCCCGTAATAAAAGCAGGCGCTCACATAATTTTATTACATTTTTAGCTAAATTCAAGGGGTGACACTTTTGATACACCTTTCTGTATTCGAATAAAATTTTACGGTTATAAATTGACAGAATCGCTTTCCTCTTTCTTCGTCATTAGTGAGGGTTTTTGAAAATGGATCGCTGTGTTTGGAGGGATGTCAAAGAGATTTCATTTATTATAGAATCATCCCCTGAATTTCACAAAGGAAAGGATAGGAAAACGCTTTGTTTTAATTAATTTGGTCAGTCAACCTTGGTAGTTATGTCCATTATTTCGCCATTAAGCTAAATGCTTTGTACCTAGCAACAAAAGACACAGAGAAAGCTTACGGAAGCAATTGAGAACATTTCCAAATTCAGTTCGCAAAAGGAAGCGAACCGTGGCTCCGTGACAAATTGGACTGTGCACACGAAACTATAGAGGGGAACTCGAAATTAATACTTTGCCAGTCTTGCCTATATGGACACTTTGTAAGTACAGATTGTAACTTTAAAAATAATTGCACGCATTACGTGCAGTAATAAAGCCAACCGACTTTAATAAAATATTCCTTCCCTACGTTATAAATGGAAATAAATTATTTTGTACTGATCTCTTATATTTAACAGACTATACTTTTACAAATATATTATTTAACGGCAATTATGTACAATTTCGCCTTTTCATCTCATTGTTTAAATAAATAAGAAATAAGTACGAAGACGTACAGAATTGTCGTTGATTAAAATACTTTCAAAATAAATTATCATAAAATTTATCTTATTAATTAGAAAAACTGTAAAGTATTATTAACCACTAATAGAAATAAACGTATTCCCTCAGGAAATTGGTCCTCTAAACAGTCTGCATTCCCATAAGAATATTCGCCATTTTGTAAAAAATAAAACATTCAGAAAATGAAAACCAATATTTCAGATTTAAAATATTTCAATTCAGATCAACTTCGACGACGTAAACTAATTTGTGTTCCAGGTACATATTAATGCTTAATGGGATTATTTTTGACAGTCATTCAATTGTAATAGTTTCATAAAACCTACAAACTGAATACGATGATTTTAAATTGAAATTTAACTTAAAATTAGACGCTCCAGAAATCGGTGAAATATCCATCAAATTTTGTGAGTGAACACTTTCAGTTTGGATGTTTTAATTGTTACCTTTACGAAGTAAAAATATCTCAGTTATTAAAATACTGAACGTTAAGCATTTAATTAAAGATGCGAAAAGCTGAATAGTACTCTTCATACATAAAAATAGTCGGAAAAATTATTAAACAATGTGATTCGCCATTTTCCGTATTTGTAGAATCAGTGACTCTTAAATGAAACTTTACTTCAAGAATTATAAAATTAATATTACTGTATTATATTCCCAAAGGTTTCATATTAGTACCAATAAAATTAGTTCAAACCTCTAAAATAATTTTAAAACCAGAAGCTTTCGTCCAAATATTACCTGTCATTTTTTCCAAAAAAAATAATGTTTTTAAAATATTTATTTTATCACGAATAATATTATGTATATATATTATTTTCCAACATATCAAAATGGCTTACGTAAAGAACTACGAAACATTTTTCGAGAAATTAAAGGTTTGTAAAGTTAAATGTTATAACATTTATTTTTAAAAATTATAATTTTTGTTAATAAATATAAATAAGGCAATATTTGGACTAAATCTCTGCTTTATAAATATCATTCTATTATAAAAAAATATTGATGAAGATTTGTAATTAGTTCATTGCTACTGATTAGAATACCTTTTTGGATTGGTACAAAAGATTACAAGTCCTTGCATCACATACTGTTGAGTTGTCTCCAATATAATTATGAAATTTATATGAAATGAACGTAACAAACAAATTTATTTGTTCGAAATTTGTAGATCATGATAGAAAACTGTCATGTAAGGCTTAGTCAGTTCAGTTCTCACCTGAAAGTAGTAGATTTGCGCGAATAAATTTCCCAAACATGCGTTTCGTGTGTGACAGATGACAAATTAAACTGGACTCGCTACGTAGATCTGCTCGCTGGGAAATTTATTTCACTTGCTTATTCCCTTAGATAATTAATGCAGCACGTTGACACAAACGGGGCAAAAGTGGTTGGTTGGCTCGTACTTCACGTATTTTATACTAAGTTAAATATTTAAATATATATATATATATAATATTCAAGTAGAATTTACGACGAACTACCACTTAAACATTAAAGTCTCATAATACTACAAATTTTGAAATTTAAGTACCAATATAACCTGTATATATTAACAAAGAAAATGGATATTGTCATCAATCATTAAAACAGGGTACTTTTTTCAAACTCCTCATTACGGCTATTTTCTGCATCGTTACAGATTCTAAAGACTCATTCTTAGCATAATGTTTCATCGCCTTCCAATTTTTTTCTTGTCATCACGACTCAGCTTAGTGTTCTTTTGGCAAGTTACTGGCCGGCCAGCGGACAGGGGTGCCACCCTACTTTAGCCTCCCGTTCCAATAAACCTTTCCTTTTCCCCTGTACTTCTTAAAAATCGTACAATATTTTGTTGCGTTGCTACATTAACGAAGTTTATATTTTATATTTATGACTTTCAACCGCTACAAGAAAAGCTTTGTCCCACTCTTCTGCGATGCGCTGTCCAAGAGTTAGTAGAGGTCCGCTAATTTCCATGCCTAAGAGGATTTTTCTGAAATTACTCAGACAACTTTTTATATAATTCTGTCGGTGATTAGATTTTTGGAAATGATGTATTATCTATTTATAAAAGGATTTCCAAAGTTAGTAAAAGTAATTTACAATTATATTATAAATTAAACATCCATACTATTTCGTCCACGACTCAAAATTATCCGCATCTGTATGTTTATCCGTTTAAAATTTTCCCGTTGAATAAAACCAATATGGACGTAACGTTGTAAATTTATTAAATAAATATAAATACTGTTTGCTAGCAAATTGGCTTCAATTTTTATTTATCATTCAAAAGGTCAGATTATTAGTTTAATTAATTATTTTAAGTTACTGCAATTTATGAGGAAAATAAGATGTAGAGTTTATCAGAATTTAGTGGTATATCATAGAAGCTGCGTTAATTACACATGATAATTATTCTCTATATAAGGAATTTTAATATTAATATTGTTATATAATGCTGGCTGTTCATACGCAATTTTATTTTGTTGATTGCATCCATTACCGATAATTTAAAACTAAATGGATGTTTTGAATTAAGGCTTAATAGAAGTAAATATTTCTATGTAGGAGGAATTGTTCTTTTTATGCACAAATACGTTCAACAACATTAACTGGCCTCTTACAGGAGGGATTTCACTAAAAGCGTAACAAGAATTGAAAAGTCGTCGAGAATTTCCTTTCTGACTTGAAGGCGTTCAAGTTCCACGCCAATATTTTCAATTACTCCGTTGATATGACACATCAGGCAATAAGAGCTTTTCCCCCCCGCCATCTCCTTGACAACCAGAAACGAACAAAGAAATGATAAAAGGAGTCGCACAGGAGAAGACAATTTTAATTTTAATTTCGCCCTCGTCCTCCTTGTCTCGGGGACTCTTCTCCCTCGGGAACGAGTGCCCCAAAAGCAAATTCCCAATCACCGCTCCGTGAATTAATTCAACACTCAACAACTACAGGGGAAATGGCGTAGTCTGCTTCAATAACCAAACTGGAACAGACAGACTCTAATACGCTCGTGTCAACCAAATTAAGTCATTCTCCACAAAACTAATGTGGAAGCGTTCGACAAAATCAACTTCAGCTTCTCAATCAGCAGGTGTAGCCGATTCTGGGCTGAAATTAACCCTAGTTTGTTGGGAAATTAAATCAAGTACAAGTTCCAAGATTATTTCTCTGATCCCATTTTTATCCCCCTACTTAACTCGTAGTTTTCATTTCGATAATAGTTTGCTTAAAAGTAAAACAAATAACCTGGAGCTTTATAAATTCAGGATAAAATGTAGAACATAAATTTAGAACAACCTACGAACAGCATAGATGGTTAATAACGTCACGAATGAATAACTTTAATTACATGACATCGAGTAAGTTTTTTAAACAGATTTAACTGAAAAGCATTCAATAAGATGTTTATTATTATTATTTTCGGTTGAATCGACAAGAGAAGAAGCAAATAAGCGTTTGGATCACAAATTTTACAATTTTGAAACTTAATAACAAAAAATATATATACATTGCTAGACGTGTTTATATTAACATGTTCCTATAATAGTGGCATTCAACTTAATGACCAAAACGTAATCAAATTGTCAAAAATTAAAATATATGATCAATAAAAATAAATTTATTCTATTAAACACACGAAAAGCTATATTTTTGAACAAATCTCTGAATTAATCGTCAATCAAACTGTCAAAAATTAAAATGTACGATCAATAAAAATTAATTTATTCTATTAAACACACGAAAAGCTATATTTTTGAACAAATCATTGAATTAATCGTCAGTCAAATTGTCAAAAATTAAAATGTACGATCAATAAAAATTAATTTATTCTATTAAACACTCGAAAAGCTATATTTTTGAACAAATCTTTGAATTAATCGTCAGTCAAAGCATTTGACACTTGAAAGGAAATATGTTAAATAAATTTCAGCTGAAAATTAAATGTAACATTATCTACTGTATATATGTAACCGTTAATTACCATTTTCCACTTGTTCGTCAAGTAGGAAATAATTTTCAAATAATAGAATTTGTTAGAAACCGCAGTTATACAGCAATAATTTTCGATATCATTCAAAAAAGTAAACAAGTTTGAAAATTAAAATTTTTCAAAGTCGCTTATTGAGTAGATCCTAATTTAGCCGTGTTATATGTTAATAATATTAAATATTTAATTGAGGAAATAAACACTACAGGTATAAAACCAATATGTATAAGTTTGATTCAATACGGTTTCCAGATATGAGACTGGAAACTATCTTTCACAGGGATTCACAATGGATACGGAGCGATTTAGAGACACGTGTCACCTGGGGTTGTATCGGGAAAGTAGCGTCACGTTGTGCCTTTGCTTTGTGCCCCCACGTTCTCCATTTTCACCTACAACGTATCATCACGTGTCTTCAATTATAGCTAATTTCATATTCCCTTCCTCTCTACAGAGAACAGAGAACCTCCTCAAAGCACTCCCCCGCCCCCTTGATCATCACATCCTGACAAACTTCATGGAAATTCCATATAGTATTTTACTGCCACTGCTGTTTACCGTATGACGTCAGCAGTAATATTTATATTTTCATCGTTACGGAATTTAAGTTTTCATATATTCATCGTGTAACTTCAAATTATGCTGCTAGCCATCAAGTAATATTTTTTTAAATAATATTAAATCACCTAATGTTCGTGTAATGGAGGTAATATAAAATTATTTTAAAACGATGGAAAGCGCAAGATGTTTAAGAGCGGAAACATAAAAAGCTGGTTGGCCTAAGTAATTCCTGAAGGAAATTTCACACATTTCGTGGTCCCCGAGAATACCCGCGAGCGTCAGCACCTGCGTTCTATAGGAGCATTTCCAGAAATTATGCTTCGACACCAAAAAGGAAAGCGTGCACTAGTTCATTTTTGATTAGCACGTCGGGAATTTGAGTCTATAGAAAGGTTCCAAGACTGGAAACTGGAAATAATCAGGAGCAGTCGCTTTAGAACCTAGAGAAATGGATATCGTTATTGTCCAGCTGTTGGACACCTTCTAGTTCCTTGATTTAGATTTATTGTTGTTTCCATTAATCCTCGATTGAGGAAATAGGACACGTCATACATTAAAAATGAACAAAATAAGGTACATAATTAAAGACATAATCTTAAAATAAATTAATAAAAGAAAATGTGTATAGACAAAAGTTAATATAAACACAACATGGACACACGATGTCACACACACACACACACTGGGAAACACAAACAAGCACACACTAAGAAACACGCAATGGAGTTTTAACTACTTGGACCAGGAAACTGTCCTTCCCTCTGTCGTAGCTCCAGGCAATACATGAAACAAACAAACAAAAGAGCAGAAAAAACTGAATAGAAATTTTAAAGATATGTGATGTGCTATTTTATAAGGCAGCTCATTCAACACTTGCAGCAGGAACCTTGATTTAAATACTAGAAGGACGATTAAGAAAATCCTGTACCGAGTACAACGCGCCATTTAAAAGAATAGTTTTACTCTGCTTCACGAAGCTTTTGTAGGTACTATTTTTAACCTGTGGCGGAAGGCTGTTGTATAAAATTATCCCGGTACTGTGAATACTTTTGTGGTGTAGAGCAAGGCGATGCTTGTCCGACCTTAGAGCTGAACGATTTCTAGTCGCGTATTCATGAAACTCGCCATTTGTTTGAAACAAATTAGTGTTTCGCTTTACAAACTTTAATATTTCATAAATATATACGCTTGGTAAAGTATTTGAAAACTTTTGAAGAAAGGTTTGCAACTCGATTTAGAATTCGTGCTAGAAAGTATTCTAATTGCACGCTTTTGCAACTTAAATATTTCATTACTCCTGGAGCAGTTTCAATAATTTGTATCGGAAAATTATAAACCAGTTTAGTCGATTCTCTACAGTCTGTTTCCAATAAGGTCACATTTTTAACAATTGATTGAAAATTCTCATTATGATGAATATATTGCAATTTCCGTTATTTTTGTGAATGTATATCGAGTGTAAATATATCATTGAGGTGACAAGGAATGATTTATTCATTTAAAAATTTGACTTAATTTTTGTCATTAATTTAGAATTCCTATTTTCTATAGTGTATAGAAGAAGGGGTTAATCAGATTGCGAGCGCAGTTATTTCTGTCTGAAACGTCGAGGCTTTCATTAAAGTTTCTGTGAAGACGCAGGCAGCTTCCACTTGGGCCGGAGGAGATTTCCTGCAATATAACGTGATCTCAACCGGTGTCAGTTACATCACGCGGTGCCTCGGAAGAAGATTCCTGTCCTTTCCTGTCTCTGCTACACGAAAAATCTCGTCCGAAGACTGCCTCCTACACGTGGACAGTTACCAAACATCTATCGTTCGTTGTAGCGACTCCAGTGTATGTTTTGTCACATTTTATTTATTATGCAGCCTCCGCAATTGGAATCAAATATCTGGTAAAAAAGAAGTAAGGCTATTTTTATAGAAGGAGTTAAATTATGTTTAGAAAATGGATATTTTAGATATAAAGATGAAACTCCCTATGGGAGGATGTATGAGTGTCAATGTAGCAGTAATTGTTACGAATAAATAAGTTGATAAATGAGGGAGGCTTAAAGCCATTTGTTTTAGTAAAATATGGAGATAAGATAAAGGACATAGAAAGATGCGATTTACTTGTGATATGTGATATGAGAAAGTTGCATTGTTAATGCGTCAGAGTAAATGAAACTTTCCTTTATTTAACGGAAAAGTCAGGCGAAGTGTGTTCATTAATCTGAGTATTCCTGAAATAAGCAAAGCCAACTGCTTTGTTATCTAGCAGATGATCATACTCTTGTCACACGGAACACATTTAAATATTTACACGGCACGCCCGTGGCACTCGATGCATAAAGAATGGAGGGGAGTTCCCTGTATTTGCACACTATTATTTGCGCTTTAAGGAGCCTGCTTCCTTCCGGAACGGGGCGCTTCCTTCCCGTCTGCCTAATGATGCCCGACTTATAGAAATGACACACGCGGCACGATGTCTTTTGTGACGTTAATGAAAAGAGACCAGTTTCGGAAATTAGAGCGCCCCTTGGCTGTTTACAGCTTCAAAAGTTCCAGACCTCCGTAACAAATGTAACTTTTACGGAGGGTATGGCCCATTGTTTCTAAAAGTTCCTTATACTTGAAAATAGAAAATGCGACGGCAGATCAAGGGACCGTTGGCGATATTCAGGCGTAGGATTTCGTTGCTCTGATATCCAAGACAAGTGGTCCAAGGAAAAGGGGAATCGGTTGCCACACCATCTTAAAAAAATAATATTTTGTTTGTGCATTGCCTCGTATTTTGGCAGTTCATAACTTCTTTTGTTTCATTTATTTGGGTCCGGTTCAAAATGGCTGCCGCTTTTGTTGGAGCGTTGTTTTTCGCCTTTGCAGGTATCTACAAATTTCTAAATTATCCATGTCTGTGTGGACGTATCCTTTTTCAAATAAACTGCATCGTGTTCAGTACACTCAGGCCTACAAGTTCAACCCATACTTACTAACGTAATATTCCTTTTTCATGTAACGATTCCAAATGAAGAAGATTCAGTTTCGTAGGCTAATTTCTCCAGTTCGCGAACCTCAATAATTTCCGGGTTTTTATACATAATGTTTTAGTTACTATATATAAATTATCAATGGTAACTGACGTTCCTTTTACAAATTACGCCCCATCAATAATGGGATTTTTCAAATTTTTTCGATGTTTGATGCGCTATATCTCTGTTGGGCATGTAGATAAAATTCTGAAACTTGTTCGCATAATAGATACGATCACTCCAAATTCGGAATGTGTCATGTAGGAAGACAGTCCACAGCCGACCCTGTAGGCCAAGATCCTGAATGCGCTGCATGGCCAAGGAAGAAGGAGAAGAAGTGCTGTTAAAAATTGATTTGTGAGTAGCGAATTCAATGTCCGCTCCCCCTGATTCATTTTTTTTTCTAAATAACGCTACTCCAGCATCGCTCCCTCTTCTCTCGTCCCAGACTTTACGATGCACGAAGGACCCCTTTTTTTCTTCAGCATTGAACGCGTCGTAGGGAGAAGTGTCCACAGATAACAATTTTGGCTACTTTTCCCTCCGGAAATAGCCGGCTGCTTCTTCGACAGCTAATGCAGGAGCCCGCTGTTGTGAAATGCATTCTTTCAAAAATCGATAACCTGCCCTTTTGGCCGAAAATGTTTGCTTTGGAATCTGGAGAAGATAACTGCTGTTGTGGCAGAAAAACGGTAAAACATTTTTGTTGACTAAAGGAAACTCTTTTGTAAACCATTTTTTATAAATGCCTTTGCTGTCAGAGCAATGTCCACCTTCAGTGATTTAAAAACTAGAAAATTAGTATACTTTGCATATTTTCATTCTATTTTATCATATGGTATTATATTTTTGGGCAACTCAGCAGGCATAGATAAGATATTTATTAGTCAAAAACGTGTTATTAGAGCAATATGTCAGATTTCCTCACGAACTTCTTGCAGAACTCTGTTCAAAAAGTTAGGCATTTTCACTTTAACGTGCCAATACATTTATTCATTGATGTTATTTGTAATCACAAATAGGCACTTATTTTTGAATAATACTGATATTCATCCCTTCAATACAAGGAACAAAAATAATCTGTATAAAAAATGTAAAACATTGTCAATTGCACAGAAAGGTGTGCATTATCCATCTTCAACAGACTGCCGCACAGAATTAAACAGTTGTCCGATAACAAAGGTAAATTTAACACTGAATTACGCTCATTTTTGCTTAGCCACTCCTTCTATTCAATAAAGGAATTTATAGAAGAATCGGAGAAGAGTAATTTATAATAGTTTATAATACAAAAATTTTTTATAAGTATATTTATCTTTTATACAATAAAATAATGTAATAAATGTACACCCAGACCCATTCCACATCCTTGAAGCTTAGCTTCTTTACAGGATCTACGGAATATGATTATGATTATTATTATTATTATTTAACGACGGTTCAGTTTTGTAGGGTAGAGCATCTACGTAAATTTACTAGTCATAGTCAAAATAGTAGAGCCCTGAGTTTGAAGCCTCACTGTGCCCATTTGCATTGACCTACTTTAATGTAAAAGGCCTCAATTTACGCATAATTTTATTATATGTAAATAAAAGATTTTAAAAGCATTTTATATTTTCGTTTTGGTGGAAAAACTGAAGAACGTCAGGGTTTTTTGTCTTTCTTTCATACAGTTCAATTTTGACAACTCATAGATTTCAAAGTAGTGCTGTAAATGGTATGAAAATTTAACAAAGAATAGTGCAGACCAATCTAAACCTATCCGCAAAGTTTTAATTATCTGTGTGTCTTACGTTTTTTGAAATTAATTAATTAGTGGACCTCTACTATCTCTTGGACAGCGCATCACAGAAGAGTAGGACAAAGTTTTTCTTGACTTTTTTCAGTTTTTTCGCCAAATCGCATGTATAAAATGTCTTTAAAATTTTTTTGCATATCATAAAATGACAAATTCTGCGTAAAAGGAGACCATTCTCAAAAAACGTAGGTCAGTTCGAATGGGCACAGTGAGGCTCAGGGTTCTACTATTTTGACGACGACTGTAAGTATGAGATTCATAAAACACTTGATATTAATTTAGAACACAGAGTGAATGGACGTTTCATAAAGCGTAAATAAGAAAGTTTAATCCTGAAACGGCAGCTAGACACGGAGCATGATTTCCCTAGATGAGGTCTAGGAATTAGAGGCCCCTAGCGTAATCCGATCCGTCACGTGTTATCATTGCATCCTCTAGCCATTAGACAGCGTACAGTTAATCAACGAATATGACGTGAATTCGAGACCACTAGCATATTACATACATAAATAAAATGACGTTTGTGATTGGAAGTATTGTTTTGCACCGCTGTAATGCTCAAAAAGCACATCAAATATACATTGCAGCAAATTAAACATATGCCAGCAATATTTTTCGGAGGCACACGCTTATATTTCACCAGCGCGCTGCGTTGCCATCGTATCGTATTGCTCCACACCCACTTAATCATTTGCTCTAATGTTCAACCCATAAAACACCGGGCCCCGCAGTGAACAAGGCAGCTTCACAATTTATTAGCTTAAATGTGTATCTGATTATCGCCGTTTCGTGAAGGTGTGCAAGTATGGGTGCCATGATATGCTAAATATGATGGGGTGATTCTATTCAATACATATTTAACCAGCCTATTATTTATATAAATCTGTGCCCGAACACTGTGATCTCCATTGGTGCCAACATTATCGGCTCCCTTCAACAAAGGGAGGGAACAAAACGTATATGAAGTTCGGAAATTCGTCAATAAACACTCAATTGATGCAGATGAACAGTCGTGAAGATTCAGAAAATTGGTACACGTGAAATTCAAAAATGTTATTTTATAATTCTCATAAATAGCAAGTAAGCCAACTTTCAGACTTAGTATTTTATTTAATAAATGAACTTACAAGGTTTCATAACTATTTAAGAATTATGCTTAAACGAAGTGATGATTATAATCGAGAAGGTCGAAACCCGAGAAAGTAAATAAAGTATTGAAATATTTGCTAATTATTGATGAACCTAAACTATAATCCATAGACTACCACATTAAAAGAAAGAAGCAAAATTTAACTCCAGGATTCAAAGTAGAAATAATATATTTTCAATATTGAGTACTGATCTCTTATTTCCATTTTATTTTGCTCTTATTTCGTTTGGGTAATATTCTTGTATCAAGTGATTGCTAACGTAGGTGAAAGTGAATTATAGCCTACAGTGCTGAAAAAAAAATTTTTTTTGCAAAGGAATATATAGGAAACAATAAAAACGTATCAACTTTATTAGGTCTCTTTTTTTATGTTGGAAAGTTCGGTTGAGTTGGTCGGAAATTTAAGCAACATAAAACCACATCGAAAGAGGGAGCCAAAGGAAGAGGAGAGGTTCCGCCACCATTAAGGGGATTAATGTTTTTATGGAGTAGGGAAATTCCATGTCCTGAATAAATCCAACGCGGGGTCTTTCTCAATGATCCAGAGCAGCGAGTTCCACCCATCAGAAACTTCCGCCGTTATGTACTCGAATCGTTCGTGTCAAGGGGTCCGAAACAATCTAAGACCTACTCATTTTTCCTATACAAAAATTACAAATGCCTCTCTACTTCCTGTGAAGGTTATTCTGGGACATAACTTTCCTCTTATACCAGCCGAATTCAAATTCACTTCGTTTCTTTACACGGTCTTAAGCAAAATATGAAATTAAACATAACTTTTCTATAACGGGAGTATGATTTGTCCAAATAAGGGAAGCAAATTTAAAATTTAAAAATCCCATTATACATCAATAAAGCTCATATTTTATATTTACGACCCTCAACCACTATAAGAAAAGCTTTGTCCCACTCTTCTGCGATGTGCTGTCCAAGACTTAGTAGAGGTCCACTAATAAATTAATTTTAAAAAAAGTAAGTAACACAGATAATTCAAACTTTGCGGATGGGTTTAAAAGGGTCTGCACTGACTTTTTCTAAATTTTCAGACCATTCAAAGCAACAGTTTCAAATATATGAGTTATCAAAGTCGAGCTATCTAAAAGAAAGACAAAAAACCCTGACTTTTTTGAGTTTTTCGCCAAAACGCGTGTATAAAATGATTTTTTTTTGTTTACATATCATAAAATTGTGTGTAAAATGAGGTCTTTCACAATAACGTAGGTGAATGCTAATGGGCACAGTAAGGCTTCAAACTCAGGGCTGTACCATTTTGACGACGACAGTATTCTTCCCTGTGCCGGGATTTGAACCAGGGATCTACGTGGTGACGCTGAAACCACGGCAAATCGGCAGCTTAAATTCCCCTTTAACTTAAAAACTAGTACTTATGTGTCGGCCATAAATTGTTCGTAAATATGTTGCTTTGAAACTGGCTCATCACAATTTTCTTATGTCTACAGAATTATAACACACAAAAAGCTGAACGTGACATTAAAAATACTGACGGAAAATGGGAATTCTACGCTGTAACGGGCTCCTAGTGCATTGTCTATGGTAAATAAAGTAATGGGTTACAACTAATATGGACTAACTCCGTCTGGATAATCGTAGCACAGGTTCTTCTGAATGACCTCCTGACAGAATTATGGTGCTTGAAATGTTATTTTCTCCCAGATGTGTAAATCTGTGAAATAGGGAGGAAGTCATTATTTTAAGACCATCAGGTGCCACGGGAGGAAATTCATAAACCATGAAAGACACTAATCTTATGGTTATCCGGTAGTCCTGTCCTTGAAGGTTTTGAGTTCTCGACGCGGGTTCATGGCACTGGTCGGTCTCAGCCAAGACATGGTAATTCAATGACAAGAAATTAGAGTTCCCCACCGCAACAGTTAGGAAATTTGACAAGGTCTGAGAGCTTCTTCTTGTAGCAATCAATATAGTTTAAAAAGCGTTGCATATGGGGAGAGGAAGGCGTCCCTGCAATCACTGTCACCCTTACTTATGGGGAAGCGAAGCATAACTTACTCGCTTTGAACGTAACGGGGGTCCGCAGGGTGGCTTGTTTGACGTGTCGAGGATGTAAAAAATCACCCCAATCCCTGAAACGTCCTGCACCCATTTTGCCATACACATCCCCTCACAGTGATTCATCACTTCGCTTTGCCGATCCTTTCCTTTACTGCAGTGACACATCCTTACTTACTTTGTCGTGAATTTGATTGGAACGGACTTCGGTCACGGCTTTAATAAACATTAATTGCTTGGAATCCCGTTTCGACACGCAACTGAGTAGGGTAAAAATGCAGCCTGTTACTCGGTTGTAACAATTTTGCTAACGATCGACGCAGTAACGCTGAAGCAGAACTCCAGCAGAGGAAAGCCGAGTCCAAAATTCACAACCATTACCATTGCCATACAAATGAATTGGTTTGACGGAGAATTTTTGCAAATGGTCCGGTTGATCATGACTATGAGAATTGTATTCATTTGAGGATAGGGGAGGGTTTTTCCCCCCTGCTTTACGTCGGCCGGTATAACAGTGCGATTATTGCATTTGCTTGAAATGCACCAAACGAGCCTAGATGTGTTTTCCTTTAATGTTTAATCATAGAACATTTTAAAACTATGTCGCATCCAGTACCTTCGTTAAACATCATTGTCAATGAAGGAGAAAATCTGTTCTGATTTTTTAATTCCTGATACAGCAAAATATTGAGTCATTAAAAGCCCGTCTCAAAAAAATATATACAATATCAGACCCTAAATTGTCGTCCAGTACAGAAACTTGTAGCTACACCCTCATAATTCAACAGGACGCCCGATCATCAAGAGATTCATTTACTTAACTTTAATTCTTTGTAAGATACCTTCAAAATCTCTCAAATGAATTTTTATATTATAAAAGAAATGTACTTCTTGAACACAAATGATTTAATGCTTCCGGAAACTCTAATATTGGTCATTAATGCGATGAGGCATAAATAAATTAACAACTGTATAACAATTTGTTTATTTTTGTGTTTTACGCACACGTATATTCCAGTACCTACAGTATTGACATTTATTTTAATAAGGTCAAATATTATACTACTTAAACATATTACATGAATACCTCGGCTCGTATCTGAGCAACCCCAATTGAATAAAATTTCAAAGCAGCTCGGATCCATTCAGGCACTTTTGTATCTTATCCACGAGCTTGTTGTTCTCTACTGCAAAGTATTTTTTTTTACCAGCACCTATGCAAAGTCAAGATAACAACTCCTTCTGGTGTTTTTCCTCCTCATGGTGCGTAAAATGAGACCTTTCACAACAACGCAGGTCAATCCGAATGGGCACAGTGAGGCTTCGAACTCAGGGCTCTACTATTTTTAGACAGTGACGACGGTAATAACCACAAATTAATACATACCTGAGATTACTTTTTGCGTCATACAACAATTCTCTTTCTGTAATCAATCGACAAAATATCATTACCAGGAACGCCCATTGCCATTCTGAATAATAGGTTGCATTCCAAAAAGGCAAAATTTGTATTAATTCATCACAATCAATATGAATTTTTTTCCTCCCTTCATTTTCAGAATATTATGGCCCCCCACATTCAGAAATGACTGCATTAATTTAATGGCCAAAAAAGGGAATATATCCAGCATTGCAATTTAATTATTCATTATTTTAAAATTCATTGTGCATGCAATTAGAATAATAAAATATCAAGTGTTTTATTTCAAATTGCCCTATTCGTATATTAGCACGTCGCTTTACAAGCTGTCAAGTTGTTCCCCACATTTTAACGCCCAAATAAATGTTACAAAATAACGGAAGCACCTGATGATGAGCTTCCAGAGTAAATCCGTCGTGCCAACATATAAGTTAAGCTAATTTGTTTCAAAGCGAACTGCGCATATGTATTGCGATTGTTTTTGGAGCATTTAGAGGCACGAGTGGAGCGAGGATAAAATATCTGTTCCAATAGAAACCTTTGTAATTAGGACTTTAATTAACTAAATCAACGACAATTGTATCACGTTTCACGCGTTATTTGAAATATTTTTCTCGTTACACTTCAACCGTTTTTATTGACTTTATTCAATAATAATTTTACGGCCTTAAATATATGAGAAGATGACTATTTTCTGATGAAAATACTGACGGCGTTGATTCGTCGCAATTGTAATATCCTCTACACTGCAAATAGTATCACAATTACTTAACTTAAAAAAAACGGTTTCCCAGAAAATTTGTGTCTAAGGATAGCAACATAATCGTGTGCGTATCGTGACAAAACGTGTCACCAAAAAGTCGTTACTGGGATCCACTTTGTTGACCGGTGAAACATTTTACTGATTTAAAGTATAGTTTGTCTAGAGTTATTGAAAGTATTTTTAATGCATTTTCCTGGTTGTTTTCCTTTAAATAGCATTACTCATACTGCTCTTGTCTACGTTAGTGCCTCCAAACAAAGCTCTTAAACGGCGGAAGAATGGTCGGGACCAGGCCAGCGGTCAGGGGTGACACCCTACTTTAGCCTCCTGCTCCAATAAATCTTTCCTTTCTTCCTACAATTTTGAAAAATCGTACAAAAGTTTGTAGCGTTGCTACATCAACGAAGCTTGTATTTTATATTTATCACTTTAAACCTCACATCTGCGATGCACTGTCCAAGCGTTAGTAGAGGCCCACTAATTAATTACTTTTAAAAAACGAAGACACACAATGATTCACAGATGGATTGAGAAGGGTTTTAACTCTCTTCTGCTACATTTTTACCAATTGAAGCAATAGTTTGAAATCTATGAGTTGCCAAAGTCGAGCTATACTAAAGAAAGACAAAAGTCCCTGACTGTTTTCAGTTTTTCGCCAAAACGCGTGTATAAAATGATTAAAATTTTTCTACTTACATATCATAAAATGGCATTAAATTGTGGGTGAAATGAGACCCTTTACATTAACGTAGGTTAATCCGAATTGTGCTCAGTGAAGATTCGAACTCAGGGCTCTATTATTTTGATGATGACAGTAACTCAATAATAGACATTCAATCATTGTATTGAATAAAATTTGTTAAATATCATTAATTGATCAATTTGTTGAACATAATATTTTTAAGTTAATTGTATATTTCATATGTTGTTTAATAAAATAGGATAGAATCCATTTGTTTCACAGCTTTCATTTAAATAAGATTTTGGTTAATCATTACTAGCAAAGGTATGTTGAACCTAAAGTTAAATACAGAACAATGAAAATTTTGTTCAAGTTCATAATTATGACGTGTCACATTATTTTTCAATGAATCCATTGTGGTTATTTAATAGTGATTTATTCCGGTTATATTTAGAGATAACTTAAAGCAAGACATTTCCGCGTTTTTTTGTTTATAGAAGGAGTATAAATTGGTCGAAGTTGTGCGTTAGGCATAATGCTTCTGTACTTCCAACGTCAGATTTCGAGCGATCAAGCCGAAAATAATAGGATTACGACTCGGCAGGTTCGTGAAACGACAGGTAGCATGTTTCCAAATGACCATTTAATGCGATGAAAGTAAAACATACGCTTCTACGTGTGATTGATGGATGGCTGACGTTAGTATATCTGTAGAGCATCACAGTTAAATTAAAAGTAATTGCGCTCGTAAATCCCGGCCTTGTGAATGTCAACTGTAATACAAACTGGCAAACTGCCTGTGTATTAATATAAATGTACAAGGTTAGGATTACAAATGGCGCGATTTGAATTTGCTGTCTCGCCTGGACTGGCTGAGATATCAGCAATCAGAGTGCAGAACCGAAATCAGCGGAGGCCGAATCAGCGAAACCCTCACAGGAAACGCAACTTTCATTTCACGAAATAAAGTACCGAGGAACAGCAGTTCAGTCACGTCAATCATTAAAGATAACGCAATTCCAAAATCATTACGATAAATATATTTTATTTTCCAGTCACCAGAAAAAAATTAAAATGGAACAGATCGCGGATTTATCCAAGTGTATTTCCCGAGAAAAGATAAGCGTGTCGAACGCAATTAATTTACTCGTATAATTCACGCGGGCCACAACACATTTATAAATTATAATTATAAATTGTAGTGAGGAATTCAAAAAATATGGGCAGAATAATTAAAACACATTACGTAATTAAATTAATTGAAATGAAATAATTTATAATATTGGTAATTAACTATTAATCGCTTTGATTTAAACGTTAATTTTATTTATATTTTACAAAGGAATATTTTACCGGAAACTTGGTAGCGCTTTCCTTCTACTAGTTTTCCAATGTCTCGATTCAAAGAGTGATCTTTGATCTTTAGGCAGTTTTATTTAACTTCATGGACGAAAATCGTTGCTGACATAAGTTTCTACTTCCAAAATACCATAAAAATTTGTGCAGTAAACTTTTTAATTTAACTAAATTATAAAAAATTTGGGGAATTCCTACCCGATATTTGTCTTTTAAGGTCGGAAAATTCTTAAATTCAATCAACTTCAGTTGTATTGTAGTGGGAAAATTTTCAACTTCAAACGAAAAAGACGAAATTCTGCCTAAATTAAATTTATTGCTTGTTTCTAGTCATTAAAATTGTCAGTTGACCATGAATTCAACGTTTAACAGCTATGTATTAACATAGGAATGAGAAGTAAAATTTGCAGATAGTATGAACTTATTATATTTCAATAATAATAAGAAATGTATTTCAGCTAAGTAATTACAGTACATCAATAAGCTTAAAATAAAACTTAATTTTTTTTCCACATTACGCTAAGAATAAAATCTCGTATGAGTAGTTATCGCATACATTTTGAAGCCGGGTTTATTGCAATTAAGATAGTTCTTGTAGTGAAAGACTCTGCCCCCCATGCCTTAAATGGTTACTTTTAATTATTTCGATCCTTTGTGCTGCAGCGAGGAGGGAAAGAAAGAGAAAGAATTCTTCGTCTAGACGGTAATTAAACTGCCCCGTTCCCCCCAAGAGAGTTTTCAATTCCCCAAAGGATTTTAAAACTGTCTCGCTCTTTTAATATAACGGAATTGCCGTGGTTTATGACTTTGCCTATATGACCATACAATTAAATTTGACCTTAGGATTATCCTTGCTACGGCTCACATAATTAAGAAATTGAAGATTAACTTCACAAAGACTTTATTAATTTTAGCTGTATACTAAATCTTTAATTACGTCATTCTTATTTCCTAAAAGAAAAGTAAGCAATTAAGAGTTCTCGATCAAGTAAGCATTATGCTGTTTGATTCTCTTTAATACCAAAGAAAAAAACCATAATCCTGAATATGAGGATAAATTCGTATATGATCCTGTAATGCACCTTGTTAAGACATTTAAAAATCTCATACTTCCAACTTTTAATTCAACTCACTTCGATTTTACATCTTTCATTCAGCTATTTCCAATATTAATGTTTCAAAAGCCCAGAAGAAATCCAACGACATTGTGCTCATCATATTTCAACACATAGGGATTTCATAAATTAATAACAAATGAGTTTCCGATTTTTTTTCAACTTTTAAAATTTAATTAAAACAAATTTCAATTCACAGGGATTTCAAAAATAATATAATATAAATGTGTTTCAGCTTTTTTCTTCAACTATTAAAAATCCATTAAAACACTTTCATCTGTGTAATAACTTTGCTCTACTAATTAAAATATTCCTACAACTGCTCCAGACGTTTTTCTCGAGATTTAAACAAATCTCATAATTTGTAATTGTTAAAATCCTGTAATTTTTTATCACTGTTTGCTATTTCCTAAATCTTTGTATTGCAAGATATAATTGGGGAAAAACGGTTTAAAATCTGTCATGGTTCCGTAAACATATCTCATGTTATAAGACGGATCTAAATAAAATGGAAATATACAAACTTAGACATTAAAACAATATTTAGTTCTTTTTATCATTACCCTTCCATGTGTTCGTATTTTTCAAGGATGTAATTGATCAAATATGAGAGTAGAATACTGTAAACAAATAGACGCCATATTTATTGCAATTAAATGTGGCCGTCTTGCCTTTGTTGCGTCTTGTCATGTTACACGCACGTGTTTACGCATTCCCACATATATTTTAGCTGTAATTCCTTTCATATTTGTGCCACAGTGTTTTTCCTCGGGATTTATGAAAATATGTTTAGCAAGTTTTGTTGCACTTTGTCCATGTGTTTAAAATTGCATAAATAATATACAAACAGATACACATCCTCCTCTTATATACATAAATTCTCACGACTTTTTCAGGTTTTTTCCCGATATTATTTAAAAGTTTCACACTTTATTTATTTGTATATATATGTGACATTGTCAGGTCAATTAAAACAATTAATAACGACAGGAAAGAGAAACATAAATTTGGTGACATACCCGAAGTTCATAGATGGCAGGCATCTGATGAAGAGGGCGGTGCCTCCGAAAATTCAAGAACTTCAAACCCTACATGGTGCCTGCCATCTGTGAACGTCAGGTAAGTCACCAACTTTCTGTCTCTCTTATTTTTCTGTTTATTTATTAAAATTATTTATTTACTTGTTAATATCTATTTTTCACATGACATATTTTGGTAGAAAAACAAGACAATCTCGTACACGAGTAGTGATTGAATTTCTTTCGAACCCATGTTTTTGCAAATTAAGATATTTCCCGTAGTGAAAACTATAGTAATTGCATAAAAACTTTAATTATTTCACTTAATTATTTACATTAATTAATTTTTGAACTTTGATGTGTCATTAGAGTTTTGATTGACCACAGAATATCTGTGGTTGGTGTTATTGTTATTTATTCTGAAATATTTTACACATTTTTACTAAATAATTATTTAATGTCAAACTACTGTGACTTTTACGGGAACATTTAAGTTCTTCATGTTTAAAAATATTTTACAATAAACGGAGAATCTTAACAGGCGTGATAGTAATGTTTAAAATATTTCACCGTGTACTTGCGGAGTACAGCACAGCAATTTTCACTGTTTTAATTTATATAACTGTTTATTTTTATTCCTCAATTAATTTTATATATTACATTACTGTGTTCTTTTACCGGAATTTTAACTTTTAGTTTAGTTAAATAATTTTTTTATCTTGTTTTCTGTCTTTAATCCAAATTTTATTTCATTAATACCATTATTTTTAAAAACGTTTATTATTTTGGATGTTAATGTTTCAATATATGTTTAGGAGCAATACATTGTATTATTATCTGTGTTATTGTTTGTTTCTTCTCCAACTGCTATTTCATTATCATCTGTACTGTTTAATTTTGGTGTTTTATTATCTATTGGTTTATAATAATGTGTGATATTCTGTTTATTTTTGGTTGGAAGATTATTAGTATGTTTAATTTGTTGATAATTATTTACAGTTTTTTAGGAAACCTAAGGGTAGAAAACTAAAGTAATAATGTCAACGATCTTATAACATCTTATAAATGTATGGGGGTAGTAAAACGCTCTTATAAGTGCGATCAGCAAGAGGAACACTTACATCAGGAGATTTCAGCCGTGGAAAAGAAGTATGAAGGAAAATGGAATCCTGATATGGTAGAGGATTATTGTTGGACCATGAAGAGGGATGATCCAGAGGCAAATGGTGTGTATAAAGGATTTAGAAATGTTTGTTATTTTAAATTCCTGTCTCTCGGAAACCTTGAGTGATGAGGAAATCCGATGTCCTAATTGAATTAAGGAGAAAATGTAATATCAGTATCACACATTTTACTTTCTGAGACAAAAAAATATTCTCCTTTGTTCCTCAGGGGTATTTGTTGAAGTAGCAAACTTTTTAAACACAGCAGCAGCCTATCTCTTCAAAGGGCATGTCTATCGGACGCTCCTAAGCTGATCAAACCAAAACTTGTTGCGAGCATTCTCCAAGTTTATCCTATTGTTCGTCTTAAGCTCATTGGACGTACCACGATTAAGTCCGCCTTCACATAATGGAGAGACGAGGTTGCTGTCATCTTGCGGATGGTAATTTCGAGCCCTTCCCCTCAAACAACTTGTGAACACGTACGGAGAACTTTGTATACAGAAACATCAACTTTTACGACCGCGTCGCGCCAACTTCACTTCGCTCGGACCTCGGAACGTGAATACTCGTCGTCCAGAGTCGATAGCCTCTGGTGGAACCAGTTCGCAAAATTACGGGACCATCGCGCCAGATCTCTTAAAGGGTAGCATCTGGCATGTGGCATCTGGGTCGCCGACAGCCGTAACAGATCTCGACCAACAGGTGTCCGATCTCGGGAGAGTCGCTGGGTCTGTGTAATCAAGGTTGCTCAACACAACGAGGCTCAATCGCCGCTTGCTTGACGTCCTTCGGCAGCAACGCACGCACCCTCCGCCATACAGCGACCTCCTTCACATTTCCTTTTCCAGTATAACAACATAGGACACATAGGATTTACTTCGATAATATTTAAATGTTTCTATTTATTTCTTACCTGATAATCGGGTCAGTAACTTTATTAAATCATGTATCTGAGTTTGTATAAATTTGTTTCAATTAATCGATTTGTTGATAATGCTATTATTTCTTTGGATAAACAAATCGCACACAGTCTCATATAGTGTTAATAATTATAGCAGGACCTAGTTGACCAATTTCCAGAAGAAAAGCAACATGCCCTGGGGCGTGGGGTACAACGGGAAACTTGTTTCTTTTTAAAAATTCATCAAAAATCTAAATTCGCAGTTTCAAATTATATTCATATTATTTTAAATAAAAAAAAGAAATCTTTTATGAAGTCACTTATCCTTTTTCCATAATGTTACAAGAATTGCTAAACAATAAGTGTACCGCTCCTCCCCGACTTCCCCAACATATATATTTTTTCTAAAAATGGAATACATCCCGGTGGCAGTTTCAGAACAAATACAAAAAACAAATGTATGAACAAATAAACAATGCAATTGTGATAATAATGACCCCGATTACTTTAAAACAAATGAGTAAGATGCAAAGCCAGCATCGAAACGTCGACATAACTTTGTAACTTAGGTTTCTCTATTTTGTAAGGTTTGTCTGTTAAAATGAATCTATTATTATTTAATACAATTTTGAATTGAAATCGCATCTAATTTTATTTATGAACACTAAAAGAAAGAAACTAAAAATAGTAAAAGGACTCTTTTTGTTAGCTTCTTTTTCGTTTAGTCTTCGTAAGTATGCATATATACTTAAATATTTGCAGTTAGACCTTCCCTTAACAATGCTGTAGGTATTCCAGTCACCTACAGTATGTTTAAAAATGAAAAATTACCAACGTCATTATTAAACATACATAGTTTAAAAAAGAATATCTTTACATACGTTCGTCATTGTTCATCATTGACCAGTGTCAATAAATATATGTAATTTACAATTTTATATAAAATTTAAAAAACAATTGGCATTCATCAGCTGTGAGATTTTAGCCTTAACATTACTCCTTTAAAAGCATCTAATATTTAGGAAGACATGTTGTTGTCTAGTTAGTCGTCAGTACTTAATAGGATGATTAATTATTTCAATTCATAATTCATAATAAATAATTAAGAATATAGATGTAAAAAATAATTCATTGGGTGTAGATCGGCCGATATAAAAACACGAATGTTTTGTAGTGAACTCATTCTTAAACGTTACTTAGTCATTGAAAAGTGTATAACAACAATTTTTATTTTGTGCAATAGCAATTCAACATACTAATGAAATTTAGATGAAGCTTAAGATATATAATATAATATAATAAATATTAAAAGAGACGCCATTATGCAATGTAGAAATGATTGAGAGTAAATAGGTACACAAAATGCTGACGTTATTGATAAAATAAAACATAACAATAGAAAATAATTCCCAGGATATTGGTTTCAGATTTTAATCATGTTATTGTTTGTTGATCTTGAAACTTAGTATACACAAACCTTTCCGGAGATAATAAAATTTCAGTCAAGAATTACTGTAGTTAATTGTGTCATTATACAAACTAGAGAAAATAATTTGATTTTAATTCGTGATCATGGATGTAAGGGCCTTAACATGATCGTTTTCAATTTAGTTGACTGTCCACAGCAAACCCTGAGGATCGATACTCTCAACTTCGCCATTACGCAGTTAAGTGAAGCGTAGTTTGTTTGAGATTGCATAAAATAAGATTCCGCATAAATAATTAATAAAGAATTAAAAGAAAACAATTAAGAAATTGGCTACACATGTTTGAGGAGAGTTGAAAACTCTTTAGTAAAATGACAGCCAGATCTGGTAAAAAAAATGTGTTCCCTAAGGCAGGTAGGAGAAAGGAGAGTTCGCTAGAACGAGGAAAAGTGACAAGGAACGCAGGTTGCAGATTCCCGCAAGCTCACGAGCTCGCTGACGTGTGACGTCAATATGTTAATCAGCGATCATAGAAACCACCCACTGTCTTCATCACCTACACCCGACACAAAGACACGGCGATTAGTCTTCAGTCATACGAGACACTCCACTGACTTACAATTACAATTACTACAACAACTGCAACGGCAAGCAACCCAAATAAATAATTAGCAATTTTTATTTCCATAATTGAAATCATTAAAAATTTTATCAATTTAAACATTTTATCCATTCTTCATTGAAGTCTTAAATTGAGATAACATTTATAACCGAAAATAAAATGAATATATATATATATATATATATATATAGTATTATTAATTTTTTATTGTTAAATTTTTCTTTTTTGCAATTCTGTAAAATGATATGTTTACCATTTAGCCTATATATATATTAATTTTTTATTGTTAAATTTTTCTTTTTTGCAATTCTGTAAAATGATATATATATATATATAGGCTAAATGGTAAACATATCATTTTACAGAATTGCAAAAAAGAAAAATTTAACAATAAAAAATTAATAAGCTTATCTTAGTAAAAAAAATAGAGACACTCCGTTTAAAAAATATTTAGTATTATTTGAAATTTTGAAACCAGGAGCTTAGTCAATAATTTTGCATTTTCACCTCTACAAACAAAACTAGTTATTTTTTTATAGAAAACAATTATAGTATAAAAAGTCTTATATCAGTTTTGGGGTCGTATACCAAGAGGTTAGGCTAGACCGCGCATGACGTGACGTAGGGCCTGGAGCTTTCGACATTTATTCGTTGGGGGGGGGGGGGGATTGTGGTGGAATGATGTTTCTCGACATAACTCATGGGGCGATTATGATGGAGCGATATTTTTCAACAAATTCATGGAATGATTTGGGCGGTGTGGTGACGAATTTTGTTTGTAAATTAATGCAAGGTAAATTGGACTGGTTATTAGGTATTTATCGTTGGTCTACAATTGTCCGGTGGCAGATACAAAATGAAATTACTTAAACATAAATATTCCTAATCTAAAAAATAATCACAGTCCTTTAAAATTTCTATACCCCTGAAAGAAAAAAGAGAAACACTGCAATAATTATATTAACTTAACACTTCATTTCATTTTGACTTAGACACTTAAATTCGAATATGCATGTATATTATTCAAAATACCCACTTCACGTCACACGTTTTTTGAGATTTATTTTCCTGAAGAGGATTTCCTACCACAGGTAAATTATTCCAGTCTTTGATGCTCCTATTTAGGAATGAGAATTTTCCTGTTTTTCGCTTTCTATATTTTACTTTAATTCAAGATCCCATCAATATTAAATAACTGGAGCTAATTCCAATCCATGGTTTTTGCCCCGTGTATGCTTTGAATAGCAAATGCAGCCTTGCTTTCTCCCTCATTTGTGACAATATCTCCCAACCTAGTTGTTCTACGTTTTCGTTCCTATGACCCTGTGGCCATACTCACAGCCCTTTTCTCAACTTTCTCTAATGATTCTGTTTGATTTTTTTTCTATAGCCGCCCACCGTATTCCAAAATAGGTCTAATTAAGGATAAATATGCTACCTCATTTGATTCTGAACTTCCCATTTTTGTCAACAATAAAACTAATTGCACTCAAAGTAATCTGTTTCTCGTCTACCGAGACTTGTCCAATTTAAAGTAGAGCAATGTTGATAGGTTCATAGACACCAGAAGAGACTAGGATATAGGAAACCAAATACACAGCTTGCTTTGGGCAATAAAACAGATGTGACCAGTACAAAAGCTCGAGTGATAAAGACTCAAGTTCTGTTCGGATTCAATACTTTTGGTTAATTTGGAGCTGGTTAACGAGTTTGCACGTATCGTGTTTCAGGACATGATGTTGTCGACTGTGAGGTGTGAGCTTTAGTGATCGCAGCGTGGGGGGGCAACTTCCCACCCCCGCCCCCGCCCCCACGCCCGCCCCTCGCGTGATGGGCGCAAAACTGCCATGGGGGAGACTGCTGTCAACACTTTCTTTATAAAGTTGATCTCGAAGCCATGTATGGGGGCCTGACATTGATAGCACGTGACTGAGAAGCGAGTATTATCTGGATTCACCGGAGACTTGGCTTCGAAGAGAGGAGGTTTTTTTTTTCTCCACGACATGACTTCCCCTGTAGTGACATAAATCAGAACTTGGCCTACGTCTCCTCATTCCAAGAACGGTATATTTTTATCGCGGCTGCAGCAGGACCAGTTAATTACGTCAAACGGTAAATTATAGCGCAATGTTTTCTTTCGTTTACTAAGCATTTCAACATCAATTTCTGATAATTATATAATAAAATCCTATTGTTATTTTAGCTGAGTTGGTATCAGAGCTTGCTAAAGGCGGCTACAGATAGGCGAAAGTACAAATTTTTTTAAAGTGATAAAACATTCTGTACGTACAGGCATTTAATCCATTCTGGATCCGATATAAGCCGTTTGTCAACGCCGAGAATTCTGCCGGTTTGACACTGAAGTTTTGCTCATAATCGACTGCATTCCATTTTTTCTGGTTCGTGATCTTCGCCGGTGTTTCCAGCGGATGTTAGTCATAACAAATGTGATGCAACGCGTCGACTACGAACTGCAATGCTCAGCTGCAAAATAAAATAAAAAAAGAACTGCCATTATCATCAAATAACTTTCAACCGCCATTTAAGTAAAATATTGGATTAAAATAGTTGAAATTGTTCGATAAGAAGAATTGACAGAAACTTACATTCAGTCCCCAAAACATGAGCATTACTGATAAATATAGTAGAGTTTGTCCGAAAATCGATAAAGTGGTACATAAATATATTTTCACGCGGTTGGCATAACATTTTCCTCGTGAAAAAGTAAAGAATGTTTTATCATATACTATATTTTAATTTTGTATTATTTATTTTAATATTTTACATACTGAACCATTACTGTCCAAACTGATAGCCTTTACGACAAAACTTTTCTATATGAATAAAAATATGTATTTATTTTTGACAAAACGTTTAGAAAAAATGAGTAATTATTAATTCATCCTTCAAGAGCTTCCGACATAATTATAATAAGAAAAAGACACGAAAAAACAGCTGAGTAGTTAGTCAAAACATTTTTCGTTATATATCTGTATTTTAAGAAAGAATGGACTCGAATCTCACAGAATCAACCCACTTAATATAGAAATCAAAAATAGATCCACGTAAGACCACTTCAGATGTTTTCAGTCACGTGTCATTAGAAAAGTCAACACGGTCTTCCATACGCAATGTTTAATGAAAAATTAGGAAAGGAATCTACATTTTAAAAAAAATTGAAAGTGTAACGTAACATAAAGGTGACTAAATAAATTAATCCTATCAAATCCTTTAGTTTTCGACTAGTATCTTAAGTTAATATCTATATCTAACTGGAGGAGTATTAAATCATGTCACGCAGATAATATAAATAATAACATCATAAAAGGAATAATATGTAACAGGTGTGTATCAAGCCTTTGGCGTAACTTTGCCGTTATTCATGTAAAAATTCTTTATTTTATTTTCTGCAAGATATTCTAAATTTTTTATTTTTATTTTAATGTGTTTATATTTTTTCTCGGAATGATTCTCATCAGTCACCAATATGAAAAAGGAAGAAACAAAATAAATTAATTAATTTAATTATCTGACTTAGTATTATAAATAAAAAATAAATAATGGCCAAAGGTCAAAAATGGAATATTTTAATTTGAATAAGTTTCGTCCCCCAACTCAGTTCTGTAATTAAAATATTCCATTTCTGACTTTGGGCCATTCTTTGCGTTTTATTCAAGAAAAATAATAACTATCTAATTTTGAATTTAGTCTGGAGCTTTCGACATTTCCCATAGTCATATATAGTTTTTCAATAATAATTGCTATATCCTATTATCATTTAAATATCGAACTCATCGATACGTGTGCTTTTTCTGTAATTCCACAAGTCCTATGCTCCAGATCTTCATCAATTTTACGCCTGGACATTGATAACTTTTAAAGAAACAATTTTAATTGTAAAAATTGAAAACTGCATTACACAATCTGTCCAATTTTAATCTTTAGAAAACTATTCAACGTTTTTATTTTCATAAATTGACGACTGATGAAAAGCACTTGGGTAAATATGTAAAAACAATTTTCAACATTCGAAGGATAGTTCTAAAAGGTGAGTTTTTGATGTTATTTATAAAATGGAAATAACAGTTTCAGTTCTCAAATTTTGTTGCATAATCCACGTATAAGATCGAAATAAAACAAAAACTACGCCCTTTTCATGAATATTCGTCAGCAACTGAAAAGTCAATCGAAAACACAGCATTTATTCTGAAATCACACCTTAAATTATAGTTAAATTTTTCAAAATTACAGATGATTACGGGATGAGTAGTTAGAATTCAAATAAACTTTGATGAATGTTATACATTCATAAAAATCACCTGCGCAATCCGATTGTTGAGAGATGTGAGTGGCGGCGTTTCTTCCAGTTTTATTTCACGTTATGAGGCAACACATTTTTTTAAAGAATGGCTTAATTGTCTTTGTTTTAACAAAAGCCCAGTGCAGTAATTCTGATTTACCTCTATTCTAAATTGTCCCGTTCATTTTGAGCCTGGCCAAGAGACTTCACTTTCTTAACCCCGTTCAGAAGGTCAGATCCGTGTTCATCAATGACTTCAGTCACACAAGTCTTCCTCTAGATGGAAAGAAAGGGGCGATACATGTTTTTTGCGTATAGGAATTGTGCTGCTGGAATGGGTAATGAGTTCAAAGTCTGTTGAGGGAGTCCCCGGAGAAGCATTAGTCTAATGAGCTTCTTGCCAAAGAACACAGGCTCTAAACGACGACAAATACAAAATTCGATCACAAATAATTTTATTTCGGAACGTCAGTTTCGTTCAGCCAAGTAATCGAACTGAATGACGGTCGCTTAAAGGTGTAAAGCGAACTACAGTCTTTCATTCACTATATCAAAATAATTCATTACCATTATGAACAAAATGATTCTCATTAGAATTATCTTCAGTGATTCTGCGTATCTTTAACGCAAATAGAGGAGGCGATATTATAATGCGCTTCTGTGCAATTAGAGAAACTTTTATATTTTCTTTTATATTATCACTTGTATATTATGTATTTAGTGTAAGAAAAATAGTCTAAGAGACTAAGAGAAAATTGGGAATTTTCCGATTTTAAAAATCGTAGAACTCTTCTGTAGTCAATTAAATTAATTTAAAAGGACTGGTTCATATCAATCAATTAATTAGTCTTTAAAACAACCCGATTTATTTTTCAGTCCAATTCACATATCCTCCTCAGTAGGATAATTAATTGATTGATATGAACCAGTCCTTTTAAATTAATTTAATTGACTACAGAAGAACAGTAACCAACAGGAAGCCCGTTTTTCACCTGTAACTACATTAAACTACAGTGGTTGGTGTATGTTTTTATTGTTTTAGGTTATGTGTGTGATGTCTTTTATTTTTAATTATTATTAACTGGTACTGAAGATGTGGAGTGTCTCAAGTATGACATAGCAAGATTGCTACAATGTTGGAAATAGAATTATAATGCTGCTTTAAATTAGATAACGGGTAAAGAAAATTGTGAATCTTATGTTATTTTAATGTTTATTTAATGTAAATTTAAGCTAATATGTATCTGTTTTTAGTTGAAAATGACAATATAGTCGAAAGCTACTGAGGAGGATATGTGAATTGGACTGAAAAATAAATCGGGTTGTTTAAAGACTAATTAATTGATCGTAGAACTCATTACCAGAAGTTACGTCGCAATCATTGTAGGGTAACCGTATGACCAGATGGGAAATAGGAAAGTGTAACTGCAGCCATCCAGTTTATTTCACTCACATTGAACATATCCTTCTTTCCATTTTATTTAGCCGACCACAGCGCCCACGTGCGTGTGTGTGAACGTGGTAGTCGCGCCCTTAAATTCGGGAATTTCTCAGGATCCGGGCCCCCAGATGGATCTTGACGGAGAAATCCTTCGCCCACCCACGCGGGAAATCACATTGCTTATCCAGAGGCTGTAGTTACCAGGGTCTGAATGTAGCTTTGGGATGAATTGGGTTCGCAGTATGAGGAACCGCTTTAAAATGGCAGATTTGTCTGGTGAAGGGAGGAAGGGAAAGGCCCCGCCGCCCGCCGCCGCTTCAGGCAACACTGGCGGACAAAGGACATCAGCTTATATCTCCGGACTTTTGTCTTCCATGCAGAACGAATCTCGCTTCCTTTTTATTCGTCTTCCGTTCGTCGAATGTGCGACGAGAGGGGACTGTGTTATTCTTAGAGCAGAGCGGTGGTCCATTCAGTCAGCGGCTTCGCTTGTGAACTTCGTTCAATTTGCAACTCCCTCCCAGGCAGGAAGCATTGTGTCTGCATTTAGAACCGACACACTTCCAGTCCACTGATGGTACCATTTAGCGCAGAAAAGAATACTCCACGACCATACGAACGAATAGAAAAAAAGTGACTCACGGGGGAAGGGGAAGGAAGCTCTCCAGTAATTTCTAGGGCAGAAATCAATTGCGCAGCGAGTGCACAATTTTTTTTAACTTTTTTCGTTATAAAACGCGCTGCCTTTAGCTGCCCATTAGCACTTAATAAGGGTCGAGTGGTTGGAGGTATGTAGCCTTCAAAGTCAATTCCTGTATTCCTCTCAAAGATTTGAAAAGAGAATCGAACACTGAAGATGGCTGAACATGGCTTAAAATTCCGGCCCAAGGCCAGATCACAACACAGCTTCATTACATCCCGCCAATTCTCTACTGATATAACATTCTTCCAAATAAATTGCGGTTACAACATTAGCTTTAAAATTAGTAAAAATAATTCGAAAATTCCTAGTCCACCAAATAACAGGTGCATGTAAAACACGAAATAAAATACGTAAATTATATTAAAGTATCAGGTGGCAACCGGCCCGGGAATGGAACCCGGGGCCACTGCTTTGTACGCAGCAGGGACCCGATGTGGGCGAGATTTTTGCAAATTCAGTTTCATTGCCTATATGGCTGAGCTTTTTATTGAAGCTTTTCTTGTGTTCTTCCGACGTTCACAATGAAATAATTACTCGTGTCTCCAAAAGAATTATAAATTTTTTTATTCAATTTATTTTAGGTCGCGTCAACAATTAAGTCATTAGCGACCAACATAAATTTAATTAGCACATATGAACAGAAATTACATTAGGGCACATGAATAGAAGATAGAATAATTTTATCTGATCTAAGCCTTTTATGGGCAAGTAGACAAAATTACAAACAGCAAAAACAAAGATCTGATAAACCTAATACATTTAAAAAAGATCTATAAATAGGATAGTATGGAATAAATTCATTTTCCATTATTATAATGTAAATTAACTAATTAAACAATTTAGATTTTAGATTTATTGTTGTTTCCATTAATCCTCGATTGAGGAAATAGGATACGTCATATATTAAAAATTAAAAATGAACAAAATAAAGTAAATAATTAAAGACAAATAAACTTAAAATAAATTAGTAAAAGAAAGTGTATATAGACAAAAGTCAATATAAACACAACACGGACACACACTGGGAAACACAAACAAGCACACACTGAGGAACACGCAATGAAGTTTTAACTACTTGGACCAGGAAACTGTCCTTCCCTCTGTCGTAGCTCCAGGCAATACATGAAACAAACAAACAAAAGAGCAGAAAAAACTGAATAGAAATTTTAAGATATGTGCTATTTTATAAGGCAGCTCATTCAACACTTTTTGCAGGAACCTTGATTTAAATACTAGAAGGACGATTAAGAAAATCCTGTACCGAGTAAAACGCGCCATTTAAAAGAATAATTTTACTCTGCTTCACGAAGCTTTTGTAGGTACTATTTTTAACCTCTGGCGGAAGGCTGTTGTATAAAATTATCCCAGTATTGTGAATACTTTTCTGGTGTAGAGCAAGGCGATGCTTGTCCGACCTTAGAGCTGAACGATTTCTAGTCGCGTACTACAAGTGGGAAATTTTATTGTATTTATTACTACTACAGGTGGGAAATACAATACAGATACTCATGAGAAGAAAAGGGTCAGACATCCTACATTGCTCTGTGTCTATATCCAATTATTTAATGAGTTAATTTACATTATAATATTGGAAAATGAATTTATTCCATTCTATCCTATTTATAGATCTTTTTACAATGTATTTGATTTATCAGATCTTTGTTTTTGCTGTTTGTAATTTCGTCTACTTGCCCATAAAAGGCTTAGATCAGATAAAATTATTCTATCTTCTATTCATGTGCCCTAATGTAATTTCTGTTCATATGTGCTAATTAAATTTATGTTGGTCGCTAATGACTTAATTGTTGACGCGACCTAAAATAAATTGAATGAAAAAAATTTATAATTCTTTTGGAGACACGAGTAATTATTTCACTGTGAACTGGATTATTCGTCGGAAGAACACAAGGAAAGAATATGCTCGGTTTTATCAAAAATTTTTTGTATTCCTCATTCAATTTTCTTACTTTGTAGTATGTATCATCTTCATCTTCGGAAAAAAATACCTAATCATCAGCAAAATTCAAAGTATACAGGGTTTCACCATTTATGGGTATTCGCATGGTATGACATTTCTTTCTCCAATTTTTGAGTGCAATCATTCAAAGATATTTTAAAAGGCGTAGGTGCTATGCAGCAGCCTTGTCTCAATCCTTTATTTACGCTGAATTCTGATGACTCTGTTTCCAACTTTGACCCTGTTCAAATTTCCTGTATACAATTTTTTTACGGCGTTAATATAAGTTATTTTAATTTTGCTGATTTTTCGATAGAGGAACACTGGCATAACCTTTCCGTGAATCTACGTAAATGAGATGGGTTTCTAGGTTACGTGCTAACCTTTTGTTTGTTACCTGTCTAGTACTGACGATATTATCTGCCTGCCTGCACCTACAACCGCTTTGATCTTGAGATTGATACGTGTCACGGTGGACTCTGCCTTGCCACATATGCGACCAATAGAGCTTAGGATAGTGTTTCATTCTGTTCGAGTACCTTTTTTTAAAGATATTGCTAATAATACATTTATTAAAATGCCCAGGTATTTGTTGTCCAAAAAAGACACAAGTTAAACAATTTACAGAGAATTTGAAAAGGAATTGCAGGTGCGGCTTTTATTATCTCTATAGGACTCGGAGATTTTCCATCTTTACATGAGTCGACTACTTTTTGAACTTATTCAGGTGTTATACGATTAACATATATAAACACAAAGAACTCTTTATACAAGAAATGAAATTGTTGCTGTAGTACATGACTTTCCGAGCAATTTTTATATAATTAAGGATCTGTGGTAAGAGTGAAGTAATTCTATTCGTGACTAGCAAACGAAGTTGAAATGTGTAGGATAACGATATTTTTAGTTATTTGTGAAATATGTGGTACATCTTGGTTGGGTATTGCTCCCAGCTTAACCAGTTTCTTTAACCGTGGTAATAATATTAACAAGTCATGTTGCATATATTGAAGTTCATCTCTTGTTTCATAGCGCGGACGTGTTTCGGAGCACATGACCTTTACTCACGACTGTCTTGCTGCGTTCTTTTGCTAATCTGTCTTCACAATAGCCTCTGTAACGAGTTTCCATTCATTTCTCCGGAGTAGTACTTGAACCCTTTTGTTCGAACTCCGTTAGCTCAGGAGAGATTAGAGTTAGGTTGGTGAAGCAGTGCTGCTACAAAACAAGCAGGTCAGCCGGAGATTAGAATTATTCTTTCGGAAAACGTTCAGACGAGATGCTTATCCAAACTGTGATGCGGTTGTTGAAGTACCCAAGACAGAAAACATGTAAAATGGAGACCATTGCACGTCACATTCCTTGAACAATGTCAAGGGAAGAGGTGAGAAATCTTCAAGGATGCAAAAATTCTGATTCATCATTCTTGGCAAGTTCGGACACGTTTCACGTTTGTTTCTAAAATCGTTAAAGCTATTGCGGGAGTTGCAACTTGGAAGATTTCGGCTGAAACTTTAGGTGTGACTGTAATACCACGTGTGGAGTAAAAGACGATTACTTATTGTTAAAAATGGTCTCACCATTTGACGGAATATAAAGTGCGAATGGAGTTGATCATCAATAAATCAACTGCAACTTCTTTGCATAAATAAACTAATTCTAACACATCATATACATACATTAATATTCTTTAGCTGATAGCGTTTTGAATCAAGAAATTTCCTCGTGGACTAGTGGAATAAGTGGCGAGTGGCGCATGAGTATGTCTGTGGCAGTGACATGGAAACCTGCAGCGATGTCCCGCGTGGTGGCATGTGGCATGGAGAGCAGATGCGCCAGTACAATGGTTTCTATGTTTGTCGAAGATGGCGCAGCTGCAGATTAGGCACGGGTTCCTTGATTCGCCACGCGGGCCCCGGACCTACAGGAATGTATTCGCCTCGCCTCGCAACGCCACGGACCAGCTGATCTCCCTCGTCCGTGAGAGAGAATCTGGGCTCGGATTCGTCACGCGCTCCAACGGAAGCTTTTCAAAACGCACCCCTGTACCATTTTTCGAGACGTCTGTATTTTGGGGATGTGAATAGAAGCGGTTATGGCAGGCACGGTGGTCTCGCAGTTACATTCCTCGCTCCTGAAACGTGAATCCGTGTTACAAGTCTGCCCAATTTTTTTTCCTCAGGGCGCATAACCTTGTAAGGGTTATACTGTATTATTCTACACCAGGTCAAAAGAAGCTAATATGAAATTACAGTGAAACTGTGTACCAGACGTCAGGGACGTCCATCGTTTGTGTGCGCGTGGTTTGATTCCTGCAGTGATTTCCTTCTAACACGTGGTTATACATTCAGGTGTAATGTGTAAATATTGCGTTCATAACTATTCTAATTAGTATTTAAACAAGTTACGTGCTGTGGTGCAGTGATCATCGCCATTTTCGCCGTTGAGTTCCAGATTCTGGATGAGCTTGGATGTTTGTGTCTACCGTAGTCAACGATAGGTATTGCATCAGACTCTAAGGAATCGACACACTGTCTACTGTCGTCGTCAAAATAGTAGAGCCCTGAATTTGACCTACGCTATTGTAAAAGGCTTCACTTTACGCAGAATTTAATGCCATTTTATGATACGTCAATGAAAATTTTTAAAACATTTTATAGATGCGTTTTGACGACAAAAAAAAATTAAAAAGACACGGTTTTCTTGTCTTTCTTTCATATAGCTCGACTTCAACAACTCATAGATTTCAAAATTCAAAATTTAGTAGGACAGTTCAAACCCTTCTAAATCTAAAGTTAACTTTAAATCATTTTTTCTTACTTTTTAAAAAAATTAATCAATTACTGGACCTCCACTACCTCTTGAACAGCGCATCGCTGAAGAGCGGGACAAAGCTTTTCTTGTAGCGGTTGAAATTAATAAATATAAAATATAACCTTCAGTGACATATCAAGGCTACAAAATTTGTACGATTTTTTTCAGGGAGAATGGAAAGGTTTATTGGGACGGGAGATTAAAGTAGGGTGGCACCCCTGCCCGCTGGCAAAATTTAAGAAACACAGATGATTTAAACTTTTCGGATGGGTTTGGAAGGATTTTAACTGTCTTATAATAAATTTGCAAAGCATTTAAAGCAATAATTTGAAATCTATGAGTTGTCAAAAAAAAGATAGAAAACCCCTGACATTTTTCAGTCTTTTCGCCAGAACGCATGTATAAAATATTTTATAAAAAAATTTCATTTACATGTCATAAAATTAAATTCTGCGTAAAATGAGACCGTTTACAATAACGTAAGTCATTCCGAATGGGCACAGTGAAGCTTCAAACTCAGGGCTCTACTATTTTGAAGACGACAGTAGTCTAAAATTTATAATGTGTCACGTAAGTCTTGACATTCTGGCCTTTAACTATATTCTTTTTTTTTCGAAACGTTTTTCCAAAATTAAATACATTATAAAATGTGAAAAAAGATTTTTGTACCACATTATCGATTTTCGGACACACTCTACTTTGCCTAATTATGTCACATTTATTAGTAATCCTCATGTTTTGAATATTATCCATTTCACGGTCCGGTTTTCTGCTGGTCCAAGAAAATACCAGTTATCGGTGTATAATAGATTGGTTTTTTTGTTCATACACACTGAACGAACTTGTCATCAACCAAATTTCCTTAAAAAAATAAAAGCCAATAAACGATGTCTGTTTACCGCATAATTAACTAAGTCGCTTAATGCCGTTTCTCTTTTAGAATAACTAGGTTATAAGAATAATAAATATTGTAGAATGTCGGGTGCGACAATCGGATCAACCATTTTTGCAGTTAAGTGCTTAAAGAACAAGGTTTTGACAACGGCGGTGTTATGTTACTCAGGCGTCAATTATTAAATAATTAATGTTTGCAAAGAGGCAAAATACTTGTTCAAAAAAATACTGCTTCGGGTTCTTTCATCTCTCGTGGAAATGATCTGTTGACAGTTTGTTTCACGAGAGGGACGGCAAATATCAGGAGATTGGTGCACTTCATTGCCTTGGCCAGTTCTGTTTTAGGACCATGTTATTAATTGCTTATTAGTAGCGCGATGATTTAACTGAGACGTAGTTAGAGGGTTAGACCCAATATTGGTCTATTTACCTTCACACATGTAATATAGCGATTATGAAAACATCAAACGTCGAAATTAATTGGCAACCAGGGGGACGTGGTCGAAACCCGAGCTCTAGCTTCGATAATTATTGCCTAAATTAGTTTCAGGAATTATAGTGATAGACACAAATTCTGCAGCAACACGATGCGATTTTATTGTTTTATGTGAAAAAAATATTCATTCAATAATAAATCAAAATATTATTCTATTTATGACGGGAAAGTGATGGAAGGGGAAATATGGCAATAATATTTATGGAAAGATGGGGAGAAAACATATTTCTCGTAAATAAAGTTAGTCGTTATTAAATGCAATAATGCGACTGACAGACTTTAAATGACTTTGACAACAGTTCGAGAATTATCGAATATAAACTTTCGTGTTACAATTGCAGGTTAACTTGGGATCGTTTTAAGCATTTAAGTTTCCTTTATTTATAATTTATAATGAATTATGGAAATTATTCGTGTAATGCAATAATTTTGTTGTTTTTGTTCTGGTAATAAGTTCTAAGACTCGTCTCATCCAACCCTTAATGCTAACCTATGCTGCGCAAGTCTTTTTATTTCTCCACAGCTACCAGATCCCACATAATCCCTAATCTACTTAGAGTATTCCATCCTTTTCTTCCCTCTTCCGTTTGCTTCCCTCTAATGTGAACCTTATAAGGCTCTCGTGTCTCAAAACGTGGCCTTATAATCTATCCCTTGAAGTTCCTCCATATTGTTCTCGCTTCCCCTATTCCTGGTTACTAACCCATCTGTTTTTCAGTAATCTCCTATAGCAACACATTTCGAAGGCTTCTATACTTTTCCTGTCTGTAACTCCTATTGTTTCGCACTCATATAATGCCACGCTCCATACCAACATTTTTAGTAATTATTTCCTAATATTCATACTTATATTAGACATAATTTCTTCCTTGCCTGTGTTATCTTACTCTAGTTATTACGCTGCCCAACTAGAAGAATTCCTTAACATCCTTCAAAATATCCCTTCCCTATCTAACACCCTTTGTTATTCCAATATTTCCCATACTACACTCCATTACTTAAATTTTCCCAGGATCACGTATCCCTAGTCTTCTTCCCACTCACCTAATACCACAATATAATCAGAAAAAAGTTCGGTTTTTATTTCTTCTCATTGCATTTTGATACCTTTTCCATATTCATTTTTAACTTTCTTCATCGCCTGTTCAATATATAAGTTAAAGAGCATGGGCGACAGACTTTCTTTTCTTGCCCTTCAATTCTAATTACTGCTGACTGCCATCCGTAAAGGTAACGATATTATAATTATGATATTATTTATTAATACTAACTGCTGCAGAGAGACTCATAACGGCAAAGGACTCACGTCCTTATTTCGTAAGGTGTTATTTCGAAGGTTGTACCAAAATATATTTAAATTAATTTATTATATTTTTAAAGAATGCTTCATTTTCAGAAATTTAACAGTCTCCAGACCGGGAAGTGAGTGAAAAATAAAAGCTCAGATTCCATCAAACGTGCGGAAATAATTAAAGTTTACAGACGAGAAAGACAGAGCCTGTTCAATATTTGGAATGTAAATTAACTGATATACATAAAGTCGACGCTTTTCATTAGGTTATGTAAATAAGTTTCATATTTATGCATTTTCTCATTAAAAGAAAACCATTAGAGGTGAGAAGCAAAACTAATCACGGTAAAGATATGCCAAGGCGTAAAAAAGTAATTGGAATTTGAGAAACTTTTACGAGACAGTCGAAAAATGGCGCAGGAATTACTCGCAGGTCGTACTAATTAAAGTGTGCGTAGTGATTGATGCCTGTGTCTGTGTCGGCTGTATCGGAGATGTGTAAGTAATATTAAGGAAGCATTGTGGCGCCCGGCTAATCTGACAGCGGCTCCGTGTCTTCTTCATTATCGGCTGGAGCTTCTATTAAGGCGAGCAACCGACTGGAAGACGCGATATCCAAAGTTCCCGGCTTCCGGGGACACGGAGGGGGAACTTCACAATGCTGCCTGATGAAAAGTTCCTTGTTAACACCGTGACAGTTGAGACACACAAAAGAACAATCTGCACCTTCGTCCTCTTTTTCATCATGTAGCCTATATACGCGGCAATTTGTCGTTTCCTTACCAGAGACCCTCAGTCAACATTCTTATTATATAGACCATAAAATCCTAATCCATTTAGGCAGCTGACCAAGAAGTTTCTCTCCCGACGTTCAATAAAGATTTTGTGCCCCATTACTTGAGACCAGATAATGTATATTCAAGTAGAATTTATCGCTCCTTTGATTATTCCTCTATTGAGCATCATTCAGTGTTGTATGGCATCTCTAATTGGGGAAACTGCTCCAGGAGTAAATAAATTTTTAAGATGCAAAAGAGTGCAATTAGAATACTTTCTAGCACGAATTCTAGATCGAGTTGCAAACCTTTCTTCAAAAGTTTGCAAATACTTACTTTACCAAGCGTATATATTTATGAAATATTAAAGTTTGTAAAGCGGAACACTAATTTGTTTCAAACAAATGGCGAGTTTCATGAATACGCGACTAGAAATCGTTCAGCTCTAAGGTCGGACAAGCATCGCCTTGCTCTACACCAGAAAAGTATTCACCGGGATAATTTTATACAACAGCCTTCCACCAGAGGTTAAAAATAGTACCTGCAAAAGCTTCGTGAAGTAGAGTAAAACTATTCTTTTAGATAGCGCGTTTTACTCGGTACAGGATTTTCTTAATCGTCCTTCTAGCATTTAAAATCAAGGTTCCTGCAAAAAGTGTTGAATGAGCTGCCTTGTAAAATAGCACATAAAATATCTTTCAAATTTCTATTCTGTTTTTTATGCTCTTTTGTTTGTTTCATGTATTGCCTGGAGCTACGACAGAGGGAAGGACAGTTTCCTGGTCCAAGCAGTTAAAACTCCGTTGCGTGTTCCTCAGTGTGTGCTTGTTTGTGTTTCCCAGTGCGTGTGTGACATCGTGTGTCCGTGTTGTGTTTATATTGACTTTTGTCTCTATACATTTTCTTTTATTAATTTATTTTAAGATTATTTGTCTTTAATTGTGTACTTTATTTTTTTTTCATTTTTAATGTATGACGTGTCCTATTTCCTCAATCGAGGATTAATGGAAACAACAATAAATCTAAATCTATATTTAGACAACGCATGGTTCACTAAGATAGCACCAACATATGCCACTCAACTATATTTCCGAAATGCTCCACAATTAATACTTTTAACCCCTTTATATTTATTTTAGTACAAATTACAGCTCCTTCAAGATACCTCAGTTTAACTCCTCTACAAACTAAGACTAAGTGAAAGGTTAAGGGACGTCGAGGAAACTACAGCTGAAAGAATCTACGCGGAAATAGAAAAAGCAATACATGAAGCTCCATATGAATGTGAATGAATGAATGAATGAATTGAATGAATGAATTTATTAATACTGCAATTGAGTAGCACTCGGTGGCAGTTACAAAAAATAAACTTAAAAAATAAAATATGTTACAAATAATAATTACACTAATATAATATAAATTAAATTAAATTCTAACAAAAAAGATAAAACGTACCCATTATTCATATATTGTTTATTTATTTTTATTAAAAATATTCGTAAGGACTGTGGAGTACAGTTGTGAAACGTGGACCATAGGAGTTGCAGAGAGGAAAAGAATAGCAGCTAAAGGAGAATGAGATGGGTGGATAGGGTAACTAACCAGGAAGTTCTAAGATTAATAGGGAAAATAGAAAAATTTCATACATTTTATTAGCATTATTTAACTGTAAATTGCTTGTATTGTCAATTTACTATTGAAAGTATTAAGACAGAAATTAAAAAAATTAAAGAACACTGGGTTTTAAATCAGTCGCGCTTTTTAATGAAAAGAAAAATTTTATTGTATTTATTTGGATTGCAAAATATTAGAGATTTATATATTAAACAATTTTATATACATAAATTTATTTATTTAGATTTGTCAACATGAAAGTAAGTACAACAGATAAAGGTTTTTAAAACAAAGAATAACAAAAATTGCTTTTTTATAACAATTCTGAGAAACTTCTTAATCCAAATTTAAAAAAAATTGGGTTTCATTAAAATTTGGACTGATCTAAAACCAAGGAGTATTTTTCGTTCATATAATACTGAAAGACCCATGTAATCAGTAGATAGAATAATCGATTCCCGTGTTTTCATCTGAATTGTTAGTCACTCGCAGTTGCTTTGCTTCGGTACGGGTATATATAATACCACTGAGAATTCGGTGAACATATATATTATTGTCACAGTAATATATGAGATCGCATCTGATCTAGATAATAAACTAACATTTTTGAATTCAAGTAATAATAATAAACATAGAACTCTCAATACGCACTGTATTGAGTGTTTTCTCGCATTGCCCCAACTCCCCCTCGCCCCTAATTTCCATGTCCTCCCTCATTTGTCTTATTTTCCTAAGCTTTTAGCGATCGTGGCTCTTTCCGGAAGGTCAAGCAACTTTCCGCGAAGCACTCCAGGAAGCTTCATTTTGTTTTGACACCTGTCCTATCCTCTTTTATATGTTCGTATATACACAATCATAGTAAAACTGTTTCAATGATAGGACTGTATATTTTGTAGTTTTGTTCATCAACAAATCTGAAAAAAATTGCACCTCTTTTGAATGTGTTACAGTTCCGAAGGTCAACCATGTCAGTTCCAAATTGGCTGAACAAAGAATTCATCCAGAAGTGTCTCTGTAGCTCAAAGTGCGACTCACAACTCTCCGTTGTTAATTTTGAATTTGAATTTATTAATACTGCAATTGAGTAGCACTCGGTGGCAGTTACGAAAAATAAACTTAAAAATAAAATATTGTATAGATAATAATTACACTAATATAATATAAATTAAATTAAATTCTAACAAAAAAGATAAAAAGTACCCATTATTCATATATTGTTTCGTCGCAATACACTACACTTGCACTTCACTACACTTCCTAATTCTTCCCTGAAACACGTTGCTATTGGCAGGGAATGTTTCGAAGACTTCTGCAGGTAAATTGTTCCAATCCCTTACAGTCCGATTTAAAAATGAAAATTTCCCAACGTCAGTTTTAAAGCTACACTGCCCAATTTTACAATGATGATCCCCTCTATTGAAATAATTTACTTCTAAAAACTTTGATGCAATATCTTCCCAGGATTGTTGGCCTGTATTAAACATTTCATGTATGGGAATTATAGAAAAGTAGATCCTCAGAAACAAAATATATTGGTTGAATTGCGATATAGAAATGGAAGTTCGGGAAAGGAAGAGAGACTATGAGAAATAGCTACTAATTTACGACCCAGAAGTCCGAAAATATTATGTGAGGATAAGTAAGGGATGTAAAGAAAGGCATCATTAACGCAAAAAAAAATGAAACGTGGAAAAAATTGCGAGGAAATTAAAAGTTACATGGGCAACACAAAGTCAAGAGAAGCATGAAAACTTCAGATCAAATGAAAATAATAGGTTAAATCTGTAACTCATGCTACTAAATAAATGGAAAGATTACTATGAAAAATTGTTGCACGAAGATAGAGTGAAATTTAAAGATGAGAATGTGTGGTTAATAAATGTCCCGGACAACCAAGAAATCAAAAAGTAGTCAAGTCATGTAACAATGGAAAAGCTCCGCGTCCTATAGAGCTAATAAAAGCCGGATGTGCAATTCTTTTTAAAATTCTCTGTAAATTTTTTGACTTGTGTCTTTTTGGACAACAAATACCTGAGCATTTTAAGAAAGATATTATTAGCAATATCTTTAAAAAAAGGTGCTCAAACAGAATGTACCAACTACCGGGAAATCACTGTCCCAAGCTCTATTGGCCGCAAGACATAGTCCAACATGAGATGTATCAATCTCAAGATCAAAGCGGCAGGTCATGCATCCATAATATCGTCAGTACTAGACAGGTAACAAACAAAAGGTTAGCACGTAACCTAGGAACCCATCTCATTTACGTAGATTTACGGGAAGAATATGACAGTGTTCCTCTATCGAAAAATCAGCAAATTAAAAGAACTTATATTAACGCCATAAAAAATTGTATACAGGAAATTTGAACAGGGTCAAAGTTGGAAACATAGAGTCATCAGAATTCCACGTGAATAAAGGATTGAGGCAAGTTTCCTGTATGGCACCAACGCTTTTTAACATGATGCACTCAAAAACTGGAGAAATAAATGTTACACCATGGGAATACCCATAAATGGTGAAACCCTGTATACTTTGAATTTTTCTGATGATTAGGTTATACTTTCCGAAGATGAAGATGATACATACTACAAACTAAGACAATTGAATGAGGAATACAAATAAATTTTGATAAAACCGAGCATATAGTAGTTGGTGGGACCGGAAGAGATTTAGAAGTGGAACACGGAAGTGTAGTAAAGTGCTGCACCAGGTAAAAATATTTCTAGTAATGGAGGAAGCGAGGAGGAAATTAAGCAGAGAATAGCGAAAGGAATAGTTGCAACAAGACAGTTGCACTCAATTATATGGAATAAAATAAGGTGAAAAGGAGAATCTACAAAACGATAGTGGAGAGTATTGCACTATATGGTTCTGAGGTTTGGGAAATAACTAAGAAAAATGAAGGAAAGTTAAGAGCGATGGAAATGGATTTCTGGAGATGCAGCTGTGATGTCACAAGAACAGAAAGGCTAAGAAATGAATACATTCGGGAAGAAATGGGGGGTTACATCGGTAAATACCTTATACACAATAGAAGGCAAGAGGTTGAATTGGTATGGAGATTTGAGACGAATGCCAGAGGAACGGTGGCTATTAAGAATATTTCACTGGCAACCCCCCAAAACGAAAGGAAAACCGAAACTTATATGGAATGAAGGAGTGATGCAGAACAGATATATGCGAGATGAAGATTGGAAAGATAAAAGGAGGTGGAAGTTTGGATGCGAGACACGCCGCATTTATAAATACATATATAATATATTTAGGTATTGATTATACTAATGTGGCATATTATTTCGTAGATATTTCTTTAAAACTTGAAGACGTCGTGGAGAACGCGAAAAAATGCCTTCGGAAAAAAATTAAAGTTTCTGCAAGGTCACATTTTGGCTTTTAAGCATCGATCATAAATACCATGTCACTGAAAAATTAATTTTTATAAATGGTTACTTAAGCTCCATTTTGCATCGTGTGTAGGTAGATTCAAATACCTCAAGTAATTGGATCATATCATCGACGAATCGATAGTTGAAAAGGATAGCAGAGGTTGCACCGGAGTTTCTTCCTATCAGAGAGATTGTATTCTGCCTAGTTGAAATTTCTGCACACAACGTGCGCTGATAACTACGTTTTTACGCGTCGAAATTTCCTTCGTAGCATTTTGGACGAAAGCATTCACGGGCATAGGGCTATAATTAGTGGATCTCTCTTTTTTTAAATAATACCGACTTGTAAAATATAAATTATGCTATTTGATTAATTACCTCTGTTCATCGTCATCTTGTTAGGAAGTTGAAGAATCATTCATTAAAATGTTTTCTAGTAAAATGTATTATCATAATTTATAAATGTTACTCAGCTATGAGCCTGACATTTCCACATCGATATGACTACTTTATCGTCATTAAGTGTTTCAGGGAGAACTTTTACAGTAACGACATTCCATATTAAGCTTTAAAGAATCTCCATTTTATCTTCAGTTTTTAATGTACGGAATATTACGCTCTTATAGTGCCAGATTTTTTTATTTCTGCAAAAATAAACCAGTTGTTCAGTTTAATTTTACTTTTACATCACTTTTACATTAAGGGAGTACTTACATGAGAAACAACTTCATTACTTTCACTTAACCAATATTCGGCCGAAATACACAGTAAAATCATTTTCTCAGCCTAACATAAACTAAAGTATTTAAAAGTGAATATTATAAAATTAAATTTCCTGTCTTCAAGACACAATTTCTTAAACACGTTTCGACTTGGAGCGTTTGAGAGAATATATTTATAAATATATCACTTTAAGTTTAAGTACCGGCGCAGACTTAGGAAGTTTTAACAGGGCAGATGCGAACAGCACAAAGTTTCTTAATTTTGAGTGAGGCCGCTGCACTGACCTTCGGTGCTCGAAAGCCCATCCAATGAAGCGCTCTCCAGAATTTCCAGGCAACTACTGCAGATCCCTCAGGACTTCGTTAGCCGTTGTCTACCTCTCCTGTTGGTTTCGAAACCCTCGACGCAAAGATAACTGCACAATGTTCTGCAGCTGCCGCAGTCTGCTCATAAAAAAAGCGATACGTAAATAATTTACATCCAATACAGACAATTATTTTTTTGCACTCGTCATTGCAGTAGTTCCAAAATAGTATTTGCGAGTTTTTCAGAACAGTGATCAAATACTCGTTGCACTGTTAATGTTAAGTAACAAGTTAAATTGTATCAAAAATGAAATTAATTTATTTAAAAAATATTCCAAATTATAAGAAGTTAGAAACACTGAAAAGTTAATTGCTTATTTTGTATAAAAAAGCGACGTGAAATATTTTAAAATTGTATTTTTATGTTTTTTTTCTGTAAATTATCTATGCTCTTTTAGTTTATCCCCAAATTATCTTTGTACTTAAATTTTATCAACAAACTACCATCGGGCAAATGCCCACCTGTAGTAATAATAAATACAATAAAATAATTTAAAATTACGCAACAAATTATTTAATACTTTACTTTAATTTTTCAAAGTGACAGCCACAATTTTAATGAAAAATATTAACTCTTTCCCAGGTTTCTAAATGAATCCCATTTTAAAATTGCTAAAAGAATTTAAATCGAATTATATTTGCTTACATTATCTCCCCATTCCTGTGGAATATTTTCCGGTGATTGGCACCTTAGGAAAGATAGACTGTGGCAGTCCCTGCTACGATTTTCTTCCTATCCGTTTTCCTTCTTTCAACTACGGGACATAGCTTTTTCCTCCGCTTATTCTCGGTTTTACACTGTTCAAAAACAATGCTAACATATCAAAATGGCCCCAAATGTCACCTCTAAGCCTTATTCTCTTGCTTTATATATATCGTTCCCGCACCTGTGAAAACATCGTCTCCTTTGCCTACGTGGTCTAGGTAGTAGATATTTTTTTCTATCGGCTTAAAGAGTGTTATGTAACAATTAATGTTATGATTGTTACAACTATGACACGGAAAAGAGGGCACTGACGTCTGCTAAACGGAGACTATTACGCCTACCGCTAAGTAGAACGCTGACGCGATTGCATAAAATTTTTCCGTGGCCTTCTTGTTTTTAGGTTAAGAGCCGATTTAAAACGTCGGTAAATGAGCCCATAGAGGCAGTTCTTGAATTGCCTTTTGACATCAGGCTGATCTATTCATTTACTCAGTCTTTGTCCTTCTGTTATTGTTATTGGAAGACTGAACAATAATAATAAACCTTCTTTTCTACTGCATTGGTAGGCAGGTCTGCAGCCAACACGCCTCGCTGTTTTGAAGGTTGGACTTAGCTCCAATCCGATCTCAATCCACGAAGAAATCTATCCTATTTCCTATCTTATCGTCAATCCTGGACAACTGTTATTTCCGGAAGTCAACCTTGATTCACTCTCCCCTTTTCTTATAATGTACGCCGTCCCCACAAGCTACCAAATCTCTACAGAGTGACTGCAGAAAGACTATCATCAGAACAACGGTAACCAAGTCATCATTTCGTGGTAGCTTTGGGTGAAACTCTACTACTACGACGGCAACAACATTATAAGAGAAATCCGCAACTTTGTTATTTTGTAATGTCTGGATAATTTCCGATTGTGGGTGCTTTTTCATCTCATTTTGAGTTTAATTTGTAATTTCCGTCGGCGAAATAATAAATTTGACAAATTTTAATGAAAACTTAATTGCTCGAAACACATTACAATTTTTTTAATTGTGCGTTTAAGTAATCCGAAAGATTTAAGTGACTTGGCTATCATCCCACAGATAGTCGATTGATTCTGTTGAAAAATAAATTCCGAACAAGAACGTTTCTGATGCCCTGGAACGAATACGAGTTTAGTAGCCATATTATTTGAAAAAGAAGCAAACATTACACACTGTAAAGTGAGTCATTTCCATATGTTGGACGGGCATTAAGACATACAAATAGTTCCATCATTAGCGGCGGCAAACTGTATTGTAGTCTTGGGGCCAACAGCTTTAGCTCAGCCACTGTATAATAACCACATAACCGTTCCCCGTGATCATAAAATTTCATTGCAAAATACAGCATAGGCTTTAGCTGGAACATGATGCATTAACATTGCCGGCCAGGCAATCTGTATCTCTGTTTACACTGCATCAGAAAATGAAATGGAGCGCGCGCGCTTTGTTTTTGTGAGGAATTCCTCGAGCGAACACGATTGAAACCGAGCTGCAGCAAGAAAATTACCAAACAAATTGCTCTCAAGCCTCGTTTAATTAATACCTTTACGTCTACTGGTGCGAACATCAAACGATTTCATGTACGAGTATGGCTTCCCCGTGAATTACAACTGATACGCCACTCCGGTCTTCTCGTGGAAGCGGTGAGCACATCAAAAATCAAATTATATCGTCCTTTAGTCTTCCCAGGCAGCAAGACCTAATTTGCTAAGATTAAATCTTGACATAACGCGTAACGCTGGAAATTGCGTAATCGCTCACTGAGGCGGTGAAAGATGTGGGCTTCAAGGGAACGCATCCCTCAGAAAGGATTCTACTTGGGATATAATAAAAGTGATGCCATCTAAACCAATGTTGCCGGAACACTCGTGTTCTGCGGGAAGTCGACAAGTGTCGTTGAAGAGATACAATCATTTTAAATCTTACCAAAAATTAAAACATTCTTCAAATATTGAAGTTCCTAGACGAACCTGGAGCAGTAGATTTGGAAGCGGTTGAATTAATTCAAGATATTAGGCCTTTAAACATGTCAACTAATTGCCGACTATTTCAGAGGTGCCACCCTACTTTACCCTCCCGCTCCAATAAACCTTTTCCTTTCTCCCTCTACTAAATAAAAAATCGTACAAAATGTTGTAGCGTTGCTTCATCAATATAGCTTATGTTTTATATTTATGACATTTAACCGCTACAAAAAAAGCTTTTTCCCACTCGCCAGCGATGCGCTGTCGAAGAGCTAGTCGAGGTCCTCTAATTAAATAATATAAAAAATTAAGAAACGCAGATACCCTTTGCAGTTTGATTTGGAAGGGTTTGCACTGTCTTCTGTTAAATTTTCAGACCATTTTAAGCAATAGTTTGAAATCTATGAGTTTTCAAAGTCGAGCTATATAAAAGAAAGACAAAGAACCCTAACTTTTTTGAGTTTTTCGCCAAAACGCATCTGTAAAATGATTTTTTTATTTACATATCATAAAATTATGTGTAAAATAAGACCTTTCACAATAACGTAGGTCAATCCTAATGGGCACAGTGAGATTTCAAACTGAGGGCTGTACTATTTTGACGACGACAGTAGTATCTTGCTTTTCGCCCCTATTTTCTTGGTTATATTTTTTAGGTGGACTGCATGCGAAGTATTCATACCCTCATTAAGCTTCAAAACCCTTGTAAATATTTGTTTATTCAAATTATTCTAACCGTAATTGTTTGGAATTCGCTATCTAATGGCAGTAGCGTTTATGTATGACCAATTTTTATCTTGAGTATTCCATTATCTGCGTTTTATACATTGTGAAATGAAATTATACGTGGATTATTTGAAAGATGTATTTGTTGTGGCTGATAGTGTACTAGAGTAGCGTCCTGTGTCGATTGAACTCTGGGAAAAGAAAAACGCCTCATTACTTCTAAGTCGATTGATCAACAGGGGACGGTTTTTCTCCAGTGATTGTTGGAAAGAAATAATACTATCCTTGGAGACGGATAAGGTATGACAGGACAGTCAGAAATGGCACAAAACGTACATAATTAATCAGACAGGAATAATTAGAAGTCCGCCAAACAGATAACCATTCAACTCCACCAGGGAAAAGGTGGTTGAATACACTAATGTTTACCAAAGATGCTGACATAGAAGCACCATAAACCATATCTGTTCAAACGCATTCTCGCCACATTTAAAGTTTACGCAAACTGGACAAAATACACAGTCGCAAATCCTAAGTAGACTATTCTTAAATCTCTTCCTATGAAGTTCATTTATAGTCATTCAATACTGTTCATGTTCAGCAGTCTCCTATAAGTATTATAGGTTATACTTAATTATTGTATTGATCAACTTTCTGCTATAATAACTACTTCTATTGATCATCTCAAATATATTTATCAGTACCCAACGTATAACACAGGACGTACTGATAAATAATGTATACAATTTTTCTACGAATAATATTTAGAGATATTTCTAATGCTGTGTATATAATGGCACCTGAATTGTATTGCACTTCATCTGAACATTTTATTATTACATTAAATTATCTAAATACGTCACCGAAAACGCTTAGTTGCGATTATCCTTCCCTGCACACAAGGACGTTGTTTTCCCTTATCTCAAATGGGAACTAAGGCTTTCTGCTGCGGAAAAATGCAGTAATTAAGATAAGATGGTCACAAATGTAGTGGTCTTCTCCCTGAGTGTTGTTCCTTAAGCGAAGTAAACCATTAGAAACAACACACAAGCCTATTAAATCCTTATATTTATTTACCTGACATGTAATCAACTGTTATGGAACAAATTTTTATTCCAACTATCAAGTGACTTCATGTTCGTATTTTCATACAATAGTGTTAGACGCATAATTAAGTATAACACGCAATGAAAATCAATGAGTTTAGAAGTACGTGTGTAAATTTGAGAAAAAAATCATCTCGTTTTGTAGAAATAATATGAATTAGTGTCATTGTGATCGAATAGATTTATTGCTGCAATGAAGAATGGAAAGTAGAAAATTAAAATATATATTTTCAATTATTTTTCAAATATAATTCCTGATATATTATCCCTGCGTCATTTTATGAGCTGTTAAGCGCAGCACTCCAATTTTTATTTCATGTCATTCCTTTGCATTCATTTTTTACTTCTGCTTAAATTTGTCCTTCCTTACTTTCCTGTACAGTAATGTATCGAAACAATCATGCGCGTAAATTGTTTACATAATACTATAATTATATTATAAATTTATTTATCATATATTACAAATTGGAATTTATTTTATATTTAAATATTTAATTAAGATATTTAATCTATATCCCATATAGAATTATTGTGTGAGCTTTAGTTTTGATTATAAGTATTTATTAATAAATGTGTATATGTATGCTACGGAAATAAAGGAGCTTATTTATCCTTATACTAAAAAGTATATTTATATATTATGTTATATATGTATTTATTATATATTACAGATTGGAATTTATTTTATATTAAAAAATTTATTTAATATATTTATATGGTTCTATTTTGGGATGAAAATTTTTGTCCGTCCGTGTTTCAGTTTTATAATTTATTTATAAAATGTAATGAGTAAATTCTGTTATTCTAATAGTACCGAGCTACTTGAGAGAAATTTCATACAAGTTCTTCGAGTTTGGAGTTTGGTACGAATTTTCAGTTTGCGACGTACAAAATTGTGGTGTGAAATTGTATTATAATGATGTATTAAGTTTAAAATATAACGATAATGTTGAGGTATGCAAACTATATATTGTTTAAGTAATGTTGTATAATTGTATGTGTGTGACTGATGGTTTAATAAATAGTTGCAGGTGATGATGACGAAAGTCGAAATCTACTGCAGATAACTGTAATGTTGGAGTTATTGGCTTATTGAAGTCTGTTTTAGATTTTACAGGTAAATCCATACCATGCTTTCTTGTCGTGTATAAGCTTTAAATAATATATCCGTTTCTCTATTCCTCCTTTATTCCAATAATTCCCACCTAAGTAGTCGCAAAATAAATTTCCATGCCAGGAATCAAACACGGACCTTGTGGGTTTTTCCCTGTTTCAGCGTCTAATCCAAGAAAAATTATTTCTTCAATTAATGTAACAACTAAAATTACTTTCAAATTATCTCCGGCAGCTCCGTAAATAACAAGGAGATTAATAACTAATTTTTGGACGAATGAAATATAATTTTTAAATTTTTTCAGTCATTTGGCAGAACTTTTTGTTTATGACAGATTACTTTACTTGTTAAAGATAGAAGAAAAATAAAAACCCGGTGTCTGGTTTAATGTCGTTAATTCGCAAAATAAGAATAAAATGTGCACAACCACTTGTATAAATAATTTACAGATAATAATAATTATTTATATATTTTTAGCCATTTTGATAAATTATTTAGAAGGTCTAATTACCTCAAATTTTTTCATTGTTAAAAATGTGATGGTGTTGAACTTGTATACTATTTGAAGGATCAACAAAAAACATCTTTTAGTATATTGTCACTGTTTCGACGTATTCTCCATTGAATGCTAAAATATAAAATAAAAAAATTCTCTGCGCAAGTAAAATTTAGACTGCATATAGGTTGTTACATTTTATAGATCTCGTGTGGACCAGGGAAAGTGTTTTTACGGCAACCGAATTCGGCGCTTTGTGAAATCATTAGCAAAGCGCCACTCCCACGCCGCAAACAGCGTCGGAAGCAGCCTCCGGCCCTAATTGATCTCCGGAGATTTAAATTCGAACTTTGGACAGAGTTGCGAACTTGGGCCACGTGAGGCCACCACAACTCGAAAGTTTGCCACGACTTCATTTATAAAACTAGCAAGTGGGGACGCATTTAAGCGATCATGGGATACAGCGCATCTGTTTGCTTCAGGGGGGAGGGGAAAGGGGGGCAGCGATATAGTCAAAAATACCTCTAAAGGGGAAAATCTCGTTCCTTGCGACCACGGAGAACAACACATCAGAAATCTAACAATACCTCATTATTTAAGTCCCAAAATTTAAATATGCAATATAGAGAATATTTTTTAGTTAAAAACAAAATAACTCTCGGACAGCAGCCTATTTGGAGAAACAACATTAAATATCCTAATAATTAGTTCACGTGAGATTATTTTTAAATTGAGAAGAAATATAACCGAGAAAAAGTGAAATCAATTTCGAAAATAGAATAAAAATTTTGAAAACGGCTTGTAGGCAAATCGTCGCTATTTTGTTAATGTGTTTGCTAAGCTTAAACAAAAACCTCAAATTCCCTTAGCGGTAAAAGGAAATAACAATAAAAAACTCAGTTTCCCATCATCAATACATAACATTTGATTTTTCAAATAATCCTCTATTGCGGAAATTGAAACAATAAATAAAATCACATATCAATCGATTGCATATATTAACTAATAAAATACATGCATTATAACATATGAATTAAATTTATGTCAAAATAGAGTTACTTGAAAATTAAATTAATATATACAGAACTTCACAACGTTTCCTCGCGTTCCGTGGACTTTATGAGGTAATTTTGTAATGAATTAATTTAATTTTAAGGCAACTATACTTCCTATATTTGCTCATAAATTTAATTTTAATAGTATACATATAATTCAAAAACTAAAATATGTAGAAAAACGTGAACTTAATTGAAAAAATCTGGAATATATTTTTTTGTAATATATATAATTTCCTGTGCAATAAATACATCTCGGTGACAAACTGAGAAACAAATATGTGAACAACTGTGTAAAAAAATAGAAACACCAAAATACACACAACTTTAATTTAGGTGAAAAGAATTATTCACTTCCCGTGACTAGTCTATTTATTGTCGTCCTCAAAATAGTAGAACCCTGGGTTTGAAGCCTCCCTGTGCCCATTACGAATGACCTACGTTAGATTAAAGGAAAACAACCAGGAAAAGCGGTGGAGAATCGTCGGAGCCAGACCAAGGGGCAGGGTTGCCATCCTACTTTACCCTCCCGCCCCGATAAACCTTTCTCCCACCAAGTTTTTAGGGTTGCTACATCAATGAGACTTCTATATTATATTTATGACTTTCAACCTGTACAAGAAAAACTTTGTCCCACTCTTCTGCGATGCACTGTTCAAAGGTTAGTAGAGGTTCGCTAATTTGTTAATTTAAAAAATGTAACACACAGATAATTGAAAATTTGCGGGTAGGTTTGGAAGAGTATGCACTGTCTTTTGTTAAATTTTCAAACAATTTAAAGCAACAGCTGAGTTTTCAACGTCGAGCTATATGAAAGAAAGACAAAAAGCCCTGACTGTATTCAGTATTTTGGCCAAAGCGCACGTATCAAATACTTTTATTATTTTTATTTACATATATAAATTCTGCGTGAAATGAGACCTTTTACACTAACGTAGGTTAATCCAAATGGGCACAGTGAGGCTTCAAACTGTGGACTCTAGTATTCTGAGGACGATAGTAGTGTCTGAAACACAAGAAATGCTGGTTAAAAAGCCGAGTAGGGCTCGAAGTAGGAGTTCCCGTGTCGTTTGCGATGTAATTGCACGTGAAAGAACTCACGGGAAGGAACTCAACTCCTACTGTTGGTAATAGTCTCGTGGTAATTACAACCAGGGGAAACAACCGACAACGTTTGTCTTCAACTGTAATTAAGCTTACACACCCCGGTTGAAAAGCCCGAAAATTCCCCGATATCAATTTTAAGCCTACCTTTCCTAGTTGAAAGCCTACTTATCTAAATAGTTTTCGTGAAACGTTAGGAAACAGTTCTATTTGAGCTTTCCCTCCCCTAGCAGACGGGGAAAGACAGACGGATTCCAAGCTTCGTTCGTATTGTTCGGAGGCTTTTCCTTTGCCCTCCTTCCTCCATCAAAGACGGAACGGAGAATCCTTTGAGGCGGACACGCATCATCTGCTAACAGTTGCCGGCAAATCTCCACTGTCGGACAATTTATGCTTCGTTGAGGAGCAATTAAGACGACAAGAGTTCCGCCTCTCTTAGTTACATTCTTTTAAACGCCTTCCAATAGTACCATTTTTATAAATCGCTCGATTGAAAAGCTGGTAAAGGTTGCTAATTCTGAAGAAGAGCGGGATGTTCCCCTCTCGGAAATTTCAGACGAGTTAAAATGCTTTTGATGAATGTTAATAGATCAATTATCCTGAAAGGGGGCGCATTACATCTCTCTTAACCAAAAGAAATTGAGATGTGATTGATAGAAGCGTCGAGTTTTAATAAGGAAGGAAATTGTTGGCTAAAGAAAGAACTCCTGGAGCTGAGGTACGAATTCCGTAAAAGACATTCCGCGGGAATCGTAACGATTCTACTATCTATATAAGTACTTTATTTGCTTTATTTACCAAGCGTATATATTTATGAAATATTAAAGTTTGAAAAGAGGAACACTAATTTGTTTCAAACAAATGGCGAGTTTCATGAGTACGTGACTAGAAATCGTTCAGCTCTAAGGTCGGACAAGCATCGCCTTGCTCTACACCAGAAAAGTATTCACAGTACCGGGATAATTTTATACAACAGCCTTCCGCCACAGGTTAAAAATAGTACCTACAAAAGCTTCGTGAAGCAGAGTACAACTATTCTTCTAAATGGCGCGTTTTACTCGGCACAGGATTTTCTTGATTGTCCTTCTAGCATTTAAATCAAGGTTCCTGCAAAAAGTGTTCAATGAACTGCCTTATAAAATAGCACATCACATATCTTTAAAATTAATATTGAGTTTTTTCTGCTCTTTTGTTTGTTTCAGGTATTGCCTGGAGCTACGACAGAGGGAAGGACAGTTTCCTGGTCCAAGTAGTTAAAACTCCATTGCGTGTTCCTCAGTGTGTGCTTATTTGTGTTTCCCAGTGTGTGTCCGTGTTGTGTTTATATTGACTTTTGTCTATACACACTTTCTTTTGCTAATTTATTTTAAGTTTATTTGTCTTTAATTATGTACTTTATTTGGTTCATTTTTAATTTTTAATGTATGACGTATCCTATTTCCTCAATCGAGGATTAATGGAAACAACAATAAATCTAAATCTAGTATATTTCAAGAGACCTTTACACTATATTTCCCATTAATTCACACTTTATTTTATATATAAATATAGTAAAAATTATTATTTTTGGAAAAAATAGTTTGACACATTTAAAGCATACCCTATTGGACCAGGGTCTGCATATACAGTTCGGGACACAATGCTTCTTATGGAGCCGCCATCTTGGGATCGTTATCGTGTCGTCTGCTGTGTAGCATCATATTGGCGTACTAAGACAACATTGCACTTTTCTTCGATTAGACCGGTTTATTCTGTATTATAGATCACAAGAACTTCGGACACTATTTTAGAAAGTTTTACGAAGAACTGAAACATGACAAGCCATCGAAATAAGCCTCCAACACTGACACATAAACAATTGTTTTTTGCAGTCGCTGAAGTCTGGCATGCAAACAAATGTGTTAGAAGTGCTCATGACTTCAGTTTCTTTCTTTCGTCAGTAGGTGGCAGAGTAAGTCACTAAGGTTTGGCCGCGTTCGTTTATACGTAGTTAAAAGTTGAAAACGAGTTAACTCGATCGCAGCACAGCGGCCGTGTTTTTCTGCCATCGAGTATGCTCGATTAGGCAGGTTAAGGACGAAGAGAACGAATATTTATAAAAAAAAATAGTTTCGTTAAAGGTGAGAGCGCAAAGGGATTACAAATGTGTGGAAGGAATTGAACCAAAAAAAGGAAAAGAAAATGACGCAAAGTTGTAGTCACGGTCACGGCCAGTTGGTTAAAAGTCAACGTGATTAATGTAATATGTTATTTTTGTGATTTTTGTGAAATGTAACGTATATACCCTCGAATCTGTCGTGTTTGCCGAAGTTTGAGCTAAACTGCTGTTGTAGGGAAACGTAGGTAAACAGCAGCCGTTCCGACATCATTGAAGAGCTGTGTATCTATACATACTTCATTTCATTTAAAAAAAGAGGTATAATTATAAACGAAAAAGTAAATTTGTTGGTTCCTGATGAAGGAGGCACACGGCTAGTAATTGCATGGGGCGACGCAACGCGACGTAGGCAGATCAATGCATGGACCGACAGATGAATCACTTCTCACAGCGGTCAATGCGCTGCTTGGGTCACTCTTCGCCCAGGTACGTCCTCTCTTCCTTCACACAACTTCAAATTAACTTTAAATTAATCAACATAGTAAACTTCTTCAGTGCACCCACTCATCGCCGAGCCAAAGTATTGAAAATATCCTCTACAAGTGCAGTCGATTTCACGATTTCAGTAAACCACTCGTCTGTGTCGAATGTTTTCCGCGCGTGTTATTTCCATACATTAGTCATATTTCTTTACTCATCAATCACGAAATGTGATTTCTTCAAATGTTTCCGTATTTTATGCATTTGTGCGCTCATAACATGCCACATACTCCAGCTAGGAACTGCATCGCAATTAACCTGGACGAATATTTACTGAATTAAAATGAAATAGATAAGCTTTATTTTTTACTGCATTGTATTTATTATTACTATTGCCCGGTGGCAGTTTCTTGATAAAATTAAAGTAGAAAGATAAATAGATGATAAACTAAAAGAACAAAGATAAATTATAGAAAAAAAATTAAAACTACAATTTTAAAATATTTCAGGTCCTTTCTTTACAAAATAAGCACCTTCAGTGTTTGTAATTAATTTTTGAAAACAGTTGTATTCTTAGGGAAAGACTCTAGTAGCCTTGCATTCCAGTCCCTTATCGCCCTGTTTACGAAGGAATATTTTCCCACGTCCGTTCTTCGGTCCCTTTCCTTTATTTTGTAATTATGGTCGTTTTTAGAGAAAAAATTTAGGTATCGTTAGGCACTCCCTTATTTTTGGCCAGGCTGTGTAAGCTTTGTAGTTCCCCAAGTCTAACCTCTTTCCTCCTATCACCGAGTGGTTCTCATTTAGTTTCGCCCCCACACAAAAACCCCATCCCGTTTCTGAATTTTATCCAGGGCATTGATGTGCCCCGTATTCTATCATAGTGCCTTGTACTTTTCTTCAATATCCTGTTTATGAAGTGTAACGACTTCCATCATCCATTTTCGTATTACCTCCAGTTTAATTTATTACTAAAAGTTACACCTAGATATTTACAAGTTTCTACGAGAGGCACTTTTTCGTTTCCTATTTTATAGTCCCCGGTGATGACGATTTTCGTTTTACTAAAAATAATTGTTTTACTCTTGGGTGGAATTATTCTCCTCTTATTAATTTCTGTTCATTGATATATCTTATCTATATCTGCTTGAAGAACAATTTCATCATCTATATTCTCTATAATTTTTTTAAATTATGCAGTCCTCCGTGAACAATTTAATTTTAGAATAAACTCCCGTCATCCACAAAAGCCAATTGGCCCAATTACACTTCCCTGCGGTACACCGGATATAATTTCTATAGGATCGGATAGTTCATTTACCCGGACTCTAAGTACGAGATTGTTCAAAAATTCCCTCGTGTTTACATCTGCATTGTCGTTTTTACGCTGATTACTGTAGGTAGTCATTGAGCTTAAATAAATGCATTTAATCAATTTTTTTTCGAGATTAAAATAAAGATTTTTTTTTCAAACTGTGTGTGTGGGCAGAACGTGAAGTTCAGAGCGAAATAAATTTTCGAGAATTAATGCAGTCCGGTGAGTTCCCCAGATGGAAAAATCGGCTGCATTCCATCGAAACAGTTACTTATTACCGCTACACACGCTCCGTCTCACCTTTATTCTCGCCGTGTTCCCACTTGGAGAGATTAAAATCCAGACTTCCAGTCACCATCTGAAAAATAATATCTCCGATCGCGAACAATACTTACGTTACAATTGTTTTTCACAAATACTGGACGGACGTGTTGGCAGACGGATTTGGGGCCGAAGGGAGAATTGTGATTGGAGGAAAGGATTAGAAGTAAAAGCTTTGAGCGTCACGTGAAATCGACTGAAGACAATATATAAAAAAAAACTGCAGAGAAGCAGAAACACGATGAATGTATCGAGGTTCCAGAGGAGTTTTGGAAAGTGCATCAGCGCTGACTTCTCCTTCTGCGTTTTCTTCCCCACCCCTTAGTCTTATGACAAGGTTTATAAATTAAGCCTCCACAACAATCCAGTCACCCGTCATCAGACCTACATGATGCAGGTTTTCTAGGGTTCTCCCTGCATCACCTTTAGGTGAAACACCAGTTAGGATCCTTACACTAGCCATAGTCAACCCTTGGCTATATCTTCCACGTCCTCCCTTTTCATTTCCCTTCCTATGGTATTAAAGGGGAGTTGCCTATTACCCGCCAAAATAAACAGGCAGGACATTTCTTTGACATATTTCTTGGACAGAAACAATGGTTGACAGCATAATAGACGAAGTTAATGTGTAGCGGTGAGGAAGTTCACCCTGCAGATATACAACCCGGCCGTCCTATGTCTGATGATCGTCCTGTCCAAAATGTAAATTGTAAGGAGATCAAAGTACGTACCCTCCATATTATTTATTTAAAAAGAAACACACTGACATACGTCCAATAAAATTTCTTGTAAATAACTTTGTCTGTAATACTGAAATAAATAATTTTATATATGTAAATAATATTATTATGCATTAAATTACAAATTTCAGTGTTATAAAAATAGGGCAATTTTTTTATAGTATCTATTGATCGTTCGATCATATACATAATATATACATTTATCTAAAAAAACTATTTTGACGATACATCGTTAATACTCTACATTCCCCAACCCTTTATTGTAAGATGCCCACTATTATGTATTAACATAATTTTCTAAATTATTAATTAGTATCCTATTCCTTATTTTTATATAGAAATTTATTCTCTCATGTTCATCCATATTATTCTTAATATGAAATTAATTATTTACAAATAAATATTTCGTTTTGTATCATTCATAAACTCGAAATAATGTAATTATCATTTACAGAAATAATTTTATATATGTAAATAATATTATTATACATTAAATTACAAATTTCAGTGTTGTAAAAATAGGGCAATTTTTTGTTTTAATATCTATTGATCGTTCGATCATATACATAAAATATACATTTATCTAAAAAAACTATTTTGATGATACATTCGTTAATACTCTACATTCCCCAACCCTTTATTGTAAGATGCCCACTATTATGTATTAACATAATTTTCTTAAGTATTAATTAGTATCCTATTCCTTATTTTTATATAGAAATTTATTCTCTCATGTTCATCCTTATTATTCTTAATATGAAATTAATTATTTACAAATAAATATTTCGTTTTGTATCATTCATAAACTCGAAATAATGTAATTATCATTTACAGAAAAACGTTGACTGTACCTTCATGTGAATAAATTCATTTAATTTAAATCTATGAGATGCTCAGCTCTTTGCTACTTTGCCGTATATTCCACATCCCCCTGTTTTGCAACTCCCTTCCTATGCAATTAAAGGGGAATACCCTGTCTCAAAACCACCCTCATGTAGCCTGTTACCCCAAACAAATATTTTTTTTTCAAGTGGGTATTATACACATGAGACTGCTTTAATTAAATGGTTCCTTTTATGAGCCTCTGTGTACGAGAATATAGCTTTCCTGCGCAAAGAAAAAGTTCTTAACTTTGAATTGCGATTCCAATGTTCGCAGTCCTTTTATCTGCAGTGGCAGTTTAATATTATCTGTTACAGGGATTCGTGTGCAAATAAATGTAATTGACACACACGGAATAGGATTAAAAATTGAAGCCAAACCAATATATCCCGTTTAATTCCAGCTCCGTCAATCATTTCGACTCTTGTTTCTAAAAAATGCACGTATTTAGAGAATTTTAAGCACGATAACGATCTGTATCATGAATAATGCTTTTAAAAACGTGCTGTAAAAGGGATATTATAGGTCCTGTGTCGAATATGTTTTGACATAAACATTTCTATTGTAAAGGTATTGTTTAACACATAAAATTTTATTAAGAGTGTTTTTATGTAATGTAATTTATTAAATCGCGATGGGTGTATACTCAAATAATAATCGAATAATGTAAAATATTTTTTGATCAATAAACTCCATTAAATATAGAGAAACATCAAGTGGTGATTTGGGCAAATATAAAGATAACATTTTAATCATTTACATTTTAAGTAAAATACCACAGAGAATATCTTAACTTACCGTACAAGCAAAAAAGTGTAATTAACAATGTAAAGGCAATCACCTAAGGTTTCAGTTCAAAATTAAGTGGGTCAAGAAGGTATGTGACAATCTATTGTGTTTTGAAGAATACTCTTTATAATGTCTTTTATATTGTAATGAAATATTTTTTTGATTGCATTAATGATTAGAATATGGAGGAAATAATTTAAAAAATGAAATTTACTTACCAATATTATTTATAAAATATTTACAAAAGCTACCATGAGACTCTGTATCATATTACTAAATGTTTATCAGAGTTTGAAATTGAGAGCCGAGTAGCAGAGAATTTTGTAGCCTTCGGATGTTCTGAATCTCATTTCTAGGATGATACATCGGGCAACCAGGGTCGTGATGTCTTCTGGTTCTCTTTCAACCTTTGATCCTCTATATTCCTGTTAATTTACTAATTCCATTCTGGAGTTAATTTATATTAATAAACATAATTTAGCCTTTTATCGGAATACGCACTGTAAAAATTCTTGTTGCATTTATTTTACATTGATCGCGAGGACCGGTATTAAGGCTGATGGGGAATTGATACACTGATCACGTATCAGCTCAAATTTGGAATGTGTCACCCCAGGTGACAGTCCGCAGTCGCCTCGGTAGGCCTAGGCCCTCAAGAAGGCTGTTGAGCCATTGGAAGAAGATTTATTTTACATTAGTTCACGAACGAGAAGATGTTTGTTTTATAAATACTCGTACAAATCTTGTTCATTGATATTTAGAAACAGTCGATATGTAAGCATATACATAAAACGAAAGAGAACGGAAAGGAATAGCATTATGGTAATGCAAAATGGATAACGATTGATAAACAAAATTAGTTTGTTAGTAGACGTTTGATGCTTATTAATATATTACTAGCAGTGTGGATAACTTTTTTCTCACTCCGGTGGAAAAAGAACAATTTTTTAAGTTTATATTAAAATAAAATTCATTTCTTAAAACAAATATATTTAAATACAATTTTTTTTTTGCAAGGGCAGGTGAAAATCTTCTAAAGACACTATCTCATGGTCCGCACTGGATAGTAGTGTGGGATTCTACCCACTAAAAACACCTCCCTTTCCAACGATGACTGTGTGTATCTTCCTGTGGGACCGTCGTTAGACATTACTTCACAGGAAGCAGTCGTAGCGTCAAGCTCTCTCTGTCTCCTTTAAACATTATTATTTCTCTCTTTTTCGTAATTTCTTAATCTTTGAATTACTGTAGAGGCATATGCGCTTACTTTATTCCAGGTATTAGGTGAGAGCAGCATATTGGGTACCAAATTATCTGGTGTTATTGAAGTTCCAATATCGCTTTCTAATGCTCGTCTCCCATATGAAAATCTCGAGCAACTGAAAAACACGTGTTCTGGTGTCTCATTAACTCCACATTCAGGGCATACAAATCTGGGGTCTATTAACTATCTCAGCAAGAGACTCAATCTAATACAGGGTCATGAATGTGGCGGTATTCGCAGCAGAAAGATACTCATTGCGTATTTTGATGCATTAATTGGCACTGACACGGCTGCTGCTTCCTTCTATGGTTCTGAGCAGGCGCCCCAATACCTGTCTCTCCCTTCCGAAAATTCTTGTTCCGCGATTACGTTGACGGGCGAAGCCACCTTGCCGCACCCTGCCGTTGGTCTTCTTTCCTTCTTGTACGCCAGAAAGCTGCCGTCTCTCTGTTACTACGGCAAGACTCACTTGTCGGGTCTCATCTCCTCTGACTTCCTCCTTATTCAAAATGCTGCTCCAGACTCTAATTCTCGATACCTCGCCTGCTCTCCAACTTTCTACTTCAAAATTCTATTTCCCGACTGCCTGATTCTCTCTTACTCTCCTGACATCTTCCTTGTTCAAAGTTCCTTTCCCCACTAACTCATTTACGATCAAGTCTCCTCTTAGGTCATCCATCTAAATACCCCATACCATGAGGATGGATGGCGGATCACATCACCCCCAGCCCCAATCAAATATTCCGCGGTTTTCTTCATATTTTGAGGAAGGAGAAGCGACTATCGATGCTCTGGGCCAGATAACCTCTCTTAATCATCGAAACTCGGGATTTGAAACGCTTAAGGTCTCTCCTTGTCGCCAAAACGGCACTTGCTGCATGTTATTTCCGTCGTACTTGGTTGTTATTGCAACCTGATTAACGCCAATATGGTATTTCTCAACCAGAGTATTGCCACTGAGTAAATAAAATGACAATCGCTACCTTAATTCCTTACACGTTATAATTGTCCCAAGAAATGTACGTTTTCATAATTTTGTACTTCTTCTACTAGCATTAAACTTCTGAAAACGTGAAATGCTTCGCCGCTGGAACTTCCTTCTTTAGGGTGACACGCAACGAAAGTTGGCTCTTTGCATTCCAGGACCTTTAAGAACATTTAACGAAGAGCCTAATGAGAGCAGAGATTACCGAAAGTAAACGTTTCCATCGCATTATTCGTTTCAGAATTTGTTGGGAATGTGAAATAATTTAGCCATAAAGACAAAGCTTCCGCAGCTGTTCTAACTAATTTCGGAAGTAATTATGATTCCCATTCCGTTCCCTTTCATTGAAATTACGGAATACAAATCATTTCTTTCATCGTACTCCCGCCCCACGTGCTAATATTACAAGCACCTCTCCTTTGCAATTCCCCCTTTAGAAGATATTAAAAGGAAACGGCGAGGAAATAAAGAGGTAAAGCAATTAACTTCTCAGTGGAGTCTGTCAATGCTTTCTCATTATGGCATATGTCACGAGATAAAGGAGCCCTCGTTCCTACTTTGAATAGACTTAATTGAGATACAGCTGCAGTCAGCCGCTCAGCTCCGAGCCAGCAATTCGTCGCCAAAGCAGCCGCCCTGCCCTGCCTTGCTCTGCCTTGCCTGTCTAAATATCACAATCCACTTCGCTCTCGCAAACTTTAAAGTCAAGCGCAGTTAACACACTTGCAACACCAACACCGACATGAGTACACACAAACAACACACAAACACCGAAATAAAGTGGGTATCAAATTAGGAGCATGTAGGAGACACCACTAAAGTAGCAAATGCAAATCAAAAATAATGCCCTAATATTTATGATAATAAACGGTGTCATTGTGTGCCATGTAAAATTAATTTTACCTAACAATTATTATTATTTATATTCTATCATAATTTTACCGGTATCAGTTACCCCTAATATTGTTTGTAAACACGTCTTGTAATGAATTCAACAATATTTCTTTTTAAGACCTTTTTTTTCTAAATTATTGATTACAATGGAACGTGTGTCCAATTTTATGTTAATATTTATTTAGTGTCGCATTTGCTGTCCATCGCCCCAGAGAGATTACGGACTTTCTATTGTCCTACGTCCCGTTCACCTAATCCTTTTCTGACCCTTCTCCGTAACAACAAATACCATAATGTTTCGAACCCCTGCTACCGGAGAACTTATCAGGTCCATACATTTCATATTTGTTTATCGCAATGAACTTAAGATCTCTGTTCAGGTTCATATCTATTATTTTTTGTTATCTTTCCTTCCTCTTGGAACATTAATATCAGACTTTATTCCTTTCTGACAAGTTTTCTTTATATTATAAGAACTCAAAGTTTACTTCTTAGGAAATAGACCATCATATTGGCGTATTGTATTGAATTTTGTTTGAAAGAAGACAGTCAATATTTACATCTAATTTGCTGGACTTTATCACGAAATGTAAATTTGAATTTACTGCAGACAGAGAGTTATAACTACGCTCTTCAATAATTCAGTTATCTTATCATATTACGCTTTTGATTAGAGGGAAAAGAGAAAAATGCACAGACTTCAATAGAATAATGTACCTTCGAGTAGCTTCCAGTAGACGAATTCACAACAAACACTGATGACGCAGACGTTATCATTTGAGCGATAAATCCAATTCCCTACAGATTAAATTTATTTCATATATCGCAGGACGTAATTTTTAAATCCACTATCTCTGGCCGGAGTGTACAACAAAACTTAAAACCAAATTAAGATTAATCGTCGGGTGTTGACATGTAGGAAATTTTCTAGAATTCTTTAGTAGGTTGTGGCAGATTGTCAAGCATCTAGGTCAAAATGCTCCGCAGGTACGAATTATTATAATTTATATTATTTCTTCCTCTGCAAATGTTTCTCACTCTCGCTAATCAATTTGAATATATTCCCTCCCTCGTTTCGCAATGAGCTATTCCCATCGCTTTTCCACATTTCCCTTCTTGTTGGTGCAAATCCTCCCTCCACCGATGTTGTTGTTAAAACACTCCTCCTTCCTGATGTTCTCCAGGCACCCTCGAGACACGGACAGTGCTCTCGGCAACTTGCCAAATTACTCACGTCAATTTTGCAAGGCTCAGCATTTAGAGCTCATCAACTTTTTGGCTCAAACTTATTCTCTTCAATGTTTCCCTTGATACTTCAGTTTTCACTAGGTAAATTAAGGACATCGGTTCAGTACTTGAAGCCTATATCTGACGGTTCTTGAACATTCTTCTCCTCATCCAGTGGATTAACTCCTCTTGATCTACCACAGATTCTTCACCGTAAAACAATGGCTCTTAGGAAATGCTGTATTAAATTAACGGTGATTGGTAATTGATTTTTATTATTATTACATTTAATAACTAATTCAGTCAGTCTACCCGCTTAGTGGGATTCAACTTCATGCGTGTGTTTTTGTAGAAAAATTATTCGACATTATTTTGTGATAATTACCAGCGATACTTGTATCGCGATTCGTACAAGACAACCTATTAATTCCACAGCGAGTACGGGTTTGCACACAAAAATGTTGGAAACAATTAAAATAACATATAATATTCCTCTAGTCAGTTAAGATATTTTAGTTCGCTTTATTCATAATTTTTTTCTATTAATTTAAAATATATGGAATGATGTAACAATGTTGAATAGTTACTACTGTAGTCGTCAAAATAGTGGAACCCTGAGTTTGAAGCCTCACTGTGACCATTCGGAATTGACCTGCGTTATTGTGAAAGGTCTCATTTTTCGCAGAAATTAATGTCATTTTATGATATATAAATAAAAAAATTTCAAAACATTGTATACTTGCGTTTTGGCGAAAAAAAGTCAGTGTTTTTCAGACAATTTAAAGCAACAGATTGAAATCTATGAGTTGTCAAAGTCGAGCTATATGAAAGAAAGACAAAAAACCCTGACTTTTTCAGTTTTTTTGCGAAATAGCATGTTTGAAACGCCTTAAAAAAATTTATACACATATCATAAAACGGCATTAATATATGAGTAAAATGTGACCCTTCACAATAACGTAGGTCAATCCGAATAGCACAGTGGGGCTTCATTATTTGTACGACGACAGTAGTCAACAATTGCGATTGTAACAATCGTTACCATTATTTAACATGTTTTTGTCAATTCTTTTGTATTGAAACAATAATCACAACATTGCCAAATTCATTGGCGGAAAACGTTCCCGATTCATCAGGTGCTTTGAGATTTATAAGTTGTTTTTGTGTACCATAAACGTATTAATAATTTAATTTACATCCCATAAATACTCAGAATACAAAAAAGTTCAGATTTTTAGAGTAATATCAGACGGTTTGTATGTAACTTCCTATCGTTAAGCGTTAAGATGCAAAAGAATGTTTTAACTTAGGAAATTGGGAAAAAAAATCTCCTATTGCCTTGCACATTCTAGCAGTACATTTTTCGTCTACTGCATTCTCATTTCCTATTATAAAATACTATGTAACACAATATTTTTGTAGCAAAGCCGTCACCGCGAAGCACAGAAGAGGTCGCCTTTAGCTCTCCGCGCCGAGGTTCGCGATTTATTGTACTTCATAATGTAACGGTATGAGGCAATTTTAAGGGTCGAGAGAGCGTCGAGATTCCCTTCTGTATCAGCAGGTTTTCTCTAAGTCGAAGTCCCGAAGATAAGTTTTGCTCAGTCTACTCGGAACAATTTGCGATGAAAATAAAACAGTTTTCCATGGTGTGAGGTCACTTGAAGTTTATATTTGTTGTTAAATAGTTAATTATCACAAACAATTTAATTTATTCAAAGTTATTTATTTTTAATTCGTGGCACAATCGTAATAAAATTTACGAATCTTGGCTCAGCGTCTTTGTAACCAGAGATGGCACGCCATTACATGTATGTACAAATTCTCTTCTCTGCCACGTAGAGTGTGTATTATTATTATTTGGAAATTATTTGCCGTGTCGTGGAGTCTACTAGCTTTGCGGAAATGATGGCGCAGCTACAAATCAGCTGGACGCAGGTCTCTGTGCGTAGCAGCAGACTCAGGCTTCTATGCTATTTCACACAGACTCACTTTTACAGAATACTTTTGCAGAATTCACAGCGCGGATCTCCTCGCGGGATTTAAAATGGCAGTCGCCGCCATTACTTTCTGTTCCCTAGTACGGCCTCCCAGAAATTTATGGAGCGTCACCATCTGGTCAGTTTTTTTACATTTATGCCTGACCACGCCGTTTACTTGGAATTACTTCTGAATTTTCAGTCTTCTCATATAAAAGTGTCTTGTTTCAAAACACTTCATACCGTCTCTGTAAAGTATATTTTTTATATTTTTGAATTAACGCCCGAGATATATTTTGGTGCTTTGACGATGATGAACATCACACCGTGGCTTCAGTGATAATGAACGGTACAGACATCTCGAGAAAATGGAGAAGTCAGATCTCATGGTTAGTTCATTTACCAGCAGGTTAGTTAGACTCCGCGTCCTGGCATATACAGGCCTTCAGGACTAAATGAGACAGTAAGGGGAAAATGCCCTGAGCACGGGTATCACCGCAGATGAAGGAACAGTGGAGATGACCTGGTAATCCAGGGGATGCACGCCACGAATGAGAAGCACAAACTTCATCAACGAGTCCTACATTATAAATATCATTTCCCGGATCCAATTCAATTACACACCTACGTTAAATTTTTTAATTTGAAAAATATTTCTATTAGTATCCTTCTACTTGTCTAACTTGATCTTAACCACATTCAAGCCAAATAGTAATTATCATTTTATTAATACACAAAAATCGTGTGTAATAGTTTCCCAGTTTAACTATTACTGTTATCGCTAACCTTTCCATCAACGTATTTACACGCTGTGTATTTGAAATTAAACTTAAAATCATTATTTTCTGAATATTTAGGTGGATTTTTCTACTGCTAACGAATATTGTTGGTCAATGTCAAGAGACAAATGAGAGTGGTAAAATATTTTTCAATGTAGTTTCCTTTGTCAATTCTTCTTTGTGTTGTAAGAAGTCGTTGGATCGTGTTAATTGAAAAGCCATGACGACGAGATTTGATAGATTTGAAAGTCAATATTTTGTACATTTGTCTACATAATATGGAGGTACACGACATTCATGTTCCACTTAATGTGTGAGACGAAAGCTTAAGTGAGAAAGGTGTGTTGACATTAACTAACGTGAGTGTAAGTCGTCATTAGACTCGGTGCTAAACTGGCCTCACATCCTCATTGAGGCTCGCAACATAAGCGGCTCAGTGTCAAGTAAAACACAAAAGGAAATTCTCAAGTCGAGCGGTGATATCATCACACTTGAGGCAAACAATGCTTTTTACCGGGTTATAACGCGCTGTGTAACGCGATTTCTAAATTCGAAAATAAGTTCATGCTTGTTCTCCTGAGTCAATGCATTACATTATTATATAAACGTGAGGTTGACTTGTTTTTAGGAAGACAGGTTACTTAAGCGTTAACCGCTTTAGTGGTTCTCCACTATAATAGAATAGAAATACCTGCATCAGGGAGGGGACTGGATTGTTGTGGAAACGCAACAATGTGAACGGCGAGCAACTGTTACCGTTATCGGAAGTTGTTTGACGCCCATGCATGTACCCCTCAGGCTGCTCAAGGTCGTCTTAGCTTGTGGAATACTGAGTTAAAAACCTTGACCAATGGCCAAAAGTCAGCCCTGACGAACTCCTCCGGTTTTTCTCCTATTCCCTCCGAGTTAACGTTTGATATGTAACAGGCTACGCGAGGGGTATCCTGAAGCAGGAAACTCCCCTTTAATTTGTATTTGTATTTGCTAATAATCTACAATTGGGCGCAAGCCCGGTGGCAGATACATAATTAAATATACATAATTATAAACTAAAGAAAGATAAACATGTTCCGTGGATGCCCTGAAAGAGAAAAGAGAAACACTTCACTTCACTTTTTTATATTCGGAAACACATTTATATTAAATAAATAGCATAGGAAGGGAATTGAAAAGAGTGGATATGAAGCAAGGTAGCCAAGGGTTGACTAATCCGATCTTAATGCCCCATCTTAATGTTTGAAAATCCTTTTTTTTCTTGGGTTTTCAATACCTAGTCCCCACTTCATTATTTCATTTCCGTCAGTTGCGGGGCCCAATCCTGTCCAAAGAAAGTTATTTCCTTATCGTCTCTGGGACGAGCCATACACCCAACTCCACCGATGTTTTGGGGACAACACCCTAACAATCCGATGCCGCCGAATCTCAAAGGCTTGAGAAAAACCTAAGGCGCGTCAACATCTGGGGGTTTTATTACCCCTGTCTGTAACCTTCAACTTCCCTCACGCCGATTGCCTTTGATTCCGTACCGCCAACTTCCGCATGTAGTTGTGTTTTACCATTAAAAATTATAAGTTCCTTGGAATAAAAGCCAGACTGTAGATTAAACAATACAAGAATATTTCAAATAGTGAAATACATATTAATTTGGTGTCGTAGTAATATCATCACTGACCACTGTATCCCAGTGTCCTTAATGATCATTTTTATGGTAGTATTATAAATATTTATGTATCACAAAGAGACGGGAAGTTATAGCAACTTCTCATCTCCAGACAATTCTCTTCTACAGCGGGTTATTCATTTATGCGTGCGATTTGTATTAATGGACCGTAACGCACATTTGCCACTTCTTTAAGGATGGTCAACGTTCGGAATATGGATTGCTGATTAATTCCTGAGGAGATCACACGATCGATGTAAGCAATTCCACGGGGCGCCTTCGCTTCAAGAATTGCGCAGATAATCGAGTGGAAGCCTTGGTTCGCACAAACTTCGTATCCGTGAGCGGTAATCTACAGACAATATTTGTTAACTTGAATAAAATCTCAGTTTCTATTCACAAGTACCGAGCGATAGAAGAAACTATTCGTGGCAATCCTATTGTGTTTCTGAGCCTTCAAAAGTCTGTAGAAAGTAGAGAACATAAAATCCGCCATACTAAATTCCCGTAAGCTCGACGCACAAAATCTGTAAACATACGTAGATAATAATTCAAGTGCATAAGGTGGAGGACTCCACAGAACCTGTACGGGGTTTTGACTTGTGTTTATTTGGTAAACTACTGCAGCTTTCTCCCTTAAAAAAATAGGGTCTTCTGTTCCAAATGACCATTCAATTCCTTTAATTTAAATTTCAACTACATTATCTATCGCTCTGTTTATTTCTCTCTTTAGAATCAATTCGTTATTCTTGACTTAAAATAATCCTATTAATTCGTTACAATTCTTCCATAATCTGTAACCCAAAAATAATAGAGAAAACTATATATTTATTACATTTGTAATAACGACGATAATCTGAAGAATTATTCAACATTGAAGTTTCTGTAAGAAAATATATCAGTATTTCCTTACCAATATGTAGAGATCTTTTATGATTGCCAAAGTCTTTCTGTGACCGAGTATCCATAGCAAAATTCTTCATTAACAACAGAGGAATTTTTAATTGCTTTCTCCCCGTTTTGCTCGATTCCAGTTTAAAACACTAACCATCTATTTAAATAAAAACTAATTTTGTCTGTATGTTCCTTACAATCTTTACGTTTCATCCATTAGGTGATCCGAAACCGATTAAATCTAAATTTCCTATGTTTGTCATGATGTTTCCTTTTCACACGAAAACGGTCGAACCGATTTCGATGGAGTTTTTTTTCTTGTAAATCTTTATTTACTATAACGCTAACAAAATTCCTTAGATCCTAACTTAATCTGTATGTCAGGACATGAAAACTTATGGCTCCATCCGATTTTGCCCGTTTTTTAGCTGGGTTCGTTATGCCCTGGTTATCCACTTACGATTGCATTTCTTTCATTGATTGAAAGCCACATTCGTTTTCTTGATTCAATGTGCATATAATTTAACAAAAGAAAGTTTTGCAGTCTCTGTCTTGTAACGAGCAGGGCCAAATTGGTGAAATTTCCCAACACAAAATTAATTTCGCGTATTCAAAGAATATTATACGATCATTTCGACCTAAGAAGATACGGTATCGAATCGTGGGCGAGAAATCATCCACGGTGCAGATGTAGCAAGTAGCAGGGCTTCCGTCTGGCCGCAGCCGCCCCCAAAAAAATTCCAAAACAGGAGATTTGCAGCTTTTCACACGTTAATCCAAGTCAATTTTTTCACAAAATCATTGGTTACATTCAAAAATGTGAAATCGAGTTTGACTGTATTCATTGGCGCATCTCTTTTCCTCTTTCGAGGGCTAAACTCTAGGCAATCTTATTTGCAATCATATATTAGCAAATGCCAAATACCAATCCATTAGAACGATGATAATTCAACAGCATTCTTAAAATCTGATATTCTGCACAATTTATCGCCATACAAGCAAGTGTAGCTCAACATCATGTATGCGCAAATTCATATTTGAGAACCTGAAACTGGAAATAAAATTGCATTCTTATAAAATTGTAAACAATTTTCACTGCACTCGAAATTGATGTACTCGATTTGAACGTAAATTTAAGTGGACCTGGGTAAAAGCTAACTGCATTACGCCGCCGGCAGCAAGATTTCCTCTAACAAAGCAATCAGGAAACAGACTGACCTCCTCCAGTTCGCTACGCAATAATTAATGAGTCTCGCGGCATTAAGCCACAATGGAAGGCGCCCGTTAAAAACTGCGGAGTGTGAGGCGTTACATTTCCTCAAACAATTTCTGTTTCGTGTAATTTTTTTTAAAAAAAGTGTTCGTGCTAACAACAATCATAGGGTATAAGTAGAATATTTGTTCATTATTAATATAGTACATATGAATATAAATACATAGATCCGTATAAAAAAAATTCGCAAAGTTACGAATCATCTTTACGATATCTACGACAGGGAAATATCCTATTTTAGTTTTAATTTCAGGTTTAACGTGTTCAAAAACGTTCTATATAAACTACACTTCACTTTTAGTATCATTTAAAAGATATGTATATGGAAAAAAAGAGGCCTTGGTTTTCAAGACTTTTTGATTTTCCTATTCCCATTGCTTGTATTCCATATTTTCCGGAATTGAATCTTCTTCAATCTCTTCAAAAATTTTAACCCAAGGCCTCGTTTTAGCTCACAGAATTTCGATCTACCAATGTACCAAAATATTTGACCCACTCTTTTTGCGATGCGCTGTCCAAGAGTATTTAGAGGTCGACTATTTAATTAATTTTAAAAAAAAACATAAGACACGCAGGTGACTCAAACTTTGCCGGGATAGGTTTGGAAGGGTTTGCACTGTGTTTTGTCTTCAAACCATTAATTTAAAATATATGGAATGATGTTACAATGGTGAATAGTTACTACTGTCGTCGTCAAAATAGTCGAACCCTGAGTTTGAAGCCTCACTGTGACCATTCGGAATTGACCTAAGTTATTGTGAAAGGTCTCATTTTTCGCAGAAATTAATGTCATTTTATGATATATAAAAAAATTAAAGCATTGTATACTTGCGTTTTGGCGAAAAAATGAAAAAAATCAGTGTTTTTCAAACAATTTAAAGCAACAGATTGAAATCTATGAGTTGTCAAAGTCGAGCTATATGAAAGAAAGACAAAAAAGACTGACTTTTTTCAGTTTTTTCGCGCGCAATAGCATGTTTGAAACGCCTTAAAAAATTTATACATATATCATAAAACGGCATTAATATATGCGTAAAATGAGACCCTTCACAATAACGTAGGTCAATCCGAATAGCACAGTGGGGCTTCATTATTTGTACGACGTCAGTAGTCAACAATTGCGATTGTAACAATCATTACCATTATTTGACATGTTTTTGTCAATTCTTCGCAGTTTGACCTAAGTTATTGTGAAAGGTCTCATTTTTCACAGAAATTAATGTCATTTTATGACGTATAAATAAAATTTTTTTAAAGCATTGTATACTTGCGTTTTGGCAAAAAAAAAGTCAGTGTTCGTCTTTCTTTAATATAGCTCGACTTTGACAGCTCATATATTTTAAGCTGTTGCTTTAAATTGGCTGAAAAAAGAAACAGTTTAAAATCTATGAGCTGTGAAAGTCGAGCTAAATGAAAGAAAGACGAACACTGACTTTTTTTCAGTTTTCTCGCAAAAACGAAATTATAACATGCTTTAAAAAATTATTTGCATTTTATGAAATAGCATTACGTTCTTCGTAAAAGGAGACCTTTCACAATAACGTAGGTCAATCCGATTGGGCACAGTGAGGCTTCAAGCTCAGAGTTCTACTACATTGGCGACGACAGTACTCTACATTTTGAGGCTAGTAATAGTGACGTTTGTGGGGGTAAGAATAGAAGAGGAACACCAAGATATTAGGATGTGTTAGGAAAATCAGGCTTGTGTGGAAATGAAAAGATAAGCGTACTTTTGTGTTCTTGAGTAACAAGAAATAATTCGTATCAGAGTCGCAGAGAATAGAACGTCTCTAGGGAATTGTCTATTTGTTTCCATCGGTCCTCTATGAAGCCGCTACTTTCCCCTCTGTGCAATCAGTCTGAACATGTCGGGGAGACGTGATGACTAATGTTTCTGACTACATCCCTGCGGCTAGGTGCTGTGTATCGACGGTTTTTCTCAACCGGAGAAGGATACGACTGCAGAATAAATTACCTTAATATTCGCACATTGTCTTTCAGGAACCCAGAAAGGACCTGTATGTTTCCCTCTCGCGAGAGAAATGTGCAGTCTCTATCATTCGCACGGACCATAGATCCCGTGAAATGTGCAGCATTATTGCTCGCAATACAATTCTTTCAGGCGACATAGTTGCATCGAAGAATATTGTATTAGTGTCCGTCCCTGTGCGGACCGACGTTTCAAATAAAAAAAAGCAGGGTAATTTAGGGGATTGAAATAGAAAGAAAACGAGCAATCAAACCGAATTAAGTGAAATATCAAAAGGATTTGCACGCGTAACATCACCTGTAATGATTAAATCAAACTCTCATCTCCGTAAGCCCCACACTGAGGAAGCTAATTTTATATGGCGCTTAACCCAGCCATTATTTTTCAGAGACAATTTAATTGCTGGTTCCTGTTTACATTTTACAATTAACAAGGTTGGATGCCAATTATTTGATTGCAGCAAACAAAGTTCACAATTAAAAACCTGAATTAATAATACTTAATTCGGGTTATGTGGTAATCCTTAAATTAATCAATTCTCCATGTCCGTGGTCATTGCTGAAAACAGCCTGATCAAAAGAAATTTTCTTGACTCATCACTCGAAAATAAAGTTACTAAAGAATTTTTTGTTGTTGGAATTTTCGTCACCTGGCGCTCAACTAAAAGTTAGTAATTGTCGGGAATCTACTGTGGTAATTTTAATTTAAATTGAATTAGAAAATAATTTAAAGGATTAAACAAATTGATAAAAATAGAAAACTAATGCAAAGAAAATAAATACTGCAGTAGTGTTTTATCATCATGAAGCTAGAAAAAACAATAAAAAATTGACTGAGCAAATATTTTTACTGTGATTTTAATCAAATAATTTTTTACAATTTTTTTTAAAAAATTCTATTTTATTATAATATAAATAAGTAAAACTTTAAAAAATTGAAGAACCAGGTTTTGAATAAATTCGGTAGAGGTTGACTCAGATATTGAAAAACACTACAATCGATCCTATTCTTAACGAATTCACATAATAAATCCTAATTAATGCATCTTTTAGTTGTGTCTTCATTTTGAGTTAAAAGCTAAAATTATATTGATATAGTGGATTATTAAAAAAACTTTATTCTTCAATAAATTATTATTACGAACTAAACAATTATCGTTTTTTTGTTGATACAGCGAGGTAGAATATGTTTAAAATAATTATCTATTTTTCATTTCTTGATTCAGACTGTTCGGAACCAGACGTGGGATCAGCTATTGCACCCCAAAACAGAGGGGCCAGGGTTAGCTCGTGTCTAATGAAGAATAAGAAAGGCCTGTTCACTTTAAAGTTGACAACATCGAGAGAATAGTCGACGGATGATGCCGTCACCGCCGTGGCCTCAGTTCCCTTCTCAGAAATTTCGATCCACGCCTGGTGGATAATGTCGTCGATCCGAAATCTTGAGTCGTCTGAAGCTCCGGACATGTCCAGAGTGGCGTCATTTGGTGTTATATTATCGGGGATGAGCGGTAGAGGTGAAGTGCTCACAGCTTTGTGTTGATTACCCACTCGGTCGTCAACTTTTCCAACTGAGACCGAAGATGGGCGCACTGTGGTGGAAGAGTTTCTGCGAGCATCAGGAACTTTGTCGTGGTTCGGTTTGTTGCGATTTCCCTGTCCACTTGACGGATTCGTGTTATGAGTTTGTCTAACGACTCTGGACGACTGTCGAGAACGATGAGTTGAGGTTCTTTCTGTGCCTTTCTCAATTTCAGACTTATTCGGCCTGGCTACTTCCACCTCAGTCGACAGATTGCTCTTTGTTATTAACGTGGTGTGAGTAATCTCTGTAGTCGTTCTGTAAGGTTTTGTGGACTTCATATGCATTGAACTTGTGGTGGATTCAACGGTCTGGTTTCTTGTCAAATTAGAAGAAGAAATGAGGTCCTCCGTTGTTCCTGGCATTTGCGGCAGTACATTTATATTATTTGTGTCTGGAACTACATTTGATGGCTCCTCAATCGTCACGTTTTCATCTTTGTGAGGTAAGACACACGGTTTGGAAACGGTTTCGTTTGAACTTTCTGGGTCTAAGATATTCAGTTGAATTCCTGGGCGGTTCTCATTCTGCTTGGCAAGCTGCTGAAGTTTGGCAAGAGGCTCGCGCAGACTGAAAGTAGCCGAAATAGTCATTTTAGGCATGGCAAAATTTACGGTCCTATTTTCCATAGTTCTGATTACCCGATGAAGCTCCTCCAACGACAAATCGGCCATCACGTCGTTGATCGGTTTCGAATCGTTGTGTGTCAAAAGAATAAATAGAGCAGCTTCTTCGTTCCTATACGGAAGTGCTACCATGTGAAAGTCTGTGGAGTTGGCGTACAGCATCTCGAAGGAGTTTCGCATCAACGTGATGGGTACTTTTTGGGTGTCGCTGACTCGGAAGTGACTCTCGATGCTGTCTTCAGGATCGAACTGTGTCTGCCAAGCTCCGCTGAAGTAGATGGTGTTGGCCAAAATAGCGGTGGTGGTCAGAGGCAGAGGGTACGGTAAAATCGATGTTATATGGCCCCGGGTATGTTTACTCACCCAATCATTAACATAATCTTGAGATCCTTTAGGGTCGGTTCTAGAAAAACGTGAAATTTGCATTTAATTGTAGTACTTACCCGCATACAAATAAACAATTTATTAAAAATACTTTTGTTCCCTTATATCTAATATAACTATTTGTTGTTAGACAAAGAACAGTGTAATCCAACAACCAAATTCTCATTATGTTAAGAAGCAAATGCTGTCTTAACTAAAATTGCTTTTAAAACAGTTTACTTGAAATGTGAACGTTGTAAGTAACTAAAATTCCAGATTAATTTTTCCCCAGCTCAAAAATAAGTACATACGTTGAAGCGGACTGGGAAATTTAAATGTAACATAAAAAGTTGAAATGATAACGTTTAAGGGTATTTATTATAAATGAATTAAATAACGGAAAATCTGATTTGAAAGGCTAAATACTGGAGAAGATACTCCCTTACTGTCGTCGTCAAAATAGTAGTGCCCTCACTTGGGCGTATGTAAAACATTATGTGGCTTAACATAACATTGCTAATGCAAAAAATAAAGTGCGTAGCATTAATAACTGCCAATGAAGGTCAGCAACTGTAACTTTTTCTTGCCAGTATTCAGCAGTTATATTATTTAAAGGAAAACAACCAGGAAGAGCGGCGGAGAATGGTCAGGGGTGCCACCCTACTTTAGCATCCCATTCAACTAAACCTTTCCTTTCTCCCTGTACTTTTTAAAAAATCATACAAAATTTTGTTGCGTTGCTACATCAATGAAGCTTATATTTGATATTTATTACTTTCAACCGCCACAAAAAAAAACTTTGCCCCACTCTTCTGCGATGCGCTGCCCAAGAGTTAGTAGAGATCCACTAATTAATTAATTTTTAAAAACGTAAGAAACTCAGAAGATTTAAACTTTTTGGGTAAATTTGAAAGGGTTTGAACTGTCTTTTACTACATTTTCAGATAATTTAAAACAACAGTTTGAAATATATCAGTTGTTAAAATTGAGCTGTATAAAAGAAATAAAAAAAACCTGCTCTTTTTCAGTTTGTTTTGCCATGAAGCATCTATAAAAAGGTTTTACAAACTTTAATTTACATATCATAAATTGTCATTACGTTCTGCGTAAAGTGTGACCTTTTACAATAACGTAGGTCAATCCGAATGGGCACAGTGAAGCTTTAAAAACAGAGCTGTACTATTTTGACGACGACAATAGGGGCTTCAAGGGTTGAGACACTTGGCACCTTTGGCCGGCAACTCTGCTGCAGAAACTGCATCAGCAAATCCTCTCTGATGTACTGCAAGTCTTTCTTTACATCATTGAGCAACTATCCAAACTTTCTCAAATTCTTTTTACAATTAGCATGTTATGATTATAAATTACACAAATCTAAAAAAAATTAAGTTTATATAATGTAAGTATTCAGTCGAATGCGTGGCGTGTTGAAAAGGAATTTTACAGTGATAGCGACAATGTTTTCGAAGGTGATCATAATATGTGAGTGTACAGTGATTGTTGATTGTGACTTACGAGAAATTGAGGCGCACGAACTCTCCGCCGTACAGATTGTTGACTGCGAATCGAAAGCTCTCGGTCATGGGCATATCTTTGAGGACGAAGAAGGCTCCCGCCACGTCCAGAGTGTAGTTGGCACTTTCGGGAAGGTCATCCTGAAGATACCGGATGAGACTCCCCAACTCCCGGTGGAAGTTTTCATCCAGGCGACCGTCAGATAGCGGCGTCAGCAGCTGCGCGAGGCGTCTAAACGTCAAAGCACTAAGCGTCAATATTAACTAAATTTAAATTGAAATCGAAGACGTCGCCTATTATCATATATCATGTTGCGACTCACTCGACGTACTTTGTCGGGGACATCTCACAGTTATAAAAAGTTTTCTCACCCAATTTATATTCTGTGCATTGCGCTACATACTAACATCTCTGCAGTTAGTCCTTAATATCCGTATATAAACGCAATGCAACTAAATTTGTCATACATATATTATCATAATAATAAGTAACATATTTGTGCAAGTATATTTTTATGAACATTAGATAAATTATGTCAAAAATGCAGAAGTTTGTAGCGCAGTAGGAATTTTATCCGAATTCATGAAATTTTGAATGATATAAAATTACAGCAAGAACATGCGTCAGGTCGGGAGATATGCCTGTCTGCCTATTTATAACGTTAAGCTTGTTTTTGGCTGAAAGAGCATTCACCATTCAAAATTTCCGAAGGACACTGTTCCCTGCGTCATGGAAATTTTCCCGTGCCAGACGGATGACTCATGAGGATTGGCAGAACAAACGTCAAGTGGGGGATAGTGTTTTCCCTTGGAGAAGGGATGTACGGAGTTGTGCAGGGAGCTGAGAAGCGGAAAATATTCAGGAGGTAGAGATGGAGAGTTGATCAGGGCGTGGAAGGGAGGATAAAGCTAGAGAGTCGACGGATTTTGAAAGGGAGGAATAAGCTGGAGAGTACAACAAAGTTTGAAAGTAAGTTGTGAATTGTTGCAATTAAGTGAGAAGGTGTTAAGAACAAGTAAGGTTAGAGGGGAAGAAAGAGGAAAAACTGAGTTTTCCTCAATCACCGGCAGTAAGAGTTCATCCCACTTTCTGCCGGCCGAGGGAAGATCAATAATTCAACCAGGAGGAAGAAGGAACTTCCGGTCTCCTATTAACCTGCATCAATACGAGAATGAAAACAACACTGGTTGGTCAAGTGAACGAAATCTCTACTTTATGTGGTCAACACAATGAATAATTAACCCTGAGATTTAAAAATCGTCCCCTTGAATTTATTTATTTGTAATAGCGCGCAGGACCCTTTTTGAAAATAATTGCTTTTTATATAAATTAAATTATTATATCATACCCTTAAAGTGATTTCTTTATAAAATAATTTAAATAACAATACCCCCTAATCAAGTTTAAAAAGTAAAAACAAACGCCGGAATGCAGGTTTATTTATCTTCAATTAACTTATCTTGACTACTCTATGAAGAATTTATAATAATTGATTTAACATGATATATATGTTCTTTGAACAATTAATTGTTATATAATTAATTGTTACTGGAAATAATTAAACAATACTATTTAGACTATTTAAATTAATAGAAGTAATTAAAATTATTACAGTTTGATAAATCTTATTCGTCAGGCTGTTGTTAGTACGTTATTAATAATAGAAGTGTCGACTACATTTGAAAAACATGTTTAATTCAGAGGTAATTCTTAGGACGCGCATCTCGGCGGCTGCTAGTTTAAGTGTATTCTTTGTTCTGCCTACTTAGAGGTATTAACTGTTGCATTAGCCAAGATTCCAGGTAACGTGAAATATCTTTCTTGTGTCGGCGACGTGAATAAATAAAATAATAAGTGGTTTCTTTCGTCTTGCGAGTTTTAACTCAATATAACGTCGATTTTTCAGTCCAGCCATCAGATTTTTGGAAGTTGGAATCTGCATAATTCTTTCAAATTTATGTCTGTAATTACTGTCCCCCCACCTCTCTTTCTATCTCCACTGTCGATGCGAAGCTTAAAAAATGTTTCGCCTCTCTTCGCATTATTGATGGAATTGTTTTGAGGAACTTATCAGCGTTGATCTTAAATCCGGACACCGCCGCAGCATCAAGACCCGGTGCAACGACCTCCAGCCAAAGTAAATAGCTCTCAGGTCATTTCCCTAGACATAATATTGTTTTTGTAACCTCTGACGTTTGCTACTTACGTAGGCCCACTTGCTAAGTCACTTAATTGCTCGCCGAGCTTTAAAATTACTTCGCTGTCACATAAGAGCAGTTCGTCCTAGTAACTTCTCCGCTCTTCCACAATATTAGATAACAAATTTCTCGACTTTATTAGTGATTTGCGATCGAATTGAGGATAAATGAAACATGCGACTACTACTGGTATGCTTCTATTGGGATAGACTTCAACGTTTTAGATGAAAACCAATTAACATTTGTGCTACAGTATTTGTAACGAACTGAAGCTCAAGATTGCCTCAGAATTGAATTTGTGGAGAAGTCGCGTGCAGCAAGGGACCAATTCCTCCAGGCAGAATGTTTAGTTTCTGGTAGATAAATGATTTATAAGTTATAATTGTGTGTTGACCTTCTCGTGTCGCCTCCTGCACCTAGGAGTAGCTGCCCCAGGGCGGCTGCGATGCTGAGGGGCGACACCACGAAGTTCTTGCTTCCCATCCCGCCGCCCACCTCGTCGATCACCTTCCTCAGCCTCATCACTATTTCAAACAGGCCCCTGACGGCGTGCCTGAACCTCTCCTGGAGCTTATTGGAAGAGCTCAGCTCCTCCGGCTGCAGGAAGGGCGACGAGGATATTTCTGGAGGGAAGCTGATCAAGTCTTGAGCTTCTCTGACATGGTTCGGTCTCCCGGCAGCGACGATGACAGAAGGAAACAGTGCGAGGACGATGATGCATGCCCTCATTTCTGCAACAAGTCCGTTCACGACAGATTAATTCCTCGTTTAATATCAAATCATCTTATAAAAGCACAATATAACATAACACTACTCTACATTTAGCCCCGAAATATCTAACCCTCAATCAAAATCTTTTAATTTGATAATTTTTCCTTATTTTAATCAGTCACTTAAATAACCAAAACTAGAATTTAATTTTGATTTCAAAATTTATTTAGAAGGAGCTGTCGGCATTGCCATAGTCACTACAAAAATACAAAAAAAATTGAAACATTACAAAAAAAATTATGGATTTTTTAAATTTATAACAATATAACCAATTTGGTTTTTTCCAATGATTTAATGTTTAAAAATATTGTACACACCCTCATGTAATTTAGTATGTGACTGATGAAAATAAGGAAAAATTATTATCATACTAAGTTAAAACCAGCCTTTTAACAAAATTTAATAAATTCCTAGAAGAAATATTCTTTTAATTTTCCTAGCCCTTACTGTACTAATAATTTTGTTTAACTTTTTTAACGGAAAATTAAATAAGATTCAAGAATCCAAATAAACCTAATGGCCTTCCAAATAATTATGAATATAAATATCAAATAGTAGTTTTAATGGTGTAAATAAATGCACAGATTGCAGAATTCAGCCAAAAAATAATAATAATTCTACTTTAGATAAAAGTTAGGAAGGTGAATTGTGTAAGTATTTTAAACCATTTGGTCACACAAAGTAGTGGAATTACATATGTAAAAGTTATAACTGAGGAAATAAGGATGTAGGAAAATATATGCTAAATTGATAATATAATTAGTGTTTTGAAAAAATTTAAAAAATGATTGGGTTAGAATTTTCAAGGTATATAAAAAACAAACTGTACATACGTAAACTCAAAAGACGATACAAACACGAAGAGACGCTCCATTCAAGTTATTTCTAAGTAATTAATGAGAAAGTGACATTATATGAGAGGAAAAGGAAATGTTGTTAAGTATATAAATTCTTGCTAATCAGGATTGCAAACATTAACATTTTATTATTTCGGCCAAATTCTGGAAAAAAATACATTTTCTATTTTTTTATATTCATATGCATATAAGCCTTATGGGTCATAAAGCAAAACGTTTAATTCGCTTTCGTCATTTTTAAAGGCTCAACAGCAATTTAAAAGGATTTGATTCTAAATTAATAAATTACTTTCTTCTGAAAAATGTGTTTTATTTAGCTTCATGATTTCTGCTACCGAAAACCTGTGCATCACAAATATTAAAATATTGTCTTCATTCTCCTTGTACATAATCTACGTGTTAATAGCTTTAAATACAGATATTAGTTTTCTAATTGTTGAAGAGGTTTAGGTGAAACAAATTTTTAAAGGGATGAAAAGTGCCATTTTTTTAAGTACCGAAACGAAGCTCTCCCTAAAAAAATATTTTCTCCCCTCAGTTTTATTCCATTTAAAAATAATAATACTGACAATTGATAAAAATGGTCAGTCCTACAAATTAATGTAACAAAGCTCAAATATATTCCAATACGTAACGCAAGGAACATTTTCAAAACTGCCAAATTTAGAAAATAATTTTCAAAATATCTCACAAAAAAAACGATTTTACAGAAACATAATTTTGTACATTGCTACATATGTGTGTTAATATTTTAGGTCAGTAGTGTTTCATTAACAGGAATTTCAAATTTCAGTCCCCGTGGCCCTCAAAATCAATGGCATACGTGCAACATAATAATCTATATTGTCAATTATTGGGCAAACAGTAATTTTGATAATGAGGTCTGATTAACAATATGAAATGGTGAAATGTTTAGTCATAACATAATAATCTATATTGTCAATTATTGGGCAAACAGCAATTTCGATAATGATCTCTGATTAATAATATGAAATGGTGAAATGATGAGTCTTAACATAATAATCTATATTGTCAATTATTGGGCAAACAGCAATTTTGATAATGAGCTCTGATTAATAATATAAAATGGTGAAATGATTAGTCTTAACATAATGATCTATATTGTCAATTATTGGGCAAACAGCAATTTTGATAATGATCTCTGATTAATAATTTGAAATGGTGAAATGATGATTCTTATTTTCGAAACGCTGATATCACTGGAGTCATGTCAGCCTAATGTCTTGTGCTTCCGAGTGCGGACAGGATGTTGTCATAGGTTGTTGGGAAACATCCTGCATAGCTCCACCTCGCGTGACGTATTATGTTCATATGGGTCGCACCTTCCGCTTTTCAATGAAGCAATCCGAAGGCACAGGTCTAAATGGGGAATGGTATCCCGTATTAGGACTCCTCGATAAGAAATGTGGATGTAACACGTACGGAAGTAGCGAAGCAGATAATGAGGTTGTTGTGCAAAATTCTGTACTACAACACGCCGTACAATTGAAACCATCTTTGTCACTTTCTTCCTTCAACGAAGTAAATCTTGTTAAAGGTTGCCCGTTTGCAACTTACCTAGTACTTCAGTTGGTAATCATTGTAAAAAGAACTTTAACAGTGAAATCATTTATAATAGATAAGATTAAAATTATTGTAAACATGAAACTGTTTCCCTGACATCATTTTAATACTGATAATGCAAAAATGATATTTGAATTGTATAATTAGGTAGTTATAATCCCATTTTAAAATTCTTTACGGCAGTTTCAGTAATGAAAATAATTTCATCTGCAGTCGTATAAACTACTAAATAGAAATATTTTGAAAATTTACCTTGTCGCGACCAGTATCCAAAAATACGTTAAACGGGTTATTTTGGAAAATTAACTGACTAAAACGCAATCCCTTTGAAATTATCTATAAAAGTAATTTTGGAATTAACTCCAAAATGCAAAATCCCAGTTATATAAGTAGATGGGATCATCAATTAAAAGTAAAATGTAGAAAGCAAAAAAAAAACAGATGTTTGCAAATTCTCCTTCCTAAATAAGATCATCAACGACTGGAGTAATTTACCTGTGGCAGAAGGAAGTCCTGTTAAGAAAAATAAATTCAGGACAAATCTCAAAAATGTGGGTATTTTGAATAATATAAATGCATATTCGAATTCAAATGTTAAAGTCTGAGTGAAGTGTTAAGTTAATATAATTCTTGTAGTGTTTCTATTTTTTTCTTTCAGGGCTATACAAATTTTTAAGGACTATATTTATTTTGTTTTGATTAGGAGTATTTATGTTTAAGAAATTTCATTTTGTATCTGCCACCGGGCTTGCGCCCAATTGTAGTCTAACAATAAATACAAAAAAATAAGAAAATAGCTGTATATTTTTATTCGGAGGAATTGTTTTTTCCACTCTGACTTGTATTTCTCTAGACTGAAAATATTAAAACTTGTTGTAGCAACGGTGTGTTGAAATATATTTTGTATTTAATTATCTATGGTAATACTTCCTCTAGTTTTGGATGCGACTGGGCTGAAAAATTCTCTTCACGGATCCGTAAAAAAAATTGTTAACCGACGAATTTTGTTAAAGTTTGATTAAGATCTTTCGGAAACTATTCAGTCCATGAATCATATAACGTAAATCGGGGTAGAATTCTTCCGTTTCCTCCGTAAAGAAAATAGGTTGCGAATATCTAAAAAAAGTATCGACGATGACAGATGAAAGAAACAACCGGTTTTTCTGCAATATTGGCTTAATTCCGTAGCCTGCTTTGGAATCGAAGTCCTTTCAGTTTCCCCAACTACAAAAGGATTCTTTCGAGTGCAATGACTACGCACACAGACCTAAGCCGATTACTTCAGGTCCCTTCTAAAGCCTTTCGCTTCTTTCCGGAACCAATCGACCTCTCTATATCTAAGCTGATTATTTCAGAGCGATGGCCCTTAAATTTCAGCAGATTTGAATTCCATATTTATTGCCCCCTAATTGTGCATCGTCTAAGGGATCGCTTTAAATACAGTAACGTAAGCATTTCCTTTTTCAAAAGTTTAAACCTTATCAGGGATAACGACTTCAGCCTGCGATAACATTTTCCACGCACTTGCTACGGAACAGTTGGACGATGATGATCAGCAGATGTAAGATTTAAGCGTTGGCAACAATGCGGAACAGCGTGAAGCGATGCCTTGACCCTCTCGGAGCGTGTTTACGAGTGTGGATTGAGCAAGGCCGGAGCTGGAAGACGGACTCACTCACCTGTTTGCGCGGAGGCAGCCAACCAGCGAATGAGACGACTGGTCTGCGTCTGGCCACTCAAAAACTAGACCTTTTTTCCTCCTCCGTACAGTTACCAGCGCAACGTCAGGAAACCGGATTGTATTTCCTTCACAGGAAGCTACTCTGTCGCAATGAAGGTCCTCGGTGCCAAGGACGAACATCTCTTCGTCAAAACTGTTCTGTTATATATCGTTTAATGTCTCAGTGACCAGTTGTCAACAATACGGAGCCGCTCGAGACCATGGTGAGTAAACATAGTAAACACACACGATGAAGCCTCGTGTACAACCACACTACGGCAATAACATTCAGGAGAGCCAACATTCTCTCTGCAGTCAATTCAATGGCAAAGATGTCCACCATCAAAAAGTCACAAAATTATATTTACTAAGAAAATAAAATTAATGTATCATGGATAAAAGTCAGAATCAAATAAAACTGACATTTTACCCGGTGTCTGTGATTAACAAGAATATCTCTGGATTCTAACCAGGTGAAATCATTGAAGAAACACGACGTCGAAACAACGTGTTTCTACAATGAATAGAATCCCAATTTAGATTTATTATTATTCAATCCATTAGCCCTCGGTTGAGGAAATAGGGTACGTCAAATATAATATTACAAGAAATATACAAAATTTTACAACTGAGAATTGAATGACAAAAGAGGAGAGATAAAATTCAATTTTCAGTCGACGGAGAAGGCAGCAGAAGATCGTGCGTAGGTTCCCGTCGAACATGTTAAATTCTAGTAGAGTATAGTTCTAAAATAATAGGAGAATTTGATAGGACACCAGCAAACTGTTTTAGTCCTTCCTATCTACGAACTCTTTGAGTGAATAATACGCTCCATTCATCAACAGAGATTTAAAATTCTTTATAAATAATTTTTGAACCTGTAAAGCTTTTATTTCTTCCGGGAGACTATTGTATAGATTTATACCGGAATAGTTAATGCTTGTTTCAAAAAGACTTAGACGATGTTTTTCAACACGGAGCTGAGAGAGATTTCTTGTGTTGTACGAATGGCTTGAACCGTTTACAGCATATAGATTGATGTTGCTCCATACAAATTTTAAAATTTCTAGAATGTAATCATAAGGTTAAAATTCCAAATTTGCAAAACAAAGGTTTGCAAGTGGTATTCCACTATTCGTACGGCCCGCTTTTGTAGTTTAAAGAAGCTAATGACCCCAGTTTTCAATACCGTAACACATGACAGAATCAAAATATGCATGGTACATCATTTTTGATGTAGCTATGTCGGCTTCCCGAGCTAACACTCGTAATGTAAAGTAAATTTTGCTGAGTTTTCCCGATAGTTTTTTAATGTGGCGATTCCATTTCAAATTATTGTCAATAATAGAAAAGGCGCGTGCTCTGAAGTGTTTTCCAATTTCTTGTTAGTATTGACGTTTACTACGAAACGTTTCATTGCTGTGTTCAAGGTCCTCTTCAGGTGTATCCAAAAATTTGACAAATAAATACGGTGAGAAAGACAATAAATTAATTTATCGCAACGTTACGAAAATACTTAACAAAATATGATTTGAATGTAAATAACAAAAATACGGCCAAATTAAAAAAATGTTTGCTGACATATCTAAATAATAAAAACACGGCCAAATTGAATGAAAATTGTTTGCTTACATATATCATTCGGTAAAAGTGTGGTATGTACAGATGCACAATATTAGCGTTCTTCATAAATTTATTAGTAAAGGGTGACCAAACTACAGATCCAAACATAAATATTGGTTTTACCAACGTTACATATAATATTCTAATCCTTAGGTTTGATTTATTTATTCAATTAATCCTCGAATGGGGAAATAGGGCACGTCATTACATGAAACTAAAAAATAACAACAGTAAAATGATTAGGGCATTAGCGATTGAGTACGTGAAATGCACATAAAAGGTAAACGCTAAAAATATTGTATATTAGCGCAAAAAGCTATGAAATTAAAAAAGACGTATAACAGGGCACGAAAAAAAGAACTCGCATATATGTTGTATAATTCTAATCCCGTCTGTAAGTGAGCCATGTTTACAAACTATACTTGGTTTTATGTTTTATAATGTCTAACATTTATAATTCCTTATGACTTTAAGAAGAAATGTAACCAAAACATTTACTGGTAAGTTATCCAAATTGGTAAATATAAAGTCTTCTTGACTCGTTAGACTCTATAAAGTACATTTTTTTTAAAGAATACGGACATAGTCTGCGATTATAAAGTAAGAGCTACGTATAGAAAATATATGGACAAGATTTTATAACATTAAACCGTTAAGACTAAACGTCGAATAAATTTACAGTCGCCTATTATATTATGAATTGATAGACGCGTGCGTATTTGGGACTATATGACAGTTCCAGATATAAGCGTCATTAAGAAGCTAATAACTGATTGTAAAAACGCTGGAAAGTCAGTGACATGGTTCGAAGAATTCGGTCTTTATCCTTGCAGTCGTCGTCAGTGTCCTAATAGTAACCCGCTACAAGTCATCCTCAGAAACCTTTTCCTCTAAAAATGAGATAAACAGGATGTCAAAGATACTGGCTCTGACGTCCCAAGTTCTGGAGATTTCGTCACCTCCAGTGTTGTTCCTTCATTTCATTACTTTCTGTTTCATAACGTCTTGCTCTTATTTCAAACACGGCATGTGCGTATGTGACTGACTAAAATATGTAGAATAGCGTGGGTATTTAAATTTTAAATTAATTATTTTATGATGACATGTATGTTGAAAAACTATTTTTAGGGAACGGATATGAAACGGTTTCTCGCCGAACAAACTTATTGTTGTGATTTTTTGTGGCTGATAAAATACTTGAATATATATCAGCATTTTAATCTTAAATTTCGGACACAGGAAATAAGTTGCGTGGATTTGGGATCCAGTCATTTGCGACGCACGTTTCCCAGACGACAATATCGCCACTGACGTTTGCCCGACACGTCATTATCCTGATTGACGTTTGCCGGAAAGGTCATTAACCTGATTGACGTTTGCCTGACAGATCTGAATCCCGATTTGTGTTTTCCTATTAAGGCAATATACCCAAGGATCATTTTCCACAAAGGTGCGCTTTTAATATTATGCATGATTTATATTTTGCACATCCTGACTGGAAGTGGAAGAAAATAGGTCATGTCAATTTATGTCCGGAAATGGACGGTGTGTAAGCAACTGCACACAATCCATGGCCTGAATCGCATCCTTGTCACAAACAGTTGAAGACTGGAAATGGGAAACGTTGGATATTTTCGCATTTTTCCTAAAAACCGCTCAATGTGCCGTGACCAATAATTTAGGAAAGGTTGGAAGTTCCAGAGAAGCCTCCTTGCACTTCAAAATACCTCCTCTAGATGTAACAGTGTGTAAGTTCCTTTAGTCATAATATGAGAAACGCTGAATGAGTGGGGCGTGTTTAGCATCTTTATGCTGCGAAGTAAAGTCAAGATTAAAAACATAAAGACGAATAGTGAGCTAAGAATTCAAGGAAAGCCGTATGTAACAACCAAATGGACATCTGTAGCTCAGAAAGGAAAAGAATGTTAAATGCATGATACCAGAAGAACTAGAAACTATGGTTGCCACTGCTAGGGTTAAAAACCCTCTCAAAGTAGTGAAAATGGATTAGGTAATTTCTTAGATTTAGCTTCCTTGGCTAACAGATTTTTAAATACCAGCAAACCACAGATACCAAAAGATTCAGCAACACGTTTCAGCTCAGACAAGAAAGGCAAACTTATGATTCCCTTGATGAAGTTGGATTGAGTTTGTTGAGGTTCAAAGTGTATGATCTTCCCAACCTAGGAAATATTCCTCGCCTTCCATTGAGAAATAAATTAAGTGCTGAGAAAAAGAAGGATCTATTAGCCATGGTCGATTTTCTTGAAGAGAGATACAGGGAATTTTATATCTTGTTGTGTCAGTGATGCCAATATTGTATTCTTTGTTACTGTTGATGTGTGGTCATTCAACGATTACTTGGAAGTGGAGCATGGCACTTACATCTTTACCCAAGTTGTTTTATTTTTCTTCAAATTCTAAAATTATTACTTCTTTGCAACACTTTTTATGTCATACATAAGAAACTATGAGTACCTCTCACAATTTTCATTCCATCCATTAAATGATTTGTAATGTGAATTTGTCATGATTTTTTCCTGTTTTCTTACTTTTGACATTTTGGCACTATCAGCGTTTCCCATTTCCAACGGTTGTTCAATGTGTCCTCAATGCGATGCAGTGCAAAAGTTCACACGTTCCATCCTGCAGCTGCAGCAGTCACATTGCCAAAGGCACATTCTCAAGCAAAAGATGTAAAGTGCCTGCGTTAAGTCAGGATACGTTTGTCTGTTGAGGCGTTGTGGAAGAATTACTGGTCTAAGCAGATGCTCGTCAAGAATCGCTACCCAAACATTGAAGCTGAACCGCTGCTGATAAGACGGATCAAACAATCCCCGAGGAATCTCTGTGTCCCGCAGATGACGGCTACGTAGGCTGATGATGCCATCTGTGGTGGTCACCTTATCTGTGAAAAGGACTGACGACAGAAATCGGATGATTGCAAAAAACCAACCGGAAAATCTTTTTCGTAGAGGGAAATCAACTGGTGACACACGATTTACTGGTGATGGGGATAGTAGCGGTTGTTGGCTTCACCGTGTTGGCGGACCACTTTCCTGGAGCTTGTACCAGATTTGCTCTAAATATCCTGCAGAACATGTTCTGTAGAACTGGAGGACGCACATTCCGCGGCCACCCAGCACGTTTGTCTGTCCAAAAAGATCCATGCTCACACAAACACACAATAATGCCTCCAAATGCTGTGTGAGGTGGTTTTTCTGGCAGGGGACTTGACTTCCTCACATTCGTGCTGCCTCTAGACTGTTTCCGTCTGTTTGGTCATATACGGCCATGCTCCTGGAATAAGTCCCGACCCATTCCAATCAAAAAATTTGCAAGAAACACACTACAAGTGGCTTCAGAGCTTGATGTGCGTCAGTGCCAATTAGCGTGACAACAATGCATTTCCGGACACATGTTGACCTGACCTTCCTTCCTCCATCTCCAGTGCAGGAACGCAACCAGCTAAGGTGAAAGATAGAAAGTAACTTGATCGATGTATTTGGACTGAAAATGGACTGCAAGGACATTGTAAATTTGTACTGAGTCACTTTGTAATCTACGAAGGAGCATAGGCCAGAAGGCACCTTTTAACAATTGTAAAGATCTCTATTGTATTATGAACTTTCAGGCTAACAGAAATTTCCATTGAATTTTGAACAAGGTGCGGGTGGACTGAAAGATAAAATGTTACAAAGCATAAAATGACAGGGAAATTATACTGAAGCAATAACGTCATCATATTGTCCACATTTGCTTTCCAATCTATGCAAAAGTATTCAACTGGTTTCATTTTACAACCGTGACATTTCCTACTGAAGCAATTAGGTCTCGTTAAACGCGAATGAATATATTTCCAAGAATATTCTGTCATCAACGGCGACTGTTTGCGTTAATCATAATTTGTGGAACTTTATGTAATTTCATGGTTAGAAAAATGTGGAAATTCATCAGTGAGAATCAATAAATTAGTGACGGAGGTCAATACATTTCAGTGCCGAGCTCTCGACTGACTGAAAGGTCAAAATAATATGGCTAAAATAATGAATTAATTCGTTCATTACTGGAATTAAGGTGAATTGAGTGTTTGAATAGTAATATAACTTAAGATCATTAAATATGGTTTCTTAATATCTTAAAATAAGAACTTGTCTCGAGCGCTGTAACCAAGCTGTTGGTAGATTAATTTCACTGGAATATTATGCTTCGAACTTCCAATATTAATGCAGACGAGCTGTTTCATGTTGCGGTTCGCAATGCTGTTTTTCTTCCTTTATTCCTTTGTTCTTTTATCGTATTCCGACATGTATTTCTCCGTTTCGTACACGTGCCTTTCTTCACTCATCCACGAATGAACCTTCCACTTTTCGTCTCTTGAAGCTTAGAAAGATGAACTACAATAAATTAAATTGACAACCGTGTGATGAAACTGAAGTAATAGCAGCTAAGAAACGGTTTGAATGCAAAGCGTCTCTATCCTCGGCTCGTCCTGTGAACGTAAGCAGTTGTTGCTCTGTGATGCTGGCAAAAGCCTGCTTTCCAAGGTCGACTCCGGGAAAGACCGAAGTAACTTCACGACAAAATTAACCTGGCCAACCGGTTATAATCCTGGGAATTCCGACGTCTTACGTGCCATTGCCGTTGCACAAACTTGAATGAACGTCCTATCGATTTCTGGAACATTCTCAGTTATTAATTGCAACGTAGGCCACGAAAACATAGCTTGGCCAGGCGTTATTTCCTGTAATGGATTATAATTGGCGAGACACTGGATTATGTCCAGGAACCTCATTAGTACGCAAGCTTCATTATAAGTTGCGATGTTCTCAAGTACAACTCGAATTACTTCCAATTTCTTTTCATTAAGCAACGAATTTTTTTAGACGTTTTTGTTGAGTACTCGAAGCACAAAATTTAATGCTTGTATATTTTGAAATTGTGGGATTACAGAATCAGGATGGTCTTTCGAACTGAGCTTCGACTGAAGATTTTTTTCTTCTTTTTCTTGACTTGAAATCGTTTGAAGCTGATACACTCTATTCCCATACTCACCAATAGCCCACTTCATGCTATTAAAAGGAATAATATCCCCCCTCCCCTCCATGGAGATCTAATCCTTTTTAGCAAGACATATTTAACAACCATTAAGTTATTTTTTAATCACAAAATTTTTCTTCATCAGCACCAGGGAAACATTGCGCGGTTAAATAAATTTTTTATGATTCATAATTTTATTTTATAATTAAAACAAGTCGTTAATATATATTACTAAAATGGAACAAAGAGACTGTAGACATTCAGACAAAGATTACACCATATTTTAAGCATAATCTTTCCTTCATTTCACATAATACTCGTTTATCAGAAGTTTTCAATACATTCGATTGTAGTCATCTGTAAACAATTATACTCGGTGGGTGCTCCTTATTCCTTTCACTTTTTTTATAATATTTTTAATAGATATATGTTAAAAATTATCGTCATATATAAATGACACTTCAAAGTAGGTATATCTAAATAAAACATTATTTAATATAGGGCACGGTATTGGTTTTTTATACTTGAGTGCACCCAAAACCCCTCAAAATTAATAATGAAGTCCCTAGTTACGTCCTTTACTCTTTAGTTCGCACCATTATATTATTTAGACAAGACGATTATTGCTGTCCTTTCAGTCTCTTCACCATAATTTTATACATAAGCTAAATTAGGAAAGAAAGAGAATCATATTATTTCAAAAAAATTCAGTAATCAGGACAATTAAAAAATAAGAATTCTAAAATTGTTTACTATTGGCAAGCAAATTTATTTATTCGTGGGAGAATATTTGTCACTAAATATTTAGTTTTCGCTTTAGGTTATTCCGACAAATTAGTTATTCATCTGCTTCCATTCTTTTCATTACAATTTAATTATGTAAGGAAACATAGGATGCAGGTTTTCTAGGGTTTTCCCTGCATCCCTTTAGGTGAAGCACAGGTTGGATCCTTAAACTATAGCCCGGGGAACCTAGCTAACCCTCGGCTATTTTACTCTACCTTCCACAACCCCCCTTTTCAATTACCTGCCTATGCTATTAAAGGGGAGTTGCCTGTCTCAGGATCACCCTCATATAGCCTGTTAACCAAAAAAATGTAAGCGTATCCTGCTCCTTCTCGGAATTTTTTTTTGGGTAACAGGCTACATGAGGGTGATACTAGGAAGGGAATTGAAAAAAAAGGAGGGGGGGAGATGAATACCACATTTATTTCGTTCTTGGGGCAACTCTTAAGTGCAATATATTTGCTCCTTCCAACGAATAATTTACTTCAAAAGTGAATACAATAATTTGCAATTAAACAGCAACAACCGACATTTAGGAAACACGTTATGTGCAGTTGTAAATAATATTTGACATTTAAGGCTTTATTTTTTTTAATTTTAAGTACTAACATTTCGGCATATTTTCATTCCTTCTCCAGGTTTTCTTTTCCGAAAGAGAAAATATTTATAACAAATCAAATGATTTTTTAATTAGTTGTAAATACTTCCTCTATAGGAAGAAAACCTGAATAAGACTTGATAATATGCCGAAATGTTGTTAATTAAATTTAAAAAATAAAGTCTGTAAGATTTCAAAACGTTATTCAAGTATCACGACTGCTGAATTCTCTGTTTGAATCTGCAATTGAAAGGATAAAAACCAATCCAGTATCTCCGTTGTATGCTTTGAGAAAAAAAATCGCGATTTTGTTTAGCGTCAAGTGTAAAAGCTATTATCAGTCTAAAATGAACTCGGCGTTAATAACACATAATTTGCCGTCGGATTACGACATGCTCGAGTGGTTGACGCAATATTCGAAGGAACTGGTTCCGGGAAGGTCCTGGGATCGATTACCCGTCTAGTCAACCTGATTGGTGTAATTTCTGATTCTAAAAAAAACGCACTACCTTCCAATATCCCCTTGACACATAAGTTAAAGAGTCACTGATGAATAATGAGTCTGGCAGTGGAAAACTCGTTTAGAAAACCTACGTCGACAAATCGATTATTGAGACAGAAAGTGTGTTTTATTTTGATTTTATTATTATTAATACTGAATATTCCAATATTAACAAATTGCTCACTACATTATCATTTTGCGAGAGGGAAGTGGATTGCTCGTCGAAGCCATCATCAATTAAGTAAATTTGAACATTTCATTTTGATATTATCCACCCAAATAAATCCCTGACGAGAGGGAATTTCATACAACGACTTGATTTTCATTCAGTGCATTATCTGGGAAGACTTTAATACACTTTGAAGTGTGTAATTAGTTCATTGTTGGAAAATTAGTTGTTCAGCTTTGCTATTTACATTTTATTTTGTTTTAGAAGGTATCGTTGCCCTATCCTGCGGATTTGAGTTGCAAACTTTACTCTGTTACGAAAAAGACACTATTATATATAGATATATCTATATATAACAATTAATGGGGAAATGACAGAGAGATAGAAGGAAGGTGACTTACCTGAGGTTCATAGATGGTAGACACCTTGTGAAGTTTAGAGTACTTGAATTTTCGGAGGCACCGCCCCCTTCATCAGAAAGTTAGGAAGACATTTCCAGTGATCGGCTAGCCATCATATTATTTAGACAAGACGATTATTGCCGTCCTTTCAGTCTCTTCATCATACATTTTATACATAAGCTAAATTAGGAGAGAAAGAGAATCATATTATTTCAAATAAATTCCGTAATCACGGAAATTAAAAAATAAAAATTCTAAAATTGTTTACTATTGGCAAGCAAATTTATTTATTCGTGGGAGAATATTTGTCATTAAATATTTAGTTTTCGCTTTAGGTTATTCCGACAAATTAGTTATTCATCTGCTTTCAGTCTTTTCATTACAATTTAATTATGTATCGGCTAGCCGATCACTGGAAATGTCTTCCTAACTTTCTGATGAAGGGGGCGGTGCCTCCGAAAATTCAAGTACTCTAAACCTCACAAGGTGTCTACCATCTATGAACCTCAGGTAAGTCACCTTCCTTCTATCTCTCTGTCCTTTCCCCATTAATTGTTTTAATTAACATGACAATGTCATTTCCTGACTCATACTTATATATATATATATATATATATATATATATATATATATATATATATATAATGTGAGAGGGAGAGTATATCGTGGAGTTTTCATATAAATATGACGTCGATAAGAGAGCACAATATAGTGCGTGATGCAGGGTTGCGTGCTTTACACTTCAGCGGTGAAGCTAAAAAACTGCATTAGCTTCGGTCCATCATGTTTCAGAACAGTAAATCTGGTGGTAAAGGAAGACAAGTAAGCAAAGCACTGAAGAGGGTGAAGGTCGAAGAGTAATGATGATCCAAATGAAGTAAATGGAAATGTATTGGCAGCGAGAGAGCGGGACATGGGGTTGGGGGGGCAGTGATAGCTTTTCTAAGGGAGACGGAGGGGGGACCACAGTTCATTGAAGGCGAAATATGGCCACAATGAATATTTCACCGTGACTGCCAAATGCGCGACACAAAACAGCACTTGGATGCACATTGCGATTTTGATCATATTTGCGGCGTAGTTAGACGTAATAAATTTTAATCACGATCGGGGAAACTCAGAGCGGCCGTGTGCGTCCCTATATGTTCACCGTGAAAAGACTATAGGAATGTTTAATACACATATACAACATAACTTTCGATTACAAAATTAAAAGTTACGTTTGCTACCCGATGTTAAGGAATATATTCTAGCGGTTATTCTGACGTGACTGTTCGTCTCACGTCCTAATATCTCCATTTTATTTTTTTTAAAAATACTAAATTTATTCTTGAGTAACAAACAACAGAGTGATTAATCGTATGTGTTTAAATAAATGCTTCACTATTAGGCTTATTAATCTTTTTTTCCATATTCAACTAAATATCATCGTGGAATCGAGTGACAACTAAATTAAATTAAAATTTAATTTTTAATAGATGAATGTAGCCTACTCGTAATAAATATTTTTCTTAAACAGTTTCAGTGCCACTAACGACTGTATAATCTGTTATTTTTTATATTCTCTGTGTTCATTTAATTAAATTTTTATTCATGTCCAAATGCGAATATTTAACAAGACGGATGGTATTAAAAAAAACTCCGCACCGAAATTGAACCAACAGAGCAAAATTTTTGCCAATCCTCATGATGTTACAAATTATAAAATAAAATTATGACAGCTTGTAGGTTGTTTTCACACCTGAGGAGGTTCCAAACAAGGAACGAAACGTCGTGTTATGATTTAATAAATAAACAATGTTTAATTCTGACCAATTTTGACCGTAATTTTTCGCCTACGTTAACTGAGGATCAGTCAGAAGAATTATAAAATTTTAATTGACAAAGACCGTACAGTCTGACCGATGTTACAGTAATAACAATCATTACAATAATTTTATAAACGACCTCGTGGCAAAGAAAAGTATTAAGAACGTCTTTATGTTTTTATCAAAGTAAGATAAAGTTGTAGATTACTGTGATATTGAATTTCTTGAATAACATTTTAAATTTAGTAGAAAGATGGTAACGAAAAGAATCAAACAATGTAATTATATGAAGCGAATTTTTAAACACGGTTATTAGTATCATTATGATTATAATTAAGCCTGAGATTCCTGAACTTAACAGTGAAATGCACAATATTTTTTTAAAAAAAGCATATTTACGTTTCTGGAAATGATATGGAAAATTGTCAACAACATTACATACCAATAAATCAGAAAAAAAGCTAATTATGACAATGAGCATTTCCTTAAATTTTCTTTAAGCTGAGAGTCCCTTTTAATTTTAAATATTGTCTCAATGCATTTAAATTTTCTGTTTTTTAACTCGAAGATGGTCACAGAAATGTTTTTTTTATAAGTAGGCTTAAGCATTAAAATATCGAATTTTAATCTGTACATTATCACATACGCACAAACTATATATCTAATATATGTGTGTGTGTCTTAATTTTCCTTCCTGAAAAGTAATATATATATTGGATCGGAGGTCTTCACCAGGTTTCACCTATCAATAATTTTTTTAATGTTCCAGGTGTAGTGAAGTTTTTCTTTTGACTCTGACTTCCGTTAGTAATATTATTCAAACGATTTAAAAGAAAAGAGAAACTGCGTAACGATTTTGGGGTCGTCTTAGAAAATGTTAAACTTTTAAATCTTCACTCTCTTTCAATATCGTCTTCCACAGATTTTTAAATAGTCTTAATAAGTCTATTATTTTTATTAATCTTCGGAATTTTTTCTCGATTGATTTTTGTGTCATAACTTAATCGTGAATATTAATCAGTACGTAAAATTCTACAAGTGTAAAGTGCATAAACGAATCGGCCTTCATACTGTATTGGGTTTAGAACACTTATCCTGCTTTTGTATTCGAGTATTTTATTCGAGTGCAACGCTTTCCCCTGAGAGAATCGCAGAGAATTGTTTCCAGGACATATTTCTTGTTCGCGGAAGACAGTCGCTGTATAAATATTTTGAGCAGGCCTTGGCCTGGCCTGTTATCGTGTTCTGGACAGTCTTTGTGGGAGTTTAAGAATGCACCCCAAGCGCTGCTTCAGCATTCTGCTGCTGACGCTGTCTCCAGACAATTTCTGAATCCTTTCCCCATGAATTTTATCTCTTTTAACTGCTTTCATGTAGTTCCAGAATTTATCATTTTTATTTGCGGCGGCTGTCTGTGAATCTGACTAGAGCGACGCTTGCAAATATGATACACAAGCTTCGTGATGCTCTGGACTGCGGGACACGAGTTCAATATTCATCACATAAACGACTTATGCAAGTAGAATTTTAAATACTGATTAATTTTTACGAGCAAAATTTCCCGAGGCTAATAAAACTAATATATTTAAAGCGACTATTTGAAAATATCTGTGGTATTCCTTTTTAAAGGTAAATTAGTTCATCTTTTTCTAAATGCTTTGAATAAGTTGGAGACAGACGAGAAGAAAAATTTAGCGCTTTTTACGTGTATTTTAAGACTGAGGAATAGCAAATTACTGGCGAGAAACTTCGATGCAGGGGAATTTAGTAGAGAGATAAACAGTCGACATATGGTAATGCAGGTGGGAGGCCATTGTAAATGATTTGGGGTAACTATTTAAATTATTTAATGAAATCACTTCAAGAATATGATATAATAATTTTATTTATATAAAAAATCACTTTAAAATGGGTCCTGCGGGCTATTACAAATAAATTAATTAACTCAAGGGGACTATTTTTAATTACTCATTGGGGTAACCACGTGAGCAGAGATTCCGTTCACTTGACGAATCTCCCCAATTTTATTCGAATTTTTGGATTTTTAAAGGATATAAAAATTCAGCAAAAATATTCTAACCGGCGACAGCCATATAAGAATGGTATTTCCCGACGTCAGGCTGGCTGACGGGGGACATGCCTGTCTGCAGAGAGATAGTACTAAGCTTGCTTTGCTGAAGGAGCATTCACCCTTCAAAATGTCCAAAGGATACTGTTCCCTGTGCCATGAAAAATTTCCCGCGCTGGACGAAGGACTCAGGAGGATTGATGGAACAAATATCACGTGGGATAGCGTTTTCCCTTGGAGAAGGGATATACGAGTTGAGCTGAGAGGTGAGGAGCCGAAAAAATATTCAGTGTGTATGGTGCACGACGTAGATGAGGCAGAGTAGGAGAATAGTTCTAGACGTCGAGAGGGCGAGGAAGTAGAAATGGAGAGTGAATCAGGACGTGGAAGGGAGGAGAAAGGTAGAGAGTCGAACGGATTTTGAAAGGGAGGAATAATCTGGAGAGTACAACAAGAGCTGAAAGTGAGGTGTGAATTATTGACCTTTATTGAGATGGTATTCAGAACAAGGAAGACCAGAGAGAAGAAGGAGGAAAATCTAGGTTTTCCTCAATCACCGGCAGCACCATGTTCATCTCACTTTCCGCCGGCAGAGGGAAAATCTACAATTCAACCCGAAGGAAGAAGGGCGTTCAGGTCACTTAGTAACCTGCATCAAGACAGGAATGAAAACAAAACAAGTTCGTCAAGTGAACGAAATCTCTGCTGTATGAGTAATTAACCCTGATATTTTTAATAGCGCGAAGGACCCCTTTTAAAATGATTGTTTTTTTATGTAAATAAAATTATTATATCAAACCTTAAAGTGATTTCATTAAATAATTTCAATAAAAACCCGTATATCATTTACAAAGTCCTTCAACGCGTTATCTTCGGACTTAAGAAAACCATGCTGTGATGTTATAAAAATATTATACTTAAAAAATTTAGTAATCTGATAAGTATTATTTTTTCAAATATTTCAGAAAAAAATAGGAAGGAGAGTAATGGTGCTATAATTTAATATTTCGGACGGTGGTCGTTTCTTAAACAGGGGGGATTACTTTGGAGATTTTCAAAGCATCGGGAAATATTCCAGTGACGAGACATTTGTTAAATATGATTTCAAGTGGAAAAGCGACAGAAGCAGTACATTTACTTGTTATACCGTTTATATCTGCTGCTGAGAAACGCTTCAAATTTTAAAGAAGAAATGGAGAAAATACAGGTGCCTTGTAGCATTTCGTGTAAAATTAAAACAACTCCAGAAACATTTCGAGCTGTGACGTGTCGTAATTGGGGGTGTTTCTGAATGGTAGGACACTTCGTCCCCGAAGCGACCAGACGTAAATTACACAGTCGCGTTCACACCTCCTTAGCAGCTTGATGCATGGCCCGACTTTGGGTTATACGTGATCTGCTCGATTCGCCACACAGCTGCACCTGTCCGACATGATTACAGGGTGAGCTGCAGCCTCTGTCTGCCCGTCTAAATTACACAGTAATTACGTTCTTTTAGGGAGGAAAGGCACGAAGTCGACCTCATAGCATGCATCTTTGCTCATGCGAAACGCGGGCGGACCAGCTGTCTCCATGTCGTCAGATTTGGACGAATAGTGGCTTCAATAGCTTATAAGTCAGATTAATCAGATATATTAACTTTTCTGTCTATAGATTTTTTTATTATTGGGAAAACTTATCCCAAGATAGTACAGTTATTATTACAACGAATATAGAATAAATTTTGAAGTCCATTGGCAATCAATTTAAAAGCGAGAGAAACGACAGAGCTGCTAATGCAGTTAATAATATTTTATTGACTTAGTGTTGGCGGTGAATATTAATAGATTTTAATGTAGTAGGGGGAATCAGATGAAAGAAATAAAGGAATAGTTATTTAAAGAGCGAAGAATGAGCTGCCAGCTAACTGAGAGAGAAATTATTGTTAGGTTATACCAGAGTGAGAGAGTGGAAGGATGCAGTGTGAGTCTGTGGTTGTGTGGATGAGGAGATGGATTGCTATGGTGTCATTAGAGTGGTTGATGGAGCTTTTGATTAAGGAGGATATGCATGATTTTATTGTGGTGGTGATGAGTGGAATTTGGATGTCATTGTGAATTACCAAGTTTCTAACGTACCACGGGGAGTTGGAAATGATTCTGTTTTGCTTGATTTTAATTTTATTTGAATTGGAGTTGGCAGTTTATCCCCAAATGTGTCGGATTAGTCTTTTGGTGGAGATGGAAATTTGTGAGTGGATAGAGTAGTTTTATTTTGGTGGTGATTTTGGATGAAAGGTGGGTAAGATGGGGTTTCCAGGAAAGTTTGGAGTCAAGAATACGTCCAAGGTAATTGATGGAGTTTTTTTTATTGGGATTTGGGGGTAAGGGGATGTTTGGTTTTTAGGGTGGATGAAGCTATTGCATATTTGGAAGGGTTTATGCTGACCCAGTTTTTTGCCCAGATTTCGAGGTCGTTTAGAGCTATTTAGACGGTGCGAACACGCGAGGTGAGGGAAGAGGTTTGGTGGAGGATAGCTTAGCTATGTCATCGGCAAAAAATATTGTTTTAGTGGATGGATGACGTCATGATGAGTAAATGTTAAACAGGATGACTAACACGCTACCTTGTGGGACGCCAGAGGAGATGGGAAAGATTTTGGAGATATGATTGCTGACTTAGTACGAACGTTTAGTAAGATAATTTGAAAGGATTCTGAAGAGTGTGTCGTTAAGTTCATTTTTTACTTTTGATAAGAGGGATGAATGATCGACTTTGTCGAAGACTTTCTCCGCGTTAATAAATACACCAATGCAGGAATTTGGATTTTCGAATGCATTATTGAGAAGGTGGCAGCAGAATGTTGTTGTTGAATGCACGAATGTTTAGGCCTGCAGCCATATTGAGCAGATGGGATGAGTGATGATAATTGATTAGACAGGAGGGGAAGGAAGAGTTTTGCGAACAGTTTCTAAAGGATTGATGGGTCTGTAGCTTTCGGGAAGCGATTTTGGTCTGTTAGGTTTGTTTATCATAATAATATTGGCATGCTTCCAGGCGGTAGGGTAGTTGTCTATACAATAAATTGTTGATTGTAAAAACATATCGTGGACTTAAATCTGCTTAATAAAGAAATGTGTCATTTAATTTTTTTTTGAGTAGGTTATATAGGGAGCAGTTATAAATAAATCACACACTGAGTACACCAAAGAGTATCTTAAATATTTAAGATTCTCTTTGGCGTACGCTTCATTATGGGTTAAATTCATAACGTAAATCCTTAGTATTCTCTACCGCGGTTAATTTCCTTTTGAACACTGGTACAACATATCCTTGTGAATTTGAGGTTGAAGCTAATAATGTCTTCATTATGACAACACTAATTATCATATTTATTCGCACAGGAAAAAAATATCACTGCCACGCAACATAAATTAAGCAAACATTGCATGGCCGAACTCGTGAAACGAACAATATTTACTGTGATGAATCTGCACAGCCTGGCTACTAGTGTAAACTGTGACAGATAATGTAGGGAGTTTGGGGAATTTGAGTAAAAACACACTGAGCCAGCAGAATGTGGCCGTGGGAGCGTGGCAACGAATTCTACGAATGAGTCGCTGCGCAAAGAGTTTTTCTTCTTAAAGGTTCCGCTCGATTCAAGGACGGTGATACGGCATTCGCCTTCACTTCAAATTAAACATTCATTACCTATTCACTTATATTAATTTACCGGTCTCCCTTATAGGCAAACATTATCCTGTAGCGTAGGAAATCGTTAATGCGATTGGAGAAAGAGTTTCGTCGGGATTACAATATAATTACAGTTACTTTGCGATCTAAACTTAAGTACAATATTAGATGAAAATATAAATACTTCAAGAGTAATAATGCGGCAGACATAAGTGAACGATGAATTGAAATCGGAAATTTGCCTTCGGAATATCTATAAATCACTTGTAAATAAATTCATTACTCACCAACACCTACTCTCGTATTTCACTGTTACGTACTGTCGTCGTCAAAATAGTAGAGACCTTACTTTGAAGCCTCACTGTGCCCTTTCGGAATGACCTACGTTATTGCGAAAGATCTCCTTTTACGCAGAATTTTATGCTATTATGTGTTATATAAATGAACAATTTTTATGCATGCGTTTTGGCGAAAAAAACTTAAAAAACGCATGGGTTTTTTATACTTATTTCATATAGCTCAACTTTGAAAACTCATATATTTCAAACTATTGCTTCAAATGGTCTGAAAAATGGTAGCTAAATTGAAAGAGACTATAAAGATGATTCGTGATCTATAACGTGGCATGAACGAGTGTCTAATGATCTGAAAACAATATATTTCCAATGTTTTCAGAATTGCTTTTACTCTACCAACTTGTGTTAACAAAAACTGGAGGTAAACTGAGCTCCGCTCAATGCTCACTATAATATCGGGGAAGTTGTATACTGTGTATCGTTAGAAATTTTAATAATTTATAGTTTATTAGAATTTTTTAATTATCAATTTAAACATATGTGCGTGTGTTTTAAAATATGCCGACATGGTGTTTAACACCTAAATATTTTGTAAGAAAATAATTTTTAAACCCATTTTAGCAAAATGACTATATTTAAATTGTAAATAGGGATTTGATGAATTTTAATATTTTTGTTTTCATTTTTGAATGTAATCTAATGCTAATGATATAATAAACTGTTTATATTACTTTTTACTGTGCTGATATTCTGATAAATATGGTCTTATAGCGGCTATAGAATTTTGACTTAAGGTTATTTTTTGTCTTTCTTTAATTATTAAATGTACTTGTTACGTCGAGAAGTCTAAATCTGTCTGGAATTATTTTTATTAATTATTTACACTGGGTGGTGTTAAAAAAAATTGTCGTTTGAGGCCTCTGTCGATGTAGATTCAAAATAAGAGAGAAAAAAAGAAAACATGATTATAAAATTTTAAGTAGATTGATATTAATTAAAAATTGTACTAGTTCAGAGATGAATGACGCAGAAGTATGACCCCCAATTGACTTTCCAGAATCGATGGTCATAGGCAGAACACTCAAGAATTATATGGCGAGTTGAAAGTGGAGATGTACGCTGCGGGCAGACAGGAGCACTAGAACTAGAAAAAAATAAATGAATGTATAAGATCAGTATGAGCAGCCCTGATACCACTATTTGTTTGCACATGTCAGGAATCACTTATTTCGGCAAATCTTCTTGACATTGGCTTCATGAAGACGTTGGGTGGTGACTCGAGAAACCTGATGGGATACCACGGCTGATGAATAACAGTGAGAAATTGTGGTGGACCCAAATTCTCCATTTGATTGAGAGATCTGGTCGTCCACACGTTGCGGCTCATTGTCTCGTTGGAGTTGTCCATCTCCATTGGGATGCACCATCATCACGTCAGGTGGACCTTAATTCTAAAATATGAATCATTCATGAATAAGTTATTAAAAGTAAAAAATTGTTTCCCCCAAGACGTGGTGTTTTCTGTTGGTGTACGTGGGAGCGGGAGCGGGAGCTCTGGGCGAGAGAGCAGATGGACTGACAGGTGCATCGTGATCCTTCCGCACCTCGTTTCGACTCGGAACCTGTTAAACAAGAGTATAATAAGAGGGCGATGGGCCGACCCTTACACTTAGCGCCGCAAGCTTTTTTGTCGTCTTCGCCCACCTGCCATCCTAATAAGGCAATGAAATATTACCTTGGTGCCGAAATAAACGATAATAATTCCTGACAGATTTCGTCTCCTCGACGTAAGAAGTATAATTAATAATGGTGTGAAGCAGCCGGCCGAAGTCGAAGATTCTGAGTTCGAGTCCCTATTATTCCCACATGGCGTCTAGAGCTCATACCCGAAGGAATCACACAACCAATATTTGTACAGGATGTTGTCGTCTCGATCAGCTCTTACTGTCAACAAAAACCACTGAACAATGTAATGGATAACAAAATTTATATTCAAAGTCAGAAGAAGGAATAATTTTAAAAGAGATCCTGCGTGCTATTAAAAATAAATAAATTAATTCAAGGGGCTAATTTTAAATTTCAGGGGTAATTATTCATTGGGATGCTTCAGAGATTTCGTTCACTTGACCAACCTGTTTTGTTTTCATTCGCGTCTCTCGTTCGTCCAGTACTAGAATACGGCTGTATTTGTTGGGATCCGTTCCGAAAATATCAGGTCGAGGCACTGGAAAGGGTACAGAGGCGGTTGTCCTGGTCACGGAAACGAGAAGGTTCGTCAATTAGGGTGGGATATGTTAGAAAAACGACGACAAAATTTAACGTCTCGGAGCTGTTTTTTAAAGCGTACGCAGGCCAACAATCCTGGGAAGATATTGCATCAAAGTTTTTAGAAGTAAATTATTTCAGTAGAGGGGATCATCATTGTAAAATTGGGCAGAGTAGCTTTAAAACTGACGTTGGGAAATTTTCATTTTTAAATCGGACTGTAAGGGATTGGAACAATTTACATGCAGAAGCCTTCGAAACATTCCCTGCCAATAGCAACGTGTTTCAGGGAAGAAATAGGAAGTGTAGTGAAGTTCAAGTGTAGTGTAGTGCGACGAAACAATATATGAATAATGGGTACTTTTTTATCTTTTTTTGTTAGGATTTAATTTAATTTATATTATATTAGTGTAATTATTATTTGTAACATATTTTATTTTTAAGTTTATTTTTTGTAACTGCCACCGAGTGTTACTCAATTGCAGTATTAATAAATTCAATTCAATTCAATGCATGTTATTAGGCGACCGGAACTTCTTTCTTCCTTCTGGTTGAATTTTTGATGATCCCTCCGCCGGCGGAAAGTGCGATGAACTCTTACTGCCAGTGGTTGACGAAAACTCCGTTTTTCCTCCTTCTTCCCTCTAGCCTTGCTTGTTCTCAATACCTCCTCACTAAAGAGCAACAATTCACAACTCTTGTTGCACACTCCAGCTTATTCCCCGTCCGACTCTCTAGCACTCTCCTCCCTTCCACGTCCTGATCAACTCTCCATCTGTACCTTCTCGCCATCTAGCACCACACTACTACTCTGCCACCTCGACTTCTGTGCTATATCACCCAAAGACAAATATTAATAATTCTACATCGACGGGGTTGTTATACTCCACGACCCGTAATATGCAACATTTGTAATTTCGTCCATCACGTGTAATAGAAACGAAATTTTTAAATTGGAAAAATATAAAACACGACAGTATTTTAACGTATTACATATTTTAAATAAATAAGGTTAATTTTAGAAAAAAGTTACATATTATGGGAATGTTATATGCAAGATCGTACGGTAATTTTCTAAGAATTATGAAAGACTTTGAAATGCTGTCTGTTAAACGTTTTTTTATTTTTAATAAACTTTGGTTAATCACTACAATTGCATAACCAGTAATATTTTTCTTAATTCGTCCAAAGCATTTAAAAACTGTATCAGCACGTTCACTCTGACGGTGCTGTGCGTTTGGTAGATCGTATTATTGTTGGATCTTACATATAAAATATTTAGGTGTTAATCACCATGTCAACATATTTAAAACACGGCGCATATGTTTAAATTGATAATTAAAAAATTCTAATCAACTATATATTATTAAAATTTCATATTTATTCAATGCAGTAAACGACGTGGTTTCACACTCCTTAAAATGAGCTAAAGAATTAAATATCATTTTGAATAAATTTCCAACATGAAGTGTTAGGGATACTTTGAAGGTTTTTTTTGTAACGTTTTGCATCATCTATATTTACTACAGTTATCAGAAAAAGACTTTACTGAAAAAAAGTATCATATGGTTTATTATCCGCATTCTGAATATTTTATTCATATGGCGCATTTATGACATACAATTAATTAAAATTCAAATGCAGGAAAATGGCGTTAATAATTGATTGCAGCGTAGACGATTTTTTTTTGTCGTCACAAAGAATCGGCGAGACAGGATTCTTTCTCATTCATATCTATCGATAAGTATTAGCTGAAACTGTATTGAGGAACCATTTTCAGATACATCGGACTGTCCCTTGGTTCAATTACTGCTGGTAATGAAGAAACCTCGGCTGACACCCTTCATTCGCACTTGGCCAGCAACTTCAAATGAAATAAATAACACGGGGAAACTTCAAACTGTCCATGCACTAAGTTTCTGATTGCTTTTCCAACAGGCAGTTCCATACAGATTACGAAAATCAATTCGAAAATATAATTACTTCTTCGTTCTGAAATTTTCTTCAATAAAATAATCAGTTAATAAGCTATTTTATTCGCGTTCTCTGGAGACCTCCGACAATCAAGCGTAAATCTTAATTTCCACGTCAGTATTAGCGGCACTAGCTTCAAGTTCACTGACTATTGTTGAAGCAGCGCAGACAAATATAGCTGTGTTAGCATTAAATCACATTCCATTGAGCCGATAGAGAAGCAGAACGTCAGCGACGTGGAAAAGGTCAACGATTATATATAATATTGATAAATATTGCTAATATCTTATGTTAATAGTCTTTGATATCATTATATTTTTCTAAAGTTGTTAAATATTCATTAGTTCATTACAAATCATGTAAAACGTTACGAGGGCGTAGGAGAACGGCTACTTGAAATAGTATGCATAATTATTTTGTATGTAATTACAAATTTTAAGTATTTCATTCCTCTGTCAGTTCCCATTTTGCTGTGAACTTACCTCTGCATGCCGAAACCGACGACTCCACTTCTGATGTTCATACCAACTTAAACTTCCGGTGAATAAATGAATGTCAAATTTCAGTTTAAGTTAACGTCTTCAGATTCAAACAATTCACTAAAATACTATACAATCGTAATTGGAAGTTTTTAAAAATCGAAGTCCCGTGACTTTATGTTCGCATAATACGCAGACTCATTTAAGGAATAACCTGTAGTAAATAAAAAGACGGTCAATAAGTCATCATATAATTTTATTGATGTTTAATAAATATTATTGCGACGTTTCTTCTCCCTTTCGAGACTTCATCAGGCATAAAATTTAGCAATTCACGTCTTTCACTCCTTGACTCATTTCGGCCGTAACCGTATTGTTTGAATTACCTGTCATATTATGTGTTATACAATATATTTGTGCAGATTCTTTTTATTTAATGTCCCGAACGTGTTCGTTTCTATATTGTTTTAAGACAATGGTCTCCAGATTCTTGTTTAGTTTATTTGTGTTTAAAAATGAAATTCACAGAACTTGCTGCCAACAATTAATATTGTTTTTAATCGCTTAAATTAAAAAACTAACAATCTGAAAATAAAATAATTATGAATACAAAATAAACACTTAATTTAAAATTCAAAGCATTAATATAGAAATATTAAAACGACTTGCATGTAAGCATCGTTTTCTTATGACTTTCTTTGTTGAGTTAATAAGTTTCGTGAGCTTTGTCGTCCATCTTGTCGACAAAAAGACAAAACTTGAGACGTCACTTTCTTACTAAAATATTCAGGAACGATAATTTCTTTTATCATCATATTATTCTAAATTTGCAGTACCGCCAAGGTGATTAAAGACTCCACTTTATAATGTTACTCAGGAATGGGAAAGTGTATTTCTTTAATGGTGAGTTCCCTTATACTGTTGGAAGTTATAGATTTTAAATGTTTTATTGCTACGCCAACAACAGCAAACTAAAAAGAATATTAATAAGTGAATTTGGACCAGTTATCGTTCAGCACATGCTATTGTAACAAACGCGCCATTGTTGTCGAAAAAATATTTTTGATTCAATGGTCCCTATATCAACTAATTACGAAAATTCTACTGCATATAAATGAGAAAATAATTCACGTAATAAGTATGAGTTCATTAGCTGTAAGTGCAGTAAAGCCTAACAAAGACGTGTTTATTTAATAATTTAGTGAGCTGATTTCTTTTTTATATTAAAATATAGTTTATTTGGATTTTTTGTAAAAATATATATGTATAATATTTGTAAAAAACATATATGTATATAAAACCTTACAACACTGGAAAGAAACAATATGAGGAGCATTCCTTACCTTGAAGGAGGATGATAACACATTAAAAAAATTAGTACTAAGCTTCCAAACTGACTTGTGAACACCACAGGTTAGCCATAAGCTCACTTTCTTTCTTATATCAATTTTATTTTATTTATTTTATCAAAATTCTACACGTGGATGGGAAAGACGTAGAATGAGATTATCGCTAACCTGAAGATAGACAGGATACATGTAAAACAATTGATATGAAAATTGATGCTTGGTGTTGCCATCGTGGCATATTGATTTCTTCACATTTTCGGAGGCAACCATCTTTTTCAACAGGAAAGGACACATTCCACAGGCTGGCCGGCCATGTGCTGTGTTTCCTTTCCCTCGATGAAGGAGGCAACGCCTCTGAAAACTTGAAGAAATCAATATCCCTCATAGGCAGTACTGAGCTCCAAGTCAGGTAAGCCACCACATTTCTTTGTCTCTTTCCTTTCCGTATCAATTGTTTTATATATCCCTCATAGGCAATACTGAGCTCCAAGTCAGGTAAGCCACCACCTTTCTTTGTCTCTTTCCTTTCCGTATCAATTGTGTTATATATTGAATCATAATTGAAAACAGTTAAGAGGGGAATAGAAAATAGGTGACAAAAGAAATAAGATAATAAATAAAGAAACTAGGCATCTGTTTCTTTGGAAATGACTGATCTTAAGAATCGTGTTCTCTGAGTACGTCTGATTTTTGCATACTATATAAACTATTCTTTCCTAAAATGTTCAAAACTGAGTTCCAAATATCCATACTGTACAAATCACTTATATTCAAATTAAAAATGTAAATCTTCTCATCAAAGAGTATTGAAATTCTATATCTACTTTGAATCATGCCAATTGGGTAATCATGTTTATATTTCACCATCATTAGTGTCAAATAAGTTGCTTTTAATAACTTTTTCAGATAATGAAGACCATACCGAAAAGTTGCCAACTGAAATACTGTCATACATTTTGTCCTTTACCGACCTTCACACGTTACTCAATTGCCGATTGGTTTCTAAATACTGGAAGGATGTTGTAAAGAGTGATGTGTTTAGAAATATGAAGAAGATAAACTTTTATGATGAAATAATGTCACATGGAGGAAAAAATTGTGATTTTAGAACCTTCTTTTTACTGTGCAGGGAGAATCCGTTGGGAAAGAATCTCCTAAAACATGCCAATTTACGAGGTATTTATGTTTCAAACAATTCATTGTTTCTGTTTACTTTAATAGGGGCAAAAGAGTTCATATATACTTTCATTATAGAAATAATTCCTGACTTTATTAGTTAAGAACATTGGATATTCTCTTTTAAAGCATACATATTCAGCTATTTAATTGACAAGTAAAAATTTCATAACAAATTGGCCAATATTCTCTGAAATAATAACATAAGTGAATCTATTAGGATTATTTGATGTGGATGTGTCATACATTTAGTCAAAATAATTGTATTGTCAAATAATTATGGGTGGAGAACAAGTGAGATGGCAGCATGTAAACATAATACTATTAAAAGTAAAAATCCACAAGATAATAATGACCAATCTACATTTCAAGATTCTTTCTTAGTTTATTTTTAAAATACAAGAATGGACTGTTTGTCTGAGAATATTTAGAATTGATATTTTGTTTTTGTATGAACAGAAACAATTGAATTAGTTAATAATATTTAGAAATACAGTATATGGATTTTAACTTCATTTGCCTCTAATTGTACTCATAATCTACCGAGATTACCCTTTATTATAAAGCAAAGCAGTGTGGCCAGTGCAATACAATTAATCTAAATATGCTAGAAATGAAATATTAATGAACATGAATTCCAGTAATGTAGCAGAATGACTATACTTGAAACACTTCTATTACACCTGACAAAAATGAGGTAAACCAGAAATTTTGATTAAAAGTGCTTAATCATAAATATGAATTAGTATCACATTAGAATAAATGTTTCTGAAATAATTTTGTTTACCCAATTAAAAAGTTTAAGTATGTAAAAATTAACATCTGTGGTACATAATACGACCCGATTGAACAGACAAACCTTAAAAGAATCTCTTAAAGGGAAATTTGAGAAAGATGCTAAACTCACATTAAAATGTCGGTCTATCTAAATGTCATAATTTGTTCCCTCTGTTATTATATAACTATTATGTATTATTGTTAATTATTACATATAATAGACGCAGGACGTACCATTCATTTTAGTTCACCCCACCCTCCCATACCATTAATTGTTGAATATATTTAAGATAATTTTCAAATATTTACTCCGCAACCTGTGATGATATACAATACTTTTGATTCCTAGTTGCAATTCATTAATATATGTGCAGTAAAAATAACTTTCTCCCATATTTTGAATTTTTGGAGAGGAAGGGTAGGGACGCCAACCCCATTGGAGCACCCGGGGAAGATAAAAAGTGGGGAGCCCAATGAGGAAAGGTGAGTTCAAGGTGGAGAGAACCTCGAAAAGATTATTCAGAAAAGAGAGTCAGAGGTGAGAGGTCAGAGAGGAGCTAGTGAAACAGAAAGTCAGAGTGGCTGGCTGCAAGGAGTCAGAGGGGCTCCAAGTTCACAAGGAGTGGCAACACATTTCATACAATTTCAGGACCTACAAACATATTCCCCTAACATTAGTCAGTTTTATTGTAGAACTGCAGATACAAACTCTGCACCTATTTCGTTCATTTCAGCAATTTCTAAATTTCATGGTGAGCTATGTATTGGAATAAAATAAGAGTGTAAATATAGATTAGATAATATTTTGGTGTTGAGGTTTGTGTGAAAGTTATTTACTTGACACCACACATCTTTTATTAAATATTGAGAAATAGAATGTACTTACTGATGAGTGGTAAATATTTTACCAGTGACTGTGTGTGGTGTGCCCAACATTTGGCAATGAAATATTTCAAATTACTTTTTTTATTATTTATTTATTTTCATTTTGCAATCTGTATACAACAACAATAAGCAAATATTAGTATTTCACATTACTGAAGTGTAATTAAAACCAACTGCCACCCAAAACATTTTCCCAAGAAAACAATGATCTTAATCACCTATACCTTCAACGCCATCCTCAGAACTACTGATTATCCAACCAAATGGAAACATACAACCCTAATAATGATACCTAAACCAAACATATCAAAATCCCACCCTGAAAATTATCATCAAATAAGTCTTCTTCCTACATGATCTAAATTGTTCAAAAAACTACTACGCCCCCACCTAATCAATGAACTCTCTTTCCTGATTCCAGATTCAGAATACATTTTTCTCCCAAAACACTCCTGCCCTCATCAAATATACCATCTCTCCAACTTCATAAACAATTTCTTGGAACAACGCAATTCCCTCATCACCACATTTATTAACATCGAAAAAGCGTTTGATGAAATCCACCACCCTTCCCTACTATTCAAAATTAAAGTCTTCCTAAATGACACCCACTACAGAATACTCCTAAACTACCTTTCTAACAGAACCTTCTTTGGCAAAATAAGTAACTACCTCTCCCAACCTCACTCAATCGCGGCGGGTGTCCCCCCAAGGAAGTGTCATTGCCCTCTTCCTATACAACATCTTATCCCACAATGTCCCACAACATCCCAACACTAGCACAATCTTTTTCGCAGACAACATATCAATCTCCTATGAATCCTCTCTCATCTCCAATTTCCAACCACTCCAATTAGCCCTCTACAACCTAGAACAATGGTCCAAACAATGGCGAATCAGAATAAACCCCACCAAACCATCCCATTCACACTAACAAAAATCCCTCCTCCCCAAATCCACCTCTATCCAAAGAATTCATTAATCCCTACAAAAACAGAAACCACCTACATCGGAATCATGTTTGATTCAAAACACTTGTGGAAACCTCGTATTAATCTTCTCCTCTCCAAAATCAACCATAAATTTGTAATCCTTTATCCCCTCCTAAACATAAAAGCCCCTGTTTCCATCACAAATTATTTTCTACTAAAGTTTTGTATTTATTTATCATCTTAGAAGTCAAAATTTATCTCTGTGTTTTTTCATTTTTTTTTTCTTTCATTTCAGTACCTGGCCATTGGGATTATGTATTCGGGCAAACATTTTACTATAACCCAGGCTCATTAATTCCAATTAACAACATTCCAGTTTTAGAGGACTATGAACTACCTAATAGGTATTCTGTGAGAGGAGCACATGAACTTTGGTTCAAAACATACTTCATTTCACTTGAAAATAAAGGAATCACTACAGATTTTTTGAACCATGTACAGCCCACAATTGAAATTAGTGTATGGTAATTAACTTTATTCAGGTTACGCTGATTCATTTTCTGTGGACTTAATAAGATATCATTTATAATCATATGCTTAATATAATTAAAATTATTCATTCTATATAAGACAGAATTACAGTGGTGGCTTGTGAGTTTTTTTGCCATGTGCTACATCATCCCTCACAATAATTTTTATGAGAATAATGATGTAAGATTTTATTAATACTATAACAGCAATAGTGATACCAATATTATGCAGATTGTAATATGATAAATTTCTAATTCTGTGTACATGAAAATGTAATGATGCCCAATTTTTAAAAGCAGAAAATTTTAAACCAAGTTCTCACACATTTGTAACACAAAACCATTTTTCTTTCATATATATTTTGCATAAATATAACTTTAGGAATAAGCCACACTTGATGGCAGTATGTGGTAGATTTTTCAGTATGATGAAAATCTTTGAAATGCAGCCCCTTAAATGTTTTTTATCTTTAAAGTAATGATGGCGGAGCTTGCTGTTGAAATGTGCAAACATTGACCCTGGTTGACACCCAAGAATTGTATTTGAAACAAATTCACCAGGAAATCCTTTGCTGTCTAATATTTAGAATTTGTTCAATGGATTTGAATATTGTTTTGTATACCGTGAAACAATATAAGGGTATAAGATCTTCTTCTTTGGCTCTATAGCCCACTGAGGGCCTTGGTCTACCAGGTTGACTGCGGACTGTCATCTTGCATGACACATTCCGAGTTTGGAGTGACACTCGGTCAGCGTATCGATTCTCCAAGCAGTCATAGTCCCGGCCTTTGCGACCATGACGACACAAACATCCAAGCCCATGCCAGGATTCGAACCCTGGACCCCTGTGTTGTTAGGCAGCTACACTAGCCACTAGATCACAGGAAGTTGACAATGGTGTAAGATAGTTATAGCAAGTATATTCAGTGTTTTATATAAATTCATTTTATTAAATAATTGTATGGATGTATTTTTATTGTTTTCCTTTCTTACTGAATCACAAAATAACAGTTGGTAATTCATAAAATAAAATTAATAAGTGTTGGATAATAAGCTAATGTTTTGGGAAGTAAGAAACTATTTGCTTTCTGGATACGTGTGGATCATAACTTCAGAACTTATGGCTGAAATCAGTTTTCATTTTATGACAAGACTAGTTTAACGGATAATTGTATTATTTTTTTTACCCATTAATAGTTTGAATTTGAAGAGTATTTTAATTAAAAAATATATTTATTATCATTGTGAATTTAATTAAACTATTGCTAATTTTAATTTCCCAGGTTTGCATTAAGGAAAAGGTCAGTTTGTAAATATACTTTTACTGTGGAGCTTTTGTCAAAGTCATTGAGTATGATTAGAAGATTTAGGTTTACTGCTGAACTCGGAGATGGCAAGTGGACCCAGGTAAAAACAATGTTTCTTGTGGTATGGTACATTTTCTTTGCACTATTCTTCCTTCATATCTTTTAATTATATATTCATTCAGAGAATATTTATTACAAATTGTTAGAAAATAAATTGTTTTATTACTCTCTTTCTTTGATTATAATGTCAGTTTTTTGTGTGCATTAACCAAAGAAACGTATTTATTGGAAATTGGTTTTGTTATTTAAAGAAATAAATATATATTGGACAAGTGATAAAGTCACACATTGGATAGAAAGCATATTCTGAAATCTATTAATTTGTAGCATCACTTGTAAACAGTAGTACGTCTGTTCACAGTGCACAACATTTTTAATACAAAAAATGTACACATTATAATTTGAAGCATATTGTTTCTTTTGAATTTTTGCATAAGGAAATAATTCTATATAAAGTATCAGCAATTTTATGAAATAAATGTAAATTGGCACATGCAATTAGTTAATTGCTGAACACTAATTCAACAGATTCAGAGAATGTAGGACCTGACACAATTTTCATTTCATAAATCAATTGGTAATGACTCCATTACAAACGTGTAAAAAAAATCATACATTTTACTGCCCAAAAATCAATTTTGTCTTATAAATAGTTTGATCCTATTTTAATTGTGTATCTCATTACAGATCTTATATTTATTCGAGAATTATGGCAATGGAGTTTCACATGTCCTTATCAATCATCAAGTTCACAACCGGTTTTACAGGGATGAATTACCAGAGTTCATATTTACTGGAGAAGTATTGAGAGTTCATTTTGATAAAAGTCATTAAAAAATAATATTGTTAAACTGATCAAAAATTATGCATGTTAGCTGTTCAAAACATTATGCAAACCATGTAAAAATACTGATATCATTTTATTTAATAAAGATTCTAATATAGAAACAATTTCATTGAATGATTGGTGACCAGACCAGGACACAAACCCATTTTTTCCATTCTGATTGTTTAAATTCTGTTTCATAGTCTTCATCAGAAGCAATCATTCTGTCTGAGTTATTTAAATTTGATTTTCTTCAATATTTTTCAAGTTTCCCACATGTTTTATCACATTATATTTACTAGACAGGAATGAAACATTTAAAATTGGTTTTGGTAATGTATGTACAGTTTATTACAGGAAATGGCAAATTAAATACAGTTAATCTTAAAGCATGAATAAAAAAATAATTTGATTAAGTGATTTATGATGTGTCCTATTTTGAGTGCTCATTCTATTCTCCAAGGTTCTATCACTATTTTTCTTCAATTCTAATCCTTCACATCAAAGAAAAAGCTGACATTACTTATCTGATAATGATTTTTATTTTCTGAAATTGTTCCTATCCTCTATTCCAGCACCTATTATTGAGCTCACTTATACTTCTATATAAGCTCGACTAACTTGCCTGAACCTCATTTCTTGATGTTCAAAATATTTCTACCAACAATTTCTCATTTTGTTTTGTCTTTACATTTATTTGTTTCATAGCAATCCTCTGCACCACTGATTTCCATAACCTTATGAACTTCATTTTGTGAGTTTTTTTGAAATGCCCAGGTTTAGTTTATACCATACATACAAATGTTACAAAAATAACTTTATTTTTTGGAAGAACACTGACTTTTGTCTCAAAGATCAATAGATGGAAGAAAAATTTAACACACCTAATTGACAGAAAAAGGGAGTGAGAAAAGCTGAATGTGTATGACAGCAGATGTGGATCTGACTGTCAGTTGAGACTGAATCATGGAGGATCAGTTGTGAATTGTCAATGATATGCACTTTAGGTGTGAGAGCAAACAAGAATAATAAGAGCTGATGATAGGTACATTTGTACACATCAATTTTGGCCTGAATGAGTACTTTTGCTGATTTTGAGAAGCAAAATCTGCATCCCTAAAGCTACAACTACTTCGCCTCTGACAAAATTAGGACCGGATTTACATATAAGCAACACAATCTATAACTTAGGGCCCCCACCTTGATGACTTATATTGTTATATTCCATTAAATATCAAGTAGTAGTGTTTGTTTAACTTGGCATCTATACTGGGGTTGTGGAAGTCACCGAGTTTAATTATAAGTCAAAATTGTACTGGGTCAATATAAAAATAATGGTTTCCAGACTTTTATTTCCCCAAGTAGTTTCAAAATAAGTAATTGATACAAATGAACATAGGGTTTTATTAATTGACGAACTTTAAACATATTTGGTAAACAGTAGATCAATGTCAAAAATACAAATTGCTGAATAAAATTTTTTTCACATTTACTTAAAATTGTAAATTAAAAGGAGAAAGGGAATAAAAGCAACTTCAAGATCCAATTTTATCAAAGAGTTTTTACTTTATTTTAATATTAGACTGAATTTCTGCTAAGCCATTTTTATTTTAATTAAGATTAATTAAATAATAATATATTTATTTATTAATCAAATGGCAAAAATACCATAGAGTTTCCATTGTTAAATTGTTATTACAATAATTAATCTAGTACATACAAAATTAAAACAGTGTATATAATTCGCCTGCAAACGTGAAGGTAGATTAGACCTTTGGTTAGCCTACTTAAGCAGATGGGTTAGGTTTTTTTTGTATGCGCATGTATCCGAGGCATACAACGTGGGTGGGTGAGGTTTGACAGGCAGTGAACTGATTATTGGAGGATATATGAGGATGTGGTCTGTGGACATGATGATAAGTGGGTTAAGATGTGCCTGAAAGTTCAGGGGGAAGGATGAGGTCAATTGGGAGTTTTCTTTTGAGCCAACGGAAGCCTAATTGTTGGATTGTGGGGTTTGGTTGGTTGAGGGCGCTTTTAATTAGGGAGGTTATGTATTTGGAGACTATGGACTTTACTTTGGGAAGTTTGATATTATGGTGTATGACAGAATTTCTAAGGTACCAGTAGTATTTGTAAATGGTGCATAGGATTATGTTTTGTTTGGTTTGAACTTTGACTGTTGTTATCCATATTGATGAGGCCTAGGACCAGGTGGGTTGTATGGAGAGGTATAGGTGGCGTTTTGTGTTGATGGTAACAGAGGCTTTTCCATTTAGGAGGGGATGAAAGGTTCTGAATTTATGGTTGCTTTTGGAGAGGAGAAGATTAATATGAGGTTTCCACGAGTGTTTTGAATCAAACATGATTCCAGGGTAGGTGGTGTCTGCTTTTGTAGGGATAATGAATTGTTTAGATAGAGGTGGATTTGGGGAGGAGGTTTATTAGTTTGTGTGAATGGCACGGATATTGACTGAAAATTCTAATGGAATGATTTAGTTTGCAACCAATTGGTAACATTTTTTTTCAATCTCATAAGATTTGAACTTTGTTCTGCAGTCAGCGGAAAACCAGATAAAATGTTAACTGACTCATTAAAAACATTGTCAAGAAAAATGGGATAATAATTTACGAGCAAAATAAAGTTATGGTTTTTAATTAACGGTACTTTAATGTGATTTATGTTGTAGGATGTATAGAAATACACAGTTTGGATACAACAATATTTATTATACTGATACACAACAAATCAAGCTAGGAAAACATTAGGGAACACCCTAGAACAACAGCACCACTCCTAGCTCGCAAGGTCGGCTACACGTGACACCTTTGCGGCAAGCAGCGCGCGCATCTACATTCTCTCGCCACCTATTAGCTCAGGTCAGAACTATTCGCCAACAGTGACGGTCTAGTGCTGCCACCTATTAAGCATCGAGGAACTACTTCACTATGTTCCAACAATGTGCTTCAGTATAATAAATGTCATTTTCCAAACAGTCTGCTACATTAATACATCATTTCATTATAATTTGTTACTGAAATGACATCATTTGAGAAAAAATATTTATTTTAAATCGTCATTCGTAAAACTATTAAGATTTGGTCTATTGCATATTGATTTTCATTGCCATTTTATAATTCTGCTTATGTATTTGACCCTTGCGTGGCAGTCAATTTTACGTTGAAAGATAGGGGCATCTCTGCATATTGTCCGCGAAAGGGTTAAACTTAACATTCACACCACACAAATACCTTTTTCTAATCATTTCAATATTTGAATAAATCAGCCCCTCTCTAAAAAGTTGGAAACGTCGTGGCCAATGCCTGCTGTCACCCTGGCGGAAACCCAAGAGCTCCTAATGCAGAAAATATTTCATTAATGCTCATGACAATTAATTTCATTGTAATGCTGTTAGATGGAACAACCAGATGGATATGAGTACATTTAGGAACTTGTTCCCTGATGGAGAACAATGGCCACCATTTGAATGTGACCCATTTTTAGTTTCAAATAACTTGGAAGGCTTGAACCATGTGAAGCCTTTAATAGGAGTCAGTGAATGATAATAAATTTTCTACTTTTCACCATTATTTATAAGGGTTAAAATAACTCTTTTAATCTATGACTAAAAATCACAGAATGGAAATAAGGTTAATGAGCAAATCTACCCTGTTGCCAAATGTGGGACATGTAAAGTGAACCAAAGTAATACAACCATGGAAGTAGCTCTGTTCATAGCAATGAAGTGCCTACTGCCTACATCTATCATGAGGTAATTCCTCTGTTGACATCTGGCTTGAGTCAGGTCATGACAATACAAAAACTCTCATCTACTCAATTTCCTGACTATAACTGAGTTTTGCAATGTAATTTATTTCTTTGTTGGAAGACTAACATTGGCAAGCTAAAAATGAGAGTTTTCATCACTAATTGTGTTCTCTCTTTATTAAAAAGATGATTAATTATCTACATTGTTCTCATGCATAATTTTAAAATTAATATTTGTGACATAATTATACACACATTGTCATATTAAAAGCCAATAATTATATTAGTAAATTGTATATTTGCATTTATTGTTAATTTAATATTGTCTGCAATCAATCTATTATTAGTTTCAATTGTTGAACTTCCAAAGAGGTTATGTACACAGCAAATACATCCGGAAAACATCACCTTACCATACTATAAAGTTGAACGAAGTCTTGTTTTTTTTTGCCCTATGGCAAAGACAAATCTTGCTAGTCAAAAATATCTTAGGTTCCATGTTAATACGTGAAATTTATTGAGAAATGTGTGATTATAAATTTTATTTTTATACTTTCTAAAATTTTAGTATAATATCTGGCACTTGCTAACTAATTAAAAATACAGGTTTTCTAAAACAACCAAAATATTACAGATTATATAAATAATATTGAATATTGTATAATTAAAATAACAATTGAATTATTCCAAAATAATTTGAATTTATCACCACTGAAAAAAAAACAGAAATTAATTCTGCATTATCAATATAAATGAATGTATAATAAACTATAATGTGATAAATTACACATAAACTTCTAAAAAAAAAGACTAATAAAATATTTTAAGGTCCTATTTTCAACTTAAAACTTGTAGTATGTTACAATCCAAATAATGCCAAACAAGCAGAAAGCTAACAAAATAGTCTCAGTATGTCATTAAAATAAAAACACATAACTTACCTATTCACCACAAAATTATAGTCTACAAAAAATAAAAGTTCTTGTTGCAACTGAAATATATTTAATTGCATAACAAAAGGAATGAAGTTGCTGATATTTATGCATCTTTTTAAACAATTAATTCAAAAGAATCTTTCCAATATATTGATAAATTTGAAATATTTATATTGGTATTGATGCTTTCGACGGTGTAGGTATGGCCTTTTTCACAATGAGATTAATAGAAAACTGCAAAATCCAACCTTGCTACATCAATGTGCCATTTTTTTTAAGTGGAGGAAGCCTAATTAAATTCTAAATTAATTTGTCCTAAATTATAGATGACAATGGCATATGCCAAAATTTAAAAAATTTATAATCAAAATTGAAACATAATTTCGGTTTTTATTAAATTTTCTGACTGATTTAAAACCAAGGGTTTTTATACATCAAAATTAAAATCAGACTTTTAATACAATTAAAATAAAAAATCTTTGATATAAATTATTTTGTATTTGAATTTTACATGATTATTACATTTTTGTATAGTTTACTTACTGGTGTTTTCTCAATAATCTCTAAATGACTGCTTCTGAAGTAATCGTAATTTGTTTACATTTAGGGAATCTTCAATACTTGAATATAAAAAATGTATGTGTTACATGATTTGAGAAAAAGGTTGTGTAACACTGTTGTACACACTTCAATATTAATACATGTTAGCAGCACCTGTGATTTTGTTTGTTGAATTTTTTCACATAGTAAATAATTATGTAAAAAATATTAGCAACTAGGTATAAAGTTAAATGAATAGAATTGACAATTGTTGATCTGTATACTAGAATTGTGTACCAACTGATTTACAAAAGACTGCTAAATTTTAAAGCAGTTTAGGTTCCTAAGATGATTTTAACCTTCGAAGTAGCAAATCTTTTAATTTGCATTTCTGAATGCAGGTCAATCATGTTTTTGAGAATTATTGACCTGGTGCAGCACATGATGATTTCAGACATCAAGGAAAAGATAGATACTGTAGGGAAGGAATTGTGGCAGTAAAGCCAGTGGAGGAGTTGTGAAGGTTTATTTATGTAAAGAAGAAAATATAAATGGAATGGAAACATTTTTTGGTAGAATTACTAGAACTTTGGCTGTGAACTGTTTTATTGTTTAGTTTTTTCCCAATATAAAGAATTAGAGAATTTTCTCAATACCATGTGATACATTCAAATACTTTCTGATATTACTTAATTTTCTAATAAACACTTGTATCCAAACAGTTGTGTTGAATTATTTTTATTGTATGAGGGGTTTGGGGTAGAATGAATCCTACACCTTTGTTTTACTTGTGAATAAAATCATTTAACAGTGCCTTAAATTACTTCTTTTATTTTAATTTACATGGTTGTTTCTTCAAGTAAGATTGTTCATTTTTCAATGTTTCAAAACCACACCCAAAAACCTAATTTAGTTTGAAATTATTCTCTAATATTATCACTGATAAAGTCTAGAACCTAAAATTTATTAGATCAGTTATATATTCTCTTACTCATGAATATAAAGAATTACTAAAAAAAAAGCAATCGAGATTGGGCTCTAAACTGGTGTAATGTGAGCCACTGAGTTTAATTCTGAAATAAATGTGCAATTCAAGTTATAGTTCACCCCCTAAGAGCGGTCAAAAGGGTGTAAAACAGACATCTGCGTACGATTTTTAACGGATGGAACAATTTCAACCAAATTTTGAACAGGAGTTCTTAGTGACTGAAGTAAACACTATTAGGGTAATACATGGCTATCACCACTTGGGGCGGGGATGAAGGGCGATTATTTTTAAAAAAATCCATAAACTGCCGTTATTTCCTTCTAATACATATATTTTTGGGTCAATTAATGTGATATCATTTTTGTGAATTTGTTTGCGTATAATTTCAAACTCATTCATCTTGCGGGTTTATGGGGCGTCATATGAAAATAAAAATAAAACAGTCAACTTTGGTATCGAAATCGGTGCTATGCTAGTCATTGAGTTCGATTCTGACATTTAGAACGCGAATTAGATTGCAGTTCATCCCCTAACAGGGGGATCGGACGGGGTAAAAGACACTTCTGCGCAATACATTTAAAGGACAATAATTTTGATAAAATTTTGTTTCCATATTCTTCGGGACACAAAACCAAACACTTTGGAGATAAGACACGGCTACCACCCCTAGGGGGAGGGGGTGGAATTAGCTAAAATTTTTATATGCAATAAAGGTTCATATTTGAGTTGAAAAAAAAATTATAGAGGTCAATTACTTTTATAGTGTTTCTCTGACAATATCTGTGTATAATTTCAACGCCTTCTAGCATGTGAAGGTTGGGGGTGGAAATGAGTAATATGAAATAACCAGGAAACTATCGAGATTGGTGTCGAAACCGGTGTAATGCAAGTCGCTGAGCTACATTATGACCTTTAATATACGATTTAGGTAAAAATCCATCCCTTATGTGGGGGTGAAATTTCATTATGTCGGAGTAGAAATTATTTTTAGCCCTGCTATTGTACCACGATTATTTTTTCCCTCTCAAGATACTGGAAGTATATTTGAGGTTCATATTGTGACGTTTTCCATGCCGGTTTAGTGATAGTTTGTACATAAATTCATTATATTAATATCACCACAATATAATTATATTTGATTAATGTAAACGTTATAACTGTAATTGAAAGTCGCTGAAAACCGTCGGGTTGATGCCACGTAAAACCTAAATAAAAATATAAACCTTTTGAAAGTAGAAATACAGCGTCTGAACATAAATTATATTGAAAAAACCTTAATGTCTACCACAAAGTTTGTACAAAAATCGTCTCATTCCACAGTCCTGTTTATCTAACTTTTTTGCAAGGCAAATGGATGATAAAAATGCCCATTTTCGCTGACCATAATTTAGCTGAATTGTCTTTTTTTTGTTGCAATTTACTTAATACAGATACAGAAACATCTAAATATAGCCACGTAGAGTAGAGGGAACTATGGAGGTGGAAACGTGAATTGGACTTGCAGAATTTAACAATCAATTTGGAACAGTTTGAGTAGACACACTGACACCTGTGTCCCTCTGCAAGTGGATGACAGAGTGGCGACCAACTTTACAGTTTCTTTAGCACGGTAAAACAATACTAATAAAACGGTTACAGTGATTTTTGGGAATACTGTACTAAGGAAATACACGAAACCAATTCAGAATTGCCAAAACGCATGTATAAAATGTCTTTTTAAAATTCATTTATATATGGCTTTAAATTCTGCATAAAATGAGAACTTTCACAATAACGTAAGTCAAACCGAATGGGCACAATGAGGCTTCAAACTAAGAGCTCTAATATTTTGACGATAGTAGTATTGAAATTGATCATCTATTGTTTAATAATTTCAATTAATTGCTCAATTTTATTGTGTACTTCCATAATACAAAGTAAAAGGCACAGTAATTGTTGAAAATTACGAAATTAACAGAAGTAAATAAATGATTAATTAAAATAAATACATAAGACAAATGAAACAAAATAGTACGTTCACGATCTCGAAAACAAGTGTGGAGAGAACTAAAACTTGCAGAACTAACGTCTGATTTAAATTAATAATTATATCTATCAGAATTCACATAATTATAGAAAACATATCGGTTAATGTAGTAAAAAACCAGAACATGTTGATATATAATTCAAATTGTCGCGGCGTTTCGTACAGATGTATTTTGGCTAAAACGCGTGGGCAGACATTTTGTCCGCAAAATTTTAATTATTTGATGATACTTCAAGAAATGAATCATATTCGGACTTATCAGAAGATGATCCATTAAAGGAACGATACGTCGTGCCAATTTGAATATTATCAAAACGTTTTAATTATTATTAAGATTTAATTCGGAAAAATTTGGTTAGTTTATTGATATTTAAATGAATAAGTTATGTATTTGCAGCTGAAGAAGGTTCCATAAAGGGGACGATATTCCAGCTAATTTTCATTTTAACAATATTTTCTAATGTTTGTTTTATTAAAAATATTTCTGGCACATTCAGTTGGTTCATCTCTTATCTATTAATATATATGTATTATATATTAATACTGACCTTAATTTTAATAATAAACTCGACACCTCAACAATTTATATGATACGTGACAAGGCATATCGGTTAATGTAGTAAAAAACCAGAACATGTTGATATATAATTGAAATTGTCGCGACGTTTCGTAAAGATCTATTAATATATATGTATTATATATTAATAATTAGTTATACTGACCTAAATTTTAATAATAAACTCGACACCTCAACAATTTATATGACACGTGGCAAGTACGTGATGAAATCTTTTATACAATATTCAAATTTGTTTGTAATTTTCTGTTATGTTGATTAATTGTTATTAAGTGTTCTAGTTACGTAACAGAATGAACGAGAAAATCATATGGCATGCGTACGAGAGAAAGACAAAGTAGTACTTGTTTTACAGTTTTAAGAGTCAATTTAATTGCTCTGTTACTTTGACTTTTCGCGCGCAACTTGTGTGCCAGTCGAATTCTTCCAACAACACCGAATAAAAGAAATATACGAGGTCCGCGGACAGGACGAGTTCGCATCTTTCTCAAAACACAGATAATGGACTGCGAAGTTGCTGTGTGACTTCTACAGATGGGCCGCAAACACACTTGATACACTTCAAACAAACGCAAGAAAAAGTTGGACGTCGCCGGTCATCTCGCTCTGAATCACAGAGATCGCACGAATCGACGTCCGACTCACTCTGCGTCCCATGGGAAAGCAGCCTAGTTAACATCACAACATAAAATTACCATTATTAAAAATGACAACTATTTGGATAATGTTATTAATCTTTCTACGGGAATCTTGCAATATTAATCAATAAAACAACATGTTTGCAGAAACTAGTTAAGAATACAATTATATATGGTCCAAAATATGGTCAAAATAGTAGAGCCCTGAGTTTGAAGCCTCACTGTCTCCATTCCGGTTGACCTACGTTATTGTTAAAGGTCTCAATTTCCGCAGAATTTAATGTCATTTTTATGATACGTAAATTAAAAATTTTTAAATGCATATTTTACTTGCGTTTTGCGAAAAAAAATGAAAAAAGTCAGTTTTTTTTGTCTTCCTTTCATATAGCTCGACATTGACAACTCATAGATTTCAAACTGTTGCTTTAAATGGTCTGAAAGTTTATTAAAAGTCAGTGCAAACCCTTACACGCCTATCCGCAAAGTTTTAATCATCCGCGTCTTAAGTGTTTTTTAAAATTAATTAATTAGTGGACCTCTACTAACTCTTGAACAGCGCATCGAAGAAGTGAGACAAAGTAGCGGTTGAAAGCCATAAATATAAAATATAAACTTCGTTGCTGTAGCAAGGCTACAAAATTTTGTACGATTTTTTAAATAATGCTGGGAGAAAGGAAATGTTTATTGGAGAGGGAGGGTAAAGTAGGGTGGCAGCCCTGCTTTATTCCAACCCATGGTTTTTGCCCCGTATAAGCTTTGCTTTCTCCCTCCTTCCTGACAATATCTCCCAATCTAGTTGTTCTACTTTTTCGTTCCAATGACCCTGCGGCCCTTTTCTGAACTTTCTCCAATGATTCTGTTTGATTTTTTCTATAGTGATCCCAACAAGCCGCCTCTCGTATTCCAAAATTGGTCTAAGTATAAATATGCCACCTCCTTTAATTTTAAACTTCCCCTTTTTCAGTTCCTCATTATGAAATGTAAGAAATTCCACGCTGTTCCTCCCAGCCAAGTATGTTGTTAAAATATATCCCCAGATATTTGCAGCTCGTTACCCTTGAAATTAGTTCCCCGACTATTCTATATTCTGTGTCATTTAACAAGGTGCGTTTTATAAACGAGATTGAGCTGCTATTCTTTCCATTAACTTCATTTTATTTTCCTGAGCCCTGCTATTGACTTTATCTAGATCTTCTTATAATACTATCGCGTCTTGCTCGTTCTTTAAAGCCTCTTCCCAAACTGGTGCTCCGTATGTTAAAATCGATTCTATTGCCCCACTGTATGTAGTCCTTAATGCTTTGTTTTCAAGCCCCCAGTTGAGTTTGGCTGATTTTGGAAGTGAGTGTATTAACGATAATGTTTTTTTCGTGCAGTTTTTCTCTATGTGTTTTCCAAAATTAAAGTTTTTATCTATGTGTATCCCTAAATTATATTATATTAATAGAAGAATTTTCTGTAACACAATTTTTGTTAGTTTCTGAAGTTGTCTGTTACAGACGTACCAGAAAACATGTTCTAAATAATTAAAAAAATAATAAATGTATCCCTAAATATTAGATATAGTTGGCATGTTTCAAAACTGTATGATTCAAGTTAATGTTTATCTTTCTGCTACTTTTATTCCTCTTCTTGGTGACTACCAGGACTTTTGATTTATTATTATTAAACTTAATTTTATTCTCTTTTGCCCAAAGTTCTATTTTATTGAAGTCTTGATTGTAATAATTTTCTGTCTCCTTAACATCAACTGTTACCACTCTATCGTTTAAAAACTGGGATTTTTCATTTTTTTTCAAGCAATGTTGTACAGGTATAACCACAGGTAAGAAGGTAAGAAGCCCCCAGTTGAGTTTGGCTGATTTTGAAAGTAAGTGTATTAACGATAATGTTTTTTTCGTGCAGTTTTTCTCTATGTTTTTTTCAAAATTAAAGTTTTTATCCATGTGTGTCCCTAAATTATATTATATTAATAGAAGAATTTTCTGTAACACAATTTTTGTTAGTTTCTGAACTATTACAGACGTACCAGAAAATGTGTTCTAAATAATTAATAAAAAATAATAAATGTATCCCTAAATATTTTATGTAATTGGCATGTTTCAAAACTGTATGATTCAAGTAAATGTTTATCTTTCTGCTATTTTTATTCCTCTTCTTGGTGACAACCAGGACTTTTGATTTATTATTATTAAACTTAATTTTCTTCTCTTTTGCCCAAAGTTCTATTTTCTTGAAGTTTTATTGGCATAATTTTATGTCTCCTTAATGTTACGTTTAAAAATTGGAATTTTTCATTTCTTTTTCAAGTAACGTTGTACAGGTATAACCACAGGTAAGAAGGCTCGTGTGAAGGAATTATAAAAAGTACTGTTGCAGGACGTAGTTACTAGCCATAATATTAATGGGGAAATAAAAGGAAGTTGCTTGTTACATGGGGAGCTGTGTGTTTCTGGGGCTTGACTTATTGATGCAAGGCAAACTGCGAGTCACAAAAGCTAGCAGATAACGACCCACCTGCCTAGCTCCCGCTCTCACTCTTATTATTCTAGCGTCCACTGCGAGAAACTTCTCTTTCATCCTCGGTACACCTATTACGATAGTTATTTACACCTAATTAAGGAAAGCACTCCCCAGTGCTGTCAGCTCTCCCAGAGTATGAAGATCAAAAGTCCCCAGGGCATCGATTGTTAGAGATCGTCATAGGAAATACTACCCCTAGTAAAGCGAACACATTACTTATGCTAATTTTGAATATTTAATTGTTTTGTTTACACAGAGATTTTTGCATTCACTCGTATACGGAAACATGTTACGAAGATGATTGGAAAAAAAAATAGAGATGTGGCGCCACGCTGAGACCAACAAGAGTGGCTCATTGTGAGAAGAGAGTACACGCACACGCACTACTGTAAGGCGTGAATCACAGTGTGCGAGTGGAATGGAAACTCACTCCAAAGGTGCCTCGCAGAGGACTGGGACAAAGCTTTTCTTGTAATGGTTAAAAGTCATAAATATAAAACACAAGCTTCATTGATGACGAAACGCACCTTTTTTTTAAGTTTAGAGAGAAAGAAAAGGTTTATTGGAGAGGGAGGGTAAAGTAGGATGGCAACACTGCCCGCTGGCCTTAATAAAATGATTTTAAAAAAATTTTCTTTTTCATATCATAAAATTGCATTAAATTCTGCGTAAGAAGAGACCTTTTTCAATAACGTAGGTCATTCCTAATGGACCTAGTAAAGCTTCAAAATTAGCGCTTTACTATTTTGACGACGACAGTAAGACAAGTTTTGTTTTTGAAACGTCTGGTCGGGTACTTCTGAGACTATCCTCGTAAAATCACATCCAGTTTTGACTTTATTGTACCATATATTAATTCATATTGATATGTGACGGTTGTTAGGAAAATAACAGTTGTTTTACGTCCCCAGGAGGATCAATATAATAACATTTATAATGTTTTGGGCGTCCAAATATTTTTTGTTTGGTTCTCGACGTGGCAATACGTTGTTCTTGTCGTCCAGAAATGTTCAATGTTGAGTAGTATATTTTTTGGTTGAATCTAGCGCGTAAAAGTCCACCCGTGTTTGAAACCCGCATGAACGAGTCGCGCTTAGGTAAAGTAAAGTACCTTTGAACACTCCGCAATCTTAAAGGATACGAGGCCATTACGGCGAATTCATAAATTAAAATATTCGAGTTGGCTTTGGCTATCTGCGCGTGACTATCGGCAGATGGCGCCACTCGCGGCGCGCTGATGCGAAAGCCGCTAATTTCATCACGGTCCGTTGCCTAATGTTGACACTTTGTGGGTTAATGGAGGGAGGTTCCCTCTTGCTGATAATTTTCCCTAAATTAAATAAAATTTTCGCTTGGTCGATACTTGGGGGCTTGTTCATAATCCACATACTTGGCTCATTGCGTTGGCGAGAAAAAAAATATCTTACATACCTTAGCTTCTAGAAAAGCACAATACCTAGAAAAGGCAAAAAATTCTGGTGCGCAGTGTTACCGAACATTCTTATGTTAAAATTAACAAAGGAACGTTTCTCTCATAATTAATTCACACCAGTTTCACAAATGAGAAATTACCTTTTAGTTGTTCAGGCAGAAACTAAGTAGAAAAGTTCTCACAACTTCAACGACGAGATGCGGTGCGGAGGGAAGCACTTGTTATAGAGTAATATTTATTTCCATTAGAACAGCATCAACGCTAGAAAGTTCTTGGATTGAACGCTGGCCTACCTCTAACATCACATCCCCATGGCAAGTGGCCTGGTAGAATTGTTTCCGGGGGTTGTGTTGACCACATCCGGCCAAAAACATGCAATTAGTGCATTAACAGCCCCCGCCACATGGACCAGCTGCGTCTGTGTTACGAAAGATCGCCGCTTGTTGACATAACTCATGTTAAATAATATATATACATAAATGAAACCCTATTTCCCTTGGCCACGCCATAACTTGAGAACGACTTTACCGATTTCATTCATCTTTTTTTATTAGTTTTCTAATACTCTGTACAAGGTCCTTAAGGAAAGAAAACTGAAGAAAATTGGGCGTAAAATTGGAAATTTTCAGAAAACTTAAAAAGTGTATACGTGTTGTCCCCCGTTGGACGACCTTCCATTTCCCCCTCCATACTGGACACGCCATATCGATTTTTGGTAAATTTCGAGAGAAGAGCACGCGGTATACATCAGTAGGGTTAAGACGCGGCTACTACCCCTAAGCCAGGGACGGAGGGGGTGGAAAGTCTTAAATAAGCAAAAACGGCCAATCTTTTTATCATATAAATACATTCTTGGATCAATTAATTTGATTGTGTGACATCCGATACTACTAGCGTATATTTTTCAACCCCATCAATAATCAATGGGGAGCTTTCTTAGGGGTGATCTGAAGGGGCATCACATAAAAATTCCCAGAAAACAATCGAGATTGTGATTTAAACAGCTGTAATGTGAGCCGCTAACATAAAAAAATGTAACTTAAGTTATAGATTATCCCCAACAGGGGGATTGGCGGGATAAAAACACTTCTATTTAATACATTTAAAGGATAGAACAATTTTGACAAAATTTTGTTTCCATATTCCTCGCGACTCAAAACCAAAAACTTCCCCTAGGGGAAGGGGGTGGAACTTTTATATGTAATGAAGGCTCATATGTCAGTAGAAAATAATTCTTGAGGTAAGAAACATTTAGAGTGTTTCTCCGACAATATTTATGTATAATTTCAACCGCTTTTATATTTACGACTTTCAACCACTACAAAAAAAAGCTTTGCCCCATGCTCATGCGATGCGCTGTCCAAGAGCTAGTAGAGGTCCACTAATAAATTAATTTTTAAAAACGTGAGAAACACGGATAATTCAAACTTTGCGTATAGGTTTGGAAGGGTTTGGACTGTCTTCTGTTGAATTTTCAGACCGTTTGAAGCGATAGTTTGACATCAATAAGTTGTCAAAGTCGAGCTATGTAAAATTAAGACCAAAAACACATGAGTTTTTTCAGTTGTTTCGCCAAAACACACGTGTAAAATGGTATATAATTTTTCATTTGCATTTCATAAAATGACATGAGACCTTTCACAATAACGTAGGTCATTCCAAATGGGTACAGTGAGGCTTCAAACTCAGGGCTCTATTATTTTGACGACGACAGGGTAAAGTAGTTTATTTACGGGGAATGTAATTCTGGTTTCTCTCGTTATTTGGAATGTCAAATGAGAACTACAGTTAATAGCATGTATTATAAACGATTTACTACAAACCTGGTAATAAATTTAGAGTCATCTCATGCGCTTAATCTCATTTGCAGTTTGATAGCAGGTAGCAGCACCTATTCTAGGAGTAGGTAGTGGTGAGGAACTGGGCCCAGAGGATTTCTTATTTAGTGGACGCCTGTCGATGAAATTTCGATTTATTATTTATTTGAAATGTTTTAAAAATATTTAATGTATATCAGTTACATGAGGAATGATACAAAACAATCTATGATTTCTTAGTCTGAGCGCAACATATTAACTATGTTTCAGGTAGTTAACTTTTGGATAAAATTTGCAAATACAAAGTTTTTATACGCACAAAGAAACCGAAATGAATAAATGAATTTTGTTCTCTCAACAGACGCGACATGAAGACTGTAATGTCACCGGACTTCATCTCTTAAAAACACACAGAAACGAATTCTCACAGTAAAATGCAATATATTTGCTCCCGTGGGGGGTCTTTGCACTATTCAGAGTTGACGTGTATCATCTTCTGTGAACTCTAAAAACAAGGGCTCTCGCATTGAGAGATTATTTCGTATTTAGGGGGATTGTTATGTGAACCTCCTGCAGAGGCGGAAATAGGTTGCTTTTATGAGACAGTCTTAATTTGTTTTAAGTCGTCCAAGACGCAATACATTTTTTTTCAGTAAATGAAATACATTTAATAAAGTGGGTAAACTTTCATGACTTTGCATTTAATTTTCCCAGGGGTATGAAATTGTTGGTTTCGCATTACAGGGACAAGTACAACATTGCTCCAAACATATAGAATGGCCGAATCACCTTAAGTACGAGATCGGGAGTCCAACAACTGTTTAGTTGACACATTTTTATCAAATTTGGGAAACATTATATGCGACACTTGACAAGCGATGTCCAGTTATTGGAGAAACTACGGGGCGTGCCAGAAGATGCGCAAGATCGATCAATCTTCCCAACGAGGCTGTTCAGACAGGCAATCATGGAGGAGTTAAACAAACTGTTAAGGAAACCAGGGGGGAGGAGGAGGGGAGTCATAAAACAATTATTTTCTGTAGAAATTATACCTGTAAAGGAATTGAAAAATGGTACCACAGAAAAATAGGATTATATTTACTCTTTGGTATTAATATATAACACCCTTGATATAATTTCTTTAAATAATAAATTTGGCCGATTTTTATGTTGAGGCAGAACTTTACAATGAATTAAATAATCTCATGTGCTCTTATTGTAGCTCGTGGAGGTTTCACGAGAAATTCTGCTGGTTTCAATGTTCAGTAACCCACAGTGTGCATGGATGTTTGTGGGACATTCTCAGATTCGCAGTTTTATTATTTTAGAGCACACCACCCTAACCTACTTTACCCAATTTTCTTCCTCTGAGGGTTTCGTGCCTTCAAAACCCTCCTTCTTAACCCTGGCAGGCCCCACTCAACATTCAAAGCAGCATAACGTTTACATTGTTCTCTCCTTCTATATATTCCTCCATCTATATGCTTTTTAGAGCTACTGATAAAAGAACCTGGTTTTACTTTTTTTGGTAAAATATAAAATTAATTTTTCCTACGCTTTGCACGGTTGGGGCCACGTGACTACTTATGCAGGGTAGAATTTCTTGGGAGGATTTTGTTCCTGACCTGGAATTTAACATCTGTTTTCTATGTTTTGTACGTTGTTTGCAACCGCAGGATTCCCTTTTCTTCGTTCAGAATATTTTAGTTTACTTCACAGCACCGCTATGGCAAGTTGTGTTAGCAAAATGCTTCTCTCCTTTGCTGAAATTGAAGATGATGGTGAAATTATTAACGGTGATATGGATTCAGAAAGTGAGGGATGGACAGATCATGAAAATTAAAGTGACCATGATTGCGCCTAACGCTTGTAGGAATACTACTGCACCAGCAGAATTTTCGCCAAAGAAAGAACAACGTCCGGAGGCAAGCAATTATGGTTTCACAAAATCGATCCCTTTGTTATCGTATGTACCGAAAACAAACGCATCAGTGTCAATATCGTCCTCAATGCACCACGATAATTTCATTGACAAAGATTCAGGTGAGAAAATGAAATCTGAAATATTGATATTTTATAACTGGGTGTAGATTCAAATGAAGAACAAGGCGGTGGCCACTAGCACTATTTTAACATTTGTCTTTCCAACTGATGCCCTTGCTATTTGTAAAACAAATAACCCTGACATGCCACTAGAACGGACAAGCGACTTGCAACAGTACTTGCTAAACCTCTGTTTCGCGAACGAGTGAGGAGCAATTATGTTCCAAGAAAAGTAAAAACCAAAGTTAGGGATTTTTTACTTGATTCAAACAACAAGTTAGACATGCCAAAAACTGGAATAAGAGAACTCTGCTTCCTGTGTCGACGAGCAAGAGATCGACATTCCAAACAAGTTTGTTCTCTATGCTTAAAAAAACGTATGTGAAACGTGTTTCATTTAAAATGTAAATTAAAATTAATATGGATATCTTCAATAGTGTACTTTAAATTTTACGCTGTGTTAATTCGATTTTATTGTAATTTCAGTCCGTTAAAATAAATATATTGCTTTGAGGCCTCACAGGCCCCACGCGACTACTTAAGGGCTAAGAACTATCTTCGTTATCTTTGTTGCTCCGTCAAAACTATCTCATCAGAATAACTGCACTTCTAGCCTCAACTAGGTCTACTTATTGTTAAAAAAAATTGAGTAGTTTTCTCACGATAGTCTTTGGTCTTGTTTATCTCTGATGCCACAATAGTGCTTTAAGTTTCTAACATTTTTCCTGCTCTAATCTGTTTATTGGTCCCTCTTTTGGTGCTTCAACAAACGGATTTGCAACTTTCTACAACCGCTGTGCACCTGGTGTTAGTAATATCACGAGAACACAAGAAGAAGGAATTTGTGCTTGATACTTACCTGAGGGCATAATACCCTTTAATACAGACATTCACGAATATAGTTTGTCGGGAAGGGAAAAGCTGACTGGAGGTCGTTTATATTGACTCTGTAGGTGGGGATGTGGAGTCAATTTTAGTGTCATTGGATGTTCTCCTTCGAGACGAACTCTTTTTGATACGATGAGTAGTTTCAGGTATATCAAACAAGAAGAAACGAAAATATGATAAGCTCTGCGTCCTATTAAACTATTTCGAATCTGTCATTCCAGATAGTTAAATAATCAGTTCGGAATTTCACCGAAGAACCCCGTTGAATGAAATAATTTTTGTTTTTACGCTGTCATGTTATTATATTAATTCGCTTAATGACATTTTTATGAGAGCGACGAGTAATATTAGACCTGATTTTAGTGAGAAACTTTTACTTTGTACTTCAAAGGAGCCCACAGTAATGTGGGCAGAGGGAAAAAATGAGAAACTGGTCCCGTACACTTCTGATCACAGCTCGCCAATTAAACTTTTATGGCCAATAAAGTGGACTTGAGATTAATCTTGCTCAGCCCTTATCTGAGCTTCATATTAAGTACGCCACATTTGATTACTTTCTTATGGCGCTTCTTCCCTAATTTGTACAAAAATATCGAATAGATTAATCACAACGACGCCCACGACACAGTTTATGGAATGTGCCTTCGGACGAGATTTCCTTTCCAAATATCGTGGATTAACGCGGGAAAGAAATTATAAAGAGAATCAACACGTTAGAAACATTTTCTGAAAAAGAACCGTGATTCCCTCATCTATTATGATTTTACATTGTAATTAATTTAAGGATCGGAAAGTATATACAACCATTCAAAAATATACTATCGTCGTCAAAATAGTAGAGCCCTGAGTTTGAGGCCTCATTGAGTCCATTCGGAATGACCAACGTTATTGTGAAAGGTCTCATTGTACGCAGAATGTAATTTCATTATACGATATGTAAATGAAAGATTTTTAAAAGCATTTTATAGATGCGTTTTGACGAAAAAACTGAAAAAAGGCATGTTTTTTGTCATTCTTTTATAGCTCACTTTGGCAACTCATAGATTTCAAACTATTGTTTTAAATGGTTTGAAGACAAAAGACAGTGCAAACCCTTCCAAACCTATCCTCAAAGTTTGAATCATCTGTGTCTTTTGTTTTTTTTAATTTATTAATTAGTTGTCCTCTACTAACTCTTGACAGCGCATCGCAGAAGAGTGGGACAAAGCTTTTCTTATAGCGGTTGAAAGTTGTAAATATAAAATATAAGCTTCATTGATGTAGCAACGCTCCAAATTTTTGTACGATTTTTTAAAAAAGTGCAGGGAGAAAGGAAAGGTTTATTGGACCGGGAGGCTAAAGTAGGGTTGCACCCCTGCCCGTTTGCCTCCGCCGTTCTTCCTGGTTGTTTTCCTTTAAATGAAATATAAACTGTTGTAACTTTCTTGAATAAGGAAACTAAAATTATTTAAAAACTGTAACTGAAGCCTTATGGGTTATGATTGTTAAACGGAAGACATCTTTGGTGCAATTTTAAATTCAACACAACGCCCGGGTTAGGAATGATTTCTAAATAATTTTCTCATAGGACGTTTTAGATTCGAGTTACAAAATCTATTAACACATGTAAGGATGAAACAAGAAAATATTTGCACTCACAAAGCTGCTATAATGAATACACATTGTGGTATGACTGAATTTGAGGCCGTCTCGTCCATTTAAAATGGTTTATTCCCAAATGAGGCAAAATAATTAGTAATAGGTACATGCATGCAATAATAAGAAATATTGCTGTACACGCTATATGTAATTAAACATAAAACTAAAATAAAATTACACGTAGATGATTACACAGAAAATAGAACGAACAAAAGAAATTTAAACTTATTAAAATACAGTAAAATATTTTTCTACATAAACATGTAATTTTTGAATTAGTGGTCATTGGACGAGAGGACAACTGTGCTTCTCTCTTTTTCTACCAGTTGGGTTATTTCCGCCACAAAAGGCCAAACCAGCAATGGGAAATTAATATTTTTTCTAATTTACAGCCACTCATATTTCTCTTCCCGAGCATTCTCGAATTAGTTAATTTTAAACAAACGCGTAGATCAAACTCAAAATCTAAGTTAAATGCACTGCCGTACCACAAACGCGAGCGGTTAGGCAAAGGAAACTACACGGATAACAAAGTCTCTGGAAATTAACGTACAATATTTAATTGAATAATTGACGCTTTCATAGGTACTGACAGCTAGAACATGCCAGAAAAGAAGATATAGTTGATCTGGGTCTTATTAGATTTTTGAGAATTGTGAAGTGCTGACAGTTCATTAGATCTACTGGTGACGTCACACAAACCGAGTACTAAATCATTTCAACACTGAAGAACTAATTGGGTCACTTTTAAAAACAAAACAAAAATTATTTATCGGTTAAAATTATCGAAGCTTAATGAGGCTTGCCACTGTACTTTCGTAGTCGCTCAGTAATGGGATATTGTTTTTGGCGCTGTACTTGAAGACTGCGTCGTCTTTATATTTGGCTCGTAGTTAGCGAAGACCCGAGATTTTCCCCTAACAATGCTGTCGCAGCCCTGCGGCGAGCACAAGTCGCTTGTTGCCCAACATTGATACCCTTTTGTGGAGAGGAACTTGCAATGTTCAGCAAACTTTTAATGTAACTTTAGACCGTCTCCGGCTTCTTCTTAGGATTATGAGTTTCTTCTCCTCTTTTCTTTCTTAATTTTATAGTGTTTCCTTAATTATCTGTAGAGAAGTATCTTATTCCAACATTACAGAAGGTATGGCGGTCACAGATAGGTTCTATACTTACATTGCGAACGAGCTGAGAAATTTTCTTCATTATTAAATATACAAAAGTTTGCCAATTATTTCCCAGTAGGTATTACTGGTTAAATATATGGAGATTTAAATTATTTTTATCAGTAATTAAGATACACGCATAAAATTTCTAGGGAGCTATCAAAACCTGTTTCAAACAATCCAAGAATATTTAAAAAACGACACAGATTGCTATTTTATCTATATTAAAAATGGAGATGTCATCATTCAGCTCAGGATACGTACGCTGATGATTTAACCATCACAGAGCACTAGCAGCAATCGAATGCCCAAACGTATAAGCAAGCCAGTTACCACACAGAAAATTTGCAGCGACCCTCTCATATCGATGTCCAGCGGATAAGCGCTTCCAGCGTGGAAGCTTCTAGTAATTCTCTTTTTATCCATGGAACCGCTCCACCAATACAAAAATGTATCTTTCTCGTAGCAGGACGAACTTGCTCTGCCGCGCCCCTTAACAACTGAGATTGACAATAATGTCAATAATACCGTCCTATTGGACTGTAATCCGACTAAATCATTACGGTTAGGGCAATAATTAAATATGTTTAAGTAAGAATAAAGAAGGGAAATTAACCTCAAAAATAAATAATACGATACTTGCTCATTACACTACATTGAAAGACTCGGGTGAAAAGTTGAATTTAATCATAATTTTATATCTACTAGAGCACGTGTTCCACAGTGTAGTGCACCTCCTTCGTTCCCAGTTCATGGTAATTAAATCGCATCCGTTCTTAAATATCGTACACGTAGCATTACTTAAAGTGTTAAAATTGGAATTAATAATTTAAACGGCTGTAAAAGGTTTGTAATTCATCGAGGTTGAGAAAATGATCTCGGATTAACGAGACTGGTTTCCATCACACAGAACATCGTATCCATATAGGAGTAGGGGTAAATGAAATTGACCGAATTCGACTTCCATACAAGAATTAATAATTGATAATTGAGCCTCTCAGTTTTACTGAACGTTTGAGACCATTAGAAGTTTTGTTGTGTGTAAATTATGAATTGTTAATCTGCGACAATACTAAATCACCAATTTGTGAATAACATGAAGGAGTCCTTTCAGAACGGATCAATATCAGCATCCGATTCACTTCCATACTCTACTACGTCGCCCAGCCGTTGAGTTCAACCATTCAACGTTCATTACTCATTGAACGCAATTGCAGCCATTTCGTGATGTTATTCTGACGTATTATGCTGTTGCCAAATTCTGTTTTGCGGTAAACCTGATTCATCCGAGCACGGTGAGAAGGTCGACTGTAAGCGATATAAAGCAAGCAAGTGCATTTGTGTGCGAATGTGGCGCTGTCACCCAATTACTGACCTTTTTTATCCAGCTGGGCATACCGTCCGCAACAATAGGGTGCTTGCCACAACTACCCCAACTAAACGAACCACATTAATTGCGTGAGGTTTAAAAGCATTTCACGTCGATGAATGCAGTAATTAGCTCCTAAATCACAGGTGCAACCAACAGCGTTGAAGCGTAGACGGATTCTAAATGGCAGAGATCTGCCCTCGTGTTACATTCCCTCTCTCTGCCCTCGACTTTTACTTGCTAGTGACACGGGGGAAATTTACAACTACACAAAGAAACATTTTCATAATCGAGTGGCAATATTCTACGCAAATAATTTACATGCATTCACTGATTTTTAAATCACTCAATGGCATATTTAGATAGTACTCAGAACATTTCAAGTTAAAAGATTAAATTTCTGTGCCAGATAAACTGAATTTTGAGGTGTAGCATTATAGCTTAAAGAATAACAAATATAGACAGGAATAATTGTATTAAAGAAATGAAATTTTTTGTATTTAATATTTGAAAAGCCTTAATTTCTTTGATGCGACAAAAAATTAACTAATAAAAAAATTAATTTTATGATTAAATTAAAATCAAACTAAAATAATTATTTTTAACCTGATTTTAAATATTCATTATTTGTTCCTTACTACAGTTATGCTACAACATGCTGCATTTTTTGTTTTGAATACATTTCTAGAAGAAAATGTTTTTATATGAAAAATTGTGACTTGAAATATTTGATAAATATTATATTTGTTTAGCACTTTCGCCACTTGAGACAAACATTCCATTATTTTTTCTTTTTGAGTTTTTTTTAAATTGACGTAAACTGATAATTTGAAAAATTATATTTTCTTTTCATTTTTCGTAATTTTTAAAAGTTTAGTTATTGTAAGCCCGGTGGCTGATACAAAATGAAATTACTTAAACCTAAATACTCCTGATCTAAAAAATAATCATAGTACTTTAAAATTTCTATACCCCTGAAAGAAAAAAGAGAAACACTACAAGAATTATATTAACACTTCACTTTGATTTTAACATTTAAATTAGAATCTGCATTTATATTATTCAAAATAAGTACTACACTTGCCAGGTCTATTTCCATTAGAAATCTAAATTGCTTCTCAATTTACCGCACAGAGTACTCATGTAAATTTATTGTTTTAGTAACATTTATTGATAATTTTTAAATACCAGCTATGCTCTGGCTGAAATATTTTATTTATATTAAATTCAGAATTTTAAAGTTAAATTAGTCTTTTGTTTTTAATAATAAACCCCAATTATTATATTATATATAAATAAATTAAATTAAGCATATCATCCAACACCACCGATAATTATCATTACAAGGTTTTGGAATTTATTAAAATAAGTCAGTTGTTGTAATTGTTTAGCTGGTTGGCAAGTAATTAATTTAGGCATCGTTATTACTGAAAGTTTGAAATCAACTGCACTTACCGTACTAGCGTACTCAAGATCAGAAAGTAAACGTATTTCTATTCATTGAAACTGCATGTTTTTCAAAACTGTGATGTCAAGCCGTGAGTATTACATCACCAACAACTCAGTTATGTTACTTCTTTGGGAATGAAGGAAGACTTCGGCGCTATTGTCCCTCTCTTCCGGCAGTGCACTTAAACTCGTGCTTTTACGATGCATATTTACCATATGACGAATTATGTTCCACTCAGGCGTGGCTTAAAGTCCTTCCAAGAAAACGTAATTAAAAATTCCACTTCCTTCATCTGGTGGTGACGTAAACCTTTAACAAGATAAGTTACAAGGTCCACTTATGATAAATTCGAAGAATTTATCAAGTCCGAGTAGATGGTTACTAAAAATGCAGGCAATGTTTGATGAAACTTTTTCAGATTTTCAAATAATAAAAACGACTTGAGCATATAACAACGTATTTGCTTACATAAATGGTATTTATTTTTCTTAAATCTCTGTTGATTGGCCATTTTTTCTACGGTTCATCTTCATTTTTTATTCAGGCAATGCAATATCCTAAAATTCCCCACAGCAATAAAATTTACAACACTTGTGAGTCTGTTTCTGAATCTATTTCCGCGAGAAAAGTGATGCTTACAGATTTTTAAACAGAATAAAACATATTGGCCACATTTCCTTGAAACGATGAACTGATACTTGACTTTAAATTATAAATTAGCTGTTTGCAGATCGATAGTTTCGCAGTACACAATCGCATTCAATACTTGGACGAATTGGTTGGCCATTGTTAGTCCTGCCAAACGACCGTCCACTGCGGCTATTTATTTTTTATATTATTTTTTCACAGCCACAGTCACTTGGAGAACGTTTCACGTTGTTCTACAAAAAGAATTTACCTAGGAAAATAATTACTTAAATATTATAGCCCGTGTATAAATTTAGACTAAGAGCTATTAGTTATAAACCTTTCAAGAGTAATTGCGGTATTTGTACACTATGCCCGACGTAGTTGTTGAAAACATTGTCCTTTTTATAGGAGCTTGTGACATTATGGGAAGATAAAGGTTTCCTCCAGGTCGCGTTTGTTCATCACTTATGTAGCGGCGGAGAAAGAGAGACGCAGAACGCCTTGAATTTTGGAACACGTCATTCTTTTCTCTTTCGGTCATCCATGTTTGTAGACTAGCTAATCTCAAAACAGCTTATTCTCATTTCACACATGAAAGAAACATAATTTCTGTTCTCAGACTCGAAACAACGAAGATCCGTTTCAACGTTCTGACAAAATTATCCTTGAGATAGAAGTCGAATTTCAATCAGGTTACGTCACTAATTGTGTTCATTAATTTATCTTGCAATTCCAAATTAAGGTATATTATTAGAAAATAACTGATACTACTACATTTTTGCCAGAGATATCGTTGAATACCGGGCATAATATAATGACGAAATGATTGGACATTCTTGATACCATCATGTTGTAGAAACCAAACAATATTGAAGAAATTTTTGTTGAACTTCCGGAATTACGAAGTTCCACAAATGGACTGTTTAGGCCATCGCAATCTGAAATCACGTACATTTCACGAAAAAATTAGAAATTATACGTATACAAAATTATTAATTCGATAACTGACTTAAGATTGAAAACACGTTATAACCAAATTTGTTTTTATATTGTAAAAATTCCGTATAATTTTTTTGTTTCAATTAATTTGTGTTTTTAAATTTTTATATGACTATGGCATATGCCGAAAGCTCCTTCAAAATTACAATCAAAATTAATACCTAGTTTTGGTTTGAAAATTTGTGTGACCGATTATTCATCATTATCAATAAGATGATTTTTTTTACAGTTTTGCTATTCGAGAATTCACTACCCTGGTTATTATTTTAATTATGTGAATCTAAACTACCTAGAATTTCTTTAATTATAAGGTAATTTTATGAGGTCATGAAGATTGTTGTTCATGGATGCAAAATAACCTGAAGATCAGAGCCAAGTGTTCACTTTTCATTATGAACATCAATTTAATGCCTCTTTTTATTTTTGCTAGCAGTTAAGGATTTTAAATTTATGAGTTAAAGATATAAATTTAATGATGATAAGAGAAACGCAAGTTTCTAATACGTACAATCCCTTACTTCACTACCGCAGTCCTTGCTACGTAAATCGAATTCATTTTTCCTTTTGTCAAATTTGAGTAAATAAACGAAAGCTCTCCTGAAGCATATAATGAAATAAGAATATTCATAGGCCAGGTTTATTAAAATGATACATGTAGCGGAATAGCCTGGTCGTAATCAGGTCGAGAGATTAAAAATTGTGTGCGTAACAGAAAATTTTGTGTAAAATTTACATTGTGCACAACATTGCTTCTATGCGTCCCACATGAACTTGTCTTCCTTTCAAGAACTGCAAAAGACATAAGCTTTATGCTTCATTCTGCGTTAAGGCTTAAATTTCAGATAAAAGAAAATAGTGTACAAAGTTTGGCAAAACAGCAACTATTTCATGAAATATGAGGAATAGGGCGGAGATAGATAAACATACCGCATACTGGCTCATATTATGAAATAATTGTTAAATTACATAACAAATTAACACATTTATTTACAAATGATGCAATATTATTAACAATTTTTTTTAATCAAATATATTTCTATTTATAAAGAATCTGCTACGTACCGTTTTAAAATTAAAAATAAATATCTCTTAGGGCAAAAAATATTACTGCATGCATTTTTAAATAAATATATTCAGGGTTTTACATAATTTAACAATCGTTTTACAATATCACCACAATACTGATGGACAAGTCGGAAACTGACAATAATATTCATTAACAAAATAAATATTACATTTAAAAAATTGACTGCACCAAAAAATAAATACAGGTGATATAGCAATAAAATTGAAACCAGTTTTTTACCAGTCCAAACGAAATTTATTGCAAAGGTAATCTTCGACATGTCACATTTAAAACAACACACAGAAGCTTTCAACGATTTAACGTTTACATCTGAACAGATGAATATGCCCATTAATGGCTGAAAGCTTCTGTGTATTGTTTTAAATGTGACATGTTGCAGATTACCTTTGAGATAAATTTTGTTTGGACTAGTAAAAAACTGGTTTTAATTTCATTAATATGATAAAGAATAGTCCATCTTAGTTTTTGTGTATGCAGCTAATATCTGTGGATATTTAGAAGGCATTTGACCTCCTTACCATAATTTATTATTACTCAATAAGATAGATAATTTAATCATTTTATAATATTAAAAATTATTTCCCCACACCACAACTGATTTGTTCTCATCAATAGATCGTATGATTCTCATGGAATGGAGAAAAATTGTTTTCAAATATTTTGGAAGCTCATCACGAAATTAATTTTCCGAAGAATCAACACAAGATAATGTGCGCATAAAACCCTTGATAATTAAAAATTTGCCAATGCGACGAATACCGTTTCATTAATTAATCCGTAGCGTCTAGCTACGAGTTCGGAATTTCTTGTATTGTTGAAGTCCGCAAAGCTGTTTTTAATCACAAGACAGTTAATTGATTTAGCCAGAATTTCCACAAACTGATACCTTATCTCAGATGAATCTGTTGAATTGTTATGTTTTGTTCCACATGAATCAAATCAAAGTAGACAGTTCCATTAATGCAGATAATATCGTACACCAACGGGCAGTAATATGTATCCTGTTGTTAATTTATCTCATGCATCCTCATATGAGACGTCAAAGTAATTATTTTTTGGTAAAAAGTGATTATAAATTTTAACACTAAGAGGAGAATTTTTGAAAATTTAAATTTGGTGGTAATAGGCTATGAAAGGGAAACTAGAAAGAAACTGCGATTAATAAAAGTTAAAAAGATAGATAGGAAGTGGAAATCAGCCAAAGAGGTTTGGCTACAAGAGAAATGCAAAGCGGTTGAAGATTTCATGGTGAAAGGGAAAACAGACGAAGCTTATAGGAAAATCAAAGAAACATTCGGAGAGAGGAAAAATATTAGCAAGAACTTCAGGAGAGTGGGTTGGACGCCAATTCTTGATCAAGAAGTAAAAGCAGATGGAAGGAATCTCTAGAAGAACTGTATCACGGTGGAAATCTAGATCAGTCAGTAATAGAAAAAGAAGAGGAGGTGGATGATGAAGAGTTGGAGGACAACAATTTTAAAGTCAGAGTTTGCTGAGGAACTGTAAACCACCAGGAATTGATAGCATTCAAGTAGAGTTGATAAGAAACAACATCATGACTGTTCAGAATAGTTTGCGAAATCTACGAAACAGAAAGAATACCCTGAAGATTTTTGTGTAAACATAATTATACCCATACCGAAGAGAGACTGGGGCAGATAGAACACAGGAAAATTATTGTAGTATCCCATGCATGCAAAATATTAAATAGTATATAGGAGGATGGAATGTCAAATAGAATGCGAGTTAGGAGAAGATCAGTTTGGTTTTAGGAAGAATTTAGGGACAAGAGAAGCAAAAGAGACTTTGTGACTAATTTTAGAGGACAGGATAAGTAAAAACTGGCCTACGTTCATGGTATTATAATAGAAGGTGAAGAAAACAAAGCCGTAATCAAGAAATGAGTAAGACAAGGATGCAGTCTGTCGCCCATGCTGTTTAACTTATATATAGAACAGACGATGAAGAAAGTTAAAACGAAATGTGACAAAGGAATCATAGTGCAAGGAGAAGAAATAAAAACCCTACGCTTTTCCGATGATATTGTAGTATTAGGAGAGTCAGAAGAAGACTTGGAAAGCATAATAAATGGCCTGGAGAATGAGTTGCATTGAAAGGGCAATGCACTTGTAACCTGCAAATAAATGTGTTATTCCAGGAATTGTCCACTCGTATGTTCACATATACGGGAAATTGGGTGAATCCTACTGGTGTTGAAATACGATTCCACTTTCACCTTAGCTTGCAGACAGCCAAGTCTAATAATAAAACCTGTTTTTTATTGCAACAGTTATAGAATTCTGTTAGTCGCTCCCAACACAGCGTATTGGGCTTCCTTCCCTAGTTCCATGCTCCCTGGAGGCAAAACTTTGTGGTTTAATTTATGTTTTATAGCATCGACCCTATGGTCCACGCAGTTGCCTCACTGTTATATTAGTCTGTGAGGAGTTGGAATCGATTCTGCAGGAAAGAACACGTTTACGAATTCAATAATAATCTGAACATACGTCCGGCAATTCTGTTATTTTAAAACGAAAAATATCATCATAGCGGATGGATTTAATTAGGATGCGTTGAGTAAATGTATCATGAGCTTTCCATTATATTCATATACTAGCTTGTGACCAGGAGTTGCCCGGGTAATAATTTATATCCTTGTACATTATTTAAATATTGAACAAAACATGATCAAAACGCCATAGAAAACGTCACAATATGAACCTCTAGAGAGTCAAAAATACTCCCGGTACAATAGCAGGGCTAAAAATATTTTCAGCACTCTCACAGAATAAAAATTCTCCCCCACTTAAGGCCTGAATATTTACTTAAATCGCATATTAAAGGTCATCATTTAAGTCAGGGACTATCATTACACCAGTTTCGTCACCAATCTCCATAACTTCATAAGCCTCATTCCAACCCCCAACCCCTCACATGCTGGAAGGGTATGAAATTATACACAAATAACGTCGGGGAGACTACAAAAATAATTACCTCAAGAATTTTTTTCGACTCAAATATGAGCCTATATGACATAAAAATTCCACTAATTCCACCCCTTCCCACTAGGGGTGGTAGCCGTTTCCTATCTGCAAAGTTTTGGGTCGCGAACAAAATTTTGTCAAAATTATTCTGTCCTTTAAAGGTATAACGCAGAAGTGCGTTTGACCCCGTCCGATCCCCCTGTTAGGGGATGAACTGTACTTTAATTCGCATTCCAAATATCAGAATCAAACTCAAAGACTCCCACAGCACCGATTTAGATACCAAATTTGAGTGCTTTATTTTTATTTTGATATGACAGCCCCCCTAAATTCCTACACACTCATACAGCCAATTATGGAGATAATGGAACTGAATGTAGACATGATTCGTAAATAATCAATCAGTTCCGAAAATATCAGGTCGAGGCACTGGAAAGGGTACAGAGGCGGTTGTCCTGGTCACGGAAACGAGAAGGTTCGTCAATTAGGGTGGGATATGTTAGAAAAACGACGACAAAATTTACGTCTCGGGGCTCTTTTTTAAAGCGTACGCAGGCCAACAATCCTGGGAAGATATTGCATCAAAGTTTTTAGAAGTAAATTATTTCAGTAGAGGGGATCATCATTGTAAAATTGGGCAGTGTAGCTTTAAAACTGACGTTGGGAAATTTTCATTTTTAAATCGGACTGTAAGGGATTGGAACAATTTACCTGCAGAAGTCTTCGAAACATTCCCTGCCAATAGCAACGTGTTTCAGGGAAGAATTAGGAAGTGTAGTGTAGTGAAGTGCGACGTAACAAAAAATGAATAATGGGTACCTTTTTTATCTTTTTTGTTAGGATTTAATTTAATTTATATTATATTAGTGTAATTATTATTTGTAAAATATTTTATTTTAAAGTTTATTATTTGTAACTGCCACCTAGTGCTACTCAATTGCAATATTAATAAATTCAATTCAATCACCGTAAATGTTCAAATATGTTCAAATCATTTTTCCTTACATAATCTACGATGAAAATTCTGTAATTATTACTAAGTAGTAGTAAAATTAATACTCAAACATGTATCAGTAAAATTCATCCGTACCTTTATTTACAAGGTAAGAAAATTACTGTCTGTTGAACAAATGTTTGCTTTTGTCTAATCGCACTGGCGTCAAAGACTCAAGTTCTAAATTTTAAAAATAAATTGACTTCGAATCATCTAAAAAGAATATAAGAACGCATTATGGGATAACGGTTTCGTGGGTATAAATAATTGCAGTACTAAATTTAATTATTAATTTTAAGATATTTTTTATCATGTGAAAATTCGCATTATTTAGTCTTCCAGTTTTGATGAATGGGCGCTAGAAATTTAAGAAGTTGATGTGTACTGTTTCAATATGACTTCATTTTCGTGGTTAACAAAGAAACTATATTTTAAAGAGCTTGTAGTGGGAGGAGACCAAGGATATTATTTTAAAATATTACATAATTTTGAAGACAACATTTTGTCGCTTATTATATACAAATAGATTCTAATATTCATTAGAAACCCACAATACGCTGTATGAAAAAGCGTTATCAGTCCTTGATCATTCTATGTTATACTTTGACAATATTTTTATATGCTATAAGTAGTAACGTTTTATTATCACTTGAATTTTTTCCCATCTTTACAATTTGAATTATTAAATTAAATTTTCAAATTTTAAATAATTTAAATTCTGTTTAATAAATTTTCAAAAGTCACATTTAAAGAGTCAAGCTAATTAAATAACCAATTTCATACTATTTATTTTATGAAAGATTAATTCTGGACCGTTTTGTCTTCATGATTATAAATAGACGAGAATGTAGCTGATTTTTTAATCACAACTTAGGGAGAAATAAATGGTTGTATGTAATTTGATAAGTTTCTTGTCTATTTGAATTCGTAATTCTAACTGCTCTATGGAAACGAGTTAGTTTAACCTTTTTTTTATCTCAATTAGCAATGTTAAAACCCGTCATAGGCGTTGCATGTAAAGTGAATCCTGTTTTATTTCAGTGGCGCTGAGTGAGCATCCTTCTCGAGTCTCTAAAGGCTGTTTGACGCCTTGGCAGAGAATTGATCTTGGAGTCTCCAGTCTGTGAACCGGAAGTGCAAGCAGGAGGCACATTGTCAAAAGATATTACAGAAACGTCCCATCTTTATCTCGTGAAACTCAGAAAGGACGTCAACAACAGAACTCATTCATGCTAGATTAAATTTATTTCCCTTCCACCGTAGCTTTTGCCAATTTCCGAACTTCCACACGACCAGGTATTATAAATACTTTTGGCACGATGATTTCTAAATTCATTAAGCACATCAAGAGGTAAGATAGATTAAATAACGAAAGATAATGAAATAAAATTAAAATAACTATATTATTATTAAAGTGGTTACGGTTATAAACATAGTTATCATAGCAAAACATTCTACATGAGTAAGGGATGTATGTATGTTTGTTTCTATATTCTTTGTATATATTTAAACGCGAGGACAACTCACCTTACAGCTTCACAATTACATCTTGTATTAATGAATACAATAAATTCTGCGTTTTACCATAAGAACAAGTCTTAAATTATATATATTGTGACGTGGTTTTTATTTATTAATTTATAAATACATTAAAAAATTTAGAGTATACATTTAAATGGGTGGGCGCCAATAAATCTTTGACATTTAAAACAGTTTTATTATTAACAAATGTAAAACAATCAACAAATTACAATATTTAGAAATTAATTATTTTAATTAAATTTATTTTCCCAGATGAGCCCTAACCAAATAAATAACATATCGAGAGACTTTACTAAGTTTAATCTACTTTACTCAGAGCCGTATGACGTGTTTATACTCATAGCAGAGCGAGAGATTATTGCATTTTGTTTCTTACTTTGCATTCATCCTCCCTTAGTTTCCTGGTTGACCGGAAATCCTGGATTCAACACAAAGGCAGCTTCCGAGTCGGCATCGATACAGAGGCCTCAGATGTGGTTCAGGATATGTGTCTCCACTTCTCGTGAACTTGGAGCCAGCCAGTCCGACTTTCCGTTTCGCTAGCTCCTCTCTGACCTCTCACCTCCAACTCTCTTTTCCGAATACCCTTTACGACGTCCTTTCCATAACGAACTCACTGTCCTAAAAACCTCATTGGTCTCTAAGATAATATTTATTTTATATTCCTAACCAGGCTCTATCAATAAATTATATATATATATATATATATATTGCGAAATCAATCTCTTATTAGTTTTTCATTTACCAACGGTAGACTAAAAACAAGAGTCAATTTTAAAACAATAGTGATTTATAAAACAGAACACACGTGTTGAAATTTTTATCTAAGACACGACAGGGATTTATGAAATACTTAGCTAAGGTAGCTGAAACGACTTAATGAATTTAGGCCTTGATTGGTTCCTTTCAGGGGGATCCGTTTGTTATTTTTTAATTTCGTCAAGGGGTCGTTGCTTATATTATTGTAAATCCGATGGCGCATTTTTGGGATAATATTTTGATGTGGTCGAAGGTATTGGGGTAGCACGGCCAAGCATTATAGGCTGCAATATCGCGGTAAGCCGGACTCCTGTGATTCAATAAAGGGCCATTCGCAAGCATCGCTGAAAAATAAGCTTGCCCCATCCCTTTCGCCCTGATCTGCATTTGTTATTGACAGGAAGTCAAGTTTTTTATTTATATGTACGACGTATCTCGAGACTTAAACAGAGAATTGGATTACATTAGAAACGTCGATAAATCTCTTCCATCTCTTCCAATACTAGAATACGGACAGCTTTTCTACGCTATACTTACAAGTTTTGTTTGAATAAAAAGGATGTGACCAAGTTTACTAGAGCATTGTTTGACGAGTGCGCACTCTGGTTGAATCCTGTCGCTGGTGAGAGAATTACTTTCAAAGTGATGCGTCTTCCTTCGTCTAATATTTTATTAGCTTCTTTATATATATATACCTGCTACATCACCCCAAGTCAAATTTTAAGAGTATAAAGATATGAATAATTCTACAACATCTACAGGGTTGTTAATACTCCACGACCCGTAACATGCTACATTTGTAATTTCGTCTCGATCACGTGCAATAGAAACGAAATTTTAAAACTGTAAAAATGTAAAACCATATTCACGCAAATTCCTAACACGACGGTATTTTTACTTAATACACAAATAAAGTTACTTTCAGGAAAACATCACATATAATGGGATGCAGGATCGTACGGTAATTTTCTCAGAATTATGAAAGTCTTCGAAACGCCGACTGTTAAACGTTTTTTTATTTTTAATAAACTTTTATTAAACCAAATAAACCACTACAATTGCATAAACAGTAATCTGTTTAATAATTCGTCAAAAAATATTTAAAACTGTATCCAGATGATGCTGCCTACAGCTGTGATGGATCTTATACGAGCAGGGGACTGAAACGGTAATACTGCGCATGCGCATTTCTCATCACTTCAGACAAGATTCTCGTGCTACAAAGAATGTAGCCGAGATATATACGGGAGGGATCGCGGTGGAAGGCGAACAGTTTAAAGTGTTCGATACCAATGCAGAAATTCACTCTCTCAAAGTACTATTATTTTATGGTTCCTTAAAATTACAAAAAAAAAATCCTCCTAAATTAATTTATGTTCTGTAGCACATATGTACCAACCGCCACTGAATAACATCGTCTTAATAATGAAAAACCACAGCAAACTAATTAAACCTTAAAAGATTTAAAGTTTCTTCTTTCTTTTTCTTTATATCAGGTTATATTTAATAAAAATGATTACTGTTACAATGCTCTCTGGGCTGACTCAAATGGAACCTTATTGAATACATTTTAAATATGTAAGATACTTTGGAGGAGACGGCGTCGGAGTTATCTGAGAGATGATCGATGTGTGTGTGTTTGAAAGAGGATGGCCGCTGCCTGCAGCTACTGGCTTTGTCCTTCAGGCTATTTATTACCTTACTAAATCACCATTTCAAATATACAGATACTTAAATGGCGCAGCTTCAATTTGAGGAGATTCAATGATACTTGAGGAAGTCTTGAGAAATATTTTATATGAATGTATAAAAAAAATTCCTTAATGCCGACCTCATGGGTGTAGTGGCTAGCGTCACTGCCTCGTACCACAGAGGTTCCGGGTTCGATTCATGGCAAGGGCATTGGTGTTTGGCCAATCCCCAACACCCTTGATTAAAAGTATGGCGATTTCTCTGCCACGAAACTCGACACCACGACACCAGATGGTATAAGAGGACAAGACATAGAAAGAAAACATACTTAATTTTAGAATGATCTCTTCACAAATACAAAATTAAATATATGTAACAGCAACAAATTATTAGAATTTTTTTAACCCCCTGAGAGGTTACTCAAAACGTTTCAAACAACCACATACTTCAATTCAATTTGGTGCAGTAAATGTACTACTAATTTTAACTGTACGTTTTATTTCATTTACGGAAACGTCATTTCACATCTCTGCCAATAAAATGTGCCATAAATTTCTGTTGGATAATATCGGATGTATAATCAAATTTTGATATTCGGGCATGCTATTGTGTTTCCACCTTTAACCTCGTCGTTCTTTATAACTTCATTGCTCTGCTAAGTCTATTTTCCTTACAGACATCAGTTTCTTTGACGTAGCGGAGGGACTGGAATAAAATTGCGATCGAATGAAAGGCAAATATTTTAAAAACCTCGGGCTGTAAGCTAACAACTCATTATACAGAAGCATTAAATTAACAGTTGATTCCCGGAATGTCGAGTCTTTAAACGTAAGAAAATTGGTTCAATACATGGAAATATTTCCAACGAAAATTTTTTGATGTTTTAATACCGCGGTATCTTCATTTACGAAAAATGATGATATATTTAAAGTCAGTGTGTACTGCTGTGATGCTTCAAAGTTATACGAAGAGGGAGGTTAAACATTTACTTCGTCTTGGGTTCATATTAAATTCATTTCAGACGACTCTGAGGTTTGATTCGATATATTCATGGAAAAATATCAATTAAAAAATATGACTTCAAATGTTTTTTCGGTTGTCTGTTGAAATAACTACTGCATTACTCTGGTGAAACAATCCCACATCTTTCGTGATCTTGGAAAACATAATGTTTTCAACTATTATTTTTATTTAAATTTCTGTACAGTTGATTTGCTGGGATGTGAGCAACAATATTGTCCCACTTGCTGTTGCTCTCTATATTGTTTATTTTCGATCAGTGCTCCGGGATTCAATCAGATTGCTATTTGAAAATCAAGGGATTGTGTGTGTGAGTGCTAATGCTAACAGTTCTGAGCTCAGGGCTAAAACAATCCAGGTTGCTTCAGTGAAATAGAGTATCATTTCAATTCACGCAATAAAACGACGAGGTAATTGTTGTTACCGCGAAGTTAATCTCCTATTGTGTGGCCTGCATAATTTCTTAAATCTGTCGAATGTAGAGATTAACTGGATCGGCGTAGGCTGATATTAAATAGAAACTATATTAATGTAAAGAATTTTTGGCATTATTCTAAATTCCGTATAAAATTATTTTAGTCGCATTTAAATCATACCAATTTTGTCTGTTTACCGTTTCACGTAAATTTTATTTGTTAAACAGGTGATACAAATAATTACTTTTTAGTGTTAAACAAATTGGACACAAACATGGAGACAAATGTAAGCTAGTGCGCACTTATTTTTAGTAGAGTTACTCTTGCTACAGAATTTGAACGTTTCTTTCAACAAGAATATTTAAATACGTTGTAAGTTATTTACTATATTGTATATGTATTATATGCTATATTAATCTGTGAACCATATATTTCATTTATTATCCTACAGCGGAAGGACGGAACAAATAATCCTTCATTTAAAACTAAAATACCAAATTTTACTACCAATTGTTTCTGAGGGCAAAAATAAATCTGATCGTGTTTCATAGTCTTCACTTAATTTTTAACGTATGGATGTATGTACTATATTAAATTTAACTGTGTTATATTGTTACTATAATTTTAAACAGAAAAAATGTTATTATCAGATAGGTTGATTAATGATAAAATTTTTAATTACTGTTTCTCTTTCCTTAGAATGGGGCACAAATGGTTTATATCTCTATCTTTTCAATTTATAGTATTTTAAAGTGACTTATAAATCTCATCTGGGGCTGAGTCGCTGAATCCCGTAGTGCTCTTGGAGGAACAACGAGACAGTTACACCTTCAAACCAACAATTAAAAACTTTATTCCTGAAATTATTTATTGACTTATGTGCGATAAGAACACAAAATATAGCTGCGAACAAATTAATAATAACGAAAGAGGTGTAAGTTCAGTGAGTCAATTTTATTGTTAACATGGGGATTCCGTTATGTTTCGAATTAATTTAGTATATTGCCCTAGACAACAGTGTTTACATTTATATAATTTATTCACTGGTTTTGGAGAAGATTAATGTTCATTAAATAACAAAAATAAGGAAACATTTTGTTATATCATATGTTCAGAAATTTTTAACAGCTAAGGATTTATACAAATATTTATTGTGTTAATAAAATTAATTGGCAGTACTAGTGCATTCTATGCGAAATATTGTACAATTCGACTGCATGCCTTTATATGCTTTTTAAAATAATTCTCATGCTGTATACATATCTACTAGTTTTGCTTAGTTGAAAAATTGAAAAAATGAACCTGATAAAATATCATTTTTTTCATCCTCTAGTGAAAAAGATGACTCGAGGACTTGGCGAATATGTCACACGATATTTGTAAAATGTAGGCTACTTCGGCTCAGATTTGGGAATAGGATGATGTGTAGGATACTCGAAGTCGACGATGGTGTTCCGCTAATGGAAAAAAGTAGCATCCTGATAACCCTCGAGACAAGAGCTCCGTAATTACGCCCACTGGACCCAGAATCCTTAAAGAAAACACCCGACTCCTTCGCCCTTAAAACCATCGAATTTCTTAACTATAGTTGTCTCACGCTCAGTTAAACCAATTTGTGAAGAAAATGCGTCTTAAGTCAAAGGGTGTCAACTAGCTTTTCTGTAATAGAAAGACTTTACCAATTTATTCTACTATTAGAATCAGATACTTCTTTTATAGTCGTATTGCTAGATAAAAGTAAACCGTAATTAACAGAACATTTAAAATAATGGTGTTGTTTGGGATCGAGCTTCAAATAAAGCCTATTATGACACTAGTTTGAATTTTAACTACAATACTATAGAGTAAATAATTATTTTCTTTCAATTCTTTTCCAATTAATCCGGAATCAGCAATCTCTCGATTGGTAATCGATTGTTAATGTTTGTCATCTCAAAAACAATAAATGATAATTGTTGTTCAACCATTGTAAAGTCATAACAAAGCAGCGGAGAATGGTCGGGGCCGGCCAACGGGCAGGGGTGCCACCCTGCTTTACTCTCCCGCTCTAATTAACCTTTCCTTTCTCCCTACACATTTTAGAAAATCGTACAAAATTTTGTAGCGTTGCTTCATCAATGAATCTTATATTTTATATTTATGACTTTCAACCGCTACAAGAAAAACTTTGTCCCACACGTCTGTGATGCGCTGTCCAAGAGTTAGTAGAGGTCCCCTAATTAATTAATTTAAAAAAATGTAAGACACACAGTTTATTCAAACTTTGCGGATAGGTTTGGAAGGGTTTGCGCTGTCGTTTGCTAAATTTTCATACCATTTAAAGCAACAGTTAGAAATCTATGAGTTGTCAAAGTCGATCTATATAAAAGAAAGACAAAAAACTGCCTTTTTTCAGTTTCTTTGCCAAAACGCTTTAAAATTGTTTTATTTACATATCATAAAATGGCATTAAATTCTGCAAAAAATGAGACGTTTTACAATTAAGTAATGGGCACAGTGAGGCTTCAAACTCAGGGCTATACTATTTTGACGACCACAGTAAGTTTCAAATCATGCTTCTTTAATTTCTTGGTTGTTATGGTACCATTCAAAATGGAATAAAATGTATATTAAAGCAGTTATAAATACTTCATTATAAAATAAATAAAATTGAAGCCATTTTCAACGGTAAATAACAAATTTATGTCTATTACACTTTTTTTTCTACAGCAAGATAAATACAAAAATGTTGCCATACCAATCAAGTCAAGGTTGAGGATATAAGAATGGGGAACAGACACAGCACGGTAGAAGTGATTAATAATTTAAAATGCAAATAGCACCTCTGCTAACATATAATTCTGAATCTATATTTAAATTAAATGCTAGTACATATATAGTAACTCACGTAAATTCACGTTACGCAAATAAATATTACTAGCCCTAGTGAGTGTAGGCGTTGGCATGTAGCGTAATTTATTATACTCCATCTAAGTGTAGTACTCTTGTGGCGAAACGTCGCCTGAACTTCATCTTATTTAAATTTTAATCGGCCTGCCGAGATTGGGTTAATGAAATGCTCTTATTTGAAAGACGGAACACACCCGCGAAGCAGCCGCCTTTAATGTCAACGTCACGCGAGTGAAATGTAAGTTTGTTTGATAGGCTTTCACATAAAATAGGCTTGAATATTTATGGAGGGCGGCTTTTGGGGGGTATAAAATTTGGAAAGGGACGGGGAAAATGTGTATTTTCGTAAATATCGAAATAATTGTAACTAAAGAATGAAAATACAAACTCTTTCAGGCTGCCATCTTTGTCGTCAATCTTACAACAACGAATTTGTAAACGGAAATAAGTCAGGGAAAAACAATGATCACTTTTTGAATTTTTCGGAGATAAAATATAATTTTCAAATTTATTTCAAATTCAAATAACACCACAATATTAATTTTTTATAGATACTCAAATATCGAAATTCAATTGAATTTGCGATGTAGTATGAATAGAAATAACACTGAAATTCTTGTCACGTGGATTTGGTGGACTTATCCCTGACTTCTGCCTCCTGTTGAGAGATATTTGGATATTGATCTGACATTTTATGATAGAATTCCCGAATATGAACTCAATTTGGATGAATGCGTGAGAGTTTTAGGAACACAACTTCCTTCCGTGGGATGCATCTATATCACCTGAACATCGTTTACGTCAACGGTGCTTCTTCAGTATTGCAGAACATTAGTAGAGCGTTCCTCGCCACTCATCCTTACAGTTTTTGTAGCATGAATGGATTATTTCGGTTAAACGTTACAGATAAATACTTCGTAGCTAATAAAATATATTATAAAAATAATATTAATTCTGACATTAATTAAACTCGATTGCAGTGAATTACATATACGTACCAAGAGTTATAACTTGCAGATATTATAATTATATTTACTGCCGAATCAAACTGCGTTAAACGGGGTCTCATTTCTGATGGATAAAAATACGTAAATTCGTTACACTTCCGAATGACGGGAGACGGGAATGCTGCGTCCCCACAGCAAACTCGTCTCCCGTCATTCGGAAGGGCGTGAGAATAGTACCCAATGCCCGACCTACCTGATGCAGGTTTTCTAGGGTTTTCCCTGCATCTCTTTAGGTGAAACACCGGGTAGGATCCTTAAACCATAGCCCGGGAGCCCTAGTTAACCCTTGGCTACCTTGCTCTACCTTCCGCATCCCCCCTTTTCAATTCCCTTCCTATGCTATTAAAGGGGAGTTGCCTGTTTCAGGATCACCCTCATGTAGCCTGTTACCCCCCAAAAAAAGAGTCAGCCATGGTCTTCACACGACTGTAAAAAGCACTATCTGCTATATTGTTTTCTCGCGTCTGGTTTCGACGCACATCAATCACAACGGGAATTCGCGTCAATTAATCGCGCAGAGTTAGAAAATAACTCTCGCTCTGCGCTAATATTTATAGGGCCCTAAGGTAAGGACGCCATTGGCCGGATTTGTGAAAAAGCTCCATTGGGCATTTAACAACATTTTTCAAAACCACAGCCATGAAACAGGAAGGGACATCATGCGGTGATTGGAAAACTTGCCGTGGTGGATTGTCTCCGTTGAAGTGTTAAATATTCTGCTTAGGCAACGAAGATCATTTGAACGCTCAGATCAACATTTTTATCCTTGCAGAGTTACTGACCAGATCGCCTGTAAATGCAGGAATGGAAAATAACTTTCAGTGCTTTGGTTGTCCAATACTAGAAATTCTAAAACTAAGACTCTAAAAGTGCTTTAATGCTTAAAATAATCTCACGAGCTCAAATCTGGAAAGGAAATTATGTTAATAAGATATTACGTAGAAATGTATGGTGACTGGGTGTTTGTTTGTAAACAGCGATTTCCTGCGTTTACAGACCTTGTTAAACGGAGAGTTTTCCGAGGCTGTTTTCGTTTCTAAGCATTTATAAGGCTCATTAACAGCGGGGCGAGTTAACAACACGTGTAGTGCACAAACACCGTGGAAGAAGACCCTCCCGACCAGATCCTGGCACAATACCCAACTAATTAGAAGCGTCTTAGGAAGAACCCGCACTCGACCATTCAAAGTTTGAGTCAACAATGTGGCACAGTTCTGCTCTCAGAATCGGGAAAATGTGGCATCGAATCCTCCTTTTGTTACCCTCTCTTTGGTTAGTATTCTGCAAAGGGCAACTTTCTTTCAGACAAACTTGTCCCTTTATAAAAAGACGCAAATGAACAATACATGTGACGCGCCGCGACCTAATTTCTGCAATACATGCCGTTTCCCATCAAGCTTACATCTCAGTGTAAATCAGCACAATATTGATCGCCTACGCAGTCGATGTGGAACCAAAATATCCCCCGGCCTATGGCAACAGTCCGTGATCCACCGTGAGCGAACGCGGCACCCATTTCATCGTTGTTTTTAGACACAATTCAAATTCGAAACAACTCTACCGTACGCTATTTGACTGTATTCAAAATATACCAAACTTTACTGTCATTATTGAAGATTTGATTGCGCTGAATCCATATTTTGATCTATTTCCCCAAAAATATGTATAATAAAATATATACAAACTTCATTTAAATAATAATAACTGAAATAAATTAATTAAATGAGACATCTATATAACCTGAAAAATCTCTTGTCTCGTGTTGGGTCAAATTTAAAGTGTAATCCTGTGCAGGAGTTGTGTAAAAGGAAAACACAACCTCTTGTCGGCAACACTGCACTATTCACAGAGTTTATTGAGAAATCAAAAAGTAGAAAAATAGAAAATATCAATATTGCTTTAGTATAATTATGTGTAAACTGTGCATTATTTCATAATAAACCACAAATATTGAAAAAATGTTTATAGTATCATATATAAAATACAATATTGTATTATTTCAAAGAAAAATAAAAAATTGTTTAGTTCCATTGAAGTGATCTTCACAGAAAAATACACACGTGGTGTCCTTTATACCTTTCGGGTTTCTACGACCGAGTTGCATCCACTTCTTTCTCATTTTTCCATTTCTAGGAACATTAACAAATATTTTTTCTTGTGTTCTTATGGATGCATTTGTACATTGCAGTACTGGATATCATTTATAAGTCATTTCTTCGAAATCTCAACGAACTAGGCAAAGCCGGTCTCCTTGTGTACTATCTTGTGACGTCACGACTCCGCGTCAGAGCCAAGGCAGCGTTTTGGCAGTATTTTTTTTTCATTTATACTTTATTGCAAAATTTTGGGCGAATTAGGACAGTAAGCGGTAAAAAATCCGATATAGTTAGCCTAAACTGACTTAATAAAAATAAAAGTAGTCAAATAGCCTATTACATATGACGTCACAGTATTTTAAGGAGGAAATTCTCATAAACAAATTTTTTCCCACACTTACGATAGTAATAGTTCAATTTCAGCGATATTTTACAGTTAGGATACTATATTTACTTGTATACGTTTGTATAACTGTTTTCTTAGGGCGCAGTATGGAGTATAAATTTTCTTAATTTACTTGATATTGGGACAACCAGTGACATTGTCGATTTCAAGAAGAGGAAGATATAGAAATATTTGTACCATCATATTTCCTGCCGCATTATTGCGTTTTGCCTTAAAGGCCATGGCGCTCGTGGTTTCTCTCCTTCTATTACAATGTTCAACACTCTCTGAAATTTGAATGTTTCTTCTTTTGCCTTCTCGGATTTCTTCTCCGATAAAGGCTTTTTCATTCATATATATGTTTTCCCCTCCCCGCCCCTCCTTTACCCCGCCGGGAATACTGAATGTGTTGTGTAGATAGATTTCGCTCGATTCTTCGTCTCTCCATGAATAAAAATGTCTTCTTATGAACCGAAACAACAATCTTTAGGTCACTTGATGGATGCCTTGTCAGCTAATGTGTGACGTGTGTCGATTAATCTCGATTTGATGTCAGTTTATAGAAATTATACAGTTCTCATTATTCACCTAAAAATACTGAAGATTGTTCCTAAAACACCGTCGTTTTTTTTATAAAAAAACTTCAACCCTTAAACTTTGTTATTTCGTTGAAATGTTTTCGTTTCACATTTCGATGAGTATACATTCCGATTGATTTTCCTATAATTTTGGATGTCCAAGCTTATGTGCAGGTTGTGACCCACCTCATTATTTTTCAACGGTATTCATTGATTCAGACCACTAAGAGGGGAATTATATCAGTTTATGCAAACATAAAACTACGCGATCTTCAATCAAATTAATGGAGCATCTCCCCAGTATTCGCAGGAAGTTCTAATCACAAAATACGTTCGTAAATAAGGTACTTAAAACAATTTACGGTAGAAAGTTAATAAGTATAATACACTAGATTCTATTTGAACTGTATATTGGCTTAGAACTTAAAGTTTACTCGTAAGTATTCGGAGAGGCGACGTGAAGTGTGGTGTACTTTAAATTATTATTAAGGTAAATTTAATTTTTACTTTTACATTTCGAGTGCTAAAATTGTTGTAGCACTCAGATTTCAATTTCATTAGTGAAATGTAGCTGAAATTATATGTTTTTAACATCCGCAACAACAAATGTACTGAAATATTTTTTAAATATTCTAAACACCGGGTAAGCGTTTCTGAATGAGTTTTCACATAACTTCAAATACAATCAAGTTGGTTCTCAAACTTCCGACCTCTAAGCCGCTAAACAGAGCGATTTACGAAGGAGAACCTCATTACCCCTTGTTTTCTATTTTTCATGCGACGTTAAAGTTTTAATTTTGATTAGTGAAGTTGACTAAGTTTACTTTGACGGCGCTCACGCCCGGCGATAGGCGAATATGGAACCTAGAGAAAAAACACGCCATTCTGTTCTAACAAAAATTATATTCTTTAGAGCTCTGACGTTTCCAAACGTTTGCTGCATAGATCGAAAAATTTTAGTCATCGAATCCTTAATAACTCATTGGTGGTCAAAATCACTTCTTTCGTGTGATAATCATCACCGTATCAAGAGAATACATTTCTCAGTTTCCGCGATTTTGAACTTAAAATACGTGCCGAAACGTCTTAACGACTTTATTTTTAAAATATTTGTTTCAAAATTAAATATATCTTCACTCAAAATGAATCTTTATAAATAATTGGTGTTCCAAATGTAGTAACATGTGAAAGTTATGGAACATTCCATGACCGACCCTACACGAAAATTTCGAGCCCAAAAATGTATCCAATTTCTAAAAGCGATAAGAGCTTCACTCAAATTCAACCAAAAGTCTGGCGTACATTCATTTATTAGTTAAATCTACTTGAAAAATATGAAAGGAAGGCAATGATTAAGAAAAAATTATGAATACACTGACAATCAATTTAAAAGCGAGGGAAACATAATTATGTTATTGCAGTAAATAATATTTGATTGATTTAGTGTTGGCGGTGAATATTAATAGATTTTAGGGTATTAGGGGGAATCAGATGAAGAGAAATATAGGAATAGGTTTTTGTTAGAGTTTTAGTTTTGGAATACGTTATGTGAATATGAAACATTACATTAAAGAATATAGAAAAACCTATTTTATATGTTCTTTTGTAGCAGAAGATATAAAGTAAAAAATACTAATTTTTGATGATCACAAGAAAGTGAAGAATTTTTGTCTCACATTTTTGTGTAACGGTATTTATGAATACTGCAAAAAACGTAAATCAGGATTGTCTAACAAGTCATAGATTAACTGGAGTCCCTTTACAACAAAGCCACTCAGTTGGAATTGACAAACGTAACTCTAGTATCAAACCGCATTTTAGAGCAGAATTTCCGTCGCATGTGTGGCGTGAGTTTTCACATAATTTATCTGTGCATTTTAGATTTGGCGAGTTCTACGGAGCCGCAGCCTAATAATTGCCTTATAAACTAGACGTGCCATTCTCACTGGTAATGGGCACGACGCAACCCTCCATCGGTACAAAACAGGTAATTGAAATTTAACAAGCAACTCCTGGTTCTCAGAGGGAAAGCAAAAGTGCTTCTCGGTTATGGCCAGTTGCCGGTTCCAGGGAATCGTAATTCCTAATGGGATCAATAGTCCGAAAAATATACCGACGAAAACAATGCTTCTTCTTTTGAGTTATGAATAATGGAACAAAGAATCGAAAATCGGCGGTCTTGCGCGGAAGCGTGTAAGAAATATATTTGTAGATACGTGGAGAGGTGCGGAATTAATTTGGATTACTGGAATTGGAATTTCCACTTGGTCACCCTAACTTGAATTTTTTCCCCACGATGTTCTCGCAAAAAAAAATTATGAGAAAATTACAACTAGATGACGCAAGACAACGTTTTAAATATCCATAATCCTTCCGTAATAGAAATTTAATTTGCAATAGTGAGTAGTTTTTAACTGCTACTAATAAAAATAATTTAATGTGCACAGATAAATCTGGAAAAGACTTTTGTGTACGTTTTTAAACAGTTCTAATGAACTATTATTCTTAAGTTCTTTAAAATAGAAATTTCATAAGGAAGTATCTTCACCTGAGTGACAGCCTTTCTGCACTCTTTGGAAAAGAGTGCCTCAGCTGCCAAACTGTCCCGCTGATGGAGAAAAAAAAACCTGACGGCGTACAAATATGTTTTTCTTTTCATGTACAATTTTAAATGCTCCATTTCAGGAAAACCAATATATATTCGATAACTTACAATTTTAAAATATAATACTATAACGTCGGTAAATTGTCTTTTGCCACGAGGATAAATATACAGATGTCGAATTTAATTATGTTTTTTTTGTATAATTTCAGCAATGCTTTTATCCTCCGCACCCACCACCCTTTTTTCCATTCCCTTCCTATGCTATTGAAGGAGAGTTGCCTGTTTTAGGATCACCCTCGTGTAACCTGTTACTCAAAAAAAAATGAAAATAACAATGTAATGGAATTTATATATTGATTTGTTTTGTTAAACTAGTTTTAATACCATTAGAATCATGCAAAAGGTTACAGAGTTACATCTCATTCCATATTTACCATTGATAATATATTTTTAAACACACTATTTTTTTAAGTATTTGTGATATTTAGAGATTAGTGAAAAGATGTCGAAATTTTCACTCTTGCAGGAATTCATACAGTTTTTAATATCAGAGTAATGACATTGTGGATGCAACCTTCTAAAAATAGTTTATTCTGATTATTGCACAAAAATTATTAAATTAATTTTTCTTAGAATTGCAGAAAATGAAATAATGAAGTCTCATATCGATAAGATGTATATGATGTTTATAATGAGATTAATTATTGCAGCGGAGTTACTAGGAGTAAGAAGGCGAAGGAAAATCATAATGGAATTGCTTGCAAGTCCTGTTTGTTCCAGAGCCTCTGTGCTGCAAGTTGCCTAACACAGCCTTATTGCTCTTTGTAATACTCGCTTAAGTTGTCATAAGTAAGTTTAGTTTGTATGCATATTGAGAATGGCGCCTTGATGTTGGGGTGCTGCAAACTTCAGCAGTAATCGAAAAGGCACACAGTATTAATGAGTGATGCTCTCACAATTGATTGATCAGTAAGCTGTAAAGCTAAAGCCGCACATTTGACCTTTCTGCCGCTCAGCAAAAGAAAGGCTAAGGCTGCCTTCTATCCACGCCTATCCTGCACATTGTTTCCTTAAATCGTAATATTTAATAGAAAAATAATCATTACATGTTCAAAAACCAGCAACTAATGTTCCCGTCCCCAGTCAGCTCAAATTAATAAGCGATTAATTATTACTATCATCTGACGGACAGAAAGGACCGCAAATTTACGTATGAAATATTGACACATTCCATGAGTTACGTATTTCTCACTCCATGACTCTAAACAATGTAGTTTACTTTGATTTGTTTCATTATTAAATTTTAACTAATGATAACGTGCATACTATTTTCGCGAATTATTTTCATTATATTACACTCGGTAAAAGAATTACAAGCCGAAAAATGTTTTTTTTACTCAATCCCGACGTCTGCATCTATTACTTGGAAGCATTGATTAAAATTTTTAAATTCATATCTGGCGTTCTAAATCAAGATTACCTATAAATAGCAGATTAAATTAATTCAATGTACCTTCACTCTTTTATACTTTATAAGTAGATTACAAAATTATAGCTGATCTAACACCTTCAAACACCCATTACAGTCGTGAATATTCCAGTATAGTTTCTTTTGCGATTATCAAATGAAATTCTTGACGCGCCTCATACTCCAAAATGTCAAAAACTACGTTTCGTGAATGTTATAATTATGCCCTGGAAATGTTAAAATACAATTTTCTCTAATACCTTTTCTCCTTGATTAGGAGACAACCCTACTATGTTGCATGTAAATTCTGAAATATTTTATAGAATTTTTAATCAGTGAGTCAAATGAAATTTGAAAGTGATCTTATGAGTTATTTTTCACCTAAAATGATTAGGGGTGTACCTTCCTCCCCCCGCCCCCCGCCCAATTCCTGCTTCAAGTACCTTAACTAATGAAGTAACTGTAAGGGTGTTTTTAACGCGGTTAAATTATTTCAGAGAGTTCAAACGTGAAACATGAGCCGCAACACATTTATTGAATAACTGACACGTGTGTCGTGTTTTTATTTCATTTATTATATTTAACAAAGCGAATTAATTGGAAATGACAAAGTCAATTTCGGTTTTTCGTGATATTATGATGTAATTGATAGCAGTTATAATTTATTTCAAATTTTCCTCAACTCAAATTAATTTAAAACATAACATATATTTAAAGGCTGGGAAAATTTTGTAGTTAAAAGTAAAACCGCTGTCTGTGTTTAATATTTCTTACAATATTGGCAATTATCATTCTAAGAAATTGGTAGAATTTGGAGAGAGTTAATACGTTTAACTTCAAATATTAGTACCCGCTTAAAACAAAGGCATTAGGCAGGAATTTTATAAAAGTTACAATTTTTGTTAACCAATTTACCTACAGTTTTAAGAAGTTCGTAACCTCTAATGTGAAAGCGAAACTCCCGTATATAATTTCAGAGATTTCATGAACAATACGTGAGAGACAGAATGAAATTTTTGTTTTAACCAGAGGCATTCATGCAGTCTGTCCGATGTGATTGCTTCCGAACATTAACTTGTAAATTTGCTAACAATGCAGAAGTTACTGCGTTCTCGTTGTCAGTCATAAAACTCTGATCCATGTTACCATAAACAACTATAATGCCATATAGAGCATAACATTTTATCGGCATTATTTATTGCTTACAAGAAACAATAATGCCATGGAAATGCATAATCACATCTTTTATCAGAGCCGAGAGTTTCCAAGATCAGCCAACGTATAACGCCTCCATCATTTGTATTCCTGAGTGACAGAAGTCTCTTATGGTGCGAATTCGTGGTGCATGACCAGAGTGTACCTTTTCATATATCTGCGACACTATGAAGGATATGAGATTTATCTAACGTCAGCCAGATTGTGGATTTCCTTAAGGTTACTTTTGGAGAGACGATAATAACTGGATCAACGATAATAATTGGATCAACGATAATAATTGGATCAACGATAATAATTGGATCAACGATAATAATTGGATCAACGATAATAATTGGATCAACGATAATAATTGGTTCAACTGTACTAAACCAGGCGAGTAATAAAATTCATTGAATTTGCGTTATGAACGAAAAAATATTTCTTTATGCACTTCCAGTTCTCAGCCGTTTTTAACCCCTTGATTAGTCACAGCAGGTCCTGGGGTCCTACGCTGTTTACTTCTTTTGTTATCTCTGTACTCAGGTCATATACAGGGATGAACTTTCATGACATCTCAGTGGAATGTGTTTACAATGATTTGTCAAGACCACAGTTATTTGTAAAAGTAAGTATAAGTATAAAATCATATTCCATAAATCCTATAGAGAAGCACAAGCTTCAAGGATGTGGAACGACTCAGAGATTTTACACAGGTTGCTTTATTAATATTAAAATATACTGTAACTATTCATTAATTTTTAACTTATAATAATATTTTTTTAAGTTCTATACAGAAGACATACAATTTGTACCTGATATATAAAATTGATAAATATTTTTACATCCTATACTAAAAATTAGTGTTATAATAATGTTCTCTCATAATTATAAATATCTACCCTATGATACATTCAGCTCCATAAATTCTTCAACAGAAGGAGTGGCTTAGTAAGAAGTTAGTTCATATTTGAACTTGTTTGGATTTATTTTTAATTGTTTAATGGAGATGGGAAGTTTATTAAATATTCTAATAGCATTGTAATGTACACCCTTTTGTATTACGGTTAGAGACTTCTCTTCCTTGTGTAAATTGTTTTTACTTCTGGTATCAAAGTCATGTATTTCTGAGTTTAGTGTGAAGAGGTTACTGTTATTAATAACAAATAACATGAGTGATTGAATATTCTGGCAAATGACGTTTGAATCAGGAAGTAACGTCCAGGGGACCTACCGTCGGAATTTTCCTCGTCCTAAGCCTCAGTAGTATGGAGTCCCTGTTCCATCGCCACATTTGGCAAACCAACAAGATCTGCTGGCGGTTTGATAAAAATAAAATCTTGAAAATTCGTGGCCCAAAAAGAGGGTCGACGGCGGGATTTCTTTTCGACACCTGTTGATCCTAGCTATAGTCATCCTGAGTAGATAATTCCTCGTTCACCTTTACTGGCTCCTCTGTGAAGGTATCATGCTAATTTATTTTAATTTCTATTTTTCTTTCTGTTTCAATCAGCATTATTATCGGTCTGCTTCCTCTCCTTTATATTGAATACTAGTTTTGGGCGAGTGCAACACTAGTAATATATCATTTGACATATTTCCGAATGTTAACATACTGCAAAAACATGTGTGCCATTAATTAGGAAGTCGTAGCTGTGCACTTTTTCTTTAGTTAGAGCGTTTCAAAATGTTCAAAACAATTGAAAGACCGGCCGAGGAAGACGATTATTTGCTAAAGAACGTCATTACAGAATATAGATGTTTTACATCACTCCTGAATCATGGGCCAGACACGGATATACGAACTCAAGATCTGGGAATATCATTTGGTTGGGAACAAATCAACACAGCCCGGGTTTGGCGAGAAACGATTTTCATCTTTTTCTTCATCTGAAGGAACATTTCATAGACGATGATGATGTGAAACAAGAAAATGAAGACATTGGCATTCATCACAGCGGTCATTATTTTACGAAGACGTACAAAAACTAGCTTCTTGTTACCACAGTTCCCTGAGATTGGTAACAAAATATCTGGAATAAAAACAGTCCTCGTATAACTTCAGATTTATTTTTTTATAAGTTATTAAAGAAGTAGATCGAATACGTTTATGAAATAAATACTGATCCTAATGAATTTATGTAGCTAAGAACATCATGTAAAATTAAACGTCAAAGTAAATTATGCGTCACTATTCAAAAATCATTATTATTAAAATATTTAAATTCTTTTTCATCAATTAGTAGAATTAGGAAGTGATGAAAAGGATGAGATACGGTGATTTATGTATATCTTAGTGTTCCATGGCGCGTACAGTATTAAATGGTGAAAGGAATAGTGGAAGATTGAAGTATAAAATGTGATGTTAAGTAGGGCTTTGATAAATAATAATAATAATTATGGATCAGAAATGAATTATGAAATTTCTCAAATAAGGAAGATTCAAATACTATGATTTGTGACCGCCGTGTTCCTGGGCGTTATAGTAATCTTTCATTCTAAGACCGATTTTAATAAAATTTCGTTTCTTAGGTATATTGAAATTTAGAGAGTAAAACTGGTTCCTGCTGAGGAAAATTAGTTTTTAAGTAAGTAGTAATTTGACTGTGGGCAGTTGTGTGCGCCGACGCTGACCGCTGGTTGGTGGGTCGGCGCCGGGGGCGGGGTTAGCCGTCGTGCTTTATAAGAGACGCGCCTCGGCGTCGGTCTCACATCTCTCCGCTCCTGCCAGGCGTCGACGTCTCTGCGAACACACACGTGAGTAGCACGACGCCGAGCGCCGGCAGCAGTAACAAGTACAGTCGCTCAGGGTACTGCAGCCTCGGCGCTCTCACTCTTACTCTAACTCTAACTCTTACTCTACTATCCATGGCCAAGAGTTTTATTCATAGAAAAGAACTCGTGTATCGCATGCTCTATTCCCATTACACGAAATACATAAAAAAAATTCCCGGATTTGGGAAACGATACGTATGTACTAAAATTTTTAATAGAAACTAATGCCGGGGTTCCTATAAAAATACGTTAGTCTGCATTCATCATTTTCTCTAATTTCAAACTTTATTCACTCTTGGTTCTATAGCCTTGGAGAATTTGAAATAAATAAATGGGTTGTAGGATGTAATAAAATATCCTGGTTATTCTTGGCGAAATTAAGCTTTCGTTAAAGTACACAAAAGTATGCTGAAGAGAATATTGCGAAATATGGTGGCAATATTGCTATACCTATATTATTTGGCAAACTTGTTTAAATCTCTACTAGATTTTCTGCTGACAATACATGAACCTTAAATTTTTATTTCTAGACATATAAGCTATAAAATTCCTCCAGTTTGTTCTATCGTAAGTTGTTTTATATATATCATAGCACATAGAACATACTTCTTAATTTATGCATTGAAATTCATATCTTAATGCTTCCTTTTTCTGTTACTAGCTTGAGTCAAAAACTGACTACATTAAAATCAGGAAAATTATAGGTCTTTAAAAAAATTACTTTACTTCTCTCGTAATGTCTTTTGGTTTCCGGTATACTATTCTCATGTATTAATCGGAAAACCAATTTACAGGAATACGCGTGTGACACTGTTACAAAATCAGTGTCACTAGCAGCACTACTAACACTTTCTACCCAATAAATATAATTAATTTTTTTTCGTATACTAGTTCTACTGTTTTCGTCTGCGAAGCGTCTGATATTTGGAATGCGGTACAGTATAATTTTCGCCACCCCCTTTTCCCTTCGCCCCCATAGCGTTCTATTATTCAGTTACTCTTTTTGTCTTGCTTTTTTGCTCGCGGATGATATTGTTAGTCCACAATATTGCGGTAAGAAACGCCTTGCTATTCAAGTTTGATAACTTCACCTGATGCAATCTACAACTTACTAGAGTATCTGATCGAAAAAAAGTTATTCAACAGCATCTAATATTTTAAAAATGTACAGAATTTTGTAATTTCACTTTTTGCAAAAGGGGATTCGCTAATAACCTGTGGGAAATATGATGTTAAATTAAAAAAAGGTTAAGATACCGTTGATAAATTATCAAAATTGTGACTAAGACAATTGTCTTGTCCGTGCATAGGAAGCACATACAGTGGAATATGAAAAACTCCATTAAATGGCGCAGAAGTCGGAATGTAGTCACATCGAGGGGCTAGAAAATTGTGAAGTTGCTCTCACTTAAGATTCCTGGTCACTTTATAAGTTTCATAGTTTTTTTAAGATCGCAGAGGAAACCTTTTCCGCGCTAACAGATAAAATTATATATATATAGTTTATTTTAAGTCGCATCAAAGACTAATTTTTTCCATTTTGGGGATCTAATTTTCATTGTAAGTGTTATTTAGTTCCGGAATACAAAGACGCGCACAAACACCCAAGCCCTTGCAGGGAATCGAACCCGGGAGCTCTGGGGTATGAAGCAGTGACGCTGGCCTCTACACCACAGAGGCGGCTAAATATATTTATTGCATTCATTGAAAGGAACAAACAACGGAATCGCTCGCGTAATAAGAAAAATCTGTGAAAAATGATTTTTTTGATTTTTATTACAGTAAAAGCACATTTAATAAAATATATTTTATCTTGAAATAACAATGTTTTAGTACCATTTTATTTTATTGATGAATACATGAGAATCGCGCGGCACGAATATATTAAAAATTAATGTTCATTTATTTATTAGGAAATAGACACTGGGTTAATTCTTCCTCTTCGCTGGAAAATTTGAGGAAATTAGAAAATTTTCTCGGTACAAAATAATAGTTCACGTAACGAAATGAAGCCGCCATGAAACAGCAAACTTATTAACTCGCAACTTTGGAAACATGAGTTTTACAGGTTTCCGCCAAGTTATTGTTTGTTCTACAGGTGATTAAAGTTCTGCAGCGAACGAGACGTTTGCCAAATAATGCTACACTTCATGTAACTCAGATGAACGGTAAAAGGTGAAACTATCGCGTTCGTATAGAACATTTTTCAGTAACAAACCAAAGAATTTTATTTTAAATATATTAAATACATAATATTATTCCGATATAATTTGCAACTATACTACAAAGATTTTTATTAATATTGCAAAACAAACAGTTGGGAAGAAATTACTTGCTTTTTAATGGAGACGCTCGAGTTGCTAACATTCTCCATAATTTATAACGCCATGCAATTTTACAGATAATAAGTTCTATAAATATCATATGCTCACGAATGTAAGCAATTTAAATTTGAGGAATGTTGTTAAAAAATTATGAGTAATATTTAAAAACTCTTTCGCTTTCAATTTCCTTCGATATGATTTTTAATATTGAAATTTAACAGTCTATAACGATAAATATATACTCATAACGACCCATTTAGATTTACAGGACAATTTTGAGGCACTGAGAGTTATGAAATTAATTTATTGCAAACGACAATACGATGGAAGATAAAAAAAATATTAGAGGACGTGAATTCGAGAGTTTCGGGCAGATATAAGTTACAAAGTACCACATTAAGAGTATTCAAAATTCATTTTATTTCTACAAACCGGGAAATTTAGGATGGTAAAAAAATTAAAATTATATATATTTGTAATTGTTTTTGAAATCATATCACTTTTATTTAATATTATATTTATATCCCCGGGAATCATGAATTATTTGGGGCTTCCGATCAGTGGGAAAGACTTTGTCGAAGAAATTTTCTATCTGAAAGAATATTTAGGATTTATTCGTCGTCGCTCCAAAAACAGCATAAAGTAAATTTCTTTTCAGCCTGATGCCGACGATTAATCTCTTCTATTTGTCAGGACAGTTAATCAGGACTTTATAAATAACTGTTCATTATTTACCGTGACAATGACACCTGCGTGAAAATCAAATATGCGTTATTTATCACGTCAATTCAAGTTTCAACAGTCCATTTTCTCGTGTAACGCAGATCGCCTAAACTGTTGTAATAAACAATTGATAGTGGTAAGTTATATATATATAAATTCCAGATCTCTCTGGAAAGGAAATGACGGTCGTGTCACTATAATTATTTTGAAACGCACTGAACACCTAAGACGAATTTATTCATTCATAATTTTACGGTTGCCAACATGTTGCATTCATGCACAACTGAATTTCAGTTTCAAAGGCTGGATCAACAAAAAAGAAATAAACGTGAAAGATGCATTTGTAAAATATGGTTTCTTCTTTCCCAAAAAAAGTACTTTTTACAGCTATAATTTCAGTGTATTCTTTAAAGAAGAGGGTAATTTATAAAAATTAGTACTTTATTTAATTATATTTGAAACTTTACCCTCTGTAATAAGGTTAAAAGTTTAAAATGCAAGCTCGTAATTTTAAATATTTTACGTTTTTCATGTATTGTAGAATATTTACGTATTTAAAATCCGTATAATCCTCCTGTAGCAAACTTGTTGGTTTCTCATAATTAAATTTGATCAAAGCAAACTGGCAAAGTGTTATATTCATTTGAAGGGAACCTTTTCCTCTAATTGTACTTTTCAATAAATTATTTTGAAAGCTTAAACTGCGGGATAATACTTTACAACGCGTTGCGACGGGGTGATTAAAGGTTCGTAGAATCCATTTTATTTTATTAGCCTCTACCAAGGACGGGTTTTTTGCAGATAACGCAGTCAAATAATAATTAATTTCTGAGTAATAAAAGAGTCATGAAGACTGGGAAAGTTAGGATGTGAGGTGAGCTTTGAAAGGATCAGAGAGACCGATAGCCACGAGGGTTTTAGAAAAATGAAATGGGTGTTTTGGCAGTGATAGCAAGCACGTATCGACGACTGGGAAGTAATAGTGAGCACGAGGTGAGGCAGACGAGGCGAGGCGAGGCGAGACGAGACGGAGGCCGGGGCGTTGAAGCGGCTAACGCACAAAGCCGCTGACATTTCCACCCGCACTCGGCAGGAATCCGTCAGATAGACACGTTTTCCGCCATCAAACAGCAATTTTGCACAACGTGCGGTCTACAGACCCGTCCGATGACCTGATGGCGAGTGCAACAAGTCTCTTCGTAGCCTAGACCACTCCTGAGCGAACTACATCACAAGATAAACACTCCGAAATCAGAAATTATAATTACACTAACATCGATAACTGTAGAAATATAATAAATAAATAATTTAAGGACGGTAAGAACAAATACAACTATTTTGCACCATATTACAGTTATCCAGTTTTAGTTCTTATTAACTATTATCCTCCCGTTAATTTTTTCTAGTATTTAATTTTTTTTCAAAAAATTCTTAATTATAAATTCCATGCCCTTCGAATATAAATTATTATTTCAGCTATACACAGAAACCTTTAGTCTTACGTTAGATACAATAACTTCTGTTCATTATATCTGTTTAATACTTCATACATATTTTTGTCTTTTTTATATGATAAATATAGAACATTTAACGAAACTCAAAACTTGGTTTTGATAAGCAGTGACTTCTTTCCGATTTGGATTAAAACCAACTTGAGAATTTTATAATAATTACCTTTTACTTAACTGTACCGAAAAATATATCTTACAGAATTAAATTTCCGATAATTCATACAATAATATTTGATACCCTACTGTTTTTTTTTGTTTGGGGGAATTTTTTTACAACAATACTATTAATATTACACAGAATAAAAGACGATTTTACATTAATAGTAATTAATAATCTCAATCTTAGTATTATATTTAAAAAATTATGTTTTATTATATTCGAATAAGACTATCATGGGAATAATTTTGCCTCATTGTTGTTTATAATCGGTTATAGTTTGATTTGATAATTAGAGCATTATTGCTTTTTTTAACTCTGGATGTTCAAGTTTTGCGCTTCAATTACGGAAGTTTTACTTTGCGGGCAACAATTTGAGTGTAAGTCTGAATTTTGTAATTTTGATTGTATTTAAATAAAAGTGATGAGCAGTACGTGTGTATGGGAACAATGTAAAGCTGGAGTCACAATCGATAGCTATAAATACGTGTCGAGAACAATCTGTTAGCGTATTGAATTAAAGTTCTAGTATTTATTGCATGTATGTGTGATGAAGTAGATATAATCCAACTGGTACTTTCATTTTCTATATTTAAATAAGTAGAAATAAAATCAAAATAGCCTCATAGATAGACTTTTTATGATACATGTCGGCGTGTACTGCTTCCAGTAACTACGGAATAAAGATTAGAAGAATGAAACCCATACGTTCGTAGTGCATTTAGTAATTTATTACTCCCCCACCCCCCTTCCCCCATAGATAGTACAGTGCTTAGTATGAAACTGTAGGCTCCGTATGCAAATGCCGACAATGTTCCCTGACGTGCGCGTGACGTGTACAGCTCCAAGTTACCAATTCTGTTCACGTTGTTCAGCGCAATATGCATACAAATGAAGAAACTACGGCATCTTTAGTTCATTAACATCATAATCAAGTACATAACATCAGTATTCTCATACTAAATACGAGAATATACATATAATCGCTCTGGAATATATATTTTCATTATTTAACGCAGGGAGTAAGTTAAACTTCGTACACCCACACGACTTTTCGTATTTTCTTCATTATGCTTCCTTTAATAATGGATATAACGAGTGACAGACTTTCACTGACTGATAAAGAATCCCTATCGTCATGTTCTTGGGTTGCACATTCTTAATGAAATCATTAAATTCAGGCTACCAGCCTTGGCCTTCTCAGACACGCCAAATAGAAATCATAACAGCATTTGCGGATTTGAAGATTGATATCTACAGTTAAATGTTGTTTCTTTGCAGTAGAAAAGAACGCAGGTGATGTTTTGGTTTTCATCATAATTTCGGTCGTATACTCATAAACATCATTCTCCGTAATAATTGGAATTAATAGTAGAGTCTGCATTATATAACCATGCCCCTAATTAAATAAATAAATAAATATTTGTTGGACGATAGTGAAGAACTCAAATTCTGGATTTAAAAATTTCGTTCAAAATTCATTTATTTATTATTTATTTTCGTTTCAAAATATAGCCGGTGAGACTTTAAAACTTCCACCGCGCTTTTCTTGAACCTAGAAGTTATACTTCACCACAGCAATGTGTAAAGTTTTCGTTCGTTAATCCTGACTACGATTTTTCTACTTAAATATGAAGCAATACTAATAACGTTTATGAAAGTTATCGTTAAGTCCTATTCGTTAAGCCTCTGAGTAGGATAACGTTTGTCTTTCGTTCTTTACATTGAAAATGCTTGAAAATTTTCATTTTAGATGCAAAACGAACTTCTATTTTAGCTTATCCTAAACAATAGTTAACAAATCACGATATTTGTACGAGGACTACTTAAAGAATTTACTCATTTTTGTGGTGGAAAATTCGTTTAATTTTGGGTATGAGGAAATTTAAAAAATGTTTTGGTCTCAAAACTCATATTCGTGGAGTCAAAAGTCAGTTCTAAAGTGAACTGGAAGCGTTTAACATTTTTAGAATTGAAAAATAAGTGAAATTTATCTTTGTTCCTACTTTGAGGCTTCTATAATGTCTTTTAATATTTATTTTATGCTGATTTATTGACTATTGGAAAGGTTAATAATACAAGGCTTAAATTTATAGCTTAACTCAATTCATATTCTTAGAAAATAAAAGGTAAATACGTGAACGTCTTCTCAGAAATTTATTGAAGAAACAAAATTCTAAATTGCTACGACGCATAAATGTTTATATTATATTCATCGGATTTTTTTATCTGGTGCGTGGAATTCTCGGTTATTAACTGGGTCAATTATTTATTAACACCGTGACGCAACGTTTCAGCGAAAAAAAAATCTCCGCATTACTATAAATGATTTCTATAATTATTAAAATATTTGTGAAGTTGCGCCTTTTTCTGAGGTGCCGAGAAAATTACGTTCCGAAAATTTCAGAAGATATATACGGAGTTAAATTGTATTAAATTGTCTGACGACGGCAGACAAGAATTTTTCCGAAACGTTATATTACGCTTCTAATAGACAATTGACCAGATTGATAAACCAAGAATCATTTATTAAATAAATCCACGGGGCACGCCTCTAGATAATTAAAAATTGAATTGGTTAAATTAATTAGTTTTAATAATGCTTGTTATGCCATTTAGTATGAGACTGTAATTGAGTAATTAAATAATTTAAAATTCTTACTTAAGAATGTAGTAATTGTATAAACAATTATGTTTTGGATAATATAACCTCTAATCCAGAATAATTAAACAGAATTCTCTGTCCTGCGGTGAGTTAAATTTTTTAAGCATTGTAATAGTAATGAATTCTAATGAACTTAAAATGATTACTTCTAATATTTATACTCCTCTAACTTCTGCCGCATAACATATTTCGATAAAGTACTTTAAAATTTTATAAATCACTTCCATTTTCGCTTCTTCATTGAGGAACTTTTTGCCATGTTCAATTTAATCGCTTACATAGTTTGGAGTTGAATGAGCATTTAGCTTCGTCTCGTTTGCGAAAAGTGTAGTGTGTATTGCTAACGCGAGTTTAACAATGGCAAAAAAGATTCTCCGAAATACATTAGCACCGGAAAACTCTGTCCTTACTTTCTGTGTGCTTAGTCAGGAAAAATGCAAGTGTGTTTCGGACGGGAGCATTTAGTTTCACGCTCCACCGAATCCTTGTTAAATGTGAGAGTGTGTGCGTACATAATGAAACTTTAAATTTATTTCACGGTTGTTTAGTTCTTCCTGTTATCTTTTTAACAATTCTTTCCTGCAGAGCATTCACAAAGAATTGGAATAATTTATCCTGCAAACGGTAGCATGCAGGACTTAATTCACTTTTTTTCTTTATTCACTGAAATAATATTCTAAGTTCTAACTTAATTGAATCTTCAAACTTTTTTTACAATTTTAATATTTAAGTTTGGTAAACTACGTTTTCGAGAAATTGTATTGGAATTAACATGCACAAACATGTTTCAATTTTTATAAAAATTAACTAAATGGATTAATGTATTTGAACGGAATGAAAAATTTATTTTAATCTTCACTTTTAGGTCGCTGGAAAGACTTAAATATGTGTTAAAACCTGTCATAAAATTTAATATGATGAAATGAATTTAGATAGTATTTGGTTCATTTAATGACCTTGTTTGTTAGGCTGTATGTAAAATATTTTGCAAAGTAAAAATTCCATGTTCGCTTGGAAAACTGCCAATATACTTGTCAAGTATATCCCCGTATTTTATAATTATTTTACTAGTTAAGTATGATAATTTTCTGAATAATGTTTGTTGGTCTTCAATAATATTTTTTAAATGGGAGGCGTTCTGGCTTTACTGCAGCACAGCTGCGTTGCAATAATTTGACAACGGCGCATAAATTTGATTCGACCGACCAAGGAGAATTCTGACAAGTTAGTTATTTTATTTCTATGCCGGTTATAATACCCATATTTAATTGTATATTACGGACACTTTCCAAAATGTTCAGCGTTTTCATGTTGCATGCAAATGAACTAGAAATGTAATAATGCAATAAATGTAACGGACGAAATTTAGTGGAACGCACTGAAGCGGTCGTTGTTGTGTTATTGCAAATTTCGCGATCTAATTGTTCCAATCCTCGATGTAATAGACAAGAAAAGCATTAGTGATGGGGAATTGAACAGGACTCGGAACGGTATTACCTTCGTGTCCTGGCCACAGGTTGTCACTGACAGCAGAGTTAATCGTGTGCGATACAGAGGTGTTTCGAAGTCAACGCTATTCTCTTTGACAAGGTGCTGTGAACTCCTAGGATGCGCTTCAATTTACTTTTCAGCTGCCAAACTACGCGTCACAGTGAATTCACCAGTTTGAAAGTTGCAGTTGGCGTTAGAAGCCAGGGAAGATACTTTCAGTATCCAGATACATAATATGGTTCTTCAAGTATAATTTTCTTATTTACTATCTTGAAACCACGGGTATGTGCAATTTAGAATAAGAACAGAGACATTATCAGAATTCTTTTAAAAAAATGATTTGACATCGGAGATCTTGAATTAGAAGTCTGATCCTATTCTTGAGACTCGTCTTTCCGAGTGTCGCATGACAAAGTAATTGCGCTCGGTGAGCCACTCGTGAGAAGTATAACGCATTTCATAAAATCATTCATGATTACTACTGCTTTACCTAAGATATTTTAAAAGATAGGTTAGAATTTTTTTTTCAAAAATAACAATAAAAATAACGTCAATTGTTTGATCCATAAGTATTACAATCTTCTGGAAAACGTCAGTTAGCCTACATACTAGGCTAGTCCTCTACCTAAAAAGTTGAACAATGCAATTTCTAATATATGTCATATTTACAAAAACTATACTAAAAATACAAGTAAACATTTTTTAATAGAGATATTTGTATAATTATTTTATAGTTAAATTTCCACCTGTATGTTTGTAATCTTCAACGATCGAATAGAATGGGTTTTGAGTCAGACAGTTTTTTAATTTGTATTTTAGTTTATTAGGGGTAGCTGAAGGGAGCAAAGTGTCTACTAGTTTTATTCCAGTTCCTTTGGTAACACATGCAGCCTACTTTTTTTGTATCATGCTCATGTTTCTGTTACAAGGTTTTCCAGTCATTAGGTTTATATTATAGTTTTATACCCATTCATATTTCTAGTTCTGCAAAATATTTTCTGCACGATTGATTTGGTTTCAACTTTGCTTCACATCTAATTATCTTTTTTAATTATTAATAATTTGTTTATATTATTACCCCATACTTCTATTATTAATAATTTGTTTACATTGTTACCCCATACTTCAATTATTAACAATTTGTTTGTATTGTGTTTTGTAGTGTTACCCCATACTTCTATACCATAGCTTAGTATAGCCTCGAAAAGTCCATGATAAGTTATCTTAAGTGTACTTTTATTACAGAAGCTTTTTAGTCTCTTCATCAAAAAAAACTGTTTTGGATAATATGTTACAAAGGTGATCTAAATTTCCTATTATTATCTGATTTTTCATGTTTTTGAGCTCTCCTCGTATTAAAATCGATTAAAATATTCGATTCTATGAATAATTTAGTATTAATTACGTCACTTTACTACTTAGTCTCGATTTTTGCCACTATTAAACTACCATTTTGTGACTTTGGTTCTCAATTAAAATGTCGTAAATGTATTTGTGACTGTCTACGCCGAAAATTGATATAATTTTTGCGTTGTAACATTTTAATTTTATGCGTAAAACGGCGAGCAAAATAGGGCGAAATAATTATAAAAAGAACAATAAAGAGTTTAGAGAAAAAGTGGATAGCGCCGTAGTGTAAATTAGCGTCAGAGAAAGAAAAAGCGACGCGACTAACGACGCCAAAAAGCGGTAATTATCAGCAGATTTTGTCGCGTCGATGTAAAATTATTCCAGCGAATATTTATGAATGTAATTTATTATTTCCTGGAGTATATGCAGAGTCCCTGTAGCACACTGACATGTTTTTATTATTCACAGACCTTTTGTATCAAACTCGCTGGTTTACTATTTATCCCCTATACTTCCCTCGCTGGTGTTCTTTGTTTCAGAGTTCCTCTAAGATTTGCAACAAATTAAGTAACGTATTTACCAGATTACTGTACAAATGGCCATCGTATATGAAGAAGATTCACTTTAAAGTTTTGAACAGGGCGTAGTAAGAACAGTCAACTGAGCGCAAGAAATCATGACGTTTTAATAATAGACAAAAACGCTATCAAAAAGTTTAGAAACAATCCAGAAATACGGCAAAAGTTTCCTTGAAGTTACAAATTCATTCCAGACGGCTGTAAAGAAAACTGTGGTACATCACCCTTTTGAATCTTAGATTATTTTTAAGTTTAGGGACTTAATTCACGGTGTAATTTAATTAATTTTAGGGATTTATTCTCGAAGATTCTGACAACGGTTCTCATACAGTGATTAATTTCAGCCAATGTTTACATTGCACATTGTGCTCACGTTATGTCAAGCCAAATTTTCTACTCACTCCATTGAATGATTCAGAAAGGTTCCATTTTTCTCGTATATCCGTTTGAGATTCTGTTACAAAATATTTCACTCAGAGTGATGGAAAATTTATTTAATTATTATTCAAAAATAAATGCAAGCGAAATTGTGTTATTTTCTTCTGATTGTTACTCAGCTGTTGTCAGCATTTACATATTACAACCCCATTGTAAACGTGGAATAAATTATATTAACACAAAAGACCACACAATCAAGAAACCCAAGGTAAACAACGATTCAGAGAGTTAAATTTCGCCACGAGAAGAGCAGCAGCCAACTGCAAACACATAACGTTGGATATTCCCTTAAGTAATTAATAGCCCTCATAATTATTCGCTCTCTAATGTTACAAAATGTTTTAACTTGTATTTACAATTGTTAACTGCGCCGTAAAAATATGTATTAAGAGTGGAATAAGTATGTTTTATTAATGGTTGAAGGCCCAGTCAAAAGGATTCTTATTTCCAATGTAATTAATTTTGTTTTCCCTCCGTGTGATAGAAAAATTATTATTCATACCAGAATTCAGGACTATATAGAATTGTTTTTACAAAAGCTTAATAGCAATGCTCGAGGAATTAAAATTTTTAATTGTAACCACTTTCAATCGCCTGTTAATTCTCATCATAATAATTAATACACAATCGTTAATTTAATTAACTAAATAAATATGAATGCCTTTTAAAGAAAATAAAGTTTCGTAAAAGAAATACAAGTATTTTTACTATTCTTGAATGGCACGATAATTATGATTAAGGTTTCAATTCTCCACAAAGAGCGGAACAAATTTTTAATTATTATTAAATAAAAACGCTTGTACATCTATTTTTAACAGTTAGATGAATTTAACGATTATTAATTCAAATTATATTATCAATTTTAGAATTTGTATTGTCTAAAAAAAATTTCGAAGAAAAGCTGTATTGTTAAATTAAAATTTTATGTTAAATTATTTTTTAATTATAAAAATATCTATTAATGATCATTAAATATATCTTACTGCAAATAAAAATATTTTTATACACATACTTTTTCCATAAAAAGCCCGCCTTTATAAATCTTTATATAAAAAATGAGATTTTCATATATACGACTCAAAATATAGTCATAGTATAAATTAATTTATGTCTCATTATATTCACAAAATTCATAAAATGAAAACACGTCTATAAATCTCTCAAAAATTATTGTATTTCGAATTATTATAAGATTTTGGCAATATGCCACAGGCCTATATAAAAACATAATCGGTAGGGTATTTGCTATGTAAAAATGTATTTGACAATACTTTTAAAAAATATACTTGAGTTGTATGCATTTTAATATTAATATTTTTGAGCTACCAAGGTACATTACTTCTAGTTCATGAAGCCACACTTCTTTGTGTCCAATTTACATTATTCGTCTTCATTATTCTCGCACACCACACAATTCCTTATTTGACTAACTAATCGTTAAGCTAATTGGTTCTTAAACTGGAAACACGTTTACCGTACCTTTCTTAAATGGTACACGTAAGTTGTTACTTCAGCATAATGTAAATAATACGAAACAAGGTTCTTATCTTTACGTCAGTCGACGGTAAAAACTTAATAAGAATTGTTGGAGGCTCTTCTGAGATTGGACTGTATCCTAACAAAATTAAACTTTAGAGGATGTGACTTCCTGCATTATGTAAATAGATTTCATTTCTCCCCATCTCCCCCCCACCTTTCTCTCTCTCTCACTGTGCATAAAAATAGATTGTGCAAAACTTTTCATATAAGAGACATTTTGTGCGACATATTTGAAATAGAGAACGTATTTAGGGACACTGTTGTCGTATTCTCTCTATCTTACTCCGAAGGGAAGCACATAAATAATTTAAAATTATTTTTCATTCTGAATTAAAGAGAAAAAATCGTACGAATATATAGAAACAAAATCCAGTATATTTTATAAATACAATTAAGTCAGAAAATATTTTGTAATCATGTGGCTCGTCTCAATTTGGTAATTTTTCGTATCTGTGGCTTCAAATCCAATAATTTATTCCAGTTCTTTCTTTTCAATAGAAATTTTAATAATTATGTTTGAATTTCCGTCTGACATTGAGCAGTTATTTTGTTGTAAAATGAAGAAATAAACGTTTCCTTAGAAGAAAATGTTTTCCTTTCCTATCCTGAAGATATGAACAAGGGACGATGACTTACTCTGAAGTGATTACAGCATTCATTGGTACCACATTCTATTCGTTAGATTTTCGTATACCTTCACGGTTCACGACGAAATTTCATCAATAACGGCCAATTTTATGATTCGCATCATCCAACCACGATGTCTGTACTTTTAAATTACTTTCTAGCCGTTATTACAGCATGTCAAAAGTGATATGTTCATACAGTGAAGCTCCGATCTTTCTCAGTATAAAAGTTTCCCAGCTAAACCCACGGAAATAGAGGTATGAAATATTCTGTTCACTCCAAACAAGTTTTGCGGGATAGTATTTCCATAAGCCCACTGCATCATTGCCTCGAATTTTGGATGACGTTTATAATAATTCTATCAAAAAATAATACTTTAATTTAGTCAGCCTTTTTTAATAATAAGATAAATTAGACGGCCAATTTTAACAAATATCTTAAAATATTTTATTCTACTGTGTATCTGTACACTCTAATATAAAATTAATTACAACGTCTTAAATATTTAATAAGACTCGCGTTCCTAGAATAATGTATAAAAACCAATACTGAAACTTAATTATCAGTAAATGAATGGAAACTGGCGGTACTTAAATCATCTCGATGAATACAGCATCATTCTTTTGGACAAGTTAATGTAATATTGTAAACAAACAAAAAATTGTTTTATTTCTACAACTGACGATAGGAGAAATACTATAATTTGACAAATTGAATGTTTTTAGAACTAAATAATAACTATATCATTTTGAAAATGAAGTATTAATCTTGCTAAATATATATAGAATTGTAAATTTGTTTTAAAAATTATTTTTCTTTGTTTTTGTATATATGAATGTGAGAATATTGGCTCATAGTTCCGATTTTTAAATTTAAGTCTTTTTAATAATAAAAAATTAAGTAGTTTTGAATAATTTTAATTGTAAATGATCATAAACCTTGGCGGATTAAAAACTCAGAGTCGTAAAAGGTGCAATAAATAATAGTGGATGCATCTTATATTTTTTTCTTACAAAATAAATTAACCAATCGTTAGACTCGCTTTATGGAATCTTGAAAATTTGTAATTGCAATCCTTTTGGTGATCCTGAACTAAGCAAGAAATATTCATCTTTTTTGTAACATTCTAATGTAACAACAGAGAATTTTTTAAAAAAATAATTTAATGATTTAAATACTCATTGAATATTTTGAAGCATTTTTGAAGTCTTTTCCATCGTTTCAGTAAACAAGTCGATTATCTCTATCTGTTACATTTTATAGTCACACGTGAATCTCCTTCTTTTAAAATTAGTTTAATATTTATTCTCATAATGAAACTGAATTAAAGTATTCCTGCTACCAAAAGATAAATGTAAAAAATAAATAAGGTATATTCTATTAGTAGGAAGTCGTAGAAAAAAATACTAAAATAATATCGCTATGATTTAAAACTGAAACAAACGTATAAAATAATTAAACAAGATAATTGGAATACAAACCGTGGCGTTATTTTATCGGTTTATTTGTCGATGGTTCTTACGATGAGGACTGAAAATTCTGGCTAACATGAGCATTATTTCACCCCTCTCAATTATTAATGACGCCTGGAACATTTCCTAATGGACGAGAGCAACAGGTCCGTCATCACAGCCAAATCCCCGCCATTTCCGCAATGAGTCGCGGCCGCTTTTAAGCCCGTCTTTATTCCAGCTCTCATTCTCTGTAATGCACCGGTGCTACGAATCACCGACTACAAACATTTTGACCCCGTTATTGGAAGACAAATATACGCAAGGAGACGTTACTCTCGTCATCGTCGGGCATTTGATTAGAAATATTCGACCGGCCGTCGATTTCTCTATTTTACGCAAGTGCTGATTGTGTTCTAGTACTAGTCCACGAATGACTGCTTCTGAGTACAGTTTAATGACCACAAACATTATTAAAACCAGTGCTATATAATTATATATAATGTTCTTCTTCTTTGGCTCTACAGCCCATTCAGTGCCTGGACCGCGAACTGTCATCTTGCATGACACATTCCAATTTGGAGTGACCGTGGTCAGCTATATATACTGTTACCAAGTGCAATAACGCCTAATAAAATTTTCGTACCCTTGTGTCCTGATAGATTTTGGTAATCAAAATGTTCATATTCTGTGGAAATTATTTTAATAATAAATACCGAATTACTATGAAGGTTACAGACAGCTCCAACAATAACTGGCACTGGGCTATCAAAAGAACAAATTCATTATGATTTTATCATATAGTTTTCGGATTGCTTTTTAAGATATATTTGTGTAAATCACTCACTTCAACTTTATTATTACCTCACAATTAATCATTGCATTCATGGCACTATAAATTCATAAATGTAATTATATTTATAATAATGGACATTCTTCTGCCTGTTCAATTGATAAATGCGTTGATAATTTCAGTTATGTAGAGACACAATACTTGTAAAAAAAATTAAAACCACGTTGGCAATGAAAACGCTTAAGGTGAACTAAAAACTTTGATCTGGAAAAAATCAATCAAATTGAAAAGTTTAAACAGTATCAGAGAAATCAGGAAGGTAAAATAGTAACACAGATACAGCTCAGGCTGCATCATACTCGGCTAATATATGAAATGTTAAAGTACAACCCTATCAATATACTTTAATCAGTATCCATGAAGCAATTATCATCTTTGTGTAGGATTAATCAAAATACAGTAGAAATCGATTATAACTAGAACACGATAATGACGAGAAAAAATTAGTTTTTCAATTAACATTTTTTTGAAATTGATTCGGGCATAACGAGTATATTTCGTGACTGCTTTACTGCGGGAGATTCCAGACCGTATCTTAAGATTTCTAAAGGGTCAATGACTAAAATGGTTTGGAAATAATTAACTTTTAACAAACACTGTACACCCGGAAAACTCTTTAAGTTAGTGAATTTTACCTAGTCACATTTCAGGCCGAGGATAATTTATTTCTGTTAAAATTCTTTCGATTTGTACGTAGTCGAAATGAATTAGTTGAAGGATTATAGTATTGAATATTTTAGACGTTTTTATGGTTAATTAACTTTACAAAAATAATGGCAGATTCCAAGGAATTTGAAATTATCAATATTTGTATTTATACCCATCAAAGATGGGAAGTAATTAAGGAACATTCACAGGTGGAGATAATTACGGATAATTTGATGATATTGCGCATTCCGCAGGATATTTGGTCTTTTCTCATAGGAGGAACTGAGAGAAATTTTTCTTTCCGAAAAATTGACCAGCTTAAATTATGGATTGCTCCCAGTAATCGAGTGATTTATGTCGAGTCCTAATAGGATCGTCAAAAAAATTAGTCGTCTGTGGTGTGATCGGCTTTCTGCCGAGTGATTACGCTTTGTTGGCGCGTACGTGTCGGACCCATTTGACATGTTCACAATGAGTACAGCAGGTAACTAGGTAACCGTGAGCTTCCCTAGCCGGATTAAATCAATATTTAATCAACTGTAATCCACTTTGTACACACAGGTTCTACGTGAAAGCCACTTAATAGGGCCTAATTGTGCTGGGAACTACCCCAATACCTGCGGAGGTAGTAGCGCGAATAAAAAGACGTGAATATTTAATTACCAAAAAGTGACCGGCGGGCAGCACAGATTTCGGCAGCAATATCGATGGAGCTATTTGTAAAAACAACATTAATAGCTAAATTACCTTCCTTATGTCACTAACAAAGAAGATAACTTTGACACAAAGAAACGACATAATTTTGGTGCCTGCGGAGTAATTTATTGTAACGGTTGTCCACAGAAGAATAATTTATAGTCCTGTAAACTTGGTATTAATCTCTATAATGTAATTGTGCAACTTGGAGTCGAAGCCGGAACAAGTCATTTATTTCTGTCGCCTGTATAGATTTGGGAGGGAATTCGATACTTCAGTTACAACGATAAATCGATACCATCAGTGTTCGGGACGGAACCCGTGTTTTTGGTGTGAGATTTGATTTCAATTAATATATATTTCTTTGGTGTCATATTCGGAGCTGAAGCAAGTGAGGGGGAGGTGAGAAATTTGAAGCAAATTGATAAGAGCGCTTTAAGAGAAAAAAAAATATGAAGGAGAAAGCTGCACTGGGCCGAGTAGGCCAATGGCCTGATCACAATCGCTCGTTCCTATCTCACCTACATCACGTCGTCTAAATTATAACCCTTGTAGCTCCTTCAGAACTCAACCCACTAACAAAATCAGGTAATTTATCATTTGAAAAAGAAAAAAAAAACCTTATCAACTTCGTATATTGTGTTCAAATCGTAATTATTTTTTGCAGCAGTTTATAGTTTCATGTCGTTGAAGAATGAAATAATGGACTGGTTCGAGACATTCTCGATACATAAAGCAAAGTTCAAAGTTAGGAAGACCAATGCCGTGCACAGATTCGTGTAGGCAACCCGTTGTGCGCAAGCAGAATAATCTCTGACTTCCACAGTAGGAAATATTACTAATTAAACAACAGGGTTAAAGAATTAATTATAAATAATTAAAACAGGATTGTGGCTTCATTTTCTTTACAGTTGAAAGTGAGACATGTTAATAATTACCACAGTAACTTAACGAGTTCAATAAAAAAATGACAACAAGTAATAATATCGTTGATTTTGATATGATACATTATCAACGTCCTCCCGCTCCTGAAATGAATTACAACAGTTTTCTTTACATTTTCAGGATGATAATTGACGCTACTATCGAGAAATACATACTGGACTGAAACTGCCGATTATATCACGGAAATGATATATCGTTGTAAAATATATATTTTTACAATAATTATGAATCCCTTCATTTTAAAACATTTAATTAAATTAAAAGTAGCCAAATAACAGACAAAAATGATTGATAAAATAAATACCACCGAACGTTTTGCAGTTGAAAAAAGCTCTTGTTTTTTTGTAATTGTCCCTGCATTGGGCATACAAAAAGGTCGCATAATACCCATACCAAGTACCAAATCACCATCATCAAACTTCTCCTCGACCAAGCATTCTCCAGTTTTCAAGCATATCAATTTGACAAATAATTTTGACTGATAAAATGCTAAGATTTTATATGTGTTGACGTCGTCAAAGTAGTAGAGTTCGAAGCCTCACTGTGTACATTCAGATTGACCTACGTTATTGTGAAAGGTTTTTCACATCATTTAGTTTCATTTTGTGATATGTAAATAAAACGTTTTAAAGCATTTTATACATGCGTTTTGGTGAAAAAAAATGAAAAAAGTCAGTTTTTTTGTCTTCCTTTCACACAGCTCGACTTTGAAACTCATAGATTTCAAAGTGTTGCTTTAAATTGCCTGAAAATTTAGCAAAGGTTAGTGCAAACCCTTCCAAACAGTGCTGCGTATCCCACGTAGATTTTTACAAAATCGTCACTTTCCGCCTGTACCTTGCACACACGAACTGTCCTAACATTTTAACCAAATAATTGTTCTTTGAAATATGTGACACTAAATTATAATTCATTGTTATGTGCCTCGAAATTCTTAGGTATTAGCCTCTAATTATTACATATAGAAGTAACAAAAGTATATTTTACTTCGTTTAATCCAAACAAAATAGGAGAAAATAGTTGTTCTCCTGCTCTTGTCGACGCACTAAAATAGTACCAAAAAGTTTCCGTGAAGTGCTGAAAATTTACTTAGTGTTCTTACCTTCCCTTACCTTACGTCGGATCGTTTAAAGTTCGCCAAATGAATTTTGACAGCAACTAACGACATTTCTTCCTATGTAAACAATTTTAAAATTCAAATTGTTATTTTTAGTAATTTGTGAAAATGATTTTCCCCTTTTATCTGTGATTCCTGATTCTCATTAATGTGCGAATGGATAAGAATGTCAGGGAGGGATGATAATTAATAGACGTTGAATATGTATTTATAAGATTTCATCTTAGTCCTTAAATATGACATTTTATTTTAAAGAGACCGTATTCTTCGTAGAATGGCAACTGTAAAAAAATACTACTTAATCAATAATTAATATATAGCTATGGACATTAATTTTACTTTGTCTTTTACTCCACGAAACAGTCATAAAGCTTACGTGACATCATTAAATTCGTCAGCACAAAAATTTTACTTCTCAGTACCATTTCCCACTGAATTGTTCCACTTTTGGCCATCCATTAGTAATGAAAATGGGTCTCCGTTGATTCTTGTGGGAGCGTGGACGACGTTAGTTTGCCTATTGTCGTGTATGTGCATTCAAAGTGATTGGGGTAAATGAACTGAGCTGTGCATCCATTTCGTAATCAGTTAACATTCATGCCATTGAACACAATATGGAGCCTGTGTATTGTCTGGAACGCTCTCGTGTACGAAAGGCGATTGTCGAATTCTAATCAGAATCTACGACCGAGTTGAACAGTAATTGGCAATATCCTAAATGCATACATTTTCTCTTACGAAATATGAATCAGAAATGGTTCATTCGAGTTTTCATATGTGAAGAAGGCTCTTCGTTACTTGAGTAATCTTTCATTTAAAATTTACTAGTTCAATTAATACGAATTTGTATTTTATGTCAACTGCCCCGGGTTGCGTAACATTTACACTTAGCAATTTTAAGCTTTAATGAACTATATCATCGTAGGTGCAGGCATTGTACAGAGACGATGTAAATTAAAAATGATATTAAATAGAAAATTTGAGTCTCAGAGTATAAGAAAGAATTTTACATAAAATAGGACCAAGTTTTTGAACCAACTTGAGATTAAAGAAGAATTCACAGTTTATACGTCATACAATTATGTTTCCAACGCTGAAACAACTGACGAGTCCCATTTACGTCATCTGAAGTGTCTATGTCTAAATAATCATTGCTTTTAATTGTATAGCCTAATATTTTTAAGGGCAATAAATTATTTAGAAAAAATCTTAAAATTTAATATCAAAAAAACGTTTCTGTGAGTATTTGTACCGTCTTCAAGTTGTCTGAATATTACTTGTTACATTTGACAAATCCAAGTTGTGCCATCATTAATTTGGATCCTGAGGCGAGTTTGCATTGTGCCGGCAATTTTTCACTTAGCGGAAACGCCCTGAAATGCCTTGACACTTTACACGCTCTAACGCCCCGACGACGACCAAAGGCCGCCTCCTATGAAATATTCAGCACCTCTCTATGTATGGAGATTTTTTGTCTGCTAGTGACATTTAATTTATAATAAAGGAAGTCTAAAACGTTAAAATATATTTTTAGAAATTTTCTTTCAGTTTACTCAATAATATAGCCGAGGTTGAGTTAAATGTTTTAAAACATAAAACGTCTGTGGTCAAGTGTACTAATAAAAAATAAATGCTACAGACGTTTGTGCTATTATTGTTGCTTTAGTCAGATGACTGGAAAACCTAAACGCAGCAAGGGCGACACATCCCACAATTCAGGTTACAGACTCAAAAGCAACCCTTATACGTACAGACAGTATCAACATATAGGAGATAACCAGTATTGAAATTAAAACTGTACGTTAATTGTAAATATATTGGATTTAATATGAAGCATTTCGGATCTGATTAAGGAATATTACAATGTGACTACTGTCGTCGTCAAAATAGTAGAGCCCTTAGTTTGAAGCCTCACTGTGCACATTAGGATTGACCTACGTTATGGTAAAAGGTCTCATTTTACGAAGAATTTAATGCTATTTTATGATAAGAAAATAAAAAAATTTTAAAGCATTTAATACTTGTGTTTTTGGCGAAAAACTGAAAAACGTCAGGGCGTTCAATTGTAAAGCAGTCTCAGAGATATCTTACCTAGTCTTCACAGCCTTCTGGGCCTGAGTTTATATTAAAAGCACGAATTCTGTAGTTGTATAAATAAAAATGTATGTCCATCTGGACCGTAGATACTCATTACAGGTTTTTAGATTTATAATGACAGAAACGACTCTAACTGGTAGACACTGATGATCTCAATATTTGAATACAGTCAATAAATTATAAATTTTAAAATAGAAAAAATATATTGACAATTTGAAGACTCTCCTTTTACGAAGAATTTAATGCTATTTTATGATACGTAAATAAATTTTTTTTAAAGCATTTAATACTTGTGTTTTTGGCGAAAAACTGAAAAACGTCAGGGCGCTCACTTGTAAAGCAGTCTCAGAGATATCTTACCTAGTCTTCACAGCCTTCTGGGTCTGAGCTTCTATTAAAAGCACGAATTCTGTAGTTGTATAAATAAAAATGTATGTCCATCTGGACCGTAGATACTCATCACAAGTTTTCAGCTTTATCGTTAGACACTGATGATCTCAATATTTGAATACAGTCAATAAATTATAAATTTGTAATGGAAAAAATATATTGACAATTTGAAGACTACTATGACAATTTCCGATAGCTTCTAATAAATTAAAAATACAAAATAATAATAATGATTATAACAGATGAACTATCGCTCGTTGCATCTTATTTCTCACCCACCAATTTTTACTCGATTTTATTGCATTGTCAAATGAGTTAAAATACTTATAACGCAGTAGATTATATTTGATAAGAAGTTAAATTATAACTGTTTCCCTTGTTTAACGTAGGAATTGTGTTGTTATTGACCATATGATTAATGTAGGAAATAATAATAAAAAATAATGAATGTGGAAGGTAAGAAAATAATGAAGAGAAGCACTTAGTGCCGTCGTCAAAAGTCACTGTGCCCATTCGAAATGACTTACACTGTTGTGAAAAGTCTCATTTTACACAGTATTTAATGCCATTTTATGATATGTAAATAAAAATATTTTGAAGAGATTTTATACATGCGGTTTGGCGAAAAAACTGAAAAAAGTCAGGGTTTTTTTTTGGTATGATGTGGCTGATTGAGTAATTGCAAAGCTCTTCGTTTCACAGAACATACTACACAGCACGTGATTATTGTACGTGGTATGGATGTCGCTCTCACCCACCACTGATCCTCTACTGCAGAGTTTACTAGCCCTGGATACCAGGGTATATGCCCCTATGCGTTCAGACTTAATCCCACGGATGGTGGCTTCAACCAATTTACTGAACCTGCGGTTCGTCTCATATATCGCGGGATTACTTACAAACGCAGAGACTGATTCATCAGCGTCCTAAATATTAGCTCTCTTAAATCCCAACCTACTCCATTACAATGCAATATCGAATGTTTAATTTACAAAATTATTATAATCTTATGTATATAAATCGATGCATTACATCCTTCCACGAAATTATATTTACAAATAATATAATACATGTATATATGTTCATTTGAGTTTCAAATCCACGTATGACAATCCAATTCTACAATAATACTTCGATCAATTTAGTCAATAACAGAACACCTATATACAACTATAACTAACTTACAGTTCTTTCAAATTATGATATCACGTCATAATTTACATTAGTAGATGAAATATATAATTTTATCCTTCTACATAGGTGATCTATTATTGACAAAAACCTAGGGATTTCACCATTATATAAATTTAAAAATCAATCATTTAAAATTTTTAAAAAATTCTTTGAATAAATTATCCAGGTTGTTTAATTTTATAGCTTAGTGAAGATTATAAAAAAATTTAATGGAATTTTTACAATATACACACAAATTTGGTTTTTACATGATTTCAATTTACATTAGTAGATGAAATATATAATTTTATCCTTATATATGGGTGATCTATTATTGACAAAAACCTAGGGATTTCACCATCATATAAATTTAAAAATCAGTCATTTAAATTTTTAAAAAATTCTTTGAATAAATTATCCAGGTTGTTTAATTTTATAGCTTAGTGAAGCTTATAAAAAATTTAATGGAATTTTTACAATATACACACAAATTTGGTTTTTAAATGATTTCAATCTTAAATCTATTGTACATATCCTCAGTTATCAAATAGTTTTGTATATATAATTTCTAAATTTCCTCGTGGAATCTACATGATTCCAGACTGTGCTGACCTACACAGGGCATTTTTAGAACTTCGGAGTTCAATAATTTTTTCGCTCCTGTGCTAACCAAACACACACGGCAATATACTTCCACGAGTTGTCTAAATTTACATTGCGTTTATCTACAATGGTCGTCAGATATTGCAAAATAATAGTAATTGTTTCTCTAATTAATCGCAGGATTTTATTTCCGCACTCACATATGCAGTGGACCCTTCTCATGTTGAAGAAACATTCTGATAGCCTGTCTTTCGTACCGGAGCCTGCGAGTAAATTTGACTGAACAGAGAAACAATTTCGCGGTAGCCTCATCAGTTCTCAGAGAATATGTTCGAGATTGGAAAGAAAAATATTTGCGGGGAAGTTTGTAAGTTACAACTGCTTGAGGGCGTTGTTATACGAATGCCAGGAGGAAAATGTAAACATCTGCACAGGCAGATAAATTGGGTAAGTGCGGAAACGAGGCGCTGATCAAGCGTTCGCTAAGCCGCCTTAATTGGGTTTGCGAAGCGCGCCATGCCGCCGCGACGCACTAATACATGGCACGTTCCACATGCTAATTTTTGCTGTCGTCGTAATTATTTGATTTCTCGGGGACGTGTTAAACTTGTATTTAGTTATCTGTAAAAACCGCTGTCCTCCGGTAAAACTAAAACAACCAATGAATTCTCGGGGAAGTAGTAACAGTTTTCACGGTGACTTGCTTACATTAATTTTGATTAATATTAAACCTTCTTCGACTGCTGGGGGTTTAATTTACTCTACCCTTGAATTGTTACATTTACAATTTTATTGAATATAAGTATACATATTTAACCGTTAGAACTCTGAAACATAGAAATGAACAGTCAAGAAGGAAACCTTATTTACACCACTAAATTTACTTTTTCTGATCCATTTCATCAAGGGGTTGTATAAATTTAGAACGTTTTATTTTCAAGACAGTAGTGTTTACATACTAAGAAAATTGAATGAGGAATGTGTGAAATGGGGCTTACAAATAAATTTTGATAAAACCCAGTGTACGGTAGTTGGAGGGACAGGAAGAGATTTAGAAATGGAAGTGTAGTTAAGTGCTGCATCACATATAAATACTTAGGGACATATATTTCTAGTAAAGGAGGAAGCGAGGATGAAATTAAGCAGAGAATAGGGAAAGGCAGAGTTGCAACAAGACAGTTTCACTCAATTATATGGAATAAACATATAATAAATAAGGTGAAAAGGAGAATCTACAAAACGATAGTGGAAAGTATTGCTCTATATGGTTCTGAGGTTTGGGAAATAACTGAGGAAAATGAAGGAAAGTTAAGAGCGGTAGAAATGGATTTCTGGAGACGCAGCTGTGGTGTGACAAGAACAGAAAGAATAAGAAATGGGGGTTACACCAGTAAATATCTTACATAAAATAGAAGGTAGGAGGTTGGATTGGTATGGACGTTTGAGACGAATGTCAGAGGAACGGCATTCACTGGCAATTCCCAAAACTAAAAAGAAAGAAAGACCTAAACACATGGAATGAAGGAGTGATGCAAGCAATGGAGGACAGATGTATACGAGATGGAGTTTGGAAAGAAAAAAGGAGGTGGAAGCTTGGATGCGAGAAACGCCGTGTGGTGTACTTCCCACTCGCATATATATATATAATCTTTACGTAAATTGGATCTGAGCGTTGCGGATCGAGCACTGTTGTGCATTATGACTGATCATTCAGAGGAATACCAAAATCCTTTCGTTGCTCACTCAAATAATGTTAAAAGACTTACTTCCTTCACTTCAAGTTTGCGATTTTATTAATTGACTTCCACTTTAAAACTTGCTTCTCTCTGAAGGCCACGCCGCGACGGATTTCTATTTTCGCAAAAATTCACCTTTCTCACACCAAGAAAACATTTTGCGGTTCTAGAATTCAACGATGTGAATGGAAAGGTCATTGTGGGATGTCTAAAACGCAAAAAAGGGTTGGCTCCACTGTTAATTGCGCGCTGGATTGTTAGGCTGAATCCGATTAATGCTGTTGGCTTTATTGGAACTGCTGCGGCGACTTCGAATTTTCAAAACAAAAAAATCGATACTAACCACAACCACCTAACATTAATCAAACATAATGGAAAGTTTTATATAGCTGTAAAATTTACCTTCGTATAATTTTAACAACAGATCTTCCTTTGGAAGAATTATGCCACCAAGACGTTTCGGTTGCCTCAGTGTCACTGCCTAAAAGCGGGATACAAGTCAAATCCCGTTGTATTATCATGTATGGAGCAGTCGGCCATAGGTTTGTTGCACTATTCAGTAATTAAACGGCGTGACTAAATGGACAGAGTAGAGTTGGCTAACACTTTAATTTAGTTGTTAGGTGGTAATGGACTGGAATTGCGCTCCCTTTGCAGTGAGGGTTGGCGGGGGTGTTAATTAGGAGTTTACTTCAACTGAGTTCAGTGTTTAGCAAATTTTTAGTTTCTGTTTTCTAAATTGCGAGAGTATATTTGTACGTTTTGGAGTCTTCATTAAGTAATTTGGTTCTACACGATTTAAGTCTTCTATGATCGTTGTGATGATTTTTCTTTGTCATCAGGCCTCAGAACCAGTAAAACATAATTGGGCAGACGATGGTGATATTCTGCAATAATTTCGTCAGGTTTAGTTGGTATAGCGTCTTTGGTACCCAGAAATTGAACGGTATTTTCACACATATTTATTATTGCCGGTCATGAATTTGTTTATCAACGCATGTACTTTTTAGAAAGAAATTCAGTAGATGTAAGGAAAATCGATCTATTTCTTTGCTTTAGCAAGCCTTGGACGTGTTTTTGCAATCTACCACTCTTGCGGGTTTTCCAGGATTTAGGGAAGGAGCTATGCCTCAGGAAGCCGTTAAATAAATCAGACAGGTAGAGAAGTGCCGGCTCTGGTTTGTATTTCAGGCACGTAGGTGTTATCCCACCCTGCCTACTTGGAAATACGAATTTAAAATTTTTTGATGTTTTGCTAAATTTGTGTGTCGTAATTAGTTTAATTGTGCTCGTTTTAACATATTTTCCTTTAGTCTTTCCTCTTATTTTTAATTTATATAGCATTCAAACTGATTTGAATTTAATAGAACATTTGTTATAAGAATCAGGAATTGTGGTTCGAATCTCAACCAGTCGGTGTCTTTTGTGTTTTTCCTGGTTTCCATGATTTTAAAATACAAAGAAAGACAACGTCCCTGCCCTACATTAATAAAAATAAATTTTAAACGCTAGATTTCCTGAAATAATGTGATACTAATGACTTTTTTTAAATTTCAGTGTGACTATTTATTTAATAAACAAATATATCACGTTAAAGTATTATGTCTTTCATAGGAAACAACATAAAACTAGAAATAAATCAGATGCAACTTCCATATATGCGAATTATTTAATATAAGCGGTCAGATTTAATATTGTTAATTACTCCAAATAAATTATTTTATTAGTCTTTCATAAACCTGGACTAAATGTATTTCCGGAAATATATATTTTTTATCCCGGGAATATAATTTTATAAATGCTTCTTTGTTATCAAATATCACTTTCAGTGCATCCTTAATTTGAACAAATCCTCATTTCATGATTTTTTCAAAAATTTCAGGTCCTTTCAATTCTTTTTTATTTAAAATTTAATCATCACTTTGACCCGGATTCGATACTAATCGCGGTTATTACGTGCAACGTTCACATAGCAAAATTATTTCGAAATTTACATGAACAGCATTGACATCGGAAAATTGCTTATTCAACGCATATATCGGCCACTTTTACGTGTTTTAAATTTACACCCCACACAGATAGGAGCAGTTGACGTGTCTTACTCCCATAGTGTTTGTTTGTGGGTCGTGAGAAACAAATGAATAAATGTACAAAGATTTTGTCAAAACTGCTACATGCGTTTAAACTTGTTTTCTGAACAGACACACGCACATGAACATCAAATTTTACTTATAAATATTCAATTTCAACTTGTATTGAAATTAGAAATTTTGGATATCTGAGACAATGGGTTTTCGTTTTTAGATTTTTAGTCCTTATAGTTTTTTAAACTAATTTTATTACAAATGTGTAATGAACATGAAAACTTGACGTTTATTAGTCAAGATTACATAGTAATATTGCATTCAACTCTCGAAGAATTTCGTGAATTGTTTTCCAAATTCCTTTAGCAAAACTGGGAACGTATTATTTTTTAACGATCGTAGTTTGATCGACCTTTAGTCGTGATAGGATTATAATAACGCTTGTAGCTGCAGTTTGAACGCCGTTTCTTTCTTTGGCCTACAATTTAGTAAATCATGTTTATTTTTCTCCAGTAAATACTTAAAAAATTATTCCCCATTATGTAAGTGAACATATAGAATTAGACATTTACATGGGTCAATTGAAAGAAGGAAACCGTCTTCATTACGGCCAACACAGGACAAGTGCGTGTTTGCTTTGCTACTACAAAGCCTAGCAGAACCTTGGGGCAATACGATCTCCATTTATTTTTCTGTCCCCTTCCCGAACTGAATTGGAAAAGGAACAAAGGATAGAGAGCTGCGACAAAGCTTCACATTTTCAAAAGCACTTTCAAATAAAGGACTTCCAGGCTTCATGCCAAATCTATGTGCATGTTTAAATAACGTTAGTATTATGTCGTAAAGTTTTGTTTTCTTTCTTAGTAGAGTGCAGATTTTACACACACGTGAATTTAGATTGATCTTATTAAGTCACAAGGCAGTGACGTGATTCTTCCCCCTGCTCCTTTTTAAGTTAACTTCAAAGTCGAGAAGGACAAAATGAAACATCTTAAAGATTTTTAAATTTTGCAAATAAATTCTATTATAACCAATAGCGCTTTTATTTATAAGTTACCACTGCATATCAATATCAACATGCCTAAGTCTGGTTCAGAATTAACAGACCGTTGTATTTAATTATTGGATAACAATAATATTATACATCTGTAATTTGCACAAAATATTCTTAAAAAACTTCAATTATTAATTTTTTCCGCATGGAAATAATTTCAATACGCATTATGTCAAGTAGACATATAAATAAAAAACCATTAATAAACCAGACAAAACGGCAAATATTTTAATAAAACAAAATTTAGCATTACAATCGTTTCTTAGTTTTGTAACCTTTTCTTATTCACAAACATAAAAAAAAATTGTTTACTTTTACACGTCTCAATGTTTACGAATACAAAGATAAAAAAAATTAATTTTATAATACCATTATGTGAAATTTTATGTAAAAATGAGTTACAATTTATTTTTTATAATATCGATGAATAATTAAAATTTTTAAGAGAAATTAGTAGGAGTGATAATTTAAATTTTATTAAAACAATTCAGACAGTTTAACCGGTCTGTTCTTTTATGATTCATTTGATGCCAGAAAATGTAGCTACAAACAATTATTTATCGTCCAAACACTGTGATGTTAAAACTTAATTTCCTGTACACTATAGCGAAATTAGGCAGAACCCAGTGATTCTTTTCATCAGAAAAATGGGAACTGTTGTTTTACAGTTATAATGTTACGTTTCTACAGAGAAAACAAAAAAGGAACATTTTATAGGCTGTAGGAAATTTGCAGGAATCAATACAGGATCATAAGGAACAGTTATTTAAAAAAAGTTATTCTGTTTTTAGTACTCCGTGCTTGTTGTAAAATTATGGCCTATATTTTGACTAAGACAATAATATATCAATATGGGTTAACAATCCAGTAATAACATAGATACAATCAGTTGTTAAAAATTAAATAAAAATAGTCGTCTTCCGTTGGTCCGGAAGAAATATAGGATTTTCTCATATGACCAAAATATCCACACGTCAAAAATACAATAAAATCAAATAGAGTTCTTGATTGGATTCGCTCTGTCAAGTGTGAGGCACTTCAATTGGACCCTGTATTTATTTCTTTGTAAACATTGATCGATCGACCTACACAGGCGATTGATCACTATTTAAACACGGAGAGATTACAGATATATTAAATTAAGGTTATAGGCGTACGTCTTAGCACTTCTTATTTTATTTCTGGCCAATGGTTTTCAAGAAATATACATAAAAGCTTCTAAAATTCTCTTATATTTTCCCTTGTGTATTAAACCTTATGATTTTAATCCATATTCCATCTTTATCTTGCAAGGTAGTGAATAAATTTTTAACATAAACTCTCTTTTGTCGTTTTTGAATTCGTAAATTAAGTTTCCTTTTCAGGGTTTTTATAATTTTAGGCCTGAGTTTAGCTTGGGTTTAATTGCAAGATTATTGGAATTAATGTAGCCAAATATTATTATTCCAGTGAAGTATTTTAAACATGAAAAATTTTAAAATGGAATTCATTTTCCTTGGGAAAGGATTTTTATATGTTTTATATATTTTACTGCATTTAATTTTCTTGGCTTGAATCGTTTTTGGTTTTACTGATCAAATTATTATTATTACAGGTATTGGTTAAATAGAATATTGTAAATTTTATTCATGAATATATTTGTGACTTTATTACGAAATCGAAAATACAAGAACACAAAGTTGCCTGTTGATGTAAATTACGATATAAATAGTGTATTGTTTGTTCACCAATAACCCTTGGGTTGATGCGAAATAATATTTTTTAAAAGAATAAAAAGTTACGTGTAATATTTGGGTCTTTAAATGTCACATACAAACGGCGTATCAGTAAAAATGTCTAGAACTAATATTAAAAGTTATTGAAACGACCTCGAGACATAGTAAATTATGCAGCCAAATAATCAAAGTAATACACATACTTATTTTAGATAGTTGCAGTTGTTTTCTGGACGCAGAGTTTCGCTTTATTTAACAAGCGTATTGTCTCCAATGTTTTTCTTTCCATTCACGTTTCATTTACATTAAAAAATTCTTCGTTGAGTTTAATCTGGTATCCTATGGTGGATGATAAATCTTCTCTTTAAACTCAGTCGGCTAATTTAGCACATTTTCCTTGACGAAGGTGACACTTTAACCCCCCTCCCCTAACCCTGTTGTCACGGCTTCTGAGATAAGTTGTTTAATGCGCTGCTCAAAAATAAGACAACTAATCCATGCTTCACAGCTATTTATACAAATTTCAAGATCGCAGAAAATTCGTTCATGTGGTTTAAAGGTAGGCAAAGATAAATTATAAGTTTATTTAAGAAAATATCTGATTATTTTGAACCATAAAAGCTTGTGGACTAATCTTCTACTTATAACAATTACTATTTGAGGCAAGTTAATCGGTCTTTCACATGTTTCTTTTCCTTCGTTAAGTATGATACACACATTTTTACCCCTGTTGCGTTTATTGCGTAGACTGCACGCAACACTCGACATTTTTAAATTTTAACATTCTTTCTGTTTGGTATGAACACATTGACACACACAGATTATATATGTATCATAAATATCTAGCAATGTCTACAAAATATTTTTAAAATCCTTATTAGCAGCATATATTTTTTTCAAGTATTATGCGTTCACTAAATTCTTGATCCAAATAATATATTATTCAAAGGAATTATAAATGCTTAAATTGAAGCACTTCTAATTCCTTTTAATTGAATTCCATGTGCCATTTGATCAATTTACACAGCGTACATTCTTCACTGAATTCCTAGAAATTAGGCTGTGAAGAATGTGATAAGTAAATTGTAGGTACCATTTTCTGCCGCCGTCTTATTTTAGCCTCTGTTCCTAATACTATGATTCATTCAATTAACCTATTAACAGACATTTAATTATAATTCAAGAAACTACTTTCATTATTTTCAAAAATTGTTATAAAAGTTTGTAATTTGAAATATTTTAATTTTCCCTGCACTCCTATGAAATTTTATATTTCATAGTTATCTCATTAATAGCGCTAAATAAGATCGTATTGTGTATAATAAATAAAAACCTGAGGAAGAAACAAATAGTACCGAAAAAATATAGGGTTTCTCAACAAGGGCGGGTCGATGTTGAAATATAATGAAACTATCTGTGTGTGAAGTATTAAAAAAATCTCTTATTATTTGAAAGGGCATACATGGACCTTTCAAATAATAAAAAAAATTTCGTTAATACCTCACACACAGATTTTTTGATTCAATTTCAATATTTTTGAAAAATTCTATAATTTAGGGTAAATATTTTTTAATTGACGGATCAAATATCTTACTCCTGATTCTTTTTTTTCCAAACGGCCAGAAATGTATGTTGTTCAGTTATATTTTATCCCTTAACGTAATGTCGGATCATCTTACTGCATTCTAACTTTGAAATATTATTTTGAGTATTACACATTGCTTAGCTTTAATTAATTTAATAAAAGGTCACAATTTGTTTGATATAAACACGATCCAGCTAAAAATTTTGCGGGCATCCAGAAAGTTTGTGGCTTTGAAGCGAATGTATTACTTGAGGCGTTGCACAGCTTTCAGCCCCTGGTCCTTGCTGCTCTCAATATGATCTGCAGAAGCGCCTAATTAAAAGCTCGAAGCAACGGCAGTATTCTAATCGCTAGTGGCTAATTACCTGTCTCGTCTCGTCCTATGAAATCGGTCTTGCCCCGACAGTATAACTTTACTTCATCTATAAAAACGCGGTCAGCGTCGGTATCATGCTTCAGGCTGAATATTAATCAAGTTCTAATACGACTTTAACGCTTTAATTAAGACGTCATGTAAGCCAAGATAATTTTATCGATTATTTGGCAACACAGCTATAGTTCCCGAGGGGAAGAACAATCGTGTTAAAGAAATTTTTAATGAAAATACGTGACTGTAATTGTAAATTTACCTTGGGAAAATATTATTTTTCGCTAAAGTTAAAACAGATATATGGAATATTTTTATGGCAATAATCAGACAATCCACGGAAAACTATTCCTGTCTGCTTACTTTAATGTGGCATTGAATCTTAGTTTTGAACCACGTTTCTTATATATAAATTAAAAATTTGTAACATACAACATTTAATTTCTTGTAATATTATGTTTGTAGTACGTCTGACGAAGTCTCAAAACGGAGCCGAAACGTCGCTTTTGAATAAATAGTGATAAATTTATATGCTGACTTATTGGCTGAGTTTTTATTTATTGATTTTTATTTATTTGTAGGTAAATGAAAAAAAACTTGGGTTTTAAATGAGTCTGAATTTCAGTAAAAATCAAAATAATATTTTAATAATTTTTATTACAATTTTTTAAAATATGTGAAGGAGCTTCCGGCACATGCCATACGCATCTAAAAAGAAAAAGACAAAATAAATTTTTTATATATTTTAAATATGTACAAGAAGCATAATTTGGAGTTTACATATAATTAAAAAGGTATCATTTTTGTAGATTTGATAATATGATGGAATGTACAAATTTTAATAAATATATACGTATATTAAATTTGTAATATTTCAGTTAATTTGGTCTTTTTCTTTTAGATGTGTATGGCTGGTGCATAAAGCTCCTTAAATTTTATAATTAAAATTAATCAAATTTAATTTTTGTTTTTATTGAAATTAAGAATAATTTAAAACTGGTGGTTTCTTTTTCATTTATGAACATTCTTGGTCTGTTTAACACGGTCGTCCATATGCAACAAGACTATTTTTAATAAAGTCAAAAATAAAGAAAATGCATGGAATGTTATTGCGTCTCTCTGAAAGAACGCTGTAACTGCGTAGTCACGTTTTCTATTAAAGAAGGCGCAGAAGATATCGCACACACTAAAAGTTTGCAATTTTATAGCATTGGGTTAAAGAAATATAATGGTCTCAATTTTATATTTGATTTCTGTCTTAGCAGGCAGTCGGTGCGCAAACTATATTTGTCTTAATGCTGACCGTTGATTTAGAGTGTTAGAGGTCGTGCATTAACCAAACATTGTCGCACGAGTTGGATTTTTCAAAGAACCTAAGCATGCAAGTGACCGGACCTGCGATGTTGTGAGGCTGCGTACATCACACGACCACTTAATGTGTTATTCCATTGCTGCTCGTTAAAGTCTCTGCTTCCAGCGAGGATAATTGGCTCGCAAGAGAGTAGGCCGGCGTTAAACAAGCAGTAAGAGGGAACATCGTGAAGCCACTGCCCGATATCTAATATTCTCCGCCTGCGAATGGTCCTCTTCAGGCCAATACAGCCGCCTCATCTCTCCGCATTGTAAAAATACATATTTCCGCGTCTCCCTCGCTAAATTTAGGATAGTTTCATTTTACATAAAAAACATCCCCTCGAGAATACTGAAAGTTTCGTCTGCTCATGAAAATTTCGTGCTGTGCGTCTAGGGTTTAATGGCGTAGGGTAGGAAACCCTCCCCTCTTTGTGACGGGGATGCGGGCATTTGCGTGCAGTACTGAGGCTTTTACAGTTCTCCTTTGTCTGTTTTATATCCCAATTTCTGCCCTCTAGGGAACATTCTTGTTACTGAATCGTTTCCTTCCACCTAGATCTGTGTTTTTCTTGAACAGGTTTCGTTTTTTTCTCCAAATTGTATAAGTATAAAATCATATTCCATAAATCCTATAGAGAAGCACAAGCTTCAAGGATGTGGAACGAGTCAGAGATTTTACATAGGTTGCTTTATTAATATTAGAATATACTGTAACTATTCATTAATTTTTAACTTATAATAAGATTTTCTCAAGTTCTATACAGAAGACACACAATTTGTACCTTATATATAAAATTGATAAATATTTTTACATCCTATACTAAAAATTAGTGTTCTAATAATGTTCTTTCATAATTATAAATATCTACCCTATGATACATTCAGCTCCATAAATTCTTCAACAGAGTAGAAGGAGTGGCTTAGTAAGAACTTAGTTCATATTTGAACTTGTTTGGATTTATTTTTAATTGTTTAATGGAGGTGGGAAATTTATTAAATATGCTAATAGCATTGTAATGTATTACGGTTAGAGACTTGTCTACTACTGTAGAATAGTAATCATAGGCCAGTAATTATTAATTTGTGCGCAATGCATTGGCAATACGCCGTTCGTTGTATTGCTTTCCTGGGCTCACCTGCATCGGGTTGAGGTACGACGACCGAGTACCATCGAAATGTAGTTATCCGACCCGGAAATTAGCGGCCGGCAATTTTGTTACAGACCTCTGCATTTTACCCACAATAGCAATGGATTAAAGGAGCAACCAGTGGTGGCAGTGAACTGTAATAGGAATACAACGGTCATATAAAATTTTATCAGTGCATCCTCATAGCTAAAACTGATCAAATTTTTAAGAAAATTTGAAGTTCAAAAGCGAAACTAAAGCGGGGTTTCATTTAAATTATAATAATAGCTTTACCCATCCTTCATCAGTCGAAAATTATTTATCAGTACACCAATTAAATTTAAAAATAACCATGATAATGTAAAACCTACAAACACAAATGAGATACGCTCTAATATTAAATTTAAATAAAATTAATTCGTAAATATTTTGGCCATAAAATAAATTTATCTGGATAACTTCACTATAGATTTACGGATTCGCCCTTTTAGTATAAAATAAGATTTTTCAGGACGTTCCTACAAAAGTAGGACCAAGATAATCGTTATTAACACATTATGGGTTCCCGAATGAGCTTTTAATAAGCCAGAAAACAGGAATTTAGATACCCACGAGACAAAATTATAGCTGCATGTAAGTAAATATAATAATAAGATTTTTACATATGGCAGCGATAATTTTAATCTATAATTAAGAAAAATTATTTTGTGGACTTTCTGGACGCGAGTTCCAGTCTTCAAAATTATTATTATTTATTTAATTATCAACTACTTTTATTCGTTAAATTGAAACCGATAAAAGATTCTGAAAAAAAACAGAAGCATAAAAAATGACAATATATCAGTAATATTAAATTTATAATTGTTGAAAAAAAATTAAATTTGATCCGAAAGCTCCTTGAGGTACTAAATCTTGAATAAATACTGGTAGAAATCTTACTAAATATGTTTAATTTTCGACTGATAAACCGGGGATGAAAAACGTTTCGTAAATTAAATAAAATAATTGGTCCTAAAAATGTCTAAAGACTTATGTGATTTTAAAATAATATATTTGCTTTCCTGTCTTACGTAGGTTAATAATAAACAGCTAAATATTTCTGAGACCAAAGAAATAATAGGATTATGAAAATATTGAATTTAAAATTAAAATACAGTCCAATATTATGTGCGGTTGAAATAAAATTTCAGAATTATATGCTATTTGTATTGTTCACATTTTCGATGATGTTTATCACACACCTTGGACCCTGAGGTCCCGATTCCCATAGTTTTATTCTATTCCCTTCCTCACTTTCTTAATGTCCCTGTATGAAAGTGTAATAGTTACATACTGTAATAATAAATATAACAACAATCTCCTCCCTGTATTATTTTGTGTGTGCTGTGGTCCTCACTCATTACAGCTGCACAACTAACTAGTTGTTAGAATTGCAAATCACGGAACCTTAATAAAAAGTGTCACGTCTCTAATCCCCGATCGGCATCCTGATTTAAATTTCCTCCCGAACTCCTGACGTCGTACTAAATAAAGTCGAGTTTGCGCTACGGAGGAGGGAAATATGAATATTTAACATTGTCAGTTAATGTGGTAAGCTATAGTTGGTCTTTCACGGGAACCCGTCTGAGTAGAACGAAAGCAAATTTATAATTTATTGATAAGGTTATGCCTGCCTGTGTTCGCAGAAGTAATAAAATTTTGGAGTTTGCTTGGGATCACAGACGTCGAACAACGCTCGGGACTTCTGACTTAATCAAATTTTTCTGGGAAACGTTTATTGGGTGGGTAAAGAAAAAAATAATAAATATTATCACGATTCTGTAGGATCGTGAGATAGAATAACACACACACACGTAGAGGTTATAGACGTTTATTGAACAACGAAGAGTGCTGTACAAAGACTCGTACTTCGTAAGACTGATTCCGATTCGGAATCCAGTACAATTAATATATAAATGGAATATTCCAGAAATAGAAACTTCACGAAATAGAAAATACTAAAAATGAAAGGTAAATAAAGTAAACAAATAAAAATGGTTGCATCGAGCGGGACTCGATATTTTTCCGAGTTGTACATATAACGTCGCTAATATTTTGAAAATGAATAGAAAATACTGATATAAGTAAATGATTTTTCTTTCTGGTGTAAAAAAGTTCCAGATTTATGAAAAATTATAATGAAGAGTGTATAAGGCTGTTACGTCAGTTAATGACGTCACTATACAGTTGTGAGAAATTTTTTTTTCTGCAGACAATCATCATTTAAAAAATTCAGGGGATTAATTGGTGTCTTTAAGCTCATTTATAATTAGAGGGAATTAATTATATACTAATTGAAATGCAATCAATAATTATTAAATTCACTTCAGTACAGTGTTAAAAGGTATCATAGATTTTTTTTGGAAAACTTGTGTGAGGAAATAACATTACTCATAAGTAATCTATACCAATAAATAAAATTGAAGTGTCTGTCTCTCTTTTTCGAATAGGCACCGAAACGGCTCAACGGATTTCGATCAAAATTTGAGAGTTTAAAACTATTCATCAATGTCTTCAATGTTTATTTTAGGATATCCAGAAGGTTTCGGCTATTCCGCCATATTCATCTGAAAATTTACATTCATTATTTTAATTAATTACTCAAGTACATTTCCAATTAATTTTTGCCTGTTATGTTACAGAGGATTTCAGTATTTTTTTTATATTCTGTAACATTATTTGTCATCAAAATAAAACGACGCAATTTAAAAGCATTCGTCAAAATAAACCTTTCGTATTCTTTCATATTTTGTACATAAATTACATGTCACTCACACAGGTCATATTTATATACATTTCACTATACCTATTGTCTATAATATTTATTTTTATAATAAATTATTATTTTACGTTATTTTCTTGATTACATGTATTTTATTTTTAAATATACGTTGAAGCAAGCAATACTTCATATTTTCCGTAGAATGGGATTTTTTCACTCCACTTCATCTATTAATTCTTCAAGTTTTAAAATATCTTCAAGTATTTTGTCATATAATGAAGAATAAAAAAGTCATCTTCACATTCGAATAAAACCTCCATTTATTATATTTGTATATAATGTTTCATCCTGATTCTACCATTCTTCACAACTGTTTCGTGCTTCGCCTTACGTTTGATGACGTCACAGGATTTCAGGTCAGCTCAATTATCATTGACTACGGGTAAATATGAAGCTAATTTCAACAACGGAGACCTGTAATTCGAATAAAAATCCAAAGACCTTTCTCAGAATCGGAAATTGTCTTCAATGTTTCGATTTATAACTGAAAAGTATTTAATTTTTTAAAATGATCATGCCAGTTCTTTGTTGGCGAAACTAGTAAGGTATTAAATGAAAGCAGCATCGCTGCGCGGCATCTCAGGAAGTTGACAGGCATTCCGATACTTTTCGATTTGATGGTGGCCGATATCCAGCCAGATATTGGCATAGAGGGGAACTCCGCACTGCGAATTAAAACAAATCACGCCGCTTCACGTTGTCAGACTCGAGGACGCATCAAAATGTCTGTGAAATTTTAGACTCACGGCGTTCACCTACAAACGCAATTGATGTACATGACGCACATCATTCGTGGGGTATTGGGGAAAAAATATGTTGCGTGGAAAGGACATTATTTAAAGTGGTTTTCAGCGGTCAGTATTATTTTATTGTACTCAAACAGCAATTCATTTTAATGAAATTGCCAGCAACACTGCGAACCCAGATCCACGAGAGAGAGGATCCCATTTGTTTGTGACTGCCGTTTTCCAATTGCCATAATAAATCATGGACTATAGATAACGCCAGAGCACAAACTTTCTGGCTATTTACAGAAAAATAATACCAGTGATAATGATTTATAGTTTTAACCGGTTGTTTACATTTTAACTTAATTCCACATCTCCTACTCTTCTACATATTGCTATACTGAATAAAAGCAGTGGCTAACGATGGTTCGGAACGATTCTATAAACTATTTCACAAGCTCTATAACTCACTTGGAACACTCAAAATATTAGACTTCATTATAGAGAATTTTTAAATAATTAAATTAATTATAACAGTCTTGCGTTTAGGTGTATTTATTTTTATTCATCATAATTTTGGGACGTTTCGTTTCCTTTCTTGAGACTTCCTCAGGCAAATGTTAACAAAGCATCATGATCTTCACTCCACGACTCCATCAACAGAGGTAGACGAAGAGGACGAAACGAAATTGAAACAAATATGCTGACACTTAATGCTGGTACAGTTATTAATTTTCATATAAACCAATGCTTTAATAAAAACTATTTAATATAAACAGTATATTTTATACAAATTATTGAAAAGGAAACAAAATACGCTTTTCATTATTATAAACAATATTAATTTAATTTCGTGGTTAAGCTGACGTAGTTTTCTAAAAATATAAAAGCTAGGTAAATTGGAAGCGTTGAAATCATTGCGTTTAAAATATGCCCCCGTAATTGTCTATAATATAGGAAAGAGGGTAACGAAAATCTGATTTTACTATTCAGTACTATTTTGTGAAGTCAAGTATCAAGTTCAGAATACACCAAATCGGTAACGTGAAAACCGGAGTTTCATTACACTTGTACAAAATTTAAATCTCTTACGCTGTGATGCATTTTCAATCTTTCCGAGACAAGGAGCAAACTTGATTTACTTTTGCCGCCGGAAAATTAATGAAGTGTATCGGTCTGTATCGATCTTCTTGAAAATGTGAGACACATTTTCTCCTTGATTCTTTCCAGAAGGAGTATATTTATTTTAATGATCGGTTTTAGTTTTCGAAGTAATGACAATATTCTGGAAAATGCACGAGAGAAAAAGATATTATTACACTCTTGCTATGTATGTATAGGATTTTAGCTGTTTAGTCCTCTTTTGTATTTCATGTTATATTTTCTCCTACATTTTCATTAAATAGATATATATATACTTTATATTGGTCATGGAATTTAATCACTAGCTTCATGAACAGAGACCTATTCAGTCGGAAGTGCTGAGGTAGCGTCGTCCTGAGATGGAGCTTATGAATCTATAAGCTCTGTTGACGCAATCAACGCTCTTTAAAAACGATTTCTCATTTGTTTCAATCAAAGTTTCTTCAAGGTGAATTTTCCTCCAAGATGCGTAACGTTTTGCAGTTTATTCGAAACGGAGAGTTTTGAAATTACTATGCGAGTTAATACACATCATAATTTTTTTAAATCTCAATTTCAGCCCGTTAATTAGACATCGCACAATTATATCCACAATATATATCATATTTCGTCAAAAATTTCGTTAATAGATTCTAAAAGTCCTGTTGCAAATTTCACGTTCTGTTCTTCATTTTAATTGCTTTTCCGTATTCAATTAAAATAAATAGAAGACAAAGCATTCTACGTCTAAGCGCAATTGAGATCTGAACCGTCATTTGTATAAAAGATGAATTGGGTGGGACTGGTCCAGAGAAAAAACATTGTTAAAATAAACTTGAATATTAAGAACAGTAGAACAATTTTTAGGTTCCTTGAGTTCTAAATTACATGCAGATGGCGTCAAATAATTATGAAATTTGTACTCGTTAGGCAATGGATTTAAGAGATTTATTTGGAGACATGAGCGGGCATTAACGTCGACAACAGCAGTTTGAGTAATATAACATTTCCAGAAAAACAAGCAGGAAGAGCGGCGGAGAAAGGTCGGGGACAGGCCAGCGGGCAGGGGTGCCACCCTACTTTACCCACCATCTTCAAAAAAAAATTCTTTCCCCCCTGCACATTAAAAAAAAATCGTACAAAATTTTGGAATGTTGCTACATCAATGAAGCTTATATTTTATATTCATGACTTTCAGCCACCACAAGAAAAGCTTTGCCCCACCAAGAGTTGGTAGAGGTCCACTAATAATTTAATTTAAAGTAGAGTAAGAAACACAGATAATTCAAACTTTGCGGATACGTTTGGAAGGGTTTGCACTGTGATTTGTAAAAATTTTCCGACATTTTGAAGAAATAGTTTGAAATCTAAGAGTTGTCAAAGTCCAGCTATGTAAAAGAAAGACATAAAAACCCTGTCTTTTTTTTCAGTTTCTTTACCAAAACACAAGTAAAAAATACTTTAAAAAATTTATTTACATATTATAAAATGGTATTAAATTCTACGTAAAATGAAACCTTTCTCAATAACGTAGGTCATTCCAAATGGGCACAGTGAGGCTTCAAATTCAGGGCTCTGCTATTTTGACGACGAAAGTAATTTTTGGAACATCGGATGTAAAGATAAAAGTAAACCAGTTGATTCTTAACGAATATTCAGACAAAAGCAAGATTTTGTTTGTGTACATAACCTACTTGATAGATCCCAATGGAATAAAAAAAAGGAACCGTCGAGTCCCGTTCGGAATTTCACGACACGCGATTGAATTTAAGTGTCCAGGGAAGATTATAATAAGTATAAAGACACGTTGGTTCGTGAACCGAGGTAAACATCAAAGGCCGGTGGGCTTCTGTGTTTACGCTCTCCGTTAGGCACAATAGCTATTGCTCCTATATAACTTAGAATGGCAGAGCCTCGTTAACAAAAGCAATTAACTTTATTGGCAGCATTTAAATTGAGCGCCTCTAGGGTTGAATACAGCTGCTAGGAGCGAGTATATGAACCCTTATCAAACCACTTCCTTCAGATGCTGATGCACGACCGTCCAACTGCTCGAGAGAGATTTTTTCCTCTCCTACCACGAAACTGACACAGGAATATTTGTGAGCGAGGGCTTGTACACAACCCGTCCAAACGAAAAACTTCTCTTTCCACTTTCAGAAATGCAATGCCAGTTGTAAATGTCTTCAACATTGGGCACAAACTATATTAATATAAGATCAATATTTGGGTGATCTTAATAAAAGAATTTAGCAGCATATGGAAATTATTTATAATACTCCAAATCTACTGTACACTCCTAGATAACGTCCGGTTACTAATTATTTCTGAAAATAATTGTGTTAATTCACTGCTACTTATAACACCAACATATATCAGATAAATATAACTATTATTTTTCTATTTTTAACATTTAATCACGCACCAATGTAGAATTTACTCTCATACAACAATAAACAAAAAAGATACTTTCCACGACCAATTAATAGACTTTTCACTGTTCAAAAAAAAAATTGTTAACACTCCAACACCTCTTCAGTCTCTGGTCCGAATGAAAGATTTGTTTTTGAATAATAAATACTGTCAATTAGTCATTGAATATATTTTTTGATAATCAAAATCAGCTTTTATAAGAAAATATTAAAATAATATTTTCCATTTTAGATGAATTTATTAGAAGAAAAAAGTTTTTATATAAATATGTTATTTGAAATACTGCTAGTTAATTTCACCACCAGACAAAAATACTGTTGTGTTTCAAAATCATGTCGATCTTTATGGAAAATATTTCGGTGGATGAATAGGATATTTTATTAATTCTTCAGACTCTTGGAGGTTTTGAAAACGTAATTAAAACAATATAGCAGGAAATTCTTTCGTGTCAGCCACATACGGAAACAATTTTTATGTTTTTTTTTGTTCTTCCGTCACTGTTTTTCATTGTATATTAAACGGTTTTTTTCATACAAGAAACAGAAAGCGCATATTTGTCAGCGGAAGGGTAAATTTAATTAGTGAAAGGATGATATAGTTCTGCTTTTACAGCAGAAACAAACGGCTCGATCGCTTTCCTGGTAGCAAATTTGAATGTAGCTGTATGCAAACGACAAGCTGTGTTCTTGGTTCATATTACAATACATTCTTCTTCTGATAATTCCGAGCGGTTGCCGCTGAATTTATGAGGACGGAGCAGCCTTTTGAGTCCGCACTCAATGCTTTTAAATTCGCCACACACATTTCAACGTTAAAACAATGATCTTCCTCTGAATAGTCGCACGTGGCTTTGAGCTGTCCAGTCATTCACAGAGGCCGGTAATTTTTGTTCCTGAAAGCGCTTAATAAGAATGGGACTTAAAGCACGTTCGCTCTGAAACATTGTGATAAAGCCAGCGTAATGACGGGAACAAAATATTCTGAGAGATTTAATATTACGGTGTTTTGTCTAGGTAGAAACTCAATACTAACGGTGGGCTTTAAATTTATCCAATTAAAACTACGATCGTTCAACACTCTGAAGGGGTCAAAAGGATGAAAGGATTTATTCACACACGAGACGATGGAATTTAATGGCTCACTACCGATGGAATATTAAATTAGCAACTGTAATATATTAAACTTTTTTACAGGGTCAAATCTTTCTGAAGTCCCGGTACCCAATTAATGACAACGGCTTGATTATTATTTGATGGTTTAAAAAATAAACCGCAGGTGCCCTAATATGCTGTACCAATGCCTCCAGATCATCTCTATCCGTTACTATCTGGGGACCTGGTGTTACCACAGTATTTATTTACACTCCGGTACATTATTTAATATTTGGCCAACACACATTTAACCGGCATTGGAAACGTCACAATATGAAACTCAAAAATACTCACAGTAGGTCTAGAGAGTCAAAAACTTCCCGGTACAATAGCAGGGATAAAAATATTTTCAGTACTCTTAACATAATAAAAATTCCCCCTCACTTAAGGGATGAATTTATACCTAAATCACATATTAAAGGTCATAAAGTAACTCAACGACTCGCTTTACACCGGTTTCGACAGCAATCTCGATAGTTTCCTAAGTTATTTCATATGACTTTCCACCCCCAACCCTCACATGCTGGAAGGCGTTGAAATTATACATAAAAGTAATTGACCTCAAAAAAAAGTTTGAGCCTCTATTCCATATAAATATTCCGTGATTCCGCCCCCTCCCCCTAGGGATGGGATTCAGTGTCTTATCCCCAAGGTGTTTGGTTTTGGATCGCGAGGAATATAGAAACAAAATTTTATCAAAATTGTTCTATCCCATCCCCTGTTAGGGGATGAACTGCAATTTAATTCGCATTCTGTCAGAATCAAACTCAAAGACTCCCACAACAGCGATTTAGATACCAAATTTGACTGCTTTATTTTTATTTTGGTATGACGCCCCCTACACATACAGGCAATTTTATTATAGGGATAATGGAGCAGAATATAGACATAATTCGTAAATAATCAATATCACCGTAAATGTTCAAATATTTACAACGAATTTTGCCCGTGACTTCGATCGCACGGAAATAGATTTTTTTATTTTTGTATTTTATAATGAATATAACAAAATTGTCGAAAGCTTCAGATGAATTAATAAAATGGTATTACATCTGGAGAGTTTATAGGTACACATTCTCTCGATAAACGTTTTTTTATTGTTTTTTAAATAAATTGCGCTTTTAATGAAAACAAAAGCACCGTAATCACAGTAAAAGATAGGAAAAATATGTCTCGACCCTTGTTTATATCACCGAAACTTCACAGAAACGTAAATTCTCGTGTCCAGACGGAATTTCAACGTGAGCTCAGGCAAGAAGCAGTCAAAAAAAAACTCAAACTGATCAGAATTCAAATTATGCTGTCGAACACCGAAATCGATCAGACACGGCCAAAGGCAGAACAGACAGCTGATATTTTTAATGGAGTGGTTCTCCCTCCTTTCCACGTGACAATTCAATCCATTTAAGTAAATAAACGAACTGCTTCGCTGCTCTCCAAATAAGGACTTGCAACTTTGATAACTCAGCCAACTAATATTTAAACTGCATCCAATAAGAAAGATCTGTAAGATTCCCCCGGCTGTAAGCGACAATTACATTTATTAAAGTCAAAAACGCTCATCTCCGCTGCTTTCCAAAGCCGAGGATGACAATTCCTCGCCTAGGACGAAATATCTTTCTCAAAGATATATCTATGGCCCCAAGTTTCACACTTTCTGCTTTATGAATCACTAAAAAATTGATGTTTTAGCTGTTAATATTTTTAATGGACTTATCAAGGTTTGCCTACCAGAAGACAGAATTTTTAAAAATATTTTTAGAAATTTACGATCTGTTCCATTGGAACAGTCAGTAAAATTGTTGATTGAAATTAATATGATATTATTGAATTCATCATTTGACGTGAGGCTCGTGTTTGACAGTGACAATTATTTCTCTTGACAATTGAATAATGCTTCCCATTATTCGATATTTGGGATAGAACTAATTTTAAATATATAGTTTTATGACCGCATAAGTAACTCAATTTTTTTAATTCGTGTGTTACGGGGTTGCGTTCTTCGTTTGTATGAAAATTGGCCTTTTAAGATGTTGCATCGTGATGTTGCCGATCGTTTCATCTGGCCTGTCTGTACGTAATGTTAAGTTAGGTCGCCATAGAGCAGCGTCGAGTTTTAGGACTGAATCCCCTCCAAACCGCGTGTGGTGAACCTTTTCCCTGCTCTGTTGGATAAAAGCCTCTTAATGGTGTTAGGGCTTTAGCATACGCTCCAATCGCGGCAGGACATGGCACCCTTAATCACAACACCACGCCGATATCAAGAATTCAAAGAAAATCTTACGCCGCATTTCACAATCCCGCAGCATCGCTATCAACGCTATGCCCGAATCTTTTCATAAAGATAAACATCTCTGTAAATTTCATTCACCATAACGAACGAATACGTTGTTCTAAAAATGAGTCAACATCATTGACTGTCATTGAGGACATCTACACACTGTAATTGAGTCTCATTACGGCGGATGGCAGTTTGATATTTCTAATCCCGTTTCTCCTGTTTGTAAAACGACTAAATAAAGTCCCATAGAAATTAAAAACAACAAAATCAACGTTTAAGAACGTCCGGTTTTTTGATGGCATATGGCAGATTAAAACCTTATGTCCCAGCATAAAAAATCAACTCAGTCCGACCATTTTCTAGAAAAAAGTGAATAAATTCAATGTTACAGACAGAGAGGTTTTAACTTAGATTAAATCAGCTTCACAATCATAAAATTTATATTCTCGATTCTAAGCGCACTATAGGCAAAAGTATTTTTTTATTATATAGCTTAGAGTCGATATGCCTAGGTAATTTTATTTTTATTTAAACAACTTCATTTGCCTTCATTTAAAAATTTTCTTCTCTAATACTTTGTGAAGCTTAACATTCCAAAATAAAATTATGCGGCAAGTTAACATTATCATCCGAAATTATTTTTCTGAAAACGACCAAAACTTGGAATAGTGAACCGTATACATTATTTTAAAAAGCAATGAAGCTTATAATTTATATTTATGACTTTCAGCCCCTACAAGAAAAAACTTTGTCCCAGTCTTCTGCGATGCGCTGTCCAAGAGTTAGTACAGATCCACTAATTAATTAATTTGTAAAAAAAAACATAAGACACACAGATGATTTAAACTTTGTGGATAGGTTTTGAAGGGTTTTCACTGTCGTTTGCTAAATTTACAGACCATTTAAAGGAACATTTTGAAACCAATGAGTTTTATGAGCTATATGAAATAAAGACAAAAAACCCTGACTTTTTTCAGTTTTTTCGCCAAAACGCAAGTATAAAATGTTTTTAAAAAATTTTGATTTACATATCATAAAATGGCATTAAACTCAATATGCCTAGGTAATTTTATTTTTATTTAAACAACTTCATTTGCCTCCATTTAAAAATTTTCTTCTCTAATACTTTGTGAAGCTTAACATTCCAAAATAAAATTATGCGGCAAGTTAACATTATCATCCGAAATTATTTTTCTGAAAACGACCGAAACTTGGAATAGTGAACCGTATACATTATTTTAAAAAACAATGAAGCTTATAATTTATATTTATGACTTTCAGCCGCTACAAGAAAAACTTTGTCCCAGTCTTCTGCGATGCGCTGTCCAAGAGTTAGTAGAGATCCACTAATTAATTAATTTGTAAAAAAAAACATAAGACACACAGACGATTTAAACTTTGTGGATAGGTTTTGAAGGGTTTTCACTGTCGTTTGCTAAATTTAAAGACCATTTAAAGGAACATTTTGAAACCAATGAGTTTTAAAAGTCGAGCTATATGAAATAAAGACAAAACACCCTGACTTTTTTCAGTTTTTTCGCCAAAACGCAAGTATAAAATGCTTTTAAAAAATTTTGATTTACATATCATAAAATGGCATTAAACTCAATATGCCTAGGTAATTTTATTTTTATTTAAACAACTTCATTTGCCTCCATTTAAAAATTTTCTTCTGTAATACTTTGTGAAGCTTAACATTCCAAAATAAAATTATGCGGCAAGTTAACATTATCATCCGAAATTATTTTTCTGAAAACGACCGAAACCTGGAATAGTGAACCGTATACATTATTTTAAAAAACAATGAAGCTTATAATTTATATTTATGACTTTAAGCCGCTACAAGAAAAACGTTGCCCAGTCTTCTGCGATGCGCTGTCCAAGAGTTAGTAGAGATCCACTCATTAATTAATTTGTATAAATAAAACATAAGACACACAGACGATTTAAACTTTGTGGATAGGTTTTGAAGGGTTTTCACTGTCGTTTGCTAAATTTACAGACCATTTAAAGGCACAGTTTGAAACCAATGAGTTTCAAAAGTCGAGGACAAAAAACCCTGACATTTTTCAGGTTTTTCGCCAAAACGCAAGTATAAAATGCTTTTAAAAAATTTATTTACATATCATAAAATGGCATTAAACTCTACGTAAAATGAGACCTTTTACAATAACGTAAATCAACTCGAATGGGCACAGCGAGGCTTCAAACTCGGGGCTCTACTATTTTGACGACGACAGTAGTCGTGTGTCAACACAATGCGAAGTAGAAAACTTCCCCGATATTGTAGTTGGGGTAGTCAGGAACTCAGTATACCTCGAGTTTTTTTTTTTTGAGAAAAGTTGGTACTGTAAAAGCAATTCTGAAAAAAACTGGTGCTAGGAAATATATTGCTGTCAGTTGAGGATAAGCTGTACGTCAAGAAACTCATCCGTAAAATGTAATGGGTGTATGGTGTGTTAAAAAGACGATGTCGCAGTCTCCATATCCCATTATGAATAAATACAATTAATGTTTTTAACAATGCCTGTTGCGTTTCGGCAGGCCGTTGAAGGGGAAGGTCCTCTTAAAACGACAATACTTCCCTTCCCTTACTGCGCATGTAAACTAACAACGTAGAATCTCACTGTACAGTTAATTGTTTCTCTTTATATTCTCCTCCTCTTATGGAACCCTCCTTTTGTATTATATTCTTAAGAGACTAATATATAAATCTAGAATTGGACAGTAGGCCAAACCAATTACGAGAATAAAAGAAACAAATGATATGCTTAGTATTAATATTACGCGTGGGGTTTAAACGAGAAAAATTTATTTTTTGCAATTAAAATCATTCGTTTTGTGTACAAATTGAGCCGAATATTATTATAACCAGTAAATCTCTCGATTTGGGGCTGCTGCGATCAGACGGAAGTATGAACGATCGTTCCTGGTAAACAATAGATTTTGATGTGTAAGTAATTCGTTTCTGACGTGCAGCCACAATCTGCGTTTCACGCCCGTGGAAAGGAAAACTTTCGTTTCTCTGCCCCGCGTCAATAATGGAAAACACGTGTAATGCAGTGACATCCGTCTCAATTAATATTCACAAAAACGCGACACAGATTATTCAGATGCGAGCTTGTGTACGATTCACGGAGTAAAAAATGATCCGCACAGCAGTTAATGAAAACGCATGTAAATACTTTATTCACGTAATAACAGTCACGTTAAATTTTGAAAGGTTAAATTCGCAGTGGAAATTCAAATCAGCAAATATATTTGCTTTACAATGGCCAGAGTTTAAAATATATTGCGGAGTCTAGGAAGGAAAACGGAATCCAATACTTTCCTGAATATCGGACGTTATAGCCACTTAGTCCACGTAACACCAAATACGTGACACTAAAATATATTAATAATACAATTACGTAAGGCATGGGTTTAAAATTTTCTTCCGCTCAATCCTGTGACTTGACATCATTATTGTTATTCATATAGTATTTACTTACAAGCGGTAATTTGAAGAAATAATATATCAGAGCATGAGCGTATTACTGTGATATTGAAACAAACGTGTTGAATAATTACGTATAATTAATATTTAAGTGCTGTGAAAAGGATACGGGCAGATTAAAATTTAAATTGCTATTGAGAGATTTGATTTAATCAGTTTAAAAAATTTAGCCTTGACAAACAATAAACGGAATGTTTCTGGGCCTCTGTGAGGAGAAGAATTGAAAAAGGAACGAAGAGGTGAGGACGAAAACAAAGGAGAGAGCGAGAGGTTAGGCAAATTCTGCCCACGTAAACCAGGAAGGACGGACAATTTTAGTATAATGATTGTAGAAATCCTTGGTTTAGATTAATATAAAATATTAGTTATTGTAGTGAATTATTTAGTGTAATTTATACAATTATTCTATGAATGGTTAAAAATTGGTTTTGTTTATACTCACGTATTTTGTGGTTCATTTTTGGCTGAGCGGTCGCCCTTACGTCATCTGATGACGTCATCTCCCCGGCCTGAATTCCTCTAATGAGCCCTAATCCATGCATCCATACCTCCGTCACGAGGAGAATTTATAGCATTTGGTGGCAAATCCGCAGAGGTCAACACTTTAAAAGAAAAATAAAACCCTTCGATACCTGACTAATAACACGTTTCATCAAATTTTAAGTCTCATGTGATTCCAACAACGGAATATTAATTGAACAGTGTAACACGTTAAGCATTTACTAGCTGGTTACTAATAATTTAGAGCACATAATTGTAATGAGAATAAAAGTCTTTGTTGTAGCTTTGACAGTGTGGTACCGACACGATCTTTATAAAATAATATCTGAATTTTCTAGCCTACTTCTTTTCCTGAAAACCGCCACTGACGTTTACTTACGCTAATTTCTGAATTTATAAGATATTGATTGATGCAATCTTGCCCATTTATTGCAATAATTCATTCAATATTTTTTCCTACGGGACTCCTGGAACGTCGCTAGGATATTGTGTTTAACCTAGAACACGGTGACAAATTACAACTCGATTGATCAACTTAAAATAACCTCACTAACTGACACTAAATTTTGTAAATTAATTTGTTTGCAAAATAATTATAGAAGTAAATGTACCCAACGATAAATATTCGTCCATTGAATCACATTATTGAAAGTATGAACTAAATCAAAATAAACTACTGATCTAATAAAACAATAGACGGATTTAGAAGATATCAGCCATATTCAGTACAATTGAACGGAAAGTAATTTAATTGTGACATGTAATTTAGCAATTAAATTTCCACTCATACAATATTTTCCCAACAAATTTAAGTCTCCATAATATCGCCTTCATTTTGTTGTCATACCGTTAGGCTTACTAAGTCAGACTAATACCATTTCAGAATAATCCAAGCAAATATGTGCAAAATATATGAGCTTGCTGCTTAGCAATAACATTCATAATTGTAAATTCTTAAGGAAGCTATCCTACATAATCTATATTTAAGCGCCTTCTTATGGATAACCTGGTAAATTTAATAACCTAAGTGCTTTTAAGGGATGAAAGTTATTCATGTGAAAATGTTTGATGAAGTTCTCTCCGATTTCCAGTCGAATGCAACCCGTAATTTACTTCTACGGACGTTGCGATTGTTTGTTTTCGATGAATAACGTGGCAGTGCAACGAAACGTCACGTCGTGACAATTAAGGACTCCGTCTAATTGGCAAACCAAGAAAACGAAAGATGAACTTTAATATTCATTCCTCGTTGACGTTCAATAAGATGATTAACTTCGTAATCGTGTGTCTGAAAATTAATGCATCAAGAATCAGAACATAGTTTGAAGTATTAAATTACGTTATTGATGTTGTCGTCAAAATAGTAGAGTCCTGAGTTTGAAGCCTCACTGTGCCCATTCGGATTATCCTACGTTATTGTAAAAGGCCTCATTTTACGAAGTATTTAATACCATTTTATAATATTTAAACGGAATTTTTTTAAAATAATTTTTGACATGCGTTTTGGCGAAAAACGTCAGGGTTTTTGTATTTCTTTCATTTAGTTCGACTTTGATAACTTCAGCAGTATGAGTAATGTTATTTAAGGGAAAAAACTATACTTTTTAAAAAAATCTTACAAAATTTAGTATCGTTGCTACATCAATGAAGCTTATATTTTATATTAACTACTTTCAACCGCTACAAGAAAAACTTTGTCCCACTCTTCTGCGATGCGCTGTCCAAGAGGGCACCAACAGTCAATTTTTAAAAAAAACATAAACACAAGATGCTTCAAAATAATTGGAAAGGGTTTGGAAGGGTTACCGCTGTCGTTTTATAAATTTTCAGACCATTTAAAGCAAAAGTTTGACAACTCGTAGGTTTCAAAGTCGAGCTAAATGAAAGAAAGATGAAAAACCCTGACTTTTTTCAGTTTTTCCGCCAAAATACATGTATAAAATGATTTTAATACTGTTTTTTAATGCTGTTTTGACATGCTCCCACGTATTGTTAAAAACGAACAACGCGTGCTCGTGACATTAAAATGTAATTGGCGTCAATATTCTTCTCAATGACAATCTGACGCAGCAGCATGCGAATTCGAAACAGAGCGACATATTTTCCTCCTTTTTTGAAAAAAAAATCAAAAATTTTCATGTACCGCTGTGTTACAAAAACAAATCGTCACTCGGTATTCTTCCCAGTTTTACCTTTGTCTAGATTCATCTACAGGCTTCGCTGCAAATTATTAGTAGAAGTTTTAATGGTCTCTAAAATTATCATTGATCGACTGAATGGAAAACCACGTCAATTTTATTTTGATCAAAATAATATTTAACTAGTGTAATTGCTGTCTGTTTCTCACGCGTGAATGAAAGATTTTTTTTCTAGGATTTTCCATGCATCTCTTTAAGTGAAACACCGGGTAGGGTCCTTAAACTATAGCCCGGGGGCCCTAGTTAGTTAACCCTTGGCTACCTTTCTCTACCTTCCGCATCCCCCCTTTTCAATTACCTTCCTATGCTATTAAAGGGGAATTGCCTGTTTCAGGATCACCCTCATGTAGCCTGTTGACAAAAAAAACAGAACCTTTGTGGGTTTCTACTTGGAACCTGTCCAAAACACTTGCATTCCATTTGCTGCTGAATCTGACAGAATTCATGCCATATGAATACCACGACTGTTACGGAACACTGCTGAGCTCTTCTGTACAATACCTACACGATTATTTTAATGTAGTAGGGGCGTGTGTAAAAAAAACGAAGGGGGTGCCCCGCGGGAAACTCCCACCGTGTGTGTGTAAAAAATGATGGCGGGGAACCCCGAAATTTTATGAAGTAGACCTATGGCGGGGAATTCCCGTCGGAGAATTTAAAAGGGGAGCCGATGGGTGGCTCGTGATCAGAAGTCAGACGGGTTGAGGAGAGGACGGACGAGATGATCAGATGATTTGTAATACTTTTCATATAGAAAATTGTTGCGCGCATCAAACGGCAGCTCAAATTATATTATTGCTAAATTTTCAGACCCCACAAAGCGACAGTTTGAAATCTGAGTTTTCAAAGTCGAACTATATGGAAGAAAGACTTTTTTTTCAGTTTTTTTTCGCCAAAACGCAAGTATAAAATACTTTTAAAATTTTATTTACATATCATAAAATGATATTAAATTCTGCGTAAAATGAGACCTTTCACAATGAAGTAGATCAATCCGAATGGGCACAGTGAGGCTTGAAACGACGACAGTAGCTATTTCTCCGGAACAATACATCTCTTGGTGAGAGAAACGGAACGCAGCTGCATATTTCTTCTCGAACAAGCTGGTAAAATCAATATTTTTCTATCCGCATTTACGAGGCTATGCTACGATAATTCAGCTAATTTTCAGGGCGAGTGTGTGTGGAAAGGCAGCGAGACGGAGGATCGAGGTAATTGGTTACAGCTTGGCTTGTGAAGACGCAGCTATTTCCTGCGGAAGCACGAGTACGCCGCGGCTTTTACACGCCCAATCCCGAGGTTTAATGCTCTTTAAGGAAGTCGCACAACGCCGCTTTATTTGAGAGAAAGGCTGTGTAAAATCAATTTAAATGCTGCCGTAACGAGAAGGTTCCGTGCCTCCCCTGGACGAAATAGCTTCAAATGAAAATAAACTAAGTAGTTTGCTGCCCTACATTTGGTTATTAACATAAGCGTGGCTGGAAACATAGTGGCAATATTCTTTATACGCACTGTTCCTTAACTCAGCTGTTTATCACTGCAAGTCCCACTAAACAGCGCACATTCTTGCAGGAACAATAACGTAAGGTCACAAAAAATCTAAACCATATTTCCTAGTATGTCTCGCCAATTCTGTGTTTTATTAGGCGCTAAAGGACCGTAGACGAAGCGTCTGTTATCAAATGTTGCTATGATGCTGACACAGTTTCAAAAAACGACATTATTAATTTTTTACTGACATATTTGTTGCGTTACGCGCCTCTTCTTCACACGTTCCAAACACCATCATCCTGTTAAAATGTCACATCCTCTAATTACCGATTACACTTAATTACATTTAATACTCAAGAATCATATTTTACTGTTCCCATTGGTAAGACCACATTATTAGGCGTAAGATCTCCTCTTATGAATTGCTGATTCCAATCGCGTTCCTTTATTGTCGAATCAATCTTTGAAATATCTGAAGAAATTCCTGGACTATTTAGCGATTGTTTTCATCGAGGTTTTAATAGTAATTTTATATTTTTGTATGTGTATATTGATTCAGGTACCTCTCCTTTCTTTGTTCTTTCTATTTAATATTTTTATATTTTGGAACTTAACTCCACGCGTTTAGAGACAGTTCTATGCATAGAAAGAGTTGCGGTTGTTTTTGTTTTTCGTTATTTTAGTGATTGTAAATTCTTCTTTTTCATTATTTAATGTGTGTCCCATATAAATTCATTTACATCCCTCACAGTCAATCTGTCAAGCATTTTATCTTTGTCAGAAGAGATTTTATTTCACTGGCTGGTGTTACTAAGAAATTTAAATTAATTGATGCCGTTCCTTCTAAATAATTTAGTTTATCAACTTGGTTGATAATTTTGTAATTGGTTGTTGATTAATTTTTCGTATTAACGTTATATTAAAAAATCTGTAAAAATATTGTGTTAAAAGTCTAGATACACATTTTGTACAGACGATTATGGCAATATTGCCGAAAGCTTCAAGATAATATCAGAATTATGTATTAGTTTTTTTATGAATTTTATGAATTAGTTTTTTTTTCGTCGTAAAGGGCGGTATAATAAATACTCAATAAAACATACATTAGTTAATAGAAATTTCTATGAATTTTATATTTTATGAATTAGTTTTTTTTCGTCGTAAAGGGCGGGTGATGTAGCATTGGGGGTATAATTAATACTCAATAAAACATACATTAGTTAATAGAAATTTCTATGAATTTTATATTTTATGAATTAGTTTTTTTTTCGTCGTAAAGGGCGGGTGATGTAGCATTGGGGGTATAATAAACACTCAATAAAACATACATTAGTTAATAGAAATTTCGTAAAAGAAGTCACAATTTAAGATAATTATATATAATCACAATATTTAATAGGCCAAAATGTATTTTCTCTTATTTATTGAGAGAGCTTTCGGCTAAGCCAAGAAGAATGATAATGTAGCCACAGGCATTCCTAATACTAATGATAAAAATTAATTTATGACTAACAAAGATGGTTATATAAATATATACATAAGATATGATAAAAATTCCTTATAGTGCATAACAAGCATATGTTCTTTTTAACGCGTATACGAGAGAAATTTGAAGTATCAATATAAAGAGATGCTTACTGAAGTATTATTTGACTGATTTTATGTACATTTACTATCTGAACATTTGAATTTGCTTTATAAGGAATTTTTGAAGTCTGTGAAGGATTGTGTTACGGAGGCATCCGCAATGTGGTTGAGAAGTGCTTTTAATTTCATACGTGACATGAACCTGGGCTCGATACGACGGAATCTCGCACATTATGTCAAAAAAGCACAACTGTCGGTCCCTTGTTCCAGTTCGCATGGCTTTATTTAGATCAGGCACTGAATTTCCCCCGATTACCCAAGTTGAAGCGGCTGCACCTGTTGGAGTTGGGGAGCGCTCTCCATATTCATGGGCCATTAGCTATTGATGCGAAAGTCGCTTCTTTTTTTCACTTCACCGACTGCAATTAACCTTTTAATCTACTTCAGGAAATTGGATTAAATCGTGATCCACAGGAGAAAATAATTGCTTACCGGGCAGGAGTGACATTGAACGTCTTCTTCTGCACCTCGTCTGGGAGCGAAGATCCCGGCAATTTTCCAGGCAGCAGAAATGGACGCTCAGTTATTTTCCTAACGGATTGGAAGTAAAATAACCTCTTCAGCAATCTGGAATGTGATTCTTAAAATCTTTTAAATGACTCTCTGGCGTACATACTCGCGTATGCTTCTGAAGCTATGAAGGAAATTAAGGTGCTGGGCCAGGGCAAAGTACTGACACTCGGCTGATCACTAAAACTGGTAAGCAGTCATTTATAAAATTGAAAGGGTGAGAGAAAAAAGTATAGCAGGTGATCAGGATTAAAAACGCAGTCAGCTTCTGTGTTTTGATATAAATTATGCTCACTCTATAAAGGTTTTCGATTCTCAGTAATTGAACTGGGTCTCTGTTATCGGGATACCTATTTAAATTTGCAAATAAATCGGTTATGACATTATTATAACCTCATTTCAGACTTAAGATTATCTTTCTGATAAGGTAAAGTCGTAATTTGATAAACGTAAACATGTTTCTTTAATCTAAATTAACCATCGTTTTCTATAAAATATAATCTGTGCCTTATAATTGGAATACAGTGATTCCCAAATTCAATTATACCCGTTACGTTTCAAATAATGTTGACCCTTTTTCATTCATATCTAAATGTCACAGGCAGACACAAAAATAGCGTCCGTGATATTACTGAGATACGCTGACAATCAACATATTCCTTTTATTGATTTCACTTCAAGATATGACATTTCCCAAGTACCAAATCTGAATGTAGGAAAGCTTCTATTGTAATAACATTGAAAGGAAAGCTGAGGGAAATTTAGAAATGCAAATGTGAATAAACTTTTACATACGTATTGCGTCTTTCTTCAACACAATTACATTACCTCAATAAGTACACTTTCAATTAAAACCTGCAATTAAATTAAAAAATTTAAATTGTAGTTTTAAAAAATTGAAGTTGTTTATTCTCCATATACAATTAATGATGAAACCTTGTTCTTGAAAATATTAATTTATATTATTGAATATAATTGAGAAAGCCGTTGTGACGCTATTTTAGTCTGGCATCATTTAAATAATGCAAACGCTTTGAAGCATTGTCTCAAAGCTAACTGAAATGTGAATTTCAACTCACGCTGTCAGACAGGAAATTGTAGTGAGTTAATTTATGCACATATATGCTACGAGATGTTTCAGGAATCATCTTACATTTGTTATTCACTTTGAATAAAAGCTTTTAAGGACCTAAACGAAAATTGTTTACGACTGACACATTACCATGTTAATGTATAAAGCGCATCTAACATTATGCATTAAACTGAAACATGTCTGTAAGGAAATAACTTGTTTAAATTATCATCTCTTGTAAGTGCGCCACGGTCATGCATAACCACGCAGGGGTTAGAGAAATTGTAATTTCTTTAAGTGTATACAGGAATTTTTTGGCTCTGAATTATGTATTACTTATTAAATATTTGTTTATTCAGTACCTTAATATGCATCTTTATCAGGATAATAAAGCAAGGATGCTGTGCTGCTTCACTAGGTTTTTACTAATTCCTTCATAAATGTAAAATAAAGAAAAATATTTATGAACAATTAATTCACTTAATTAAATACGTATTTGGTTTTAAAATATATTATAATTAAAAATCGACTCTGTTAACTGTTATACAAATGGATAAAGGAAGGAAAGAAATACAGTTACATTGCAAAAAGTGACAGCATTGTGAAATAATTTAGATTGGCAACAGTTTTTTAAGCGTCTTTAAGACCATATTAAAACAGAGATGAAAAATATTTCAGTTTTGAATGCAAATATTTTGGAGTAAAACATAGAAAAAAATTTGGTAATTTCTTTCAAATTTTAAATTAGGCAATTGTTAAAGGAGGGGTATTTTGGAATCTGTAAGAGAAAGAACGAGCAGGAGCTTCGTAAAGAATAAGGGAACCTAATATCCTTATTATCGATTCGTTGCAGTATAGGCTTTACGCTCTCTATAACGAGAACGAGCCTTCTTGGAAACTGAGAAAAAAAAACACGGAAAACAAAATTACGCGTTAAAAATCAAAATGACAACGCAGAGAACTTTACAGTCCATAAATGGAATCGCATTAGCCACGAACGGACAAATATTTACGACTGTCTCTAAGAATCCTAAAATACTCGAGTATTGTCGAATCTATTAACGAAGTCAAATGGAGAGGAAATTATTATTGTACACTACAAATATAGTTGTAAAACTGTCTGTAACTGAAGTCCAGAAAATACTGTTTCATAACCGTCATAAATATGAAAGCATGACCTGCTATTGGAAACTATATGGTAATCCATAGGAGTATTTCATTAGAAGTCAATAGTGTTGTTACAATAAAAGATAATGCTTAAACATATTTAGTTTTATGAAATAATGGGGAATAATGTTCCTCATATACCACAGTAATTTGTAATAAAATTTTTCGGGTTATGTCTCAGTTCTAAAAGATGTTTATTGTTAATTATCTCCAAAAGTAACGATAAAATCCAGTATGGCGTGCTGATATATTTTTGATTGATTTCTGTGTGGAAATATTTTCCAGTCGGTCTCTCTGTACAATGTGCAATCGTCATTTAAATATTTTCTTCAAGTAATTTATTAAATTTTGTTAAAAGACTAATTTTTAATTAGTACTAATTAGTATGTTAATCAGTCACAATAACCAAAATTCAATTTTCTAAATTATAAATGAAAATAAAATTATAGTTTTGGTTATTGTGACTGATTAACATAGGGGAAATTATTATCATATAAAAAAATATTTCGTTTTTATAAATTTGGACAGACAGCATTTCGTAATCCAAAATTTTGAATTTATAATAATAAATTGAGCATTGTTTCCAGAAGGAAATATACCAAATGGCAAGATCAGATCTGAAATGATACGCCAACGCAATTTTATAAACGAATACACTTTTAATTATGGCGGTAACCCAACCTTAGAACTGGATATTCCAAATTACCTCAACGTGCAGTGTCACGTATCTTCATTTTTGTACAGTGGGTCGTTCTTTTGCAATTAGTCCCCCGAATGAGAGAATCAAGTTCTCCGCTAGGGCACTATAATTACATGTAACGATGGGAAAGGCTGTGTTCGAAGGAGACAATGAACTTCGTATTGAATTCTACAGCAATCCAATTAAATGATACCAGCAGGACGTGGTTCTTTGCTGAGCTGAACGCATTTTGTAGCTTTGGCCATAATTTTCAAACCTTTCCAGCACGAAACAACGTATCATTAATTTCCGTAATTTAATTTGTTCCTATATTAAACAGGTGTTGATTAAATTTTATTTTGCATTACAATTTTCTTGAGGTAATAATTAAAAATGTAGCAATGATGTTTAAAACTCATCAGAAACAAATGTACGCACTTTTCTGATAACAAAACCTAAATTTTAAAATAAATGATTTAATAGTTCCTTATGTAAAATAATAGTGAGCGAAGAGCCTTTTTTGTTCTTAATTATTAGCTAGAGTGACTTCCATCAAGCGGCTTATGAACCCAGTCGACTTTTATAACTGACACAATACCGCGAGTTAATTTGTTTGCTTTCGGAACTGTGTTCCACGCTTTGTGCTGTCACGGTAATAGATTAGTGTTACAGTGTGACGATGGAGGCTCGACAGGATGATTGCGTATTCTATTCACTTCGTATGATCATACCGATTGAAAAACAAACGATACAACTCTATTCGTCCGTGGTGTTGCCTCGTTAATTACTGTTTGTCTCACTGCAAAATGTATTCTAACGACAACACAAAATGGTTAAAACTTGAAACACACGTTTAAGAAACTTAGAATAAAATAAACGATCGACTTCTATTGTTACGACAGTTTAGGTACCGCAGGGAATCAATTAACTTGATACACAGGAATACTTGAAGGAAATTCAACTCAACCCCGAAGCATTGTATAGAACACTATATAGAAAAAAATGGGACAAAATACCTGCCTGAGTAACTTTAAACCTCTTTATAGATCGTTGGAAAACTTTTATATTGAAACATTCCATCAAACAGCACATTACTATCGTCGTCAAAATAGTAGAGCCCTGAGTTTGAAGCCTCACTCTGCCCAATCCGATTGACCTACGATATTGTGAAATGTCTCATTTTACGCAGAATTTAATGCCATTTTATTATATGAAAATATAGTTTTTTAAAGCAATTTACTCTTGGGAAAAGCAGTGGAGAAATGTCGGAGCCAAGCCTGCGGACAGGGGTGCCACCCTGCTTTACCCTCCCGCCCCATTAAACTTTCCTTTCCCCCTACACTTTTCAAAAATTCGTACATGATTTTGTAGCGTTGCTCAATCAATGAAGCTTATATTTTATATTCATGATTTTCAACCGCTACAAGAAAAAAATTTTTTCACTCTTCTACGCTGTCCAAGAGTTAGTAAAGGACCACTAATAAATTAATTTCACAAACACATGAATAATTAAAACTTTTCAGATAGGTTTGTAAGGGTTTCCCTTAATTTTTGACAAATTTTCAAACCATTTAAAGCAACAATTTGAAATCTATGAGGTGTCAAATTCGAGTTATATGAAAGAAAGATAAAAAACCCTGACTTTTTTCATTTTTTTGCCAACATACAAGTATAAGATGCTTTAAAAAAATTTATTTACATATCACAAAATGAAATGAAATTAAATTATGGGAAAATGAGCCCCTTTACAATAACGTAGCTCAATCCGAATGGGCACAGTGAGGCTTCAAACTCAGGGCTCTTCTATTTTGACGACGACAGTAAGTAAACATTCACAGGCGTTGGGTTTTTGTATTCACTTGTACTAAATGTAATATTTTTGTGGAATCATCTTGGAATGAATTATAATTTAAATTTTCTGCAACGCATCTGCGTGCACAATATGACAACGTCGCGTGAACGAAGAACTTCTAGGTAAAATACCCTCCCATTTGAAAAGAACTAGAGCGGACGGTGCTTTCTTTTATTTGCGAAAATATAACTTTTAAATAATAGTAGTCTAATACCCTTCTATCATAATTATTTTTATGGCTCCCCCATAAAAGTAACATTCGCTCTGATTTTCAAGAGACTCTCTCGACGTTTGTAGTGTCTCCTTTCAAGCTCACTGGGCCACTGACAATATAATAAATATTTATTGGAAACTTCGATTCTGAGTAAAAGTTAACAACTCTCTTCGAGTATTCGGCAAGTGAACGCGAGGATTTTCACAAACTCAGGAACTAAGCTCAAGGGTATGAAGTTACTCTGGGGATTTCTCTCCTTCCTTACGGAATATATAATATTATAAAGGCTCCTATTCACATGAACGTGCATCAGAGCCGTGGAAAAGGTTATAAATGAGACGGAATTTTTTATTTGTTTATTAATACAGTTTTTTCCCCAATCCGTATTACCAAATTAGTGTTACAAAAATCTGAAAGACTGTCTCAGTGCCTATTTCCCTGGCAAATCTATGGAATACACAGAGGGGGGAGGGGGGAATAAAAAATCATATTCGTTATAACAGAGAGCATGAGACAGAATGAAGAAAGGATCTATGGTATTTTACGTCACATAAATTTTATGGAAGCTATACTCTCGTAATTATGCTCCGAAGATTGGCAGTTTACTGACATTAATTGGCAAATGTTCAAGCAATTAATAAATCCTATTAAGCCGTAATTTTTGTCGTATTTACATGAAAAAAATTAAGAACGACACACCTTGAGATACTCTATATTTTTGATATTTTAATCGATTTGCTTGAAAAAAAAAGGAGCAAACAACTTTCAACAATGAAGACAGAAATGTACAACCAATTATATTTACTCATTACTAAGTAAAAATTGAGGCAAAATGTCATTTGGACGGAAGCAGTAGAACTTAAGACACCGGAAGAGTAGGACAGGAAACACCAGAACATTGCTTTTGTGACCCAATACCAAGTTTGTGCTTGGGAAGTCACTTCACAGCTCCAGAAGATAAACAATCTCTATTACCCATTCTCATAATTTTGTTAATTTTCGTGGGTGTAGTTCCCTCTCCGCAGTTATCTACCTGGAAAGAGTATAAGGAAATGTATATTCATATTTCAGTATTGGGTTCAGCAGCAAGTTTCATTTTAGTAAAAAAATAATTAAAATTTTCTCATTAGTAAGTTAAAGTTAGCCTTTGTGCTTAACATTTCGTCCTTCCAGGGGTAACAAGCCAGAAACTGAGTGTAAGAAAAATTTCCAGGAACTCGACCAAGTTAGACTGCGAAACAAGGAAAGTGCTCTGGTGCCTAATTAGTACATTCCACTATGAATGAACTTCGCCGAGGGGTTGTGCGTACAATCAGTGACGTTTCGAGGACCGGAACTGGCATCTGAAACGTATGTACAACCCGGTTTCAGACCCGAGAGAAATTCATCCACCAATTCACTGGGAAATACCTCAAGCCTTGACAGTACATTCCAAATTATTTTATAATAGAACCTAGACTCCTGATCTTGGCGTTACATTCACTAATCTTCGTGATCAAACACAACACTCTCAACAAATTTCATTAATGTTAAATTATGAAGTTCAGCCAGAAGTTGTGTAAAATTATTTTCCGTTTGTCCTTAAATAAGTAACAACAATTTTTGGTAATCATACTTCTTCGGGGAGTCACGAAATATAATTATACTACAACTACTCTACTAAATATGTAAAATAAAACAAAAAAATTGATTGATAATATCTGGTTAAGTTGACGTAATACAGAATATTAAAAATTTTTGGGTTTATTCATGTAGTCGCACACGCGTCACTAGAAGCTTCAGCACGAACGTGCAACCAATTTTGGAGCTTCCCCAGACCTCACATAAACCCTCATCTGTTGGTGGAAGCTCCACGTGGATATTCCTCTGCCATCCAGAACAACTACTTTCTCATCTCTCACACTAGTGTTACGTGTCTCGCTCTCACTCTCGCTCTTCCTTCAATTTCAAACCAACAAGGATATTTTTTCGTCAACACACGAAAAAAAACGGTTTTTAAAAATAAAAGTAGTTTTACAAACAGTTTCCCACAAATTCAGATGAGTAATCGAAATACTGAAAAAGTGATGTCATTATGACTGGGGCTTATAAAAAATGACATATTAATTAGGATTGATAATACATACGGTGTTTACTTCTGTATAGGACTTTTATATTATATTTTTATTAACTCTGAGCTAGAGTATTATTTAGAAGAAATACGAAGATACGAGGTCAACACAAATTCAAAAGTATACAATGATTAAAAAAAACTAAACGACATGTATGTGTTTTATTTTACAGATTTTGTAGAGTAGGTGTGTATAATTCCATTTTACAAAAAATCGTATTTTCTTATTTAAGGACAAACGGAAAATAAATGTACACAACTTCTCACTTGACTTTATAATTTAAAATTAAGTATATTAATGAACTTGTTGACAATGGTGTAATAAATAAAATGAAATGTTTGCATTGAAGTAGAATGAATAGAAACTGTATTTTTCAATCGTATCATCTTGCCCCAAATGGAGAGGTAAAATCAGTCATAATTTTCTGTAAAAAATTTATTTTTTATTAAATATCAGAACTACTTTAAACTGAAGGTCAGCCAGAGTCAATGAAACAGAATATGTTTTTTTTGTTTATATTGTTAGAATTTTGTAAAGTGTTTTTTTAATTTGTTACTAATTTTACTTCTAAACGTGAGGAAAACAGCAATTGTTGCCGTCAATAATCACTTAAATTCACCCACATTTGCGTTGCACAGTTTGTTTCCAAGTTTCGCACTATGTCAGAGAAGGAAATTGCTTCTGGTTCTGTTATTGACAAGTTATCTCAATGTGTATTGCATTCATCCTAGTTTGATTCCGTTGTACGACGAAAAACCGACGTGACGTAAAGGTAACTTTATCTGCAGAACTTTGCGAAGCATAAAGGAATATTGTTTTTTTTTTAAAAAAAAGCTTAGGTGTGCTTTCAAACATTTAATATTTGTCATTAAATTTTACTGCTTTAACAGAGTATGTACTTCTATTTTAAACATTACCTTCCCAAATATAACGGGAATATTCATGCCTTTGCTGAAAGGACTCTCAAATCAACCAATTTATATTCACGCCATTTTCTAAGTATTTTCTCTTTCATTAAAATAAATTAAGCAACGGAATACAATATTATAATATTTGGGCAGTCTCAACACGTTTAATTGCCAAAATAAATGGAAGTAGAGAAAAATAGTATCTATATTTGCTTGAAACAACTTATATAAAATTCAGTGAAGAAAGTTCTTCAGCATTACTTTAATTTTTGCAAAACAACTTCACAAATTCATTTTAATTCGTTCTGCATTAATTTTAATCGTACGCATGGAAACTCTCCGATTAAACTTGGCAAATTCATTAAAAATTCCTTCATTTAATTATTGAAACCTTATTGGACCTTGAGCAAAACTGTGATTAATTTCGAAGTCAAAGTTCTTGAAAACCATCATTTATTTCACAAGTACCATACGAAATTCACAATTATCAAACTAATAAAGGTGTTAGTAAATAAGTAATATGGTCAATAAGTTAAAAGTATTTAGTACAACATTGCACGACGTTTCGTTCCTGCTTTGGAACGTTGTCAAGTGTAAGTTAAGGAATTTAGAAATGAAGAATTTGCTAAAGATAAATTTTTTTACTGTCGAGTGTAATTTATTTCCAATCAATCAAATAAATGACAAAATTTGGAAAGAAATTTCTAAAGCGTCTTTATTTCATGCATAAAAATCGAAAATGAAACGAAACGTCGTGTAATTTTGTCTTAATGTTTCTAACGTATTTGGCATTTTATCTATTTATTAGCTCAACTAACATATATGTAAATTAATTTTCTTGTTATTATTTAAATTTGATGAAAACACTATGGGAAAAGAGACGTAATGAGACGAGCAATAATTATTATTAACATATATTTATTAGTATGAAAAATTGGCTTCGTGATACAGACGATCCACGATAAATTACTTTCACAGCAGTAAACGTCCGAGGTCACTGTTAGCTACAATTCTTACTTTATTTTGGCGCCTTTGCGAGAATTTATCTGAGCAACAAATTGTTATTGGATGGGGTCAACGGAACAAGACAAGCGTTAGTCGTTAACAACTGGAATTCAATCCTGAGACTCGAGCTGCAAGAGGGTCATGTTTCCCTATAATGTCATCCATTGCTCCGTGACATTCTTCGCCCGAGTTTCTCCAACTTAAATACGGCCTAATCGAGCTGGATCCAGCATTCAAGATTCTTTTTCCCTTAGGCGAAACAACGGCTGTCGGGGATTCAAGCTTCACAAAACAACCACCAGCGGTTCAAACCTTTATTTTCACACGAGAGGAAAAGGTTTTTTCCATTCGGGAAATAGGTCAATAAAATTAAAATAACTTCTCTTATAAATATGATAATTGTTCCGACTGTATCTGGAAGAATAATATAGTTTTGTTTTTAGCATCACAGGCCACAGGCCTTAACATATTGGCAGTGAACACACAAATCCAATGAAGAACTTCCGATGATACGAACGAAACGTCGTGTCTCATGGTAGTTAATAAATATCTTTTTAAATTATGACTATTTTGGCCGTAATTATTCCCCTGTGAACTTTTGTAACAATCATATTCGACGCTATTTCAGTGATCGACTCAGGCCCTCGTTCATAATGATTATATTGAGCTAGATTTTCGTATCAATCATCTAGTTCCAAGTTTAATGATTCAATTCCGGAAACAAACTTGTACTTTCACGTTCCAAATTAAACATTCTTATGAAATTAATAATCAAACGAAATTATTTCCGGAATCCTGTAATAAATTTGTCTATTTTGGAAATAAAAGCTTTGTACAGAAAATGATCAATATTATTGGAGAACAAATTGTGCACTAATTCCCTATTCTGACAATTTGATTACCTTGTCCGATAAAGTTGATATTTTCTGAAGTTTCCATATTTGGTCCTTGCTGTTAACATCTTTAAGCGGTAATGAATATTAGTTTATATTTATGGGTCGTATAGCAGAATACCTGATTTTAAATGAGTAGAGTAACGTTTGGAATTGTTCTCGGTTGGCAGGACTTAATATAAATCTTCCTTTATGCATCAAAACGTTCTACTTACAGGCCGCCATTCTCTTATTCTACGTAGACATTTTTAAAATTCGGTCGTCTCATCCCAAGGCTAAAATTATTACCCTCCTCCAATAATAATTTTTATCTGGGTTAAAATCTGACCTCCTTTTCCCATATCCCAGCAATCTTTTTCACTTTTTTTGAGGTCAGTGACTGCGCAACTCCAGTTCATCTACTGCTCTGTCACAAAGAAAATTCATTGTGTAATTTATGGTAAAAATAATCCATTAAAAATATGTACATAATATAATATTGCGACGTTACGCTCATAAAATATATTTACCTTAGTCTTTAAAGAAACATTTAAGGAATCCTTCGGCTAAAAAATAAATACTTCGCTTCGTTAATGTATCTTCCGCATGCGACTCCAGCCTCGGGGTTCTCTTCGTGAGATATATGTGAGATTCTTAATCTCAGGGTCGTGGGTTCGAGCCCCACGTTGGGCGCCACTATTTTATAATGCAACGCTACGCTCAAATTGGACATCCAAAGACAACCAAACAAGTAAAACCAAAGGTCACAACTCTTTCAATCAGCAACTTTCGCTTCACTTTTTAAATTAAGCTTGTCAAACACTAACTTCGAATTAACGTGACGTCAACTGTATTTCTTTACGTTTCATTGGCTGTTTATGAAAAACATTGAAGTATGCCTTTTTACCTGTAGGTTAGTTTGCAGCCAATTACACAATTGTTTCACACATGCAATCCAAAATGTGGAACAAAATAATTAACTGATTTTACCATACCTAAAGATTATTTTTCTCAGTTAGGTAATTGTTGATGTTGCAGATCCGCAATGCATTGTTGCAACACCATCGCGATGGCCAGCGCCGTCATAGCAGCCTCTTTGTTGCTTCTACTCTCGTCAGCGCAGCCCGTCAACTCCAACCCTGTCAGGTGAGTTCCAAATTAACGTGGTAATACAAAGGGTTGACCTTATATGAACAGGCTTGTTCGGGGCTGACAAGTTGGCAAGAAGGGCGTAGGCCATAAACTGCTGGGGTGAGGCTCCACAATTTATGGATGAGAACATTTATTATTTTTGAATTCATTGCTGAAGAATTTCTGCTGAGAAAACTTGAAATACTGATTCCATAAAGCACCACATGCTTCCGTTTTTCTTGAGATGCTTAGCCAAAAAATTTATCACGATCAATACCCATAACCCTTTGTTTTTAACGGTCTCGCTAAGAAATTGATAGCAATTTGTAATAATCTCACAGCGTGCCCTAATTCCAGCGCCGTGTGTTGAAAGATGAACTTTGTTTTCTAGCAGCAGCAGCTATGTACCGGACTACGAGCTGTTGAGCCTCCTCGAGCTTCTGTCCAAACTCCGCCAGACCAGCAGTATCACCGAAGACCCAGCGTGAGTTCCTTATTATTCTATTCACCTTCATTCTAATTCTCTGCATGCATTCGTGGAGAAGAAGTACCTAAGAGAAAAGTGCACTGTAACTTGAGCATATAAATTTCCGCAACTCGCGAGCCGGTCGGGTGGGGAGTGTCTCGGAGCAATCCCTGGCTAACTCCACTCGGCCGGTTTTCGACAGGCGCTGAGCACCTTCGGTGAGGAGCCCCTCGGGGTTCTGTACACCAATTTAAGCGCATTCGCCCTGTAAAGCTAACTTGGCATACACGGGCCCTCTCCCAGTCTTCCTGTGAATCCAAACTACCAACCTGTAACATTATATATAATATATATGCGTCAGAAAATTACATTGTCAGGTTAATTAAAACAATTAATAAGGGCAGGAAGGAGAGACAGAAAGGTTGGTGACTTACCATAAGCACACAGGTATTGAGAATCTTGAATTTTCAGACGCATCGGTCGTCACTGGAAATGTTTTCCTAATCTTCTATTAACATTGGCAACAGTAATATGAGCAATCCAGGCAAACAACCAGGCAAAGAAAGGTCCGGGGCAGGCCAGCGGCCTGGGGTGCCACCCTACTTTACCCTCCCGTTCAATAAACATTTCCTTTTTCCCAAAACTATTAAAAAAATCTTACAAAATGTTGGAGCGTTGCTTCACCAATGATGTTTACATTTTATATTTATGACTTTCAACGCTACAAGCTGTGTCTTACTCTTCTGCGATGCGCTGTCCAAGAGTTAGCAGAGGTCCACTAATTAATTAATTTAAAAAACGTGAGAAACACAGATGACTCAAACTTTGCGGATTGGTTTAGAAGGGTTTGCACTGTATTCTGTTAAATTTTCAGACCGTTGGAAGTATTATTTTAACATCTATGAGTTGTCAAATTCGAGCTATGTAAAAGAAAGACAATATAAACCCTGACTTTTTTCAGGGTTTTCACCCAAAACGCACGCATAAAATGGCATTAAATTCTGTGTAAAATGAGACCTTTCACAATAACGTAGGTCATTACAAATGGGCACAGTGAGGTTTCAAACTGAGGGCTCTACTATTTTGACGACGACAGTAATTTAATTTTTAATTGATGTTGTATAGGATTGACGCAATTGTTTGTTGTCCTCAATAAAACTGTGATTCACGAGAAGGAAAACGAATAATTTTCTTCCACTGAAATGAATATTTTTTTAAAAATTGACTGGGTACAATGAACAATGCATTAAATTATAACAGAACTTTAGTAAGATGCCAATAATAATTTTCAAGGGTTATACAGAAATAGATAGTGAAATAGTATTCCTGAACAAGGTAAAGCAATGACAACTCGGTAGAGAAACGGCAAAAGCGGGCTTCAGTGTTGGAAATTGAGCTATGAAGAAACTCGGGAGATGGAGTTTTACTTTACTGTGTTACTAATAAGTCTTATAAAGCATTATATTAATTATGAGCTTAAAAAAGGGGGGGAAATCACAATAGCAATCAAACTTGAGCGTGGCACAGGGGTGCAACAAAATTTGCAAATCGGGGAGAAAGTTCTCAGCCTTTATCAAAACACATAAGGCTATAAACTTTTCGACGGTATTAAGTAGAAGTTTGATAAGGCAACATATTAGGCCAAGGAGTATCATAAGTACAAGATAAAACAGGCAGTGGAAACATTTTATTGATGAATTTGGGAGTAGGTCACCCGCGGAAGTGTTTCCTAGTACGGATAAAATTAAGAAAGGGTATGAAGTAAGTACGGTAAATGCCAGAGATTTTTTAATACATAGCAGCAGACTCTGTATATTTGCTATCTTTAGTTTCCTACACTCGAAGAAGTGAAATTAAATTGCCTCTATTCCTTTCCCTTGGTTGTTTTGGGGGATGTTTAAAGGAGCGCATACGTTGTTGAAGACGTTCATGTTTATTTCCAAGTTTATGGACATTAATAAGTGTTTTCGCGTGAAGCACTGAAATTTAATGGGAATTAAAATTAGATTTCAGCGATTTTGTTGAGTTTCGAACCCCCAGATTGGTTTGAAATGGCAGTTTAAAGGCGTTGACGCGTTGTTTCCCGTGAACACACTTTCTTATTTGCACGTTTACAGCTCTGAACCGCGCCCTCGTGGAAGCTACCAGATTATATTTCCTTTGGGGCACTGAGTTTAATTCGTGTCATGTTTGGAGAGACGCCCTCGCATAATCTGTGTGTCCGCTCTGTTTGACTTGCGTATTTGTTCTGGCTTTGTCTACAGTTTCTCAGTAAGCTCGCAGGAATGTCCTCAAAGTATTATGATTTCCGCAAATTTCTAATCTGGACGTGACGAGTGTTGGCCTGCAACGGAATCAACAACCCAGAGTTTCTTACGATATTAGCTGGGAAATTGCAGCTAAGAATTTCCGTAATTTATCAGCATAATGAAGCTGGTTGCATTTCTCGGCCACTACCCAGAAATTGCTATTTTTGTCTTTGGTTTTAATTAAAATACTACAGACATTAGTGTAAAAATTCCAATTCAACAAGAGACTGTCTATAAAGGTTACATAAAATTTATATATGGATATATCACTACAACAGTTGATTAAATATCTACAAAAAATTTGTATTGACTTACAATGCATTATGGTATCGATTCTAGTAATAGTATTTAATTATATTCCATTGATACAAAAGAGAAGAAGAACTTGAAGGATGTGGAACGAGTCAGAGACATTATAAGTTGTTATGATTGCTTCATTACTATTAGCTCTGGGCTTATATTTGCATTGAGTTTTATACACTACCCAGAAACTGCTATTTTGTCTTTGGTTTTAATTAAAATGCTACAGACATTGGTGTCAAAGTTCCAATTCAACAAGAGACTGTCTATAAAGGTTACATAAAATTTATATATGGATATATCACTACAACAGTTCATTAAATATCTACAAAAAATTGTATTGACTTACAATGCATTATGGTACCGATTCTATTAATAGTATTTAATTATATTCCATTGATACAAAAATGAAGAAGATCTTTAAGGATGTGGAACGAGTCAGAGACATTATAAGTTGTTATGATTGCTTCATTACTATTAGCTCTGAGCTTATATTTGCATTGAGTTTTATACAACTGTCAGACAGATCAAAAATTTCGTTAATCCAAAAGCACTCAAACTTGAAACTAAAATAATAATACTTTGCCACTTCAGAATTGTATGTCATGTTAACCATTTTTGGAATTACTATCCCCGGGGTCTTGTGAGCATTACCTTTGTGTTTGCAGGATGAAGCGTGGCCTGGACCTGGGCATCAACCGTGGCTTCTCCGGCGCCCAGGCTGCCAAGCACCTGATGGGCCTCGCCGCCGCCCAATACGCCGCCGGTCCTGGGAGGAGGCGCCGAGACGTGGCGTAGACTTGTAGCACCCAGCAACTGCACTCTACACGTTTTCTTGTCCCCCTTACGGACCTGTCCTCTGTGTAAAGTACCCTTTTGCGACTTCTATTAAAGTTATTCCCGACAATAACGGCTTTCTGTGTCCGTTAATTTGTATACGAAACCTACCCTTTCTTAGATTCTAGTCATCGTAAGTTGCGTTATGTATGCTTCGATTCAAAATAAAAAGCACTAATGGCATTCACAAAATCGTGTAGATTCCTGATTCAGAATCATTGAGGTTTTCATTGCGCACTTATAATCCTTCGACCCTCCACCAGTCTACAAAGTTTTGTAGCAACATTCATCGGGCTCTTCATTGGAAGAGCTGAGACGAGCTGCAGATCAAAATGATGGAGGAAAGGACGAATACATTCCAATAAAAGGTGAATAAAATACCATTCATGGAAATCCATACACTGAAAGTAGACCAACTCGCTTCAAAACGTGGACATAAAGAAAAATGGATAATTAATGTTAAAACGGATTTATTACCAAGGAAGTGTCACAAAAAAGCCGTCAAAACTTTAACAATAATTCGCAATTTACACTAAATCGTCACTAATCATCGATCAAAATAAAATAAGTTACAATGAACTACCAAAACAACTTAAAACAATTAACTAGAGTAAACAATACACAGTATAAAATAGCTGTAAACACAACACACACAGTCAGAAATCCAAACACACGCATAAACAATTTGAAATTCCACTTCCTGGAGCTGGAGAAGTTTTCCTCAAATAAAATTCTTGAGAAATGGCGGGGCCGGGCCAGCGGGCAGGGGTGCCACCCTACTTTAGCCTCCCGGTCCAATAATCCTTTCCTTTCTTACTTCACTTTTTAAAAAATCGTACAAAACTTTGGAGCTGTTCTACATCAATGATATTTTATATTTACGACTTTCTACCACTATCAGAAAAGTTTTGCAGCCCTCTTCTGCGATGCACTGTCCAAGAGTTAGTAGGGGTCCAATAATAAATTTATTTTTTAAAAAAAGTAAGAAACACAGATGATTCAAATTTTGCGGATAGGTTTGAAGGGGGTTTTGCACTGTGATTTGTTAAATTTTCAGACCATTTGAAGTAATAGTTTGAAATTTATGAGTTGTCAAAGTCGAGCTATATGAAAGAAAGACAAAAAAACGTACTTTTTTTCAGTTTTTTCACCAAAATGCAAAATAAAATGCTTTAAAAAATTTATTTCCATATCACAAAATGAAATTAAATTATGCGAAAAATGAGACCTTTTACAATAACGTAGGGCACAGTGAGGCTTCAAACCCAGGGCTGTACTATTTTGACGACGACAGTAGTAGTAAAATATACACACAAAACTTTATAACTCCGTTTCTTGAAAAATTAAAATATCCATTGTTTAATTATTTTGATGTCACGCTACACTTTCACTTCTCTTCCTTGGAAAATTTTACAGTTCCAAAGATTCCGCAGGTAAGTTGTTTGAATCCCCCCTTAAAGTCCGTTTGCATAACATTATAGCACACTCAATTTGTTTAAGAACCAAAGTATCCAAGCGTGGCAGCTCTAATATTTTATTATATTATTCGAAATGAAATATTTTACAGTATCAAACAAGTGAAAACAAAAGCAGAAATTTAATCGTGCCCGACAGACGTAGTCTCATGACACTGAGGTGGATATGGTAACGTAATTACCGAGAGAGAGAGAGAAAAAATTGTTTGACAGTATTAGTGTGAAATTTAACAGACTTAAAATTCTCAGCAGAAAAACTTAGTTCCGCGCGCAAACAAGTGGGAATGTCAACAAATGCGGCCACGACAATTAAGAACAAAAATTAACTTTACATAATTCATCTGCACGTCGGCCCTGCTTGTGAAATCGTAATTTCCTTCTGGTACATACATTCAACAGCGTGTTACTGGAAACGTAAAATGTAACGCCATAAATGCAACGCATTTCCCCCGTGGCGAATGTCAAATTGCAGCTAAGCCATTGGCAATTTTGTGAAATGATTACCCTTTGTTATCCACTGGAACAACCTCATCGCGTGTTTATCCCCAATGCAGTCTATAACAAATGAAGATTCTCTAGCGCTGAGCTTCATGAAATAATAAAATCAATAGCACAGCGTTCGTTTGTGTTGTTCCTTTCTCGGGATTGTATCGTTCAAAGATTTATCCGAGAAATTCTGTAGTAGGGCGATGTTCCGCCGGCGTTGCCCAGATCAGTTTACCAAAAGGTTGAGTGGTTTGTGACCGGAGCAGAAAGCAATATCTCTGGTGTCCTGAACTACTGGCTGACTTTTGCAGTATTTCCCTCCAATCGCTCTCCAAGGACTCAGACATCATCTGTTACTAAACGTAATTTGGCTCACTTGTTCATTGCCAAATAACTATCAGTTAAATAAAGAAACGATTAGTTACTAAATTATGAATACTTGAAGAAAAAAAAGGCACACGAATAAAATACGATCTCAAAATTGGAAAAAGAACACACAAGGTAAACCCCCCGTATTATAATATATTTTATAAATAAATCTGAGACCCGGGTATTTATTTATATTATCCCGGTAAAGTAGCAGGGCTAAAAATATTTTCTGTACTAACATAATAAAAATTCTCCCCTACTTAAGGGATGAGTTTGTACTTAAACCGCATATTAAAGGTCATAATGTAACACAGCGACTCTCATTACATCGGTTTCAACACCAAACTCGATAGCTTCCTTGTTATTTTCACATGACTCATTTCCACCCCCCACCCCTCACATGCTTGAAGGGGATGAAATTATACACAAATATTGTCGGGGAAACGCTATAAAATTAATTAACCTCAAGAATTTATTTTCGACTCAAATGTGAGCGTTTATTACATTTAAGAAAATCCGCTAATTCCACCCCCTCCCCCGAGGGGGTGGTAGCCGTGTTTCATGTCCAAAGTGTTTGGTTTTGGGTCGCGAGGCATACTGGAATTTTTTTTTATCAAGATTGTACTGTCCTTTAAATGTATTACGCTGAAGTGTGTTTCGCCCCGTTCCATCCACCTGTTAGGGGATGAACTGCAATTTATTTCGCATTCTAAATGTCAGAATACAACTCAAAGACTCCCATAGCACCGATTACGATACGAAACATGACTGTTTTACTTTTATTTCCACATGACACCCCTCGATGATGGGGTTGAAATTATACCCAAAAAAATTTCAGCGGAAACGCTATCAAATTAATAGACCCAAAAAATATATGGTAGAAAGAAGTAACGGCATTTTATGGAATTAAAAATTACCGCTCCTCCAACCCCAATTTAATAAATTGGCCGATTGCATAATTAATGGCGTAAATCTTATTTAGGGTGGGAAATACGATATACGAGTATATTATTTTTAATAACAAAATAAAAAATCATATGTAGAATTATTAATACAGACCTGTAGTAAAAAACTGTTTTTATCTTTATATATTAATTCCAAATTCCTTCATCACATAGGAATATTCAAAAGCTTTCTCGAAAAGTCTTAATAATATTGTCTAGAATTTTTGATATTTTCTTGGAGTTTTTTTTAGAAAGTTTCCTTAATAATCTTCAAAATGTCCAAACTTTATTTATTCTTTCGCAAATAATTAAACCACATGTAACTTCCATCATTGCCATTTTTTTTTGAAAATTGAAATTAATTTAAAATTCCATTGTCCGAATTCGCACGTCTAATTTAATTGACTATGAATATCCAGTTACCCAGCCGAGTAATATGTTTATTAATTTAATTTCTCGCAGTAAATTCTGGCGTTTTCACGCGAAATAAATTCGCCAGCATTGCAGTATATTATTCGATGATAACGGCTTTCTAGCGCAGTTTGATTTCAGACCTCGTGTCAACAGCGAGAGGAATTCTGTTTTGACATGCTACCACGTATTGTTAAAAACGAACAACGCGTGCTCGTGACATTAAAATGCAATTGGCGTCAATATTCTTCGCAATGACAATCTGGTGCAGCGGCATGCGAATTCGAAACAGAGCGACATATTTTCATTTTTTTAAAAAAAAAAATCATGTACCGCTGTGTTACAAAAACAATCGTCACTCGGTATTCTTCTCAGTTTTACCTTTGACTAGATTCATCTACCGGCTTCGCTGCGAATTATTAGTAGAAGTTTTAATGCTAAAATTATCATTGATCGACTGAATGGAAAACCACGTCAATTTTATTTTGATCAAAATAATGTTTAGCTAGTGTAATTGCTGTCTGTTTCTCACGCGTGGATGAAAGAAGATTTTTTTTACCGTGCGACAAAGCACAGAACCTTTGTGGGTTTTTACTTGGAACCTGTCCAAAACACTTGCATTCCATTTGCTGCTGAATCTGACAGAATTCATGCCATATGAATACCACGACTGTTACGGAACACTGCTGAGATCTTCTGTACAATACCTACACGATTATTTTAATGTAGTAGGCATTATTATTTGTAATACTTTTCATATAGATAATTGCTGCGCGCATCAAACGGCAGCTCAAATTATATTATTGCTAAATTTTCAGACCACATAAAGCGACAGTTTGAAATCTATGATTTTTCAAAGTCGAACTATATGGAAGAAGGACCTTTTTTCTTCAGTTTTTTTCGCCAAAACGCAAGTATAAAATACGTTAAAAATTTTATTTATATGTCATAAAATGGCATTAAATTCAGCAAAAAAAAAGAGACCTTCCACAATAACGTTGGTCAATCCAAATGGACACAAATGAGGCTTCAAACTCAGGGCTTTACTATTTTGACGACGAAAGTAAATTGAGCGGCATAGGGATACTTTTAATGGAAACAATTTTAAATTAAAGTCCATTCTTTGTCCTTCATATGTTCTTCTTGTATTTCCCAATCAATTTAACAGTACCGTAATTTCATAGCGCTAGATTATCTGCGCCTGTCGTGAATATTCCTGTTCCTCCATTCAATCCCCACAATTTTTATGTACTGCGTAAAATCCATTAAATTCTGAAAATGTTATATTTTCTTCCGTCAAATTCCAGCTACTCCGAAGAGCTGCTTTCACACTCAGAATTCAGCTATTATACGGCGAAAATACTGTCCAAATATGACTCTTAATTAGTCCTCTTAAATTTCTACAGTTATTATTTTTTTGTGAAGGTTTCTTTTCACAGGTTGTGTTGTGCTGTGGGTGTCCATTGTATTTTTCGCCGTTTTTTATACCGAATTTATTCGCACTTGTCCCAAAATGATGGTTCCCGCCTCTCAACAAGCTATTTTACTATTGCGCTTCAAAAAATTTCGTATACATATTGATTTTTCGGTCGTGCAATGGTTACGATGGGCCAGCGAGGTTTCGAAGATGACCGAGTTTATTTAAAAATACCTCCGCCTGGAATTTAGTTCTTAGTTCATTTAATCAGAGAGCGTTGACCCTTGCGCGTAAACAGTTTCACCCCACACCCGGATATCTTATTGATATTCATGGTTAATTTCGTAAAATCGATAGAGTTTATTCTCTTCGGCTTACACTATTTCTGTGGGACAAGCGTTTCAATTTCATAGTAGGCACCATCTGTTTCCAGGAAAATGTTGACTTTTGAAAGAAATTACGAAGGGAAATACAAGATAAATCAGGTTAGTAAAATTAGAGTGATTGGGCTTATAAATGTAAATTTGAAACAATTTTGTGGATTTTTAAAAATGACCCCTCCTTCACCCCACCCCCAGGTGTCATCGCCAAGAACATGTGTACAAAATTTAGTCGAAATTGTTCCGCCCGTTAAAGGTAGTTGCGGAAGTCTGTTTTACCCCCTTCCAACCCCTCTTAAGGGAATAACTTCTGCATTATTTTATATCAGAAATAATCTTAGTGGCACACCGGTTTTGAGCCCAATCTCAATTTTTTCAGGTTCAAAAAATCATAGAAAAGTTTTATTTTAGCTAGGTGCATGCAGGGTTTCATCAAATTGCATGCTACTTCTTCTACCCTCCCACAACCTTCACTTTCTGTCCAGAAATGGAAATATGATTTTGCTTGGTCATCGTTACCTGAATGCATTGAAGAAGGTGCCAACTGCTAACACTATATTAGCTAGGTTTATTTTGTCAAGCCACATTCTCAGAACCGCATCATTGTTATTTTGTAGCACACACATCTGTTAACATATGCAACTTTCTCACATCCTGTCATCAATTTTTAAGTTACTTTAAAGAAAAATGATGAAGCTTCATGTGACAGGATCCCCCAGAGTGACTGCAGGGCTCACCTGATCATGTCGGGAATGCCACATACTCTCTCTGGGTATTTTTTATCAAAGTTCTCACATGCCGAGACACCTTCCCTATTTTAGGAGGTATATGTCTGGGGTCAAAGACCTCGGGCATATGACAAGAGTTGTCCGCTGATCCAATTGGATCAGTCGGCCAATTGCCTCCTGAAACTGGTGGAGACACGGAGAAGGGAATGCTGCGACCCCACAGCAAACTCGTCTACCGTCATTCGGAAGGGCGTGAGAATAGTACCCAATGCCCGACCTACCTGATGCAGGTTTTCCCTGCATCTCTTTAGGTGAAACACCGGGTAGGATCCTTAAACCATAGCCCGGGGGCCCTAGTTAACCCTTGGCTACCTTGCTCTACCTTCCGCATCCCCCCTTTTCAATTCCCTTCCTATATTATTAAAGGGAAGTTGCCTGTTTCAGGAACACCCTCATGTAGCCTGTTACCCAAAAAAAAAAAAGCTTCACGTCACACTTCTGTTAGAACAGTTTTATGGTTCTGTGATCACATATACATAATATATTGAGAGTGAAATGACTCCTGAACAGAAATTGTGAGGATCTGAGATTCATCTATATCATTCCTCGTTTGCTTCTACTCCGCCGCTACTTTCACTGTAATGAAAAAACTTTTTTCCTCTTCATTTGTGAATTTAGAGCTCAGCTAGTGCTTCACTCACATCAGGTACCATTCTAATGTTCTTCAAGTGATACATAAAATATTGTGGACAGCACCAGTGGTTCATATTGTCGTCCGAACTTTTAATTGAGAAGCAGCTCACGTCTTGGATGCAATTATCTTCTCAAGTGTGTGGCAATACACTTAAAATGGCATGTCTGCCATCTGTCGGAAATGTGAAGCCAAGTCTGTTGTGTGTTTATTGGCTGAAAATAGATGCATGTGGTTTCTCAAATAATCATAAGTACCATCAGTATTTCTTCTTTTCAGATTCATCTCTATGTAGTTCTTTGAATCCAAATTACTGTTTCTCTAAAAAAATATTCTGAACTTTTTGTCAAACAAACATAGATAGCTATTATTTACGACATTGCATTAGAATTTTTTATTTTGTTAAAAAGGAGCTACATAAAAAGTAATTAAATTATTTCATATGACTGCGGTGAAAATCATTTTATCATTGTTGTATTAAAAAGAGAGGGAACATATTGCAAACTATTTGTTTTGAGCAAATTTTTCTTATCTTCTGAACTCTACACGAAAAGGCTACCTAGATTAATAAATCCCAGAGTGTACATAGGTTCCTAGATGATCTACCTAGGGTTGCTCTAGCACTCTTCTATTACTTATTATAGTAGAGAAAATGAGAACAGCCAATCTAGACAGACTATACTCTAGCTAGACTTTTCTCTAGAATGAACAAGTACCTTAAGTCAATGTACTTGAGGTGGTGAAGAAAAATGTTTAAATGTCGAGGCATTATGGTAGCGGAGTTTATAGTGCTCATATATTGACGTCGTCATTCATTTGGATGTTAGTATACCAGAGCTGCTTCCAAAAAATTGAATATCAATTAAATTAAAGACTTGAGGGAGGAAAAACTACAAAAATACCCCCAATGTTTTCCTTTGTTTCTTCATATTGACCTACATATTAAAACTTTGAATATAATAGCCTTATGTTCCTGCTTGCGAGCACTCTTGACTGCCTCTCGGTCATAACTTGCATTCTGCAAATGCCTGGAATGTTATGTTACACTATAGGTACAACATGCAAGGACAGCACTTTTAAATGTTAATATCTCATCTTCCACTTTTATGCTTTCAGTCTCTCTTATTTGTATTTAATGCCCACAAATTCACCTGATGCTTAAATGTTTGAAAGATTAAACAAATGATATTGCATTGACATTGAAAATCTTTAAAATTCCAAGTGCAGTAGAAAAAACTTTATATTGTTGGAAATCCTTTAACAATCATACAATTAAGGTTTCTTGGATGTAAAATGGCATAACTGTGAAATCAAAGTTCTTCCAGTAATCATATTTATTTTTACAAAATAATACAAATTGTTAATTAGTTTTAAGTAAAGGAACTGAAATTTTTTCAGAAGGCAGTAACATAAAACTATGAAACTAAAAAATATGCTAATACTGTTACTTCTCTAATTTGATTAGAAGTAACGGAATTAAATGATTTGTTATGATCACATAGCTTATATTTCCACAACCATAAAAATAGTGAATGTACATATATCAAACAAAAGTTTAATAAACACTGGCAAATTGTACAGGTCTCTCAATAATTATAATATTATTTTTCACTTCCCTCTATACCATTTTTACAAACAATTAACACTCATCAACAGAATATTTTACACAAGTGTTATGCTATGTAGCTTCAAAACAAAGAATGTGTACATCAATACAGTTAGTTCCTATATACAATGAATTTCAACTTCTTCAGAGCTAACTTATTATAAAAATATGAATTTATATAATATTAAGAAACAGTAATAAATAAGGCATGTAGTTCTTTCTTGTGAAAACATGGCCAATTATAAAACTCTAACATGGTGATGTCAAAACACTTATACACTGATTCAAAGTGGTCCACAAAAATAAAGTTAGTCAGAATGGCTGAGTGGAACAATAAATGAAGAACTGGAATGTGGGTACTTAGGATGCCACCAGTCTAAAATTCTATAACAAAGAACCGGATCAAGAATCACAGAATGGCTGCTAAACATAACAGAACTAAGTCCAGATCCAAAATCAAGACGAATTCGATAATATCGCAGATTGTGCGAGAGCCCCAATTTTACACCACACAGTGTGAGGCCCATAACCATGGGAACTTCTATGAATTCAAAACAGGTAATCTGAAACAAACAAACCGGTATTGTTGCAAATATGAAAAGTAAAAACACTTTCTGAAAAAAAAATTATATATATATAATTAATAAGGAAAGGAAAGAGAGATAGAAAGTAGGTGGCTCACCTGAGGTTCATAGATTGGCTAGACAATCACTGGAAATGTCTTCCTAACTTTCTGATGAAGCTTCCGAAAATTAAGGAACTCCAAACCTAACAAGGTGTATACCATCTATGAACCTCAGGTAAGTCACCTACTTTCTCTCTCTCTTTCCTTTCCTTATTAATTGTTTTAATTAACATGACAATGTCATTTCCTGACTCGTGTATATATACATATATACACATACATACATAAACTGTAAAGAATATATTTATACAAAGAACATGAAAATTATCATTTACACAGTTTAGAAAAGGGTACAAATGTAGGCCATTTTTCAGCAACAATAAATTATTCATACTGCATTATTTTAACAAACAAATTAAGGATAAAAATAAGAATTTTGCTTGACCTGAAGGACTTTGCAATCCTCTTCTGGATTTATTGTTATATCTTCCAACATTTCTAGCAACTGAGATAGACCTCGCTTAGTCCTATGTTGACGTTCCAGAGATATTTTACATTCTTTTAGCTTGAAATAAAATGTCCACACATTGCTGTTTTTCTATTAACATAAAAAGGAAAGTCTCATTTTTTTGCATAATTTCTGATATTTAATGAATAGTATAACATTGTGTAGGAGTTGTCTTGAAAAGTATGAAATTGATTTTTGTTCATAACAAAGTATATAAAAATACAAGGTGAGCATTTAGATCCTGCCATTCACCGGGAAGATGTTATGAGTTATGCCTTTGTATTTTACTGCAGTAATTTGTACACTTCATTTTGGATTTAGATCTTAAGGATGGAAGAACAATTCTTGGCAAGCAATTGTTTAATGAAATTTTGAAATGCTTAATGGTTCATTCATTAAACAATTGGTTATAATTTTGCAAAATAAATTAAGTACAAATTTTAAATGGCAGTATTAGACTATAGTGAAAATAAAAAATTCACAAAATATTAAAATTGTCAAAATTTGTTTACCTGATGTTGGTGCCACAATAGCACACATTTCCTTTTTACAAGTAATTGTGGTTCTGTTTCAAATGGTTGCTGTGCTCTGATTCGTTCTACAAATGGTGGATACATGAAGTACAAAGCTCTTATGACATGAAATCTAAGCCCATACAATCGAACCACAGATTGAGGCTCTAAACTCTCAGGCATATTAACAACAGGTCTGTAGTATCTATAATCAATAGTAATGAAATCATAAAAATTAATTAAAAGTGCCTTTTCTGAGATGCAGTTTGAAACTCACAACTAAACTAGTCATACCTTTTGTACAAATGAAACCAAAACTGAGCTGATCCAACAACACACCAGGAATTCCTACAGACAGAAGCAAATCTTCCAATATCTTCTGGGCGGATGTATTCTGATATCAAAAACCAGATGTCAAGAGGATATTCATTTCCAAAGTCTTTACGTACTACTGCTGAAGACTTTTTACCTTTTCTTGAGCTTTTCTTTAAGACAATTTCTGCAAAATAAATCATACATTAAAACAATTGTTGTTATAAGTTTAGAAACTACTGTCCAATTTTTAGAAAGCAACCTTTCGTATCATCCTCCACAGGATCTTCTATTGTATCATACCAGGCCCGGTCATCAGTAACTTCTGTCATTTTCTGAACTGTTAACAAAATTTGTAAGTAATTAGTCATAAACAATTGCAAAAAATAGCAGCCTATAATGCTTGCATTCCAAACAAAAATTTTCATATATACACATCAGACAGAAGTCATTGCTCCAGTCAGTCATACAAGAAATAGTGTAATATTCATATAGTATCATATTTTCAATAAAAATAATGAATCTTCAAAATTTTAAGCAAAGTTGCAAATAGTCTCTTCTTGATTTTCAATTACACACACAAATACAGCTGTGCTAAGTAATGCTTATAATATCAGGATAAATTTAACTTTGCTTCAGCATAATTTTATATGGTAAAGCATATTGTTGGTTTAAGTTTTGAACAGTAAAAAAGTATTCAAGGATAAATATTAGCAATCAGAACTGCATGAATGAGTTTAAACATCCCTTAAAGAAATAACCTTCCACATTCAGAGAAATTACTAATTTCTGTCTGACTGAAGGGTACTTGGCACTTTCTATAAACATTTTGTCCTGAATCTTCAGTCAAATACCATAAGGTCCTTAATAGTCATTTACTTGGAATAGACTGAATTTAGCATGTCATTTTCATTAAGAAGTGTTGCAAGCAGCTCTAATTGCTAATCTTTATCCTTGAAAATGAACAGAGTTATTACTTTCTTTTAGCCAACAGAAAGCCTTCCCAACTTCATATTAACACACCATTGGCAAAATACAAGTCTTGAATTTGACCAGATCTTAAATAAATAAAGTCTAACATAAAATATTGTATACATTCTTGGTTGTTAATTTCAATATATATATTAATTACTTTTGAATATTAATTATGATTTCAACTGACATTCATAGCCATATTTTCCCTTTATTTAATCTTTAGCAACAAACATAAAAACTAAGAAATTTTTACTAAAACACAGGAACCAAATTACTAATTTGTTGTCCCATGATCAAGATAAATTTACCTAAGTCTTACTTTAAATAACTTTAATTAGGGAATACGATTATTAAACTATCTTTTGAAAATAATTCTGGTTGAAGGGGCCTATAAAAAAATGGTAATGTTAATGAACAGAACTGCCTGTGAAAATTAGCCATTTTATGCATTAACAATACAAACAACTGCCTACATTAAAAGCATTTAAGGAATTTTTATCTGAAAACGTCTTTAAAGTATGGATTTTTACTATCATTGGAACACTTACCTTCAATTGCAGTATTTGTCACAGATTTCTTAAGACGTCCATGTGAATTTGGACTGTTAGCAAAATCACTGAGTTTAATATCTGTAAAAATTACATCCAACTAAATTCTCAAAAGTAAGACTACAAGATTTCCCAAAGCATATGACACTTTGAGAATAATGTAGATAAACTTACACATTTACTGTTAATGTAGTAGTTAAAAATTGAAGATTTTTTTCAAATTTTAAGTTTAATTACCTTCAAAGCCCTTCTGACAACTCTTTAATTAACAGAACAGTTATTGTCAGGAGACATATTTGAAACTTGCTTCAGTAATTAGAGATTGGCTGAATGTAAGAAAATAACGAAGCCGATGGTATAGCCAATCAGTTATGTAACAATTGCTAAAATTGTTTAACTGAAGCAGTAAGGTAGAAATTATGAAAAATACTTGGGGAATTACAGGATTATCCAGGATGGTCCAGCAAAGGAGTTATCAAAAATAGTTGTGGGATATACTGAGGTATAAGTGAGTAAAAATAGGATGTAGGGAGTTAAGAAACAATGTGGAGTACATAATCTGATCTGTAGAGACTTGAAGTAAGGAAGAGTATGATGGAGAACCATATCATACCAATCATAAGACTAATTAATCAAAACAAAACAACTAATCACGAGTGCACTGGCCAATCACATTACCATGAAACACACAAACGTTTGAACCAAATAAGTTATTCATATGGATCAGTTTTAAATGGTAAGGAAGAAGATTGGTATAGTATGTGTTATTTCTACCATGAATCATAGACACACATGATTATGTAATGCAATTGGAACTAATAGACATGTAATTCTATTATTAATTATTAATCATTCGTATATAATTTTCTTCAAATGAAAGTAAGTGAATACAATCAAATGGTTAGATATACAAACAACAATAACCTGCAAAACTTTGGAATGTATTTTTCTGAGAGTTCAGTACTATTATCGAAACCTAGTACGGATGGGGAATATGCTTTTATAAAGTTCACATGTTGAACAAAGACACTTTCAAAAACCAAAAATCACATGGCATTTTCCACTAGCAATACTATCTTTTAGAGATTATAAATATATTTTTATTTCAAAACTAACCCTACTAGCACATATTGTAATTGAATTAACATAAATTTACTTTGTTAAACACACTATTAAATAACTGTCAGTAATTAAAGGGCATTATCAACCTAATATTATGGGACTTCATATCATTGACATTAATGATAAATTTGCCTTCTACTAAGAATGAATCTTAAGTTATTCAGAGATACTGATTTCATAATTTAACAAATTTTGAAATCATTAATTAACACAGCTTACTATGCAACATCCACATATGTTTATGTTTTATCCTTTAAGTTCATTAGAAATAATGCCCATATAATAATCTTTAAATAACTTCAAACAGAAATACAAATTCAACGTAAATGGAACTTGATAAAAATTTATAATCCAACTCACATTCAATAAACTGATTCAACTTATTTTTGATTTCATTCACAAAGTGTTGCTCCCAATTATCTATACCACAAATGAGATTTATTTTTTAAAAAAGCAGACAATACAAACTGTCACATTTGTAAGAGATTAAATGATATTACTGTACGCTAATTGATGTCACTCAAAGTAATGGAAATAAAACTATATGCAGAAGTGATTAAACAAAATACAACCATAACATAATATCAATCCACAGACATAAAACTTACTAACATTTGAAAATTGAGATAGAAATGTTATGTGAAATTAGTTGTCGAGTATTATAAGGTTTACAAGTTTCAACCTCACGAATAATAATAAATTATTTATCGTCCGTGTATTATTTTCTTCAAATGAAAGTAAGTGAATACAATCAAATGGTTAGATATACAAACAACAATAACCTGCAAAACTTTGGAACGTATTTTTCTGAGAATTCAACCTTCGCCCCGCTTTCTTACTCGTTCCAGACATTGTGAACTTTTATTTGTTTTTACTTTACGAATGTGTGTCCCAAACATTATTAACAATATAAAATAAACAATTAATCAATAGATAGCCTGTATAGTAACCCTCTTCCTCCACAGCCATATTGAACTGTGAATATTATCGCATCGATGAACAACTTGTGGAATAGCTCGATATATATCACGTGCAGTCGATATGCAAAATATATACAACACTCAACACTGTAGGTTCAGAGGTACACAAGTGCTTAGCGCAATTACGAATACAATGAACTTGAACTTTTAGTCGAACGTACAATTATCTACATATATTTTTCATTTTAGTGAGACACAGCTTTAACTATACAAGTTCGACACTTACAGGAATTCGATTTGTTGTGCAATATTTAATTTTCTGGAGTTCATAACAGTGATGGCTAGAGCACATAAGTTTTGCGCAGTAATTTTGGGTGCCCCTGCATCTGGCAAAGGAACAATATCTTCGCGTATAATTTCAAATTTTCCTATCAAACATGTTTCTACAGGAGATCTTTTAAGATTCCATATATTGAAAAAAACAGGTAATTTTTATAATGGCTCGTGAAATATTTTAATCCTGCATTTAGCTATTAAATTACTTAATCTCATAAAAAGTCACATATTTTGCGACTATTTTCATCCTAAACCGTTTCCTGTCTGTCTCATTACATGTATATAGTTTATTACATGATTGAAACAGAGCCAGGAAATTCAACAGTATATACCTTTCAAGGCGTCTCCAATGGTTTCTTATGTATAATTACAATAAGTACAAAATATTCAGCCTCAGACCTTGCCTGTCGGTGATATATTTACTATTGCAATTGTTAAGGCACACTTTGGTAAATGGTAATGCATGTGAGATGTTTGCATTGTGTAAATTAATCTTCAATACAAGAGCTGGTTAAATTATAATTAAAGCATTCTCTGAGTTTCTTACTATGTTTAATATTTGTTGATACTGAATGTTTCAATGGCATGCTCTGCCACCATTGTCGGGTGGATTGTAGTCACAATTATTTATAAATATAGATTTCAGTTAATGCCTTAAAGCCTGAGGATCAGTATGTACATGCGTACATAAACTGAGCAGCTGACTGTCATGCCGTTCAGACTTACTGTCATGAAGAAGGAGGCTATGCCCCTTGAAAATAAGTCATTTTTCTGCTCTCCAGACTGGTGACCATCGTTATTCATTAGTAAACTGCTCTCTATCCCTCTACTATTTTAACGTCACCAATACTTTTTCTCCTTTACTTATTCAACTCAACTGTCATTTGAATCCTAATTCAAAGTTTTTGTTAAACTGCCACAGTTATTGGGTGATGTTAGAAATGTGCAATGTTATTTGCTTGGGAAGTCTTTTTGAGAACCAAGCAACTTAAAGCTATTTTTTCCATATATTATGCTTCATTCATATTATATTTCATTGAAGCTTGAGCTAACAACCACTTTGGTACCATCATATCCTCCCCACTCCCACCCACAATCGCCCCATGTATTAGGTCGAAAAATCTGATTCCACCCACAATCGCCCCATGTATTAGGCTGAAAAATCTCATTCCACCTACACATGAATTAAGTAAAAAAATATTATTTGCCCTGCATTTTTTAGCGATATTATAATATTACAAGTCTGTGCTCAAGTCGATCAGGGCAAGGAGGGGAGGTGGGAGGAGCGGCGGAAGGGGACGAGGCAAAGGTACCAAACTGGTCCAGTTCCAGAGCTTGTTTTGAATAGATTTAATATTACTGTATGCTAATTGTACTTTACATGATTAATAAACTCCTCAAATGAAATGAGAAGTAATGAGTAGATTAGTAGAGCCAACTATTTTGAGAATTGAAAAGAATTTTTTTTTTGTCAAAGAAGAGTGAATGGTAATAGAATTGCATATGAGTGGTAGCTGTTGTGGATCCTTTGCAATGCCTTTTTTGGATTTTAATTTTGCCAGTTTTATTATTATTTGTAGTAGTAATAGTATCAATACTATGTTATGGTGTATTTAAAAAATACATATTCTAATAGGGCTGCATTTATCTTCCAAAGACATTTTGAACTACACCCTGTCATTTGGCTCTCATATGTAAATCAAACAATGCTCAGACACTATTACTTATAAAAATGTATTAATTCATTTTTGTCCCAAATCTCCTCCTTTTAGAGTCTAAGTATTACTTAATTATAAAATTATTGAGATTAAAATAATATAAAATTATAGCAAGAAAATGGTCTTGTTTTATTAAAAAATTAATAAAAAGTATTCTCCTAGGGCAAGTGATATTGCTATGGATGTATCCAATAATTGTCTATAATAGAAAGTATATAAAAGTATCAATATTATTATCCCAGTCACCATTTTGAGTTGGTACTGCTATGAAGTATGTATTAAAAATGTAGTTTTAAGTATTGTTATGGAGCAACATTAAATAATGTTATACATATTTATGTTTAGATTTCTCATCAGCATTGAAAATGCTGTCATCAGGCTATTAGTAACACTATCATCTTACATTTTCTGTAATAAATGTTTGTAATATTGATTTAGGTAAAACTGATATTAACTGCCTTAAAGCTAGGTTTTATATTGACATGTAGTATGAAGAATATTATTTTTTAGTTGATATATTATACTGTAACTTAGTTTTAATATATATATATATATATAATTAATGGGGAAAGGACAGAGAGATAGAAAGAAGATGACTTACCTGAGGTTCATAGATGGTAGACACCTTGTGAGTTTTGGAGAACTTGAATTTTCGGAGGCACCGCCCCCTTCATCAGAAGGTTAGGAAGACATTTCCAGTGATCGGCTAGCCGACGACGACCTATCTCATATATATATATATATATATATATATAATTTTCTGTTCGGTATACTTGCAACATTATATTTGTCCAAATACGTATATGTCTTCTAAGGAAGTGGTTTTATCTTTCCAGAAATATCAAGAAGTGACATCACAATTAAAATATGACAGGTTGGGTTTCTTTTAAGCAGTGGTTTAAAATGCTAGCTTTAATTCAATGTAGCTTTTTTACTTTTAGTATTCCTTGTTTCAGCAATACTATGGTCATGGCAGTCTCAGTAACTATGCTTGGGATGTAACTGCATTCTATCATTTTGTGAGTGGACAGGAGAATCTGCATGTTTTGTGTTTTTCTGTTGGACTTGGATGTAGTTTGTAACATATTTCTGTGGATTTCAAGAAGAACTCTTTGTATAATATATTATTTTGAGAGCCCACAGGTTCCAGCATTGTTTTGCACTATTGAATGAGAATTCAAATATGCCTGTTTTTATTTTCTTTGTAACTAGGTGTCTGTCTTGCTGATCTGTGTCAAATTGTGTTTTTGCCAAATCTAAACCACTGCTTGATCACAAAAGCATCTGGAGTGAATGCTTTTAGTGAGGTAGAAGACTGTGGATTGAATCTGACTTTTTTATATCTGTCCCATTCAGTTATCATAAAAAGTTTTTAATTTTTCAGGATTGAACAACCTAAGCAGCCACATATGTAAAATAAATATTTTGTGTTCTGCTAAAGTTAAAATTCTTGTTAGCTTTATTTAACTTTGTGTTTTTAAGTTCTATCTGTTGGGGTTAATTTAACAAAGTGCCAAATAGTTGTTCTGAGTGTTTATGATTTCTTTCTATTTACATTTTATCAAGTTCAATACAAAAAAAATCTTTATTCAGTACAGCCAAGTTATTTTTCTTTACTACTTATGCAGATCTCTTTAAAGCTTTTCTCATAACATATTTTCTCTATTTTAAGTACTTTCATATTTATACACACAACAGAAAAAGTTTATATTTAGAAAAATCATACACAAATTTCTTTACAGTTTGTTCCTCTTTTGTTGAAACTACCCTCCAATCATTTTTCAAATATTGATCAATTTCAGCATAATGTTTGGAAGTGTACTGTTGGGCTTACAAAACATTTTGAAATCTGTATGTCATTTGAACTAATTAAGAAAACTGGATGGTTGAAGAAACCTAACACTTACTGTCAGCTAATTGTTATGCTGCATGATGAACATTAACTCACTCTCAAACAGCACCATTTCACAGTAACTAATGCTGAGTATTAGATGTAAACATGACCACCTCCCTTATATCAATCACCTTTACTTTTATCTTATTTATATATTTGCAAGTAAAGATGCAACATAGTGAGAATCATCATCATAATTGTTAAGAACAAGAAAGAGAGAAAGGAAGGAAGTAAGTGACTTACCTGAAATGAAAGGTCTGTGTTGCCATTGCGGGATGGGATCTTTTCAGATTTTCAGAGGCAACCACCTCCTTCTAACAAAGGGGGCAGTTGCTTCTGAAAATACAAGATAATCCAGCACTCGTCATGGTGTTTGCCAGCTTTACACTCGATGTAAGTCACCACCTTTCTATCCCTCTCTTTCCTGTCCTTATTGTTTTAATTATTTTGACGTAATTTTATACTTAATTTATTTGTCTTTTTTAAATTTATTTTATAGGAATTAGCAATGAGGTTAATTATGTAAACAATATAATATGTTTTAGTATAATAAGTTATAGGATATGTACCATATGGGCGTGACAATGCTTGTATGACTAGGTGTCATATTCTATCAGGATGTTTATATTACAACATACCATGAATGATGTGATTAGTGTACTGTAAGTTATCAATACTAATTATATACCATTTTCATGTAAAATAAAAACACCTTTAAGCTAATGTTAGTTTTTTCTTATTTTCAGATATAGGCAATGAAGTCTCTAAGTACATTAATAATGGGCAGCTTGTCCCAGATAATGTTATGACAAAACTGGTGACTTCTGAGATTAAGAAGTTGGATGGATTCAATTGGCTCCTAGATGGTTAGTTATTAAAAATTTGCATCTAATCAGCAACAAAGGGTAGCTGAACTCTCTGTTGTAAAGATTACTTTAAAGATTAAAATGTTCTCCATTTTTGCTATTGCAACTATTTCTGAATGTAATAATTTCAATAAGTATTAAAAATGAGTAGCTAGACATCAATGCAAATTTTGTTTCATGTTTTATAATTTATCCCTTTGTTATTTCATTTGTGCAGGATTTAATGGATCACACCAAATATTTAACCTTTGTGGTGCTCTTTATGAACTTTTAATCATTTATACAACAACACTGTCATGACAGTAATATGACACTATACTAATGTATGAAGATTTAACTGTGTGAATACATATTGTTAATGTCGAGGCACTGTGTTTCTGATTAATGAAATTAAGCTAAGATGAATATGACAAAAGGTTGTAAGCTTTGATCATTCTATTGATATAACTGTTGAATCTATTTGAAAATACAAGGGAAAATGCATGTTTATTTTTTTTACTACACATAATTACTACTTTCAAACTATTTAGTAACTTCTACTTTATAAATTATTGATCATATGTTAGCAATAACTTCTCAACATCACTCATGTCAGTTTATTGTGTACTAGAGCTATTAAATGTATCATATGTTGCATTTAAGTACTATTTGATGGCCCAAACTATCCAAGAAACCTATCTACAAACACACAATGTTGTAAGTTTAAAGTGTTTAATATTATTTGACTAACGAGCATTATATGGTAACTGGTATTAGAACTCAAACTGTTTAATTAATCTATATGTTATTAATTGCTAAAATACAAAAAATCTATGAAATATTATTTCTTAAAATTGAAATTTGTACATGATCATTTAGTGAACTAACTTACAAATAAAACTATTTTATAAAAATATTGAAGTATATCATATACTTGATTTCTTTTCCTTATTTTGATTTATTGTTTTTTTTATAACTTAGAAATGTGTTGTATTGCTATTATTATAAATTATAAATAAAATTAATTTTGAAATTATTTTTTAGGTTATCCAAGAACCAAATCTCAAGCAGAGATTCTATCATCATTGAGCTCAATAGAAGTTGCAATTAATCTAATTGTACCCTTAGATGTGATTATTGACAGGACTAGTAAACGATGGATTCACCCTCAAAGTGGAAGAGTTTATAATTTGGAATTCAGTCCTCCCAAAGTTGCAGTAAGACCAAAATAATTAATTAAATTAACTTGTGAATGTATATTACACTGTACATAAATATTTGGTCTTGCGCTCATTGTTTCGAAAATTATCTCTGTACTAATCTTCTAAATAGTCTTGTATGTTATGTTTCATAGTCTCTTTAAAAATTCAATTGTTACAAAGAAACAGCAATTCACTTGGCCATGATAGTAGCATTAGCTGTGGAAATGTAAGTTTCAACTAGTTACAATGGTCTGTTGAAGTTGTCATGTTTTTATCACATACAAGATCTTATACCAAAATATAGACTCCTTAATACAATTTAATTAAATTTATTTTCCATTAGAAAATGAGAAAGAAGCCATTACACACTTAAATAACAATACTAGAGAGAGAAAAAAATTGTGGTTGCCATTCATTTTATTGTTATTTTCTACTTTTCCCTCAAGTTTATGTACATTACTATTGTTTCTTCAGCGCTGAGAGCACATTATGCAGAATGATTATAATTAGGTAAATCAATCACTTAATATACAATGAAAACAAAAAGTCTGAGTATAAAGACAGTAGTTTCACAATTATGTAAATTCTTACAGTACACCCATTTCGTTTCCTGTGGCTTGTTTATTCTAAATTTTTTGAAGAAAATAGTTTAAATAGATGAAGTGATATATACCTTCTCCAATTTGGTAATTATAATTCCTTTATATAATATCAAAATATTTTGATCATTCTGCAAATATATGAGAAATTCTTAGTGTAGTAATTAAGTGTGAAAGAGAAACAGATTTAAACTAACCTCAATAAGAAAGTTGGAATCCAAAGTTTGTGAAATTGTATACAATTATTAGGGTGTTATCCCTCTTCAGCAGGCTGACAGCTGACTTCACGGTTGTGGTTGAACCTTAATACAGAATGAAATGTCACACAATAAAAGCAGTATTCTCTCACAAAAAGAAAGGTTGAGTTTAAAGGGAAAAGGAAACAATTATTTAATTATATTTTCTGCTATCTGTAAAGTGCTGTTTTTCTTTTTTTGTTGTGTTCTAGGGCCTTGATGATTTGACAGGAGAGCCACTTTGTCAGAGACTTGATGATAAACCGGAGACAGTCAGAAAAAGATTAGAAGTATATTATGAAAACATGAAGCCAGTTATAAAATTCTATAAAGATGCTGGGTTACTGAAAGATTTTTCTGGTAATACAAGCAACGAAATATGGCCGAAAGTTCAAACATTTTTGGCACACTATTTTCCAACTGAATCAGAGGTTGAAATTAATTAAATTTTTCCTATTCCTATTTTGTATAGCACTTATGGTGCTGTTATAGAAATTTTTAATGCTGTACATTCTATTATTGATTTTAAGTATCCTGGGAATATACACATATTTGTACTTGGGAGAAATTGGTGCTTATAAACCTTGTAAAGGTTTGGTAATTTCTACACTTATTTAGCTATAGAAGATCATTGATAGATTCTGTTTATTTTTTGATTGTTACCTTTTATGACGAGAAGACTGAGGTTTATAAATGAAATGTATTGAATAACCATGTAATTTATGTCCTCGGAGACAATTCTTGATTTCTACAATTGCTGAAATAAAAACTAGATGAAAAACGCTTATTTGGATCTATCATTTTCATTCCATAATTAATGATGAATCTTTGTTTAATATTGGCTTTCAGACCCAAGACATGATACGGTTGATCAAGTTATATATTGCGTAAGAAAACTTAGATTCTCATTAAATGATGGCTATTCCTTTGATATTTTGTATTAATTGAAAAACAAATCATTTATTTTTAAATTGCTTCCAGCAGTAATGCAGATGAAAATACTTTTTCGTAAAGTTGACATGCAAATTTAATTTCGAATTACTAGCTTAGCTGATGTCTGACAATATGATAACCTTGAAGAGCTGTGTATAAACTATTCTACATATGTTCATTATTTATGTGGACAATAATTCATATTAATGAATTAGCTTTTATAACATAGTTGGGATGAAGGATCATTCAAATGCTATTTGTAGGTATGATGTTTGTGGTGTATCTCAACTGGTCTTAAAACCAATATTCTTCTCAATATTGCTGCAATGGGCTGGACTCAAGTCTGAGTGCCTGGCTCATATCAAAATTTGGTAAAGGAAAATTGTCATTTTGTATCCTCAATGAATGAAGAAATATAAACATGTAGTGTTATAAATTAAGAAGCCTCACATCCCAAAAATGCAAGAAAATCATTGCAGAAGAACTTCTTTTTGGTTGTATTTTAAAATTACAGATAATTTTGGATTGTAAATCCAATTATACTTTTACTTTTTTTCTTAGCCAGAAATTACAAAAAACAAAACAAACTATTATCAGAGATGTATGCAAACACAATTGCCTCTTCCAAAAGATTCATTACGTCTTATTATGGGCAGATATTTTCAAGAATTTTAATAAATGTAAAATTAGCATTACTTTACAGTCAATTTATTAATTAAAATCACCCATACTGTACTATCATTCATTAAAATTAAGCAACAACAAAGAAATACACACATTTATTGGCATATTTCATAAAATACCAGATATCACATTAAAATTTGAAGATTAAAACTTTCTGACGTCAATCTTTATTAATCACTTCAGGGTAAAGTTCGGACTTTGTCCCCGCACGTCAATGTACATTTTTTTCTGACTTTAAATTTACAATAAATTAAAAGACGGCCAAAAAGTCGGCATACAAATTTATTATTATTTAATTATGGTTACAAATGAGATAAACATAGACTGAACAAGTAAAAGTCACAGTTCCAGCAGAACCTAAATTTAAATTCCATGAACAGAAGACGATCGCTTAGACGTTCATTGCTGATATGCTAATAGAACTAAAATTAACAAACAAACATCAATAAGTCATTATATTTTATGTAAAAAAATTTAAAGAAATGCAATTTAATATAATTAAATCAATTACATTCTATGTAAAAATTCTTACTTATTGATGTTTATTTGTTAATGGAAACATTAAAATTACCTATGGATGTACAAATGAAGTTTTTTAATGTTTCACTTTTTTAAAAGATTTTTACACTGTCCAATTTTAAGTCTCCAATTTGTTCTAACTTATAACTGCCTTAAAAAAGAGTGTTGGTTCTTTCTATATTTTAAATTTTGCATAAAAAAAAGTCATCAGTATTACGGGTTGTGTAGTTCTTGCATTCTTTAAAATTTTTGAGAGCATATGAAGAGTACTGGGGCATCAAACCCAATTTTATTTTGTGAATTAAAACAATACTTATTATTTCACATAATTTATCAATAATAATGGGCGATAGGAACGCAGTAATAATTATGTAGTTGGGGACCATTGACTTGATTAATCAAAGGGGAGACAGGCTAGTAGAATTTTGCATTAAGCACAAGTTAGTAGTAACAACTTTTTGGTTCAAGAATCATGAAAGAAGACTACACATGGAAGATGCAGGGACACACAGGCGATTGGACTATAAAATGATGAGATAGAGATAGGAATCAGGAACGGGACTGCAAAACCGACCCAGGAGCAAATGTGAACTCCGACCATAATCTGCTGATTATGACATGCAGGCTGAAAATGAAGAAACTCTAGAAAGGCAATAAAACAAAGAGATGAGAATTAGAAAAACTATAACAGGAGGTGCTTCAGAGTTTCAAAGAAGATATCAAGAGTAGATTAGAAGAAAAAGTAAAAATAAACAATATAGAAGAGAAATAGGCACTCTTGAAAAAAGAAAGGACTGGAGGAACCAACGAAAAATTAGGCCAATAGGAAAGCATGGATAGCACAAAAAAATAATAAAAATGATGGATGGAAGGAGTAAGTACAAAAGCGCGAAAGATGGAAATGGTAAAGACCAGTACAGACATTTGAAGAATGAGATAGATAGGAACTGAAAAGCAGCCAAAGAGATTTGGCTCCAAAAGAAATGTAAAGCGGTTGAAGATTTCACGGTGAAAAGGAAAATAAAAAAATGGAATAAATATCTAGAAGAGCTGTATCACGGTGGAAATCTAGAAGAAGAAGAAGAAGAGGTGGGGGACAACATTATAAGGTTGGAGTTTGATAGGGTGCTGACAGATCTGAGCAATTGTGTGCCAGGAAGTGATAACATTCCACCGAAATCTACGAAACAGGAAAGATACCAGAAGATTTTATGAACAACATAATTATCCTTATACCGAAGAAGACCGGGTCTGATAAATGGGATCAGCACAGGACACTTAGTTTAGTATCTCGTGCATGCAAAATATTAACAAAAATAGTATATAGGAGGGTGGAACGACAGATAAAATGCGGGTTAGGAGAAGATCAGCTTGAGTTTTGAAAGAATGTAAAGACAAGAGAAGTAATGTTGACTTTGCGTCTAATTTTAGAAGTCGGGATAAGACACAACAAGCATTTGTAGATTTAGAAAAAGCCTTGTAATGTTAAATGGAAAACACTATTAAGGACTTTGAAAAGGACAAGAATAAAATATCGAGAGAGAAGATTTAGCTTAGCCTCTACAGAAGGCAGACAGCAGTAATTAGAATTGAAGATCAAGAAAATAAAGCAAAAATGAAGAAAGGTGTTATATATATGGCATATATATAAATTAAGTCCCTTCCTATGCTATTAAAGGGGAGTTTCTTGCTTCAGGATTACCCTCATGTAGCCTGTTACCCGCCAAAAAAAAGTCATGGATCATAATGTAGGTAAACTTTTACGCATATTAAAACATAAAAATGCACAAAATACAAAAACAATGACATTTTATTGAGCATAAATTTACATAATTGAATATATGAATTTACATATTTCTAAGTTTTTGTTCTGTAAGTTCTTCTACAATAGTTTGAAAATCCAATTTCCTTGCTTCTTCACTGTCAATCGACATAAATGATAAATTATTTAATCTATTGTAGAAATAGTTATCGGGTTTTCACTCGGGTGCAGGTGCGATGAAAACGCGACGTTTCGACGACCAAGTGCTTTGTAGTCATATTCAGAGAACTATTTCTGCATCAACTACACCGGGAAAGCCTCAGCTCACTTCATTTAACCTATTCTGAGTCATTGTCGATCTCAGATGTTTTTTTTATTATAAGTTTAGACCTGGGAAATGACGTCTCTCCAGAAGCAACGCTCACTGTAATTGTTAAATATAATCGGAGAGCAATAAACAAGTTTGGAAATGGCGTTGCTCTGTAATTTTCCGATACAAATTTGAACATTATAAATTGTATTTTCAAAAATATTCCGATGGAACGATACATTTTAAAGCCTATATTTCTTCTACTAACATTCTATACTGCTTGTTATTAGGACTTGTTTAGGGCTATCCTTAATGATCTATTTTGGATTATCTGTACAGATTTGATGTGAGTTTTTGCTGCCGTGCTCCAGATTTTACATCCATAAATTAGTAATCGTCCTAACATTGTCTGAATTATTGTGATTTTGTGGTGTTTGTGTAGGTGTAGAGGGTAGAGTTGCTCTATTGCTTTTCTGCCTTTTTTTTATTAATTTCTGTTATGTGGTCTTTGAATTTTAGCTTGCTGTCGATGAGAACGCCAAGGTACTTCCCATTCGATTCTGGTCCTTTCTATTGTTAGGTTGGGAAGTCAGATCTGTGATCTGGCATGGCATTTATTGTTTTTGCACCATGTTACCATTTTGTCTAATTGTTGTTGGATATTCTACTGGCTTTAGGATTGTGCAGAAAAATGCAGTGTCATCTGCAAAGTGTACAGTGGAGACTCTTTGGGTTTTGGGTAGGTCATATATATATATATACACACACACACACACACATATATATATATATGTGTATGTATTGAATAGGAATAGGATCTCTCCTTGGGGGAGCCCTTTGGATGTTGGTCTGGAGTTGGAGTAGCTGCCTAAAATTTTGACTATGAAGGTATGGTTCTCTAGAAAATTTTTGATTATTTGGGTTAGGTTTGAGG